>OZ025290.1:18352000-19747500 GCA_964019185.1 Maratus speculifer | reverse complement strand
TGTACATCATTATGCATTTAAAAGATTTTTGAGAAACTTAAGTAGCCGCCATTTCGAAACAAGATGGCGGATGAAGTTGGCTAGTGAACTCAGTCAAGACATTGATATGTACTATGTACACACGGAGTTATATCCAAATCAATTTATAAATATGCGTATTATCGCGTTTCAAAATGTCAACCACACTGGAAATTGAAAGTGCTATAACTCAGCCATTTTTCAAGATATAGATGAAACAAAAAATACCCTGGAATCTTTGTATCAAGGTCAAATACACAAAAGAACACTTTTTCAATTTCTCACATTTTTCTACCTAATTTTAAATTTAAATTTTTTTTTAAATGGCCGCCTTTTTTTAAACAAGATGGCGGATGAACACGGTCGAGACATTTGTATGTACTATGTACGTACCAAGTTTCATTCAAATCGGTTCATATCGGCCATAAGAAAAAAATGAAAGTGCTATAACTCAATCATTTTGTAAGATATAGACAAAATAAAAAGTGTTCTGGAATCCTTGTTTTAAGTTCTTACACATAAAAGAAAAATATTTTTCAACTTTTAATTTCTTCGCACTTAATTTTAAATTTTAAATTTTTAAAAAAATTTAAATGACCGCCATTTTGAAACAAGATGGCGGATGATGCTGGATAACAAACTCGGTCGAGACATTTGTATGTACTATGTACATACCAAGTTTCATTCAAATCGGTTCATAAATACGTTAATTACAGCATGACAAAAATTAGATTGTTTCAAAATGTCAGCCATAAGAAAAATTCAAAGTGCTATAACTCAATCATTTTTTAAGATATAAACAGAATAAAAAGTGTTCTGGAATCGTTGTTTTAAGTTCTAACACATAAAATAAAAATATGTTTCAACTTTTAATTTCTTCACATTTAATTTTAAATTTTAAATTTTTTAAAAATTTTTAAATGGTTACCATTTTGAAACAAGATGGCGGATGATGCTGTCTAACGAACTCGGTCGAGACATTTGTATGTACTATGTACATACCAAGTTTCATTCAAATCGGTTCATAAATACGATAGTTATCGCATAACAAAAATCAGATATATATATACATATGGTTATTTATATATATATATATATATATATATATATATATATATATATGTGAACATTTGAACGGAGGGTGGTTTTGGGGTCTGGGGGTCATGATCGGTGAAAATATACCAAAATTTTCTGGAAGTGCTTTCCTCCGGACGGCTGCAATAGGTAGCTTTTTACTTTTTGTAATGAAAGCTACCTAAAACTGTTATTGAATTAAGAGGATAGAATATTAGACTTCAGACTTCAGACTTCACCCACCTTGGGGACCCGCTTTTGGCATATGGTCGGGACAAGCCCCGAGCCCAAGGCAGGGGGGGGTCCACTATTCCAGCAGACCACAGCCATGTTCCCGTTGCCGGGAGCATCAGCAAGGAGGAAGATCCCTGTTTTTTTTTTGTTGTTGTTGTTGTTGTTGTTTTTAAATCACTAGGAGTTTACAATTGCAATCACAATTGACAACCCTATTCATTCAGGGCGTGCCGGTTTTTACTTGTAGTATTCCTGGTTGGGGTTATACATGACATTGTTTGGTATTCACTATTAAATTACAATACATTGAGAAAAATAGTTTTTACAATAATACAACAATACTTGATTATAATTACAGTGACACAATGAGAAAAATACAATTATATATACATTAAAACAAATACTGCTTACTGTAGAATACTATGATACTATGAGATATTATATACATTTTATGGTGCTAACATTAAGAATTCACTAGTATTTATAATAAAATAAACATCACTTTGTATTATATACAGTGAAAAATGAGAAGAGTACAGTTCGTTTTAGCAGTCTATATGTGCGTAACTGTGTCAATGTTTGGTATGTGACTGTTTATAAGATAGTGCATTTTATGCATTATTACTATTTTCATGTTATATTTAGGCACTCATAGGTACATCCATTTTACGTGAGAAATTTGTATTTTATGAAAGAGTATTTTTCATTTAGAATATTATAGTTTTGATAAAGTTGTCTTATTTTTGTTTGATCATTTATTATTGACATTATATCTTCATATACAGTATCGTGCTTTCTTTTGAATTTGAATTTCATAAATTTACAGTTTCCAAAGATGTAGTGGAGCGGATCTCCCCTGACGCCACACTGACAGAGATTGTTCTCTTTTTTCCCTATGCTGTGTAAGAAAGTGGGGAAGCTACCGCGTCCTGACAGAAAGTACATTGAAACTTTGTCTTTGCATGTTAGAGAGGCTTGAACCTTTGGTACAATGGAGTGGGTAAATCTGCCGCTCCCTGAGTTATCCCAGTTGTACTGCCAATCATCCAGCATATTGTGCTTCAGGCATTTATTAAGATATGACCGAGGAAGTTTTATCCCTCGGTCTATTGGGAGATCGCAGTACTGAGCAGCGTCATTGGCCAGTTTGTCCGCCAGTTCATTGCCTTCTATGCCTACGTGTCCCTTTATCCATGTAATGTAAAATATTTTATGTTTATTCTGAGTTAGTGCTTTTTGTATGTTATAGATATCTGGGTTGTTTGGGAATAATTTTGTTAAAGCTTTTACTGTTGACTGGCTGTCTGATAAGATTTGGAATTTAGTGAATTCTGTTGTTAGTGCCCAGTTTATCGATGTAATGACTGCATGTAGTTCTGCTTGAAAAATTGCATTATCTTTTTGGATTTTTACAGATTTTTCATAAATTTTATTTTTTGAGTTGAATGCTACTACTGCATATGCTGTGTTTTCTTCCCCCTTCGAACCGTCTGTGTATATTTTTATGATGTTATTTTGAGGTAGAATTTTATCTGTCGCTATTAGGTTATTAATGTGGATTTCTGGATTAACTTGATATTTAAGGATTTTGTCTTCTATGTCGGTGTGTGTTATTGTTTTACCATTGTGTATGAGAACGTTTGTTTTGTTTAATATGTCGTTTTTTAAATTTTTGTAGCTCAGCGTTAGAAGAATTGGGGGGATGCCTAATAGTGTTTGGAGCGTGTGTGTCGATACATTTTTATATGTTTTTGTTATTGATAACAGACAAGTTCTTTGTATGCTGTTGAGTTGCCTCTTGTCTGCGTATTTTAGGTTGTTTGCCCATACTTCCGAGCCATAGGCTATTATTTTTTCAAGTACTGTGATGTACCATGTTATGGCGAAAACACGTATTTTACGCAAAGTTTTATGCTGCTGCCGCTGCTAGATTATAAAAAGCAAGGTGATAATGTCAGCCATGTTTGGGCACAATTTTAATGGGAAAGAATCTGTGTTTGAAGAGTGGGCTTTACGGATTAAATTGTTGATTAAAAAGATGTTTTTTTCGCACGGCATATAATCTTAGGCTCGTATAGCTAGATGGGTAAAAAATGACAATTCTTTGAATTTGAATTTTTAAAAAGGATATTATTATGTAATCTTGGTATTTGGGAGAGGCGGTGGGGGTATTCTGGCTCTGTAATTTTTGTTTTATTGATCACTTGTTTTTTTTTTTTGTTTTTTTTTTTTTTTTGTCATTATTGCGTTGTTAGAAAATGAGAACTGGAGAATATTATTTCTGTAAAAGTATTTTATTGAAAAAAAAGAAAACAAATGTAGCTTCGTGACGGCACTTAATTTTAATGCAAATGTAATTCATTTGTAAAAGCAGATATTGGAAACAGTCACTGCATTCCTAAAAAAAATTGATTTAATAAAATAATTAAAACTGTCTATATTTAAGAACAATTTTGATTTAGGTGTTAAACTTTTGGTTCTGCTGGAAATGAACTCAGGAGCCGCACGTCGTATAGTTATTACCACTTATAAAATAAATGTGTATGAAGGAATTTAAAGGAACAAATTTGGAAAAATATGTTTGAAAAATTTAAATTGTTGAAATAGATAAAAAAATCTACAGAACATCCCAAGTTTTTCTGTCTGATTATTTGCATCAGACTGAAGTTATTCCTTATCAGTCTAAATTTAGATTTTATTTTTACATTAAAATAATTATTTTTTTAAATAGTTAAAAAATTACATGTTTTATACAATATTTTATAAGTTAAACAATTTTTTATAACTTTTATTTAGAAAAAATCCTGTGCGTTTTAGCAAGTAAAACAGCAAAAAAGTTATTCTTTTATGGGCAAAACTTACTGAGTTATGATATTCAGCGCCTTGCGAAAGGGGGGGGGGGGACGAAGAGGGAGGTCGCCCCGGGTGCAGAGATTTAGGGGACGCCACATTTATACTACCAACATAATTTTGGCGTTTCACAAGAAAAAGTTATGAAAGGAGGGGGACTAAATTCTAACTTTGGTGCGGGCGCTATTTTCTTTTCGCAAGCGCCTGATGATATTTGTGAATTTTCAACGGAGGAAAATGCCTTTTTAGTGCAAGAAGACTCTAATAAGGCGTGAATTGCAAAGTATCATAAGTAAATTTTTGTTTTGCAAAAATTAAATTTTTAACTCGAAGCTAATTTTAATGGTGTAATTTAAACAGCGTTTGTATTTATGTCCCGAAATTATTCAAAATATCTTAAAGTCCTTCTAATTAAGTCTGTTGACAGCACACTCATCGATAAGTTATACATTACAAAAATAACAGGTTACTAAAACCTGTTACCTGTGCAAGTGCGGAACGATGTAACCTGTTAACCAAAAATAGCTATATTTCCCATCTCTACTTAATAATAGAACACCCGTAATTAAAAGTATTCATAAACTAAGCATAAAATTTATAGATATTACGTGGTTTTATTGTCTTTAATTTCCTTTGTTGATTTTTAAATAAATCTTCCATAAATGAAGATGTAATACTGAATCAAAAAAATGAAATGAGAAATAATTCCGAATGCAATACCTTAAAAAACAACTCCAAAACGAAATCAAATGGTATGCTAATATAATTAAATATTTCTTATTGTTACATTTATTATAAAGAAGGATGTTATTATTTTTCATCGCGACTTTTACGACTGGTTAATCCCCATGATATGTACAAATATATATTATTTTTTATAATTAATTCGATTTGACAAGTTTATATAAACCCAAAATTCAAAAAGCCTATTCGACTTTCTCCTGAATCATTATTTTATAATCAGATTATAATCTATAAACAAAATATTAGTCTGAAAGACATTTTTAGAAACACGGTTCACTTCATTTGATATTCTATCCATTTGGTAGGGATCAAAGATAATTTCTATGACTGCAAATGTCATATTTCTGTGATATCTCCCCGTAATCGGATTCTCGTGCCTGCCTTCTGTGTAACTCAGTTAGGGAGGAATGGCGCTGATGATAATATTTAACTACTGTAAGCCTGAATAACTACTGAAAATAAATGACTACTGAACTTAACTACTGAATATAAATGAAATATAGAAATAAAAGAATTTTTTTGTAACTGTATATAGAAACGTATATGAGGTCTTTAGTAAAATATAAATGAAACATTTGGAATACAAGAACTAGATATTTTTTATTTCTATAAAAAAAAGACATGAAATATAAAAAAATTCTCAAATTTTATCTACTAAGAAAATAAAGAAAAGAAACAGCACATGCCCTAATGTTAATATTTTTCGTTATTTTAAATTTGTATCTTGGTGAAATTAGGTATTATATAACGTATTTTCAAGCTTTAAAAAGTATACATAAGCATGACAATTTTACTCGAAAGGAATTTAATTTGTATTTAGGGACAGCACTGCATTCTCCATGTATATCGTGGGCAAACGTTATTGTGATCAATGGAATATGTGTCACTTTTATGACTATCTTTCCTACAGAGTATTACATTAGTATATAGAGTATTATTATTTATAGATTATAGATGACTGAATGTATGTAATTAAAAGCATGCATAAACTTAATGTAATTTAGTTACATTGAAAATTATGATAAAATTCATAGATTTTCGTAGTTTTTTTTTTCCTTTGTTGATTTTTAAATTAATCTTTCATAAGTGAAGATGCAATACTGAATCAAGCAAATGAAATGAGAAAGGATTCCCAATGCAATGCCTGAAAAAAAGCTCCAACACAAATTCAAAAAAGTACGCTAATATAATTGATAATTTCTTTTTCTGATTTCTGTGTAACTCAGTTAGGAAGGAATGGCACTTCTGATAATATTTAACTACTGTAAGCCCTACAGAATACAAATGAAATATAGAAATGAGAAACTTTCCGTCAGAATTTTTTTTTTAACTGTGTATGAAATCCCAAGTGATGTGTTTGTAAAATATTAGTAAAATATTCTGAATAGAAGAGCCAGGTTTATTTTTCATTTCTATAATAATAATAATAATAATAATAATAATAATAATAATAATAATAATAATAATAATAATAATAATAATAATAATAATAATAATAATAATTGAAATAAATTTGAGTTGCATGGCTTTGTAGACCAATATCCTGGTAAAAAAATTACATCAATAAGAAAAATATAGATAGGAAAAAATTCATTCTCATCAATTATTATTGCTTTAATAACATATTTCAATATTAGATTTACTTGATCATTTTCAGTAGTGTTAGAGTATGAAACCAAATAAGAAGAAAAAGAAAAAGAAAAAGAAAGAAAAGAAAAGAAAACTGAGAAATAGATAAATGTTCTGTATTGAAATTCTGATAAATCTTTTATAAGACTAATACAGGATTATAGATTGCTGGTCACTTTTTCTAACTGAATTTATTACTGAGAAATTTCTTTGTAAGGTATTGGTGGAAGTAGGTCAATGGATAGAGCAACAGTCTGGAATCCTCTGGTCCCGGGTTGGATTCTTCGCTAAGGAGCATTTTGCATGCCATTTGAATTTAGTGTATTTATTGTATGTATGTATATACTTTTTATATACTTTTTAATTTGAATGCAAGCATCATTTTTGTGTGTATATGTGTTTTAATTTATATGGGACTTCTTGGGGGAAATGTCCTTTCAAAACAAAGAAAAAATTAGCATAATCAAATATATATATACATATTTATATATATATACTGAACTGAGCAATTGAAGCATTTTCGTCAATATAAGATACTGCAATGTGTAAGGATGTTCAAATGAAAGCGGAAAGCTGCATTAAAAGTATCACAGTATTTATTTTGTATTCTATGAAAAAGTTAGAATGGGAAAAAATATTTCTATTTTTGAACTTTGAAGTTAATTTGAGCATTTTTGCAGTTGAACACAATGCTGGGTATTGAGAAAAAAAATTAACTATATATATATATATATATATATATATATATATATATATATATATATTAATACTATATGAAAATTTATAAACTACATGCTGAAGTTGTCACTTATTTCATCCTTATGTTTATTATACTTAATGAACAATTTGATTTTTAAAATTACAATGTCTTTATTTGGTATTATCATTGAGGGAGTTCTTTACCAGTGTGTATACCATTTTATTATACAAATGTAAAATGAAGTAAAATTTAAAAACCGAAAATTATTTTTAAAAACGCTAAAAAATGAACTTCCTTTTTAGAATTAGATAACAAATATTCAGACTGTAAAATTATAAAACATTATGTTACGAATAAATTAGCAAACGAATTAAACTTTCCACTTTATCGATCAAACGCTGTCGTTCAACTTCTGACAAATGCGGCAGTTTCTTCTCCATCATTGAATGTTCTCGCAAAGTGATTTCACACTCCCTTGCATTATTTTATGAAAAATTCTATTATTAGAATTGCGCTCTCAATAAGTGAATATTCCTTGTTTAATGCACTAGCTATTTTCCAGTTTGATGATTTTTCAGTTAAATAATTCAATCAATTCCAACCGCAGAATTTTCTATTGAATTCCGATATTTCAATTCAGTTAAACGTGTCATGGGAAACTCGTAGGAATTTCTTTCATATTCTGAAGAATTTTGTGTACTTTTGGATTACTTGTAAAAAAAATAAATACATAATATGAACAACGATGGCCAATGGCTAATTCCTAAATCGTTAGTCATAGACATACAGTTCCGAATACAAAAATGTTTTAAAAGAGGTAAAAAATATTTTAAAAATGATTTCGGTCAATAAAAACATTTATTAGAAAAATTATTATTTATACAACGAAAATAAATTACTTATACGGTGCCTCGGTCCTATAAGTTATATTTAGAAACATATTTCTGCTACACTGACATGTAAGAGTAAAAAAATCCCGCTATTCTACGATTAAAATTTACCGAATAATAGTTGTTTAAGTTGGAGCATGTTTTTTGCTACTCATTAGGGGTCATTCACAAATTTAACTGAGATATAATTTCGCCAGATTAATTAAAAAAATGGTTGAGAGTAAAATTAACATTGAAATATAAATTTGAAATTTTTAATCAATCTGCCACATAAATGCGAAATATACAATTTGTAATAAACCTATAAGGGAAAAAAAGAATCTTTGTTAAATAAAATGATGAAAATTAACTGCCCACAAAATTATAATATTTTAAAATGTTATTGGATAACACTAGCCATCAAAAGTTGGATTACAATATGTTTTTTAGCTTTTGATAATTGAATATTATGTATTTTGTGTCACTTAATCCAAAATTGACCATATTCATTTTTTACCACCACGTAAAGATTTTTTGCAAATCATAAAGACATTATAAAATAGATGTGTACATCAGTTATGTAAAATTTAATCTTAATTGGGTATTTAAAAATGAGTTAAAATTTGAATACAAATTTTGAACTGAAAATACGATTTTTTTTCAAAGCTTAGATATAATGAAACAAGTTCTGCGAATATTGTAAGAACTTTTTATATAATCCCTGAAATTATGGTCAAACTCATTTGTTTTCAATGTAGGAAAATAGTATAAAGCATGCATTTTTAAAGTTTCATAACTCGATCAATTTAAGTGTTATATGAGCGGGACTTTTTTGTCTTACCTGTTAGTGTAATAGGAAAAAGTTACTAAATGTAACTTATAGCAGCGGAGGACCGTATAAAATTTAAATTTCGTAATTTTTAAAAAAAAAATTTGGCCGAAATCGCTTTTAAAATATTTCTTTACCTCATTTAATACACTTTGTAAGTGGAGCTATATGTCTATTTCTAACGGTTTAGGAATTTGGCCACCGTTGAGAGTGGACGTCCTGTATAAAACAATACATACATACAGGTAGGTCATTCCTCAACCACTTAAACGCATACGATTTCTACTTTTGCAGTTATTTTCGTAAAAGATAATAAATTCGTCCCGTTTGAAGTCATTAACAATCATTCTACAGTTAAACAAACCGTATTAATACGAGTAGCAAAGAAACTGTAAAAAGAATTTCTATTAATCTTTACTCGTAGGACAAGGAAGGGAAATAAAAATCTAATAAACAATGATCTTAATTAGTCTAATTATTTCAAGTATTCGGATTTTTCTTATTATTTTAATGTTGAAATTAACTGAATATGAACTAAGTATAGAATGTTAAGTTATTCCTTTGTGACTGTCATTTTCTTTAGGCTGTGATGAAAAAACAGATTAACACAAATGATGGGGTTTTGGCAAAATCCGTATGTTTTCATCTTTTCATCAGCATATTAATTTCTTATTTACTTAAAGAAGCAATCAAAGAAATTTTTACTTACAAAAAAACTATATTTCATAAATAAAATGTAGTGCGAAAAACAAATTTCGTGACTATACCAATAGATGAAACAATTTGGTAAATACTACATTTATTGTAAGGAATATATTTATCTGATAAATTAGTCTATTGAATAACATAGATGTAAAAAATATCTTTAATTGACAACAGAATGAAAGTATCTGAAGCAGAAAAGCCAAAGTTCTCAGAAAGAAATAGAAGACCTATTAACACTAGATATAAATGTAGGTTGATGACCTTATAATGTCACAGAGATATTTTATTTGATATATTCTACATCATTTTGGCCACTAATCTATTCTTTTGACCAAGGATTTTTCGAGAATTATCTGGACAAGAGTGATAAATTTTATAAATGGACAAGGTATATATGATATTTCTAATATCCAATTATGTGCAATATTTATAAGAATAACAGATATTGAAATAAAGATGTCAGTTACATAAGCAACGTAAGGAAACTGAAGGAGACATTGGTGAAAGGAAATGTCATAATGAGGAAATGGAAAAAGATGAGATATGTCAAAAATTGCATCTTATTTCGAAGCAAAAACTTTTTATTACGATTGAGCCTATTTATTGGAGCAGCCATCACGGCAGAGTGAATTATTATAATAAAAGGGTTTCTACACTAACTAAAATTCCATTTTTGCACTTTTTAATAATAAATAATAGCATGAAATTTTTTTAAAAAATTGTGAAAAAAATATTTTTGAAGAAAACCTATACATCTTTTTATCTATTAATAAATTATAATAAGATGACGATTCTGGATCACGGTCATTCTCGTAAAAAAATAAATAAATAAATAAAAATAAATAAAAATAAAAAATAAAAATAAAAATAAAAATAAAACATAGCTGGGATCATTCCGATGCCGTAAATAAGAGGATTGTTCTATTTATGGAAATAATTTAGAATGATTTACACATCTATTCTTCGTCACTTTCTCTAAAACCTTCAAAAACTATACTATAATAATCTTTTAAATTCTAAATTAAAAATAAACAGCTACAACAACGATATAAACAAACGAACATTTTAAATTTACAAAACAATGTCTTGTAAGGCATTCATTTTTGAAAATTCATCTATCAAAATTTAAAAAATATCCCGCATTGAATATTTTAACTCCTGTACTATCAATGTCTTTGATGTCATTCCCCTTTGAATCAATGAAGTTTTTAAACTTAAAAACAAACTCTTAGTAAACTCAATTCTATTTTTGGTATTTTTATGTTATCCGGTGCCAAATCTCTCCGGTAACATTTTAAATCGCCAATAGCATTTTTTCCGCATTAATGATTTAAAAACCATGCTTTAAAGTAGTTTGCCGTTGAACAGAGAAGGTCTACTTTTACATGTGAAATATTTGAAAGCTGTATTTCAATTTGCTAACATTTTCTGAATTTTAAATCAAATAGATTGAGTACGGAATTATAGTATATGAACATTTTTATCAATAATTTTAAATTTTATAGGAAAACCACGAATTCTATCCACCATCTTCGGTATTTTTGCTAGTATTAAAATGTTAAATCTTTCCCAGACGAATACCAGATTTATTATTTAGAAGATTTGATAAATCCCTATGATTGACTTTTTAAGCTGCAAATTCCAGAATCGAGGTCTTCAATTTGTGCTCTCAATTTCTGTCAACAGGCTCTTTTAAGTTACTAATTAATTGTAGAGGAAACGAAAACGCTTTGTACATATTCAGTTATCTTATTTCAATAACAACATTTATTACATAATTACTCATATGACCTCCGTAAGAAAAATTTCCTACGCAACGGATGATGTAGCTTCGTATGATCATTTGTAATCAAACAACATATATCAATTGGAATTCCTTGTTTTAGAACAATTGTTCTCTTTCTCTTCGCTTATTTCTTCACTCGCTCATAGATATTATGCAACGATTTATAGGTATTTTAATTTTAATTATTGTTAGATCGAGAGTCACGGGCAGAAAAAACGTCATCTATCATAGCAACAAAAATTTTAAAAATTGAGATAATTTTCAAATAAGCAATGCATTAACAAATTTAAACATAGAAAGAAACTAAATTTCCTTACGCTTTGAGTATATATCAAATTAAGGAAAGTATTAATAAATATATAACGTGATGGCAAAAAAATAATAAAATAAATTGGAATATCTTTTACTTTATGAAATACGTTAATCATAAACCATTTTCTGTAGTTTATAGAGGTTTAAAGGAAAGAAGGAGGATGATGGCAGAGAATAAAGTATGTGAGCAATTAAGCCTTTATAGAACGATTGGAACACAATTCTGGAGGTTTTTATTGTTTAATTTTACTACTATCTACAATAGCTCCTACTATAGAATTGTTTTCATAACTTAACAATAGGTTCATAAGTTGCTTTCCATACATGCATCTATCTTTCTGTGGTAGTTTCTATCACAATGTAAATACGATCCTTTTAAAATGCAAAACATTCATCCCCATGAATTCTATTCATCATTGTACTTCAAAACTCGTCGACAAAAGCTACTAAAAAGTTTAATATTTTTTTCGTATCGCTTTTGTGCCGTTCACATTTTTCTTATTCCGACAACCACATTGAAATCTCAGTAGATTTCCCGCCTTCATGCCATACTGTTCCTTTCCGCTTTTACATTTTGAAATCTTACCATATGTTCACTCATTTTTGTATTGTGCATTCTTGTATCTTTTATAAACGCGCAAACGTTTGCCATCGCTCCATCTGCATTGCAGAAATCCTTTTGTATAACTTTTTTTCACAAAAAGAGAAAAATGTCGCTAAAATTTCAATATATATTATTATACTTTCACACATATATATAATATATTATTGTTTTTATTAGCACTTATTTTAAGATTTTTCAATATAAACTTTCAAAATTAATAAAATTATAATAGGCCTATTTTGTATGATTAGTTTCAAAACATTCGATAATATTTACTTGAATTTTTCATTTAATTCTGCTTAAAAGCTATGTTTTCCTTTCCCTTCCCAGGATGAGTCTGTAAATAGAAAAAATAATTAGTATTATAAAAACACAAACTTTGATTTTATTATAAACTTTTATTTATTTATGTGTTTATAAGAATTTCCTTATGTGGTGGTTTATGTGGCACAAGTTTCAAACAAAGAAGTAGCGGAATAGTACTTGAAGATAATGGGAAATGAGACGGGTAATGAGATTCTTGGTAGGCTCCAAGGGATATTCTTTGTTTTCTATAGCTATGAACCTAGACATATTTTTAAAATTTTGAGGTATTTATTTGGATTAATTGAAACACTAAGACGCTTTGTCTGGTAGGTTTAAACTTGCCCGAAGCATGCTCAAAATCTCTCATTCCAATTTAATCAGTTTGAACGAGAATTCCACATTCGTTTGTTCTTTCGTCATTTTAAAACATATTAATCATAGTCCATATTTGATTATGACTATTAACTGAGACTAATTATAGGAATCATGGGTCCATGTGGGAAAATTTATACACATACATACTCTTGCTCACAACAACGTAGAACACAAAACACCTACGAGAATCCAAATTTGAAGATTTAATTAGGGAAAATTTAACAACAATCATAATGCACTAATTACAATAAAGTTGCAATACAATATAATTACGGAGAATACAATATAATTGTATAATTATTATGAAATTAGTTCTTTTCTAGATATATTATTTTTCAAAATTTACGAGATAAAATTATATAGATGCGTTAATACTGGACAGAAATGACTCTCAACATATTTTGCTTACCAATGTTGTTGCTTACCAATGCTTAACCATGTTGTGCTATCATTTTTTGAGGTGCTACAGAAATACTTGGGAAAAATTTATCAAAAACTTATTTAAAATGCATTCTGTTATTTTATATATATTTGCACTGACTGATTTTTTCAAATTTTCAGTAAATCTTTTTTATTTTTGAAATAAGCACTATTTAGTAAATTATTCTTTAAAAAAATTGAAATTTTAGACTGCTGATTATATCAGAAATTACATGATTTAATTCTGAAAATAACAGAAATTTCCATATTTCAAACTAAATTCCACAATAGCTAGACAACCATCTAATAAATTAAGTTTGCTCATATTTTGCAGATTTACTTAAATACTTTATACCTGCGAACTTCTCTAAATTTTGCTGAATAATGATTAATGCTCGCTTAACGAGCTAAAAGTTTTCTGATGTTTTGCTACCTTAACTAAACCGGACCATGACGAGGAAAATGGCAAACGTCGACTGAAGTTTAGCCCCAATTTCTATTCATTAGCTTAATATAATCAATTGCTGAGTATAAAAAAGTCATAAATTAAGTTTTTTAAACTTTTCAGAAAATTGTAAATTTTCTTTTTCTTACTAATCACAGAAATTTTCATCATCTTATTTAAAGCTAAATCTACTTACACTTTTATTTTTCCATAGAAGATAAAATACTTAACTGATGTTTAGTTATATTAAATAATGAATGAATGCGAACGTGCATTATAATGTTTTTCAAAGTAGTAAGTAAGTTCATTTAATTTTAAGATAATTATAAACTTTATTGACTCGATTGATGAAAACTATTTTTTTTCATTTATTAAAAAAACATAAAATAAAGTTTATCTTTCAACGAACTATTAAACTTTATATTAATAGTATTCATTTTTGACATTTTCTAACTTAAATGAAAAATATTTGGATTTCTCCATCTGTTTCTTTGTCTGTTCAGTTATGCTCTAAAATTTATGAAAATCACAAGATATATATATTATTGAGATACAAAAAAAATACTTAATAATGTATAAAAATCTTTAAAATGACATAAGTATTATTAAACCTTCTTTTATTGTATGGACAAATTAATTCAAATATCTAATTATCAACAGTCTGTAATCGAATAAAGTGCATTTTAAAATGCACTTTATTCGATTTATATTTAACATTATATTATTTCATCATAATGATATTTAAATATTGATTTGAAATCGATAGATTACTGTTATTGACCCTCATTATGAGTGCATTTTAATAATATTATTTATGATTAAGTGAACTTTATATTTGTAAGTAGAGTATTTACTTTACTGGAATCCTACTGAAAAAGACATATGAAGCATTTATGGTTCTTTAACAGATCTATACACAAAACAGTTCGGACATAATACGTTTGACGACGGTTATCTATACTAAGGTCTATCTCAAAAGTTTAAGCACAAGCATAAATTGTCGATTTTCAAAGAATTATAAAAAGTTACAATGAATAACATTTTTTTTTATTTGGAAATTTCGCAACATTTTTTAAATACACTGCTCGACATTGAAAATGCAACACCAAGAAGGAGTGGTCAGAAAGTGATGAAATTTGGGGGAAAGACAGAGACAGCAAGGAGCATTAAGTGACCTTTATTTCAAAATGATAGTCAGAATACAGAACGAGAACGGCGTCGGATTAGTAGGATGTAGGACCACCGCGAACTGCGATGAACGAAGAAACACGTCTAGGCATCGAGTCAATAAGAGCGTGGATGGTGTCCTGAGGGATCGCTTTCCATTCCCTTTCAACCATTTGCCACAGTTCATCTTCTGAACGAGGCAGGGGCAGAGTCCGCAAAACGGCGTCCAATCACATCCCACACATGTTCGATTGGTGACAGATCAAGAGAATACGGTGGGAAGGGAAGCATCTGTATACCTTGCAGAGCGTGTTGGCACATGTGAGCACTGTGTGGTCGGGCGTTATCCTGCTGAAAAATCGCGTTAGGCTGCCCCTGAAGGTAGGGGATTGCCACTGGCCGCAGTACATTATCCAAGAATCGTTGGGCCGTCATAGTGCCCTAAATACGAACTAGAGGTGACATGCAATTGTACGCAATAGTGCCCCAAACCATTGTGCCACGTTGTCGCGCGGCGGGGCGTTCCACAGTTATTGCCGGATTTGATCTGTCTCCACGTAGATGCCACACACGTGTGCGGCGACTGTCACTGAATAAACAGAAGCGTGACTCATCTGAGAACGCAACGTTTCGAAATTCTGCCCTCCAAGTCGCTCTAGTCCGGCACCATTCCAAACGTTGGCGTCTATGCTGTCGAGTCAATGGCAGTCTTCTTAACGGACGCCGTGAGTGCAGGCCATGTTCAACCAATCGACGGAAAATGGTTCTGGTCAACACGGAAACATCCAGGGTATCTTGTACATGCTGCAGAATCGAGGTACAAGTGACTTGAGGGCCGCCACAGCTTGTCGGTGGATGCGTCGATCCACGCGTGCTGACGTCACTCTGGCTGCACCTGCACCCCTCAATCTCGCCACATTTCCTTGTTCCAACCATGTTCGCCATAGCTGATGCAACGTGCTCGCATCCATGTGGGTATCAGCTGCGATTTGACCTACAGACCAATCCCCCCTTCTCAGTCCCATCACCATACCTCTCGTAAAATCGTCTATCTGCTGGAAGTGCCTTCGTTGACGGCGGCCTGGCATTCTCTTCTATACACGTATCCTCCGAGACAAAAACAAAATTTCTTCGATAATTCTTCTGGCAGAAATAGCGACACGAATATTGCCCATTCTGCAAGTTTCTTCACTTATATCTTACATCACGTGCGTCGGAAACCTACGCATTTCACATCATTTGCATAACTCAGGGACATGCGCCTACTCTGAAATTTGCATAAATTTCTGACCACTCCTTCTTGGTGTTGCATTTTCAATGTCGAGCAGTGTAAATGATGTCAAAAGTAGAAAAAGTAATCCATAATTGTAAAAAATATACAGAAGGTGTTTCAAAAATGACCGGTATATTTGAAAAATCAATCAATATTAAACGGGCAGCGATAAAAATACACCGTGTGTTGCAATATGCTTGGGGCAATAGTAAATTTTCAGACAGACAAACTTTCGAAATTAGTTACAATTTTCAACAACAGATGGCGCTGCAGGCGATTTGAAAGATATAGAAGAAAATGCAGCCTGTGAATTCGCCTTTCTGCAGGCTGTCTTTCTGCTGTAAGCATGTGCTGCTCACAGATTGCAAGTTTGCTGTAAAAAAATGGTTTAATCCTTAGAACAGAGGATTTTTGACTTGAAAGACAAGGTGTACCGCCACAATCCAGAAACAATTGAACAACTGAAGTAACACATCTCTTTTGCATGTGAAACTATCCCGCTTGACACATTTACAAAAGTTTCTGGTAATTTCGTTCAGAGACTACGCCATATTATTGCTGCAGATGGTGGATATGCAGAAAATATTACACTTTAGATTTTTCTAGACTGCAACACCATCTGTTGTTTAAAATTGTAACTAATTTCGAGAGATTGTCTGCCTGAAATTTTACTGTTGTCCATATTCCAACAAGCGGTGTATTTCTATCGCTGCCGGATTAGTTTTTATTGGTTTTTCAAATATACCAGTCATTTTTTAAACACACAGTAATAAAAACATGTTAAAAAACAACTGTCTCAAAAGTTTATGCAGAATGTCAAAAACAACCAGATTTATAATTTTTACAGAACTTTTACTTACAAATTATTTTTCTGTGATTCCGGATTAGATCAAATAAACGTGCGTCAATCAAAATTATTAGTTTTTATTTAGTTTTTAATGCAAAAAGAATACTATGCTTTCTCAATGGCCTCTTGGAGTTCTTCAATACAGTCATACTGTTTTCCATTGCCATAAACTTGGCAGGTTAAAATACCCCTGAACATTCTCAATCAGGGTTTAGTCTGCACTTAAAGCTGGCCAGTCAAGAGCTTTAACATTTTTCTGAGAAAGCCAAAGTTTTGTAGAATGTGATACGTGGATTGAGGTATTGTTTTGTTAAAAAGCCCATTTAGGACCTCTCCAAAATGTCACCGAATGGAAGCAAATTTTGGTTTAGGGCCTCTTGATACATTTTTAAATCTTTTATAAAAGCGAGAGAGGTCTGGCCATAGAATCCAAATGACCTCCAAACCATAACAGATTTGCCACCTTGCTGCCTGCTGAAAAATGCCTTTGGTTCCTTTCGTAAATCATACCAATACGCGTTCCAACCATCAGAGGCATCTAAGTTCCACTTTTTCTCATCGAGGAATAAAACAGTAAGACATCTTTTTTTTAGTCCAGATCATTCTTGCCTGTTTGTGATGTAATTTGAGAAGGTGGTTTGCGAGCCATTCTCTTTAGTATGATATAATCAAGCGCTCAATTACGTCTGCACCGAAAAACTTTTACAGTAAAGTAACTGGTCTATCGACTTTTTTCACAAACAACTGTTATATAATCGTAATTTAACTGCGCTCTGACCATATTATTGTCTATATTATGGTCAGACTGCAGTTAAATTACGATTATTTAACTGTTTTCTATAAAAACGGTACGTACAGTGTCTTTAGACACCTGTACACTGAGATTATATTTATTTGCTGTATAGACATATTTTGCCTAGATACCAATCTTGTAATCTCCGATTAGTTTCGAACAGTCGTCATACGTGCTCATCCACATCTTGGTTTCCGCTTAAAATTATCATTTCTAGAGAGTGCTTTATATACACTTTGCTTTGACCGATTTAAAACTTTTACAATTTCAGTTTTATTTTGCAATTTCAATTTAAAAACTTCACATTTTGTGAATTCTTTACCCTTCGACATTTTTAAAAGTAGGGGAAATACTTTCTCCAACTTTTATACTTTTATAAAAGTGCAATATGATGTCATACAACGTCATTACACACGGTCATTCCGTTTTCTCTAAAAAAAAAATTGCATAAAGAGCTTAAACTTTTGAGGGAGCATTTCTTCAAGAAAAAAGAAAAATTAAATAAAAATAAACATATTTTTTATTTGAAACACCAAAAATGGCTTATTTTACTTTATTTTGATTAAATGTCGAGTATTTATTGCAAAATAGCATAAAATATTTTCTTCTTCAATTATTTTAAACCAGTGTGATAAAAAGTTTATTAAATCCAATAGATTTTTTAAATCACCAGATATTTTTTTTATTATTATTATTATGATTATGGATCTTATTAGACGGATCCGAAACATGCTAATGTCATTTATTTTTAATTATTAAAACACCTTTCTTAAGTAAAATAAAAATTTTATTAAAATATCTTAAACCAGATTTTCAGAGTGATTAAACTTTTGAGACAGACTATAAATATGCTTGTATGTGCACGTGCTGACTACCGCGCGTAGAAGTCCACAAATTCGTTTCCTCATATAAAAAGATAAAGTTAAATGTACCTGGATCTCTTTTTTTATTATATATTTTGATTACATGGTGCTAAAATTACTCATGAAAGCAATCGAAATTCAATATTTTTCCCTACTACAGCATATTTTTTTCCCTCTTTTCAATAAAGTTTAATTTGAATTCGTGCAGCTATTCTTGAAACTTAATCAATTTTAATTAAAATTCACTAAAATCACAGCCCATGCAAATGACTAAATTAAAAACATAGAAGCACTAATTTAATTTTAGTTAATTTTTGTATTGTCTGTGATTTTAATGAATTTTAATTAAAATGAATATTATCAGACGTAATTCATTTGCTTATATTAAAAAAAATTAATCGATTTTTTTGCAGAAAAGTCTCGATTTCGCCGAAAGAGAGAAAACTGTTTTCTATCACGAAATACCTGTTTGATAACTTATATTTTAAAACCCTGTATAGAGCAGATTTTCGGAAATTAATTAAAATAATAAAATACATACTTTTAATTCTAATTTATAGGAATATTTTAAAAAATATAAATTTTTGAGACCCGAGAAACTGATACCTAAGGTTACCTGTTAACGCAATAAACGACTATTGTTACGGCTACGGTGCTATTACAGCAATCGAAGATTTCAGGTTAGTTTCTTTATATTTCATTCTTTTCTTTTTATACGAAGGCATTTTAAAGTAATTTTCATTATTTTCAATAATTATTGCATATTTTTATAGAAGGTGGTCTGGTGTAAAAACGCCATACGGGGTAATAACGTCAAGTGCTAATATTTTGCATAATTATGAAATAATCTGGTAAATGACACCCATGTGCTCTGCGCAGAAGGGTTTTGAGTCATATAAATCGCAAAAAACAGCTTCAAGTTAATTTGTTTCATTTTTAGGTCTTATTGCTTTTACAAGCAACTAAAACTAACGCTTGATCTAAAATTTGCGAGATACGTTTTGTGATGTGAAGACTTTTTTTTTTTTTTATCCGGAATTACTTTATTGATTACATAAATTTGTAGTACATTTCATGGACTTTCAAAATGTTGTTGAAAATTTTGGATATCTTCTCGAGATAATTTGTAATTTAAAATGTACAGCGCAAGAACTATAACGGGGTAATAACGCCAATCCTTGGCATTAATACCCCGGTTGATTCCCTACAGTGGCCGAGCTACATCCTAAATACTGATTCAAATAAAGACAGTTAAAACTGTGGAATGTTTCTAATAATTCTACTTAAGCGGTCCTTTTTAAGCAAAAAGAAGCTCACGGTCTGATATTCTTTTGCCTCATCTCCCCCCCCCCCCACACACACACACACACACCACATCTTTATTTTTCTTACACTTTCACAAAATATTGAACATTTTCAATAGCTTAGAATGCAATTTGTTAATTTCTAAGTTTGTAGAATTTGTATTTTTAGAGTTGGGCAATCTACATGCAATTATTCCATTTTATTCCATAGTTTTGTTTGCATGGCGTTATTACCCATATAGGTGGGTAATAACGCCAAATAGCATTGGTCAAGAAATCACGCCATTACATTTTATGAATACATATCTGTTAAATTATTTTTTTTATATAGATAGTCAATGAGTTGCTGTATCAAATCATATATTTGTTTGAAAAATACAAACTAAAACTGAGCCGTGAAAATTGGTAGAACCTTAACGTGGTGTTATTACCCCAGGGTACCTTAATATATTTGAAAACAATAATTTTTTATTTAAAAAACTTAAGAAATTGGTGCTATAGAAATACATGTAAATTTTTAATACTTAAAGATTGATATTGGAAAATAATGCAAGAAGAAATTTAAAATATTCAGTATTTTAATTTTTCAATTTTTGAAATTGCGAAATGTTTTACTTCTTATACTTGTTATTCAATTTCAAAACAAAATAGTCTTATTAATATAAAATACCTAAAAATTGTATGTGATTAATTTATATTATTTGGATAGAGATACATTTGGGAAGGACGGGACTCATCCCTCCCTGAGTCATATTGTCCCATCCCTTCGTTAGAACAATAAAATAAATATGTTTTTACAACAAGCATGGAGCTTTTATATTTAACTTAACTGTTTATTTATAAAAAGCACATTTTTGAATTTACAAAATATTAAAAACAATTAAATTAGCAACAAAGAATGAGATTGAAAATGTACATTAAAAATTGGAGTAATTCTTACTTTTGATATTGTAAAATAGCCTTTTTAAATTACATACTTACAGTTGATTTTAACTAAAACGATTTATAGCAACAAGTGTCTAGCAGTTATTATTTCTGCTGGTGGAAGAGTCATAAATTAAAAATAAATCTTTTTCTAAGAATTGTTGCAGTTGTCCTACCCCTCCCAGTGTCCTTCCCTGTCTACTCTCCCCTACATCCTTATGTTCTTTTACAATATTCACTTCTCTAATCCTAAAATATATTTCCCTTTCCATGAGAATTCCGAGGTATTCTTAAAAAGTTTAGATACTTTTACGGTCCGTTATGAATGCATGCTGTCACAGAAATGTCTGCTTACTACTAATGTTATTTACCTTGTGACGGCCCCGGCTAGACCACCATCTTCAAATGAAGATATAGTCGAAAAAATTCACTATAAAACACTTTTATTTTAACTGTACTTGGCCTGAAGAGTGGAACTAGATTCGAAAATTTAGAATGACTTTTCACTGAGAATATATAATCGTTATAAAGAAGAACGATTCCACTCACAATCTCCTTCAAATCCTTCCACGGCACTTTCCTTTGCCTTCTGCACCATGTAAGGTTCAGCTTACCTAGAATGACAGCCCGTGATCTTTATTTAACACAAAAATCACTTTAAATTTTACTTCTAAAATTTCTTACCACGGTTACCCTTACACTTCATCTGAACTTCAAATCCACGTTCACAAGAAATAGAATCCTTAACTACCGCCAAAGAGTTCCAAAACTTCAGCATTAAGCACAAATCTGTCTAAATTACCCGAGGGCAGAGAGTGACCACAATCTCTCCCTTGCATACGCACTCACAGCTTTTATGCTTGGCAGACTGAAGAGACTAGAGATTTACGTAAAATTCGCAAACAACAGCTAACTATAGAGTCAGAGCGACACACATGTTTCGGAAAATTAAAGTGGCATAAAATACAGATGTCGCCGGTTTTGCGCCACAAATGTTAGATCATTGACATCACAAACGTATTCAAAACACAAGAGTGCACTTATTTCAAAGTGACACTTCCTCACAACCTAACGTGATAATCATGCATAATCTTATCATTATGTTTGATAAATAGAACTCATCGAAGCCTCAAGCATTTTGTTTTGTATTTAAATGCATTTATAAATAGACATTATCTTTAGGTGCGTTTGTAATTATGTAAAGACGTAGCACCCCTAGTCGTCGTTCAGTCCGTCCGTCTGTCCGCATATAACAGAGCAGAAACTACCAAACCGAATCATTTGACATTTAAAATATATAATTATTGCATAATTTATTTGAGTCGCGTCAAATTTTATGAAAATCGGATGTATAGTTTAATTACAGGAACAATCAAAAATATTGCGTTAATTACGGCCAGTGGGAAAGAATAGTTTCAAGTGCATTTTAATGGTGTTACATTGTTTCGAACATAATAATATTGATATACATCTTTGAATTATATACTAAAATATGCATTATGGGTTGCAAAAAAATATTTTTTATTAATTTACAAGGCTACACAAAAGTATTCCTATACAAAATCGTATAGAGCGAAACATAGTTTGGGGCGTGTTTTAATTGCCGAAACGTCAGCGAAGGCTTACTTTGGAGACACGAAATTTTTTGGTTTCTGTCTGTCAGTCAGTCAGTCTGTCTGTTCCGCGATAACTAACGCAAAAAAGATCCGATTGGCTTGAAATTAAGTGGGTATGTTAGTGAGGCACAGGGATTAAGCTGTATAGTTTTTTGTTAGATTTGATTCATTCGTTCGGAAAATATAGAATATTTTATTTTGCGCAATAATGCTTTTCTATGGCAAATCCAATGATTTTCAATTTTTTTTCCCTTGAGAGAAAATGACACTTTTCATTAATGGAATTCAATGATAAATGGATACTGAAATTTACCAGTTAAATTATTCGTATTGTTTTAAAGTTTTGTCTATGCATTTGTCAGATTTTTAAAGTTATTACTGTAAATTTTAGAGATTTTTTATAAATGTGTTCCAATAATATAAACTAATTTGGTTTAGAGATTTACTTATTTAAAATGTATTTATTTCATTTTCTTTATTTTCTCTTAATGGTTGCTAAGCAACCATTCATCCTTATCCTTATTATATTTTAATGCTATAAATTTGAAAGCGTGGACGAAAATTTAAATGAAGTCAACGTCAAAACTTATGAATTAATTAATGTCTGTTTATCTTTACGGATAAATATAACATAGCCCAGAAAAGAATATAGGCTATGTTTTATTAATTTTGTTCAAATACAAGCAGCCTTCGCCCGCTACGCTGCACAGTGGGGCAAAAAGTCTTCAAAACTGGCAAAAAATCGAAAAAATGAAATTTTATTTTGAACTACCGACATACGTCAGTTTAATAGAGCAGATGTCAGTACACATCTTCCTAGTATTAAAATTTGCTCAAAGTTATTTTGATCGTCACTAGAGAAAGAAATTAAACTTCATATTGTGCTTTGATAATAAGTGAAAAAAAAATCTATAATTTTGTTTCAACATTCGTTTGTTAATTTCGCTATAATAATTAAAAAATAATTTTTTTTGACTATGGAACCTTTAACTACAAGTATGTAACAATAATTCATTAACTTTCAATTTGCTTTAATACGATTTTTATAGATATACAGACGCTTAGAATATATAGTGGTGAAATGTATAAAAAAATTAATACTGTTTACAAACATTGTAGGTTTTAGTTATGAGTTAAGGCGAGTTAAGCGTTAATTATAATTTTTTCTACTAAGTATGAGTTTTAAAAGGACAAATATGCCGGAAAATCTTGCTCCTTTTTGCCACTTTTTTAATTGTATGGTCATTTTTATAGCTAATCATCCTTAAATTTTTGTTAGTGTACGGATGTGCCAAACATGATTATAAATATTTTCTTTGTTAAATACGAATTTTAATGCGTTGTTTATCACAAAACAATGTATTTAAATGAATCTGACTATCATGGAACGTTTTAACAAAAAACTTTTGAAAAGTAATGTGATTTTATGGTATAAGAGCTCCATAATCGGAGAAACTACGAACAAGTAGTTTATATGAAAAGAAGATTAAATGTTTTAAAGTTTAATATACATTCCGATGAGCAAAAGCCTGGCGAAACAAGGGAAATGCTTTAGAATTAACAAAGAGTGGATTGGCAAATCGCTTTCATTTCCTCGATTTGAAAAACAAACAGAAGCGTCAATGAAAACCTAACGTGCCCATCTTCATATTCCGTCTGAATTTGTTCTGGACGATCAAAAATATCAAGAGTAAAACGGTTATACAATTCTAGTTCTACATATTCGTTAGTGTACGTGACATGTATGAGTTTAAGATCTGAAAAACAGGAAAACAAAAACTGTGTGTTAGCACTAAAACAACAGAAACAGTTTTTCTTCTGCTGTCTTTATAGTAATACGTACATTTTGCCTGAGAAAGGTTGATCCAATCCTTCAAAACGAGTCGCTAATATTCATTATAAGGTTTGCTTGAGAATAATTAAAATTACTAATTATGTTTACATTTTTAATGCGATATTATGGATGATTTATAAATATCTAATTAGTATAAAATTATCTTAAATTCTTGTTTTTAACTCATTTTTCAACAAAAAATATTGAAAAAGGTTTGTAAATTAATTAATAAATTACTATTTAGCTTATGTAAAAGTTTAAAATTTTACTACTTTTCTTCAACAAAAGAATCCGTGATGTGCTTTTTTTGTTCAAAGTAAATTTTATTTTTTGCCAACTTTGGAGGCTTCCTGCTCCACTGTGCGCTGGTCAGTTTTTTTTTTTTTTTTTTTTTTTTTTTTTTTTTTTATTTAAAGAAACATTGAATCAAACGAAATTTTTATATCATAGTAATTTTTAGTTTTATATCGTACTTTAGACTGTCTGTCATCGGTAGAAAATCAGTCATCTAAACGGAAAGTTCAATGTTAGTCACCAATGAATGACGTAGCGCTCAACATATTAACAATTTTAATCACATAAAAATGCATTCAGCGGAACTTTTAAAATAAAGCCAATCTTTTGTAATTGTGTTTCTCTGATAAAAAACATTTCCTAAGTATTCAATTAAACAACGTAGAATGCTATATTTCATTTGTTACAAAATTTCTGAAGAATTATCAAACTAACAATGTAAAATCCATTGAAATCTATCTTGTAGAACTTAAGTAATAAGCGGCCGCAATGAAATTTTACTTTGCGTTTTAAATATATTGAGATAATTAAATATAGCTTACATAATCATGTTAACCTGAATATAGAACTCTCTTTCAAAATTATAGGTTCAATAGATTTTTTTGTGCTGTGATTAATACGAAATCCAGACTTTCTTTTATATATATAGATAAGGATTGAAAATTTCAGGTTTTTGCGCCGAAGACACCGCCAAATCAGGAAAATGTGAAGTATCTCGCGAACTACTGAACTTAAAAGAATTTGCTTGGTACCATTCTATTCAGCATGAAAAAATACACTAAAATATGTTATCAGTTGAAAAATAACTACAAAAGCCGATTTTTTAGGAATTTTTTAAAAGTTCGTTCCTTTTTTTAACCCCCTTAGGGGTGGAATTTTCGAAAATCCCTTCTTAGCGGCACTCAATGTTATCAGAAGTATTTTTACCCCAATTTTCAAGATTTTAGGTTGGGCAGATTTTTTTGTGCTGTGATTAATACGAAATCCAGACTTTCTTTTACATATATAGATGAGGATTGAAAATTTCAGGTTTTTCCACCGAAGACACCGCCAAATCAGGAAAATGTGAAGTATCTCGCGAACTACTGAACTTAAAAGAATTTGCTTGGTACCATTCTATTCAGCATGAAAAAATACACTAAAATATGTTATCAGTTGAAAAATAACTACAAAAGCCGATTTTTTAGGAATTTTTTTAAAGTTCGTTCTTTTTTTTAACCCCCTTAGGGGTGGAGTTTCCAAAAATCCCTTCTTAGCGGCACTCGATGTTATCAGAAGTATTTTTACCCCAATTTTCAAGATTTTAGGTTCGGCAGATTTTTTTGTGCTGTGATTAATACGAAATCCAGACTTTCTTTTATATATATAGATTATTCTTAATAATCCAACATTTCCTTCTTTTTCATACAGAATCAAGAGCGATTTTTTAGATAAAATTTAATCAATTTCCATTATCGTTGAAAAAAAAAAAAAAAAAAAACGGTATGATTTTTCAACGGCAATAAGTTTCAATTGAGCAATTTCCATTCGAAAAATCAAACTAAGAAAAAATAAATATGACGTCAGAATTAAAATAAAAATTAAAATAGTACTTTGTTAAATATTAAACAAGGAAATTTGTTTCGTTAATAAGAATTTTTCTGACAAAAATGGGGGCATAATTAGAAGTAAAAGAAATAAAAAAATAATTATATTTTTAACAAATATTTCAATTGGCAAAATTTGACGTCATAATTGGACAAAAACAGATATTTTATAGTAGTCGTTAAAAATAAAAGAAACATGGATATCAGTAACTCATGAAAAAAAACGCCATTACCGAAACTTCAGTGAAGACTTACTTTGAAGACACGGAATTTATTGTTTTTCATCTGTTAGTCTGTTCTTCTGTATGTTTGTCTGTCCCGCTCTAACTGCTACAAAATGCAATCAAAACATTTTTTTTTTCGGAAATAAAATTGTAAAACTCTATATTACTGAGTTTACACTTACAAAAGTTCCTGATACATCAGATTTAGGTGTTTGTGGTTGGCAGGTATGTAGAAGTATGAGGATAATGAAAAATATTTGTCCAAACTGTTACTTATCCTTATAAATCAAAATGTATAAAGAAATGCAAGATATACAATAACCATTAGCACAATTATTAGAAAGTAGCAAATTTAAATTAAGGGAGGCTACGGGGGGTTCAGGGGGGCTCCGACCCCCTGAAGAAATCTACTAAGTTATAATAAAAAAACAAAAATAATAGATCATGAAAATTTCGGAATATCCTAACATAACTAAATTTTTAATTTACCGCTTTTGAAGGCTGAAAACTTCTAATTCTTATTTTATTGTTATAAACAATTAAGTACTATGAAAATTTTAAATTAAAGTTTCCAAGAAGTTGAATATTACCCAAAGTGTTTTTAAAAATATATATATATATGTGCAAAGTTGACGTTTAGGCTCCTGATCTGCAGATTTACTAGTGATATTAAACTATTTCACATTTTACGAAATTGATATATGTTGCTGAGGTTTAGTACAAATTACTTCCTGCATAATAAAAAGCATATTGTATTTACAGAAATACACAAAAATTTCGGATACTATACTACATCCAAAATTCTATATGCTATTACAAGAAGATCTGAATATTTAAAAAAATTCCTTATAATACGAACGTACTAATATGTTACGTTTGATGGGCTTCAAAAAGATAATTCTAAATTTCTATTACACGTGCAACTGGACTAAAATATCCTGTTAATAATAGACATTGGAAAAAAGTACACACCTCTTCACCATTATCTATCTGCCCCCTCCCACTCAGAACACATTTGTAATGTACACAGTTGCGGTGAAGTGTTTATTTATTTTACTTTCAGCAACAGAAAACTACTATTTTTCTACATTCAAAAATATTTTTTTGTTGTTCTTGAAGCATCAAAAGGGATATCTTCGAGGAACTATTTCTCAGATATTTTATATAATAACTCTAGGCCAAAACTACTAGACTTTATCCATACATATCTAAGATATTTATCTCTTCTTTTTGTGTCAAGAACAGCGTTTTCTTTGAAATTCTGATAAAAGGAATCTAATGTTGTTTCATATAGCAACGTTAGAAGAGTGGAACTGTCGTTTGCAGGTGTTTGTATATTATCAGGTGTCATTCTTCATCTCAGTATCTTTCTACAGAAATTATATTTAAAAACACTTTGTTTTAAGGAATATTTCTGCATTTTCTACACAGAAAATTTTATATGGAGTGCCTACTACCGTTCATATTTTTTGTCAATTATTATTACTTTTTTCTATCTTTACAAAAAGAAAGTATTGGATTCATGAAAATTTTCGAATTCCGGTTTTCGACGGATTTACACGTTTTAGGGGGTCAGAGATTCCAAAAAACATGTTTTTATAAAATGTCTGTCTGTGAGTCTGTCTGTAATTGACATAAATTTTCTGGGCGCTCTGTCTCTAGAACTAATGCGCGGAATTTCACAAAACTTTAGATTCAGTTATACCTTGATAAAAACCGGATCTGATTAGTTTTTGGTATATATCGCCTAACAGGTGGCGCTGCTATGCTGTCTTTTTCAGGATTTCCTCAATAATTATATCTCAAGAATTAATCGACGAATTTTCACAAAACTTCAGATTCCGTTAGTCCTTTATATAATATGATTCTGACTACGTTTTGGTGTAAATCGCACAACAGGTGCCGCTGCTATGCGACATTATTCACGATTATCGCAATTGCTCTATCTCAGGAACTAATGCATGGATTTTCATCAAATTTCAAATTCAGTTAGTCCCTGTTATAGATTAACACACTTTTTGTTTTTAGATTAAGTAGCTCAACAGGTTGTGCTTCTATCTAGTTTTTTTACGATTTCTGCTTTAATTCTATCACAAATACTAATGCACGAATTTTCATCAAATTTCAGATTCAGTTAGAACTTGAAATAAGTTATTGCAGATTAGATTTTCTTGTAAATTATCTAACCAGTGATGCTGCCATTTTCACTTTTCTGGAAGCATTAACATTTATAAGATAGAAGAAAGTTTTGGGATTGCCACACCTGACAAGTTTTTTTTTCGTCTTGCCATACAGACGAAAACGAAATTTGTTACATTTTCATATAGAAGATATAAAACATGATTATTTTATGTTTGAGGCAAACAAGAACCTTGTAAATGGCATGTTGTAATTTTACTTGTTCCTTGATTATCTTAAAAAAATTAACTTTAGAGATTGATCAAGAAGGGAGCATGTATTGTTATTTATTCACTCCCGTAACCGTCCTATATTGTCCGAAAAATTAAATTATTTTCTATAACTTTAAATATGGACATGAATATTCAAATGCATATTCAGATTAAATATATTTTATGCTTTTAATTTTATCATGCACTAAAGGTACACGATATTCAATCTATGAAGTACAAGATTTTAAAATAGATTTAAAATATAAGATTTAAGGAAACTTTATGCCATTTTTTTAGCAAGAAGGGGTGGGGCGACTCTAACTTCAAGGAACCCATGTCAAATCACAGCTAAGTTATGCCAAGATGATGGTTAAATTACATTAACACAGTGATCTGATAAAACAATTTTAATGCTATTTTATAAGACGACATCATAAGAATGAATCTGTGACCTACAGATATATGCATACTATGAAGTATCATAAGTATGAAGTTACATATTTCAGTGTTTTATTATTTTTTTATTTTATTATTATATATATATATATATTTTTTTTTTTTTTTGGGGGGGGGGGTTATAGGAGTTTTATATCTTAAAAAATATATCTGAATTTTTCACAAAAAAATACTCAAAAGAACTACTTTGATGGATGTTAAATATATGTGCATATATTTAACATCAAATTAGTCGTTTTCTGCCCTTTATAATGTTTCTTTAGTTGAAATATTTAAAGAAAAATGTTTGAAGTACTTTCTCTCACGTGTTTTACAATATATCTATGCAGAAATTATTACACTTTATTTTCACATACATAAAATACTTATCTCTAGTCTTTTTCGTGCCAAGAATGTTATAGTTATAAGAACTGTTTTCCAGTTTTATGTAGTGGCAGTATACGAGTGAAACTATTTGTTTGCTTACTATCAAGTATCATTCTTTATTTCCGCATTCTTTTTTCAAAAATTCTTCTTGAAGATTTTTTTTTATCCTTTAAAGGATAGTTGCGTATAGAAAAAGTGTGAATTGAGTTGCCTTAGACCGTGTAAGATGCTGAAAATTTCATTTCGAGCATACGATTTTTTTTTTTAACATTTCTTTTTTGAAGAAAAAAGAATGAAAAAATTATATGTTGTCACAAGATTTATTATTTTATTTGTGTTACCATCTGGTACATTTTTAATGATGGACGTATGTAATTTTTTATATCAAATAAGATTCTTTATTTATCTTAACACTTTCGGGTCTTGGAGTATTATTCTGTTTTAAGAAATACTTTAGCTACTATTTACATGTAATAATGTTAGTATATGTCTATGTATTTACTATACTACTTTATTTATGTTTAGGCATTTAGTAATAACAATAATTATTACTTGCTTAATTCGTTTTGCGCCATTTGTTTATTTTAAACATATATTTCACTCATTAAATTTAAAATGAAAGTTACTTTCCTGAAAGAATCATGTGTAATAAAGCGCAAAAAGTATTAGAAAACTGTAATATAAGTTCAATCTTTTTATAATACAATATTTTCAAAACATTTCCCAAAATTATTCTTTAGCTTATTATCTATTTATAATAAAATGTGGCTGGAAAAATGTGTAGGAACGGGGCGAACCATTCTGTCTACGAATCGACCGTAGCTAAAAGCCATGTTAGGCTTAATTGAAAACAGATGCTAAAATGACAGAAAAATGATAAATTCTTCCACTTGAAATAATGTTTGTTCAGCATATTTTCATATAAAACATGTACACCATATCCAACTATAATGCATAAAGATAACAGCGGAAGTGTAAACTGATAAAATTTTTATCGTCTAAAAGTACAATTGTATTTTATCGACTCCCAGTGCTGTCTAAATTTCATCACACTACTTTAATGCTGCCATCTAAGAACTATTTTAGAAGCATTTTTGGGAATATTATAAAAGATTAAGAATTCGCCCTGCGAAGAATGGGAAGCAAAGGACTCACAAACGTGTTTTTAAACCATTGTGCTACTCAGCGGTTGCGGATTTGAATTTAAATTTAGTTTTTTTTTTTTTTTTTTTTTTTTTTTTTTAATGAGCATTTATCCGTTTAATATTTTAAATTTTGTTTTCTATTATAAATCAAATAAGCTTTTTTTTTTTCTTTAAGTTGTAATGGATAGATAAGATATTATCATGACTGCATTAGTAAAACTGAAAATTATTTTTTCACATGCTCTTAAATCAAAATTTTATCTGTTTTGATGTAATTAATATATGTAATGCATGATATTATATTATTCATTACATTTAAATGACATTTGATAAAAAATATAAATTTCGTTTACAATGCAAGCAAATTTCTAATGGATATGATCTAAGCTGTTAAAAATACTGCTACATTTAATTTAAAATTTTACAAAAGAAATAATAATAATAAATTTGGTTTTTAGAATTTATGGATTGAATTTTTAAAGTTGCATCGGTGAAGTTTTTAGAAATTGACTTTGATTTAAAGCAATGCCTCCTGCTTCTGCTATTTTCTATAAAATACTACAATAAAAAAAATAATAAAAAGTTGTTTCGTTTATATTAACTGCGTATAGATGACACCAAATCCAAATTTAAAAACAAATCACAAAGCATCATAATCGGTGACTATAAGCATCTAACTAAGAATCTATCATATATCCATGACTAAAACTGAGTCATACTTTAAAAAAAGATAATGTATTTTAAAATTTAAAAAACTTCAATATTTAATTTTAATGTTTTGTGAAAACTTCAGAAATTGAGTTTTATTTTGCTAATTATTATTATTATTATTGTAATAAATACTGCTCTTTGTTTTGAAATTAAAATTTGTTCAAAAATTGAATATCAAATAAAAGAAAATCTTCATAATTTGTATTTGTAAAAATTTATTGTATTTTTAAAACGTGCTTTTTTACAATACAAACTCTTCAATAATAAAATCTTCATTCTGTTTGTTTGTATGAAGTATCATGAAAATGAAATGCAAGTGAAAATTTTGTCATTTTTGACGAGGGTTACTTACTAATCATATGAATTTGAATATTTCCAACTGAGCGAAAAATTGCCCAGTCCGGGAATCGAACCCAGATATTTGGCTTACAAGGCCAATGCTTTACCTGTTAAGCTAACCGGGCGATAACCTGCTGGCATTTTTCGCTCAGATAACCTTATTGGCCGTAATATCTGGTCTGTCATTTAGACAGCTCGGCAGAATAAGCCACAGGTAATGGAACTTCATAGAACGATGGATACGTAGATATATCTACGCCGCAGGTAATGGAACTCCATAGAACGATGGATACGTAGATATATCTACGTATCCATCGTTCTATGGAGTTCCATTACCTGCGGCTTATTCTGCCGAGCTGTCTAAATGACAGACCAGATATTACGGCCAATAAGGTTATCTGAGCGAAAAATCCCAGCCGGTTATCGCCCGGTTAGCTTAACAGGTAAAGCACTGGCCTTGTAAGCCAAGTATCCGGGTTCGATTCCCGGACTGGGCAATTTTTCGCTCAGTTGGAAATATTCAAATTCGTATGATAACTTTACCAATCAGTTAGATTGTGCTAAAATAATAGTTTATCTACGTATCCATCGTTCTCTGGAGTTCCATTACCTGCGGCTTATTCTGCCGAGCTGTCTAAATGACAGACCAGATATTACGGCCAATAAGGTTATCTGAGTGAAAAATCCCAGCCGGTTATCGCCCGCTTAGCTTAACAGGTAAAGCATTGGCCTTGTAAGCCAAGTATCCGGGTTCGATTCCCGGACTGGGCAATTTTTCGCTCAGTTGGAAATATTCAAATTCGTATGATACTTTACCAATCAGTTAGATTGTGCTAAAATAATAGTAATCATATGAATATGAATTGAATAGCATGGAATATAACAATATTTATTATCCTTCAGGCAATAAAATATTCCTTTAACACTAATTAATCTATTTGGATAGCTAGTGTTAATGTTATTAACATAAAAGTAACTTTTTCTAAAAATTGAAAAAAAATCAGACTCTAAAGGGTTAAATGCATAAATAATAATTTTCTTCAAAAATATCTACACATTAATATTTTATCGAAATATTACCTTAATGTTACACCTAAATATTTACGGGTTATTAGCAGAGAATCATCATACCTGATGTATATCAAAAACGCAATTTTTGAAGTATCTTTAAAATCTTTCTATCATATTGTTTACATTATTTATAGCCAAAATTATTGTATTTTAATTCCAAACATCTGTAATATATTTATCGTTTTTTTCTTTTTATACAACAAAAACTATTTTCCTTTAAAATTTTCATAAAGGAACTTTAATACTGATTTTAATAGTGCATTATAAGAGTGAAAATATCGCCTGCAGGTGTTTACATACTATCAAAGGTCATTCTTTATCTCAATATTTTTCGTGAAAATTCCTTTTAAAGGTTCTTTGCATTTCAAAAACAGTTTATGGATATTCTATAGCGAACTTTTTATGCTGTATCTGCATAAATCTTCTCCCAATAACTTAAAATGTCAAATTTTATTTCTCAAATATGAAATTCAGATTTAAATATTTTTACGACATAACGAAAACAAAAGAAAACAAGAGTTTTTTTCTTCTATTATCCTGTTTATGTTTTTATTTCTTTTTAGCGACAGAATGATATTAATGTTTGCTCTCAAAAATGTTTAGTTCATTAAAATATGTAATGAAAAATATTCGAAGTACTATTTCGCTAATATTACGTCTTTGGCAAAACTAATGCACTTTGGTATAATATATTTGTATAATATATTTGTTGCCACTTATTTTTAATCCTAAAAAAAATGTTTTTTTTTTTTTTTTTTTTTTTTTTTTTTTTTTTTTTTTTTTTTTTTTTTTGACAAAAGAATATTAATATGGTAAATTGGGTATAGTTATCCCACCTACGCCGTAGTAATTCTTCTTTTTTATTCTAAATAGTTAGAAGTACACATGTAACCTGCTCCAAATGTTATGTAGAATACAATAAAACACACTACCGTAATCTAAATACCAGAGAAAATAAGATTTTTTTCAAAAACTTAAACAATGATTTTGGCCATTTGCCCCGGACTTCAGAGTTAACATGCCCCACTTGATCGGAATAATATCCCCTAATTAATTAACACTTATAAATCAGAAACTACATTTGCATTTGACTTAATATCTTATTTACATCAAATTTATGCATGTTTTATATTTTTCAAAAAGAAAAAAATATATTGAGACGGAAAATCGGACAATTCCAACAAAGACAAACTTGTTTAATCTAAACTAAAATAAATTAACCCCACTCCCCTTCTTTCTTTATTCGATGTACAAACTCTAAAAAATAACTAGGGAAGTGGTTACCAAGTGGTTACCACCACCAAGTCAAAAAAAGATTATGTCTGTAAAAGGATGTTCTGTTTACTATAATAAATAGATTTTATTTGTAAAATTTTACTCAGCTGTGATAAAAAGCTATGATTATGTGAACTGTTCACAAGTGTCTCAGTCTCCCCTATATCCCGGACTCAAAGTGGGGTAAGTATCCTTTTAATCCGGGATAGATGCCCCAGCCAATGACTCAGAAATATAGTTGCAACTGACACTAACTCATAACTTAGTATCTATTTCAAGATTATTCATTATATATTTGAGGGAAAATGAGGGTAAGTACTTTTTATTGTAATTTCTAGATCTCTCTATTTCATAACAACGTATCACAAACCCAAACTTATTTTTCTTAGATGTACATAATTTTTATTTGAAGAACTGAATTGCTGTAATTTTTTGTACTACACTATTTTATAACAATTGAGAGTAGTAAAATATTATATCAGAAATTGAGTAGATAACGAACCCCTTTATTCCATCAGCCGATCCTTCAAGCATTCATCTCCGAGATTTCATCGCCAAATAGATATCTTTTTTCGACGGCGAGTACTTTCTTGACAATTTTTTGTTTTCATTCTCGTAATAAACGTAACGCAGAAAAAATAGATCTTGATGGCTAGAGGGAGACACTTGAGAAACCAGTTTGACGCACCACCCCACCATCATATGATGGTGGGGATGACGATGAATACGTCAAGAAAAGGTTGCTATTTCTCAGTGCAGTTGTATGAGAAGTCTATGGGAAACTGACGCAGGGACGCAAGGAACCCTGTGCGGTCCGAAGAGATTCGAGAGCACCAATCAAGTCCACTGCACCAGAACCGTACATGTTGACCTCTAGACGCAGAGACTCAAGGGACTCTGGCCGGTCCGACATCGTTCTGGAACCCCACGCTAGTTGGCTAACGCCTCTCAGGCTTTCAAGTTGACCTCATTCACGCAGGGACTCACGGGACCCTGAGCGGTCCGAAGAGCAATGGGAAGCAACCTATTAGTCCACTTACCCCGAACCGCACACGTTGACCTCATCGACGCAGAGACTCAAGGGATTCTGTGCGGTCCGAAACGTGTTCGGTTTTTTCCTTTTTCGTTTTTTCCCTTGTTTTTTTTTCTTCTAGTGACAATACGCCTCTTTATTAGGTGCATTTGGACTCTGTCCGCACGAGCTACCAGACCCGCTCCAATGGGACAACCCATGGAGCAACTTTTTTTTTGGGGGGGGGGGGTACGGTAGAAAGGAGGGTTCTCGTCACCATCAGCAGCGATTCGACTGCCTTGCTTTTCGGTTCTAAAATTCTCCCTTCTCTGGCACTACTTAGCATTTAGGCCTTTTTAGTTTTGGTTATTTACTTTTCTAAATTTCCCTCAAAATTGTACCCCCTGTTGTCTGCTAAGAACATGCCACCGTTTCGGCTCAAAAAATAATTTTAGCTCCAGCCCCATTTTACCTGGCACGGCGAGTGGGAGTGATGTGCGGCGCCAAACTCAGTACATTCACAAAGGCAATAAACTACGTACTCAGTCCAGCAACCATTAGCAACAATCAGCCGACCTCGGCACTTGTCTGCGTAGATCGTCCCCACTTTGCCGGCTAAAATTCCATCATGTACGCTAATGGCGCCTGGTGCATGTAAAATTCGTCGTGGGTGCAAAGTCCTCCAAGTTACCTGTGAATTATACCTCTGGAGGTGCCTTGCCAGGTGAAGGTCTCGTCATCTGATCAAGGCTCTAAATTACGAGACCATCTTGCGAAGCCATTTGCAGTTCAAACATCAGGATGTACCATTAATTAACAAGCGAAACAAAGTATGCTCAACGACAAGCAAATACTGCAGAAATGATGCCATGTGAAGCAAAGTTTATTGCCACTACGTGGCAATTAGGCGGTCGTCCGCCCCGATACCAGGTATCTAACTCGTTAAGCTGAGAAAACTCGGCAGGTAGGGGCCTGGTCATCGGTTAGAAAGAAAGAAAGTCTATGGGAAACTAGCAGCGTCATACACCAGATAGCTGAAATATAGTGACTGAGGCAACTTATTCGATGGTACATCTAACCTGGATTTACCCTATTATATTATATGAAGCCCCTATAGAGTAGAATTGTGACCTGCAGCCAGTTAACAGGGTTTTAAATCTCATTCTTTATTTCTTTATACTTTTTAAGCTATTGCATAGCTTTTATCACGGGCTTTGAGCGCGGCGACCGAATCCAAAAATTCCGTAACGAAGAAAATCCTAACACATCCGTAACGAAAAAACCTAACACTCGGCTAACGTCGTTTCACTTCGGCAGACTTCGGCATGGTATAATTCGGTAAACGTCGGCAGACATTGACGCTTTATTTTTCAGATATTTAGAGGATATCAAGCCTCAAACTTATATAGCTTATTTCAGTTACTATAAATCTACAGTTTCAATAATAAAAATTCCTGATAGAATGTGTATAGAAAAGAATCGTCTTAAGATAAAATAAGGTAGGATAATGTAGCTTTTGGTGAGTGTAGACCCGCCCAATGGTGAGGATCGAAAAATTTAAAATGCCTATAACTCGCGATCTGATTTTCGTAGCGTGGCCAAATTTTGTTTGGTAATTTATTATGAGACAGTGTTAATTTTTGGTGACAGGAGACCCCCACGGTGAGGGTCGAAAAAGTTAAAATGCTTATAACTTGCGGTCTAATTTTCGTAGCGCGGCCAAATTTTGTTTGGTAATTTATTATGAGACAGTATTAATTTTTGGTGAAAGGAGACCCCCCCCCCATGGTGAGGATCGAAAATTTTAAAATGCTTATAACTCGCGATCTAATTTTCGTAGCGCGGCCAAATTTTGTTTGGTAATTTATTATGAGAGAGTGTTAATTTTTGGTGACAGGAGACCCCCCCCCCCACGGTGAGGGTCGAAAAATTTAAAATATTTATAACTCGCGATCAATTTTCGTAGCGCGGCCAAATTTTGTTTGGTAGTTTATTATGAGACAGTGTTACTTTTGGTGACAGGAGACCCCCACCGTGAGGGTCGAAAAAGTTAAAATGCTTATAACTCGCGATCTACATTTCGTAGCGCGGCCAAATTTTGTTTGGTAATTTATTATGAGACAGTGTTAATTTTTGGTGACAGGAGACCCCCACGGTGAGGGTAGAAAAAGTTAAAATGCTTATAACTCGCGGTCTAATTTTCGTATCGAGGCCAAATTTTGTTTGATAATTTATTATGAGACAGTGTTAATTTTTGGTGAAAGGAGACCCCCATGGTGAGGGTCGAAAATTTTAAAATGATTATAACTCGCGATCTAATTTTAGTAGCGTAGCCAAATTTTGTTTGGTAATTTATTATGAGACAGTGTTACTTTTGATGACAGGTGACCCCCCCCCCGACGTTGAGGGTCGAGAAAATTAAAATGCTTATAACTCACGATCTAATTTTTGTAGCGCGGCCAAAATTTGTTTGATGATTTATTATGAGACAGTGTTAATTTTTGGTGACAGGAGACCCCCCACGGTGAGGGTCGAAAAATTTAAAATGCTTATAACTCGCGATCTACTTTTCGTATCGCGGCCAAATTTTGTTTGGTAATTTATTATGAGAGAGTGTTAATTTTTGGTGACAGGAGACACCGCATGGTGAATGTCGAAAAATTTACAATGCTTATAACTCGCGATCAATTTTCGTAGTGCGGCCAAACTTTGCTTGGTAATTTATTATGAGACAGTGTTAATTTTTAGTGACAGGAGATCCCCCATGTGGAGGGTCGAAAATTTTAAAATGCTTATAACTCGCGATCAATTTTCGTAGTGCTGCCAAATTTTGTTTGGTAATTTACTATGAGACAGTGTTACTTTTTGTGACAGGAGACCACCCCACGGTGAATGTCAAAAATTTAAAATGCTTATAACTCGCGATCTAATTTTCGTAGCACGGCCGAATTTTCTTTGGTAATTTATTATCAGACAGTGTTACTTTTGGTGACAGGAGATCCCCCATGGTGGGGGTCGGAAAATTTAAAATGCTTATAACTCGCGATCTAATTTTCGTATTGCGGGCAAATTTTGTTTGGTAATTTACTATGAGACAGTGTTACTTTTGATGACAGGAGACCCCCCCACGGTGAGGGTTAAAAATTTAAAATGCTTATAACTCGCGATCTAATTTTCGTAGCACGGCCGAATTTTCTTTGGTAATTTATTATCAGACAGTGTTACTTTTGGTGACAGGAGATCCCCCATGGTGGGGGTCGGAAAATTTAAAATGCTTATAACTCGCGATCTAATTTTCGTATTGCGGGCAAATTTTGTTTGGTAATTTACTATGAGACAGTGTTACTTTTGATGACAGGAGACCCCCCCACGGTGAGGGTTAAAAATTTAAAATGCTTATAACTCGAGATCTAATTTTCGTAATGCGGCCAAATTTTGTTGTGTAATTTATTATGAGACAGTATTACTTTTGGTGACAGGCGATCCCCCATCGTGAGGGTCGAAAAATTTAAAATGCTTATAACTCGCGATCTAATTTTCGTAGTGCGGCCAAATTTTGTTTGGTAATTTATTATGAGACAGTGTTACTTTTGGTGACAGGAGATCCCCCACGGTGAGGGTCGAAAAATTTAAAATGCTTATAACTCGCGATCTAATTTTCGTAGCGCGGCCAAATTTTGTTTGGTAATTTATTATGAGAGAGTGTTCATTTTTGGTGACAGGAGACCCCCCACCCCCCCTCACGGTGAGGGTTGAAAAATTTAAAATGTTTATAACTCGCGATCAGTTTTCGTAGCGCGGTCAAATTTCGTTTGGTAATTTATTATGAGACAGTGTTACTTTTTGTGACAGGAGACCCCCCCACGGTGAGGGTCAAAAATTTAAAATGCTTATAACTCGCGATCTAATTTTCGTAGCGCGGCCGAATTTTGTTTGTAATTTATTAAGGTATTGCATTGCTTTGAGCGCGGCGAAAGAATCTAGAAATTCCGTAACGAGAAAAAAAATCCTAACACTCCGGCTAACATCGCTTCAGTTTGGCAGACTTCAGCACGGTATCCTTCGGTAGACTTCAGCAGACATTGACGCGGTGTTTTTCAGATATTTTGAGAATATCTAATCTTAAATTTATGTTTTTTATTTCAGCTACCATAAACGTATAGTTTCAATGATAAAAATTCCTGATTAACCTACATGTATTGTAAGATAATAAAAATATTTTAAACGATATTAACTTCTTTTGTTCAATACAAGAAAAAAAATGTTATCGGTCATCACGCTCAAAATGTTTAACTTAAATTAATATCAAAGACAAAAAAACTACATAAATAAAAAATAAATAAATAATTATAATTGCATAAGTTGATAAAAAAAAAAAAATGCTATGCAATAGCTTTACCGCGGCAGTCCCCGAGTGCCACACGTATTTTTTTATAAATGTTTTGCATTTTCTACAGAAAACATTGTATGCAGATTTGTTTTCAATTACTCAATTTATTGAAATTTTCACTTTCAGCTTACGAATTTTTCATTATGCGCCCGAAGGCAGTGGGATCAATAGCACTATATTCGATTGGAAATACTTTATTTTGAGAATATAAAATCATGTAAATTCTTGGTTTGTTTCCCAAAAGAAAACAAAGTGCGCACAGCACACCAAAGTATACTGTGCCGAAGGCAGGTGAGTCCCAAACAATATGTTCGTTTGATTCAAAGCTCGTTAAAATTAAAAGATATATATAAATATTTAAGGCTCATTGAAAAACCAACCTACCTAGCGGGCGAACTCTAGTCTTGCAAATTATTATTTGAAGAAAATTTTTTAATATTTTTTATGCTTCTTCATTTGAAGCGACAGAAAGATACTGCAGACAAAAATTGCAATCGATATTTACTCTCACAAACAGTATAATTAAATATAAATAAAAATAATGCGCATTGATTAGTTCAACATCCAGCTGTGTAGTTTCATTAAAATTCCGGATAACAAAATTAATTATCGTGTCAAGATAAAACGTTTGTTGTTTGCTTTGTTTGACAAAAATCACATATTTCGGTTTTAAGTAATCACGATTTACAAAGTATGTTGTTTTGGTTTAATTAATGAAATTGTGCAGCTGGTTCAAATATTGGATATTTACAACTGTCTAATCAATTGCAAAACTGTAAACAAGTTTTTCACAACAATGTTATTAGAAATTGTAAATTATTACACAATTTTTTGCTTCAAAGGAAATTTTCGAAAATAAAGGTAATCTATTTCCGTTACTTCTAAAGTAAAATCATAAACTCTTTTCTGAAATTTAAAGAGTTCCTAATTGGTTTAGTTTGGAATTACTTCAAAACTTGAATACATGTATGTTTTACATTCCATTTCTGAATAAATATGTAAAGTTGTCTATGTTAATTTGAGGGATTAATTAGTAATTTTATAACCTTACAAGAAATCTAGAAACATCTCATAGATTTTATCTACAAATTAGATGTTTTTATTCAATTACATGTTTTTGTAGTGATTCAGAATACACATTTTGAAGAAACTCGGGTACATTTAAACATTTTCAAATGTTTAAAAATCAATTTCTGAAATTTATGTATGTATGTAAACATGCATCAGGCCAATTCTGCACTTCATTCAATCACCGAAGGTTTTTGTGATCAATAAACTAAGCATAAATTTTCTATTTGTCTGTATACATTACTTATTTATCCCTATTGTGTAAACAGAAACCCTTGTATATATTCTTTATTAAGTAGCTTTCATTACAAAAAGTAAAAAGCTACCTATTGCAGCCATACGGAAGAAAGCAATTGCAAACAATTTTGGTACATTTTCACCGATCATGACAGAGCCCAAAACCATACTACAATCAAATGTTGAAACACGCACATATTATGTATATATATAACCATTAATATTATTACAATATATAAATATATATATATATATTTGGTTTTTGCTATGCGATAATTCTCGTATGTAACCGATTTGAATAACATTAATTGTATGCATAGTACATACCAATCTCTTCTCCGAATTCGCAAAACCTTTCATCTGCCATCTTGTTTGAAATTGATGACTATTTAAATATTTAAAACTAAAAAAAAATTGCACAAAAATTTAGAAGTCTAAATTTACATTATGTTTAAGTGATAGTTCTTGATACAAGGACTCCGGAGTATTTTTTGTTTCATCTCTATACCTTAAAAAAGGGTTGAGATATAGCAGTTTAGAATTCTAGCCCGATGAGCAGCTTTCTATTACTGTTTAGCTGTCTTACACCGCATGATCCAAAACAAACGATAGAGACTAACACAAATGCACTCTCGACAGACACCGATATCAACAATAGACCTAACTCCTATCCTACCTAGCAACATCGAAACAAATATGACAGTAACAATAAATGCCAACCAATAACTGAGGAAAATCAGCTTTAATTTAAAAGTGTTATTGAACGTTAGCTTCAAATTCTCCCCTAGCTTGGCGAAATTTGGTAAAAGATAGCCAAGTTTGATATTAATAAATTCTCGACCAGCTTTCCGACAATTGACGAAATATCGTTAAATTTGGCGAGTAAAACTATGCATCCATAAATAATTATAACTTGACTATAACTTAATAATTTGGCGCAATTCTCACTCAAATTCAATATTGACGAATATTCTTTTATTGAGTTCGTCGCATTTTAGCTTCATAAATATTAAATAAAATTTACAAAATTTTAAAACCAAGAAATGAGGAATTTTTATTGAATCATGCTCCACCGTTTCGTGTGCTTGAGTAAAATGAACTATATTAAGAGCCTACACGAGTTACTGAAAAAGGCCCGGATGGCAATGTTAAGTGTATAGAGGCGTTCAACATCTCGTTCAAATTTTAATATTTTTGAATGATATTTTCTTTTGCTTAGGAAGCTATTTTGATTAGGACAGCCATTTTTAAGTCTATTTTTTATTTTATTTTTTCAATTTTGGTTTTAGATTTTTTTAATTACTTTAACTTTTGGAAACGGTTAGAACTTGTTCTTAAATTAAGACTATCCTAATATAAATAGATAGTAACCAAAATCGAAAAATAACAAACTAGGCTTAAAACTACTAGCTCCTTTAGCTATCCTACGCAAGAAAAGGTCAAAAATTTTAAAATTTAAGCAAAATATTTCAAATAAAACCTTTATAGACTTAACATTATCATCCGGATCTTTTTCAGTGACTTGTGTAGGCTCCTAACAAAGAATATGAAAGCTACCCTTTCCTCCCACCACATGAAGTAAGCATTTTTTAAATATGCATTAAGTACTTTGGAAAATGATATGTAACTCATAAATATTTAACAGTGTTTTATTTTTGATTTAAAAAAATCTAATTGTTTGTAATAAATTTTCATTCGTGAATATTTATTTAATTTTATATCATGTGAGTTACTCAAAAAATGCACCCTATTTAGCCTCACTACATCAATAATGCCTAGGTTAAAAATTTAAAACACATGACGAGTTTCTTGATTATCAGCATAAGAAGAATATTTTTTCAGACACTTTAATAGACTAAACAGTATAATATACAGGGTGGTCATAAAAAAACTTTGCCGATATACGGAGCTCTAGCGGCCAGTCCGCTCAACCGATCGAAATGAAATTTCAGATATAGCTATTCAGAGGTATGAGCTCTAGATTCTTTGAACTACAACAAAATGGCGCTCACGGCTACGGTTACAGTTACAGAAACTCAAAAATTTCCAATGGCAACACCCATTTTTTTCATCGCAAAATGCTTAGCGCATGCGAAAACCCCAAAGAGCGCTGGAACCGTACGTGTATCGCAAGAAACGGGCATGTTATGCACGCACAAAAAACCGTTCTGGGAATCCTCCCCCATTGAAAAAACTCGATTGGGGCGCAAGAAGGAAATTTGCATATGACACAGAGTCAATACACCAAACTCTGATTACAATAAAGATCGGAGGAACTAAAACTTTTATTTTAATTACACATTTTCCACATGGGTGCCATCATAGGCAATTACACATTGCATGGCGGACTGGCCGCTAGAGCTCCATATATCGGCAAAGTTTTTTTATGACCACCCTGTATATATATGCTAATACGAAGATGAAACCACACACTTCATTTGTAGTTTCAAAGTATTTCGGCCTTGATAATTCTGCTTTGGTTCCATAAATTCCATTTGTATTCATTTTATTTATTTAATTTTTTCCTCGTGTTCAATATGTTTTTTTTTCTATTAAATTCAAGTGGTTTATATTGTAATACAATTAATGGTTATATATATATATATATATATATATATATATATATATATATATATATATATATATATATATATATATACATATATATATATATATAGAGAGAGAGAGAACCATTAGATAATACTACAAATCAACATCAAAATATGGAATAACTCTTTAAATAACAAACTATATATATATATATATGCTCAAAAATTCGATTACGTAAGCTCTCGATGATTAACTTTATTCAACTCGCTTATAACATAAATCCAATAAATATATTTCACATTCCCCTTAGATAATTTACCTTATAATCATAATTTGCTTTATCAACAAAATAGTAGAAGCCAAAACATTTCTAGAAATACGCTTAACTTCATTTAATACTCTAATCTTTTGGTAAGCATCAAAGACTTTCTGCAACTACAAATGTCATATTTCTATGATATCTAACCGTAATCGAATTAACGTTTCTGCGTACCATGTAACTAAGTTGAGGGAGAATAATTGTTGATAATTTTTACCCACTAGAAGTTTTCCAGTTCAGCACCAAGTATAGCATCAGAACTTACATCATATTTTTAATTGTATAATAGCGTTCATGAGATATGTTCGAAAAATAATTGTGTAATATTTTTAATAAAAATGATAGACATTCTTTATTTCTGTTTAAACGTATAAGTGAAATAAATAACTGCGAGCTCATTGTGAGTTGTTGAATTACATTCTGCATTATTCCTTATCGATAGAAAATCTTTATAAATTACTCTGTTTAAAAGTTTAGCTATTGTTAAACACTGCGTACATTTTAGTAATTAAAAAAGGTATAGTATGTGCACATTTTTGTTTAAAAATTTTAATCAATATTTGATTAAATATTTTATGCATCACTGTAAACTAATTTTGTTGAAAATTACTATTTTCAAAAGATAAATATTGATTTATTATGTAATAAAACTGCGCATGGGTTTAGCCTTCAAGTTATTATAATTTTATTTTAAACAAAAGAATGTCAACATATGTCAGATTTCATCATTTTACAACACATGTACCCGAAAAAAGTTGTATTAAATGTCGTATTTCATGTATCAAAAAATCCATGCGTCTTGTTTAATACATATTTGAAAATCTAAGGATAAATAATTGAGGGGAAAGATTAATATTTAAAAATGTAGCAGGAATTTAAAAAATTTTTAATTAAATATGCAGTTTTTTTTTTTTTTTTTTTTTTTTTTTTTTTTACAAAATGTAGTTTTTGTTGAACATTAAAATGCAATAAGCTCACCACTTGAACCATATTTTAAAAAAATAATATTATTATATCAAACATTTTATTTTGCAGGAGGATTCATATATTATTTTTTAATTCAATTTGTTATTGCTCCCCTTTTCGTTTCTTCACCAAACCTTCGCTAAAAATTATGAAGTGAAACATTTTATTTATAAATATATACAGGACAGTTGCACCATAAAATTTAACTAATAAGAATATATTTATTTACATTGCTCAGTGGTGCACAAAACAAGAATTTTAATATACATTTGTACAATTAAAATAAAATAAAACTATCAACGTTTCGCGCCGTCTTCTGCGGACGTCTTCAGGAAAATATGATAACGGAAGGACTAAGTTTGCATCTTGATCGAGAGATATATTTCTAATAAATTGAAATCTAAAATAGGGATATAAATCATTTTATTTATATTCCTGAAGTTACAGGAGATCTCGTCGTGTATTTTTGTATATGTTCGACAAAGCATCTTAAATCTAAAGTTTCTGATTACTTTCGGCCATATAGTACATCTCTTTGTCCCCATTTTCTTTTTACAGTCTCTATATTTCCTTATACGGCATGCATAACTCACATCTCTATTTCACATCTGTATTTTCCTATAATAATTCCAAGTATTATGAAGAAATATCCAAATACATGTATACATGGTCAATTTATAAAACGTCCGGATAGTTTTAGATAAAAGCATGATTAAAAAAAAAAAAAAAAGAATAGAATACTAACATATACAATGCAGGACATATTAAAGATATTTTTTTTTTTTTTTTTTTTTTTTTTTTTTTTTTGGCAGGACAAATAAAATATTTTTCTGTTTTTGTTTGGCAGGCCATTAACCTACATTTATAACTAATATCAAAAAGTCTCCTATTTCTTACACAAGACATTTACTTTTCTGTTAGAGATGCTTTCATTTATTGTCAGTAAAAATATAGTTTTGTATCTCTGTGTTTTTGGTTGAATATTTCATAGAATAAAGAAATTCTTTAATGTATTAATATTAATTATGTATATAATATTAATTATATTATTATAATGTATAACATTATTAAATGCGGCATATATCAGGTGCTTCCATATCATGTGCTTTTATGATATTTTATTTTATATATTTTATGATATTTAAAAAGATATATTTCCAATTAGTATAATTACTTTGAACGCTATTTTAGTTTTAACGAAAATAAAGCCGACAAGGGCCGACATTTTGGGTTCCACATTAACTAAAATTCCCATTAAACAATGTAAAAATTTGTATGATAAAAAAAATAATTATTTACGTTAAATAGAGCAATTTCAATTTTTGACAGAAATGGAATAGTTTACTAATTATATGTTAAAAGAAAACTTTCATTTCATTTTGGTAATTTTTGTTAAAAAAAAAAGTTTGTGAAAAATTCATCATAGAAAGATTTAATTATTCAAAGCAAACAAAACCCATAAAGAAACTGCCTACTTACACAATTTAAATTTTAAATAATCTATACCTTTTCTTTCTCATTAGTTGAATAAATAATTTCTTTATTGTATTTATTTCCGATTTTGTAACACTATCAAAAATTTTATCTAGTATACCAGATTTTATTTGTTAATATGGGTGAACATGAACAACCGCCTACATTGTTTTAATCTCTTACTCTGTTGGTAGTCGAATGTACTTTTTCTTTTCCTATTTGTTGTTAACAAATTCTCGATCTTTGAATAACCAGAAATACACAAAATTGCCTTTTAAGAAATGTGCCAAATTAGTTTCGATTCTGTCCCGCCATTTCAGTAAAATTTAATCAGCATGGTTCCATGTATAGTACTCGATCTAAGTTTTGTTTTTAAGATTAAGTTGGAAAAAAAAAAGATGAGGCACATAAAAGAATGGGTGGATCTTGTCTCGTTAACTGGAGATTCATTTTAAGGAGGAGAGCATTTATGAGAATCTACCGTATTCAATATGTGATTAATTAATCAATAAAACTTGTAAAAATTATCATTGTACTTACATTATTAGTATTATTAGTTTAGTATTATAAAGCATATATTTATGCTTTAAACTTTCAAGATGGTACATACATTTTTTTTTTCATCTAAACAGCAAATTATTTCAGATTACTTATTTGAGTGGCTTTATCAAGCAAGACCTATTTATGAAGATATTGTCATTGGAGGGTTCTGGTTTCAATAGGGAGATCTTTCTAAGAATTTGTAACAAGAATTATTTTGTATAAGAGAAACTCTGAAAATCTTAAAAATAAATCCTGCTTATGGCATGCATGCTCAAATCTGTGGATTTCATCCTTTAGCTCTCTTATCTTTTTAAAAAGAACCAGTGTTGAATTCATGTTCTTTACTCGGGAAGGGACTTCAGTGGCTCCGGGTGTGTCATTATAAAGTTCCGGGGGGAAATTGTACTTTTTGACCATTGAAAACACAAAATTTCACATTTTCCGGGGGGGGACATTTCATTGCTCCTCCCCCCCTGAATTCAGCACTGATAAGAACCAAAAACGCTGTATGAACTGACCACACTACCAAGAGAGTTTTGAATGCATACATTCTGCAACTGCACAAAAATTCAGAGCTCAAACATTTTGCGATGAGTCTTGGAAATATCTCGTTTTCGTAAATATCTCTCGCAAAAATTTTCTCTTTTGCATAATACGGGAATAAAACGAAAAAACTTTCGGATAATCTTTCCAGATTGATCAGTAAGGTACTTCAATAGATAACGCGGTACCCAGCATCCCAGCAGCTTTTTGATACCTCTGAATATGTGAGGACCCCCAGAAGCCAAGGTCGATAAGTGGCAAAATTGAAAAAAAAAATGAATTAAGTGCACAGGCAACTTCGAAATATGCTTCTTTATTTGCAGGAATAAAATATAAATGATTTTTATACTAAAAGCTGCGTTCGAAGGTAAACCACGTTTGCCAAATAATAATCAATATTGTTTAACTATAAATTTAAAGAAAATTGTTCTCTGCATTTTTCCCGGTTGCTGTAATAAGAGTTCAGAGACCACAATGAAACAAGTAGCAACTTCTTATTTCAATTCAGCTCAATTGTTATTGATGTTGGAATTTAACGTCAATTATCGTTGAGCTCAATTTACTCAATGGTCAGTGGAAAAAAATTTTTTTTTTGAATAACCAAAAAAAAAATATTGTCGATTATTTTTTATTTTATTTTATTTTTTATTTTATTTTATTTTTTATTTTATTTTATTTTTTATTTTATTTTTTTATTTATTTGTTTATTTATTTATTTTGCAAATTTTGCAATTTTGCAATTTTTATCCGAAATCCATAATAACATAATAATAACATCATTAATCCGTCTCAATTTGAAAAGTTTTTATTGTTCAAAAATGATGATAGTCCTTTATAGCTATATAAGTCAATTAAACAAAATTACGTGAGAGAGTTATGGCTACTGCACACCATTTAAATTTTGCAAAAACAACAAAATTTTGTTGGAATGACTAATTGAAAATACATGACTTTAGTAAGACTGAAATAAAAAATGATGAAATTTTGTTAAAATTTTATAATGGTGTTAACAATATATATATATGTATATTTCTCTGAGCAGCAAGACCGATTTTTTACTTCAACTAAAAAATTCGCTTAAAACAACCAAAATGTAATCAACAAAACTTTTTTTTTAAATTTTAATCAATTCCTTTTTCTGGGTGTACCCCTTGGCTTCTGAGGTCCTCATTTATTAAAACCAAAGTTATTTGAAGTGATTTTCGTAAACGCATAAAACATAGAAAATAATGCAAAAACACAGTAAGCCAAAATGCGTAAAACATAGAAATAAAGTAAAATTTCTCAAAATAAGAATCAGAAAATATTTTCGTAAAATAGAATTTGTAAAACAAGCAGCCATAAATCTCTATTGAATTTCGTAAGCTCAAGCGAACTGCTGTGGACGCTTACATTCATTAATTCAGAAAACTTATAATAATAAATGATTTTTATGAAAATTTTAAAACATATTCATATGAAGCATAGTATATATTTTTTCCTTAAATAAATGCCTATTAAAATCAATTATTAAAAACTTTCTATGAAACATTATTATTTTGTAAGTTTTTGAATGAGGTTAAACTGAAATACCATTTTCAATATCTTGAAATTTCATTATATGTTTTTTAACATTATTTTTTTCTGTGACTTTTTTTAGACATTTCATAATAATGCATGCAGTATCAAACAAAAATAGAAAAAAATTACTCACATTCTGAAAATTGTTTCTAACACAGTTCATTGAAAAAAAACTACGTAATCGTAGTGTCTAATACAATGTTCAAACACAGCAAGAAAAGAATAAAATATTTTCTTTGTTCTGAAATTTTTTTTCTTTATATATATTAATGTACGAATTCCTACAGATGGGAGACATTCAAGATTCTTTTGTGTAACAGAATATGTACGCAATTGTTCCATTCGCCAGACACAATCATCTTACAAAATTATAACTTTTTAATGGAGGGATAGTTAGCAAAACCTTTTTAAAAGTAATTTTAAAGCATTACACACTTTTTTGAAACAAACTCTGCGTGTGATATTATCATGGAAACATTAAGTAAAAAAATATTCACATATCTTTAAGCTACTGACGCTTCAACTATAATATTGGGGGCTCATTACCACAGCGGGAAACTTTCACCAGTAAACATAAGTGGATAATTTCTTTTTATTTAAAAGTCTCATTCATAGAAAAATTTCAAACAAAAATAATGGAAAAATTTATTTTCATTTTTACTGGCAGAAGTTTACTTCGATGACAACCAAAACTTTCTACGATCTGCACCACAGATAATATTATAATAACTATGCAAACTACCATCAGTAAAAAGAAATAGAAATTTTCATCTATATTTGTGAGTGAAATTTCCCATCAATAAGGCGTTTAAATTAAACAAAATTTTCTATTCAAGTTTACTGGTGCAAGTTTTCACCCGTGTTAATCAGAAATTACAAATACGATTGAAAGAAACAACCGCCATCTTGTGACAACCTCCTCAGTTATTTCTTTCGCAACTGCTAGACGATACACTAATGAAACTAGCGAAAATACAATAGACAATGTCTCGTGTCATAATTCATTGGTATTAAGGTGGTCTGGTGTAATAACGCTAGGCGGGGTAACAACGCCAAGTGCTAATATTTTGCATAATTATGAAATAATCTGGTAAATGACACCCATGTGCTCTGTGCAGAAGCGTTTTGAGTCATATAAATCGCAAAAAATAGCTTCAAGTTAATTTGTTTCATTTTTAGGTCTTATTGTTTTTACAAGCAAATAAAATTAACGCTTGATCTAAAATTTGCGAAATACGTTTTGTGATGTGAAGACTATTTTTTTTATTCGGAAATACTTTGTTAATTACATAAATTTGTAGTACATTTCATGGACTTTCAAAATGTTGTTGAAGATTTCGGATATCTTCTCGAGATAATTTATAATTTAAAATGTACAGCGCAATAACTATAACGGGGTAATAACGCCAATCCTTGGCATTAATACCCCGGTTGATTCCCTACAGTGGCCGAGCTACATCCTAAATACTGATTCAAATAAACACAGTTAAAACCGTGCAATGTTTCTAATAATTCTGTTTAAGTAGTCCCTTTAAGGCAAAAAGAAGCTCACGGTCTGATATTCTTTTGCCTCATCCCCACTCCACACCATACCTTTATTTTAGGTAGATTTCGTAAGAAATACTACCTATTGCAATCGCACCAGTTTATATATATATATATATATATATATATATATATATATATATAATACCATTAAAAGTAGACAAGATTCACCAACGGATTTTATCAATAAAACAATAAACCAAAACGAAGAATTAAATTGAATTATAGTAAACAATATTAACCATTTGAAATTAACCATTGAATATAATAACTTATAGCACATTGAACATGGAAGGAAAAAAAGAATAATATGAATACAATTGAAATTTGTAGAACCAAAGCAGAATCTTCAGGTCCCAAATACTTTGGAACTACAAATGGAGTGTGTGGTTTCATCTTCGTATTTGCCATGAAAAAGCAAAACAATACGAATTTGGGACTACCATCACACAAAAACCAAATTATTAAACAAGGAACAAAGATATTTTACAAAAAGGAGTTGAAAGTAAGTAAAAATAATAGTTATCCATAACAAACAAAAAAGATAAAGCTGAATGGAAATATAATTGAACCGGAAAAAATAATAATCGATATTAACATAAAATTAAATTAATAAAATGATTAAAATTAGAATTAAGAGATAACATTCATATTAACATATAACTTAAAATACATTATTGTTACTTTAATCAGTAACATTTATTGTGACTTTACATGGTAAAAACTCATTATCTTAATATAGGATAATAATAAATAATAAATAATAATAATAATAATAATAATAATAATAATAAATAAATAAATAAATAAATAATAATAGTAATAATATTATTAATAATAATACCAAAAATTATATCAATAACATTAAAAATAATTTGATATTTAAAATATAGCTATTTAACTATAGATATAACTAGACGAATATCCATATATTGGTGTAAATTAAACAGTTTAAAAATTATGTTAAAATAAATAACCCACTCTCATTTTTTTTAAATAAATAATTAACCTTTGCGTTTTTATCCAGACAACACCACCCTCATCCGTACTCTAACATCTACCCACCCAACCAACCTATATATATATATTTTTATTACTTTTTAACATTTTTAATTTTTTATTATTATTTTTATGTTTTATAATTTTTTTTATACATTTTTTATGCAAAGAATTAATTATAAGATCATGTAATATCTAATTATAAATTAAAGAATATATGAATTTTTTAGGATAACCATTATTTATAGCATCATATACAAGCTTTTTAATATTAGTATTAATTAAATGGGAAGAACATAGACATTTTATTCTATATAAATGGTTAAGTATTATATTACGATATACAGAATTATGAAGACATGATTTAAAATTAGTAAAAGTATTAACTTTAAAATTAAATTCTTTCCTTTTGTCATAAATATCAGTTATAAATTTGTTCTCTTTTAATATAATTTTAATATCTAAGAAATTGATAGTATTATTAAAAAGTAGGTTTTTTGAAAGTTCTAGATTAGAAGGATAATCAACAGGGAATTGAGATATACAGGTGTTATCAGTATCAATTAAAATTACATCATCTGTATATCGATATAAATGTATTGTATTATTTAAATAATGACGTTCATAGTAATATAAGTATAAGTCAGATAATACACTAGATGTACTACCACCTTGTGGTATACCAACATTTTGAATATATATATTGTTATCATGCATGATAAAATTATTATAGATAATGAAATTAGTTAAGGTATGAAAATATTCAGAATCGATATTATGTGATATATCCAACTCGTGTTGATATTTTTTAAAAAGCTCATTTATGATATTATGTAAATCCGATAAATTGATATTATTAAATAAATCTTTAAAATCATAGGTAGTGATATTGTTTATACATTTAAGATTTTTCATAATATGGACCAGTTCATAACTATTTTTTATGCAATGTGTATTATCACTTTTTTTTGTGATATTATATATTTGATTAAGAATTACTAATAGAAATTTGTTAGCAGCATTATTATAAGTATTGCAACCAATTGTAACAGTTCTGAATTTAACAGGATGCTTATGAAATTTGGGTATAAGGACTAGATAAGGATATTTAAAGTTAGTAGGGTTAATGTCTAATAATTTATAGAATCCTTTAATTTTACGATTATTGGCAAGTAAGTTAACATTAATTTTTTGGAATGTGTTATTATTAGATATACTAGATTTAAGCAGTTGATGATAATAAGATTTACAAATAATGGCATAATTATTAGGAGATTTATCAACATAAGTTATTACAAAGTTTTGTTGTAATTTATTGATTTGCTTAAACAGATGCTGTGTATTTACATATTCTAGGTGTGAAATATTATATTTTAAGGACTTGGTTAATTTATCGATAACTAATATTTTCCATTGATTAAAATATTCAATGGGTTTATTATAATAAATTGCAAGTTTATAAATAAATATATCTATATCATATGTAAATAGTTTTATGATAGATTTAATGTTTAATTTGGATGGAATTCTGTACTTGGTCCCATAACCCATAATTCTTCTAAGTGGTAAATCATCTACAAGATTAAGATTACCAGTAATAATATGTCCATGATCTTTATTTATATATTTTTGTAGAGAGGGGTCATTGCATTTACAGGGTAAAGTACTAGCATCAAAAGAAGATTTAGCGAAAGAATTATAGTTAAAAATCGTTCTGCCGATAGATGTGGGATACTTAAAGGTTTTAGAAATATGAATATTATTAATAGGAAATTGACAGTTTTTATCATTTAATATGGAATTAATATTGATTTTATTAAATATTGGATTAGAAAAAGTAATTAGCATTTGAGTATTAGTTTGTAGATTTTTAGGTTTTTTGAGTAAATTTATATTGTACAGGTTGACACAAGTCATAATGAGATCATAAAAAATATCTGAAAAATGTTTAGAGTAAATTTTACTGAGAAAAATATTTAAATATTGTACAATATGTTTCTTTTTTATTCCAAAAATATATTTACGTATTAGAAACCAATTGTAATTTTTTTAAATAATTACGATGCAGATTATTAATTTGTTGAATTATAAGGTTTTTAGGAGTAATACTAGAAGATGAACCTTTTCCTCTTTTGTTACGTGTAGTTTTAGGATTTATAAGATGATTTAAACTATGATAAATGGGAGAATAATCTGTAGTATCATTTATAGATGAAAAAACTTTAACAGATCTTTTAAAAACCTCACTATTAAGACCATAAGGATAAATTGTATTATAAGATTTCATATATGAAGACTCTAAATACAGACGCTCAGATTTATTTTTCTGAATTTGTATTATTTCAATAGTAGTATTTTTAAATTTATGTTTATGAAAATGCTGTATTTCAGCTGTAGACTGTATATTTTTTGCTAAATTTTTATCAGAATCTGACCGATGTTGATTCATGCGTATATGAAGAGGACCAGAAGTTTCACCAATATATTTCAAATTGCAAATGTTACACTTTATACTATAAATTACATTAAAAGCCTTACAAAAAATAGAAATATGAGGATCTGATACGATTTGTGACTGAGAAGCAGATGGACAAGTTTTACATCGGATATCAGAACATTTCTGAAAATATAATTGAGGAGGAGGAGCATGTATATGGAAACTGGATGACGGTCCAGGATTAACCCTATTATTGCTCCTGTACCGGGCACTACACTGCAAAGAAGCATTGTGTATCTTGCCAGGATCGAGATTTTTACTAAGTACTGCCATAATATAAGAGATAATACAAATATAATAAAAAGATAAAAATAGAAAAATTACAATTAAATAATCGAGTATCTGGACTAATATAATTTACTAAAGAAAAGGATCTAGAATAATACAACTATAAAATGAAAATAGATACAATATGTACAAAGCTTTAAAGCAGTACTCAAACCTCCAAAAGGAAACAATACACGACCATAATACTACCATCCCACACCACATATAATAAGAATCATAGTACTCACAGTACAATAAATGCAAAATCACAAAATCGACTCATTTAAAAGTGAAAAAATCACATACATAATAATCCACAAACTTATCCAGTTAACATCTCAGCACAATGCTCACATTGTTACTACATTTCACATAGGCTTAACTAATCATAATTTCAATGTATTTATTTAATATAAAAAAAATAATAAATAATGATAATTTCAATGTATTACTTTAATATTAAAAAATAATAAATAATGAATATTGATTTTGACATTTAATATACCATATATCAAGACAATGAATTAAAGATAATATCAAAATTAACAGTTAAATTATTATAAATATACCACATATAATATTCATGATGAAACGATTTGCAACTCTTAATGGAAATCCTATGAAGTGGTAACGGAAAACTACATAGTAGAAATCTCACAGACAATACAATATATATATATATATATATATATATATATATATATATATATATATATATATATATATATATATATATATATATATATATATATATATATATATATATATATATCACTTTTTTATGGACACGATAACTTCTATAATTCTTCACCAATCTCCACCAAACTTGTACATAAAATCAATGGGGATAAAATCTTGGCTGAGTTCGTTAATGGGCAAAATCGGAACAAGGGGGTCGGAATAGGGGGCGTTTTTGTGAAAACCGAAAAAACGCCATAACTTCTTAATTAAAGTAGATATCGAATCGGTTTAAAGTTTATATTACTTCTTAAAAATGGGCCAAATGTATATACATGACAGATTTTTGATAAATTTAGAAGTGGGCTCAAGGGGCGAAAAAAACAGGGTTTTTGAGAGAAAAAGATTCATAACTTCGTCAATTTTCAAGATATCAAGTCCAAATAAATTTTTTATAAATGTTCTTAAAATTATCTTAAACTTTTGCATTTACAAATTTTTGATAGGACCAACTTTTACCAATGAAAAAAATTAAAACCGAAAAGAAAAAGGGCGCTGAAAAAAGAGAAAAATCCATAACTCCGTCAATTTTTAAGATATCAAATCTGATTAAATTTATTTTACATCTTCTCAAAAATATCTACAACTTTTATATTGACAAGTTTTTCATAGGACCAATTCGTATAGCAAAAAGAAATTAAACAAAAATACGAGTTGGAGAAAAAACCTCAAATCCAAACTGCTTATATTCTGACTCATTTTTAAATTCATTTTTGATTTTAAACGCATCCAAATGGTAGATCCTCTTATTTAGAAACTGTATAAAGTGACGCATTGGCCAATTTTCTGATAAAGACAGAATATATTTCAAAAAAGGCTACCAAAAAAGGTATTTTGAACAGAATTTCCGAAAGTCATCGGGACTGAAAATTGAAGGAAGTATTCAAATAAGAAATTGCGTTTTTTCTGACTCGTTTAAAATCCATTTTTGTTCTCAAACGCATCCAATTTACAGATCCTCTTATTTAGGAACTATATAATGTGATGCATTGGTCAGTTTTTTGATAAAGACGGAATATATTTCAAAAAAGGCTACCAAAAGGGTATTTTGAACAGAATTTTCAGAAATCATCGTGACTGAAAATTTAAGGAAGTGTTCAAATAAGAAATTGCGTTTTTTTCTGGCTCGTTTTTAAATCTATTTTTGCTCTCAAATGCATCCAATTTACAGATCCTCTTATTTAGGAACTATATAATGTGATGCATTGATCGGTTTTTTGATAAAGACAGAGTATATTTTGAAAAAGGCTACCAAAAATGGGTATTTTGAATAGAATTTCCCGAAGTCTTCGAGATTTGAAAATTTAAGGAAGTTTTCACATAGCAAATTACGTTTTTTTATGACTCGTTTTAAAATCCATTTTCGCTCTCAAATGCATCCAATTTACAGATCCTCTTATTTAGGAACTATATACTGTGACGCATTGGCCAGTTTTTTGATAAAGATAGAATATATTTTTAAAAATGCAGTCAAAGTGAGTATTTCGCACAAAATTTTCCGAGGCAATCATGATTAAAGAATTAAAGATGTATTCAAACAACAAATCGGTTATTTTATGACGATTTTTTAAATTCGGTTTTTTTTCTCAAATGCTTTCAACTGACAGTTTTTTGTTATTTAGGAACTGTATAATGTACTGTTTTGGTCGATTTTTTAATAAATTTAGAATCTATTTCAAAATATGTTGTCATAATGGGCATTTGAGCTGAATTTTTCTTAAGATGATTCTGATAAAACCAGTTTTTGCAGAAAAATGAAATTAAAAATTTTTCATAAACGGCCAAATGAAGTTATTAAACTGGGTTTATCTCTAATCATATATATATATATATATATATATATATTGTTGAAATGAGCACTCTTCGAAATCTACCTCCGCCTATAGGCCCAGCCGACAGGGATTTTTCTTACACTTTCACAAAAAATTGAACATTTTCAATAGCTTAGAATGCAATTTGTCAATTTCTAAGTTTGTAGAGTTTGTATTTTTAGAATTGGGCAATCTACATGCCATTATTTCATCTTATTTCGTAGTTTTGTTTGCATGGCGTTATTACCCATATAGGTGGGTAATAACGCCAAATAGCATTGGTCAAGAAATCACGCCATTACATTTTATGAATACATATCTGTTAATTTTTTTTTAATATATAGATAGTCAATGAGTTGCTGTATCAAATCATATATTTGTTTGAAAAATTTAAACTAAAACTGAGCCGTGAAAATTGGTTGAACCTTAACGTGGCATTATTTCCCCCAGGGTACCTTATATATAAATTCTTTCCTGATTATCCCAAACACAATATTTTACACTATCTTTCAATATTCTGTTATAATTATAATATTTCATACTTATTGACTAACAAGAGTTAAAGACTGAAAATATATTCTGATCGAAATAATTTTTACCAACTCATTTTAATTTTGATTTTCGATAGCTGTTGGAATTAATGATAATTTTTATTTTTCCGTTTCTTTCTCCTTTATTACGACGGCAAAATTAAATTTCACGGACATCTGTGAAATTCCATTCAGTATTTTATTGATCAAGATTTCTGCAGCAGGATCTTAGAGTGCGAATGACTTCTAATTAAAACAACCCTTGAATTTTTATTGCATATTTCTGAGACGCATTTATTAATAATAAAATGAATTATTATATAGACACTAAATCTAGTGTTGTCGCGTATTGTATTGTTTTTATAATAAAAACTTATGTAGAACTTGCAGTTTATTAAAATGAAATGTGCAAAACAAAGTTGAAATAGTCATTAATTTTATATAAACTAATTTTCTAACTTTTGATAAAACTATATTGTAAATGACTTCATAATTATTGACGTTTTATAAATTCACCAAAAATGTATTTTTGGCACTACTCTGTTATCCCGTCGACCAATTTCGCCAAATTATACAAATCGCCAAACTAATAGCCAAATCATACATATTGACATAATTTTTATTTTAAATAACGAAAAAACAAATAATTAGTGGAATATTAATAAAAGTACAAATAAAAAGTCGAAATAAAAATCACTTGTGTGTTCAAATCCCAAACGTGTTTAAAAATGACATTTTAAACACCTGAATCGTATTTAATGTCATTGAATGTGACATTCACGATCATCCATAATCAGCATTTAATCTTATAGTTTGGCGATAATTTTTTGGTCGATGGGATAACCTAGTAGTATCGTATTTTTATGTAAGACTTTGTAGTTGTTGCGCAAAACGCAACATATAATTTTATATTTTGTGCAAGCTATTGCAAATAAAGAAACTGGGTATTCCAATAATATGCTCATTGCTTCTTATTTGAATGCAATGCATATAATCTATTAGATAGACAAAATTTAACTAAAAAGACAAACTTAGACCAAGTATTGAGTTGCTGGTAACTGATTGCCATTCACTAATATTTCGGAAGAACTTCGTTTTCGTTGTAAAAAGGAATATCCGATAAGTCCCCCCAAAATAAAATTGTTTTATCATCTTTTGGCGCAAAAATCAAGGTGAGGGTCGATGGTATTGTTTATTATGATTTTATTATTCTAAATTAAATCGAATGACATTATTCGCATGATAAAATTGATTTAATTGAAATATTTTTTTTTCAAAATTTTATGGTTTGCCATGTGACACGAGGTATTCAACTATAAATACATAAAATCTGATGTCTCTGACTTATACAGTTTTTGTATGCAGGCTCTGTGACAGACGGACAGAGACGAATAGAGTTAAAATGAAAATGTCGATAGAATTTGCTGTTTTTAAAAACGGAGTATTTTTAAAGAAGAGATAACTATTTGTTGATTTTATTTTTATATTTTAAAAGAAATTTTAACCATTCTTTAAAATTACATTGTTGGCGGCTTAACATAAAATCAAAGCAAAAAATAAAGCTGCTAAAATAGAAATTGAATAATTTTCAGATGAGATATGAAGATACATTGTTTCTATATGCTATATATTTGAATACAATATGCATAAACTCTTATTGCTGTTTAAAAAATATAGGAAAATATGATGAGTTATAAGAATAAACTAGAATTAAAATATCGGAATTCAATACAAATATCTGCGGTTACTATTGATTGGATTATTTAATTGTAAATCCTCCAAACTTGACAATAGCTTGGATATTAAACATGGAATTCTCAGTTACAGAGAGCATATTTCGAATAGTAGAATTTTCCTGAAGTATAGTGCAAACATGTGTGAAATCACTCTGCAAGAATAATCAATGACGAGGAATAAAATGCGGCGTTAGTCAGAAATTGAACAATGACGTTTCATCGATAAGCGAAAAATTTTTAATTTGTTTGTTGATTTACTTAGGGCATACTGATTATGTATGTTTAAATCTTAAATATATTTTATTAAAATGTACAAAAAAAATATATTTTGTCGAGTTTTAGCAGATTTCTTATTTTGTACAATTTGTTTGTTGTTTTAATCGCATGAGATTAACCTTTTCGGGTCGGTTGTACTATTAATAAGTATATGTCTTTTAAAGGAGTATTATTTTGTTTTAACAAATGCTTTTGTTACTTTTTACATGTATTGTGATGTTAGTATGTGTCTACGCAATTACTGTAAGACTTCATTAACATTTAGACATTTATTAATAATAATAAGAGTAATAAATATTTTTTCTATTCTTTTTGTATAGTTTGCGATTATTTTTTTAAACATATATTTTACTATTTAAATTTAAAATAAAGTTTACTTTTCTGAACTAATCATGTATAATAAAGCATAAAAAGCATTAAAAAGATCCAATATCAGTTAAATCTTATTGTAATATAATATTTTCTAAACATCTCCAAAAACTCTTCCTTAGCCTATTGTCATGTGAATATGATTTGAATAATATGCAAAACAAGAACATTCATTCTGTTTTCGACAATAAAATATTCGCAAATACATAATATACACTAATTAATCAATTTAGATAGTTAATGTTAATGTTATTAAAATACAAACATTTTTTTCTAAAAATTAAAAGGAAATTCGGACCCAAAAGGTTTATCAATTTGCAAAAAAATCCCATTGATTACATCCTATTATACATGACCAATAATTTTTTTCACTGTTAAAAAAAAAAAAAAAAAAAAAAAAAAAAAGGTTACTATAATTTTATCTAATCACTGTACATAAAAGATGTAAATCTACAAAACTTGTTTCTGTAAAGTACAGGTCGCTGTAGCTTTTCAAAAATATCTACTAAAATTACAGTAATCTTATTTAAATTTTATTTGTAATGCAGATTTCAATTACATTAAAAGTTCTAGGCATTCCAGTTTCCTAAAAAAATTCATATACAGATTTTTTTTAAATTTACAATGCAAACGTGTATGTATTACATGATTTTTTGTTATTCCCATTACATAAAAAGTCCTGGGAATTCCAGTTTCCTAGAAAACTTTAATAACGTTACTGATTTCATTTAAACTTTAGTAGAAATTAAAAGAGGAATATCTATAGGAAATATTATATAATTTGACTATTAATCAAATAAAATCCCTTTTGTTTAATTGAATGTAAATACATGTTTCTTAGTTTTCACTCATTTCACTCATGTATGTGTTTTAACAAAAATAGTGATTAAGTGTATTGTTTTTAATAGAAATTATACGAAATGCTATATTTATAACTGAAGAGAATAAATAAATTTATTAAAGCATCCAGAGTTATACTGTATGTTTATAGACTACACTAAAAAAGTTTTTTAAAGATTTTTAAAAAAAGCACGTACAAACAACCCCATTTTTAAAACTATTATTATACCTGGTATGACTGGTGGATATACTTTTTATATTCATTTGACAAAAAATAAACTTCTTACATATGGGAATGTGTAGGTTATTTATAATAGTATAATATGAATAATTATATATTTTGTCTAGATTTGTATAAAATAGGTTGTTAAATTGTATACAGTAGACTCCCAATTAACCGGAATCGTATTACACCGATGATTTTTTTTTTTTTTTTTTACTTTGTACTTTCCGAGTAAAGCTATGTCATGTACTTTCTAACACACACCCTCTGGTACAGCTACTTTAAAAAAAAAAAAAAAAAAAAAAAAAAAAAAAAAAAAAAAAAAAAAAAAAACCTTTGATACTGTTAGATAGATTAAAATGTACCAGTTAATTCTGAAATTAACAAACTTTAATTTATTAAAATACTATATGTCATAATCCTGTAATAGCTAGTCTACCAATTAATTTGCTAAGCTTCTCTCATATTTTGCAAATTTAATCACATACTTTAAATCCAGAGGAATTCTCTATATTTTTTGATTAATTATTAACTTTCGCTTAACAACTTATTTCGCTTAACAATTATTAACTTTCGCTTAATTTAACGATACAAAATAAAATTCTTTTAAAAGAAGTAACTAGGTTCATTTTCACAAGGCACTTCTCTGATTAGTTTTGGGGTTTTGTAGATTAAATATAATGAGGGAACGGGCGCTTAATTCCCCTGTCCCGTAATTTAGGTAAGGGAGTTTTTCATGCAGATTTAACAAATTGCTTCAGATTTGGTAACCGGTGTATTTTGAAGAGACGTTCCCCAGATTAAATTTGGAGATTTATTGGTTAAGTATAAAGGGAGAGGCCTACTCTCCCCTTTATTTAGATAAATAGATTTTTCATGAAGAATTATCTGAATTGCTTCAATTTGATATGCTGGTTTATTTTCAGAAGGCGTTTCCCTGATTATATTTAGCGTTTTGTTGGTTAAGAATGAACAAGTAACGGGGGGAGGCATTCCCCCTCCCATAATTTAGATAAATGGGCTTTTCATGCAGAATTATCCAATTTGCTTCAATTTTTTCAAGGTTTATTTTCACAAGCCACTTCCCTGATTAGTTTACAAGGTTCATTGGTTAAGTATAAAGGTGGAATGAGTGGGCTAATCTCCCATTAATTCAGATAAGTGAGTTTTTCATGCAGAATTGTCCGATTTCTTTCAAATTTGATATAGCGGTTTATTCTGGTAAAACGTGTCCCTGATGAGATTTGGAAAATCTCTGGTTTAGAATGAAGGGGAAAACGGGGGGCTAATCCCTCCTTTATTTAAATAAATCGGTTTTTCTTGCAGAATTATCTGATTTGCTTCAAATTTGGTAAACAGTGTTTTTTATTACTAAGGTGTTCCCTGATTAGATTTGAAGATTCATTGGTTAAGAATAAAAGGGGAAACAAGGCACTCTTCTCCCCCTCAATTTTGCTTCGAGGGGCATTTTTCTATATTTTAGAGTACAATATATAATTAGCTGAAATAGCTTACGAGTTCAACGCCATCAGTTTAACTGAGCACTTTTCCTTTTATTTTTTATTGTACTGAATAAGTATGGGGATAGAATTTTTTTTAGATAATTGATTATTTATTTATTTTTAACAGTCAGAAAAGAATATGGCAATATGTGCATTTCAATAAAGATCTTTAAAGGGGAAGCAGGACGTTTCGGTCCCGCCGTTTCGGTCCCGAGACACTTCGGTCCAGAACCATTTCGGCCAGAACCATTTCGGTCCCAAGCCATTTCGGTTCCAAGCCATTTCGGTCCCTTCACCTGCAAACTGAAATTTTGTGAAATAAGACATAATTTTATGGGGAACATTGCAGAGTTTTTAAACTGAAACCCATAAAATTTTAGTATTATGCGATTATAAGTGCTCGAAAACCGCACACACGTATAACTCTTATCAAAAATATTATAATTCACACAAATTTATAAGAATGAAATAGGCCCAGTTTTGATAAAATTAACTCACAAAAATTGTCTTCATGGCGTGAGAAGACTGTTAAAAAATGCAATCAATAAATACTATTTTTTTTTTTTTTTTTTTTTTAAGTGACGGATGCAAATTTCTAAAAACATTTTTTATTATAGTATACTCAGTTACGAAATCACTATTGCTTTCGCATAATATTAATAATGGAAAGTAACTTATGAAAACAAATTTATAAGATGCAACTTTGTATTATAAAAATAATAAAAAAAAATAAAAAATGCGTTCCTAAATAAATATATCTCAATTCTGAATTATCAAAGGAGAGGGTGTAGATGGGTGATTTGAGGAACTATGCATATATATTATAACTTATAACTGTCTAATTGAATTACTAAAGACATGTATTATTAAACTAATTAGAAGAATAAATAAGCACAGCTTTTTTATTATTTAATTAATGCTAATTTAAAGATTCTAAAAAATGTAAGTAAATAGCTAAAAAAATATTTATGACAGTTTATATAAAAAAAATTTTAGTTTATAGTAGTTTATAGAAGTTTGTATAAAATACTGATACTAATAATTAGTAATAAAATTTTAAATATTTATTATGATTAATAATAATACTACTGAAAGCAAAAGATAATATCCCTAAACTTATATCACATTGTTTAACCAAACAAAATTTTCAGCTCGCTGTGGTTTCATTATCACGAGTTATAAAAGTTTAAATTTATCGGACTCTTATATTCAACTCTTTATAAAACTTGGAGGGAGGGGGGGTTAAAAAAAAGACCCGAATAATGTTGAATTTATACCATTTGTCATCCCCACAACAATTAGAATCCGACTAATAAGTTAACGAGCAAAGAAATAACAAGGGACCGAAATGGCAAGGGACCAAAGTTGTTTGGGCCCGAAATGGCCACTGACCGAATTGTCTCAGGACCGAAATGTCTCGGGACCAAAATGGCCAGGGACCGAAATGTCTCGGAACTGAAACGGCGGGACCGAAATGTCGTGCACTTATATGTCGTGCAATATAGTGTTTCATTTTGTATGCTGATGAAAGGAAGGGACGGCGGTGACTTCGGAATGGGGAATAAGTTTCTTATTGCTACCACAGAGCAACCAATAAAGTGATTGATTTTAGCTGATGACTAGTTTACATAGCTAGCTTTACATTGTTTAGCTGATGACGAGCTGTTATTGTTGTAGCTCGAAACGCGTCCTGCTTAATTTTTCATTTTATGGTGATTTTACAAAGTTTTTTAGTTTATTTATGGAGATCTAATTATACAGGGTGTCCACTCTCAACGGTGGCCAATGGCTAATTTCTAAACCGTTAGTCATAGACATATAATTCCAGTTACAAAAATGCTTTAAAAAAGGTAAGGAATTGTTTTTTAAGCGATTTTGGTCAAAAAATCTTTTTACTAAAAAATTACGAAAATTAAGTTTTTATACGATCCCCCGGTCCTATAAGTGATATTTAGTAAAAATTTTCCATCCCTTTAACAAGCAATACAAATAAGGCCCCATTCATCTAACACTAAAATTGACCAAGTTATGAAACTTTGAATTTCATGACTTAAACCACTTTTATGTTACTGAAAACGGATAACTTTAAGGATTAATTGCGCCAAGTTTTAAGGGAACGTACGCAAAATGCTTAAAGTATTATAAAGGTCGTCTATTTGCAAGGCTGTCTAATGGCTAATTTCTAAAGAGTATGTCACAGACATATAGTTCCAATTACAAAAATGTTTTCAATGAGGTAAAGAAGTATTTTTAAAGTGATTTAACTGAAGTTGCAGCCACCATATAAGTTTTAATATAGCGTTAATTTTAATTCACTAACTTCTAAATCGGTTAAAATAATTAAAGGGCTGAGTTTCAAAATTCTCTTTACCGAGAAAATCAAATTTTAGGAAATCGCGAAAAACTTTTAAATGCGTCCTTTGGTTTACATTATAAATTTGGAGATTGTAGTGTTACATTAGTGCAGATTGATAGAGAAAACAAAAGCGATAATTTGAGTTTTGAAATTAACATCCTCAATTGTATTTTTACATTTGTTTTATTTTGTAAGGAAATGAAGCTGTTTCTTTTCATGATTTTTTTTAAAAAAGGTGTTTTATTTTGATAAGATTTTATTTTACTTATGACTTTTTGCTTTCTTCTATCTTCAATAGAAGAAAGTATTGTAATAGAAATTTTTTTCGACCTCCGGTTTTCGGCGAATTTACACGTTTTAGGGCTCAGAGATTCCAAAAAACATGTTTATACAAAATGTCTGTCTGTCCGTGTGTCTGTGTGTGTGTCCATATGTCGCCATGCTACCATCAAAAAGTGTATGAAATTATGCATAGAATTGAACCACATTTTTTGTGAATGTTTTTGGCTGTGGTAAGTAGGTCCTCCTTCAGTTTTGAAATATTCCGCCGGAAGGGGGCGCTGCAATAGTGATGTTTGTGCCATTTTCAATATTGTACCGACCAAAAGTACATGAAGTTATGCATCGAATTGAACCAAATTTTTTGTATAAGTGCATGGCTATGGCTGGTTGGTGCTCCTTGAATTTCAAAAAAATCCGCCCGAAGGGAGCGCTGCAATAGCGAATTTTATGCCATTTTCAATATTGCACCACCTAAAAGTGTATGAAGTTATTTCTAGAACTGAACTAAATTTTTTTATATGATTATTTTTGGTAAGGAAAGTAGGTCCTTCCTGAATTTGAAAAAAAACTACCTATCATTCTATTGTTCATCGGCTCGTGCAGAGACGGAAATTCGTTTTTACTCCGTTTAATTGACTGAATCAGAACTTTAAGATGAAAATGAAAGTTGGTATGGTATTGAATTAAAATTATTAAAGCATTAAAATGAGTAACTATTTTTTTTTTAAATATTAAAATGTATATATGAGATAGAAGAAAGTTTTGGGATTGGCACATCCAACTAGTTTATACATGTTTTCCTAGTTCAAAACTTGCATTCAAATTTTAACTCACTTCCAAATATCTGATCTAGGTCCAATTCGCAAACTTATTTATATCCAATGACAATGTAATATTAATACGATTTTAGTTGCTTACCATTTATTTATTTTATAGGAGTACACCAAATTCTATTAGGTCATGTAAGCTAATAAAGTTTTAAATAAGTATCATTTTGTAAGAAATTGTGCTTTCCATAATGTTATTTAACAAAATTTCTATTATTTTTATTATTATATTTGCAGTGCAAGTTGCATATTTTGCTTTTATATGTAAACATCAGCATAAATTTAAAAATAATATTGTGAAAATTAGTTTACTCTCAACATTAATGTTAAATTTTACATCTGACGTTCATTTTTATTTCGAGTAAATTTGTGACTGCCCCCTATTTTGCACCAAAAAATGTACTTCAACTTTAAACAGCTATTCCTCGGTCAATTTTAATCGCATAGGAATGGGACTTTTTTTGTCTAACTTGTTAGAATAGTGATAAAAATTTATATAATATCACTTATAGGACCGGGGGAACGTATAAAAATTTAATTTTCGTAATTTTTTACTAAATTTTTTTATACCTAAATTGCTTAAAAAACAGTTTTTTACCTTTTTTAAAGCATTTTTGCAATTGGAACTATACGTCTATAACTAGCCGTTTAGAAATTAGCCATTGGCCACCTTGAGAGTGGACACCATGTATATAGATTTTTAACCTGAAAAATACATTTTAGACATTCTTTTTAAATTCGTGTCAACCCGAACTCGAACAGCAAGTGTCAAATTCCAACCCGTTTCCTAAAGAATGAAAACCAAGCGAAAATTCGGGAACCAACGGGTATAATTTATATGAAGGACTGGAGATTTTTTTACGAAAGAGTTCCATATCCTGTTCTGGTTGGCACGATTAGCGAAAGAATCGAAAATGGCGCCAAAAGGTCATTTTGGCATCTTACTGAATTTTTCAAAATGGCAGAAAAATATGGTTTTTAAATTTTTATATACATATATTTTTATGTTAAAAGCAAAATATATCCTCAAATGCTAAAGATCGCAGCAATTATTTTGAAACTTTTATTAGCAAAAAAAAAAAAAAAAAAAAAAAAAAAACAGAACAGTATATGGAACTTTTCCCATTTTTTATATAAAATACAATATTTTTAACTGCCCAATGCATTATTAAATATATTACATTTTCTCTGAGTATTTATTTCCATTAAGGATATTATCATGAGTAAATTATCATGAGTAATTATCATGAGCATTATTTAAAATATGTAGTTTATGAGAAGGATGCAGATATTTTAGACATGAAATAATGGATATTTTACAATCTATTATGCACTATAAATAGATTGATTTTAGAAAATTTCTCCGAATCGTATTAATGAAGTTTCAAAATGTGGATATTCTAACGTTAAAAACATTGAGTACTATTACTTTATAAATACAGTAGTATTTAAATTATAAATAAAAAAATAAAAGCTAAGCTAAAGAGGAAGTTTTTTAATTTAGAAAAACATATTTTCATGAAAAGATTTTTTTTTTTTTTTTTTGATAAGAAAAAAAGGAGAAGCGTAAATTTTCTTACTCTTGATTTAAAAAAAAAAAAAATCTTAATTTAAAATTTTATTAAATTTACAGTTATTATTTTAACATAATTTCAACTGCATTTTTTTAATCTTTCTGCATCTTATTATAATAAAAAACTTTTGTTTTTGTGAATACAGAAAAAAAGGAAATGGAGAAGTTACTACGCTGCAAAAAGCGAAAATAACTCATTTAAAATAAAGCACGATTACTTTTTAATCTGATAAGAAATTTTTTCCATAATGTAAAATAATACTTAAAATACATTAATGTTATTTACTTAGTTAAGTTATTCTTTGCTAGTTTTCAACTCTCGTTAATTAAAATTTCTAAAACATAGTGTTTATTCTTAGTTATAATATGGTGATCTCGTGTTATCTCTAAATTGTGTAAAATAAAATAAATATTTTAAAGATAAGATTAACATTTTCACCGTATTCTGTTACATTTATTTTTAAAATTTTGTTTTTATGTATTTATTTAAAAAGAGCATTTTAAATAACAAAATTCTGCGATAGAAAAAATACAAAGAAACTGATAGTTGAACTTTATGTATCTTTTGCTGCTAATTTTTAAAATAACAAGTCGGCTGCCATCACCATTAATTGCCTGTGATGACACCCATGTGGAAAATCTGTAATCAAAATAAAAGTTTTAGTTTCTCCGATCTGTATTGTAATCAGAGATTAGTGTACTGACTCTGTGTCATATGCAAATTTCCTCCTTGCGCCCCAATCGAGTTTTTTCTATGGGGGGGGGGGAGGATTCGCAGAACGGTTTTTTGTGCGTGTATAACATGTCCGTTTCTTGCGATACACGTACGGTTAGAACGCTCTTTAGGGTTTTCGCATGCGCTGAGCACTTCACGATGAAAAAAAATGGGTGTTGGCATTGGAAATTTTCGAGTTTCTGTAACTATAACCGTAACCGTGAGCGCCATTTTGTTGTCGTTCACAGAATCTCGACCTCATACCTCTGAATAGCTATATCTGAAATTTCATTTCGATCGGTTGAGCAGACTGGCTGCTAGAGCTTCGTATATCGGCAAAGTTTTTTTATGACCACCCTGTATGTGAGCATCACAGAATTTCGCTTTTAATGAAATATGAATTATATAAATGTGGAGATCCATTTAAACAGCATAAAAAGCAAGTGAAAAAAGCAAGGCAGTTAATAGAGATTTATATACGGCCGAAAAAGTAAACCAAAGTTGAAAGTTATGATTATTTTTCCAAATTTTGTGACTTTATGAAAAAGTCTCTACACAAAAAGGCAAATGAAATTTCCATTTTGTTTTTGTATCAAATAACATTAAATTCAGTAACTCATAGAAACTCCAGTAATTATTTAAGTACCACAGCTAAACTTAGTCAGATTTTTTTTCCCCTTAATCAGTGCAGATTTTCAAAACAAGGTAAAATTCGGTATTTTTCGGTTAGACGGGCACCAGTTTTATACATATATATATCAATATACTGTATATATACATACATATGTACAATACATCTGTATTTATATAGATCTATACATATGTAAAAATAAAACACGCATCCAGCTAATTGGAAAGTACCAACAATTTTTGTATAAGCTATGTGAAAGACATCATTTTTATTTCACAGATAGAAAGCTCAATATATAAAATGTATTTAAAAAAAAAAATGGAAATTTCATTTGCTTTTTTGTGTGCATATGTAATATGTAAAAATAAAGCACTTATCCGGCTAATTGGAAAGTACCCAAAATTTTTCCATAAGCCATGCTAAACACATCATTTTTATTTCATAGATAGAAAGCCCAGAGTGTAAACTTTTATTTAAAACAAAAAAAAGTTGGAAATTTAATTTGCCTTTTTGTGTACAGCCTTTTTCGTGAAGTCACAAAAATTTGGAAAAATAACCATAACTCTCAACTTTGGCTGACTTTTTTCATCCTAAATATTACAAGTAAATTTTTTAAATATTTTTTGTTAAAATCTGCATCTTTTTATCTTCTTACAGTGATATTTTTAGGATGATTCATGTTTTAGATCCAGAGAAACATTTTTTTGAAGATGGAACTGCAATCTCAGAATACAGACTAAGAAATGTGAGATTTGAGAAACCCCCAAGAATTGGACCCCCCATATCTCACAAACCATGAGGTCTAGGAAGGAAAAATTTCTAATGGAATCATTTCATGATAGAATTAGTGTGTACACAAAGTTTCATCCAAATCCCTGTCGGTCGGGTTACAAATGGGGGGGGGGGGGGGAAATTGGTTGAATTGACATGGAATGACTCTAATGAGCTTTTTGTTCATAATTTTTGTATTTATTATGCATCATATAATATTTTTAGTTAATTACTTTCTTATTAATGTTGTGTCAAATAAAAATTTATGCTTTATTATTATTATTATTATTATAATTTTTGTTATTATTATTATTATTCGTGTATTTCTTTTCTACTCATGAATCAAATCAAAACTCAAATGCGTTATTTCAAAAACATTCAAGAATTTTTTCTAATCAGCAGATTCATTTAGTTTGCAGATATTCATGCTTAAATTCCAAAAAATAACGTTTTTCGTATTTTATACGAAAGATGAGCATTTTTCTGAGAACATCATTAGAATTTATATTTTGAACAGATTTTTTTTCTGTTTTGTCAGAGGACTATTACAAGTTATTACATAGCTTTCTGTCAAAATCAAAGTTTTCTGTCAATAAAAATTTTAAAAACGTTGTTTTTATTTTGCTTGTTTTAAAAATATTATTTCAAGTATGATATTTCTTTAAAATTTAGCAGAAATTAAAAAAAAATGCTTTTGTAAAAATGCCCGAAAGATCTGGATAATCTACACTGGAATATAAAAAACCCCAAGATCACGATTGATAATTTTGTATAGTTTTAATTTGTTCTAAACTGTTGTCTTTGTTCACATTTATCTCCTTTTTCATTTTTTTTTTCAGATCAATATTTATCCAAAAACATAGATTACATTTCTTATACAAGATCCAGTTATAGTTCTCGTTTATAAATAAGCCATTTAGTGCTCTTTCTTTTATTATATTCATCACATTATTAAGACTATCCACATAATATTTTCCCATCCCACGAAATTCCCACATAATTTTGGAAAGGATTCTATATTTTGCTTCGTTATGAATGTATCATGTCATACAACATCTATCTACCACTAATGTTGTTTATCTAACGTGATGGAACGCAAATCTTATTTTCATGCCTTACAAATAGAACACGTCTTCGCCTTAAGTATTTTGCTACATTATTTTTCATGTATTTATAAACTGGCATTTGCATAGGATTTTTTTATTTATTTATTTATTTATTTATTTATTTATTTTTTGATATTATGAAAATACAAGGAAGCAAACCCTCCAAGCGTCTTGCAAAAGGGTAAAATTGTAAATTCTTAACATTTTGTTTTAAATGTTAAGAAAATAGGATTCTTTCGACATTATAAACAAAAAACGTTATTTTAAACATAAATGTAATACTCCAGAGTATGAATCATTCATTGATGTATTGAAAATTCCTTAAATCTATAGAATTATAGTATTTTAAATGTTGCTTATATTTCATGTGAAAACTGGAGCTTAGTATACGGAATATTACGTTCCAGACGCTTAGAGGGCTAAAAGTAAAAACAATGTTCTATATATTACAGAATTTATGTTCTCATTTGTATGTATTACGGCTAGAGTTCCCAAATTAAATGATAGGTCTCAAAAACATTTATCCTGGACTTGTAGCTCGCATCCAACATTATCTTTTGTTAATTCAGTTTCCATTTCTAGTATGTGCAAACACTTGTAATACCCAACATTTAAGGTGATTTTCACTGTAGCACTGAAAAGCATTCATAGAGTTTGTTTCTTTTGTGTGCGTCATCGTTAAGTTAATAAATGTTCAGTCAACCGGCAAATCTCTATCATAACTGTCTGTGTTATTTGTTTAAATATCTGTGGTATATTTAAAATTTCGGAGATAACTGAAAGAATTGTTACTGATAATATAAAACATATTTGAGTTTTCAAATTTAGATTACATGCTTTTATTTTATTTAAAGTACGCCTTTTTGCATCCACTGAATAATTTCAATTTACGATCCGTTCCTAAGCAACATATATGGAAAAAGTATGCATGTAACTTCACTATCGCGAAATAATCTACAAAGCCGGCAATTCACAGATGTCATATACGCACCACATTTGCACGTTCTCCCCCCGCGCCAATTTGGCATTGCACATCTAAGCTAAGGAGAAGATCCGTTTAATATGTTTCTAACAATTGTTAGAGAAATAAAATGGTATAAGTTAAACATTTCAGTGAAATGTGCTGATTATATGATACAACTGTATGCATTCAATATAGCTATAAGTATTAATATTTACGATTTACTGTGAAAATTATATTTACTGTTTTGTTACTTATTAAGTTTATTACTTATAGCTATATCTTTATTGTTTCCTTTATTATTAAATTCATGTTTATTTACTGTAATTTTTTATTTTAATTCTTCGAATTATTTTTATTATATACTATATCAATAATTATTTGTATCGACCTATTATTTATTTTTTTTTATTTCCTTTTTTATAATACTAGAATCTTTTTCATTTTTTTTAGTTATTTTAATTTTTATTGCAATAAAAATAAATCCTGTTATTGCATGCAATTTGTAGCTTACATACAAAAACAAAATTTTCGCCAAATTGGCGGAGGGGAAAAAGCACGTGCAAATGTGGTGCGTATATGACATCTGTGCCGCCGGCAAAATGTGATGTCATCATTCAATAAACTCAACAAAAACATCGGATAGCCAATGATTCATAAAGTCTTTTCTTTTTGTAACATTAATATGGATGGATACTGAAATTTAAATATAGCTTATAGCTCCATGATTTATCGGAAATTTTTCATTTGTATTTTTTTCTAAAACATAGGGGCTCTGCCCCTTACGAATTTCCGTTCAGAGACCCCAGATTCTAAAAGTAAGCTAATTTCATTGGCTTTAAAAAGATTGAATTATAATTTTAAAAAACAGAGGCGACCTCCCTGTAAACGGGTTTTCATTTATTTTCCTTTGATTGGAGATTTTTAAGACGAAATCACCCGCTGTTGAGAGGTATAAAAGTTGTCTTCGTTTTTCATTTAAAAAGGTTAATTAAAATTTGAAAATAAGATTAGTAAAATAAATCAAGTAAACAGAATTTTTGTCTCTCGGTATTTTTCAACAAAGTTATCAAAAAGTTTTTTTTTTTCCTTCTTACTAAGACATTTGATACAAGGTTGTACAAGGTTCTCAGTTGCTGCTGTCAATGCCAGACATAAATCTGTTAATGTCGCAGATTTTCTTAAAATGGCATTGTATTCTAATACCGGGAAAAAAAAAAAAAAAAAAAAAAAAACACTATTTCTTTTTTTCCTCATTTTGATCTCAAAAATCATTAAAATAAATTATAATGGAATAAATTATTTTTAAGAAAAAAAGAGGAAGAAAGTATTTTTGTTCTATTTATACATGAATAAACAAAATTTTCAGTTTCAGAAAGAATGAGCCCAAATTTCTTTAACTATTCCTTTTGCAAATATTTATCTTATTATTTAATTTTTTTTTCATACCAGATTATTCCAAAATAGAAAATAATTGATTAATAAATTTTGATTTAAATTATCTACGTGATAGAGATGTATTGAAACTTTTATTAAACAAACTGATAATTAGAATTTTTATGTTTTTAGTTTCAGTGTTTTTCTTTGGAATTTAATTTTTTATTTTTATTTTTAGTCATAACTATCATTATCATACATACATTACACATATCATTTGCAGGCCCTGATTACTGAATAGGCACGAGAAGCACGTGTGCTTTTCTTAGAAAATTTTGAAAGAGCCCGAAATTGGGAAAACAGGGGGCCCCAAATTTTTTTTATTGAATGAATTGTAATGTTAGATTGTGTCTATTTTACACATTGAATATGAATACTTTTTTAATTTGGTTTGTATACACACTTTAAAATATAACTAATTTAAAAACTATTGTCAAAATGGGAAGAACTATTTCAAAATATTAATATTTTATGCATGCTAAATTCAAACTTTTAATCCAACTTTTACGTTTTTACTCTAATACTATGCAAGATCATTTTTCCATATTTTTATTTATTTATCCAATTACTGTGCATGTATATGTAGAAAAAAAATATTAAATGAAAAACATGTAAATTGAACTGAGCCATGCTTTGCACTAATATATGCAGAACCAGTGAGTTCCCAGGTATGTCGAACTTAGAAAACATTTCTAAACTGAAATGGGACCCCAAAACGACTCTGTGCTTCCCATATCTTCAAAGGTTAATCGGGCCTGGATCCTTTGAATTGAAAATTAGAGTAGTTCGTTTCAAGTTGGAAAATTTTCAAATTCCCATTCCCCCCCCCCCCCTTTAATAAATATCTGTAGCTTCGCCCTTGTATCTGGGCCTCTGACCAAAACTTTTTATTTCCATATGCTAAAATAAAATTTAATTAATTCCTTTACGACACAGAATGATTTTCTAACTATAAGAACTTCACCTAATTAAAAAATGTTTTAGGTATACATACCTCCATTTATCTTTTATGATGATTTTTGTAAATGATCATCTGTTATACTGATAGAGTACTCAAAAACACTTCTGCTTTTCAAACTGAAAAAAATTTATTACTGTGAAGTGGGCAGCTTTAAAAGAGTGAGTGAAAAGCGCCTTCAAAGTTTAATCTCATGTACGTAGCTCGCTTTATAACTTGCTCTTATGTCTTCAGTCAGCAGGCCCCGATTATGACTAATTGGGGCGCTGGACAAAGATAAGTTAGGGGGCCCCTTTCGAATCATTGCCGCGTTATACAAAAAGAGTTGATGGTCACTCATATGTGTAGGTGTGATGCATAAAATTATTTTCGCACCTTTGATATAAATAAGAAAATTCTTAACTTTGTCAATTTTAATACTGTCATTAATATAAGTACAAATTTTTTCCTCTTTAGTACAGAAGAAAACTCTTATATAACTGAATTTAATAACTTCAACATATGGAAGAGTTGGAACTGGAAAAAAAAAGTTAAATATTTTATAATTTAATTTTGATAATATAACTTATTTTTGTAATTAAAAATGGATTTGGGGCCCCTTAAGGCAGTGCCGAAACTAGAAGGGGGCAAAGGGGGCACGTGCCCCGGGCGCCAACAAAACAGGAGGTGAAGGGGGGGCGCCAAATTAAGATTTTCCTTGGTGTGTTTGTTTTAAAGAATGTATAAATGTGGGGGGGGGGCGCTAAAATCCCTGTTTGCCCCGAGCGCAAAAAAGGCTAGTTTCGCCTGTGCCTTAAGGTCTGGGGACTATGCACAGAGTCTCAATTTGCCCATGCGGTAAGGTCCTGTCAGTCAGTCATGATATTTACAAACAATGAAATCAGTGTTGATTTCAGATACTTTTCTCCGGGAGGGACAGGCATGTAGTGGAGGGTATACGGGAGTATACGCCGTGTACCCTGTGGATTTTTTTAAAGAACATAGTATACCCTCTGTTTTCTAAGTAAGCTATGGTATATTTACTCTAGGGTATATGCTCTAGCTTGAGTGTATATCTTCTGATGTATTTACGACTACACCAGTGGGGAGGGATTTCTGCAACTCCGGAGGGGGGACATTGTAGAGTTCTGAGGAGGAAATTGCACTTTTTTACCATAAAAAAAAAAAAAAAAAAAAAAAAAAAAAAAATTCTGGCATTTCCCCCCCCCCCCCTCCCACAGGCCAACCCCTGAAATCAATACAGAATGAAGTTCATAGCAATAAATTAAGGGTTCCTCACCGGAGACGATACAGCTCAAATCAAGAAGTAATGTTGAAAATTTCCGAAAGATTTTTAGAATACAAATAATTTTTTGATAGCAAAATTGTTTTCGGCGAAATTTAGGTTTTGATTTAACAGCGAAAACGAAACCACGAGACCGAATGGTTGATCGATCTATACAGGAAATATATAAATTCTTTTGTCTGTATTCATTAGTGGATAATAGATGGCAGCACTGCTAATGGAGATTTGAAAAAAGATTCAAAAATGTGCTTCAATCTTTAGACTGTGCGAACGTTTTAGGTTTCGATAAAAATATGCGAAAAATTTCTTTTAAAAAAGAAGTAGAAATAGTAAAAAAGTGGAATACTTGACAGCCATGTGCATGTATAATAATATATAAACTTTACATATTGCAAAACATTTATTGAATAAAATTTGCTGATGGAGGGGTCGGGGTAAATGCTACACTTGTATTAAATCCTAAATAGCAACAGATAACAACAACAAACTAATCATAAATAATGTGTTAAGGCCCCTGTCCTTGCTCGAGAAAACGCTCGCGAGCTAATGCTATTCCTATGGGGAAGCATTTTTCTAATAACTCTTTCGCATTTTGACATTTTTGAATAATTTTTTTTGCATTGGATAGCTGAGGTGCATGCCGATAGCGCACCTTTTTTACTTTTTCGATTTTGAATGCAGATATTTTTTACAAAGTTAGTTTCACTTTCAAAACCGGTTTCGAAACTGAAAGTGCTTTTAAAAAAATATATCTGCAACCAAAATCGAAAAAGTAAAAAAGGTGCGCAGTCGGCATGCACCTCAGCTATCCAATGCAAAAAAAAAATTATTCAAAAATGTCAATATGCGAAAGAGTTATTAGAAAAATGCTTCCCCATAGGAATAGCATTAGCTCGCGAGCATTTCCTCGAGCGAGGACAGGGGCCTTAATGTTTATTCTTGAGCAATGTCTATGTATTTCGGGTACGACTTACTAATAGCCAAATTATGCATATTGACATAATTTTTATTTTAAATAACAAAAGACCAAATAAATTAGTAAAAAATTAATAAAAATACAAATAAAAAGTCGAAAAAAATCACTTGATTATCTTTTATGCATGTATTTAGTGTCTTAATATCATTGAACGTGACATTCACGGTCAATCATTATTGGCATTTAATCTTGTAATTTGGCGATAGTTTTTTGGTCGACGGAATAACCAAATAGTACCGTATTTCGTTTAATTTAAAGAGTGGCTAGTTTCCAACTCTGCTATTGTGTAATTTATTTAAATGATTCGATGCTTCATGGGATGAATATTAATTTATATTTATATCTCGTATTTAACAAATTGTTGGTCAGCCACAATTACAGTCATCACACACTTTTGCTTCATTTAATCACAGAAATAAGCAAAAAGGAGGCGCAACAAAAGAGTATAATAAAAAGTAATTTCATATTAAATTCAATGACAGCACAGTATTAGAATAGAAAAGCTATAGTAACTGTGTGACATGGTATAATAAGCAGTTTTTTATTTAAAAAAAAAACTGGACTGAAAAAAACTTTTACAGTTATATGAATAATAATACTTCGATTATTTAGTTTTTCTTTATACGGAAAAATGTTCCAGAGATTTAAAAAATAATAATTTTTTACCTTGTTTTTTATGTTTATTGTTGCTATCTCGCACATGCAGTATTTAACCCTTTCAGGGGCCTCGCTAAGGGGGAGGACAGGGGGGGAGCCTCTCCTCCCAAACATTCGCAAATATTGTTACACTTGGCAAATTTAATTAAAATTTTAATAAAAATTGTAATACATTTTCTTTTTTTGGTAGAATTCGCAAAAGTTACAACTCTAATTGGGAATATTATTAAACTTTTTACATATAAGAACTGTATTACATTTTCTAAGTGTGGTAACTTGGCAAAATTATAAATCGAGTTGGCAAATATGAAAATTTGACTTGGCAATTTAAGGTCTTCTCCCTCACCAATAAAAAGTCTTAGCGATGGCCCTGAACCCTTTAATTCCCATGCTAGAACACGTTCTAGAAATTATGTAGTTCATTTCACACCAAAAAAATTCAATGGCTAATTTCTTTTTATTTAAATACGGAATGTTCTGTTATTGATTAAAGCAAATATTGTTGTTTGAATTTTCTGGTGGGAACTGAAATATACGAGTTAAAATATCCCGGGCGGTTTGGGGTCCAGAGGGTTAAACAACCCTCCCTTCCCTATCAGTTTTTTTTAATCCACTGTAAATTTTATAGCCTTCCAATACAATTACCATTTATATTGCATTAAAAATGCCTAGAGCCTTATAATCAAAAGTTTTATGACAAAGAGAGAGAGAAGCTAAAGTGCTGTGATAAAAGATAAAAAAAAAAAAAAAATGTAAATTATAAATTAACTCCATTAAAAACATTGAACTCACGCCTCCTGACATGCTGACCTTCAGTAAATGAACACACACTTTCAACTACGAAATCAACTTATCGAAACACCAACAGATGGCAGCACCATAAACATCCCCAACAAGCAAAGAAATGTCGCCCTGCATCTTCAGGAGAGATGATTTCCACCGACACCGTCAATAGCGCGGCGCTAAATCATGCCCTTTTTTTTTTTTTTTTTTTTTTTTTTTTGGACCGGAATTTCCGCAAATTTAAAGCATGCAATTTCAGAAAAAAAAAAAATGCATTAGTCTAAAATTTTGGAGGTAGGAAAATTCTAATATTTTCTTAACATAAAAATCCTTATAATGGATATTAACGACAATCGTATTTCTGCAAATATTTACATCACGAATTCCCATGCTGAGATGCAAAATCGCTATTTCGATGGGGGGTTTTTTAAGAGGGGAGGAAACAAAGTATTCCATGAGAGGCAGGATGCAATGGTGTGAGAGACAGCGCGAATAACACACAAAATAGGAAAATCCAATATAATAAAAAATGCTGGCATTTTTTCAACTTCAATTCTTTTTAACACGCATGTGATTCTTCGGCGAACTTTTTTAATTTTCAAGAAGGCATGCGATTATTATTATTTTTTTCTTACTTTCTTCTATCTTTAATAGAAGTATTGTAATCGAAATTTTTTTTCGTTTCAATAGATTTACACGTTTCAGGAGTCAGAGATTTCAAAAAAAAAAAAAAAATGTTTTTACAAAATGTCTGTCTGTGTGCCCGAATGTCGAAATTCTACCATCAAAATGTGTATGAAGATATGCATAGAATTGAACCAAATTTTTTGTGAATCTTTTTGGTTGTAACAAGCAGGTTCTCCTTCAATTTTGAAATATTCCGCCGGAAAGGGATGCTGCAATAGAGATTTTTGTGCCATTTTGAAAATTGTACCGACTGAAAGTATATGAAGAAATGCATCGAATTGTACCTTTTTTTTTTTTTTTTTTTTTTTTTTAATTATTTGGCTATGGCTGGTCCTCCCTGAATTTGTGAAAAATCCGCCGGAAAGGGGCGCTGCAATAGCGATTTTTGAATCATTTTCAATATTTTACTGCAGAAAAGTGTATGAGGTTATGCATACAATTGAATGACATTTTTTGTATAAGTGTTTGGCTATGGTCAGCAGACCCTCCCTGAATTTGTAAAAATCCGCCGGAAGGAGGCGCTATAATCACGATGTCTGCGCCATTTTTTTATTTTACCATCAAAAAATGTTTGAAGTTACGCATAGAACTGAATTAATTTTTTTGAATCTGATTATTTTTGGGTCTGGCGAGTAGATTCTCCCTGAATTTAACCCTTTAACGTTCATTGGTTTCGCTACGAAACCACAAAATTTTAATTCGTATATGCAACAACGACACTGGAATTTTCATTTTAAGAATTCCATTTTATTATGCATGAGAAAAATCACCTTTTCGTATTTACATATACATTTGTTCACAATTACCGGTGTCATTGATTTATTTCAACATCTTAGCAAAGAAAATGCTTTGACCGTTAAAGGGTTAAAAAAAAAATCTGCCTCTCGTTCTTTTGTACATCGGCTCATGCAGAGACGGAAACTCGTTTTTACTTTGATTAATTGACTGAAGTAAAAATTTAAGATGAAAATCAAAGCTGGTATAGTATTGAATTAAAAATATTAACACATTAACATGTATAAATAAATTTTGAAATATTAAAATGTGCGTATGAGGGAGAAGATTGCTTTAAAATTGGCACATCCAACAAGGGTTTTTTTTTTTTTTTTTTTTTTTTTTTTTTCCTTTTACGTAATTTTGCAAAATGTATTCGTGAATTTCTGATGTTGTAAATCGAGAATTTATCAAAGATCTCAGGGACAACATTCAAAGATCTAAAAAATAAATAACTATTTCCTTCGAATGGTCGCTGAATACAACTGCAAATTTTGATAATCGGTTGCGCAAAAAATCACTAATTTTGTCAAACAAACGCAAAGAATCTCAAATTTCGTCGTCCGGTTTAGGAAAAATTCACAAATTTCAATAAATGATCAAAGAAAAATGTCGTAAATTTCGTCAAAAAAAAAAAAAAAAAAAAAAAAAAAAAAAGCAGAAACAAACAACGAATTTTGCCGGTTGGTTACAAAAAAGTATTGCAAATTAACTTTGCGAAAAAAATAATGAATTTTGTCAATCAATCTTAGAAAAAAAAATAAAAAAAAAAAAAAAAAAAAAAAAAATCCGTCAAACGATTGTAGGGAAAAATGGTGAAGCGTATCGCATCACGTCAGAGAAACTGTTTTTTGCATGTATTATAGCAAAATATCACATATTATTGAAAGATACGATATCAAGATCACAATTAATAAATTAAAAAGACTCAATTCGTTTAAGGTAACATAAAGCTGTTATCAAAATAAGACCTACATTATAGTCAAAGTTATAGATATATTGTCTCTCTTCTCATTTTTGTAATATGAAAACAATGCCCTTTGCATAATTGAAACTTAAAATCAAATACGTGTACATCGTCCAAAAACAAAATCGCACACCCTTATATGATCATGAATTAGATTTGAGGTTTTATATAGCAGTTATCCAAAGATAAAATTTACAACATAAACTCTTTTGGGCCAACGTACATGCTAAGATGCATGACCTCCGATACACCCATTTCCATACAGGGTGTTTCAAAAATGACCGGTATATTTGAAAAATCAATAAAAATTAAACGGGCAGCAATAGAAATACACCGTTTGTTGCAATATTCTTGAGACAACAGTAAATTTTCAGGCAGATAAACTTTCGAAATTTGTTAAAATTTTCAACAACAGATGGCACTGCAGGCGATTTGAAAGATATAGATGAAAACGCAGTCTGTAAATTCGCTATTCTGTAAGTCGTCTTTTTGCTGTAAGTGTGCTGTTCACAGAATACAAATTTGTTGTGAAAAAATGGTTTATTCCTCAGAACAGAGGAATATTTTTGAACTGAAATACCAAGTGTACCGCCACAATCCAGAAACAACAACTTAAACAACTTAAGCAGTACATCTGTTTTGTATGTAAAGCTCTCCTGGCTGACACGTTTACAAAGGTTTCTGGTATTTCGTACAGAGACTACGCCATATTACTGTTGCGCATGGTGAATGTGTGGAAAATATACTTTAGATTTTTCCAGACTGCAGCGCCATCTGTTGTTGAAAATTGTAACTAATTTCGAAAGCTTGTCTGCCTGAAAACTTACTATTGTCCAAAGCATATTGCAACAAACGGTGTATTTCTATCGCTGCAAGTTTAGTTTTTATCGACTTTTCAAATATACCGATCATTTTTGAAACACCCTGCATATTGCATGCGATTACTACTAACAGACCTCTTCATAAGCCCCTGGCCCAACAGTAAAATTCTTTTGCCTTTTTCAAATACCAAAATCAAGGTTAAAATTCATGTTAGATTTTTTTTTTTTTTTTTTTTTTTTTTTTTTTTTTTTTTTGCTCTAAATGGCAATTTAAAACTTCTTATAGTTTTTAGAGTTTCCTTTCCTTCCATATAAGTTGATGTAAATGTTCCATACAATTAGATGGCATCCTTTGCTTTTTTAATGCTGGTAGTATATATGGACATCGATAATTTCCTCGGGAAAGAATTATTTGGAATGTCCAATCAGGATTGAAGAGGCTTCAGATTAAATCATCTTTTGAAAATATTTTTCCAGTTTTAAAATTGTCATAACATCAGCATAGTGATCAAATGTAAGATTTTGCGGCCAAAAAACATGTTTCCATAATGTTTACATATTACATGATACGAATCTTCAGTTTCAGTATTTTGTTTTTTAAACCCCTGGGCAGCTGGTTAAAATTTCCAAACTTGGTTCTTTAAAAATCGGAATGGAAACAAAACTGTGCCCTGGGAAACCGCCTGCCGAGAATCATCTGTCACATGAATAACCACTAAGAATTCGTTTTGTGAATTTTCTTTACTTCTAAATTGATTAGAATACTATTGACTAGTTTCTTCGGTATATTTTTTAAACGTTGTATAACACCTTGATCCATGCGTTTCAAAATGTATGTAACATTTGTTGGAAAGAAAAATGATCTTTACTGCTTCTTGATTTTTAATTTCTGAAGGAGGTGAAAAAATCGCTAAATCGAGATTCTGATTTTTTGAGGGTTGTTAAAACGCGTGAGGAAAACCATTGTAAAATATTCTAAAATGATCGGGATCTGATCAAGTGGTCGCTAAATCGGCGATCATAAAATAGCTAATCTTCCATAATAAAATTAGCTATGTGTAATAAATTGCACCACAAAATAATATCAATGTAACCTACACTATGGACATTAAATAGCTTTAAAAGTGGACTTCATCGTGTAGCATTTAATTAATACTGATTGTAACAAGTAGATGTCAACATGTCTTTTTTTCAGCAAATTTTCACGCATTAAGAGTAACAATTTAATAACAGCGACTTATTTTAGCATTTCCGCAGTATTCCAATCTTTCTCCTTTCATTTTAACGTTTACATTTATCTCCTTTCTTTTAAAACACCGCTTTGTTTGAAGTTTGAAGGTCGATCAATTCTAACCTGTTCCTGTAGTGCCCAACGTCTAGCAATTTCTAACATTGCACGCAAGATCCCCCCCCCCCCCCCCTACTAGACACGTCACATCGATGACGAGAAGGAAATACACCTTTGATATTTTATCATACGCAACATTATTTCAGGACTAATCGACAGCGTTCGAACCAAACAGGAAATCTATTCAAAGTTTGTATACATTTAATAGCTACAGTTTCTACCATGGATATCCGATTCGATGGAAAAACGGCTTTGGTTACAGGAGCTGGTAAAGGTATGTTCTAGTTCATCCTGCTCAGTTATGATGTCGCCTGGAGGCGACAGTAAAAAAAAACAAACTTTTAACTTAATTTAAATGCTCTTAAAATTGTTAAAATTACATCTAAACTTTTTAGGTGCGTTCCTAATTATGTAAATACGTAACACCTATAATTGTCGTTCAGTCCGTCCACCTGTTTGTCCGTCCGTCCGACTGTCTGTCCGCATATAACAGCGCAAAAACTATCCAACCGAATCATGTGAAATTTAAAATACATGATTATTACATAAATTTGTCGAGTCATTTCAAATTTTATGAAAATCGGCGGCATAGATCAATTACAGGGACAATTAAAAGTATTCCGTTACATTACGGTCAATGGGGGAAAAAAGTTTCGAATACATTTTAATCGTTTGAAATTTAAAATATACAATTATTACATAATTTTGTCGAGTCATTTCAAATTTTATGAAAATCAGATCCATAGATCAATTAAGGGACAATCAAAAGTATTCCGTTACATTACGGTCAATGGGGAAAAAAGTTTTAAATGCATATTGGTGGTGTTACAATTCATTCGAACATAATAAAATTGACATGAATCTATGACGTATATATATACTAAAATATACATTTTATACTGTATGTGATGCAAAGAATATTTATTACTAAATTACAGTGCCACAAAAAAGTATTCCGCTACGTAAAGCTATACGGTGAAATATTGTTTGAGACGTGTTTTAATTACATTAAACTGTTTCACATTTTCTGAATATGATATACGTTGCTGAAGTGTAATAAAAAAATACTTCCTGTATATTTACAGCAACACAAAAAAGATTTCGACCACTATACTGTATCTGAAGCACTGTTTACTATAACAGCAAGATCTGAATATTTTTAAACTTCGTTATCGTACAAACGCACCTCATTTGCTACTCTTCACGTGCAATTTCCAACTTTTTTAATAAATGTATGCATGTTAGAAGCATTGATATAAAGACTGATGCATCCTTGAAGATGTTTTATAATAATTTTAAACTGTCTTTTCTAGTCCTATATAAAATTTGTCTCAGGATCGAGGAGGTTGAACATTTAACTTTTTTTTTATATTTTAAAATAGCTTATCCAGTACCATCTAAACGGGTTGGCTCATGAATCCGAGCCCAGACCCCAACACGACATTGTCAAAATCCACAGTAGGTAATTTCTTAATATTTAAATAATTTCATAATTTTAATTATAAAATTAATTATAAAGTAATTAATAATTATAATTAAATATAATTATAATTATAAAATTAACTATAAAATAATTTTATAAATTTCCCATTAAAGAAAGGTTTTATTTCTTTTAAGGCAGAATTGTCGGTTTTTTTTTTTTTTTTTTTTTTTTTTTCTTTTTTCTGCATCTGTCAAGTATGTAGATTGTTATCATTACGCGTCTTCATACTACCTCTGACAATAAAGTTCGATGAATGAATTCAGAACGGCCGATCTAACAACGCTGGGGAAACAAAACACAGCACCTGCATAGAGGCAAGTGTTGACTATCTTCATCCATCGTTGTTCAGTTGAGTGTCGTTTATGTTCTGCGTAAGACGTGTTTTACAAAGTGCTTGTTCAGTGTGTTGATTGTTAGCTGAGAACAGGAAAATGAACGAACAAAACATTAATTTACAGTTTGGTTTTAAGATTTGCAAGACACGGAAAGAAATTCATGAGGGGTGGTGCAAATTAAACATCCACCATACTCGCCAGATGTCAGTCCTCCAGACTTCTTCCTATTTCCACGACTCAAACTCTCTTTGAAAGAGATTTGACCATATTGCTGACATCCAACGAAACGTGACGAAGCTTTTGAACACCATTCCAAAAGAACACTTCTTTCGAATTTTCCAGGACATGTATGGAAGATCTCAGCGAAGCATAGTTTTGGGAGGCGACTATTTAAAAAGGTGGTACGGTAACTTTCGTTAATATTTTTTTTTCTACATTAATGTTACAAGACTATTCACCGAACTTTATTGTCAGAGGTAGTATTACAATGTCTCTGAATCTTTTAGTTGGATGTTACGCTATTATAAAAATTTAATCCTTAACTGCTCTGACAATTATTGCCTGTGGTCACTGAATCCGATCACAATAGACTTAAACGAAGTATGAATAAAAGTCTCAGTAATCGCATAGGACACTGTTCAATCTTAATCCTTAATTGCTGTTAGCGATCTCAGAGACCGCTGAGGTTTCCAAGTTTCACAGTTTAACTATAGATACTGGTCAAATTTTGTTTCGTTTAGAGCCTTAATACTGCATGTAGAGACTTTTGAATAGCTGAAATTTATTTATAATAGTCTTATATATAAAGTTTAATATATAAATAGTGTTCTGAGAGCTAACGTAACATTTTATTCATGTCTAGTTTAAGCGGTCTGACAGACCGCTCACAGTAGTTATGAGAAATTTTTTCTCACAGCTGTTAAGGGTTAATATAGAAAATTGTTAGAATTTTTATTAAAATCTCAAATCTCATCTCAAAAATCTCAAGCTGTAGTGCTGGGACTCCAAATTAAAGAAAATTCACTAATATCTAAAGTTAAACCTAAAATTAAAAGTTAAACAGAAATTCAAAAAAAATGAGCGGTGTATGAGCCCACTAAAATCAATTAAGGGTTAAATTTATTGTCCTCGAAACCATTATTTTCAAATTGGGTGACCATTTTTCTCCCGCACTATTTTCCCCCAAATTCCTTGATTTTTTTTTTTTTTTTTTTTTTTTTTAATATAAATTGTTTTTATTGTATCTTACACCACCGAAAAGTAAAATTTTCATTTTTTTTTTTCATCTAATTTTCGAGCTTTAAAAAGTTTTCTTTTTTCCTTAACAAAAAAATTAATTTTTTTGGTACAAATGACCTTTATTTTATCAAAAATCAATTTTGTAAGGGGCACAGCCCCTTAGTGTCTAAAGACAGTATATAGGAAAAAGAAAATGAGCAGAAATAAATGTGTTTTCTTGACTTTAAATTTTTAAGGATAACATCTCCCTTAACTATTGATATAAGTAAATGTATATGGTAATACGAATATCGAATTATCATCTCTTAATCAATAAAGTTTCTGCAACACAGTACCAAATACATCAAAAATTCGTTACAATTTGAAAAAATGATTAAAAAGAACAAATTATAACGAAAAATTCTATTTACTTGAATCATTGAACTTTGATCAGGATGAGATAGGATTTTTTTTTTTCTTTAATAGCTTGAAAGATGATCATTCAAAAGTTGGCAATAGAAGACAGATTTGTGAAAATGAAGCTTTTAATAAAACTTCGTGAAGAAAAAAAATCCCTGTCGGCTGGGCCTATAGGCGGATGTAGATTTCAAAAAATGCTCATTTTAACAACAACCACAAAAAAAAAAGATTAGAGATAAACACAGTTTAATAACTTCATTTGGCCGCTTATGAAAAAATTTTAGTTTCATTTTTCTGCAAAAACTGGTTTTATCAGAATCATCTTAAGAAAAATTCAGCTGAAATGCCCATTTTGACAACATATTTTGAAATAAATTCTGAATTTATTAAAAAATCGACCAAAACAGTACATTATATAGTTCTTAAATAACAAAAAACTGTCAGTTGAATGCATTTGAGAAAAAAATTGAATATAAAAATGAGTCATAAAAAAACCGATCTGTTGTTTGAATACATCCTTAATTCTTTAATCATAATTACTTCGGAAAATTTTGTGCGAAATACTCACTTTGACAGCATTTTTAAAAATATATTCTATCTTTATCAAAAAAGTGGCCAATGCGTCACAGTATATAGTTCCTAAATAAGAGGACCTGTAAATTGGATGTGTTTGAGAGCGATAATGGATTTTAAAACGAATCATAAAAAACGCAATTTGCTATGTGAATACTTCCTTAAATTTTCAAATCCCGATGACGTAGGGAAATTCTGTTCAAAATACCCTTTTTGGTAGCCTTTTTTAAAATATATCCTGTCCTTATCGAAAAACCGATCAATGCATCACATTATATAGTTCCTAAATAAGAGGGTCTGTAAATTGGATGCGTTTGAGAGCAAAAATGAATTTAAAAACGAGTCAGAAAAAAACGCAGTTTCTTATTTGAACACTTCCTTAAATTTGCAGTCATGATGACTTCGGGAAATTCTGTTCGAAATACCCTTTTTGGTAACCTTTTTTGAAATATATTCAGAAAATTGACCAATGCGTCACTTTATACAGTTTCTAAATAAGAGGATCTACCATTTGGATGCGTTTAAAATCAAAAATGAATTAAAAAAAATCCCTGTCGGCTGGGCCTATAGACGGAGGTAGATTTCGAAGTGTGCTCATTTCAACAAAAAATATATATATATATATATATATATGATTAGAGATAAACCCAGTTTAATAACTTCATTTGGCCGTTTATGAAAAATTTTTAATTTCATTTTTCCGAAAAAACTGGTTTTATCAGAATCATCTTAAGAAAAATTCAGCTCAAATGTCCAATTTGACAACATATTTTGAAATAGATTCTGAATTTATTAAAAAATCGACCAAAACAGTACATTATACAGTTCCTAAATAACAAAAAACTGTCAGTTGAATGCATTTGAGAAAAAAATTTAATTTAAAAATGTCATAAAATAACCGGTTTGCTGTTTGAATACATCCTTAATTCTTTAATCATGATTGCTTCGGAAAATTTTGTGCGAAATACTCACTTTGACAGCATTTTTAAAAATATATTCTATCTTTATCAAAAAACTGGCCGATGCGTCACAGTATATAGTTCCTAAATAAGAGGATCTGTAAATTGGATGCGTTTGAGAGCGAAAATGGATTTTAAAACGAGTCATAAAAACGCAATTTGCTATGTGAAAACTTCCTTAAATTAACAAATTACGAAGACTTCGGGAAATTAAGATCAAAATACACTTTTTGGTAGCCTTGAACAAAATATATTCTGTCTTTATCAAAAAAAAAACGATCAATGCATCACATTATATAGTTCCTAAATAAGAGGATCTGTAAATTGGATGCATTTGAGAGCAAAAATGGATTTAAAAACGAGTCAGAAAAAAAACACAATTTCTTATTTGAATACTTCCTTTAATTTTCAGTCCCGATGATTTTCGGAAATTCTGTTCAAAATACTTTTTTGGTACCCTTTTTTGAAATATATTCTGTCTTTATCAGAAAATTGACCAATGCATCACTTTATACAGTTTCTAAATAAGAGGATCTACCATTTGGATGCGTTTAAAATCAAAAATGAATTTAAAAATGAGTCAGAATATAAGCAGTTTGGATTTGAGGTTTTTTCTCCAACTCGTATTTTTGTTTAATTTTTGTTTAATTTTTTTTTTTTTTTTTTTTTTTTTTTTTTGCTATACGAATTGGTCCTATGAAAAACTTGTCAATATAAACGTTGTAGATATTTTTAAGAAGATGTAAAATAAATTTAATCAGATTTGATATCTTAAAAATTGACGGAGTTATGGATTTTTCTCTTTTTTCAGCGCCCTTTTTCTTTTCATTTTTAGTTTTTTTCATCGGTAAAAGTTGGTCCTATCAAAAACTTGTAAATACAAAAGTTTTAGATAATTTTAAGAACATTTACAAAAAATTTAGTTGGACTTGGCATCTTGAAAATTGACGAAGTTATGATTTTTTTTCTCTCAAAATCCCTGTTTTTTTCGCCCCTTGAGCCCACTTCTAAATTTATCAAAAATCTGTCATGCATAAACTTTTGGCCCATTTTTAAGAAGTAATATAAACTTTAAACCGATTCGATATCTACTTTAATTAAGAAGTTATGGCGTTTTTTCGGTTTTCACAAAAATGCCCCCTATTCCGACCCCCTTGGTCCGATTTTGCCCATTAACGAACTCAGCCAAGATTTTATCCCTATTGATTTTATGTACCAGTTTGGTGGAGATTGGTAAAGAATTATAGAAGTTATCGTGTCCATAAAAATAGTGAGATATATAAATAGATAGATAGATATATATAAACTGGTGCGATTGCAATAGGTAGTATTTCATACGAAATCTACTTAAAAATTCAAGATCAAAGCATAGAACAAGCGTGGGACAAGTTTCAGCATTCAATGAGTAGAAATGGAGTTCGTAGGTCTTGATCTTTTCGACATGAAAAATTTTCGTATTGCTGCTAATTCACCAATCTTGAAAAGAAGATTAATAACCAAGAAAGCTTAGTTAGATAATGATAGCATGCTAAAAGCAATGTATGAAGAGTTCACGTACATCCAGGTTTCTATTGACGGCGTGGGATGCATATACAGGGTGTATCCAGCAAATAACACCCTGATTTCAAAATTAAATTTCTGAAAAACGAAGATCTAGAAAATAATGCGGTAAACGGTTTGTTTATTAGGTAAGTTGTAAAAATCTTATATAGAATTTTCGAACGGTGAATATTTTAAAAAGATTGTGCTCTAATTAAAACAATGCCTGATTTGACTTTTTTTTTTTTTTTTTTTTTGCAGAGAACAAAATTTTTGGCGTACAGTGCCATATTTTAACGATTTTTGAAAAACAAAGTTTCGAAATTTCAAAAATTAAGTTCGAAAAATCGTTAAATATGGCACTGTACACTGAAAAACTCATTCTCTACAAACAATCTAAAACAAGAAAAATGTCAACTCCTGTATTCTTTGCAATCAGAACATAATCTTTTCAAAATATTCACTGCTACATTTGTATAACATTTTTACAGCTTACCTAATAAACAAACCGTTTATCGCATAATTCTACTAATCTTAGTTTTTAAGAAATTTAATTTTGAAATCAGGATGTTATTTGCTGGACACCCTGTATCTTATACATTGTATGGCAGTGGCCTTCTTTAGGGAAATTTTAGAACTGCAACTTTTATTATCTTTACTAACCATCTGAAAAAATGGTTGTTCTTCTCGGTCGAGAATAGATATATCTAAGACATATCTGAATCCTTGCGACTTCAAGTGGATAGCCCCTGCGATACCACAAAATCGCAATTTAGCACATTTCTGGTCATGTAACCCCCCCCCCCCCCAATGTGGTAATGACGCTGATATGAAGTAGAGCCTATGTTAGAGCAAGGTCTATCTGTATCATTTTCTAAGAATTATTTTTTAAATAGGTTCTGATACTTCCTGAGATTACCTCTCAAATCGACATTTAGAATAATAATATAATGCTTCTCACGCATTTTCATGTCTTTTAAATTTTGAATTTTTTAAGAATAAATAGCTACAATCCAAAATTTCATGAATCAAGGCCCTTCAATAATAGTACAAAAATCGCATTTTTAGATTTTTTTTCTTTTCGCCCTTTTGGAGTTCTGGCAACAGACAAAATATTGAAACAAGTGACAAGACTTGCATCAAAGTCTGTCACCCTCATTTTGAAATCGGTTCTATACTTCCTTGTCTTATGTAGCAATCGCAGTTTAAAACGCTTTTCGCACATTTCCCCCTTTTTAAATTCCGATTTTTTTCGAAATGTTCTTAGAGATCATTTATATCTTATATGTAACTATCATATCTTATATGTAACTTGCTTTTGAAACCTCGATGTGGCAGTACCACCGACGTATAATAGAGTCTGTGTTAGAGCTAAAGTTGTCACCATAAATTTAAAAATATTACTTTTGAAATCGACTTGATATTTTCTAAAGTTGTGTAAAAAATCGTCACTTAGAATGTTTGTTAGAACGCTTTTTGCGCATTATCAAACATTTTACATTTCGAATTTTTTTAGAAATATTATAAGAAAATATTTATATCTAATAAGTAACTACCATGCAAAATTTCCTGTTTCTAAATTCTACAGTAACACAAAAATCCCATTTTTAGAAATCTTTTGCCTCTGTACCCCCTTTGGGGTAGTGATATTGGCATAAAATATAAGCTATGTTGGAGCAAGCGCTATCACTATCATTTTGACACCATATTTTTTAAATCTGTTCGGTACTTCTTGAGGTTGCGTAGAAATGACCGTTTAGAACATTTTATAGAACACTTTTTTGCTCATTTACACTCATTTTAAATTTCGTTTTTTTTTTTTTTTTTTTAAGAAATGTTCTTACAGATCATTTATATCTTATAAGTAATTACCATTCCAAATTTCATTTTTCAAGGCCCTTCAGTAACACAAAAATTGGATTTTTAAAACTTTTTTTTTTCTTCACCCCCTTTGGAGCAGTGACACCGATATAAGACACATTTTTTGTTGGAGCAAGGACTGTCATCATTACTTTGATAGCATTATGTTTTAAATATGTTCGTTACTTCCTAAGATTACTGAAAAATCGCAATTTAGAACGTTGTTAGAATGCTTTCCGTGCATTTTCACCCCTTTTAAATTTCGTATTTTTTAGGAAATATTCTTAGGGATCATTGTTTGAATAGTAACTTTATAAGTAAGCCATCATTGCTGGAATGCCGAATTGATTTCAATAGCAATGGTACCATAATGATTGATCCATAACTATTGAAATCGGTTCGGCAGTTCTACAGATCCCCCTACAAATAAACAAATGTCACCTCTTTATATTATAGGCATAGATTAATGCGTTCTCGTTATTCTTTGTATTGTTTTAATCATTTTCAAATTTCATAACCACATTACTTCATTCCAAAAATTATTTTTATTTCCTTGGTAGGAATTGGCAGATTGCTTGCACTGAAGTTAGCAGAGGCTGGAGCTGACGTCATTGCAGTCAGTAGAACTCAGTCTGATTTAGATTCTCTGAAAGAAGAAGTAGGCATTGAAACTAAATTTTATTATTATAACTTTAATTTATCATTGCATTATTAGAATTATTTTTATTATTACACCTTTATTATTATAATTTAATCTTTTAACATTCTTTTAACTTTCTAAGAAGAAACTACTGGAATCGTGAAAATTTTCGAATTCTGATTTTTGATGGATTTAAACGTTTTAGGAATCAGAGAATCCGAAAAACATATTTTTGCAAAATTTCTGTCTGTGAGTCTGTCAGTCAGTCACTCTGTCGGTCAGTATGTGACAAATATTTTGTGGGCGCCCTATCTGAAGGACTAATGTATGGAATTTCACAAAACTTTAGATTCTGTTAGACCTTGATATAAACTAGATCTGATAAGTTTTTTTTGGTGTATATCGCTCAACAGGTGGTGCAATTATGATGTATTATTCATAATTTCTACAATAGCCATATCTGAAAACTAGTGCATGGATTTTCATAAAAATTTAGATTCAGTTAGTACTTGATATAACATGGTACAAATCGTTCAACAAGTGGTGCTGTCATGGTGCATTATTTCAAACATTTCAAATAAAAATAAATTAAAAACTTATGTCATAAAAGTTGCCTTTTGGATCTGAGAACAACCTAAACGTAAAGTTCTTTATTTCATAATTTTATTCTTTTCTTCCAGAATCTTCCTCAAATTTTCAGTATTACTTTCAATAGGGATAAACGTACTGGTGTCAAATCAGAATTGTGGATAAATAAATGCTCGTCAATTGTGTCGTACACTTCCATATCTACATGCCTGTCTGTATGTTTGATAAGTTCACAAAAATCTATATTTTCATTTTCACTATAGACTATTTCATTATCTGAAATGCAAAAACCAATCCCTTTGATATCATTCTCAACTTTCCCTTAAATCGAGTGTCCCTTATTCAGAGGTAAATACATTACACATCCTATACCAAGGGACTAGAACCGGAAGTTTTGTCCTTTAAATAGAGGTGTCCCTTATTCAGAGTGTCCCTTATTTGGAGGTTTCAATGTATTAATTTTTTTTAAATCATATCATTATAGCGTATTAAGTTTGGTAAGAATTCTATTTCACAATTCTGTAATATCAAAGCTACCTTCAAAGCATGTGGCAAACAATGAAGACTATTTTCAAAATGTTGATTATTCAGGTGACTTGATTGCAGTATGCTGTCGATTTTTTTTCCAATTTTGGGCTATTTTATTTAGAAGAGAACTAGAGTAAACTGAGTTTTAACCCACTTCTTGGCGGATTTTTTTTGACGCGCGATGACTGCGCCATGTCTTGCTTTCATTTACGTTTAGGTGCTGCTCTTCTTGGCAACCCTCGGAGAGATTTCGCTCCTCGGCTTGCGCATGCTCCGTTAGTTCTTTCTTTTCTAGTTTTCTTATTGGACGAGAGAGGAGAAACATTTAAAAGTTTGAAGTCTGGCGCCTTGAAATTAATTAAATATCTTGTATCTCATTAGAGGCCGTTGGATTTCGAAGAGTGTAACATCGAGTGAGTAAATTTTTTGGGGGCAATATACGAGTGATTTTTTTTAATTAGAAAACTTTGTTTTGTATTTAAAAGGAAGTATTTTCTATATTTCTATTGTTTTTTGAATGCAGAGACCGTGCTTTATATTTAAAAGTAAGTGTTTTAGGGCTTTCTCTAGTACTGTAGATGTTTTGAATCTTAATGTTATTTAGTTTCATATTATATATAAAAGAAAAACATTATTTGACTTCAAAGCTTAGTATATTTCTTTAGAAAATCTAATATTGATTTATTTTTTTATTTAAAAAAAGGCTGGTTTTGTTTTTAAAAGAAGGTATGTCTTTTGTGTAGTGTCTCCTGGACTTGAATCCCGTTCTGGGAGACAAAACGCAAAAGCGCGCCAATGTGGCAATATTTTGGAAGCGCGCCAAGAAGGGGGTTAAAAACTCAGTCGCGCCGAGAATTATTAGTCGATTTATTAAAAGTCACATTTTAGTTTAAAAAAAATAATAATGCTACCAATCTAATTATTTATTTTCATAATAAAAAAAATAAATAAACAGTGCGTTATCGTACCATAAGCAAACACACAGGTTAACAACTACAGATAGTAATATAACAATATTTGAAATAAACTAGAAGGTAAAAATAAAATAATCCGTATATATTAAATTTTCGTGTTTTTATTTATTTTATTATTATTATTTTTTTAATTTTACAATTCTTCTTTCATGTATCATATGCAGAATCCAGAGAAAATCCAGACATTGCGCTTGGATGTCGGAGATTGGGAAAGCACAAAGGAAGCTTTGCAGGAAATCGGACCTGTGGACTTGCTGGTTAATAATGCGGCAATTATGGAATCAATAAAAGAATTTGGGGACATGAGTGAAGAGGAAGTGGACAGGTAAGGTCACTAAAATAGTTAATGTAGAAATCTAAAATATGAACTGTGCTAACCATTCAAAATAAAACACTATGATTGATAAGAATTTGCTAACTCATATTTACCTGAATCGTCCTTCCCTGGATAAAATAATATTAAGTCAGTTTAATACAAATTTCACAGCAAAATAGGGCCAGAAAGAGATGATTACTGGAATAATAATAAAAATTACAATGATGAAGTGATTGAAACTGACACCGAAAAACTTCAGCAACATGAAGAAGTATTGCGTGAAACCATCACTGCTGGCACTAACTGTTGCAACACGCCTAGGGAGTGAAAGAAAGAAGCTTTGCATGTATGTTTGTGTAATACCATTACATGATACCTAATACGTTTTTGAAGTTCAGTTGCCTTAGTCGAGGGTGATGTATGCTGTGTCACATTTGTCAAACATTGACAGGATGTGTACAACACGTGACACGTTAGGAGAATGGATGAGCCAAAACTGAAATACGACTAGGCTGGTAATGAATTGTAGAACGTTGCATACACATGATATTTCCCATTGTTCCGGTGAAAATTGACCGCATGAAATCTCTGATGATAAGAAAACACAACAAGCTCAAAAATTTAGAGATATAGTGTAAGTATATTTGGTAAGTATATTCGCTTAGTATTTTAGGGGAAGCTCGAGTATAATCCAATGACTCCCTAAACACAGTCCCAGACAAAGGATTAATGAGGTGATTTTAATGCAAGATTGATAATGTTTGGCCACCAGATTAGAATATTTTATATGATTTTGCAGGGTAATTTGAGATTCGTCTGAAAAGACACGATTATTCATTTGTCTATATCCGATGATAACTTTACATGAGGGTTCGGACAGCATCTGTATGGATTTACAGGAATTCTCGGACAGATGATATCCGAACTCTCGTGTAAATGTTAACAAAGCATTACAGCAACACACGTTCATCTGTGGTGGACAGTAAACGGTAATTGCATGAAAAGGCACCTTACATTCTCTTCTGCAGATGAAGACAATTAATACATGTTGACCCTAATTCTTGTGAAACTCGCATTTTTTGGCTACTTTCTTGCATTGTAGATGGGCAAAAAAATACAATTCAACTATCCTTTTTTTAATACATAATTTTTTTCTAGGTTGTAATATAACTGCTTATAAATATGCTTAGAATTGTGTGATCATTTTTGTCATTGTTTTGGTAGCTGGAAAATTTAATTTAAAAAGATGTCATTAGGTTCATTGTAAAGAAAGTATCAATGTGGTATTTAATAGTCTGTAAAAAAGCGAACTCTCAACAGTTTAAAAAAATTGAGGTAAAGTGAAAAAGTGAAAATCTTAAAGAAACAGATCTGACGAATAAATGATGACACAAAACATTCAAGCCATTTTCATTAAGATACCGCCTTACATTAATCGCAATGTAGTGAGGAGCATTGCCATCTTGGAATACAATTCCTCAACGATTCGTCAGTTCTGGTGGCTTTTCTTCTGTTTTGGTTTTCAAAACTACAATTTTGGAACAGTAATAATCCAAATTAATTGTCAGATTTGGCGGTAATAATTCGTAGTAGATAACTCCTTTGATCTCCCTTCATACATAAAGAATTACTACGTTTGCATGCAGTCCTTCTCTCGATATCACTTAGGGATGTTCATTTTTTTTGCCCCATGATATTTTCGTGATAAAATTATTGTATAGCATCCATTTGTCACCGCCAATAATGAGCTGTTTGAAAAAAAAAGCTTTTTCATTTCGTTTCAGCAAAGAATCACAAGTTGAAATTTGAACAAGCATATTCTACAATATTAAGATATGAAATAGCCACACATCATAGAGGTTATTGCACGCAATTTCCTTCAAATGATCATGCATTGTACTTTTTGGAACATTTAATCTATTTGATAGCTCTTGCACTGTGTAATATGGAGATTCAATGACAAATCATTTTAATAGCTCCTCCTTTACAGATGATGGCCTTCCAGTGAGAGCATCATCTTTGAAATTAAATCTTCCGGCATGAAACGTCTAAAACCACCTTGAAATTGAGTTATCTGAAACAGCACTTTGTCCATATACAGCATAAAGCTTGCGAGCAGCCGGGCTAACACTTTTACCTTTTTTGCAGTAAAAGAGTATTGTATAATAATTTTTTTTTTTTTTTTTTTTTTTTTTGGCTTTTTTTTTTTTTTTTGGCTTTTTTACATTTAGCACTGCACTGAAACAAAAATCATGCGACATTGCAAACGAAAATCATGCAGCTCAAGCAGAAACGACGGAATATACATATCTGAGTCAGTCAAATTCAAGCCTTATTAGTTGTAGTAAAATAACGGAATGAAACTGATCTTCTCTTTGAAAAACTACAGAATTTTCCCTATTACCCAAAGTATTCTTTAGAGGCATGAATAGTTTTTTTAAAACATACATCACAATTGTTTAAAACATACGTGCAAATTACTGCAACAATTCAAAGTAATATTTGTTTTCACCGCGACACTACAATAATAAGAATCTAGACGGAACAACGATTCAATCCTGTGTGTCATATTAATACAAGGAAATCAATTAGCCAGTCTTACGCTTGGCTGCGACATCGTACGGGCTATTTTATATTGCCTGACTATTCTATAATATCCTGATCTTCCTCTACCAATGATACCCCATGCCATATCAATCTACAGTTTATAATGAATTTAGAACAAACATAAGTTTATAATGAATTTAGAACAAATACATGTTCAGTGAAATTTACAAACTTCACTGCGCTCTGCAATCTGGCGTGGTTTAAACTGTACAGACTAATCTAATAGTGATCTTGCGCTCATATTTAAGTAAAAATTTTGTTAGGCAAATATTCACCAATAAATTTATCTCTTCATACACACAATGAAGGAAGTGATGATAAAAATGTAAGTCTTTTAAACATTTATATGAAGACATATTTTAACTAAAAAAATATAAGCTTATTGAAAAATTATTTGCATGCTACATCTCTTTCTCTTAAACTTTTGTTCCGATTGACTTGCAACTTTGAAAAAATGTTCGAAATATATTGTAGTATTAGATTTAAAAAATAAATTATGATATTTTGTTATTTTTTAAACTTATGCAAAACATGCTATGTTTTTTAGCAAAACATTTTTTGTAACTACTGTAGTTTTGAATAACTATTAAAAATCATCTTTGTATATGGGAAATTTTCAGTTGTTTTGAATTTTAAGTTTAAAATTAATACGATTGTTGTATATGAATTTTAAGTTTAAAATCTTAATTTTTTTTTTCTTTTTATAGTTTTATTTTTAATGTATTCGCATAAGTATTTTTCGAATCTGAAAGAAAAGTAAATCTGTCGATTCCTAAAAAAATAACTTTTTTTTATTTTATTTTATTTTATTTTATTTTATTTTATTTTATTTTATTTTTCAGGACAATGAATATAAATGTGAAATCTGTAATCAACATCACTCAGGTAAGTTTACTTTGTAAGTTAATATTTTTTTCCAGAAAATATATTTTCTAACAATAATTTGTACAATATCAAATGTATTTTAATACAGAAATAAATATTTAAATTATCATTCATATAATATCTATACATGTCCCTAGTTTTAAAACTTCCCCGGATTCTAATAAAATTCATGTATAAATGTATTTTAATACAGAAATAAATATTAAAATTATCATTCATATAATATGATACATGTCCCTAGTTTTAAAACTTCCCCGGATTTTAATAAAATTCAGCGTTTTTTTTTTTTTTTTTTTTTTTTTTTTTTTTTTATTCTAAATATACAACTATTGTTGGACTATCATAAATACGCTTCTGATTTGACAAGAGAATTTGTGGAAATAAATTTGATCAAATGGCGGATGAAAAAAAAAAAAAAAAAAAAAAAACCTCAAAATTAGTTTAACAGGATCCTCCATAACAATAAACTAGCTAAATAGGCAAGGCTGTTTAGAACACTGTACAGTCACCGCCAAAAAAATCTTGACACTTTCGATTTTTTATGTTTTGTTAAAAATCTAAAAATATACACTAGGGATCATTCTGAAACTACTGGTGTGTAAACAAAATAGTACACGTCATATATTTTGACAAATATTTTCCCCCGAAGTCTAACAGGGGACCGTCAATAAATTGAAAAAGAACGAAGATCTTTTGGATCACCCTGTCAAAACTAATGAAGAAAAACAGTTTAAACTGCAGATAATGATTAAGTGGCTTATTGCGATAAGTTGTGTCGATTTTTATGAATATAGCTTGAAAACTCGTAGAGAAATTAAAGTTTTTATAAAAACGGTCCAAAATTTTTCCAAGTTTTTTGCTTATAATTTTCAGAGCTCTTCATAAAACTTAATAATCTTTTCAGAAAATATGACAAACAACATTGCACATAACACCCTGTAATCAGAATTAAAAAATAATAAAAAATGTATGAAAAATGAACGGGTTTACTAAATAATTTTTTACTGCGCATGCGTCAACGCTATTGAAATTTCATTTGCATATTATGTTAGCTAAATGTATAGAGCAACTTTTCTGAAAGTCTCAAAAACATAGTTTAAAAACTCTAAAAATTATCGTCAATAGAATATGGTCAAAGTCCGTTATTTCCAAAGTAAAGCAAAAAGATAAGGAGTTGTATCCAAATATAGTAGTACGTGCAATACTGTGTAGGTACTAATCAATGGAATATGGATACAGCCCCTCATCTTTTTGCTTCATTTTGGGAATAATGGATTTTGACAATATTCTATTAACGATAATTTTCAGAGTTTTCAAGCTATGTTTTTGAGACTTTCACAAAAGTTGCTCTATACATTTAACTAACATAATATGCAAATGAAATTTTAATAGCGTTGACGCATGCGCAGTAAAAAATTATTTAGTAAACCCGTTCATTTTTCATACATTTTTTATTATTTTTTAATTCTCATTACAGGGTGTTATGTGCAATGTTATTTATCATATTTTCTGAAAAGATTATTGTGTTTTATGAAGAGCTCTGAAAATTATAATAAAAAAACTTGGAAAAATTTTGGACCGTTTTTATAAAAACTTCAATTTTTCTACGAGTTTTCAAGCTATATTCATAAAAATCGACACAACTTATCACAATAAGCCACTTAATCATTATCTGGAGTGTAAACTGTTTTGCTTCATTAGTTTTGACAGGGTGATCCAAAAGATCTTCTTTCTTTTTCAATTTATTGACGGTCCCCTGTTAGATTTCGGGGAAAAATCTTTGTCAAAATATATGACGTGTACTATTTAGATTACACACCAGGAGTTTCAAAATAATTCCTTGTGTATATTTCTAGATATTTAACAAAACATTAAAAATCGAAAGTGTCAAGATTTTTTTGGCGGTGACTGTATGTGTTATAATGTAATAAAATCATATGAAAAACATTCAGGTCCTGTGCTCGTATTTATTTATTTCAATTGATAAAAAATATTCGGTTTTAGTTCTTCTGTAGATAAAATGCCGCAATTGCTGTAGAAATGCCCCGCTAACTTTAGGTTCTGCTCTTGAAACTAGTATACGGCAGATGCTGGGTTCGAACCCAATCACGGCCGTCGGCCTATCGCTCGTAGTTTTCCGTGGTTTTCTTCGAACCTTAGATTTCCTCGCGCTAGTCCCCTACCGAGGCACCAACCTCCCCTTAGGGTCTATTTTGCTCGTGTAGATAAATGTCCTATAAACGTGTCCCTAATATCGTGTTTATATATCGTTATCATTCCGTCACAAATCCAACCAACCAACCTACTAACTTTAGAAAATAACTATTATTAAACACTTTGCAACGAGTATCCTTTATAGAATCTTGTATCGCAAATATTTACTAGCAAAAATCTTTTTTTAAGTTAATCGCAAAAGTTTCATAATCGAATAACGCGGAATTACTATTAAAAATTACTAAACTGTATAATCATGTAATGTGATGCTTGTCACGAAGAAGTTAAAAAATGTTTGTCTTCCAAGATCGGTAATACACGTAATTGAATGTGACATTCGTACAATATAGTGTTGCTTTCTCGTCATTTGCATTTCGCAGATTTTCCATTTACGCAAGTCGTATATCACTGAAAGCTTTTGGTTTAAAATCAAGCCAGAAACAAAACAGAACCTGTCTTTATCAGCGGAAGAATCTATTTAAGCTTACTAAACTTAATGGCATAATAATCAAATACTGTTTTTTCGTTATTATTATTATATACAAACTGTTATGCTTAAACTTTTGACACGATAATTTTTGTTTTTTTGATGAAATCCTCTAGTTTCAAATGAAATTTAAAGCTTTAGTGTGTTAAGTACATTTTTAAAACTACAATATGTTGAACGTATGAACGTGAATTTAAATTAGACTGAATAATTAACATTCATTTTAAAAAATCATGATGTGCTTAACGCCTAGAAGAGCAATGGGACATAATATATCCCACTTAATTTCAAATGCGAAATGCCATGTTGAAACCAGAATTTTGGAATGAAAAGTTTAATTTAAATAAATATGTGAAGAAAAGCTTTTACCTGTTTTGAAATAAATTTGTTTTTAAATTCTGGTACAATTCAATCATTTCGAAATTTTACGAATAGAAACATTTTGCCCCTGAAAGAATTGAGCTTTTGACACGTACTGTGTAATTGGCAATTGGTACATTTCGCTTTTAAAAATTTCAAAATGACTCATCTATAATAATAAAGAGACAAGTATGTGTGTGTGTCAGCGCTGTTCTGAAGAGACCGCTGCGTGTAGAGTTACAAAATTTGGAGGGAAGATGCCTCTATACATGTAGTTTTGCATCTCGAAGCCCGATTTTTGATTTTTTGATTAGAATTTTTTAATTTAATTTTTTAGGCGACTTTTAGCACTCTTTTTATGTTTCGAGGCGATTTTTCCATATTAGTGAGAGGAATACGGTTTCATTCTTTTCATTCAATATAGTAATTTTTTTCTCTTTTCAATAAAGTTTATTCGGAATTCGTGCGGTGATTTTTGAATTTTTAGCGAATTTTTTAATGCAATTTTTAGTGTTTTTTCGCATTTTGCGGCTGTTTTTTGACAATGATAAAAACAAAATTGATTCAAACTTTCAGCCTAATGAACTAAATTTTGTCTGCTATGATTTTTCAATTTCAGTGATTTTTAATGCGATTTTCAATGTGATTATTAGCGATTTTTTTCATTTATTGTGCGTTTAGCATCGATCTTTTGTCATTTCTGTCAAAATTATATTTTTTTGTATGCATTATGATCTTATCTATTCTTGACTTGCATGTAAGAAAAGGAAAAAAACATAAAATTTTCGAATGAGCAATAAAGTTATTAATTAGGATATTCACAGTTATCTATAATAGTAAAGATACAAGTATGTGTGTGTGTCAGTGCTGTTTTGAAGAGACCGCTGCATGTAAAGTTACAAAATTTGGAAAGAAGGTATTTCTATACATGTAGTTTTGCACCTCGAAGCCCGATTTTTGATTTTTTGATTAGAAGTTTTTAATTTAATTTTTTAGGCGACTTTTAGCGCTCTTTTTATGTTTCGAGGCGATTTTTCCATATTAGTGAAAGGAATACGGTTTCATTCTTTTCACTCAACGTATTAATTTTTTTTTTCTCTTTTCAATAAAGTTTATTCGGAATTCGTGCTGCGATTTTTGGAACTTTTAACGAATGTTTTATTGCGGATTTTAGTATTTCTTCACATTTTGAGGCTATTTTTTGAGAATCATAAAATAAAATTGTTTCAAAGCCTAATTAACTAAATTTTGTCTGGTATGATTTTTTAATTTCAGTGATTTTTTTTATTTCAATTTTCATTGCGATTTTCGATGTGGTTTTTAACGATTTTTTGTGCGTTTAGCATCGGTTTTTTGTCAATTTTGTCAATATTACAGATTTTTGTACGCATCATTGTCTTATCCATTTTAAATTGCATGTAAAAAAGGCAAAAACCATAAAACTAATGAATTAGCAGTAAAGGAATTATTTTGAAAATCCACAGTAACCTACACTAATAAAATAATTAAACGCACTGTCTGTGTGCATGTATGTGTTTGTGCGATGACTAGCAAAAAATCTACGGCACTTACGAGGCTCGAAACTTTCTTAAAAGTACCCCAAAGTCTCTTCTGGTGTATCTGACAATAATATTTTCAAAGTTCTAATTATTACTTGAGTAGTTCCTCACCCGTTTCCCATTGCAGTCCTTTTGAACATTTTTACCGCTAAATATTATTTGTTAATTTTTTAAACCAATTTTTCACACAGTCAGTGGCCGTGTATTTCAGACAACGAAATTTCACATATTTCGAGTTAGAGATAAGATCACAAATTCATGTTCCTTTAATATTGTTATCTAGGATCCGTGCAACGCCGGGCGGGTCAGCTAGTAATTAATAAATTTCATTTAGAGTGAGTAACTGGATTTAAGCTTTTGTTACATAGATTTTATAAAATACTATTTTTTTATAAAATTGTACCCAAGGAAAATAATTGTATCATTCTCTATTAGTTAAATAAGAAAACTGATGAAAATAACTTACACAGACGTCGAGTGGGAGACAGCTTTCGTCAGCTGTGCATTCAAATAAGCAGAAAAAAAATAGCGTCATTGAGATTTACGTATGCTATGCGTTTATAATGTAATATATCAGCTAGTAGTCAATATATCAAATTGAAAAAATAAGAAGCATTGTTTTGTTTTGTTTTGTTTTTCTTTTCTTTTAGATCATTGTTAATGGGATGAAAAGTCGTGGGACAGGAGGTGCGATTGTGAATGTCTCGAGTGTCGGCGGGCTGTATGGAGTACCCCACTATGGCATCTACGGATCTAGCAAAGGAGCTTTACAACAGTTGACCACATGCATGGCTGTTGAATTTGGACCGCACAAGGTTTGTCTTTCTTCACTACACATTCATATTCACTGATATATACTATTAATTATCACTTTCTCTTCAATGTAAAATATGGAAAAAAGGTTGTATGCATAATCAAATGTAAGTTTATGAACTGTATTCTACCTTCGGTTCGAGGCTATAAAATTTATCATTTTACCAAATGTGATATCACACAAATAATGTTCATTGTGTTTATCTCATGCAGATGATTACAGAAAATTTCCTTTATATTTAAAAGAATAACAGTAGTTTACCATTTGTTTCAAGCTAATAATCCATAAATAAATGGACATTAATCTTCCTTTTGGTTCGATACTACAAAAATCACCATTTCACCAATTGTGTGCCACGAAATACAATCCATTAACCCCAAATGACGAGTCTGACTCGCTATAAGTTTTTTGTACGACAATATGATGAAATATTCATGACTTTATGACTAAAATTACTTATTTTTACACTCGTATGTAACTCTACCTGATATTTGTATTTAAAGATGGCATTTTCTAATCAATGCTCAATCCACTTCCAATGCTAGAATTTAGAACTCGACCGAAAATTCAGCTTCGTTTTCGTTTCCACCCAATATCTCAGTTTTGCCGAAAATTTGTTTTCGGCAAAAATGTGGCTGAAAATAGATAGATTTTGTCAAGCATCGGCCCTATTGTTGCAGAAAGAGTGCATTCAAGCAGGGCTTTTAAAGGAAAAGTGACCCCCGATTGTGTTTTTCGTACAAGGAAGTTCAGAATGTCTCGCATAATCCTTCGCCAATTCGCGTTCGTTCGAAAACTGCAAATTGTTTTTTGTGCATTAATTTCTTTAACAGCAATTTTAGAGTAGCTTTGCTTATTGTGACAGTTATGAACAGGCCACCACTGACAATGTCATCGATTCAAAGATTGTTAACGGCTGTTCATTCATGGTAGAAATCTGATGATGGAGACCAAAGCATCAAGTGTGTCTCAAAATTGTAAAATAGTGGATTAAAAGGATCATTCGTTCAAATATAGCTAATAAATATCAGGGATTACTTTATGTAAAATAAAATTATGTATACTATGCCTGATAGAAACCTGGAGCGAGCTGCACATAGACGAAAAAGAGTAGTTCATATCAAAAATCGGAGAAGTCCGTATCATCAGGGGATGAGTTTGTTTATTAACCCTTTGCACTCGAGAGGTGATTCTCACTGGCCACTAGTGTCCAACATAAAAGGGTGCTCCAAATGCTCTGGACACCAGAATTTCAAACTAATTTTTTTCGCCTTATTTAATGACCGAATAATCTGTGATAAAAGATGATGAAACAAACGGTAAGATATTCATGCTGTCCAAAACATTTGGGGACTCGATTTTCGAGAGACACCAGCTAGCAATAGTGGTGATTGAGATAGTCACACCTCGAGTTGAAAGAGATGTTTATCCCAGATATGTCGCATTTTTTAGCGAATGCCTTTTTGTTTCTGTCATTGAATTATATGTTTTTAAATATTATTGGGTGAGTGCAAAAGTTCGTGCGGAGAAGCAATAGATGTCGTTATAAGCGGCGTAAAGTGTTTTCATTAATACTGCCATCTACCTTAGACAGATCGTTGGAAAGGTGACGTGTGCAGCTTTCATTTCAAACAAAATAATTTGTGTAGACACAAACTGCTTCAAGAAAATTTACTTTCAAAATGAGTGTCGGAAAGGTGCATTTAAGACATGTTATGCTTTACGAGTTTCGGAAGAGAATAAATGTTGCAGAAGCCGTAAAAAACAATTAAGAGGTTTATCAAGATCAAACACAAACTAAACGAGTTGTGAAAAAATGGTTTGCGATATTTCACTGCGAAGAGTTTAACGTTGAAGACGGACCACAATCCAGTTGATCTTCACACATTGATGTCGATATTGTGAGTATTTTAGTTAAAAAATACTCCGCGAATTTCAACAGAGGAAGTTGCTACAGCACTTAACGTTCTCCGATAAACCACTTTTCGGCGTTTAAAAAAATATAAGATTCGATTTCAAGCTCGATATGTGGGTGCCCCATTTTCTGACCGAGAGGAACAAAATCGAGCGAATTTCTGCTGAAGTTTCTTTACTCGGGCGGCTCAAAAACGAGCCGTTTTTGGATTGATTAGTGACGGGCGATGACAAATGGGTCCTTTGAAACAAAGTTCAGCAATGTGAGCATGATGACGCGATGGCAAAGACCAGTTTGCACCCGATGAAGGTGATGCTCTGTGTTTGGCCGGATTGCAAAGGCATAATTAGGATGAGCGAAGCGAATCCTCTACTAGGCCACTCAAATGACACTTTGTCGTACACTTTACAAAAAAACTGTGCAGTATTTTGACTTGAAATTAAACACAAATATAAATTATGATCTGTAGATCTGCAAAATATTATTTTTTTACAGAAATACTTTTCAATGAATTTTATTTTAATTAATTTATTTTACATGCTTTTCCATAACGAACGCATTTTTTCAAATAAAACGTGAAACATGTACGTTTTCAGAAGAAAAACTTAAATCATGGGGTCAGTGATTATAGCTAGAATCATCATTAAATAAATAAATAAATAAAATATATTTTCATTATTCTGACAAAATATCTCAAAAACTGCTTTCAGATTTTCAAACTATGCTCATTCCTTTTAAATTAGTTTCATAATTTCTTTTATAAAATTTATAAAATACTTTTTTTTAGAAAAATTATAGCATATTTTTAATGAATTAAAATTTGTGAAATTCTCTTATTAACATTCAATTATAAAAGTATTTTTCTGTGTTAAGAATTCAAATACACAATTTATTCTTATTTTGTGAAATCATTTAAGCAGACGATATTTATGAATTTTAAAAGAATTATAATATGTTTCTGTGAAGTGGCAATAAAAGAATTGTAAACAAATAAAATTAATTAATATTTTGTATAATTCTACTTCGAAAATATTTTTATTTATATGTTTTTGTGGAGTGGCAATAAAAGAATTGTAAACAAATAAAATTAATTAATATTTTGTATAATTCTACTTCGAAAATATTTTTATTTATACCAGTCTTATATCATAAATAAACAACACTGTAAAAAATATGACTACTTTGCTGCATCGTCACTCCCCCGCTTTTATAGAATATCACTCTTTTGGTCACTGAGAATGTTCCATGTTAGCCTGAAGTAACCGTTTTCTATATAAGCGGTGGAGTGACGATGTAGCAAAGAAGTCGTATTTTTTTCCAGTGAATCTAAGGAAATTCATAGTTATATGGTTGAAATACGTTTTTAAATTGAAATGCCCCGAAATTTTAAATTACATTTTTGCTTAATGCAAAAGTAAGATGCAAAAGTAATTGAAAAAATATATTATTACTTTCAAATATTTATCTGATAACATAATACTTCGCGAATCCAAACAAAGCCTGGCTTTTGCTAGTTTATTTTGAGTTTTTCCCCGTTAACTAAACGATTGATTCAGTCAAGTACTCTCGCCAATTAACCAGTCTGAATTGAGAAATTAAACAGAAACGTCCGATTTTTCCAAATAGAAAGGGTATAGTCTTTCATCATGACGACGCGAGACCACGTTTCGAAACAGACGTTGCGCAAACAGAACATCCTAAAATGGGATATCCTAACTCATCCACCCTATTCCTCTGATATTGCACCACCTGATTATCATTTGTTCTGATCATTGCAAAATCATTTAAATGGAAAAAAAAAACTTTACTCTTTGGATGCCTTAAAAAAACGTTGTGTCTTCGTTCTTCGAATCTAAACCGCGCAAATTTTATGATCCGGTCATCCGTATGCTGCCAGGACGTTGGAAACAGATTATAGAAAACGATGGAGTATTATATCATTGATTGAATAAAGAACTTTGTTTGCCTAATCACTGTGTGACTTTTACTTTCAAACTCCGCATGAACTTTTGCACTCACCCAATATATTGTAATTATATTATATTTTATAAGTTATAAAAAGACAAATATAGTAGAAACGGATGATTTAAAGATATGATTGTTAAACTAAACGTAATAACTTTTCTCCTCACAATAAAACATAACTTATTTTTATTTTTTATTTTATTTTATTTTATTTATTTATTTTAGAATTAATGACTTTAGAGGATTAACATCTATTTGGCACGATTCTAAAAAATTGCCAAATTGGCGATTATTTTTTTTTACATTATTTATTTACGTTATTGTTCACATTATTTACCGCATTATTTATTTATATTATTTGTTTACAGTTGATCTGAATTGGATAGAATTGATGAATTTGTCGCATAGCCACCAAGTCACACGCCAAGCAGTCGTCAAATCTACTGTTTAGCTGCAAATATAAATGTAAAATAATAATAATAATAAAATAAACATGTTTTTATTAAAATTCACAAAAATGTAGAATATATATATATTTCCCAAAGGCCTTATCCGAGAACTAGAACTATGTGCATGATCGATTTAATTTAAATAAAAATTTATTCAGAACAGAAAATAGAAAATGATATTGTACATCATTTCTTTATATACAGATCTCATAGGATATCTCAGCCGTAGATGCTACTCTCCCAAAAGTTGTGAAGGGTATCTGTTTGGCATTCTGCCAACCGGAATTCCTACAACCGTGATTAAAATGTAAATGGGGTTATCTTTAGGTATTTGTTTTCATTGAGCTGAATAATTAGCTTTTTGTGTTACTAATATTTAGAATAATTTTCATTTTTACTAAAAATACCAAATTAAAAGAACGTTGTTATTTTTAGCATAAAGTTACTTGTGATAAATGTCATCGTAAAAAATAATAATGATTTAAAATTCTAACTGAATTGATAAAACTAAAGCTTCCCGAATCAGAGCCGAGCGGCTCCAATTTGAATTCATAAAGACAGGACAAACGAAATCACAAGGCATCTTGTATACAAGCTGCAGTGATATTTTATTTTATTTTTTATGCGTAATGGAGGAACAATATGGAATTGAGCGATTGCATAGGTTGTAGCTTATGAAATGCCAAAATTTATTTAAAAAATACCATATAAAAATATAATAAGGGGAAAAGTACATTTTTTATGATACAATTTTAAAAATACTTATTTTATTTCCATTCCAGATTCGTGTAAATGCCGTGAATCCCACAGCTGTGCGAACAAGGATGGCCGAAAAGGAAGGTTTTTTCGACGAAGATAATGTATTCGCAAATGCGTTGAAAAACAGAACTCCTCTACGCAGATTTTGTGGTAAAAATACATGCTGATTTCTAAATAATAACTGTATAGATCTAGGCTAACACCTTTCATAAAGGATGTTAATTTACACCAGACAAGTTAAATGTTGTAAAATTTTTCAAAATTATTCTTTTAACATGAATAATGATTTGGATCGAAGAATAGTGTATCACATAATTTAATAATACTTGTCGGTATTGAAACCGTTCTTATAAATGTAATGGCTGGTTCTTCTAGATTTCATATTACAAAATCAGAATAAGAAATCAAATCATTTTATCATATAACATAAATTTTTTGAGAGGCATAGCCTTTAAAGTAAAATAAAACAGCACTGTTAAAAAAAAAATTTTGAAATTCACGGATATATTTCCCCTGAATTTCACAGAAAAATACCATTTCACAACGAAAGGGCATTTTCCATTAAAAATCAGAAAACTCCACCATATTTCCTGAAAATAACGAAACGGATAGAAATAGAAAGAAAAAAACTGAGACACTCCGTTATCTGGGGGCCGTCTCCATGGCCGAGTGTTCAAGGCACCACACCGCTAATCGCTTGCAACTCGTAGATTGTGGGTTCGAATGCCATGAAATAATGAAACCATACAAAGTCACTTTTAATTAAATTTTTTTCTGTTTATTTTTCTCTTATTTCTTATTAAAAAAGGTCTTTTAACTAATTAGCCCAATTAATAAATAAATAGTGTGCGACAATTTCAAAAAATTGTCTATAACATTATTTTTGTAAAAAAATGAATAATTTTTTTTTCATTCATTCATTTATTTAAAAAAAAACAGTAATTTTAAACAGTATTTTTTTTTTAATTTAAACTAGTTAAACAAATAAAATTGATTAAAAAAATAAGTACTATGCATCGGAAAATAAACCATTTACATATATTCTAACGAATACATTTGAAAAGAAATCTTTGAAAAACACAACAGATTTTCCCACTAACTGATTGGAGAAATACTTTGTACAACCTGGCATCAACAGCTTTGGATCAGCCAGTAAAGGCTTATTCCACCTTCAAAAGGTCTGGAGTTCGATCTTTAGGACGGCTTGAAATAAATTATACAAAAAAATTAAATTAAATAATGTAGCAGCTCGAGATCACTCGGAAAGTTCAAATTATTTGACGATTGATCGATTCATTAATTTTAAAAATTAAATTAAATTATTATCATTGAAAATCAAACATTGTAACGGAAAGTTACCGCTTCTTCAAATGGTGTTTTCCTTTCTTTTATTTCTCAAAACTGAAAATCTCCTAACGAAACGGTAAATGTCTGGCAACTTTGCTGCCTGTAGTTTTACCGTAAATTCACAATTATTTTTTAACAGTGAGAGTATCTATAAAGCATCGGCACCAAATATGTAACTGATAATATTTAATGATGAAAGAAAAAAAACAAGAAAAAGAAAAAGTGTGTAACAGAGGATTTCTTTTAATATTTCTGTCGAAACAAAGTATCCTTTTATTAATAAATTTAATTAATTATTTTTTTGTAGTTATAAGACTAAAAACCTAAATATAAATATTATTAACCTTGTCATTTTAAAAAATTTTAATATGAATTATGAAATTAAAATTTAAAAAATATATATGGATTACAACTTACGCACATTTTCTATATATTTATATTTGTTATGCCCTGCTTTATGCAAATTCAATTTTTTTCCCAAAAAATTTTCAAATTATACTTAAAAAGCGACAAAATGTTGGTTTAAGGAGCCACCTATGATATGCATAAAAGCCAAATTTTATAGTATATTACATGTTACTTATTTTATTGAAACATTTGGGTTGACTAAATTCGACACGCATTAAGCAAATGAAATGGTCATATTAGCAAGAAATAATGCATTAACTTAAGTGACATAATCGTTCTGTAGTATTTTAAAAATCGAATACCAAACTTCAATTTCGATAGAATCCTTAAAATGTGCTCATTTAGGCGAATAGTAATTCGGCTTAATGAGTTTATGGTGTCATCTTCGGTATTGCTTTTAAAATAAACAAAGTTTCGGTTCGCTTTGATTTGTACATTCCCCCAAATCAAATTTTATGCACATCATTTAAAAGTAGACTTTATTTCTAATCGTTTGATATATCAGTAATTTTCTTCTATAATTTTTGTCGTAAAATTAGTAGAGGTTGTTTCCTTTTTTTTATACTTTTTTGGTACTACTAGGTTATCCCGTCGACCAAAAAATTATCGCCAAACTATAAGATTAAATGCCAATAATGGATGATCGTAAATGTCACATTCAATGACATTAAATACGATTGACGTGTTTAAAATGTCATTAAGTGATTTTTATTTCGACTTTTTTATTAATATTCCACTAATTATTTGTTTTTAAGTTATTTAAAATAAATATTATGTCAATATGTATAATTTGGCTATTAATTTGGCGAAATTGGTTGACGGGATAACAGAGAAGTGCCTTCTTTTTTTTTGCACGATTGTACATAGATTGTAAAAAACACCAAGAAATGATCTTTGGATATTTGAAATCACAAGAAAATACAGATACATTCACACACATACGCATTTACATGCGTATGCTAAAATATAAAATTAATCAATATTTTTTCTGGAAAAACAATAAATCGTCTCTCGATCAATTAACATCATCTACGCTATAAGAAAAATCTGTAATCCTACAGATGTAAAGTTGCCGAAATCTGTATGGTTACTAATATTTTATCTGTACACTGTACAGGAAAAAATGTAAATCTACAAAACTAAATTTTGTAAAGTTACAGAAATCTGTAACTTTACAAACGAGTCTACTAATATTACAGTTATCTTACTAAAATTTTATCTGTAACCTGGGTTCCAGTTACGTGAAAAATTCTTGGAATCCCAGTTTCCTAAAAAATTCTTAGTAACATTGCAGTTTTTTTTTTTTTTTTTTTTTTTTTTTTTCAGTGCAAATCTGTATCTGTTACATGAATTTTTGCTGTTGCCGTTACATAAAAAGTTCAAGGAATCCGAGTTTCATAGAAAACTTTTAGTAACTTTACTGATTTTTTTACAGTGTAGAAAAGCATTCCATCATAATTCTTTTGAGTTTTGCATTAAACCAAGTGAGTCAGAAATAAACAAGAAGGAATCATTAAGATCGTCAAAAATGCTTCATTTGTACCAAAACAGCTACCAAATTATAAGCCAATAGTAAATCTTGACAGCACGAAATTTTTTGACAAACTAGGTACTTTTATTGGAAAAAAATTTAACTTGAATTGTATAATTATGATTTCATATTTAAAATTTAATATTATATGAACATTAATTAAATGAAAAATACAATTAAGATTTCTTTTTTACCAGAAAAATTGAAAATTTTCATATAATTCCAATGCGAATCATTGGATTGCCATGCAGTTAATAATAGAATACTTAAAACTTTAACAGAAATTCAACGTCAAACCTAATGAAAATTAGTTACCAAGTAACTGCTGAACACATACGAGATATTATAACAAAAGATCAATACATGAATTAAAAGACAAGAAAATTGCACTTCGTGATATACTTTATTATTTTACTAACAAGAACACGATAATATAATTTTCATGTTTTCAATTTGATGCATGATAGAATTTTAAATGAATAGGTCAAATCTATAAGCAGATACAAGCGGATAGATATTTTTTATTATAAAAAAACTATCTTTCTTAAAAAATATATGTAATGTACAATATGGCTGACATGTTTAGATTTAGGGATGTATGTATAATGGCCAACTGATACATATCGTGTTTTAAAATTCGTCCAAAAAAAGTGGCAATTTTTAACTAATTAAAATATCTCTTTTCGGAATCTCTTTTTCGAATGACGGACTTTTTTCAATTCAGTATATTTAAATTTATTTGTTTTTGTAAAATGTTAAATATGTTCTCTCATTGCAATTTATGCAACAGCAACAAGAAACTGTTCTCCATTTTATCAGATGTTTTTGTAGTTAAAAAAAAGAATCATTGTTATCTACATATTCTAAATTGTTTGCCTGATTCAGTTTCTACTGTATGTATAATACTTATGCCACATACAAAGCCACAACAACTCTGTTTAGTGCCTAGTGTAAAATATTTTATAACAATTAACTGATGTGACAGAAATGGGCACATAACTACAGTCAAGCGGTCTGTTTGGCCGTTCTATCAAAACATGAATAAAAGGTGAGATTGAAAGGATAGTGTTTTTGTACATGGCTTTTACAGTTAAAAAGTACCTATTCAAATGTCTCAGGTAATAGTACAAAGTTCCAAATGAAGCAAAATTTCAAAAGTGTTTTCAGTTAAACTGAAAGTTACAAGTTAAACTATAAAAATTCAAAAAGTATCGGTCTGAAAGACCAGTAACGACAATTAAAGGTTAATTTTTTTACTGATCTTTGCACAACAGTAATGGTAACTAATGACGGCAAAGGAGCCCGTCAGTACCTACACAAACGACTCTTGTTGCAGGAAGCATGTCTAAACCACATTTCTTGCGGTTGTTTTAGATGAATCCATCAGAGACGAACGTTGTCTCCGATGGATTATGTGATGCGAAAGCACACATAGAGGCGTTCACAAGCGAGACTTTTTCTTAAGAGCCCACACTACTGACTGGAAAAGACCCGGATGATAATGTTATGTCTATGAGGTATTCTTTTCAAATATCTCGCTCAAATTTTAATAGTTTTACATGATTTTTCTTACATAGTTAAACTAGAGACGATCTACACTGTAAAAAAAATCTGTAAAGGTACTATACTTTATCTAGGAAACTGGGATTCCAAGAACATTTCCTGTAATAATAAAAACAAAAACTCAAGTTTTAGAATCGGTTACATGGATTTTTCCTGTTATCGTTACATGAAAAGTTCTTGGAATCCCAGTTTCCTAGAAAATGTTCAGTACCTTTACAGAATTTTTTTTACACTGTACAACCGGGCTAGTTTTTACTTTTTCGATTTTGATTACATGTTTTTTTTTATATTATGATAATTTCAATTTCAGCGCCGGTTCTAACTAGTTTCAAAAGTTAAAATATTTTTTTTTTAAATCTGAAACCAAAATCGAAAAAGTAAAAACTAGCCCGGTTGTAGATTCTCCTCAGCTATCCTACACTGTAAAAAAAAAAGTCTGTAAAGGTACTAAACATTTTCTAGGAAACTGGGATACCAAGAACTCTTCATGTAACGATAACAGGAAAAATTTGAAAATATATTAAAAAACGTGCCTAATAGCGCTTGCGCCGCACAAGGATTTTATTTAATATCGTTTTATCAAATTAGTTCATCATATTATATATCTATCAATAATAATAAGAAGGCAAGATAATCTTACCTTTCATTCTTCTGGTTCTTCAGAATATTCTATTCTTCATGGCCGCCATGTTTACGAATCGTCGATTTGGACTTGAGCCTTTTATAACTTATTAATTACTTTAACCATTGCTGAAATTGTAAATAATTAATTAATACTTATTCTTAATGAACAATGGGGTCAACGCAAGTTTTGAATTGAATAATAATATTATATTCACACAAATTACATAGCTGCTTTTAGCAGCGAAAAAATAGACGTTTACATGACTTACATCCACACGGAGAACTAAACAAACACTGAAAAAATTAAAATGTCAAAAAAAGAGTTCGAAATGTTCTTTTTCATTTATTTTGTTTTTTGGTCGTCACGTGACTTCACTGCAGTAGAAAAGGAATAAGTGTCCTTGAATAAATCAGTTTATTTCGTTGTTGAATTGTTCCGAAATACGTAAAAAATAATTGCTTTTCTTTTTTTTTATGATATGCAAAAAATTAAGTCTTTTTATTGTAAATAGATCTAACTTGATTTTATTCAGCTGAAATAGTGATTAGTTTATTTCAACACCATTCCTTAATCACTTCAGATGAATAACACTGTAGGTTCATAGATTCTCTATGTTTCACCAGTTGAGGCTTTGGCAGGGGTTTTGTAAGCGCATCGGCTATCATATCTTCAGATGGGCAGTATTTCAGGTTTATTATTTTGTCTTCTTTGAGTTGTTTAATGGCGTGGAATTTTATGTCAATATGCTTGGTATATTTCGAAAACTTTGCATTCTCTACCATTTTTATAGCACTCTGATTATCTTCGAAAATCGTAATAAGTTCGTGTTGTTTGAAATCTAAGTCATTCAATAATTTCTCTAGCCAAATAATTTCTTGGGCTGCTGCGGCTGCTGATATAAATTCAGCTTCTGCCGAAGAATACGCTATACAGTTCTGTTTCTTCGTGTACCAATTAATAGGTGTTTTTCCTAGAAAGAAAACATTTCCAGTTGTTGACTTCCTTGTTCTGGTGTCGCCTCCCCAGTCAGAGTCTGCATAAGCTACCAATACTGGTTGGTCGTCTGTGCTGATTGTTAGTTTTAATTCTTTTGTGCAGTTGAGATAGTTGACCACTCGTTTTGCTGCTTTCCAGTCCATCTCACGGGGCGTTTCGCATGTGCTACTGAGGATATTAACTGCAGCTGATATATCTGGACGTGTGTTAGTGGCTATGTATAACAAAGATCCAATAATTTTTCTAAAATTTGTGTTGTTAGGCAGCAAATTTTGTTCGTCTTCTATTTTATAAAAGCCGGGGTCCATCGGAGTTCCTACGGGTTTAGCTTATTTTAATCCTAGTTTATTTACCAGTTCTTCGATTTTTAACTTTTGGCTTAGAGTATATCCATTTTCTATTTTCTTTATTTCAGTACCGAGGAAATACGCTATATGACCGAGATCTTTAAGCTCGTATTCTTCTTTAAGTAGTTTTACTATAATGTCAACAATTTTTTCGTCACCGGATAGTAATATGTCGTCAACATATATAATTATGTAAGTGTAATTTTCATTTTCTTTTCTGGTGAACAAGCAGGGATCAGCTATACTTTGATTAAAATTCAGTTTTTTTAAAGACTGTTCGATTCTTTTGTGCCAAGTTCTGGCTGCCTGTTTTAGGCCGTAAACTGATTTTTTGAGTCTGCAGTCTTTGTTTTCAGAATTCTTTTCTATGTAGCCTTCCGGCTGTTTCATATACACTTCTTCCTCAAGCTCACCATACAGAAAGGCGGTGTCGATATCTATGTGTCTAACGTTTTGTTTCTGGTATGCGGCTGCTGCTAAAAATGCGCGAACTGTTGTTTGTGAGACGACAGGGGCAAATGTCTCATCATAATTTTCACCGTATTTTTGACTATAGCCCTTCGCTACTAGGCGTGCTTTATATTTTTGGACATTTCCGTGACTATCTAATTTCTTTTTAAATGTCCATTTTGATCCTATAATTTTTTTGCTTGGTGGAGGATCCACTAATTCCCATGTGTTATTTTTTTTAGCGAATTGATTTCCGCTTGTGTGGCTTTGAGCCAATTTTCTTTTTCACAGGGATTATCAATTTCCTGCATGACATTCCAACTAGTGGGTTCATTCATTTGGTTTTTGTTTACATAACAGACGTATCTGTCTGGTGGTACCCCCTGTTTGATCTTTGCGATCTTCTAAGTTAAGTGGTGGGTTGTTTGGACGAGGTTGGTTCCTCGATTGTGTTGTTTATTTCTGCTTCGATGTAATTTTTATCATCATATGAATTTTCTGCATCTTTACTTTCTTTTAAGTTAATTTTGCTATTCTCTAGGAATTTTACGGTTCTTGCTATTACTATTTTGTTATCTTTAGTGTATACGCGGTATCCTTTTGAATTGTTATCATACCCTACGAATGTCCTTTCCTGAGCTCTATCGTCTAATTTTCCTCGATGTTGTTTGTTTACATATACGTATGCTTTGCAGTCGAATGTACGTAAATAATGCAAATTTGGTTTGCGTTTAAACCAAAGTTCGAATGGGGTTTTATTCGTTGATCTTGTTGGTAAGCGATTTTGTAAATGATTTGCGGTATTAATTGCTTCTCCCCAAAATTTTTGCGGTAAATTGGCTTCGCGTAATAGACTTCTAGTCATGTCTAATAGTGATCTATTTTTCCTCTCAGCCACGCCGTTCAGGCTCGGACAATATGGCACAGATAGTTGGTGTTTTATACCTCTTTTTCTTAGGTAGTCATTTGTTTCTCTACTCATGTATTCTCCGCCATTATTGGATCTTATTGCTTTCGGATATGAACCGAATTGGTTTCGTACCATAGCTATATAGTCGATTAATTTATCATGCACTTCGTCTTTATGGCTTAATAAGTATATTACTGTAAATCTAGAGTAATCGTCTATGAAAGTTACAAACATTGTTTTTCCGCCAATTGTGGGGGATCCTATGGATGTGCATAGGTCTGTGTGCACTAGATCGAGTACTCTGCCTGTTTTGTTTTTATATGTTGTTTTTGGATAAGGTGCATCGCTTATTTTTGTTTGTATGCATGTTTCGCATATTGTTTCATGACTACAATTATTTAGTTCTATTCCATAGGTTAAATTTTCTTTAATCATTTGCTTTATGGAATTGTAGTTTCTGTGACCTAGGCGTTTGTGCCACAATTTTATGCAATATTTATTTTTGCATTCATGCGCAATGTTTACTGTGTTAGATTCTATATTCTCTAACAATTCAACCTCATATAGATTGTTTTTCATTTTTGCTTCCAAGTATATTTTCCCATTTCGGGATAGCGTGCATTTATCTTTATCAAAAACTAGTTTATAACCGTGCTTTGTTGCCTTACTTACTGAAATTAAATTTGATTCTAAATCAGGTACGTATAATACTTCCTTTAATGTAATTTTGTTTACACCTCCGTCGGATGTTTTTGTCATAAATGTGGTTTCTCCCACACCATGCGAATTTAACGATTTTCCGTTTGCAATACCAACGGTAGTTTTTTCGGTGTCGTTTAATTTAGTAAACAAGTCTTTATCGTTTAAAATATGTGTAGAAGAACCAGAATCAATAATCCACGTTTGTTTTCCATGTATCCCAGTTTTGTCAATTAGAAAGGCTGCGTCGCTGCTTCGATCTGTTTTTAGTTGTGTTTTATAATTTGGCTTATATTCTTGTTTACGATCATTAAACTCATTTTGGTTATACGATTGTTGATAACAGAGAGACGTTGTATTATTTTTGTTTTTGTATGTTTGTTGTTTTTGTGTATTTGGGTGAGTTTGTCTATTTTTCAGGTGCCAACATTCCCTGTAAGTATGACTTTCAATTTTACAGTACGTACAATATTTTTCCCTTTTGCTATTATCATTTGGGAACCTTTTTTGTGTTTTAAACGCTTTGGTAGAATTGTCGCCCTGATCCGCGTTTTCAACCCTTCTATTATATTCATCAGTTAGTTTATTTATAATAAATTCTGGTGTTAAATCAATTTCATCGCAAGCCTCAAGTGCTACAATCAGTGTATTATAGCTTGGGGGTAATGAGCACAGCAATAATGCTGAAAGGTGCGAATCGTTAATAGTTTCCCCAATCGCTAATAGTTTATCTTTTAATTCTAAAATGTACGTTATGTGTTTAATTAAGTTACCATTTTCTGGCAGCCTTGCCCCATATAATTTTCTTAATAAATGCAATTTACTAGACAAATTCCCCCTTTCATGTATGGCTTTGAGTGCGTCCCAGGTTTGTCGGGCAGTATTTAGCCCTTTTACATGCACTATCTGTGAATCTTCAATTGCAAGGTTGATTATAGCTCTGGCTTTAGTATCCTTCTTTTGCCAATCTGTGGTAATCGGATTTGGTGTTGTATCTGTTATTACCTCGAAAATTTCTTCTCTTATTAATAACATTTCTATCTTGAATTTCCATGTTGAGTAATTGTTTTGATTTAATTTTTCTATTAACTGAAATTCTTTCGATGCGGCCATAACGGATCTTACTTATTAACTTATAAATATTTAATTTCGTAACTCGATGAGAAATTGTTTTTATTTTTCTTTATATTATATAAGAGATTTTCTCTATTTATTTTTATTCATTCAAATATAACAAATATATCACTTGTTATGTTTATTTATTCAATTTCAACAGATATATCATATATTTTCAATAACGTTGAGAAAAAGAAGAACAAATATATTTTTTTCACAATAATTATATGCATTAGGTAATTTATTATACCGTACAATTTATTTTATAAGGCCATTTTTATTTGTTTATATCATATTATTGCTACCTTGTGCGTTAAGTTCAGTCTTTCATAATCAGTTTGTTGAAAATATATTAAAAAACATGCCTAATAGCGCTTGCGCCGCACGAGGATTTTATTTAATATCGTTTTATCAAATTAGTTCATCATATTATATATCTATCAATAATAATAAGAAGGCAAGATAATCTTACCTTTCATTCTTCTGGCTCTTCAGAATATTCCATTCTTCATGGCCGCCATGTTTACGAATCGTCGATTTGGACTTGAGCCTTTTATAACTTATTAATTACTTTAACCATTGCTGAAATTGTAAATAATTAATTAATACTTATTCTTAATGAACAATGGGGTCGACGCAAGTTTTGAATTGAATAATAATATTATATTCACACAAATTACATAGCTGCTTTTAGCAGCGAAAAAATAGATGTTTACATGACTTACATCCACACAGAGAACTAAACAAACACTGAAAAAATTAAAATGTCAAAAAAAGAGTTCGAAATGTTCTTTTTCATTTATTTTGTTTTTTGGTCGTCACGTGACTTCACTGCAGTAGAAAAGGAATAAGCGTCCTTGAATAAATCAGTTTATTTCGTTGTTGAATTGTTCCGAAATATGGAAAAAATAATTACTTTTCTTTTTTTTTTTTATGATATGCAAAAAATGAAGTCTTTTTATTGTAAATAGATCTAACTTGATTTTATTCAGCTGAAATAGTTATTAGTTTATTTCAACAGTAACCGATTCTGAAACTTGAATTTTTGTTGTTACCGTTACAGGAAAATTTCTTGGAATCCCAGTTTCCTAGAAAATGTTTAGTACCTTTTACAGATTTTTTTTACAGTGTATGGAAAAAAAATCATGTAAAAATATTAAAATTTGAGCGAGATATTTGAAAAGAACAACCCCATAGACTTAACATTATCATCCGGGTCTTTTTCAGTCAGTAGTATGGGCTCTTAAAAAACCGATTTCATCTGTCTGACCCCGGACATGAATACATCTGGACAGATCAGGGAACACAGTCACTCATTTAATATTCCTTGCGAAATAACATGTTTTCCCTTTGTAAGAAAAAATACGCATTAACTCATGCAGTTACTTTCCATTTCCCACACTGTAAGAAAAATTTGTGATGTTACTAAACTTTTTATAGGAAAATGGGATTCCTAGAAATTTTTATGTAACGGTAACAGCAAAAATTCATGTAATAGAATTTCTTACAGGAAATTTCGCTGTTACCGTAACATAAAAAGTTCTAGGATTCCCAGTTTTGTAGAAAAAGTTTAGTAACTCTACAGATTTTTTACGGTGTACAAAGTATCGTCCACTACGGTTAAATAACTGTACCAGCTTCCACTTTACAAATTTATCCATAATTTATATGGTCGTAAAAAGCTCTATATCATTTGAGAAATTTCAATCACTGATGATCGATTTAGCACTGGGAACTTCTATCAACTTGTGCTTCTTTTTTAAATAACGATTGAATCTTGAGTTCATTTTAGTGGGCTGCAAAATTGCTCTTGATCGTCCAACTAATGTCCTGGAACTGTTGGAAACTTAACTTGCTCGCCAATATACAAATCAGCCAATTCATCCGATCTAAAATCAGCAAAACACTTGCAATATATTTACGAGAGACGCCCAACACACTGTTATAAATTAGGATTATATATACTTGCAATCTTCATTAGGAGGTAAAAGTATCGGGATACCTCAAGAACTCGGAAATCTAATGTGCGTCCCATCCAAGGAATCCCTCCGTTCATCACATCCAAATTTATGTGTCTGTCTTCAATCCTACTGCGCTTGGCATGCTCAAAATTTCTTTCTAATGGGGTCTTCTATGCATTTTCCATACATTTACATATTATCAATTTGAAACACGCCTGAACGAATTTATGTCATTCCTAAATTTTGTAAATAAATGTATGAATGGGATGTCACGAATCAAATACACTTAAAATCCAAAGATATTTTTGGAACTTATTTCCTTAATAATTTTTTACAAAATGTGTTTTATTTAACTTTTACGGAAAAGTAAAACTTTAATAAAAAATTTCCATATTTTAATTATTGATTTATAAATCATGAATGATGTCAAAGTGACCTAAATTGTGAACTCCATATTTCATCTCAATTTGCTATTTATGTATTAAGTTAATTCTAAATTAGACAAAGGCAGATTCAAATGTTTTACTTTTATTTCCTGAAACCGGTGAACTTCCGTTACCCTTTCAATTTCTAATGTGTAATGTTTCATTTTAAAAGCAATATATAAAGCGATATTTAATCATACTCTTTAATAAATACACATTCTGCAATACATGAATTTACATCTTATGCAGAGTGTCTCAGCACAGCGGTTACAAAATTTCAGAAGAAATAGAGTACAGTTAGACGATAAGAAATAATACAATAATGCATGGTCGGAAACGTTTTCCTGGTATGGTAGTGACAACACAAAACACAAAAAAGGGAAGACACGAACAGAGTTAAAAAAACATGTTTATTATTCTTAGAATCGGAAAAGTGCTAGGAACTGGACAGTGCTGAGGAACTTGCTCTCCGCATCGTCAGAGTTGCTGGCGAAATCGATCGGGAGATCCGGTATTTTCGAGAACATTAGGTCTTCCATGCTCCAGTGGTGTGATTCCTTCGGCAATTCCGTAATTTCAAACACCTTCTTTGATGACGATCGTTGTCGCTTTTTTTTGTTGTTGTTGTTGTTGTTCTTATTTCTTAGTTTTTTTCCTCTAATAAGAATAATAAACATGTTTTCTCACCCTGTTCGTATTCTTCCTGTCTTGCGTTTTGTGTCATCACTGCCGCATCAGGAAAGCATTTCAAACCATGCTTAGGTATTTTCTAAGTAAGTAACATGCTTTTTACTATATGATTTTCCATCTACTAAATGTACTCTATCTGTCATGAAACTTCATTAATACTGAGCTGAAGTACTGTGTATATCATACTGAATCTGTCTGTTCTTACTATTGTTTTTTTTTCCCTATCAGAGCCTAAAGACGTTGTTGGGCCGATTCTCTTTCTCCTCAGCGATCACGCAGCCATGATAACTGGCGTCAGCATACCCATCGACGGCGGGCTTGGGGTGTCCTATGTGTGAAAAACATCGTTTTATTATTATTCAAGAGATAGTATATCATTCCCTTTCATAATTTTAAAGCATTGTAATAAATTAAAGAATTTCCAACTTTTTGTAAAGAATATGCAAATTTTCTTATTTTTATGTAATAACACAGGTATACACAAATATACTATTACCAAAATGTGAAATGCTTTTATTATTATTATTATTATTGTTTATTGTGAACAATTTTATATGCTTCTTGTAACTTTTTATTTTATGAAACACTAAAAGAAATATTAATATGTCTCAATACAATATAAAACGTACAACAGTGGATAAAGTCTTTCGTTTCATTTTAACATTGCAAACCTCGGAGCGATCTTTTTCTTCTTTGGAATTTATTGACCCATCCTTATTTTTTAAGAACTTATTATTCTTGTGCATTACCACAGAAATTACACGAAACGCATTTATAAGACATTTAAAAACTTCTAATTTCATGAAAAAAATATATAATGCTTCTTGTTTTTATGTTACAAACAAGCATGCACAAGGTGACCCTGCGCTCAGCTCGCTATAATTTACCGTATCCTCCCAAAGGTCAATAGCGGAGTAGATCCAGAGATATGGGAAAATATGCGTTTTCGCCTGTTACTTAAAACCACACTTTTTGGCGAGGGTGTGGACAATTTTCGCCAACTTTCGCAACAAAACCGCAGAACAGAGTTTTAAATACTGATCCGATATAAAAAATTAAACGAAGTTGATAACCTATGAATAATTTTCAATGGATACGATTTTACCATAAGCGAAATATAAGAATCCTCTCAAGTCCAAAAGGGCAACTATAATTGCAACACAAGTTTAAATTCATTTTTGTTCGGAAACATATGAAAACAAGCAGATGTTATTCAAAAATATTTTTAACTTTTTATCTACGCATTATGAATTCAAGAAAATTTTACATTCTAAAGCATATTATGCAAATTGTTTAAACTAAATTAAGAGATGTATATAATCATTTAATAAATATTTGAAGGATTTTAGGATTTAGAAGGATAAACTGGAATTTACAGGGATTTTGTGCAATTTTTTATAACCCCACTCAAATCATTATTTCTAATTATTTTCTTAGTATTTTGTAAAATTATAAAATGTACAAATATTATGTTCTTATAATATAAATATCGAAATATTTCCACATTGAAAAATCCTCATCCACTCCCTCAGCGCCAAGAAAGCTGAAAAGATGCAAAGACAAAATAAATCATAATTTAAAAATATTTTTGTTTTGCGTAACCAATAATGCTTTTGGAACAAGATAAAGTAATGTATATGTAACTCATTCTAAATAGTATTACAACTAACTTACGTATTAAAAGAATTTTATAATAACTTATTTTAATGGTACTTATAAGTACCATTGCTAGATAAAGGGTTAATTGACAGACGTTTTTCATTTTTTTGGCAAACATAAATGATTTTTCAGAAAATACATTCAAAGTTGGCATTTTGAACCGAATTTCTGGACGTAAGGAAAAAAAAACTACCCAGAGAGAGAAGAAAAATTTGTTGCTACACGATCAAAATTGTTTATAAGTCAATAATATATATAAGTCGATTTATTTAATAAAAAATGGAAGACTCGTTTCGATCAGATATCGCTTCCATAGCCAGCTTTCACAATTTTCTTCCTTTACATTCAAAACTGAGTTAATAAATGTGTCGGAAATTTTGCGCTTATTAAGCAGTATACTTGAAAACCGATTTAAGTATAAATGTGCCTCAAGAGAATAAGCTAATTTGACATTAAAAAAAAAAAAAAAAAAAAAAAAAAAAAATGTGGATATAATAGATATTGGCATCGGTCGATTACATTGTGTTTTAGTCCAGGTTTACTCGTTGCAGGACTCTAGTCATGAATATCAACTTTGCGACTTTATGTTTAAAAATAAATTAGACTATATGTCAGAAACTTTCTCGTTTGTTGAGGAGGGAACTTGAGAACAACCCTGAGAGAAAATAAAACAAGCAATTAAAAAAGAAAAAAAAAGTTTCCAGAAGATTAAAAATTATCTAAAAATTAAGTAAAAATAAGTATTTATGGATATACAAAATAATTATTCCCTTTAGTAAATTAAAGTCCAATCTATGAAATACTGCACCAATATGTATCAAAACTTGAATTGGAAAATTCAATGCACGAAGTATACAAACACACATTCTTAGGACGTTTGTATTCAGTATAGCTTACGGAATCGCTTTACATTTATACAATTAATCGTTTTTCATTTTCATTTATATTACATCTTGGATCAATCAGTGGCGCTGCCAGTACCATCATCTGAGAGATGCTTTGAATCATATTTACTCATAAAATGAACAATTTCGTTCCTTGAATCATACTTATTTTCCACTGCTTTGATTTTCACACATCATACTTTTAAACACAAAGGTTTTCTGTACATCTTAGTTTTTAAATTTTCTGGAATGTATTTTAAAGCTGAAATCTCTTTGTTTACTCCACTAATGAATATATGAAATACCTCAATATCGTTTTGGCTATTTTTTATTATGCGAATGACACGGATAATCACAGAGGAAAGTTATGGGATGGAGTTGTAAAAGGTCATAAACTGAAGAGGGTTAAAAAAAAATATTTATTAGCATCATATAGTATATACAGGACATGGCAGAGAGCCTATTTCTCGCTGTGCCTCTAGACAGCTATTTTAAATTTAAACCATTGTTATAAGAGTAAATTTAAAAAAAAATCTTTACACAAAAATAATGTGGCATATTTTTATTGTTTTTTAAAGTACCAAACACACTTTTTATTTCGTTATACATGAAAATCGCTAAACAGAAAGTTTAAAGTAACATTCAAAAATTTCTCTTTCCCCTCAAAATTTCTGGTATCTCATACCTATTGTTCCAATGAAAAATTAAATCTTGATTGTCAGGTTTGCAGCTTGCATGAAAATTGAAGCGTAGTGTCGTATTAAGACTGCTCTTAAAGTTTTCTTTAATTTAATTGACAATGCTCCTTTTCTACCCTAATTATGAGATTCCTTATTTTGAAAACTAAAACCGAAACTAGAGGTCAGCTAGGGACAGAATTTCAAGACCAGGCCCGTCCTGACTCAATTTCTATAAAAAATTCAGATTTTCCTCGACATATAATTAAGAATATTTCACTACCCCCTACGAGCTACGTTCGTCAACCCTGTACCGACTCTAAAAATGAGTTAATTTGATCGGATTTGTAAAGTTTGTGGAAAATGTAATTATAATAATAATAAAAAAAATGATATTACAAAGTAAACGAGTGTTTATTTATTTATTTTTGAGGAGAGTACAAAGACGAATCAGCTGCTATTAATTGCTATTTTCTGTTTGATTAAGTAAGATTGTTAAAGATTTTCAAAATCAGCGAATATAAAATGTATTTAATTAACACAATCTTCCTTCTCTGTATTTTTAAACAATGTTATAAGGAAATTAGTTTAAATAAGTGATTTTGAATGCTACGTTTTAAATCTGATGTAATTTTCAGCAAATTTTTATTTCTTTTCATAATATTTACGCAAAATTATGTTTATCGTTAGAAAGAAAATATTATTTGTGCTGTCTTAGAATCAACAATAATAGTTAAATTGATTTTTTCAAAATATGAAATAAACCTCTCGTGTGCGTGTAAATACATTTTTTTTTAAATTTTAACTGTTTGACAATATAATTAATTTGAAACTTTAAATTTGACGTAGCTCTCATTTATTTGCGACTTTAAATGAATATTGCTGAATTCCTTCTTTTACTTAAAAAAAAAAAAAAATCTCTTTCCAATGTAGTTTTTTAAATTTTAATTTTCAGTGTTTTCCACCTTTTAATATGTAATAATTTAATTTTAAAATAAAAGTTTTTTCCTTTTATAATAGCCATGTTTTAATAAATTTTTAATTTGAAAGAAATCTTATTCCTTGCGCTGTTTATGCAGTTAGTAACAAGTTAAAATAATACCCTTTTCTAAAATATCTAAAAAATATCTTTCGAAATGCTGAAATTTAAATTTAAAAAAGAAATAAATCCTCAAAAAATGAGTCAAAATAAAGAAATAAATGCAACTCTAATGTATAAGATGATCTAAAAATGTTTTAGATGTATAAAAACTTGTTTAATAATTTGAACTTTAGCATTAAATATATCTTAAAATAATTATTCAGTTTAAAAAAGTCTATATCAGCATGTTTTTCAATCATTTCTCTATAATACGATCAATTTTCATATTATTGTACATGACAGTTTTCCTAATGTTAACAAAAAAGATCAACAGTTTAGAAAAAAAAATGTTATAAGCGATGACAGCGTTTAGTTATTTTTTTAATATAGAACGATACTGCATTTATATATATAAAATATGACAGTATATTTTATATTACCATGTGTTCAAAAAATAGAACATGCACAATAGCAACATTATTAATCACTTAAATACTTAGACTTTTAAGCATTCAAATTAACACTCATTAAAATAATTAATGTAGTTAATGCAGTTTAGAATAAAAGAAAACAAAAGGTTAAAAACATCAAAACTTTTGAAGCTGTATAATAAAAACAGACTTTTGAAAACGTTTCTTTCTAATGTTTCCGGACACTTTAGTAACGGAAAAGAGAAAAACCTGTTGTCATGTGACAAGAATCGCTTATATCTCGACAAATAGTTTATTTATTAAAAAAAAAAAAAAAAAAAAAAATTAAACCACTGAAAAATGGAATACTATGAGCTACCTGTTATTGAAAACAAAAAGAATTTTTACTATTTTTACTAGAGTTAGAAGCATTTTTGTCCAATCAGCTGATTGTGCCACGCCCCTTTGTTTACTTTTTCGCCGATTCACATCCGTAAAATTTAGCCTAGTTTTTAGTTTTATAAACAAAATGTTATTTTGCACTGAAATTATTAATTTTGTGATTTCGCAAAACAATACTTTAACTGTAACTTTTAAATGTTTCTTTAAGCGTTTGTTTATAATGTATTTAGAGGAATTGCTTTTTATCCCCAATCTTTTTAGCGTAAATTAAAAAATATTAATATACTTAAAATGTTAGAAATATTTAGTATATTTAACAAAAATTTGTACAATAAGAGGTATTTATACCATGAATATTTCTAGTAAAATTTGAAAAAAAATCATTAGAAAATACAAAATGTTACTTTTGAGAAGATTTTTTTAAAATTCAGATACTTCACGTCCTTTGCATGAATTACTGTCGAAGCCACATATTTTATTTGAATTTACCATAAAAACATAAAACACTTACATATAAGCTAGAAATGATATTATGTCCCTTAATAGCTGAAACTGTGTCAGTAAGAAAATATTAAGCAATTATAACCACTGTATAATTATTAAAACCTGTTTTTCTCAGAATGAATATTTTCGTCGTTTTCATGATTTCAAAATGTTCCATGCGAAATTCTTTATGCCCAATTTTTCTGATTTTTTGTTTAAAATGCTCTTTATGTATGTGTTAACAAATGTTACTAGAAATAATTTTTTAGACGCATGTAAATTTTTTAAATTTCAGTTAAATGAAATTTTTAATGATTTTTTAACGGAAAATACAAAAGAATTAAGTTAAAACCATTTTTTTAAAATGTTTTAGAAGTAATATGCTAAAAATGCTTAGTAACATTTGTTAACATTTGTTGCAAAATATTTAAATTTATTTTCCAGAAAGCCAATCCATTTAAAATAGTTTGTATTTCATCGGCTTTGTCTAAATTTTTATAACAGTTCCAAACGGCCTGCTTAATTTTTTTGAAGGCCCGTCCCATTTGTTTTGTCAATCGGGTTGTCCTGAACAGTCTAAAAGGTTTACCTCATGTCGTATCGGGCCAGGAGCGGGCCTCGGGTCACTCACAGAAGCATTAACCCCAAATCAGTTCCGAGCTGAGAGAAAATTTAGAATAGGGCTTCCATTGTCCGAGGACCCTACAAATTAACCCGCGCAGAACGCAGGCATTCCTACTATCAAAATGTGTTTTTTTTTAGTTGTTTATTTATCGCGAAAAATTTTATATGCTTCGTGTAACTTCTTATTATATGCAACACTTGAAAGCAGGGGCGTATTCAACTAGAATTCATTAGGGGGGCGTAAATGATGATTTTGCCGACTAACTTAAAGTGTATATGTATATATCTTTAAAAGTATGTTTTGGTATTTGTATACATGCATCTACCGGATTTTCTAAAATTGACTGACTGATTTTAAAACACGGTAACTTGCAAATTGCGGTAGTTGTAAAATTAAATTCCTACAAAGGTGTAATGTAAGAAAACAGAAGTTTTTTACCGCGATTCTCGATTTTTATTTAAAATAGCAGGGATAGATGGTACTGTTAGCAAAAGGCGTTAAATTTGAGCTCTTTTGGTCTCTCTTCTCATTACTGATGTGAAAGAAGAAGATTAAATATATGCAGTGGACTCCTAATAACAAAATTACATTGGCAACTGAGAGTATCCATATATTAAATCTCCTATCGCAACAAGACAGAGTGAAGAGAAACAAAATATCGGTTCCCAATTTAGCACCCATTGCTAGCAATGTCATGTATTTCTACTATTTTAAACTAAAGTCGAGAACCGCTGTAAAAGACACTCCTCACATCTTACCTAACCTTTCTAAAAATATTTATTAAATAGCTAAGACCATTTGTAAGTTATTGAATTTTTAAATCGGTTAATTCATTTTAAGCCACAATGTATGTTCTATGTAAAATTCAACATTATTAACCCACCGAGATTAAATTTTTCACTTTACAACATCAAATATTTTACACTTATTGAGGAGACTGTAACATAGATTTAAAGATGGCCATACTATACTACCCCTTACATTACATTGCTATAAATATTCCAGTTAAGTATTTTGATATTAATGAAAATTTGTTTATTTTTTGCTGACAGCACAGCCGGAAATTTGAATTCAGACTAATTAAACAAGTTGAAATATTTAGTAAGCTGTTACTTTGAATTTATTTGAAGGAACTCAACTTATATATATATATTTATAATAAAAAGGATTAAATCAAAAATTATTCTATTACTCTTCAAGGAATGGGCTGAGATAGGGACTTATTATTCCAAGGATCGGATATGGGCCGGGCCTAATTTAATTTTTCCGTACTGAACCGGGACTGATATCATTCTTCTAAGTTTTCACGGACCAAACTATTTAGTCCCAATTTTGAGCCAGCCTATATGATAATCATTGTCTCGGTGGGGACAGGTCTCTTGAAAGGTCAATAAAATTTGGCCTGACCCAAAAATTTTTGCAAAAAAAAAAAAAAAAAAAAAAAAAAAAAAAAAAAAGCACATAGTTTAAGAACGTTTTTATTCATCAATGAAACATAAAAATTTATTCTTTTTAAAGAATCGTAGATTTCTAAGCTCATTAAAATGCAGTAAAATGTATAAAAAAATACTTGCCTAACACAGAATATTGTTTTAAATTGAAAATTGCGTTTCATCTATATAAAATGAATGTGATAATATGTGAGGGAAAAAATATAATACAATTTTATACCTGCTAAGAAAGAAACATGTCTATAACGATTTTTTTCTTTCCTATGCGATTCCGTTTTAGAAGATTTTACAGCATACCATTTTTTAGATATTTATGTCTCCAATACATGGAATACGGATTACTAGTATTAAGGATAACTGAAACATTTACATACAACAGAGGTTTATTAAAAACATAAACTATGGCACTTCTATATAAATGAAGGCTATAAACGTTATAAAAATTCTAAGGCAATTTTTTTTTTATCAGAACTTCTCCTTACAAGTAAAAATCAGGGCTGCGGAGTCGGAGTCGGGCCCATTTTTGAGAAAAAGGAGTCGGAGTCGGAGTCGTAAAAAACTACCCGACTCCGACTCCGGCTTTTTTTTTAGACAGTTTGAAGTGAAATTAAACCGATAAAATGTAATTTTAAATCCATAGAAGGAATTCTTACTTTTATTTTTGGATTATATCGGACTACCCAAGTTAAAGAATCCCAATAAACTGTCCAGTGTACACAGGAGATGAAAGCTGTTTTTAATTAAAAGTTCTAGTAGATCACAGATTATTTGCGAACTATTAAAATTTTCATCTTCAATTTTATTTTCTTCTATCTTTACAAGAATAAAGTATTGGATTCTTGAAAAATTTCGATTTCCGGCATTCGATGGATTTATACGTTATAGAAGATCCTGAACTGAACACGATTTGATAGTTTTTTGAAAATGTCTGTCAGTGTCTGTCACTTCGTGAGTCTGCATGAGGCAAAAATTTCAGAGCGCTCTATCTCAAGAACTAATGGATGGAATTTCACAAAACTTTAGATTTTGTTAGATCTTGATAGAAACTGGATCTGATTAATTTTTGGTGTATATCACTCGACAGGTGGCTTTGCTATGTTGCATTAAACACAATTTCCACAGTAGCTATATCTTAAAAATTAATGCATGGATTTTTATAAAACTTTAGATTCAGTTAGTCCTTGATATAATTAGATGCTGCAAATTTTTTGGTGCAAATCGCTCAATAGGTGGCGCTGCTATACTGCATTGTTCATGATATTGCAACAGCGCTATCTCAAAAACAAATGCTCGAATTTTCTTCAAACTTTATATTTAATTAGTTTGTAATCTAGATTAGTATAGTTTAGTGTTTGGTGTAAATCGCCCTACAGGTAGCGCTGATATGCTGACTTTTTTACGATTTTGAAATAGCTCTGGCTTAATCACTAATGCATGGATGTTCATTAAACTTTAGATTCAGTTAGTATCTGATAGAAATTGATCCTGATTCGTTTTTGATGTACATCACTCAACATGTAGCGCTGTTATGCAGAATTTTAAAATTTCAGCAATAGCCCTATCTCAGAAATTAATGTACTGATTTTCACCAGACTTCAAATTCAGTTAGAAGTTGATCTAACTTGTTGACTAGATTTTGGTGTAAATCACATAAGAGGTGGCGCTGCTATGCTGCATTTTTCAGGAAGTATTAACATGTGTGATATAGAAGAAAGTTCTAAGATTAACACATCTGACTATTTTTTTTTCCTTTCCATTGAAATTTTTCTGCTCTGGAGAGCACTAGTTAACGTAGAAATTGTACAGATTTCCCCTTTTCGAGGCTACGGATCCGAAATAATAAAATATCCGTTTCGTTATCTCTTTTAGATTTCGATAATTTAATTTTTCAGTTTTGTGGTATGTAAAATTAAAGAATTTGTAAAACGGAAATTTTTTTTTCCAAAGCTCTAAGAACTAAATAACGAAATAATGACTTTTTGCCTCATTTTTCTTTCGTTCCCTTATAACTTTAACGAGCATCAACATTAGTATATTTGCTAGCCAGGAAGCCAGGAGTCGGAGTCGGAGTCGTTAAAACTTCCGGAGTCGGAGTCGAAGGCGTTAAAAATTCTGGAGTCGGAGTCGGAGTCGGCCATTTTTCCCACCGACTCCGCAGCCCTGGTAAAAATCAGTATTTTGTAGAAGTTCAATCGGACCGGGATGGAATTTTTTCTTTTTTGCGGGCCGGTCTTGGTCGAAATTTCAACTTTTAGAGCGGGCCGGGCCACTATTTTTTTCGAACGGGTCGAGCCTGAAAATTTCGGCCCGTGCAGAGATCTCTAGTTTTTAAAAGGAATTACCTATGTCACGTCAGCTGCGGATATCGAGAAGAAAACACCATCAGACTGAGAATCAGCTGCATAGATTACCACCTTATCGAGTTGACGGCTGAAATTTCAAAATTCGCATGATAAAATGCAACTGGTCTCCAAAGTCATACTTAATGCCACCTGCAGACCAGTTTTTTATCATCGTATTGTTACAGATAGGTTTATCATCGTATTTTCCTGTATTAGAGTCAGAATTTCACTACGGCCTGGAATTTTCAGGCCGAGGCCCGGCTCGAACGATAGTTTTGAACCGGCTTATCCGATGTAAAAATTTAAAGTTCGGTCCGTTTATATTTATAGTACACGGCACAGCGCTTCCCGATCTGGCCCAATTCATTTTCTATTTAAAAAAAATTCAAAATTTTGACTTAACTACAATTAAGATTCCTTTAAGAATATCGCATACATATTTATATAATAAATTTACAGTATTAAAATTACGATGCGTTCGCACGACAGAAAGTACATAAAAGCAACATTAATTATTTTTCCTTGACGTTTCAACATTCAAATAAGGATTCATAAAAAAATGTAGTTTAGAATACTTTTGAAGCTGTCTAATAAAAAGTAGATTTGTGAAAATATTTCTCCGACATTTATTAAGGTGTTTCCCAAAACAAAAGAGCTATTTTTGAAAACACACTTCTGAATTCATATCATCATATCTTTTCGGAAATGCATAAGATTGGCACAGGTGTTCTCATTTAGAAACTATTTAATCAAATGACGTTATTCATTTTTTGGTAAAGACAATGCAACTAGATAAAATAGTGTTAAAGAAAGCGTTTTGAAACGAATTTCCAGTTGCTACATCATGAAAAAGGAGAAAAATGTGAAGCCATAACAAGAATCTCTTATATGTCAGCAATTAATTTATTTATATTTATATATGAAAAAAATAAATAAAGGGAAACGCTATTGGATTCCAGATTGCTTCAGTAGTCAGGCTTGTCAGCGTTAAGCCTACTAACTAATTTTTAACTGTAACAGTTAAAAATTAGTTTAAAAATGTGTTGTTTAGCAATACATTTGACTACCTTACGATATATTTCCAAAGATTACTTTAACAGAAGATTATAGTTTTTAATATTTTTACACAACATATTGCCTGCACTATACATCCTGAGAACAATTAAGTACAGTTCCACCCCGTCTCGAGAAAAAAGCAAGCCTGATTTCAGCACTGCAAGAGTCTGCTAAAAAAGAAAGAAAAAACTCAGTTTAGACTTTATTCCTGATGCCGACCCCTACGGTGAACATGCTACATTTCTGTATTGATTTGTCAAATTAGCATCGGTACATGACGAACATTTACACTTATTCTCACGAAAATCATATTCATTGAAACTAGCCAATATTTTACAGGTTTTGTTTACTTTTCAACTTTTTTTTTTTTTTTTTTTTTTTTTTTTTTTACCGGCCTGGGTGGTCTGTTTAATTTTTTTGCTGGCACGGTCCGTATATTTCGTTTATCAGCCCGTTGATAAAAATGTCTTAATTCTGCCGACTCGGCCCGTTTGAAAATAGTCTTTATTTCGCCTGGCCGGGTACGGGCCTCGGATCAAGCCCGGGCCCGAGCAAGTATATCTTGTACCCTAAGGTATGAAAAACATGGATGACTGGGAGCAGGAAAACGCAGTAATAAACCTACCAATTAAATACTAAAATAAAGTTTTTGCAAGTAGTTTCCGCAAAGTTATGAATTTGGCAGATCAGTTGCATTTTAATAAGATAATCGATTTCTGTCCAATCCTAGAATTTTAGCTACAAACTCAATGAGATGATTGTCTGTGTAATGGCTTTCCTGTCCAATAAGAATGAAGAACATTTTTACTCAACTTTCCATTCATCCAATAAACAGTCTTTTTCAGACGGTTACATATTCGCTGAGTGTGATTGTTGCCACTCGTGGGTTAAGTCCATGCACACGAGAAATATGAATATCTTCACCGAAGTCGTCAACATCTTTAATACTAGTTGATCTGCTAGAACTCTACTAATCTACTGCGGATTCTCAGAAAGACTAGTCTTTCCCGAATTTGTTCTCAATTTATTTTCAGCTGTCACGTAAATTCGAAAAATAATAAGGCAAAATTCGGATTTTTGGAAGAAATTCTTTAGAAAAATGCAAAAGATTGGTGTTTTTTAGTTTTTGCTTTAAGTAAAAACATGTAAAATTTAAAAAAAAATCGGGTGTTTTATAGTTGTATCGACTGATATTGACTACCTAGAATTTGCCGACTGCCATCGAAGTTGCCGACATTGGGGGGGGGGGGGGCGAGACGCCCCCCTACGCCCCCCCAGTAGCTACGCCCCTATCTCCTATAACTATGCACCGCTGAGATCTGCTATACATGTCCTGGGAAATTTGCAAGAAGTCTTCTTTTGGGATGAAGTTCAAAAGCTTCGTCACGTTTCGTTGGATGTCAGCAATATGGTCAAATCGCTTTCAAAGAGAGTTTGAGTCGTAAAAATAGGAAGAAGTCTGTGGGATTGAGATCTGGCGAGTATGGTAGGTGTTCAATTTGCACCATCCCTCATCAATTTCATTCGGTGTCTTGCAAATCTTAAAAACCAAACTTTAAACTGATCTCTTATTCGTTCATTTTCCTGTTCTCAGTTAAGAACCAACACACTGAACAAGCACTTAGTAAAGCACGTCTTACACAGAACATAAAAGACGCTCAACTGAACAACGGCGGGAGAAGATGGTCAACACTTGCCTCTAAACAGGTGCAGCGTTTTGTTTCCCCAGTGTGACCAGATCGGTAGTTCTGAATTCATTCACCGAACTTTATTGTCGAAGGTAGTGTATTGCCTGATTTGATAAAAATATGTTTAAAGTGGAATTTTTACCGCTTCTTATGAATCCCCCTTAGAAACTTTTACTAAATCTCAGCCCCCTTTCGAAAAAATAAATTTAGATACGCCACTGCTGTAGATCCCTCTCACACACACACTCACATTACAAAAAACTTTTATAAATGCTTTAGTGTGTTAACCCTTTGGGTTCTGATGGTTGAATTTTCTACCACTTAATTTTAATTCCGAAATGTCACAACGACATCAGAAAATTCAACCAGATTTATTTGAAAAAAGTTTAATACATTTTTTTCGTGTATTAACCGATTTTTTTTTTTTTTTTTTTTTTTTTTTTTTTTTTTTGAAAAATACTGGTGTCAATGTGACATTTGGAATTTTGAAGAAATTTACCCACCAGAGCTCAAAGGGTTAAAATGTCAGAGCAGTTCAGCTGTGCAGTTTAATAATAAATAATGCGGAAATCTCAGAAAAGTTGGACAGTGATTTAGGTTTTTATTGAAATGAAAACATTAACATAAAACAATTTAAACGCAGAAATTAATAATTATCGATAATATTTGCTAAAGCATTGTCAGTACAATGTTTATAAAATCAAAATGAGACACGTTTATCAATATTAATCACTTTTTAAAATACGTATGAGAATAAAGACTGCTGCAATTGCTTCTCAACTATCCACAACGGAATAAAAAGATATTTTTAATCTTCCTCCAAAGATTTCCTTATCCATTATCCTTTTTATTTCTTTTTTTAATGCCACAATAAAACAATTTTTTTAACCCTTTTGGATCCAATATATATTTTTTTTCTCTGTTTTTAGAAAAAAAATGCGTTAATAACATTAAAATTAACTATCTAGATTGATTAATTAGGGTTTAACGAGTATTTCATTGCCTAAAAATTAATGCTTGTTGTTGTTTTGCGCACTGTTCGATAAATATTCATACGTCAATAGGCTAAGCAAGACTTTTTGGAGATGTTTAGAAAAAAATATATTACGATAAGATTTTACTTATATTGCAAATTTCTATTACTTTTTGTACTTTATTACATATGATTCTTTCAGGAAAGTAATTTTTACCTTAAATTTAAAGAGTGAAATATATGTTTTAAATTAAAGAGTTGCAATAGGCGTAAAGAAAATTAAGCAAATAATAATAATTATTATTATTAACCTCCGCAGTCCTGAAACAAATTTTATGTGGCACTACAAAAATCTGTTTAAAATTATTATAAAACATATCCAATGCTGCATCAGTCTTTATATCGCTGCATCTAACATGTATACATTTATTAAAAAGGTCTAGGTTTAATTCTAAAAGTATTTAAATTAATTTAATGGGTGTTTTTTGGTATCGCCTCCAGGAGACATCAGGACTGAGGTTATTACTAAATGACAAAACCTAAATGAAATCATATAGTAAATGCATAGACATATAATAACATTACTACATGTTAACTGAAGGAAAAGTATTTCTTAAAACAAAATAGTACTCAATTAAAACACATGTACGATGTACATTAATAGAATACCAGACCCAAATAGGTTTAAATAAAATCAACAAAATAAATCACAAATATTGTAGTGCTGCCATCTATTACTTTTAAAGTAAATCTATTTATGTAAAAATGTGCAGTGGTTGAGTATTTTAGGAGTTATTACATAAAATATAAAACAGAAATAAATGTGATTTTACTCTGCTCCCAAAATAAAATCCTGAAAATCAAATACTTCAATTCTTTTTATTTTTAAATATAATGTCAGTACAAATAAAGATATAAAATCATCATTCTATGAATTCCATTTTTTTAGAACAGAAATGCAAATGCTTTAGTGCTGCCATCTGATATATTTAAAAGAAACTTATTTAAATAACCATCTATCGCAACTGTATAGTCTGAAAGCTAATTTTTAGATTATAAAATAAAAGTAATAAGAAATTTAATAAAATTATTATTACTTTACTAAATATATTACTTTTTGTATCTAAATTTTAACTGTAAAATATATTCCAAGATATCTTACTCTATCCTATGAATCGTTTGCTTCAAATCAGAATCTTGCACTGACATTGGCTTCTTAGAAACGACTTTCAACATCGTTAATGTATTACTTTTCTTTTTTTGTGTGTGTTTGTGGCTTAAAAAAAATTATGAACTTATAAACATGCTATTTTGCGACTTTTTTTCCATATACATTCATTAATTATTAGGCAGTATTTGGTTATCCCGTCGACCAAAAATATATTTCACCAAACATATAAGATTAAATGCCAATAATGGATGATTGTCAATATTCCATTCAATAACATTAAATACAATGCATGTGTTTAAAACGTCATTAAGTGATTTTTAGTTCGAATCTTTATTTGTATTTTTATTAATATTTTACCAATTATTTGTTATTTCGTTGTTTAAAATAAAAATTATGTCAATGTGTGTAACTTGGCTATTAGTTTAGCGATTTGAATAATTTGGGGAAATTGGTTGAACGGTAGTCGTAGGTCGTAGTGCCAATTATTATCATTATTATTACAAGGTAGAACTCGTCAAATTTTGACGAAAGAAAATGTTTAAGAAGGAACTGTTCATTAACTTATACTAAACCTACAAAATTAGTTATAGCAAAAATTGCATTTTATGATGGTACGTCTAACTCTTAAACAAACTATATTTATCGTCAAATTAACAAAATACTATTTCTATAGTACGCAGTTGTAGAAATTGTTAAAATTAAACTTTAATTGTATATGTAAGCAGTAAAAAATAATAAAGATATGTTATTATGATAAAGTTATCAATTAAGGTTTTTTGCTAGTATTCCAAAATGATAAAAAGCAAAATTTATTCAATTTTGACTCAATCATAGAATTTTTTTTTTCCTGTGAAATCTAAACCCGGCATCATATTCACCATATCAAAATTTACAAATTTACATTTCACATCTGTATTCACGTTTTAAAAAAATGGCATTTTAATTTGATAATTTTGATTCAAAACTTGATGTCTCAATGCTATTAGCTGAAGTAGATATTATACTGTTGATATTCTTTTACGTGTAAATCAAATTTTGTAAATGAAGTCGAAATTCACCGGGTTTATAACAGAAGATATTTAAATTTCTATTTTTCCCTTTTAATGAGAAAATGGCAACATAAAGTTTTAGCATTCATTTATTTCCCTTTTTAGGTGCGTTCGTAATTATGTAAATACGTAGCACCTATTGTTGTCGCTCAGTCCGTCCGTCTGTCCGTCTGTCTGTCCGTCTGTCCGCATATAACAACGCAAAAACTACCCAACCGAATCCCTTGAAATTTAAAATACATAATTATTACATAATTTTGTCGAGTCATTTCAAATTTAATGAAAATCGGATGGATAGATCAATTACAGGGACAATCACAAGGATTCCGTTACATTACGCTCAATGGGGAAAAAAGTTTCAAATGCATTTTAATCGTTTGAAATTTAAAACGTATATTTATTACATAATTTTGTCGAGTCATTTCAAATGTTATGAAAATCGAATGCATAGATCAATTACAGGGACAATCAAAAGTATTCCGTTACATTACGGTCAATGGGGAAAAAAGTTTCAGATGCATTTTAATCGTTTGAAATTTAAAACGTATATTTATTACATAATTTTATCGAATCATTTCAAATGTTATGAAAATCGAATGCATAGATCAATTACATGGACAATCAAAAGTATTCCGTTACATTACGATCAAAGCGAAAAAAAGTTTCAAATGCATTTTAATGGTGTTATACTCATTTGAACATAATAGAATTGGCATGAATCTTTGAAGTATGTACTAAAATATACATTCTGTACAATTTGTGATGCAAACAATATTTATTATTAAATTACCACACAAATGTATTCCACTAAATAATGTTATACGGAAAACATTGTTTGGGGCGTGTTTTAATTATATTAAACTACTTCACATTTTTTGAATAAGATATACGTTAATAAAGTCTAATAAAAATTACTCCCTACATATTTACAGGAACACAAAGATTTCGACCACTGTACTGTATCCAAAGTACGCTCTACTATATCAGCAAGATCTGAATTTTTTAAAACTTCGTTATCGTACGAACGCACCTCATTTGCTACGCTTCACGTGCAATTTCCAACTTGTTTCTTTTGCTTTAAATAGAAATGGAGTACATCTGTTGCCACGCTTAGAAAAGAGATATTAAAAGCTACAAAAAAATTAATATTTCAAAAACAAATTAAGATACAGCTTTCAAACAAATTTCATTTAAAAGTCCTTTTGTTTTTCTACACGATGGTGTAAAAGTTGAAAATGTGCAACATTAAGAAGTTTAAAAACTTTTAGTAGCAAAAATTGCAATACCAAAATTTATTTCAAATTTGAAGTGTTGCCATGAGCAAAATGACATATGCGTTACGCACAGATACGTTTGGCCTTTATAATATAGATTTCCGGATATAGAAATCCGGAACTTAGATTTATAGAAAAAAGTTCTCTGAATAAAGAATAAAAAAATCTCTTTCCAAATAGGAAAAGAAAAAAGAAAAATAAATTCTAAAATTGTTCAATTTAAAAAAAATTAATTTTTATTTTTAGTTATTGCTATATTGAGAATTTAGCACTTTTTATATTCTATTATGACTATGCTTCATTCAGACATTAGCCTAAAATTATAATATTGTACATAATTACAAAATATTTAAATTTTTATTTATTTATTTGCTTGCTTATTTATTTATTCTTTTTCTTTTGTTTATTTATTTATTTATTTATTTATTACCGTGACCCCTTAAAAAATGAAATATTCTGATTTCCCGGTATACAGCCACTTTCCATAAACCATCATGATGAACATTTGCGAAACAAAAGACACCATAAAATTTTAACATCATCAGTTCCAAACAAAAATCTTCGTACTAAATTTCTAGAATACTTGCAATAGAAAAAAATCATAAAGATTATTGTTCGGAAATAGCGGTTTTAAAAATGTTTGGTTCCATATCTTCCGTAACAAACGTTTCAGCTAACAGTATAGAATCTTGAATATTTTTTATAGAGCAATCAAACATTCGAAATTCGAAATCAGACATTCGTATTATTTTGTTAATGCTGTAAAATAAATTATCAAAAATTTAAATTAAGATATTCATAATCCAATAAATAAATAATAATTTATTAAGCTATTGCATAGCTTTTATCGCGGGCTTTGAGCGCGGTGACCGAATCCAAAAATTCCGTAAAGAGAAATATCCTAATACATCCGTAACGAAAAAAACCTAACACTCGGCTACCGTCGTTTCACTTCGGCAGACTTCGGCATGGTATCCTTCCGTAGACTTCGGCAGACATTGACGCGGTATTTTTCAGATATTTAGCGGATATCAAGTCTCAAACTTATATATATTATTTCAGTTACTATAAATCTATAGTTTCAATAATAAAAATTCCTGATAGAACGTGTATAGAAAAGAATCGTCTTAAGATAAAACAAGGTAGGATAATGAGGCTTTTGGTGAGTGGAGACCCGCTCAATGGTGAGGGTCGAAAAATTTAAAATGCTTATAACTCGCGATCTAATTTTCGTATCGCGGCCAAATTTTGTTTGGTAATTTATTATGAAACAGTGTTAATTTTTGGTGAAAGGAGACCCCACCCCCATGGTGAGGGTCGAAAATTTTAAAATGCTTATAAGTCGCGATCTAATTTTCGTATCGCGGCCAAATTTTGTTTGGTAAATTATTATCAGACAGTGTTAATTTTTGGTGAAAGGAGACTCCCCATGGTGAGGGTCGAAAATTTTAAAATGCTTATAAATCGCGATCTAATTTTCGTAGCGCGGCCAAATTTTGTTTGGTAATTTACTATGAGACAGTGGTACTTTTGGTGACAGGAGACCCCCCACGGTGAGGGTCAAAAATTTTAAATACTTATAACTCGCAATCTAATTTTCGTAGCGCGGCCAAAATTTGTTTGGTAATTTATTATCAGACAGTGTTACTTTTGGTGACAGGAGATCCCCCATGGTGAGGGTCGAAAAATTTAAACTGCTTATAACTCGCGATCTAATTTTCGTAGTGCGTCCAAATTTTGTTTGGTAAATTATTATGAGACAGTGTTACTTTTGGTGACAGGAGACCACGCACGGTGAGGGTCGAAAAATTTAAAATGCTTATAACTCGCGATCTAATTTTCGTAGTGCGTCCAAATTTTATTTGGTAATTTATTATGAGACAGTGTTACTTTTGGTGACAGGAGATCCCCCATGGTTAGGGTCGAAAAATTTAAAGTGCTTATAACTCGCGATCTAATTTTCGTAGTGCGGCCAAATTTTGTTTGGTAATTTATTATGAGACTGTGTTAATATTTAGTGACAGGAGATTCCCCATGGAGAGGGTCGAAAATTTTAAAATGCTTATAACTCGCGATCTAATTTTCATAGTGCGACCAAATTTTGTTTGTTAATTTTCTATGAGACAGTGTTACTTTTGGTGACAGGAGATCCCCCATGGTAAGGGTTGAAAAATTTAAAATGCTTATAACTTGCGAGCTAATTTTCGTAGCGCGGCCAAATTTTGTTTGGTAATTTATTATGAGACTGTGTTAATATTTAGTGACAGGAGATCCCCCATGGAGAGGGTCGAAAATTTTAAAATGATTATAATTCGCGATCTAATTTTCAAAGTGCGGCCAAATTTTGTTTGGTAATTTACTATGAGACAGTGTTACTTTTGGTGACAGGAGATCCCCTATGGTAAGGTTTGAAAAAATGTAAATGCTTATAACTCGCGAGCTAATTTTCGTAGCGCGGCCAAATTTTGTTTGGTAATTTATTATGAGACTGTGTTAATATTTAGTGACAGGAGATTCCCCATGGAGAGGGTCGAAAATTTTAAAATGCTTATAACTCGGAAGCTAATTTTCATAGTGCGGCCAAATTTTGTTCGGTAATTTACTATGAGACAGTGTTACTTTTGGTGACAGGAGACCCCCCACGGTGAGGGTCGAAAAATTTAAAATACCTATAAATCGCGAAATAATTTTCGTAGTGCGGCCAAATTTTGTTTGGTAATTTATTATGAGACAGTGTTACTTTTGATGACAGGAGACCACGCACGGTGAGGGTCGAAAAATTTAAAATGCTTATAACTTGCGAGCTAATTTTCGTAGCGCGGTCAAATTTTGTTTGGTAATTTATTATGAGACTGTGTTAATATTTAGTGACAGGAGATCCCCCATGGAGAGGGTCGAAAATTTTAAAATGCTTATAACTCGCGATCTAATTTTCATAGTGCGGCCAAATTTTGTTTGGTAATTTACTATGAGACAGTGTTAATATTTAGTGACAGAAGATCCCCCATGGAGAGGGTCGAAAATTTTAAAATGCTTATAATTCGCGATCTAATTTTCGTAGTGCGGCCAAAATTTTATTTGGTAATTTATTATGAGACAGTGTTACTTTTGGTGACAGGAGATCCCCCATTGTTAGGGTCGAAAAATTTAAAGTGCCTATAACTCGAGATCTAATTTTCGTAGCGCGGCCAAATTTTGTTTGGTAATTTATTATGAGACTGTGTTAATATTTAGTGACAGGAGATCCCCCATGGAGAGGGTCGACAATTTTAAAATGCTTATAATTCGCGATCTAATTTTCGTAGTGCGGCCAAAATTTTATTTGGTAATTTACTATGAGACAGTGTTACTTTCGGTGACAGAAGAACCCCCAGGGTGAGGGTGGAAAAATTTAAAATGCTTATAACTCGCGATCTAATTTTCGTAGCGCGGCCAAATTTTGTTTGTAATTCATTAAGGTATTGCATAGCTTTTATCGCGGGCTTTGAGCATGGCGAAAGGATCTAGAAATTCTGTAACGAGAAAAAAATCCTGACACTCCAGCTAACGTCGCTTCAGTTTGGCAGACTTCGGCACGGTATTCTTCCGTAGACTTCGGCAGACATTGACGCGGTATTTTTCAGATATTTTGAGAATATCAAGTCTTAAACTTATGTTTTTTATTTCAGCTACCATAAACGTATAGTTTCAATGATAAAAATTCCTGATTAACCTACATGTATTGTAAGATAATAAAAATATTTTAAACGATATTAACTTCTCATTTGTTCAATACAAGAAAAAAAAAATGTTATCGGTCATCACGCTCAAAATATTTAACTTGAATTAATATCAAAGACAAAAAAACTGCATAAATAAAAAATAAATAAATAATTATAATTGCATAAGTTGATAAAAAATGCTATGCAATAGCTTGACCGCGGCAGTCCTCGAGTGCCACACGTACTTTTTTTTTATAATTATTCAACCGCATTTAAAGTAACGGAAAAATTATATATATATTTTTTACTATTTCAGTGCTCTCGAAGCTGGTAGATGGGAAGAGTTGGGTTCGAGCCCAATCACGCCCGTCTGCTTAATCGTTCGGAGTTTTCCGTGGTTTTCTTCTAAGCTTGGACCTTGCGTAAATACGGGTTAGGATCTCTTAGAATGACCCCCAAGGAGGGCACTCTCCCTCAAGTCTAAATTCCTCGTGCAGAAAATCGGCCGTCATATATAACACCAACTTTACCATTTCAGGCTCAAGCTACTTGTATTCGTAAAATGTTGAAATAATTCAATGACACCAATATCATTGAATAAGAAACTTTTATTATAAACAAACGAAAGTATATTTTCGCGTACTTATTAAAAGTGAAATTTTCATTAAAAAAAATTGGAGGCCAATCTGGCAATTAGTGATTAAAATTATGTGATATCATAGCGACATCATTGCTCTTCAAGAGGTTAACAGTCAGGAGATTGTTGCGAATTGACTGGATTTTTAAGGATCCCATCCGGTCAAGAGAGACACGCGCGAGCTAATGTTAAACATATTAAGAGGTTCTTTTCAAATATTTCATTTGCATTTCGTCATTTATTTATTTTTTCTTTTTTAGGTGCGTTTGTAATTATGCAAATACATAGCACCTATATTTGTCGTTCGTCCGTTCGTCTCTCCATCCATCCGTGTGTCTGTCTGTCCGTCCGCATATAACAACGCAAAAACTACCCAGCTGAATCGTTTTAAATTTAAAATATATAATTATTACATAATTTTATCGAGTCATTTCAAATTTTATGAAAATCGGATGTATAGATCAATTACAGGGACAATCAAAAATATTCCGTTACATGAAGGTCAATGGAGAAAAAGTTTCAAATGCATTTTAATCGTTTGAAATTTAAAATATGTAATTATTACATAATTTTGAGGAGTCATTTAAAATTTTATGAAAATTGGATGCATAGATCAATTATAGGGACAATCAAAAGTATTCCATTATATTACGGTCAATGGGGAAAAAATGTTTTAAATACATTTTAATGGTGTTACACTCATTCGAACGTAATAAAATAGATATGAATCTATGAAGTACATATTATAATATACATTTTACACAAACTGTGGTGCAAAGAAGTTTTGTTTTTGATTTACAAGGCCACACAAAAGTATTCCATTACATAATGGTAATAGGGAGAACATTGTTTGGGGGCCGTGTTTTAACTATATTAAACTACTTCACTTTTATGAATATGATATACGTTGCTGAGGTGTAAAAAGAGTTACTATTCCTGTATATTTAAAGGAACACAAAAAATATTTCGACCACTACACTGTGTCCGAACTACTGTCTATTACAACAGCAAGATCTGAATATTGTTAAAACTTCGTTATTCGTTCGAACGTTATTTGCTACGCTCTACGTGCAATTTCCAACTAGGTTTAGATAGCTAAGACCGATCACTTCATCTTTCTTTTTATAACTTTTTCGATTTTGGTAGAAGTTATTTTGAAGATGACGCTCTCACTTTCAGAACAATTTCCGAAAAGTCTCTTCCTGCCCCTGCAATCCAATCCAATTACTATTGGATCATTCTCGGATTATGATGAATTCGTGTACATTTACTAAAAAATGTGAGTTGAGTAAGTCAACCATGAACATTGATGTTTTTATCAACATATTTTTCAAACACTACAATGTGCAATAATTCGAATTTGAAAAAAAAAAAAAAAAAAAAAAAAAAAAAAATACCTTTTTTTTTTGGCATTATAGACATAACATAAAATTTTCTCTATTAATTACTTTTCTTTAAAGTTTGTTCCGAGAGGTACTTGTCGTATCAAAGTACACAGTAATATTTCATGCAGCTTTCTATTTCATATTGACATCATTCATACAAGTTCTTAGAAGGAATTATGTCTACTTTCGTTTAACTGTTTAAGCAATACTTTCTTCTGTTCCGCTTATTCTATAATTTTTAGTTAATATATAGATTATATATCATTATCACATTCAATATTGCTTAAATAAATGTTTAATAATTTAACTTTTCTGAATAAATTATGTGTGAAAAAAAACCTTGAATCAAAATTTATCATTCAAGTTCATATTACAATATCAACCACAATGCTAAAAAAAGATGACTGTATATAAAAACGAGAGGGCTGTTAAATAACACAGTCATCAACTTTTGCGTTTTTTTTATTATTATTCAAGTTTAATATAAAATTTTACTTTATAACATTAGCCTCACATATTTCGATGATTAAGCAAATAAGCTAAAATTCTCCATTAAATTTCAAAAATAAGAAAAAAAATATGAAAGTTGGCTGCTTGTAGCTAGAAAGAGTAAACTCTCGCATACAATATCTAGAATTTTTTTTTTTTTTACTTGAATATAGATTGTTTATGGAAATAAAAATATAAAAGGAAACAGATCTTTACAATGTAGTTTAAAATGAATGTATATTATTCAAGTAAATGAGTTTGTTTTTCATTTCGTATGGATTTTTAAGCAGTGACTCAATAACCGCTTTCATTTGAAATGCTATTATCGTTTAACATCGTTTAGCATTCGTTTTTTATCGTTTAACAAGGGGGAAAACCCGGCTACACGGGATACCGAAAAAAGGCGAAAATCATCATACTATTTCTGATATTGACATTCTTTTTTACTCTGCAGAATTTAAATGTCTTTTCGGCTAGTACTGGGATGAAGTTGTAGCTTTCATATTTGTTGGTTTTGAAATTTCGCCACTTTTACTCGAACCTAATTTTATTTCAAATTTTAAGAAGCTAAAATGCGACGAATCCGATAAGAGATTATTCGTCAATACTGAATTTGAATGAGAATTGCGCCTAATAGTAAGCTATAGCTAAGTTGGCATCAGTTATGGTCACTTCTTTTAGGCGTCAAATTTGGCGTTATTTCTCCAAATGTCACCAAGCTTGGTGAGAATTTGAAGCTAACGGATATTAATAAGATTTAAGCATTGCGCAGCAATGCACGTTGCAAAAGGCTGCCATTTTGAAACAATGTGGCGAATGAAGCTGGCCAACGAACTAATCAGTTTATAAATACGAAATTTACAGCTTCACGAAATCGGATTGTTTCAAATGTCAGCCAGTCTAGAAATTGAAACTGCTATATCTGAGCTATTTTTTAAAATAAAGACAAAAAAAAAAAAAAATGGTTTGGAATCCTTGCATTAAAATCAAACTGTTGAAAGAAAAATATTTTTCACTTTTTAATTTATTTGAACCATGTTTCAAATTAAAAAAGAAAAATTCAAATGGGCGTAATTTTTAAACAAGATGGCGAATGAATTCGGTCGAGATATTGATAAGTACTATGCATAAATTCGAGGTTAATTAATACGAGATTTATAAATACACATATATAACACATAAGTCAACATTTAGACGGAGGGTGGTTTGGGGGTCTGGGGGTCAAAGTAAAAATATACCAAAATGTTCTGGAAATGCTTTCCTTAGGACGGCTGCAATAGATTGCTTTTTACTTTTTGTAATGAAATCTACTTAAAAGTCAAAGCAATGAATGATGTAGTTTTCGAAAGACTATGCCCTGACGTTATATGCTTATATATTGCTAAAACTCACTGTTTTATTTAAAAAATTGCATAATCAAAAATGGATGAAAAAATTATCAGTAAATAATGTCAAAGATTGCGGCGTAGAAACCTCGCACTGGTCTACTTTTTTTTCAATTGATAACTTTAACAGATTTTATACATTTAACACGAGAATAGTCGGGCTTTTTTCCAAAAATGTTACTAGTCGCACTCGGTCTTTAGACTGTCCTACAGAAAATGTAAAAAAAGAAATACTTTTCACTTAACATTCAATTATTATATTTCGTTGAAGATATAAGTTTACGATTCATTAAATTGTGCAATTTATTAGCAACTTTTGGAATAAAAGGGGAAAGAAATAAGAAAAAAAATGGAGATGACATTAGAGATCGTTGATAAGGTTTCTCACAAATTTCAATTTTGCTTGCAAAAATGTACCTGAAGGGAAAACGGAAATGACTTGTTACTTCACTATGGAGGTAGAGAAAATTCCATATTACCTACATACAGGGCCACAGCTAAGGGGACGCTACGGGCTGCTCAGCACCCTCTAAAATATTTTGAGCATACCCTGGAAAAGATTCCAAGGTCACTAAATGAATTTAGTTTCCGAAAAGCTAAATGAAAATCTGTTCAAAAATTTAATTTAGTTTTGAGGAGTGTTCACAGTTTTGAAAAAATATTAAATTGTAACTAAGATAAGTGTTTTAGCGCTTGCTCATCCTATTTGCACATAGGAAGTTAACATGATGTTTAATATTGCATTAGTTATACTCTCGAATTTTTCATCATCCTATTCTTTTCTTAGCATAAAATGAAATTATTACATGTGTTTCTAATTAGAAACATAGTACCTACAGTGTGAATATGCACTGATTTATCTTTCTGCATCACTGTGTCACAGAGAGAGAGAAAAAATATGACCCCCCCCCCCCCACCTATTACTCATTTCTAGCTACGGCCCTGCCTACATAGTAGTTCTTCATTGCATCTATCAGGGAATATGAGTTAGGAGAAGATAATATGGGCAGCAAAAAAACCGACCGACATGTGACAACTCGCGGATGAACATATTTTTTAGAAGGCCGAATGTTTTAAAACGTATTTAAAGCTATTTTTTCATATTAATCACCCGTCAAGAGTGAACAACCGAAAAAATTGCCAATTTTTTAAAATGCTCACTAACAATATCAAAAATCATATTTATAAGAAAAATAGCAATGATGTGTTCGAATAAAGTTTTGAAACTTACTAAAAAGGACGTTTTCATATTGGCTTCGCGTTAATAGCGTGTTAATAGTTAAAACCGAAGAAACTGCCAACGATCGCTATTTACATTCAGTCTTTTTGCTTCTGTTTATTAAGGAGGTCTAAGCGATTTAAATGTCCTATTTTTTTCGCTTTTATTTATATTTTATTGTTTCATTTGTTGATTGATGAATGTTTTAATTTCGTTATGAAATATAAGCTGAAAGTAAATGATGTGCTATTTATATTAATTCAAGTGCAAACCAATTGATCAGTTTTAATCATCTGTACGCGATAAAGATAGATTTGAAAAAAAAATCATGATAAAAATAACTTTAAAATCAATCAAAGTTACATAAATTGCGATACAGGTTTCGAACAAATTGCATTTGAAAGTATACATTTTTTCCCTCGTCGACAATGTAAAAATTGTAAATGTGAGGTATTTAGAAGTTTCAAACTTTGTAATAAATTTAATAAAAGTTAAATTAATTCATCTACTATTGCCACCGTCAAAATAACATCAGCGTTACGCACGGACATATTTGTCCTTTGTAATATAGACAGATAGACTAATGAATCTAATCCGTGCTCCCTGATTCACCAAATGCAGGTAAAAACTTTTTTTCAAAATTGGAAACAAATAGTTTTTTATTGGAAAATAGTTGTTGTTTTCGGTCGATAGTGGACCTTGTGATGTCCGCATTTTTTATGTTTTTCTTTTATTTTATTTTTTTGTGATTGGTCCAGGTATATTAATGTTTAATCCAAGGCGTACGTAATATATGACGCTGCTATTAAGCTGCGTTTTGATCATCATAAAAATGACGTTTTTACTGATTTTTTATTAACTCAATGGAAAACACTCAAATATTATGCTTTAGCCAATAAAGTCTGCATTTTTTGAACGATATTTTTAACATTTTGAAGAATTTTTATTTGAATGGGAAATCGAAATGCCGTTATGAACAAAGAAGCAAGTAAAAGTGCTACAAAGTGGGTAGATGCAAATTATCAGATATGGAAAAAACCGAATCCACCGTAAGACTCGTATGGAAAATCGGCTTTTAAAACAAAAAAATTGGGCTTGATTATCTAATTCATCGATTACGAAATATGCGATGATCACGAAAAAGGAAACAATCCAATGTTGAACCAATCGTTTGTAAAAGACCATGTTATTATTAATGTATTTATTTATTTATTTGCTTTAAATCTCTCACTAACAACACTAAAAAGCACTTTTTATATGAAAAAATATCAATTATTGATTCAAATCAAATTTTGAAATTTATTAAATGCAATATTTTCATGTTACCGCTTCCTTGCGTTATTAGCAAAAGAAGCATCTAAAGATTTTTCTACTAACTGTAACCTTTTTGATTTTGATAATTTATTTGGCTTAAGCGCGTCGTTCGACTATTAAATTTTCATTTTATTAGCAATCAAAACCTGAGAGCACGCAGGTTCCATGATGGTGAAGTACCTTTATTACAATTTGAATGAAAATCCAGGTTCGACGCGGTGTTAGATACCCTGTATATATTAGTGTATTTCGATCACAGTCTTATATAGAAAACTTGTTTATGTTGTCTTGTATTACCTTCCTTTATAATTCTGATCGTCATTTTAGATACAACCCCCATAGTAAAGGCTTAACAAACAAAGGATAATTATCACGATGTTTGAAATTAGTATTAAATCAACTTCAAGTTAAAAAAAAAAAATGAAGAAAAAAAGCCCAGATAATTACCAGTTACTGATGCATTTAGATCGTATATTTTCACGTTGAAGAAGAAACATTGTATAATATTGAGTCACCAAATAGCAGAAGCTTAGCTAACATATGGATAACTATCATTCGGCCACCTGGGATCCGCTAGTGTTTAATAGCCTTCGAGAATCAAAAAATGAAAATGAAAAACCATAAGAAAATCAATTAGTTTTGACTCTTTTTTAAAAGGGCGTGATCCCCTGGTAATAATGAAAGTGAAAGTGAAGAATACTTCACAAAGCATCGTAAATTACAGAAAAAATGCATCCATACTTCAGGTCTTTAAACTATCGAGGGATGTTTAATGCCTCACAAGGACACTGCAATCGTAAAACAAAACCAGCCCATAACCTTTTTTTCAGAGGCGAGTCGAAGAAAGTGGAAGTCTGGCTTACTGTTACTTTTTTATTTATTTTTTGATTTCACGTGGGCCATCGGAAAAACCAGTAGTGAATGTTAAAAGTCCATTCACGAATTTGTATCGCCCTGAGCTTGAATGAAGGCGCCGACTAAACCTTGAAGAGGGCCCCAACATGCACTACTTCTCCAGTTCATTCACACTTCATTTTCGAGTCTCTTTTTTTTATGGCACTGTGTTTTGATATCAACGTTCAGGCATTTAGCATCGCACCACCCGGTATGCCTATCTGTTACTGTAATGTTCAGAGTTAATGGGCAAGAGATGAAAATGCACTTAATTCTAAAGGTGTTTTTAAAACTAATTTAAGAGGGTTTTATTTTTTAAATATTTTTAATTCTTGTATGACAGTAGACATCTTTCACACGTAATTTCTCATTTCTTTATGAGACAGTTTTGATATCAACGCTCAGGTATTTCGCATCACCCCCACCCGGTATCTCTACAATGTTCAGAGTTAATGGGTAAGAGATGAAAATGCACTTACTTCTAAAGATGTTTTTAAGAGTAATTTTAGAAGGTTATTTTTATTTAATTCTTATAAGACAGAAAACATCTTTCACACGTTATTTTTCATTCCCTTATGAGACAGTCAGTTTTGATATCAACGCTCAGGTATTTAGCATCACATCACACGATATGTCTATAATGTTCAGAGTCAATGGGCAAGAGCTGAAAATGCACTTAATTCTAAAGGTGTTTTTAAGAGTAATTTAAGTGGGGATATTTTTTTATATTTTTAGTTCTTGTAAGACAGAAGACATTTTTCACGCTTTATTTCGCATTCCTTTTTATGACAGTCAGTTTTGATATCAACACTCAGGTATTTAGCATCACACCACACGGCATGTTTATCTGTTGCTGTAATGTTCAGAGTTAATGGGCAAGAGATAAAAATGCACTTAATCTAAAGGTGTTTTTAAAACCAATTTAAATGGATTTTATTTTTTCAAACATTTTTAGTTCTTGTATGACAATAGACATTTTTCTCGCCTTATTTCTGATTCCTTTATGTGACAGTCAGTTATGATATCACCGCTCAGGTATTTAGTATCACACCACACGTATGTCTATATGTTGCTAATAATGTTCAGAGAAAATGGGGAAAATATGAAAATGCAATTGATTCTAAAGGTGTTTTCAAAATTAATTTAAGTGGATTTTATTTTTTAAAAATATTTTTAGTTCTTGTAAGACAGAAGACATCTTTCACATGTTATTTCTCATTTCTTTGTGAGACACTTTTTATATCAACGCTCAGGTATTTGGAATCACACAACACGATATGTCTATCTGTTGCTGTAACTTTCAGGTTTAATGAGCAAAAGATGAAAATGCGCTTAATTGTAAAGGTGTTTTCAAAATTAATTTAAGTGGGTTTTATTTTATTTTTTTTTTTTAATATTTTTAGTTCTTGTAAGACAGAAGACATCTTTCATACGTTATTTCTCATTTCTTTGTGAGACACTTTTTATATCAACGCTCAGGTATTTGGCATCATACCACACGATATGTCTATCTTTTGCTGTAATTTTCAGGTTTAATGAGCAAAAGATGAAAATGCACTTAATTGTAAAGGTGTTTTCAAAATTAATTTAAGTGGGTTTTATTTTTTTTTTTTTTATATTTTTAGTTCTTGTAAGACAGAAGACATCTTTCATACGTTATTTCTCATTTCTTTGTGAGACACTTTTTATATCAACGCTCAGGTATTTGACATCACACCACACGATATGTCTATCTGTTGCTGTAATTTTCAGGTTTAATGAGCAAAAGATGAAAATGCACTTAATTGTAAAGGTGTTTTCAAAATTAATTTAAGTGGGTTTTATTTTTTTTTTTTTATATTTTTAGTTCTTGTAAGACAGAAGACATCTTTCATACGTTATTTCTCATTTCTTTGTGAGACACTTTTTATATCAACGCTCAGGTATTTGGCATCACACCACACGATATGTCTATCTGTTGCTGTAATTTTCAGGTTTAATGAGCAAAAGATGAAAATGCACTTAATTGTAAAGGTGTTTTCAAAATTAATTTAAGTGGATTTTATTTTATTTTTTTTAATATTTTTAGTTCTTGTAAGACAGAAGACATCTTTCATACGTTATTTCTCATTTCTTTGTGAGACACTTTTTATATCAACGATCAGGTATTTGGCATCACACCACACGATATGTCTATCTGTTGCTGTAATTTTCAGGTTTAATGAGCAAAAGATGAAAATGCACTTAATTGTAAAGGTGTTTTCAAAATTAATTTAAGTGGGTTTTATTTTTTTTTTTTTTTAATATTTTTAGTTCTTGTAAGACAGAAGACATCTTTCATACGTTATTTCTCATTTCTTTGTGAGACACTTTTTATATCAACGCTCAGGTATTTGGCATCATACCACACGATATGTCTATCTTTTGCTGTAATTTTCAGGTTTAATGAGCAAAAGATGAAAATGCACTTAATTGTAAAGGTGTTTTCAAAATTAATTTAAGTGTTTTTTTTTTTTTTTTTTTTTTTTTTTTTAATATTTTTAGTTTTTGTAAGACAGAAGACATCTTTCATACGTTATTTCTCATTTCTTTGTGAGACACTTTTTATATCAACGCTCAAATATTTGGCATCACACCACACGATATGTCTATCTGTTGCTGTAATTTTCAGGTTTAATGAGTAAAAGATGAAAATGCACTTAATTGTAAAGGTGTTTTCAAAATTAATTTAAGTGGGTTTTATTATTTTTTTAAATATTTTTAGTTCTTGTAAGACAGAAGACATCTTTCATACGTTATTTCTCATTTCTTTGTGAGACACTTTTTATATCAACGCTCAGGTATTTGGCATCATACCACACGATATGTCTATCTTTTGCTGTAATTTTCAGGTTTAATGAGCAAAAGATGAAAATGCACTTAATTGTAAAGGTGTTTTCAAAATTAATTTAAGTGGGTTTTATTTTTTTTAAATATCTTTAGTTCTTGTAAGACAGAAGACATCTTTCATACGTTCTTTCTCATTTCTTTGTGAGACACTTTTTATATCAACGCTCAAATATTTGGCATCACACCACACGATATGTCTATCTGTTGCTGTAATTTTCAGGTTTAATGAGCAAAAGATGAAAATGCACTTAATTGTAAAGGTGTTTTCAAAATTAATTTAAGTGAGTTTTATTTTTTTTTAATATTTTTAGTTCTTGTAAGACAGAAGACATCTTTCATACGTTATTTCTCATTTCTTTGTGAGACACTTTTTATATCAACGCTCAGGTATTTGGCAATACACCACACGATATGTCTATATGTTGCTGTGATTTTCAGGTTTAATGAGCAAGAGATGAAAATGCACTTAATTGTAAAGGTGTTTTCAAAATTAATTTAAGTGGGTTTTATTTTTTTTTAAATATTTTTAGTTCTTGTAAGACAGAAGACATCTTTCATACGTTATTTCTCATTTCTTTGTGAGACACTTTTTATATCAACGCTTAGGTATTTGGCATCACACCACACGATATGTCTATCTGTTGCTGTAATTTTCAGGTTTAATGAGCAAGAGATGAAAATGCACTTAATTGTAAAGGTGTTTTCAAAATTAATTTAAGTGGGTTTTATTTTTTTTTTAAATATTTTTAGTTCTTGTAAGACAGAAGACATCTTTCATACGTTATTTCTCATTTCTTTGTGAGACACTTTTTATATCAACGCTCAGGTATTTGGCATCACACCACACGATATGTCTACCTGTTGCTGTAATTTTCAGGTTTAATGAGCAAAAGATGAAAATGCACTTAATTGTAAAGGTGTTTTCAAAATTAATTTAAGTGGGTTTTATTTTTTTTTAAATATTTTTAGTTCTTGTAAGACAGAAGACATCTTTCATACGTTATTTCTCATTTCTTTGTGAGACACTTTTTATATCAACGCTTAGGTATTTGGCATCACACCACACGATATGTCTATCTGTTGCTGTAATTTTCAGGTTTAATGAGCAAAAGATGAAAATGCACTTAATTGTAAAGGTGTTTTCAAAATTAATTTAAGTGGATTTTATTTTTTTTTAAATATTTTTAGTTCTTGTAAAATAGAAGACATCTTTCATACGTTATTTCTCATTTCTTTGTGATACACTTTTTATATCAACGCTCAGGTATTTGGCATCACACCACACGATATGTCTACCTGTTGCTGTAATTTTCAGGTTTAATGAGCAAAAGATGAAAATGCACTTAATTGTAAAGGTGTTTTCAAAATTAATTTAAGTGGGTTTTATTTTTTTTTAAATATCTTTAGTTCTTGTAAGACAGAAGACATCTTTCATACGTTATTTCTCATTTCTTTGTGATACACTTTTTATATCAACGCTCAGGTATTTGGCATCACACCACACGATATGTCTATCTGTTGCTGTAATTTTCAGGTTTAATGAGCAAAAGATGAAAATGCACTTAATTGTAAAGGTGTTTTCAAAATTAATTTAAGTAGGTTTTATTTTTTTTAAATATTTTTAGTTCTTGTAAGACAGAAGACATCTTTCATACGTTATTTCTCATTTCTTTGTGATACACTTTTTATATCAACGCTCAGGTATTTGGCATCACACCACACGATATGTCTACCTGTTGCTGTAATTTTCAGGTTTAATGAGCAAAAGATGAAAATGCACTTAATTGTAAAGGTGTTTTCAAAATTAATTTAAGTGGGTTTTATTTTTTTTAAATATCTTTAGTTCTTGTAAGACAGAAGACATCTTTCATACGTTATTTCTCATTTCTTTGTGATACACTTTTTATATCAACGCTCAGGTATTTGGCATCACACCACACGATATGTCTATCTGTTGCTGTAATTTTCAGGTTTAATGAGCAAAAGATGAAAATGCACTTAATTGTAAAGGTGTTTTCAAAATTAATTTAAGTGGGTTTTATTTTTTTTAAATATTTTTAGTTCTTGTAAGACAGAAGACATCTTTCATACGTTATTTCTCATTTCTTTGTGAGACACTTTTTATATCAACGCTCAAATATTTGGCATCACACCACACGATATGTCTATCTGTTGCTGCTATTTTCAGGTTTAATGAGCAAAAGATGAAAATGCACTTAATTGTAAAGGTGTTTTCAAAATTAATTTAAGTGGGTTTTATTTTTTTTAAAATATTTTTAGTTCTTGTAAAATAGAAGACATCTTTCATACGTTATTTCTCATTTCTTTGTGATACACTTTTTATATCAACGCTCAGGTATTTGGTATCACACCACACGATATGTCTACCTGTTGCTGTAATTTTCAGGTTTAATGAGCAAAAGATGAAAATGCACTTAATTGTAAAGGTGTTTTCAAAATTAATTTAAGTGGGTTTTATTTTTTTTTAAATATCTTTAGTTCTTGTAAGACAGAAGACATCTTTCATACGTTCTTTCTCATTTCTTTGGGAGACACTTTTTATATCAACGCTCAAATATTTGGCATCACACCACACGATATGTCTATCTGTTGCTGTAATTTTCAGGTTTAATGAGCAAAAGATGAAAATGCACTTAATTGTAAAGGTGTTTTCAAAATTAATTTAAGTGGGTTTTATTTTTTTTAAATATTTTTAGTTCTTGTAAGACAGAAGACATCTTTCATACGTTATTTCTCATTTCTTTGTGAGACACTTTTTATATCAACGCTCAGGTATTTGGCAATACACCACACGATATGTCTATATGTTGCTGTGATTTTCAGGTTTAATGAGCAAGAGATGAAAATGCACTTAATTGTAAAGGTGTTTTCAAAATTAATTTAAGTGGGTTTTATTTTTTTTTAAATATTTTTAGTTCTTGTAAGACAGAAGACATCTTTCATACGTTATTTCTCATTTCTTTGTGAGACACTTTTTATATCAACGCTCAGGTATTTGGCATCACACCACACGATATGTCTATCTGTTGCTGTAATTTTCAGGTTTAATGAGCAAAAGATGAAAATGCACTTAATTGTAAAGGTGTTTTCAAAATTAATTTAAGTGGGTTTTATTTTTTTTTAAATATTTTTAGTTCTTGTAAGACAGAAGACATCTTTCATACGTTATTTCTCATTTCTTTGTGAGACACTTTTTATATCAACGCTCAGGTATTTGGCATCACACCACACGATATGTCTACCTGTTGCTGTAATTTTCAGGTTTAATGAGCAAAAGATGAAAATGCACTTAATTGTAAAGGTGTTTTCAAAATTAATTTAAGTGGGTTTTATTTTTTTTTAAATATTTTTAGTTCTTGTAAGACAGAAGACATCTTTCATACGTTATTTCTCATTTCTTTGTGAGACACTTTTTATATCAACGCTTAGGTATTTGGCATCACACCACACGATATGTCTATCTGTTGCTGTAATTTTCAGGTTTAATGAGCAAAAGATGAAAATGCACTTAATTGTAAAGGTGTTTTCAAAATTAATTTAAGTGGGTTTTATTTTTTTTAAATATTTTTAGTTCTTGTAAGACAGAAGACATCTTTCATACGTTATTTCTCATTTCTTTGTGAGACACTTTTTATATCAACGCTCAGGTATTTGGCATCACACCACACGATATGTCTATCTGTTGCTGTAATTTTCAGGTTTAATGAGCAAAAGATGAAAATGCACTTAATTGTAAAGGTGTTTTCAAAATTAATTTAAGTGGGTTTTATTTTTTTTTAAATATCTTTAGTTCTTGTAAGACAGAAGACATCTTTCATACGTTATTTCTCATTTCTTTGTGATACACTTTTTATATCAACGCTCAGGTATTTGGCATCACACCACACGATATGTCTATCTGTTGCTGTAATTTTCAGGTTTAATGAGGAAAAGATGAAAATGCACTTAATTGTAAAGGTGTTTTCAAAATTAATTTAAGTGGGTTTTATTTTTTTTTAATATTTTTAGTTCTTGTAAGACAGAAGACATCTTTCATACGTTATTTCTCATTTCTTTGTGATACACTTTTTATATCAACGCTTAGGTATTTGGCATCACACCACACGATATGTCTATCTGTTGCTGTAATTTTCAGGTTTAATGAGCAAAAGATGAAAATGCACTTAATTGTAAAGGTGTTTTCAAAATTAATTTAAGTGGGTTTTATTTTTTTTTAAAATATTTTTAGTTCTTGTAAGACAGAAGACATCTTTCATACGTTATTTCTCATTTCTTTGTGATACACTTTTTATATCAACGCTCAGGTATTTGGCATCACACCACACTATATGTCTATCTGTTGCTGTACTTTTCAGGTTTAATGAGCAAAAGATGAAAATGCACTTAATTGTAAAGGTGTTTTCAAAATTAATTTAAGTGGGTTTTATTTTTTTTTTAATATTTTTAGTTCTTGTAAGACAGAAGACATCTTTCATACGTTATTTCTCATTTCTTTGTGATACACTTTTTATATCAACGCTTAGGTATTTGGCATCACACCACACGATATGTCTATCTGTTGCTGTAATTTTCAGGTTTAATGAGCAAAAGATGAAAATGCACTTAATTTGTAAAGGTGTTTTCAAAATTAATTTAAGTGGGTTTTATTTTTTTTTTAAATATTTTTAGTTCTTGTAAGACAGAAGACATCTTTCATACGTTATTTCTCATTTCTTTGTGATACACTTTTTATATCAACGCTCAGGTATTTGGCATCACACCACACGATATGTCTATCTGTTGCTGTAATTTTCAGGTTTAATGAGCAAAAGATGAAAATGCACTTAATTGTAAGGGTGTTTTCAAAAGTAATTTAAGTGGGTTTTATTTTTATTTTTTATAATATTTTTAGTTCTTGTAAGACTAAAGACATTTTTCACAATTTATTTTTGATTCCTTTATGCTACAATTTGTTTTTATGAACGCTCAGGTATTTAGCATCACACCACACAATATTCTACCTGTTGCTATAATTTTCAAAATTAATGGGCAAGAGATGAAAGTGAATTTATTCTAAAAGTGTTTTTAAAAGCAATTTTAATGGGTTATTATTATTATTTTTTTATTTTTTGTTTTTATAAAACAGAAGACATTTTTCACACGATATTTTTCATTCCTTTATGCGTCAGTCAGTTTTGATATCAACGTTTAGGTATTTAGCATCACACCACATGATATGTCTATCTGTTGCTGTAATTTTCAGCGTTAATAGGCGAGAGATGAAAATGCACTTAATTCTAAAAGTTTTTTTAAAAGTAATTTTAGCGGGATTTTTTTAAACATTTTTACTTCTTATAAGACAGAAGCCATTTTCAGACTTCTTTTCTGATTCCTTTATGTGACAGTCGGTTTTGATATCAACGGCCAGATATTTAGCATTACACGATACATCTGTCTGTTGCTGTAAAGATCAGAGTCAGTGATCAAGAACGTGAAATGGTACTTACAGTTCAACTATCGACCGCACAAAATCCTACGTCATCGTGCACAAGAAAAGATCTTTTATTTTATGAAAGACTAGTAATAGAGGAATCTAATCACCCATGTCTGCCGGAAGCGAAGTGGTGCATAAACCAAAAATTAATACCACCAGTGGTTGACTCGTAGGCTTAGCATTGTGTTTGCCGTACAATCAAAAGAATGAAAACATGAAAAACTGGGTGCAGGAAAACATAATGCTAACCCTACAAATCAACCACTGGTGGTATTAATTTTAACTTATGCACCACTTCACTTCCTGCAGACATGGATCATTAGATTCCCGTATTACTATTCTTCCATAAAATAAAGGTTTCTTTCTTGTACTCGATGACATAGGGTTTTGTGCAGTCGGCTCTTGAACAATAATCCGAAATTGGCTTTTAAAATTAATTTCAGCTTTTTGTTTAAATTCTTGACAAAAGAAATTTTTCACGTTATATTTCTTAGTATCTTATGTTGTTATGCTTTGACACCAATGTACAACAGCGTATGATGTCTAGCTTTTTCTTTAATGCTGGAATTAATGGAAAATAGGACCATACGCACGGAGTTTGACTAATCTGAAATAATAAATTAGAAAAAATGTTTGAAAATTATTTTAAAAATAATAAAAACAGCATACTGTTACTTTTTATTCAAGTAACAGTTCTTATTGTTTTTTCAAATAAGTCTTTGTTCCTAAACTATTTTTCATCAGTTTACATGACTAAAATAATTAAACTTTTCCTTCGACAGAATCCCGCATGGCTCAAAAATATTCCAAAATTAAATCAGATTTGGAATTCAAACAAATCTCAGAAACAATCAGAAAGCCGTAACTCCTCAGTGCCTCATATCAAATTCGATATGTTTAAAATAGTATAACATCATTAAAATAACCTAGCAAAACCAATAAAACCTAGCAAACGATTTTCCCTCATGGACAATAATGAAAGGAAATTCTACTGTATGTTCCCGTAAAAAGCTAAAAATGCTACACCTTTCATTTTTGATAACGAACATGCCATAGTAATTATCAATAGTACATATCAGTTTCATGGCAGTCAGAATATATTTACGTAAATTAGAGCACAAGCAATCGGCAAACAAACAGACAAATCTGATTCATAAACATTTTTCCACTATATTAAAAAATGTTAAAAGCGAAAGCCTTCATTATAATTGTAATTGATGTTGCTTTAGGTAAGCATGCGTAATTAAATACTGAAGAATAAGACAATAAAATAAACAAAGCATACGAAATTATTTACACCTTAAATTTCCAGTTGTACACTTGACAAAGAGAAAAGACCTTGAAATGTATGAAACGTTCAAACTTAATTCCCTTAAGAGCCATTATTTTTAAATTCAGACAAAAAAGTGATATTTTGATAGCTGTATTTTTTAATTGGATTGATATTTTTTTATGTTGAAGTAGGTGATAGTTAATGAATATTGTGTATTTCTGAAACCCTGAAATTTTTTTCTCTTCCCAGTAAAACATGTCAAGTTCATAGTTGCGAATACCATTTTTCATGAAAGGTGAAATGCCAGTATATTTGGAGTGTTATATATGTGGAAAGCAACGACATCCCGAAATTCTTTTGTCCTAAATTGTTAGTATAACACAGCCTGATTAGTAAAATTTATTTGTTTCCATGGGGTATTGTTAATTTACATTGTTATGTTGCCACAAAGTGCAATCAAAATGACATTTTTGTCTGTTTTCCGCAATAATTATTATATTCAAACAATCATGCCCCCCCCCCTTTTTTTTCATAGAATATGAAAGAGTACCTCGTGGACAAGCTATATAATATCGAACTTTACCGAGATATTGATTCTGTTAGCAGATCTGTTAAAAATATATATCTGTTATATATATATACAGGGTGTTTCTAAATTCATGGTACAAACTTTAAGGGGTGATAGTACACATCAAGACAAAGAATATTAAATAAGAAATTAAGGGTCCCCAACGTCTTCCGAAGGAGATAGACGCCATTAAAGTTTAGGGTCCAAAGATTCAAATGATTATAGAAAACAGAAAAAATGGTCGATTCGTTTGCGGTTTTCACTAAACCTATTCTTTATGTCAGTATTGTCTTGAAAATAAATTATAAAGATAAATTTCAAAAAATACCGATAGAGGGCGCTTTAGACTTTGGAGTGACGAACAACTATTTTTTACCGTTATTTTTTTCATCTCATTAATTTTTTTAGAAGCTTAAACCAAAAACTTAAATTTTGAGATGAAAATCTTAATCGTTGGAAGTGGTTAAGTAGCGCAAACTGAATTGTGTTCAATGGGGGTGGGAAGGTTCAAATTTCAAATGATTATAAAAAACGGAAAAAATGGTCGATTCGTTTGCGGTTTTCGTTAAACCAATCCTTATGTCAATATTTACTTGAAAATAAATTTTAAAGATATCTTTCAAAAACAGCCGTCAGAGGGTGCCTTAAACTTTAGAGTAACCAACAAGTATAATAAGTTATTATTTTTTGTATCTAATTAAATGCTTGTAAAATTTAAAACTTATATTTTGAGCTCAAAATCTGCATCGTTGTGAGTAATTAAGTAGCGGAAAATTGAACTGTTTTCGAGGGTTGGAGAGAGTAACATTTCAACTACTGAACATTGTTAGTTTGCGCTTCTTAACCCTCCCATCGATTTAGAATATGAGCTCAAAATTTAAGTCTAAGCTTTTACGAGCATTTATTTAGATGCAAAAAATAACGGTTAAAAATAGTTGTTGGTTACACTAAAGTTTAAGGCGCCCTCTAACGGAGTTTTTAAAAATTTATCTTTACAATTTATTTTAAAGGAAATATTGACATAAAGAATAGTTTTAGCGAAAACCGCAAACGAATCGACCAATTTTTCCGTTTTTTATAATCATTTGAAATTTGAACCTCCCCACCCCCATTGAACACAGCTCAGTTTGCGCTACTTAACCACTTCCAACGATTTAGATTTTCAGCTCAAAATTTAAGTTTATGTCTAAGCTTCTAAAAAAACTTTATGAGATGCAAAAAATAGCGGTAAAAATTAGTTGTACATTACTCCAAAGTCTAAAGCGCCCTCTATTGGCATTTTTTGAATTTCATCTTTATGATTTATTTCCAAGATAATACAGACATAAAGAATAATTTTAGTGAAAATTGCAAATCAATTGACCAATTTTTCCGTTTCTTATAATCATTTGAAATTTGAATCTCCCCCACAGTTCAGTTTGCGCTACTTAACTACTCCCAACGATTTAGATTTTGAGCTCAAAATTTAAGTTTATGTCTAAGCTTCTAAAAAAATTAATGAGAATCAAAAAATAATGGTAAAAAATAGTTGTTCGTTACTCCAAAGTCTAAAGCGCCCTCTATCGGCATTTTTTAAAATTTATCTTTATAATTTATTTCCAAGACAATACTGACATAAAGAACAGTTTTAGTGAAAACCGCAAACGAATCGACCAATTTTTCTGTTTTTTATAATCATTTGAATTTTTGGACCCTAAACTTTAATGGCGCCTATCTCTTTCGGAAGACGTTTGGGACCCTTAGTTTCCTATTTAATATTTTTTGTCTTGATGTGTACTATCTTCCATTAAAGTTTGTACCATGAATTTAGAAACACCCTGTATATATATATATATATATATATATATAATCTGTTAAATATTCAAATGTTTCAAAATCTGCACTATTTCACTTACTCATATCGCAAAAAAGCGCGACAGTTGAATAAAACTAAATATACCACGTAGTAGGTGAACATATGTACAAAAATATAGAAAAAAAAAGTGGATTTCGTGTTTTTTTTTTTTTTTTGAAAAAAAATAATAATAAATGTTACAAAAATAGTAGTGTAACTTCTTCCCTATCAGAAAATAAAACATCCCATTTCCTTTCCTTTTCTCAAGAGAAATGGAATGTTTTATTTTCTTATAGGGGAGAAGTGACGCTTCTTTTTATGTAACTTTTGTATGTGTTTTTTTAAATCGAAAAATACAATGAGAATCCACTTTTTTTCTTTTCCATGTTTTTGTACATAGGTTCACCTGCTACTTGGTATATTTGGTTTTATTCAACTGTGACGCTTTTATTAGATATGAGTAATTGAAATGTTGCAGATTTTGAACCTGCTGAATATTTAACAAATTATATCTGCTGACAAAAACCGATTTAAAGTTACTATACAACATCTTCAAAGATGTATTAGTCAAAATATGAATTCTTATGATATACACATATTTATTAAAACCATCTAAAAGTAATTTTAGCAATTATAGAAGCATTTAAATTAATTTAAATTAAATGCTTCTGTTATTTAGTATCTCCTCCAGCCAATATAAGGTCTTAGGAAGTTAAGATAAAAATTATATTTCATTATTTTTTAAGGTTCTATTGGATATGTTACTTTATAACTAAGAAAGTATCCCAGTTTCTGGAAATGGGGCAGCCATCCCGATTATGAAAACGAAATTAGGAAACCATGCAAAAAAAAATCACCAATCGAAAGGATTAAAATTCTGCTTCATCTTCAAATTGTCCTTATTTAAAAATATTTTTCCCATTTTTGAATAAAAATTAATTAGCTTAAAACAATGGATGCATTTCAGAAGAAATAAAATTGAATCGAAGAATGGGGGCCTTTTAAATTTCTGTTTTAAAGTCGAATTTCTACGGATTCTATCTTATATTACTTAAAGTAACTTTTGATTGTTTATCGAATTTGTATTCTTTTTTGTCATGATGCCTTAAGCTCACATGAAAAATAATTTATTTTAAATAATGCTAGAGGATAAGTAGCTAATAAAAGTAAATGTTTCAAAATAACTACTTATATAACTCACTATTTCTTTCTGCAGTTTTTCTTTTTGACCTTTTTTTCAAGAAACATGTGGAACGGCTTTTAGAGCTATTAGAAGTATTTCCCTACCCATCAGAAATCCTGCTCTTCATAAATCTCTGTAAAATAAATCAAATGTGTAGGTCGAACTTAAACCCCAATCTCTTTCTTTCACTTTTTAATGGTTGTAACAGAATTTTATGACCGTAAAACTAGAAAATAATTGTTTATTTACTTTGTTTTATTTTTTACTTTCTATACCACACATTCTAAATCGTTTATCAATTGATTTTTGTCTTTTATTTATTGTTATCTAAAAATATATTTAGTTCCCTATTTCTGTATAAATAAGATTTATATTATCATGATATTACTGTTATTTTCCACATTAAAGGTATTTATATACATGTATATATTTGAAGAAGAACTGATTTAAACAGAACATATTATTCTAAATGAAACATTTAGAAAAGGGGCCGTCAACAAATGATGTCATGTTTGAAAAGGGGGAGGGGGGAGGCTCCTGAAATTGTGAACAGTTTGTGGCATGGGATTAGGAGGGGGTAAAAAGAAATGTGACATCGCACATTTTGCTTAAATTAAAAGCATTGAAAATCAAAACATTAAATTTTGAAGTTATTTTAAAATATAAATATATTTTGTGTTCATAAAGTAAAGATTTAAAGCCAAATATATTAAAATACATTTCAAATTCCAAAATATTGCTATTTTCAATTGCTCTTTCATGATAATATTTTATTACTATATATTATTTATGTATATTATTTATGTTTTTGCTGCAAATTTAATGTTATTTTATAGAAAATAAATACACGAATATTTTTATTGTTATGTAATAACAATGTTATGTTCCAAATATCGTTAAAACACGCAGTTTTTTTTTTTTTTTTTTTTTTTTTTTTAAGTTTGAAATATGATCTATAACGTAGTACTTTGTTTCTGAACTGCTAGTATATGTTGTTTTAATAGAGCGTGTCATGTGACAAGAGCGGAGGGAGAGGGGGTAAGATTGAGTGTGACACTTTGTGACAAATGGAGGAGGAGGGGTCAAAAATAGGGAAAAAATGTGTAACATCATTTATGGACAGCTCCAAACATGAAAATTATCATCCTGGATGTAGAGATTATAGGCAAAAATGGATTGCAGATTAGTATTATAGAACAACCCTCATAATTACTATTACTTTAATTTGTTTCCAAAAATATTGTGATAATTATTGTATACATTGAATTCTGATAAAGGAAAAGAAAATAAATTAGAACTGAAGGCATTTCTCAAAAAAATATCGACCACCACCATCTATAACGCAAAATTTTCTGACAAATTTACGGACTCAAAACACAAAATCGTGACATTTTTAGCCTGACTATTGAGGCGATTTTGAATTGAATAGGGTTTTCCATTATTAAATGTAGTAAAATACTTATTGAGTTATAAGCATTTGATGTTACATGATGAAGGGTTTTTCTCATTTGCCGCGTTATCGGTTTCAGAAATTCGGTTCAAAATGACTTTGGTAGCCTTTATTATAAATCTTTTGCCTCTACCAAAAATATGCCAGTAATATAGTAAAAAAGGCGTTAAATTACCACTATGTACAGGGTCGTAGCTAATCGAGTGCTAGGGGGGCTCAGCCCCCCTAAAACATTTTGAGCCTGCCCTGAAAAAAAATTCCAAGGCCACCAAATGAATTTCTGCTCCGAAAATCCAAATAAAATTCTGTTCTAATTTAGTTTTGAAGCCTTTCACAGTTTTGTAGAAATACTTAATTGTAGCTAAAATCGCACTGTAAAAAAAATCTGTAAAGTTACTAAACTTTTTCTAGGAAACTGGGATTCCAAGAACTTTTCATGTTACGGTGACATAAAAATTTCATGTAACCGACTCTGAAACTTAAATTTTTGCTGTTACCGTTACAGGAAAAGTTCTAGGAATCCCAGTTTCCTAGAAAAAGTTTAGTAACTTTACAGAATTTCTTTTACAGTGCGGCGTTTCAACACTCGCTTCCTCCTATTTGCTCATATGAAGCTTTATGATGTTTAATACTGTGATAGTTAGATATTCCAATTTTTCACTATCATATTTTTTCTTAGCTTAAAATTAAGTTATGCAACAGTGTAATAAAAAACATAATACCTACACTGTAAAAAAAAAAATCCGTAAAGGTACTAAACATTTTCTAGGAAACTGGGATTCCAAGAATTTTTCATGTAACGATAACAGGAAAAATCCATGTAACCGATTCTAAAACTTGAATTTTTGTTGTTACCGTTACAGGAAAAGTTCTTGGAATCCCAGTTTCCTAGATAAAGTATAGTACCTTTACAGATTTTTTTTTTTACAGTGTACAATGAAAGTACACACTAATTTGTCTTTCGGCATGAGAGAGAGAGAAAATGTAAGCCCCCCAACATTTTCTCGAGCACCACCCTCTCCCTTATTATTCACTTCTAGCTATGGTTCTGGTTATGTAACTGTTTTCTATAAAAAACGTCCAAAGGACTGGGCAATTTGCAGAAAAATTTTTAGGATATTTTTTTTTCTTCACTTATTCTAAACTCTACTTTAACACAATTTAAAGAACTCTATTTGAAAACTTTTCTCATAAAAAAAAATCTTCAGAAACTTTTATTTCCGTATATTTTTCCATATTCCCGCGTCGATAAAAGAGAAATGTAGTCAAATATACAGCTATAAGACTATATTTCGGGCCCCTCTGAAGTGGACAGGTGCCTTATATTCTCCCATAATAATCAACCTTAGGTTGAACATGCTGTCGTTATATATTTGATATGGTTTCTGAACAGCGGGTGAAATAAAATGTGGTGGGGAATGTTCCGAATACAATTGTGAGTTATGAATTTAATTGTTCAATAGAAAGAAAGTCTCCGTGGGGGATTCACAACTGGAAAAGAATTGAATACCAGTCAGGGATCTGCAGAGACTGCAACAGATGTCACTTAAAAGAACAGAAGTTTCCCCCATCAACTGAAAATTTGCGTGGAAGGGATGTATAGAATTTATTGTATAATATCCCGAAACATAAATTCTATCTTATAAAATATATAGCAAGTATTATAGTGGTAGTAGTGCAAATAGTACTTACACTAAAAGCTGTAAAATAGAAACAAATAAATATGTTTTAAAAATATATTTACGATTTCAGTTTATTAATGGGCAAATATCATAAAAAGTGACATTTTGATTGTCTGAGATATTTAAAACAATTCAAAATTTCAAGGGTTAAATTTAAATAAATATAATTATATTAAATAATAATATTATATAATATTATTAAATATAGTATAAATATTTAATAAATTTATTTTCTATTGGAGAATAAAAAAACTTAAAATTGTTAAATTTTGAAGAGCTTAAAAATTTAGTTAATTTTTCTGTAATTATATGTCATTTCTTGATACGTATGCTAAGATATTGACAATTTCCTTCTAAAGCATTTTTTTAATTCTTTTATTTGTTATTTAGGTCTATCACTTTAATTTTGTTTAAATTTGTAATGCCTTTTGAAAATACTTCTAAAAATGTTTTTTATTAGAATATAAAAAGATAAATAGATTGTATTTTATAACATTCAATAGTAATAACATACCAGCCCGAATTATAAACTCTCTCTTGTAAAATATAGCAACTATTAAAGTAGTTCTCGAAGTGCAACGCAATAACAATAATTGCAAATAGTATTTCTGCTAAAAGCTGTAAAAAAGAACTAAAAAAACGTGTTTAAAAACGCATATCGTTACATTAGTTAAAACAAACATACACGAATTGTTTTATCGATACTCTAAAAACATATGAATATTTTAGGACAAATATTTAAATGAACGTGTCTTTAGGAAATACTGGAATGCCAAATTATTAAAAGTGAACATGTTTCTGGCAATGTTTTAAACAAATGATAATAATTGTCTTTGGGTAAAATGTATGATTACTTAATAAGCTATTTTTAAGCAAATATTCAAATAAACACCATTTAAATGCGCCAAAAAAGCAATAAGCATAACGCATAGAAAGTAATTTGTCTATTAACTTTATAAGGATATTTTTCTGGCAAAAGAAAAATAAATCACGGATTCAGTATTTATGAAAGGTACATTTTCTTAAGTTAAACAATATGTATTTAAATATGTGTAATAAATGTTTGTCATGAAATACAAAAATGTAGGATGAAGCAAAACGAATCATAGAATTGCAGAAATTGTTCAGTCGTTTTTATTTTCTTCTTTTTTACAAGCTTTTAAATGAAGTTAGAACATTCATAATTCTGATATACTTGCATATTAATAATCCTAAAAATAAAATTTATTTACGTAATAGTTTTAAATGTTCAATTTTTTTTTTAATTACAATCGATGAAACATTTGTTTAATTAAAGAATCCGAATTATAACATATTTTGATGAGTAACTAAAAGGGAATATTTAATTCCAAAGTAGTTAGTAATATAAGAAATTAACAAATCCCTCGAAGTTTCTAATTAAAATAGGGATAATTTGTTGCTACATGTTGGTACATGTTGCTAACAAAATAAAGCAAAGAAATTTTTTTTTCCTGTTAATGTACATAATTATGGAAGTATCATGTTATGACTAATGTGATATTGTAATTAGTTAGTTATTGAAAAACAAAAGTCCTATTGTTGATATCTCACAATCTTCTACAGCTTAATCTCTCTTCATGTAATACCAGAGAACTGGTTATAGAAAATTATGTAGCAAATAGATTTGTTTCAAATTTGCATGATGAATACAGTAGAACCTCTTAACCAGGTTCTATAGACACAAATACCAAGTCATCTGCGTAGTTTGTGTTATGCACAAAATAATTAACAGAAAAGAAAGTATTAACGTTCCATGAACCGACAGCACAAAAATTTATGGTATCGAACACAAGGAAAAAAAATTATTTTTTGCAAGAATAGTAATAGGTATTTATTTTTGGCTTATGCGCCGCCTCACTTCGGGCAAACATGGATCATTTGATTCCCCTATTACTACTCTTCCATAAAATAAAGTTTTTTCCCTTGTGCTGGATACCTTAGGTTTTTGTGTTGTCGGTTCTTGGACTATAAACTCTGCAATGTCAGATACTACACGCAATTGGATTAAGTTAGTGGAATTAAGTTGGTCATAATGGGTTATGGATGAAGTTGGTCAAAATACTTATGTCCTCTGAAAATCCAATAACTGTTCTCCTTTCCTCTTGTTCAGTCGAACCTTGATCTCTATGTATCACTCTTTCATACATATTAGATCAAAAATTCTCAAAACACATAGCACCAAACCTCCATAAGTGACCAGCTAATAAGGAATATAAAGCTATGCAAGAAGTTGCACAAAGAAATTACTTTCGGCGCACCAGATTAACCAAAAATATTATAGTTCAGTTAAATCTGTACCAATTTTATAGGGTTGTTTTCGGGTAAATTGTGTTACCCGACCTAATGCAAGATTGCAAACCGAACTACTGATGTTATTTATTCACATGTTACATAAGAAAACTAATACAGTTAAAGTTCTTTTTTTTTTCCGGAAATACTGACACTATGTCTAAAAAAATCATCGTCATCTCGTGAATGATATCTTCGGTATTATAAGTTACCTGCGGGCCGTAAAGGCGCGTGTGTTCAGGTTGGCGTCTTTGAGGTGGGATTCTTTTGGGGTCAGAGCTAATTAGCTGAATGGCGCCCATTTCACCTTTTCAAAACGTGTCTCTTTAGTAGAACGAAGAAGGTGAGGATAGATGGCTCACATTTCTACTAACTGCGGTATTTCATTTTATTCTGAAAGGCTAAAATAGAGCTGATGTAAGCTTTGTCTCCAGCTACCGAAAAAAAAAGAGAAGAGTGATTGCACGTTCTTCGTAAAATATGTGTAACAATAGTCGTTTCACTTAAAAGTAGGAATCTAAGTGTTAAATCTAAACTTGTCAACTGTCCAGTTTCGAAAGTTTTTATTGAAAGTTACACTTTTTTTCATATGCCATTGAAAGCAAAATATTGAGTTATTTCAAAAACGAAACCAAATTCTGCATTGCATTTAAACAGTTCTAATAAACCTTTAAAATTTTTAATTCAAAGTTAAATCCTTCACTGTTATAAAGTAATTATGATAAACAAAGTTACCTTAATGTTTAAACTACATCTTTCTCAGAGGTTAACCTTGAAAATTCTTCCGAATTTTACCCAAAAAAATCTAGTTATTTAGTAGCGAATAACAACAAATAGTTCAACACATTTTCAATTAGCTGTTGTATCAGGCGATAAAAGATATTTAGAAAGTTTATAAAGACCGTCGGCCTCTCAGACTATCTGGATAAAAATTAATGCTGTATCTCAATATCTCAGTGTCTCTGCCCACTTAGCCCTATATAGGCAGAATTAGCCCTATTTTGTCCTATAAAGGAGGGATTAGCCCTAATTAACCCTTTATAGACCTATTCAGCCCTACTTAACCCTTTGTAAACCGATCTAGCCTTCTATTGGCAGGATTAGCCCTACCTATGCAAATTAGTTGAAGTACGCGTCATTCCAAACCCAAGTGACATCACTTCCGCCCACGTAGGTCCGTTCGGGATAAGAAAAACGTGATTAGATTCCTGACTGAAGCACGAAAGTATATTCTCTCCCAATTGCTGGAACGGTATGGATGTAATTGAGTACTATATATATATATATATATATATAATAGTGTAAGAGAAAAAAGAAAGGATAAATTTTAGAGTATCTCAACATTGTAAAATAAACTAACACTACAGATTACTATTACAAGAGACAAGACGAATTCTTAATATGGTTTTAAAAATACTGAGAAAGAAAGGACATAGGCTACCACAAATATTAAAAAAATTGTAAAACTATTTTTAACAAAACTATTTTATCAAATCAAATCATTATTGATTTATCATTAGAATTCTAGTAATATAAGTAATTTCAAGACTCTAAAAACATACAATTGCTTTTTTTAAATCAAATATTATTCATTCATAAAATGTGCGTAACTACATAAAGAATATTGTATATCACAAATATCTAAAGATCAGATATTTGACCTTTTAGATCATATAATTAATCTAAATTATAACATATAATTTCGAATGATTGTATGTTTCAAAAAATATTATGATAGAAATATACCCAGATTTTATACGTTCTTCATAGTCCACGATTAGCACTGAGTACGAGGGTTTCTTTATAGCAGAGCTGCCAAGACTGTGGCTCTTTGTATAGCAGTATTTTAATACAGAAAATGTTAGTTGCACAAAAACTTAGTTGTACGCAGTTGCACAGAAAAATTCTTAAATTGAAATACTATGCACGCTTATTAATTAAGACCAATACTATCCTATTCGTCGCAAAACAAGAATAAAAAATCTTATGCAAAAGCAATCTATAATGGGTTCTTGCCTTGATTTTTTTTTATTCAAAAAACAGTTTCCTAGCATTACATTTTTTCAAGTTTTCTTTTTTTTTTATTAATAGCATTTAGGGCGAGTTGTGCGTTGGCTTGTTTCTCACCGCCTATGTGATTTTTTTATCGAAATGATATCAGGAACGTTATTTAGGTCATTCGGAAAATGAAAAAAGAGAAGTCATGTTTATATACTTTCTCATAAATACATTTGTCTTCAAATCACGTTTGGACAGTATACTGTTAGACGTTTTCTAGAACCTACACTAAATAATCGATGGCATTCAAAAATGATAAATACTCCGAATAAGATTTTTAGTTCATTGGTAATTAAAACTCAACCAATGGTTATCATTTCAACAAATAGAACTTTTTTTAGAACGTTTTCTGTTATCTGCGTAGTACTGCTTTGGAATATAATAGCTAAAATTAGGTGCACTGTAAGTAAAAGTAGAGAAAATTTTGTTGGGAACAGTGTTGAATTCAAGGGGTGGCCCGGGGCGGACATTCCACCCCCGTAACAATGAAAAGTTTTTGAGATTTTGTTCTTTCAATGGTCAAAATGTGCAGAATAACACCGCCTACCCCCCCCCCCCCCCCCCCCGCGGAACTCTATAGTGCTCCTCCTCTGAAGTCAAGGAAATTTCTCTTGGAGAAAATCCTCTGAATTCAATACGTTAGGGGATATTTTTGCCACACTGTAAACATAACAATTCTTTATTAATTTAGAAAAATGTAATATAATCACAAACGAAAATAAATAAGCTCTTCCATATACCCCATGATTTCGAAAAGCGTTCTTTATTTTTAGAGACATTAGAAACGAATATTTTTTTCTACATATAAAGAAGTATTTATAAATATAAGGTTTTTTTCTGCCACAGATTTTCGGAAACGTCTAATGATCTGTTTTTATTCCATTAAAGCAATATAAATGCTGTAAAAAAAATTTTTCGCTACAGGATTCTAATGTAAAAAAATATATATATATAACTGATATTGATATTATTGTTGTTATTTGTTTTTATTGTTGTCTGTTTTAGTTTTGATTCTTTATTATTATTATTTATTATTTCTTTTATTATTATTATAAGTTATTATTTCTTTCGCAGCTTTTCAAATTGTTCTGTTTTTTTTTTTTTTTTTTTTTTTTTTTTTTTTTTTTTTTTAACGGTAAGAAGTTTTGAATTCTAAAAAAAAAAAAAAAAAAAAAAATTAACATACGCAATTTATTATTATTATTTTAAATGCAATAAATTATACATACTTTTAAAATTGTGTTTAAAATCATGAATATTTTATTAAATTTATAAATACTTTAAAAAGCATAATTATAAGCTGAAAATATATTTTGAAGGAGTTGTTGCAGAATCTGTGCATCAAGGTTTATAAGAATTTAAGTTAAATCTTAAGTAAAGAAAGAAAACAAATAGTGAAGCGTATTTAAAACATTAAACTGCATGTTAAAAAAAACACTCAATTATAATTATTTAAAGAAAAAAAGGTTTGCTAAATAATGATTCAAAAAACATTAATGCACGCACTAAAAACTACAGACAAATCTATAAAACTGTACGAATACTGGAATTTTGATTAATTCATTTTAAATTTCTCATTGTGATGTATTAATTATTCATTTACCTAGTTTATTATGTAAACAGCATATAATTTAGTCCATCTGTCAGTAATGCTAAACGCAAAATTAACAATAGATATCTAAATCTGTGTTACAGTTCGTTTGTCTGCAGCGTCATACTTAGCAAAAAAGAGAAAAAAAAGATGGGATTTTTTTTGTTTAAATCTGAAAAAATTCATTACATTTACAGGGTTTGTACGCTACAAGGGTCTGTTACCAGAACGTTTGTAAAGTAATATTTGCTTTATTTAATGGAAAAAACTCTAATTTTAGGTATAGTAATAAGTACATTATGAATTTTCTGGTGCGAAATCCCAGGTATCCCCTGATGCGTACTAATCCTGATTTACGTCAATGGCATAATTTTCTCTCGATTTCGATAAGTGTTAACATTATTAACCATTTTCAGCGCATTTAAATTTGTATAGCAATATTGTTTCTCATATGTCTTTTTTATTTAACGTATTTTAAAATCCATATGATATTAAATATATTTTTTTAATCATAGAGAGGAAATATTCATAATGCCATTTCTAAAATGATTACAGTGTTTGTAGACACAGAATCAAAATTTAGACAAATTTACGCCACTAAGACGCAATCGCTGTAAAATTTTTCAGTTTTACGGAGAAGAACATACTTTTTTTTTAAATGTATGATGTCACAGTCAGGCAAGCGACAGTATAAGTCTCGACATCTGCATTGAATAATTCGAAAAATTATTCATTCCTTATTGCACATAAATATACTGAAAAAATGCTGAATAAAACTTATCTAAACAAGTTAGAAATTGCACGTCAAGTGTAGCTTAATATGTCCTTTTTATTTAACATATTTTAAAATTCATTTACCATTAAATATATATGTATTTTAATCATATAGAGAAAATATTCATAGTGTCATTTCTAAAATGATTATAATCTTTGTAGACACAGAATCAAAATTTAGATAAATTTACGCTACTAAGACGCAATCGCCGTAAAAATTCTCAATTTTATGAAAGATAACATTCTTTTTTTTATAAGTATGATGTCACAGTTAGGCAAGCGACAGCATAAATCTCGAACACATCTACACTGAATAATTCGAAAAATTATTCATTCTTTATTGCATAGAAATGTACTGAAAAAAATGCTGAATAAAACTTATGTAAAAAAACATTTATTTTTACGAACCACAACTTACGGGACATGGAGGACTAGAGGCCTAGCTTTCAGAAAAATGAAACTGAGAAATACTATGACGCATTTACCACCGGGTGGTTTCGTGAAACGCCTCACCTTTGATGCAATTCATGACATAGTTTGATTCCAGTATTTCATTGATCGACTAAAACGGGTTTAATTATTTGATCAGAAAACATCTCACAACGGTAAAAGAAAGAAAATCCGTCAAGAATGCTCAAATGAAAGATGATTTTGCCAAAGTAAAGTATGCGAAATTTTCATTGGTCGCGATCACATGAAAATTTCACATAATTTACCAACTATTTAATTTTTTTTTTCTATTTTTTGTAGTTTCAATTTATGTTTGTTGGAGATTATAATGCTATAAAAGAAGGCCAGAGTTTCGAGTTCGTCCAATATATTACTACACCATACAAAAAAATAAAATAAAAAAAAAAAATAATCGTAATTTTTTGCAATGCGCTAAAAATATCTCTAATATAATTTTTCAAAAAATTTGCTTTATTGAACTAGTTGTTTAAACGTTCCATTAATAACGATTAACCTCTTCAGACCTGATATATCTTATAGGATACATATCTTTACAATTTTTTTCACGTATATTAATAATGTAAAAAAAAAGAGAAATTGGTGTAAATGGAGGCCTAACAGACAGAAGAATTAAACAAAATAGTAATTTGTTTGTTATAGCTCTTTTTAGTAAGCTACGTGTTATATTAAATTGGCTTGAAGCAAAAATGTACGAAATGAGCAAAAATGAAAACTCAAATAATTTTATTGTGCGTTAAGATATCATTTGTAGAGTCCATTAGTAATGAAAAATTACCAAATATATATTTATTTTATGTTTTTCAATGTTTTTACAATGCCAAAAAGTATAATAAAATTAAAAAATCCAAAGAAATTGTCAAAAAATGTCTTTTTTGAATCCTGATGTATCATCAATTTTTATCAACAAAAAATAAATTCTTTTTATTTTTTTTGCTGATCAATCTTTTTTAGGTATCGGTTTGATAATATAAATCCATAACTGAAATTAAGAAAAGTACATAAATAAACCCTGGGGTCTGAAGAGGTTAAAAATAAACTTTAGATTACTAATGCAATTTTTCGAAGTATTGTATTCCTTTAAGTATTAAACTATACCCATAGGTGTGGCATATAAATTGAAAATAAATATAGATAAATGTATTTACTTGATGATGCATTTTTTAATCCTTCAGTGCATAGAGCTGACCGGTTACACAGTTGTTTTTTCGCATGTATGGCGTGGAGCTTTATTTTCTTCTTTTAACGAATTCGGTCGGTATTTTTTTTTTTTTTAAATTCCCAAATGTCACATTGGCAACAGAATATTAGGATGAAAAATTTTCATTTCTTGAGTACGTGAACAATAGGTTTTGCATTCTTTCAAATAAATTTCTTTTTAAATTCTGGTGTCGTTTACTCATTTCAGTATTTTTTATAAACAGAAGTGTCTTGCCCCTGAAAGGGTTAATGTATTTTGCATGCATTTGTATGTATGTGCATTTTTTTACTATCTGACGCAAGAGAATGATTAAAAATTGAGCAAAAGTCTAGTTTGATCGATTTTTAGAGTTATTGTGTCAATAGATAAGCTCTGTATGTCCCATTAAATAAAATATAGTGGATTTAAGTTTTAAACTTCTGAATATTTTAAAAATGATGCTTTTATGTCCAAACGCAAACCCAGATTCTGATAACACAATATTTTAGCTCTAGCACTTTTCAGATTATTTCGTTTGTAAAATGGTTTGTGGATTGTTTAGAGGGAGAGATGCTGCGGCATAACAAAATGGATTTAAAATTTCACCTTTTTTTACTAATAAAAAATACCCTAAACATTAAAAACAGATAATGGGTACCTTGTAGTTCTATTAAATATTTATTATCAGGCATTTTCACGTCAAAAAAGTAAAGATTATAAACAAAATGTCATCGTTCTTTTAAAATGAGGAATAATGCCTCCATTGTAATTTTAAATTTCTCATCTTTTAATAAATCGTGAGAAAAGCAAATGCATGGGATATAATTGATAGTATAAAAAGTTTGTTAAAACCATTAGATTTTTAAATCACATGATTTTAAGAACTTCACCGTTTACATAAACATTTTAATAAACAATTTTATATTACTTAAAAAAAAAAAAAAAAAAAAAAAAACATTGATATGTTTTGGTTTTAATCTGATGAGAACCATAATAATAATAAAAATAGAAATACGAATCGTCTCACTGTCAATACAAATGACACGCGACGATGAGATGATATATGTTCGAGGAACCACGGATAGCGCCAAAATACTTTGCTTACGACCCGAATAGCCTTGCACTCTTAATAGAAAAGAAAAAAAAAAGACAAATTGACACCGGAGAAATTTAAGAGAAAAAGTAGACAAATTAAAGATACCGAGAGACGGTTAGTGGGCTGGCGGGGCTCTGAAGCTATCGACTTTCCCTGCCCTCATCCCGAACATATATGTCTCTCATCGCAGAAACCATGCGCACTATTGTAAAATAATAATAATAGTAATAATAATAATAAATAGATAATAATACAAAATTATTTTCCAACTTGGCTCATCCTATTCAAGCTTAATGAGGAATTTATTCATTAATGCTAACCATGACTTAAGAATAATAAAAGAAACTGTATCATTGCAAACAAAGCTTTTGCTAATATATATTTCAATGGAGTCTCTTATAATGGACTTACGACAACAATTTAATACGAAACATAATTTGCTTTCATTAACCTCTTCAGTCCTGGAGTACCCATTTGGGTACATTAAAACAAAAGCTAAAATTACCCCCAAAATTTTTTATAAGTGCACAGATTTCTGCTAGCATTATCCAGATACTTCACAGTGTCCTATATTACCAGTAAATGTGCCACATGTTTAAAGAAGTAGGAACCATGTGACTTTGAAAATGAAACATTTCCAAGATGGATGAGATAAACAACTTTCCAACGACTTCATGTCAAAATGTGTTAATAATACAAATTTTTGAGTAAATAAAAAAAAAAAGGGTATTGCATTTTTTATAAACTATAATGTTTCAAGAATGATTTAGAGTTGTTTATAAATGTTGTTCATATGTACATGGATGTGGAAAACATCTGTAAATATTTTGTACCCATTTGGGTACAATGGGTCTTTACTATACATTTCCAGCTAAAGAAACTAATTTTCTGTGTAACTATTGTGTACACTTGGTTATTAAAAAAAATTTTTAGGAACGAACACATTATTTAATTTAGTCGTACAAAACAATTTAAAAGGACCTTTTTCATTTTTTAAAATAATGTGAAGTAATATACTAAATTTACTGCTAAAATATGTCATAATTTTTAATAACTTCAAAATTTTTAACACAATTTGAAAAGTTGTACAGTTGTCCAAGCCCGTATGTATTAGTCAAAAAAGTCTATAATAAATGATACTTTATTAGAAGATTATTATTAAAAGGTATGTATACTATTACAAGATATATATAGTATATGTATAGCATATATCTGTGGCTTCCGGTAATAACCAGGTAAGGCACATTTATAATATTTTGAGTAATTAACGTTTAAAGTTTTCAAATGTTTTTTTATCATTACTTTTATAAAATAGATTAGAACGTAATAATTTTCATTACATTCAATTAGGATATAAGAACCTCTTATTTTGCCAAAATAATCATATAAAAATGGTTTTTATTAATTGAGAAAAATTATTACTGTTTTTCCAATTTTTAAATGAAAATTTGTGTCGCCCTATAACGGGAAGTATTCGATTTTTTTTCAGTACTATGGCAGATGAAAGCACTCTTTTAAAGCTACATTTTCCAAATTATCTCAATTTTTTTTTTCAAAAATGTGCCTTACCTGGTTATTACCGAAAGCCACAGATATAGTATAATAGCAAGATATGTATTACAATTATTACAAGATATGTATAATATTTTTGCGTAAAACATAACTTTAGGTAAAAAATCATTTAAATTGTTTAAATTGATATAATTTTTTTAAATAATAAATAGGTTTATTTTTGTAAAACAAAATTGGTTTTATTTGTTTAAAAAATGACACTTTTATTCAATTGTGACCTGATGTACCCATATGGGTACATAAATTTTAACTATTTAAGAATTTTAAAAATAAAAAACTAATTTTATTTTCTTTTTTCTAAGTCTAAAAGCACCATAATTTGCTAAAAAAATAATTTTTCTATGCAGTAGATTTTTCTCGGGACTGAAGAGGTTAAACAGAATCCCCCTCCCCATCTAAATGTAAATATAGATAAAGCAGTGTTAGTGCGACCAAATTTAATATCGGATTCAAGCCATCCTTTTCTAATTCTAAGCTTTCTCTTATACATGCCTATATAATAATTTAAGTGACCTTTTTTCTGTAATATGAGGTACCGTATTTACTCGTGTATAACGCGCACTTTTTTCCAAAAAGTTAGAGCAAAACTCCTAGGTGCGCCTTATACACGAAATAATTATTTACTGTTGAATGCAGTCCAACGATATACATATGAAACAAGGAATTATTCAAAGAAGATATTAAAACTTGGAAAATGTTACTTAATTGAAGTATTACTGCGTATTTATTTCATTCCTTGCAGTTTCTTATACAACAGAGCTAATGACATTATCTAAACGCTAATTAGCAAGTCTCTTTACCGTGACTCATTCTTATTTCCCGTCATTCTCTTACAACCTGAAGTCTAAAAATGCATTTTCGTCTTGTTTTCTGGTCTGGTGTAATGTTTGTTTTGACTTTTTTTTTACTGAAATTCATTTGGTCATTCTTCATTAGCGTATCAAATTTATGGTGCGCGTTATATACGAGATTTTAAGAAATCGCCATTTTTACTTGTAAAGTAGGGGTGCGCCTTATACACTCGTGTGCCCTATACACGAGTAAATACGGTATTTCATAAACACCTGCAAGATCCTTATGTCCTATAGGGTCAAATTTCTTATTAAATAAACTCTTTAATGTTGGTGGCGGCGTCACAATCAATTCAATATTAAAATTTTTTAATTTTAATTTTAATTTCTCAAAATTGCTTTTCAAATATAGAAAATAAATTCTTTTTTAAAAAAAAATCGATAGTTTAAATAATTTAATACTTAAGGGTTTATTCGAAAAAGTATTTGTCCACCCTGAACAGCTTGAAATTTCATGATACATTTTCAGACATATTTTTAAAAGTAAAAATATGAAAGTTGCTGAGGTGGTTTTTGATGAGATGTACAAGAGACGGTTGATTTTATTTTTCGCTCAAGTAATTAGAATTTTATTTATAATCAATTATTTTTTTTTCATTTATAATCAATTATTACCAAAAAATTGACAAGCACGGCAGATAATGTAGTTTCTTATTTCTAAATAAGAGAGTTCGGCAGTTTGATGAGTGTGAGAGCAAAAATTAATTTAAAAATAAATCAGAGATATAGCAATTTTGATTGAAATACACCCTTAAAAGGAAGAGGATATAAAATATGGGAATATATGGGATAGGGGAGAGTGGGGATACTTGAACATAGGGGATACCCCTATTATTTCTACAGTTGGTTAATTTTTCTTTCTAAAACTGGCAATATGGTAACATATTTATAGTTCTGAACATGTAAAAAAGAAATCACATACCTTGGTACCATTTTGAAAGTATGGTGATTAATAGTTGTTTTCCCTATCTAAAGTAAATATTTAGATGCATGATTTTTTTTATTTTATTTTATTTTATTTTATTTTATTTTATTTTTTTATTATTTTTTTTTTTGTTATCAAAGTTTTGTTTAAAGTTGCAACAATATATATAATGTCAACCTTCGCGGTGAGCGACCAATTTTCGTCGACGACCCCTACCTACGACACAAATAGACCTACTCTCTTGCGCGACAGCGCTGTCGCCGGCAGGCGACCACGGATAGCGCCAAAATACTTTGCTTACGACCCGAATAGCCTTGCACTCTTAATAGAAAAGAAAAAAAAAGACAAATTGACACCGGAGAAATTTAAGAGAAAAAGTAGACAAATTAAAGATATCGAGAGACGGTTAGTGGGCGGGCGGGGCTCTGAAACTATCGACCTTCTCTGCCCTCATCCCGAACATATGTCTCTCATCGCAGAAACCATGCGCACTATGTAAAATAATAATAATAGTAATACTATCGACCTTCCCTGCCCTCATCCCGAACATATATGTCTCTCATCGCAGAAACCATGCGCATTATGTAAAATAATAATAATAGTAATAATAATAATAAATAGATAATAATACAAAATTATTTTCCAACTTGGTTCATCCTATTCAAGCTTAATGAGGAATTTATTCATTAATGCTAACCATGACTTAAGAATAATAAAAGAAACTGTATCATTGCAAACAAAGCTTTTGCTAATATAGGGTAACACCCCCAGTAATTGGCATGCACCAGTGATTGGCACATCCTACAAACATGTCCTAAAACAAGATTTATATCCAGTCCTTTAAAAATGCAAGATCATATACCAGATATATGCTCATTTACGTTAAATATTGTGACTTTGATTTTTGCTACTAGATGATAATAGTGCCTAGGAAAGAGAAACAATTATGGCTTGTATGAAATTAGCCATTTTTGTTGCAAATGCTTCTACTTTCGTTTAAGGAAGGCATGCTTTTCAATTCATTTTTATATGATTTATAATATTTTTTAAATTTTAATTGACAACGGTTTTGTTTAGTTAAAAAGGGTTACTTTAATAGTGTAAAAGTATTTTCGACACAAATATTTGGATTTCTGATTTAATGATAGATGCCAATTAATGGTGCTTCAATTTTGCTAGTTCCAAGTAATTGGCACCTATTCTAATTACAAGGAGTTCGCAAGGAATTTGAGATTAAACCACTTATTTTGGAAGTACTTTTAAAGTTATAGACTAATTTTGTTTATCATTTGTTTTTATTTGAAAATGTGAAATATTATCAGTAATTGGAATCTATTAAAACTTCACATGACAATTACTGGACACAGCATGACAATTACTGGGTATTAATATAAGTATATTGTATTGTTTTAAAGTGTTCACATTTCAGACTAATATGCTGCTTTTTTACTCTCAAAAACCTGAAATATGGCATCTTCATCTACAGTAAATTCATTTAAAGCGATTAAACCCAATGCAAATGTAAAGTTTTTTTTAATATAAACTTGTGCCAATTACTGGATCACAAGGTGTCATACATTGGTGTTATAGGTGCCAATTACTGGTGATTTCAGCAACTTTTTATAAATATATTTTTATAAAAATACTTTTTCAAAATTTTTAGCTTTTAGTGGGCAAAATAGATGCACAGATATGCATTCTTTGATTTAAAAATATTTCCAAGTAAATATCTTATATCTTTCTAATAAAAATTAAGTAAAGACAATCAAAAAGTAAGCTTAAAGACAAATTCTTAAAGTGCCAATTACTGGGGATGTTACCCTATATTTCAATGGAGTCTCTTATAATGGACTTACGACAACAATTTAATACGAAACATAATTTGCTTTCATTAAACAAAATCCCCCTCCCCATCTAAATGTAAATATAGATAAAGCAGTGTTAGTGCGACCAAATTTAATATCGGATTCAAGCTACCCTTTTCTAATTCTAAGCTTTCTCTTATACGTGCCTATATAATAATTTAAGTGACCTTTTTCTGTAATATGAGGTACCGTATTTACTCGTGTATAACGCGCACTTTTTTCCAAAAAGTTAGGGCAAAACTCCTAGGTGCGCCTTATACACGAAATAATTATTTACTGTTGGATGCAGTCCAACGATATACATATGAAACAAGGAATTATTCAAAGAAGATATTAAAACTTGAAAAATGTTACTTAATTGAAGTGTTACTGCGTATTTATTTCATTCCTTGCAGTTTCTTATACAACAGAGCTAATGACATTATCTAAACGCTAATTAGCAAGTCTCTTTACCGTGACTCATTCTTATTTCCCGTTATTCTCTTACAACCCGAAGTCTAAAAATGCATTTTCGTCTTGTTTTCTGGTCTGGTGTAATGTTTGTTTTGACTTTTTTTTTTACTGAAATTCATTTGGTCATTCTTCATTAGCGTATCAAATTTATGGTGCGCGTTATATACGAGATTTTAAGAAATCGCCATTTTTACTTGTAAAGTAGGGGTGCGCCTTATACACTCGTGTGCCCTATACACGAGTAAATACGGTATTTCATAAACACCTGCAAGATCCTTATGTCCTATAGGGTCAAATTTCTTATTAAATAAACTCTTTAATGTTGGTGGCGGCGTCACAATCAATTCAATATTAAAATTTTTTAATTTTAATTTTAATTTCTCAAAACTGCTTTTCAAATATAGAAAATAAATTCTTTTTTTTAAAAAAATCGATAGTTTAAATAATTTAATACTTAAGGGTTTATTCGAAAAAGTATTTGTCCACCCTGAACAGCTTGAAATTTCATGATACATTTTCAGACATATTTTTAAAAGTAAAAATATGAAAGTTGCTGAGGTGGTTTTTGATGAGATGTATAAGAGACGATTGATTTTATTTTTCGCTCAAGTAATTAGAATTTTATTTATAATCAATTATTTTTTTTCATTTATAATCAATTATTACCAAAAAATTGACAAGCACGGGAGATAATGTAGTTTCTTATTTCTAAATAAGAGAGTTCGGCAGTTTGATGAGTGTGAGAGCAAAAATTAATTTAAAAATAAATCAGAGATATAGCAATTTTGATTGAAATACACCCTTAAAAGGAAGAGGATATAAAATATGGGAATATATGGGATAGGGGAGAGTGGGGATACTTGAACATAGGGGATACCCGTTTTATTTCTACAGTTGGTTAATTTTTCTTTCTAAAACTGGCAATATGGTAACATATTTATAGTTCTGAACATGTAAAAAAGAAATCACATACCTTGGTACCATTTTGAAAGTATGGTGATTAATAGTTGTTTTTCCCTATATAAAGTAAATATTTAGATGCATGATTTTTTTTATTTTTTATTTTTATTTTTTTTTTATTTTATTTATTTATTTTATTTTTTATTTTTTTTTTTTTTTTGTTATCAAAGTTTTGTTTAAAGTTGCAACAATATATATAAATTTAATAAGTATAATCTCAACTGTATTTTGAATCTAAAATAGCTCAAATAGCTGCATGCTTTACTTAGTAAAACTCTGATAAACAAAAATAGTGGTAATGGGGATACTTGAGCCAGTGAGATTGGGGATACTTGAGCCATTGCTCAACCATCCCCACTAGGAAATTAAAAATGGGTAAAACAAACAAAAAATAAAATTACGTCCTTATATTCACTAATCCATTTTTTCTGGATAAAAGGGAGCAAAATTTTTTTTATTTTATTTTTTTTCTCAAAAAAATAATGATTTAGAGAAAAAATGTTTACAAATTTATTTTTTTTAAATGAAAATATTCATTTTATTTTTCATTTTGACTAACAAAATAACCTGTCTAGATAAATGTAAAATATTGTAATACTTTAATTAGTTAGGTCCAACATATTAAATATTTATTTTTTAATATAATATATTAAGATTAATATTTTATATTGAAATTGTAACCTCTGTTACTGTAACTTTTTTTAAATCAAAGAAATGGCTTCTATTGTCCCCAACAGAAGGCATTACTGAGTTACCATGTAGGTAAAAGAAAAAAGATGTGTGGTTTTACAACTATTCTGAATTTGTTCTTCATACATGTTGCCAAAGAGCTGAAACATCTGAATTCTAATCTCAATTGGTTTTGAAGGACTTTATGCATCATAATTTATCATCCTGTAAAATATTTGTGCAAAAATAAAGCAAAAAAAATTACTTTTGTAGGTATTTTTCCGTACTGGCTCAAGTATACCCTCCATGGGGATACTTGAGCCACGATGTAAAAAAAAGTAAAAATTAATTAGACATAGAAAAATAATTCAAAATTAATTGAAAGTGGTTTTCAGTTGAAGAATAATTATCAAATTTTCATTTTCACTATTTTATTTTGTTCTAAGAAATTATAAAAAATTAAACAAAATTAAAAATTAAAAAGTGGTTCAAATATCCGCATCTTCCCCTATATAATAGAATAATGTATGAGAATACTGATCAAATAATAATATCACATGATTTGGTTAAGCTTATTTCAAATTTTCAAATTAACTTGAAATCTAAACTGAACTGGAACTTAAAAAAATAGACTGGCTTTGGCAGACTAGAATAAATATTTATAAATGAGAAATATATAAAAGAACAGGGGTGTGTGAAGACAAAATTGCGCCGGGACAAAGTTTCAATTTGCCCCCCCCCCCTTTCGAACTTTTTTGTGACAGGTCGAATATGACGTTTGTAGTACAAATTTGACGCCCCCTAAATTACCGAGCCCGGGGTGACCGCCCTCTTTGCCCCCACTTTCGCACGGCACTGTGAAAAAGCGTATTCTTAAATAGGAAACATAATCTTATTAAAATTAAAAATTGTAATAATTTTTTTTTCAATTTTTCATTGTATATATCTTTATAAATGTGTTAAATGGCATGATAAACAATTTTAGTGACCTCTGGAAATGATATTCATAAAACATTGGTTGTCATGCTCCTTCTTTTTCCTCAAGCAACAATTTTAAACAGGTCTTACTAGGGAGCTTTCCCAAGTGTAAGTTGTGGATTTGGACGAGTGTGGTATCAAAAGAAAGATCTCGTTGTGTACGTTAAAAAGTGCAATGGAAGTACCCGTCCGAATCCAACCGTTTTCGAAACATCAGCACTTGAAATGTGAATGAATAAATAAATAAATTGACAGGCGGGTATATAAATTGTTCGCAAGTTAAAAATTTATTTGCATTGTTTTTAATCCTCCTGCCAATACCTTTTCCCGAGCTACAAGCAAAATCCTTTACATCCACACATTGCCAGTTATTTCTTCTCTTTTAGACAGGCACTTCACATTCTACGAAGTTTTCGCGTACAGCTGCATTCGAAGAGCTTTTCCATGTGTGTTTGTTATTTCTAGCACCTTGTTTTATGCAAATTTTTCGATAAATGTGTGGCGTGACATAATAGATAAACTGTATGTGCATATAGTGTGTAAAATAAAATGTTTTTCTTAGGTTGGCTTAACTTACGAACAATTTATATACCTGCCTGTCAATTCATTTATTCATTCATTCACACTTCAAATGCTGATATCTAGAAAACGGTTAGATTCGAACGGGTAATTCCATTGCACTTTTTAACGTACATGATGATATCTTTATTTTGATACCACAGTTGTCCAAATCCACAATTTACACCTGGGAACGTTCCCTAGTTAGACCTTAACTTAATTCTAAACAATAAATTTGAATTGAGAATTGAAATAAAATGCCAGATATCGCCAAATAATTTCGCAAGGAGTTAGCTATACCTTATAATATATTTTATTTTAAGCTTTTACCTTCCAGAATTTTTTTTAATATCCCTTGTTTAGCCCTCTAAGCTTTTAGAACGTAATATTCCGTTCACTAAGCTCCAGGTTTCACGCAATATAAGCAATATTTAGATTCTATAGATTTAATGAATTAATTCTATATTAGACCATAAAGAATTCTAATAGAAGAAACTCTATACAGAATTAATTCTACAGATTTAATGAATTTTCAATGCATTTTCGAATGATTAATACTCTTAAGGATTACATTCATGTTTGCAATTATGTCATATATATATATATATATATATACATATAATTTTGAAAGAATCACATTTTCTTAGCATTTAAAACAAAGTTCAAAGAAAACAACATTACAATTTTACCCCTTTTGCAAAACGCTCAGAGGGTCAGAGAAGTATTCTAAAAATAATTAAAGAAAAGACAATTTACTGCCATTTGTTAAGAAATGGAATGAATAAATAAATGGCATTTTTTAAAATTAATTTTCATGCGAAAAGACATCTGCGACATACATGTTCCATCTTGAAATTTTACTAGTGGGCTAAAGAGAAATATAGATAATAGTGACTTCTAATTCAGTTATGTTCTTCACATTGATGAAATCCTTGTTGATTAAAATACATCTTCTATATCAAAACCATATTGAATGCAACGTTTTGGAATTTGAAAGCTTCCTGTTTTACATGAAGCCCTCAGGTTATTATCACACTATACTTCTCAATAAAATGATAAACAACATTAGCTTATTAACTTTCACTATGAGACTCGACAGTCTACATTGCATTTTTATTTTGAAAGAGCAATGCTGAAGACATCATTATTTAATCAGCATTGCCTGTTCAGATGCCATTTAATAAATCATTACGAGATATCACCGCAACAGTGACGTGTCCTTTCGTACCGCAACATTTGCGCAGGCGACAGTAACACCTCCATGGAACTAAGTGTGAATATGTGTAGCTAAAACTGTCCTACTTCCAAGTCCTTCCTCGTGGCTGAAAGATTTGCATAATTGCAGAGGCGACCATTGCCCAAGCCTCAAAGTAGAGCAGAAGGAAAGCCTCCGAGGCGCTGGGACACTTTCACCGTTTAAGTTTGTCTTTAACCTTTATTTACCAAAAAAATACAGTACAAAATTCTAGAGTTTTCGATGAAATAACATTAATCCTTCTTTCACTTTTGATCTTAAATACTTCTAATCTGCGTCACGGATTGATGTTAGCTTTCGAGCCGCGATGACACTTTCATAGTTTAAGTTTGTTTTTAACCTTTATTTACCAAAAAAATACAGTACAAAGTTCTAGAGTTTTCGATGAAATAACATTAATCCTTCTTTCACTTTTGATCTTAAATACTTCTAAGCTGCATCACAGATTGATCTTAGCCTTCAAGACGCGGTGACACTTTCGCCATATGCATCTGTCTTTAAACTTTATTTATAAAAAAAAATACAATACAAAATTCCAGGGTTTTCAATAAAATAACATTAATCCTTCTTTCATTTTGATATTAAATACTTCTAAACTGTGTCACAGATTGATCTTAGCCTTCGAAGCTCGATGACACTTTCACCATTTAACTTTGTCTTTAACCCCTATTTACAAAAAAGAAATATAGTACAAAATTCTAGAGTTTTCGATGAAATAACATTATTCCTTCTTTCATTTTTGACCTTAAATACTTCTAAATTGCGTCACAGATTGATCTTAGCCTTCGAGGCGCGATGAAACTTTCACCATATGCATTTGTCTTAAACTTTATTTACAAAAAAAAAAAAAAAAAAAAAAAAAAAAAATACAGTACAAAATTCCAGAGTTTTCATCAAATACTATTATTCCTTTTTTCACTTTTGATCTTAAATACTTCTAAACTGCGTCATAGATTGAACTTAGCCTTCGAGGCGCGATAGTACTTTCACGATTTAAGTTTGTCTTTAACTTTTATTTACGAAAAAAAACACAGTACAAAATTCTAAATTTTTCGTTGAAATAACAGTATTCCTTCTTTCACTTTTGATCTTAAATACTTCTAAACTGCGTCACGGATTGATCTTAACCTTCGAAAGTCCTCCAAGTAAAAGTGTCATTTCTTATATTTTGCATTTAAACATTTTCGTTGAAAAAAAAAATAATAAATAAATAAAACTAGATTTTTCGATGAAATTAAGGTAAGCTTTCAGTTATTTTTAACGTGCATACTCTTAGACAGGGATACTGAAGAATCTTAGTTTGAAAGAAAGACCTCTATACTTGTTAACGAATTATTTAGGTTTCGCATTTAATCTTTTTCACTGAAAAAAATAACAGAACAAAATTTCGATTCTATGCTTTTCGATGAAACAATATTATTATTATAATTATTTTTTTTAACTCCTGATCTTTTACTTTGGGGTACACTGTTAAACATAGTCTAAATAAAGATTTTAAGGATTAGAGTGATCTGTAACACAATCTGGAATATGTACAAAGTCAGTCTCAGTATTCTAGACTCGCACTTATTTCTTAAGAGTACTAGTAGCATTTTTACTGTTTAAGTTTAAGGAAAATCATTTTTACACACACACATATATATATGTTAGAAAACAAGTCATAAACTACGCATTCGTAGATGCACTGGCACCTACGAAATATTTATAAATTCATGCGAAAAAACATTTATTTTCCACTCGAAGGATAGTTTATAGTAAGTATGGATTTTGACGAAAGGAAAAAAAAAACAATTCCTTTATGTATTCAGCTTTTTTAAAAATAAAATGAGCTGTAAACAAAGTATTTATAAGATTCAATTGCACTAAAGGTGCAATTGGAGTTAATTCATTCATGGCATACTTTGATCATTCCAAAGATGTTTAGTTATACACTGGAATTGAATTATATGCTTAATGAATATCTATGTCTACCCCACGTCCATATATGTTGACTTATGGAAGTTATCCAAAGTATACAAATTACAAACAGCCACATGCAAATTATTAAGTTTAAAATTTCAAATACACTCATTATAGCAAAATAAAAAAAAAAATTACCCCAGATGTAGAAAGCCTTCTAGAGTAAGTTCAAGGGTTTTCCATGAAACAAAATTAAACTTTCTTTTATTACTGACGTGACACTTTTAGATAGTAATAGAGACCGTTATTCATCTTTAAGAAAACCTTCAAGCTATGGTGACCTTTTCGATTTTAAATTTTGCCTTTAATAATTTTCATTGAAAAACTAGCACAAGTTTCCAAAATGTGCGATGAAACAATCTGAAATTTCTTTTTTGATGAACACACTAACTTCTAGTAAGTACTAGACCTAATCTTTAAGGAAAAAATATATACTTTTAATTTAGTTAATCTATATTTCAATTGTGTTTCACAATGTATGAGATGTGCGTACCGCATTTCCCCAAAACAAACTCTTTTCAAAAGTCGTCTTTGAAAAGAAAAAAACGATCTTTTTATTTCCCTTTTGTCTGATTTAAAAATACTTGATTCATTAAGCAATTTGAGAATAGGGCAGAGTTAGTTCGTTAAAAAAAAGTTTGGCACAGAAATATGTCAATGATCTATCTGCATTATAAAATTTAAGTTCAATTAATCTTTTAATTAAAAATAATGTCTCCGAATTTAATCAAAATTAAGGATGTTAGTATAGTTTTGCTACTAAAACTTCTGATTTTATCATTTCAAGACGAAATTTGTTTCGCGTTTAAATTTCATTTATTTTTTATTTTTAAATGGTTTTTTAGTATTTTTTTTTTTTTTTTAGAAAAAATAAGATAGTAAGTAATTGTACACATAATTAATTGCAACAACTTATTGTTCAAGCTTAACTTAAATTTTTACAATCTAGGTTTCTATCATTAAACAATAATTTCTAAAATAAACGTTATTTACAGCAACGACTTAGAAAAGCTAAAATTTCAATTCGATATTATTTTCGGAGCTAGAATTTAACCCTTTGCGGGGGCAGGGAAAATTCATTGCTTAAGTATTGAAATTAATGACTGACACCGGAATTTGAAAACAACTTTATTCCTAAATAAGAAAACGCTATATTTCACGCATTCAATAAACCGTAATTTTCTTTAACAAAATTCCGGTGTGATTGTGGCTTTTGAGAATTAAAATTAAGTGGTACATCTATGAAACCACCGCCCCGCAAGGGGTTAAATCAAACGCTTTTAAACTTTATTCATTTTTTAATTTTTAATTTTATTTAATTTTATTAATTTATTTATTTTGTTGCTGTTGAATGAGTATTTTATTATCTAAAATATTATCTAAAATTTAATGATAAAATTGGTATACAATTTGTACTTTTTAAATATTTAAATGGTTTCGAAGCTGTCGTACTTTGTTTTTTCATAGTTTAGGCATCGGAGTAGTTTCGGTTGTTGAAAATCCACTGTTATCGAAAACTACCAGTCACTTCATTTGTCGATTGCAAAATGCTGCTGCATATACATTACATTGCTCACTCGCAGGAAAAATGACATATCTCGCAGAAATTCATTTTGCGTTTAATTCCACTGTCTTTAAAGGTGCCTTGCCACACAAAAAGTTTCATAATTTTAATTACACAAAAATTACTTTATTATGCTATATGTCCATTTATGACCACAGAAGAGGAATGAATTGTGTGGAGAGGTAAAATTGCCAAATTTTCCAAACCTCATTAGTCTTCGTTTCTTCATTTCGGGTTTTACGCTTTTATACAAGTTTTTATTTCTGCGTTCAGACCTAACAAGGAAGGTCTCCATACTGGGCATACCCAGAATTTTATGAATAAAATACTAATTAAAGTACTTATGTATGTAATAAAGGATCAGTCAAAATTAGCGGCGGAATCACATTAGATATTGTGTGTGAAAAGACTAAAGAGTCACTCGATTTGGCGAGCAGCCCTTTTCCTTGCCAAAAGCAAACGATTATAATGAAATTCAAAACTGTTGGATAAGTTTGCGTGTAAATGGTATTTAATGAATTTAAACGTAAACAATGAGAGACTTTAATATATTATATACATCTATATACATATTGTATTACATATACATATATTACTCGTTGAAGTAGTTATTTAATTAATCACAGGAAAAAATGTTTTCAAAGCTAAAAAAATCCTATTGAGAAAAATTATCTTCATACATTTAAGCGTATTAAAAAATAAACGTCATATGTTTCCATAGCAACAAAATCTAATCGACAATTCTCAATAGGATTTTGAGCTTGAAACAAATTTAATTAAATTTAAATTATGAATTTCGTTTTGTCTCAAATTTTGATGATTAAATTTTAATTTAAATACATATAAATTTCGATAAACAAAATTATACTTAAAACAAACTAAAGTTATTTAAATAAAACTTATCAAAATAAGTCCAACGTGAATTTTTTTTTCTTGAAGTGCATTTGACATAAAGTATTTTTTTGAAATTACATTCTATTGCCAATCGGCGATAAATCGCCAAATAACGAATTTTTCATTATTTTTTTGCGGTTACGGAATGGAGGTTCCGCCGAAATTTTTTTTATAAACGTATATATCCACACAAGAAGAACATTCTGTAATTTTTTCAGATTTTTCGGGGTATGCCCGTATGGAGACCTTCCTTGTAAGTGTTATAATTACATGTTACAGTAAAATCGTGTAAATTTTCTTTTATTTCTTCTGTGAAATTTACTTTTATCGAGATGTGTCACTTTTCATGCGGCTGAGCGATATGTAATGCCGATATTGTATTTTAGTTAATGTATAAGCATATTATACGATGTTATGCATTATGAATTACTGTATGTATCTACACATGTTTCTGATGCAAGTAGGGGAAATTGGGGATGAACGAGACAATTTTTACATTTTTACTAATAACTTAAGTTGTATACAGTTGTTAATTTAAAAAATATTACTTAAAGAATACTTCAGCATTTAGCAAATTATTGACATACTAATTTCAATAAACAATTGTTTTTTAAATTTTTAATAATTTTTTAAAACATGTGTGCATACTGTCTCATTCATCCCCATAATGGAGATGAATGGGATAACTTTGGGGATGAATGAGACAGATAAAAAAAATATTCCAAGCATATTTTATTTGAAAACCGAGTGATACATTTTATTTTACTACATATTGACTGAAGCTAATATGAAATGACAACAGTCCTTTAGTTCTGGCAGTTCCCAGAGATCTAGGCTTTGGTAGTTTCATAACAATATCCTACAGATTAACAAAATAAATTTCTGGTGGATCGGTATATTAAAATAAGGAATTATTACCCTTTCTTTTCAAGAATTGCACTTGGAGGTTATCATTATTGTTCTTTAAAACCCTAGCACGTAATGATAAATATTTTTTCCCACATATCTTTGTTAGGAGAAAGTCGTCTTCTATTATATTATCTAAGCTGCAAACTTGGTGGTTCATATCACTTGAAATCATGTTCAAATCACTTTCATCGTTACCATGAAGTGATAAATTGTCAGATTCATCACTACTGTCCATACCTTTACTAAAAATATCTATTGAAGGCAGGCAATTCCTTTTTCTTATTAGTTTCTGTATTTTTTTTTATTATTATTTTTTTTTTTTTTACAATTTCTTTTTGCAAATATTGTTTTTCTGGTGTATCGGTTAGAACACGACAGTGGCCTCGTTTTTCCTCTTAACATCTAGTTCTTGGTAATGACAAAATGTAATTTTATCTATTATGGAATAGCCCTGGGCATGAATGATACAGTCCCATTCATCCCCATAAACACTGTCCCATTCATCCCCATAGCCACATGGTTTTATAAAACAGTGATTAGACTTAGCAATCACTGTACATATTGTTCATTTGCATCATAAGTGTAACAAGAGATTATATCATTTTAAAATTTAAAAAATTATAAGGTTTTGAAAAAGTTAACTATCAATTGAATACTAAAATTATTAAACAGATAGATTTACTTTGGTTCTTGAAAAATGCACTTTGTACAATAGCTAATCTTCTGTAATGGATATTGCTTTGAAACTACGTCTGTTGAATGACTTACGTACTACCATCTATCAGGTAAATTATCAAATTATTTACATTTGTGGAACATGTATAAATTTATGTTGTCCCATTCATCCCCACTCTCCCCTATGAAAGTTAGAATATGTAAGTAAAAATGTACCATTTTAAATTTGGAAATAAATAACATTACAATCTAAAAGTAATTTAAAAATGGAAAGATCCTTTATTGATCTGGACCATTCCAGTTTGTAAATCAAATCTAAAAATTAAAGAGTGTTTTAAAACCAAAAACAATTCAAAAGATCACATTGTTTAGAAATATTATACTACTTTGCTATAAAGAAAGAAATAATATTTATATAAAAGAATACATGTTAAGCAATTTTATTAAAATCCAAATTTGTCTTTTGTACAGGATAATAACAATAGACTTATTCAACACTTTTTCATAAAAGGAATAAAATGCAATATTTTTTTCACTTCTTCATGATATAAATGAAGTTAATTAAAAAATCTTAAAAAATCTTATTGAAAATTGAGTACGATTTTCGATCGACTTTTAACTCATGCAAAACTACCCAAAATTTGACTGGAAATTGTGAAATTATATCTTAAAAAATTACTTAATACATTTAAAATATCTTCGATAAAAGAGATTAATTAATTAAACAACGATGTTATATTAAAGACTGTATTGTTCAGCTAATCCATCATCTGAATCTTTCATCTTTCCCGATGTTAAGAATAAATAGGAATTAAATATGTTGCATTGTCTTGTTAAGCAGAGCTGATTACAATGCAACACGCGGCTCCCTAATGACAGAAGGGTAATTAAAAAAAGTGTTCTTATCATTAGATGACATTGCAGTGGCAGGTCATATTTCGCTTGAGTTATGTCATGAGTAATTGTGTAGACTGAAACACATCAAAATAATTTCTCGGGGCATGTAAACAAATTGAACGAAAGCTGAAATATTAGATTCGCATAGTTTCAAGCGAGAAAGTCTTCTAGCTGATAAATAATAGTATTTTGTCTTATGGCTTAAATTTTTTAATGCTATTAAAGTATCCCTTTGTTTAGTACTATTCTTTTGCCTTGCAAGGTAGGTCTCCATACGGGCAAACTCCGCAAAATCTGGAAAAAAATACATAATGTTCTTCTTATGAGGATATATACATTTATAAAAAAAAATTCGGCGGAACTTCAATAAAGCGTCTGTACAAAAAAAAAAAAAAAAAAAAAAAAAAAAAAAAAAAATTCGTTATTTGGAGTTTTTTGATCGGTTGGCGATTAAATACTCTTTCAAAAAAAAATTTATGTCAGATACACTTTAAGGAAAAAAATGTTTCATGTTGAACAGGTTTAAATAAATTTAATTTAAATGACTTTACTTTTGCCAGTTTTAGTTTGTTTTAATTTCAATCGTGTCATATTGATATTTATTTGTATTTATATTGAAATCAAACTTTAAATTAACTAAAATTGTTTCAAGCTCAAAAGTAAGTCCATCTGAGATTATCGATTTAATTTTTTTTTTTTTTTTTTTGTTAGTATGAAAATGACTTTAACTTTTATTATAAAACACGCTTATATGTATATAAGTATGTTTTTTTTTTTTTTTTTTTTTTTTTTGGTATAAAATATATATTGTCAGTGATAAATTAAATAATTGTAGAAACAAACAATATATGCATGTAATACAATATGCAGGTATATATGCACTAAACTCTCTCGTTTTAGGTTTAAAATTGTTAAACACCATTTACGTGCTTTCTAAACTTCCATTGTCAAACAACTATCAGTTACATTGAAACCGTTTGTTTTTGTCGAGAAAAAGTGCTGCTCTCCAAATCGCATCACACTTTTGTCTTTTCACGCTAATTATTCGAAAATATTTTATATTTTTACAGACTTTCCACTGCAATTCCGCCGCTAAATTTGACTGATCCCTTATTACATGCATGACTAGTTTAATTAGTAATTTTTTCAACGAATTCTGAGTATCCCCATTATGGAGACCTTTGTTTGTAGTATTATTCTTTTGACTCAGTATTCTTTTTCGTGGTATTGCTTTTTAGTATTTTTTGCCCTACAGATTTGTGCTACATTAACTATATTTTAGTCTTTATTTGCAGATTTCACTCCACATTTATCCCTTAAATGTCTTAAAAACACCTAGAATGTATAAATGTGTTCTTTTGAAGCCGTACGTTCCGGATTTAGAATACAGAATTTTTCCCACTTCATGAGAAGAAAAATGTGAGAAGGAGTTTCTCAATTATTACGAATTTACGGACTTTCTAAGTTGTGTTCTGACTTCCAAACCAACTACAAATTTGAATTCGAAAGGCAGTGTCACATTACAACCAAATTTAGCGTCGCCGATTTTTGTATACATGATAGATTACATGATATATATAACAAAACAGCCAGTCAACTGCTATACAAGCGGAAGGTGTTGTTTAAGCAACACTTCAGAGCCCATTACCTCATTGAGAAAAAAATGTGGTTCTGGCATTTAGAATGTAAATTGTCGCTCTATAAAAATAGCACCATATTATCCTTATAAAATTTTGGTTCCCTTGGCAAGAGTTCTAGAGTCTCCTACTCAAATTCAAGGGCATTTTCCTATATGTTCGTTGTAAAAATTATTTAAAAATCTCTGCCAATAGATGCAAACACAGTAGGATAGTTTAGCAACTGTAATTATATTTTTTGAAACCATTCCCGAAATAAAACGATAATTTCTCGTTGAATAAAACGATTCATTATCGTTTCGTCACCTAGAAAACAAGAAATCAGAAAATTTATATAATTTCGTCTATTCAAATTATTTGTTTGTCTATTTGCATATTTCGGAAATATGTATTTCCAGTTTAAGGATTCAGAAACTGGGTAACTATTTATTCCAAGTGAAAATGGTATATTTTTTCTCTCAGTGCAACTGTCCCAAGTACGAATATATTGTCTTAAGTACAGTACCGTCGTCCATTATCGGAATGTCACTCATTTCGATTTCTAGAGAGAAAAGTATGCGGTGGACATGCATCAATATCAAAATAGGTTCCTCCGTTTATGCATCAACTGATAATTCCGTTTACTGCATCAATTAATCATATATACATAATTCAGTGACACTAAAGCTAATTGAAAAAAAGTATCGCTTCCCCCAAAACTGCTTTAACTTTTCTATAACTCTATAAAAAAATTTAAAAGCTAAATTCAAGACCTACAACTAAGCAGATCGGAAAAAGCTATGTTGTTTATACGTACGACAACCGCTTTGACTTGCAGATCATTATAAGTCTCGCCGGCAGCCGGGCAGGAATGCAGTGGAGGGAATACGCTATATACCTTTTGGATTTTTTAAAGAACATTTTATACCCTCTGTTTCTCAAGAAAGCTATAGAATGTATACTCTAGGATATATGCTCTGCCTTGAGCGTATACCCTCTGCTTAGACCGTACACCGTCTGCTATTTTTGCATTTTTGCTACTACACCACTGTAGTGAAGGAGTCTGTAGACTCAAGTCATCAGATCTCACACTAAGCAAAGTTAGTCTGTATGAAATTTAGCCAAACTCTTTATTATTGCCAATTTTATGAATAAAAATATGGCTCTAGATAGGACTAGAATTGACAGATGTCTCGGTTTACGCTGAATGTCCCGAATTTTAAATATAGGTAAGAAACATATTGCACAATCATCGCGCGGAACGCTAAATGTTCCGATTTTTCAAGATATACATTTTTTTTAATTCTCACACATTTCATACAATGCTGAAAATACTAAGAAAAATCATTAAAAAAATCTTCTTTTTTTAAGTCTTGATTTCGATATGTTTTAATGAGAGTTTTATTTTAAAAATTGCTTCTATATTAGAAACAAGATTTTTACTTTATTATTAACCATTCTATAAAATGGTACAAAAGATTTAATGCAATATTTAATATCATAGTAAATATATATGTCACATGCAATTTATATCTACTGTAGATTCACCTGAACTACACATCATGCTAGGATATATTTATGGTAAATATTTTAGTACATATATACTTTTTTAAGAAATATTATATTATTGTTATTTTGTCATATTGTTTTTATTTTCTTCAATGAATATATTTTTATTAATTTGTAATAGTAAATAACTTCCAACCAGTCGGGTGCATTGTGGGACGAATTACTTAGCTTTGAGCACGTCCCATAACAGAAACTGGTTGGTTGTTTTTGCTTTTTCATTAAATTATGCACCCCTGAAGAGTAGTTTAATGAAAAAGACTTCTAATGTCCATTTATCCATATATTTTTTATTATTTTGGTAATCTGACTTCTATTTCACTTCAAACTTCAACTGTTTTCAATAATATGATTGTAAAAATACTGGTTTCGTTGGTTTATTGAATGGTATTGTCTGAATTACTTTGGATGTATTTATAAAAGTATTGATATATATATAAATATATATATAAATGAAACGTTACTCCATAAAATTGGTTGCCTCCAATTTTATGGAGTGATTTTTTCATTTATATATGATGGTGTAATTTAAACATATACATTTCTGTTGTAACATTACAATGTTACACCGATAAAATTGGTGGCAGCAAGACTGTCACCAATTTTATGGAGTAACGTTACACAAATATTTACAGTGTATGTAGTAAAGATTTTTAAAAATATTTAAAATGTGTTCTGTTTATCGCAATGACATAATCACTAAACATTTTTATGCCATAGCGGCATAATGGTTAAAGGACACTCACGTCAATGACTAAATGGTAAACCACTCTGAAGTTTTTGAGCTAGAATGCTTGGATAACAAAAAAAATAATAAAAAACAAAATTTTAAAATTATTTATACCGTTTGACGTATATTTTAAAATTAATAACTTCATTTATTGCAATGCGGTTAATTGTTAAAAATTAGTTTTAGCTACGATCTATGCTCTTAAAAGTCTATTGAGTGTTAGCTATCACTTATTTTTGTGGATTGACATGCTTGTCGAGTCTTCTAAAAATCATTTCGATTTAATTAAATTCCTACTCACATTTTAGAGATTGTTTACTTCACATGAATTTAATATGAAGGGTGGAGGAGTGTATTCTTTACATACGTCCTGATTCAGAAAGGGTCAACACTTTTTTTACCATACCCGATGTAAAAAAACTAGATAGGAATGACACATTATGCATTTTTCACTCAATAAGTGGATTGTGATTCAGATTTGTTTTTTGCAAAAGTGGTTCATCTTGATAAATACTATCACCTACTTTATTTTGTAGAAAAAAATTTCCATCACCTTATGTAACGTACTTAAATAACTTATGTACAACACAAAAGTTTTATTTTTATTTATTTATTTATTTATTTTGTATAGGGTATCTTAAATTGATGTCTAACGTTTTACAAATTTTTATTTAACTTTTTTTCGCTTCGACGTAGGATGTGAACAGATCTCGGTTCGTTCCTCCTAAGGACGTTGATCGATTTTTTTCCTCTACAGCATGGATTTTAAATTGTGTAACATTTAAAAAAAATAAAAATAAAAAAATAAAAAACTGTTAATTTTATTTAATGAATAATTTTATTTATTTATTTTTAAAACAAAATATTTATTTCAATTCATTGTTCTTTTAAAAAATTACAATTTTAATTCAAATGTAGAAATGTACAACGTTAGAGGTCAACCTCAGTCACCCTCATTCTATGCGGAAAAAAAATGTCGTTTGATTAAAGTGCAAGCGAGAAAATTCAAATGCATACTTTCACTGGTTTAATATTAGCTTTCGAGTGTCTTCCTGTGACTTGTTTAGACTCATAATCAGCAGCAGTCTCCAAAACTTCTGGTAATGTAACCTCTAATGCGCGATTTATGAGACTACTGTGTTAACTAACATTTACAAAACCTTTTTTTTTTTTTTTTTTTTTTTTTTTCCCCTGACCTATTAAAAATTTTGTTTTTTGTTCTGTAAGTGTGCATTGAAGAACTCGGTGTGCACACTCCTTAAACTATATAAAAAATCTGGCATCAGTACTTCCGATTAGCAATTTGCTATTTAATGTTTAAATATCAGAATTTAATATCAGAATTTAGTTTGGTAGTAAAAAAAACTAGAACTCTAGTAAAAAAAACTAGAGAATATACACGAAAATAATGATCGCCATACGAGTGTATACGCTGTAGCTTTATTTTAGAAACAAAAGATTTAAGTAACTTATTTGAAAAATCCAGAAGGTATAAAGCGTATATTTCCGTATACTTTCCACGACATCGGTTTCATAATTTGTATTATATTTCAACTATTAAATAAGACGAAGAATTCTTAAAAAAATTATGCTGTAACTAACTTTACTAGCCTTGTTTACATACTTAAAAAAAAAAGAAAAAAACCTTAGATGTTTTTTTAAATTATGAAAATTCACTATAATCACTAAAGAAAATATTCGATAACTGCTATCCAGTCACCCAAGGTTTCGAAAAGCGTTCTTTTATCTCAAGAAACCTAAAAAAAAATTATTTTCAAAATTATAGAAAAATTTATAAAAATGTTTTTTTATTAGCTACCCATAGTTTTCGGAAACTTTTTTCGAGTAAGTTTCACAATGCATTCATCAGTTCTTTGTATCCGGAGAATTGTTTTTTCAGATGCTATCAATCCTCAACTAAACATTTTTAGCTCCATAGTTAAAATTATGCACGTGTAACAGAAAAATGTTATTTTTAATGTCAATGTTAATGCTGTGAATTTGATGTGTTTTTCAGTTAAACATGTTTGAAGTTGATCGGATAATTAGATGCCGAGATATTTGTAATCCTAGTTTTCACACTCTTGGACTTTTTATGACCCTGAATTTAATTCAAATTTCAATTCGAATATATATTTTAATTCGAAATGAGGCGCTTAATCCGATGCAGTCTGTAAGTTAATATCATTAATATTTTTGGAGATATAAGGATTGGTTTTTTTACGCAATTCGACACTACTGTATTATTCCGTCGATCAAACAACTATCGCCAAACTATAAAATTAAATGTCAATAATGGCTTATCATACATGTCACATTTACTTGACATTAAACACGTTACGCGAGTTTCTTATATCAACAAGTGATGTTTAATTCGATGTTTTATTTATATTTTTATTAATATTTTACTAATTTATTTCTTTTTTCGTTATTTAAAGTAAAAAATATGCAAATATGTATAATTTACGAGTAGTTAGGCGATTTACATAATTTTTAAAAATTGGTCGACGGGTTAATCAAGTAATACCCTCAATTCAGTAATAAAGCATCACTATCGGTTAAAAATATTGAAATATACGTTTAGATTTTATTTTGAAATTGCGGTGGGTTTTTAAATAGTTTACGCATGTTTTATTTCCATATTTCTTTATTATGCATGTTCATGATAGGTAAGTATTAGTAAGTATGCGGTGCCTCCAAACGACTAGTTTACAGTGTATGCAGCATTTTTTCAGAAAATAGCACAGTCTTACAGATGATCAGTGTCTGTTTCTGTTTGATAGTCCACGTTTCCATTTGACAATTAAACGAGTCCAAATTTCACTCTTTTTTCCTTTTTACAATTATCCATTATCATTTTCCACTTAAAAACAAGCTTATTAACATATACATTTGAAAGATATCACAAGTCATGTATATAACGTGGTTCAATTGATTAGAGCTGAGAATGATTTGAAAAATAATGCCTTGTGGAATTTAAATATACATTTAACAAAAAAACATGAGTGCTGGTGAAATTCAAATATGAGTAAAATGAAAAAAGATATTTGAAACAAAAAAAAATGAAAAGAAATTAAAAGTAAAGACTAAATGACTCAACGTTTTTAACGGCTATCATTAACATCATACAAATTCTTAAAACTACGTTACTGATGACTGATCAGCTTTGATTCAAGGTTTATCGTTTACTTTTCTATTTGTTTTCATAGCATAATCAAAGTTTTAAATGAGAAAACTGTTTATCATAGTATTGCTAGACCATGAAAATATGGAATGAGAGATTGAATACTATTTCTGTAATTTTAATTTTTTTTTCTTGACATAATTCATTTTTTTCGTTTTACTCTGACAGGTATTTTCACCAATTACTCATATAACTTACTTACATAAGAATAAATATAAAAATAAAAATAATTTGTTAAAAAAGACGAAGTATAAGAAAGAAAAAAAGTAAACATTATTTAAACTATCTTTTTCAGATTTCGAAATACATTTTTGAATGTATAACTTCGAATTAATTAATATCAAAGTATATTATGTCTTGTTATGATTTACTGTGAAAAAAAAGAAAGAAAAAAATACTTGAAGTTACCCTATTCATAAGGCGAAAAAATTTGTCCAATAAGAGTTCATAAATGTCATTACGCATTTGATCACGTAAATATTATTGATTGTTTGAGAAATAAAATTTTAAATCAGAATATGTTTATCATGATACTGTATCAGCTATACCACGAAAAAAAAAATCAATAATAAATCTATTACTATTATTTTACAAAATCGTCTTTTCCTAATTATGACAGTAAAAAATTGATCCTTTTACTTCAGCTACGTTATTAAAATCTATAATTTTCTGAAGTTTATATTGGCACTTTTCAAATAATTTCTGAAAATAATGGAAAGGTTTTTGAATCCTGGGTAGAGATGAGGTTATATGAAAATTTCGAAGACAATATACTATGACAAGACAGCGTTTGGGAAACTTTTTTTTTCTTGACAGTAGGAATAAGGTGTGCAAGAAAATACATTCTTGTTCACGGGATGGGGGGGGGGGATCAATAAACAATGAAATAATAAGATTAATCGCGCAGAAAAACAAAAGATTTCTACAAATATACAAAAATAAATGCAAAATCTATCTCTGTATGTTATTTTGAGTGCATTCTTCAATTTGAGACTACGCATCGTAATCTGTTAATGCCATTTGGTATTAAAACAGGCAATCATATTCAAAAAATTCTGGAATTTATACATTAATCTTACTAAAAATAACTTTAATAGTTTCCAATGTTTGTTTGTTGTTCAATTTTAAAAGTCATTAGTTTATGTTAAGACACTCTGTATGTGCTTATACTTGCATAATGTTTACGAAAGGTATTCATTCTCAATAATAACGTTATGTGGTTGATTTCTTTTATAGTAAAATCAATTTAACGTACAAAAATTTAGTAAAATTGATTAAACAAAATGTAATGTCAGTAGAGAGCGTAAATAAAAGTTAAAAATAAAAAACTTATGTCGAAATATTTAGAAAGTTTTGCCTGAGTGAATATTTCCTTAAATCTTCGCAAAGTGCATGGTAATGACTTCGCCGCTAAAACATATAAGAAGACAAACATAACAAAAAAATAAGTAAAAGTAATGGCTTACGGAAAATAAAATACAAAAATAGATGATAATTTAAATACACGATACTTATACGATATTCCAGAGACGTTGAAGCTGTTTTGATTTTTACAGTCTCGTTTTTGAAAGCATTTAAAGCAATCGTAAAATTACCTTTGAACAAGTTTTTAAATTTTAATCTATTCTATATGAAGCAATCTGGGCAATTACCACGTTGAATTCTAAATCAAAATCATTAAACTTGACTGAAGGGGGAGAGAGCACAGATTTTTTTTCGTTTAATAATAAGGTAATAAATTTTCAAGTTATCAATTAAACCAATTATCAGTTATCAGTCTTGCATCGCGTCAAGTTACAGGCTTTTAGCTGCATCTAAGCCGACCCGCAGTTCGAGGCCGGGTTGGCACTATATTTTTTCGTTGTGGGTCGGGATCGGGTTTCAAAAGAAAATCCAAAATAATTTTTCAGGTTAAAATCTTACAATAAGACTACCATAACGTGTTTTCACCCTAAAAGCTCCTCTATTTAGAGAACATTTTTCTTTTCAATCTCTAACATTTATAGATTTGAATGCTTATGCACTCATGTGGTCACTCTTAATCTACACATACGTAGCATGTGTATATGTGCATCACAAATATGATAAATATGTTTTTTGGGTTTTTTTTTTTTTTGTGTGTGTATCAAAAACGAAATGTTGATAATATTTTCATATTTTGGAAAAAGAAAAAATATTTTTTAAAGAAACACAAACAATATTTTATTATCGTATTTCTCATACACGTTTTATTTCTCATGCAGTAAATTGAATGTATACTCATTAATGTTCAAATACATGTTTGTTTTCATCTGAAACATAGTTGTGCTCAAACTTTTGATGAAAATCTCAACAAAATGACTTGCAAAAATTCTAAATGTGACTGCAAAAATTCTAAATTCTTAATGTGAACCCCGTCTGCGGAAAAAAAATCAAATTCCTTCCGAATCGGAAAAAAAAATCTGGTCAACCAAACCCGATGACTGGCACTATGCAATGATATATAGATCTGTTAACTCTTCTTTGCAAAACACATAACAAGTCGGTAAGTGTGATCATATGTCGCATCGAGTATTTCGTTTAATATTTCTTTCAAACTTATTTTTTAGTTCATAAACCCAAATTGTTAAAATCTTACATATATGGTAGCACCAATAAATTTAATTTAAAAATAATTATAAAAGAAGTAATTTATTTTAATCAAATTAAAAATGTTCAAATCAAAATATTTGCTGTTTCTTTTTTATTACGGGTTACAGACCAAGTAAACTTTTTGTCGGATTCAGTTGATTGCTGGTTGATTTCAAATAGAAATTTTGACTTCGGCTCGATACAACCAGACCCGCGAAGGACTCCAATCCCGTTTCATAGAACTAAAAAATGTTTTCAATGGAAATATCTAATGGCACACATATTCGTATGCCATGGCACTCCAAGAAATATTAATGCCACACCTACGTGCTCCATGATGCTTATTCTGAGATGCTTATAAATGTGAGAAAAAGATGCTCAAAGTAACACACTGAAACCAATTTAATTGTTAAAAAGATTGTTGTAGTCACGATTATATCTAAGTCTTGTATTTCTTTTACTATTATGGGAAGTATACATTCTGTGTAAAAAATATGTCAAATAATTAAATAAAACACAAAAAATTAATTTGTTCATTAAAACTTACTTTGTGGCCTTTAAAGTGTAGGCTCCATCGAGTACCATACAACTATGATAGCGCAGGATCGAATCATCCATACTTTTTACCAGTGGTGTAGTCGTAAAAACAACAGAAGGTATACGGTCTAAGCAGAGGGTATACGGTCTAAGCAGAGAGTATACGCACAAGGCAGAGAGTATACCCTAGAATATAGATACTACAGATTTCTTGAGAAACAGAGGGCATACGGTGTTCTTTAAAAAAATCCAGAGGGTATACGCCGTATACTCCCGTATACCTTCCACTACATTCCTCCTTTTTACATAGGAAGTTTGGAATTTGGCTTTTAATTTTTCCAGCTAATTTCCTTTTATGTCGTCATTTTACTCAAAACACTTTTCTCAAAACGGTTATTTCAGCTTCTAGAACAGGACACAGTCACACTCGGCTATATCAGCTGATTACAGTCCTTGGTTGATGACATTCATTGCATTTTTTGCCAAAATTTCTAGCAGAATGATATGACGAAGTTGAGCTTATTCGGAATTAGTCGTATTGCATTCTATTTCATACTCAAAATTACAACCAAAACGTTTTGAACTGACTTAAAAAAGCAAACTCTTTAAGACTTCTACGACAGTTTTGGGGCACCAGCTTCTTGACTTTATCGATGTTTGAGTCGTTCATAGAAGTTGAATTTCGACCAGAACTCGGAAAATCAACTACCATTCCTTGGCCCTCTTTAAATGCTTCAATGTTAAAAAAATCAGTTAAATTTGCGGAAAAAATTGCTGGCAGCAATGTTCCCATCAGTTCTTGTCGTACAAAAAGAAGTAGAATTAGATGTAATAAAAAAAAATTACAGCTAATTTTAATGCGATTTTTACGGCAAAAACTACTGGCAACATTTCTGCCAGCAGTTTTGTCGTAAATTTAACGATTTTTTTTTTTTTTTACAGTGTTTATATCATTCATATGCATGTGTTTATGACATGTGCAACTCACAATATAAGTCTTCAGCAACATTTTTAGTAACTCGGAACACAAAATTTTCTTTAAAAGACAAAATTTAAGGCGAGCATTTTGTTAAAAAAAAAATTCTTCTGTAAAATTCACAGAGTTCACAATTTTCACTAAATTATACCTGAAAAAAAATAAGTTTCTAAAAAATGCACTAAATTGCAGATGGCGCCCATACTCTGCGTTATAAATCCATATTGTAACTGTAATATGATATTTTTGTAACATTCAACAGTCCCATTTTACGAAAAACATTATCGTAATATTTTGTTTTCGCTTCCTTTAAATATATAATACAGTCGGCTCTCGTTAATTCGAATTCTTCGGGATGTTCGAATTATCCAAAGCTCGAATTATGGAAATTATGAGATGAAAACATGTTTCAAGGGGTGCTATTACAAAGAAATTAATGTTATAGTAATTTTTTTAATTTATTTCGGCTGTTACAGTTAGAATATGACTTAGTATTATAAATTAAAAGACATAAATACATAAACTATTTAATAATGTTAAACTAATATAAATAAAACATAAAAATAATATAAAACAACTGCATTTTAAAATTTTTATTAATTCTACTATAATTTTCTGACCTGAAATTAAATGATTATTCAAGAAATTGTTCAAACTATTAAACATCACTATAAAAAAAATTATCAAATGTTTTTTGATCAGTCGTATTCATTTTTGACTTTTTAGCTAATTGTAACGAACAGTTTAGTTCTTTGTCAGAAGATGGCTGCATCAGGATAAATGTACGCAAACACTCGACTGTGCATGTGCATTTGACTTTAGGGGCATGGCAGCAGAATCGCCGCAGAATCTGTTTCCATCCTCCCATTTACATTTTTCATGAATTATTCCAACAATTTTTTTCAAATTTGAGGGTTCAGATCAGCAATGTAAGTGGAGGGTACACTCGGGTCTACGTCGTATACCTTCTGGATTTTTTCAAGGAACACCGTATATCCTCTGTTTTACATGAAAGCCATAGTAAATGCACTCTAGGATATACCCTCTGCCTTGTACGTATGCAATGCACTCTGCTTAGAGAGTATAATCTCTGTTTATTTTACGACTATTTTCCTGGGTCAGATATTTCTAAACTATTGTCAGCTGATAAATCCGTCAAAAAGTCAATAATTTTTTTTTTTTTTTTTTTTTTTTTGAATTAAACGAAGTCAAGATAAAATGAGTTCGAATTACTGAAAACTTTTAACGTTACTTTTTACTGGAAATTTCGGGGCTTCATGTTTAGTTCGAATTAAGTGAAGATTCGATTTATCTGATTTCGAATAATAAAAACCGACTGTATATATATGTATATATATATTACACATAATGTAGATTGAGTACTTTTTTAATTTAGGAGTTTAGTACGTGAAAAATGAATGTAATGCAATGTATCGTAATTAAACATTTTGTCATTTCATCGTAGGTGCTTCTCAGACGTCCCAAAGGCTTTAAGGTGAGGTCTACTTTTTATCCGAAAATTCACATGACTTATTTCCGATTAAAAATGAAAGAGATATTACCTACGGACTTTTCACTTCATATTTTTAGATGCGATCGCAATTATGTAACTATGTAGCAGGTATAGTCGTCGTTCAGTCCGCATATAACAAACCAAAAATTACCCAACTGAATTATTTAAAATTTAAAGTATATAATTGCTGCATAATTTTGCCCATTAATTTAAAATTTTATGAAAATCGTAATGCATAATTTAATTACAGGGACAATCAAAATTATTCCATTACATTACAGCCTATGGAAAAAAGTAATTTCAAGTGTATTTTAATGTTGTTACACTTTTTCGAGCATAATAAAATTGATATGCATCTATGAAGCATATACTAAAATGTACATTCTGTACAATCTGTGGTGCAAAGAATATTTGTTATTAATTCATAGGGTTACACAAAAGTGTTCCATTACATAATGGTATTGAGGAAAACATTGTTTGGGACGCGTTTTAATAATATTAAACTATTTCGCATTTTACGAGATGGATACATGTTGCTGAGGTTTTTGACAAGTTACTTCCAGTATAATTGAAAACAGGTAGTATTTCTTGATGATACACAAAAATATTTCGGATACTCTACTGTATCCGAAGAACTGTATACTATTAGACCAAGATCTGCATATTTTTAAAACTTCCTCATAGTACGAATGTACCTCCTTTCCTACGCTTGACGTGCAATTTCCAACTTTTTTTTTTTTTTTTTTTTTTTTTTTAAGATTTTACGTATAAATTTGAAAGTTTGTGTGCGGAAAAGAAATACGGGAGGTGGGTATTCGTGATCTTCCGATCCGGTGATGTTTTTTACCTCAATCCAAGCATCTGGAACATATTTGGTCGCTAAATTTTGAAAGGGCAGTGGATTCTTTGGAGATAATACCACAATTTAATTTTTGAAAAAAAGACGGTAATTTGAAGAAGAAAAAAAATTATTTTTTACCTTTCTTTACGAACCTAAATAATAATTAATCTATGAAAATAATATTCGGTGGTATAAACTCCAGCAAAAACAATTATTTTTGTTTTTCATTAAAAAATGAAAGAAACTGGTCGAATAGTTTTCCATTTCAGAAAACAGGATTGCCTAAAAAAAAAAAAAAGTTTAAAAATTTGCAATAACGTTACGTTCAACAAGCAATAATAATAATAATCTTAAAAATTTATAACGAATTGTAAATTAAAAATGTTTTATAGAATAGTCAAGGCACTGAGTCCACGTTTCCATTTGACAATTAAACGAGTCCAAATTTCACTCTTTTTTCCTTTTTACAATTATCCATTATCATTTTCCACTTAAAAACAAGCTTATTAACATATACATTTGAAAGATATCACAAGTCATGTATATAACGTGGTTCAATTGATTAGAGCTGAGAATGATTTGAAAAATAATGCCTTGTGGAATTTAAATATACATTTAACAAAAAAACATGAGTGCTGGTGAAATTCAAATATGAGTAAAATGAAAAAAGATATTTGAAACAAAAAAAAAATGAAAAGAAATTAAAAGTAAAGACTAAATGACTCAACGTTTTTAACGGCTATCATTAACATCATACAAATTCTTAAAACTACGTTACTGATGACTGATCAGCTTTGATTCAAGGTTTATCGTTTACTTTTCTATTTGTTTTCATAGCATAATCAAAGTTTTAAATGAGAAAACTGTTTATCATAGTATTGCTAGACCATGAAAATATGGAATGAGAGATTGAATACTATTTCTGTAATTTTAATTTTTTTTTCTTGACATAATTCATTTTTTTCGTTTTACTCTGACAGGTATTTTAACCAATTACTCATATAACTTACTTACATAAGAATAAATATAAAAATAAAAATAATTTGTTAAAAAAGACGAAGTATAAGAAAGAAAAAAAGTAAACATTATTTAAACTATCTTTTTCAGATTTCGAAATACATTTTTGAATGTATAACTTCGAATTAATTAATATCAAAGTATATTATGTCTTGTTATGATTTACTGTGAAAAAAAAGAAAGAAAAAAATACTTGAAGTTACCCTATTCATAAGGCGAAAAAATTTGTCCAATAAGAGTTCATAAATGTCATTACGCATTTGATCACGTAAATATTATTGATTGTTTGAGAAATAAAATTTTAAATCAGAATATGTTTATCATGATACTGTATCAGCTATACCACGAAAAAAAAAATCAATAATAAATCTATTACTATTATTTTACAAAATCGTCTTTTCCTAATTATGACAGTAAAAAATTGATCCTTTTACTTCAGCTACGTTATTAAAATCTATAATTTTCTGAAGTTTATATTGGCACTTTTCAAATAATTTCTGAAAATAATGGAAAGGTTTTTGAATCCTGGGTAGAGATGAGGTTATATGAAAATTTCGAAGACAATATACTATGACAAGGCAGCGTTTGGGAAACTTTTTTTTTCTTGACAGTAGGAATAAGGTGTGCAAGAAAATACATTCTTGTTCACGGGATGGGGGGGGGGGGATCAATAAACAATGAAATAATAAGATTAATCGCGCAGAAAAACAAAAGATTTCTACAAATATACAAAAATAAATGCAAAATCTATCTCTGTATGTTATTTTGAGTGCATTCTTCAATTTGAGACTACGCATCGTAATCTGTTAATGCCATTTGGTATTAAAACAGGCAATCATATTCAAAAAATTCTGGAATTTATACATTAATCTTACTAAAAATAACTTTAATAGTTTCCAATGTTTGTTTGTTGTTCAATTTTAAAAGTCATTAGTTTATGTTAAGACACTCTGTATGTGCTTATACTTGCATAATGTTTACGAAAGGTATTCATTCTCAATAATAACGTTATGTGGTTGATTTCTTTTATAGTAAAATCAATTTAACGTACAAAAATTTAGTAAAATTGATTAAACAAAATGTAATGTCAGTAGAGAGCGTAAATAAAAGTTAAAAATAAAAAACTTATGTCGAAATATTTAGAAAGTTTTGCCTGAGTGAATATTTCCTTAAATCTTCGCAAAGTGCATGGTAATGACTTCGCCGCTAAAACATATAAGAAGACAAACATAACAAAAAAATAAGTAAAAGTAATGGCTTACGGAAAATAAAATACAAAAATAGATGATAATTTAAATACACGATACTTATACAATATTCCAGAGACGTTGAAGCTGTTTTGATTTTTACAGTCTCGTTTTTGAAAGCATTTAAAGCAATCGTAAAATTACCTTTGAACAAGTTTTTAAATTTTAATCTATTCTATATGAAGCAATCTGGGCAATTACCACGTTGAATTCTAAATCAAAATCATTAAACTTGACTGAAGGGGGAGAGAGCACAGATTTTTTTTCGTTTAATAATAAGGTAATAAATTTTCAAGTTATCAATTAAACCAATTATCAGTTATCAGTCTTGCATCGCGTCAAGTTACAGGCTTTTAGCTGCATCTAAGCCGACCCGCAGTTCGAGGCCGGGTTGGCACTATATTTTTTCGTTGTGGGTCGGGATCGGGTTTCAAAAGAAAATCCAAAATAATTTTTCAGGTTAAAATCTTACAATAAGACTACCATAACGTGTTTTCACCCTAAAAGCTCCTCTATTTAGAGAACATTTTTCTTTTCAATCTCTAACATTTATAGATTTGAATGCTTATGCACTCATGTGGTCACTCTTAATCTACACATACGTAGCATGTGTATATGTGCATCACAAATATGATAAATATGTTTTTTGGGGTTTTTTTTTTTTGTGTGTGTGTGTATCAAAAACGAAATGTTGATAATATTTTCATATTTTGGAAAAAGAAAAAATATTTTTTAAAGAAACACAAACAATATTTTATTATCGTATTTCTCATACACGTTTTATTTCTCATGCAGTAAATTGAATGTATACTCATTAATGTTCAAATACATGTTTGTTTTCATCTGAAACATAGTTGTGCTCAAACTTTTGATGAAAATCTCAACAAAATGACTTGCAAAAATTCTAAATGTGACTGCAAAAATTCTAAATTCTTAATGTGAACCCCGTCTGCGGAAAAAAAATCAAATTCCTTCCGAATCGGAAAAAAAAATCTGGTCAACCAAACCCGATGACTGGCACTATGCAATGATATATAGATCTGTTAACTCTTCTTTGCAAAACACATAACAAGTCGGTAAGTGTGATCATATGTCGCATCGAGTATTTCGTTTAATATTTCTTTCAAACTTATTTTTTAGTTCATAAACCCAAATTGTTAAAATCTTACATATATGGTAGCACCAATAAATTTAATTTAAAAATAATTATAAAAGAAGTAATTTATTTTAATCAAATTAAAAATGTTCAAATCAAAATATTTGCTGTTTCTTTTTTATTACGGGTTACAGACCAAGTAAACTTTTTGTCGGATTCAGTTGATTGCTGGTTGATTTCAAATAGAAATTTTGACTTCGGCTCGATACAACCAGACCCGCGAAGGACTCCAATCCCGTTTCATAGAACTAAAAAATGTTTTCAATGGAAATATCTAATGGCACACATATTCGTATGCCATGGCACTCCAAGAAATATTAATGCCACACCTACGTGCTCCATGATGCTTATTCTGAGATGCTTATAAATGTGAGAAAAAGATGCTCAAAGTAACACACTGAAACCAATTTAATTGTTAAAAAGATTGTTGTAGTCACGATTATATCTAAGTCTTGTATTTCTTTTACTATTATGGGAAGTATACATTCTGTGTAAAAAATATGTCAAATAATTAAATAAAACACAAAAAATTAATTTGTTCATTAAAACTTACTTTGTGGCCTTTAAAGTGTAGGCTCCATCGAGTACCATACAACTATGATAGCGCAGGATCGAATCATCCATACTTTTTACCAGTGGTGTAGTCGTAAAAACAACAGAAGGTATACGGTCTAAGCAGAGGGTATACGGTCTAAGCAGAGAGTATACGCACAAGGCAGAGAGTATACCCTAGAATATAGATACTACAGATTTCTTGAGAAACAGAGGGCATACGGTGTTCTTTAAAAAAATCCAGAGGGTATACGCCGTATACTCCCGTATACCTTCCACTACATTCCTCCTTTTTACATAGGAAGTTTGGAATTTGGCTTTTAATTTTTCCAGCTAATTTCCTTTTATGTCGTCATTTTACTCAAAACACTTTTCTCAAAACGGTTATTTCAGCTTCTAGAACAGGACACAGTCACACTCGGCTATATCAGCTGATTACAGTCCTTGGTTGATGACATTCATTGCATTTTTTGCCAAAATTTCTAGCAGAATGATATGACGAAGTTGAGCTTATTCGGAATTAGTCGTATTGCATTCTATTTCATACTCAAAATTACAACCAAAACGTTTTGAACTGACTTAAAAAAGCAAACTCTTTAAGACTTCTACGACAGTTTTGGGGCACCAGCTTCTTGACTTTATCGATGTTTGAGTCGTTCATAGAAGTTGAATTTCGACCAGAACTCGGAAAATCAACTACCATTCCTTGGCCCTCTTTAAATGCTTCAATGTTAAAAAAATCAGTTAAATTTGCGGAAAAAATTGCTGGCAGCAATGTTCCCATCAGTTCTTGTCGTACAAAAAGAAGTAGAATTAGATGTAATAAAAAAAAATTACAGCTAATTTTAATGCGATTTTTACGGCAAAAACTACTGGCAACATTTCTGCCAGCAGTTTTGTCGTAAATTTAACGATTTTTTTTTTTTTTTACAGTGTTTATATCATTCATATGCATGTGTTTATGACATGTGCAACTCACAATATAAGTCTTCAGCAACATTTTTAGTAACTCGGAACACAAAATTTTCTTTAAAAGACAAAATTTAAGGCGAGCATTTTGTTAAAAAAAAAATTCTTCTGTAAAATTCACAGAGTTCACAATTTTCACTAAATTATACCTGAAAAAAAATAAGTTTCTAAAAAATGCACTAAATTGCAGATGGCGCCCATACTCTGCGTTATAAATCCATATTGTAACTGTAATATGATATTTTTGTAACATTCAACAGTCCCATTTTACGAAAAACATTATCGTAATATTTTGTTTTCGCTTCCTTTAAATATATAATACAGTCGGCTCTCGTTAATTCGAATTCTTCGGGATGTTCGAATTATCCAAAGCTCGAATTATGGAAATTATGAGATGAAAACATGTTTCAAGGGGTGCTATTACAAAGAAATTAATGTTATAGTAATTTTTTTAATTTATTTCGGCTGTTACAGTTAGAATATGACTTAGTATTATAAATTAAAAGACATAAATACATAAACTATTTAATAATGTTAAACTAATATAAATAAAACATAAAAATAATATAAAACAACTGCATTTTAAAATTTTTATTAATTCTACTATAATTTTCTGACCTGAAATTAAATGATTATTCAAGAAATTGTTCAAACTATTAAACATCACTATAAAAAAAATTATCAAATGTTTTTTGATCAGTCGTATTCATTTTTGACTTTTTAGCTAATTGTAACGAACAGTTTAGTTCTTTGTCAGAAGATGGCTGCATCAGGATAAATGTACGCAAACACTCGACTGTGCATGTGCATTTGACTTTAGGGGCATGGCAGCAGAATCGCCGCAGAATCTGTTTCCATCCTCCCATTTACATTTTTCATGAATTATTCCAACAATTTTTTTCAAATTTGAGGGTTCAGATCAGCAATGTAAGTGGAGGGTACACTCGGGTCTACGTCGTATACCTTCTGGATTTTTTCAAGGAACACCGTATATCCTCTGTTTTACATGAAAGCCATAGTAAATGCACTCTAGGATATACCCTCTGCCTTGTACGTATGCAATGCACTCTGCTTAGAGAGTATAATCTCTGTTTATTTTACGACTATTTTCCTGGGTCAGATATTTCTAAACTATTGTCAGCTGATAAATCCGTCAAAAAGTCAATAATTTTTTTTTTTTTTTTTTTTTTTTTTTGAATTAAACGAAGTCAAGATAAAATGAGTTCGAATTACTGAAAACTTTTAACGTTACTTTTTACTGGAAATTTCGGGGCTTCATGTTTAGTTCGAATTAAGTGAAGATTCGATTTATCTGATTTCGAATAATAAAAACCGACTGTATATATATGTATATATATATTACACATAATGTAGATTGAGTACTTTTTTAATTTAGGAGTTTAGTACGTGAAAAATGAATGTAATGCAATGTATCGTAATTAAACATTTTGTCATTTCATCGTAGGTGCTTCTCAGACGTCCCAAAGGCTTTAAGGTGAGGTCTACTTTTTATCCGAAAATTCACATGACTTATTTCCGATTAAAAATGAAAGAGATATTACCTACGGACTTTTCACTTCATATTTTTAGATGCGATCGCAATTATGTAACTATGTAGCAGGTATAGTCGTCGTTCAGTCCGCATATAACAAACCAAAAATTACCCAACTGAATTATTTAAAATTTAAAGTATATAATTGCTGCATAATTTTGCCCATTAATTTAAAATTTTATGAAAATCGTAATGCATAATTTAATTACAGGGACAATCAAAATTATTCCATTACATTACAGCCTATGGAAAAAAGTAATTTCAAGTGTATTTTAATGTTGTTACACTTTTTCGAGCATAATAAAATTGATATGCATCTATGAAGCATATACTAAAATGTACATTCTGTACAATCTGTGGTGCAAAGAATATTTGTTATTAATTCATAGGGTTACACAAAAGTGTTCCATTACATAATGGTATTGAGGAAAACATTGTTTGGGACGCGTTTTAATAATATTAAACTATTTCGCATTTTACGAGATGGATACATGTTGCTGAGGTTTTTGACAAGTTACTTCCAGTATAATTGAAAACAGGTAGTATTTCTTGATGATACACAAAAATATTTCGGATACTCTACTGTATCCGAAGAACTGTATACTATTAGACCAAGATCTGCATATTTTTAAAACTTCCTCATAGTACGAATGTACCTCCTTTCCTACGCTTGACGTGCAATTTCCAACTTTTTTTTTTTTTTTTTTTTTTTTTTTTTTTAAGATTTTACGTATAAATTTGAAAGTTTGTGTGCGGAAAAGAAATACGGGAGGTGGGTATTCGTGATCTTCCGATCCGGTGATGTTTTTTACCTCAATCCAAGCATCTGGAACATATTTGGTCGCTAAATTTTGAAAGGGCAGTGGATTCTTTGGAGATAATACCACAATTTAATTTTTGAAAAAAAGACGGTAATTTGAAGAAGAAAAAAAATTATTTTTTACCTTTCTTTACGAACCTAAATAATAATTAATCTATGAAAATAATATTCGGTGGTATAAACTCCAGCAAAAACAATTATTTTTGTTTTTCATTAAAAAATGAAAGAAACTGGTCGAATAGTTTTCCATTTCAGAAAACAGGATTGCCTAAAAAAAAAAAAAAAGTTTAAAAATTTGCAATAACGTTACGTTCAACAAGCAATAATAATAATAATCTTAAAAATTTATAACGAATTGTAAATTAAAAATGTTTTATAGAATAGTCAAGGCACTGAAAGGATACGAAAAAATGAAATAAATGATTAAAATAAAACTTTTTGCTCCAAAGAAGTAGAATCTTTCCTTTGTTTATATACCCGTTCATTGCACTTTTCAGTAAATTGTTTTAAAATGCTGCATGAATTTATCATGTGATATTCCAAGTTCTTATTCTAAACAGGATACGTTAAATGCTTAAACACACATCATGATAACTTGAAATTCTGAGAAATTTCATTTAGTTTTTTGAATTATATACTATTGTAATTTTATTTTCATTTATATAGCTATTTAACAGCTGTAATTCTAATTTTAATGAAATAGGAATGACATATATAAATAAATAAATTTTTAAAAACTATATTTTAAAATATAAACTTTGAAATTGTTAATATTTTTAAATTACAATTATGAAATTTAATTATAATATATCTTAAAATTAAATATCATTTAACGTTTAATCAGGCCACTAATTCTTTAACAAAACAGAATGTCTGGATCAAACAGTAAACAAAATAGATTTTATTCATTAAAATGTTTTTCAACATGTGATGTACATTTGATGATCTTTTATACATTTTTTTTATTCCTTAGAGAATTACTATTGTTATTTAATATTCTTGCTTATGCACACAGGTATTATTTAAATAAAACCTTTGGGAAATCACATAATCTTTCATAGAATAATGACTCATAAAAACATGTTTTAAAGGTTTTTTGTCTTGCAGGAGCGACCATTTGTCTCCAAATATTGATAATATCAGCTGAAATATTTAAGATATATATATATATATTCGTCAGATATGTACAAAAATCACTATTTATTTATTTTTTTTTAATCTACGGATTATATTCATTTTGATAATATAATGCACAAAAGTATAACTATTGGAGTACTGAAGGATAGTTTGAAAACTGAATTTTGTTTTCACAGATTTAAAATATCACATCTTTAGAATCTTAAAATCTACATTGTTAAAACTTTCATCACATTCCAAAACATGGTGCCAAAAATGTTGTTACCATATGATGAAATCTTGTTACGGCATTTCGTGTTCTCTTTGAATTCAAACACTTCTCTATATTGAACTATACCCTTATAAATTTTTGAACCAAGAATTGTAAAAATTCGTGTTAGCAGCGAATCTTTGCTAACGATGGGGATCAAAGCAAGACTTTTGTTTCTAGTCGAATCTGACAGACTATGGTTCTCCACTTGAACTCTATAGTATTACAAATTTTTAGTAGGGTCAGGTGGGGTCAATTATAACCATTGAAAAATTGTGACCACTACCATAATGGAATAAACTGTATATGATAAAATTCTGTTTCACGCTTAGATGTTAACCTTAAAATGTAGTTTTCATTTTAGATATTCTTTATCACTAGTCTGAAGCATTTTTGATTTCCAAATAGCAATTTTAACAAAATCTACGAAATTTTTTATAAACGGATTTGTCACTTTGCTATTGCAATAGTCTTAATCACTCCAAACAAATGCATATAAGTAGATATAAAGAAGTAATATATATACTACTAGGTTATCCCGTTGACCAAAAAATTATCGCCAAACTATAAGATTGATAAATATTGCCAATAATGGATGATCGTGAATATCTCATTCAATGACATTAAATACGATTCATAAGTTTAAAATGTCATTAAGGGATTTTTATTTCGACTTTTTATTAATATTTTTATTAATATTATACTAATTATTTGTTTTTTCATTATCTAAAATTAAAATTATGTCAATATGTATTATTTGGTTATTAGTTTGGCGATTTGTATAATTTGGCGAAATTGGTCGACGGGATAACAGAGTAGTACCGAAATACAGGGTGATTCAGCTCGTCGGTGACAAACTTTAAGGATCGATAGAGCACACCTAGACGAACATTTTTGAATAGGGAATGTAGGGTCCCTGACGCGATGGTAAGGCGCTAGGCGCTTTCGAAAATTTGGGTGCCGAAATTCGAAACGTCATAAAAACTAGGGAAATGGTTAGATTTTCTTGCTTGTTGCGTCGAAATGATTCTGTTTGTTTAGACTTTCTTCAGTACCAATTTGATAAGCGTATCTCTTAAAACATGGATAGGGGGCGCTGCAGACTTTGGAGAGCTAGACAACAACTTTAAGCCCGTTATTTTGATATTTTAACACATGCTCGCCAAAGTTTATACTCTAACTTAAAGTTTGAACCCAAAAGTAGAGCCCTGCAAAAAGCGTAAGAGCCGGAATAAAATGTCAAAGTACAGGGTGGTCGAAACTCGAAGGCTCCTAAGAGATAAACAAACAGATTTCTTGACTTATGGCATGCATTTTATGATTCTGTTTGCTGGGGCTCTCTGAAACTCAGTTGAACGGTACAAAAAGAAACATCGATAGGGGGCGCTTTGGGCAAAAAACATAATTCGTTGACATTTCGGACGCTAACTGGAAACGGGGCGCTACGATCAGTTAGTAATAATGAAAACACATTTTCTACCTCTGCTCAACACTTCTGAATAAATTTAGTCCAAAAACATCAATGATACTGGAAATTTATTTACAAAAAATAACACTACAGAAGATGCTCGAAATTTCGACCTTGGGCCATGATGCAGGCTTCGCACCTCCGTCGCATTGAGGAGTGTGTGTTTCCAACAATGCCAGGAGTATCTCTGATCTGCCCTGCAGCTGCCACAATGCGCGCCACAAGTTCTTCAGCACTGCTGACAGGTGTATGGTATACCTCGGCCTTCAGGTAACCCCAAAGGAAGAAATCCAAGCAGGTGAGGTCTGGTGATCGGGCAGGCCAGTGAACTGGACCCCCACGCCCGATCCACCGCTGGCCATACCTTGCGTTTAGATGGAGACGCACGTCGTTCGTGTAATGGGCCGGAGCTCCATCGTGCTGGAACCACATCTGGCGACGCGAACCTTCGGGTACGTGCGCCTCCTCCAGAAGCTGCGGCAGCACTTGATCCAGGAAAATCAGGTAATTTCCACCTGTCAGCCGTTCAGGTAACAAATAAGGGCCAATGAGGCAATCCCCCAGAATGCCGGCCCACACATTTACTGAGAAACGCTCCTGGGATGCTCGGCTTCTGGTTTCATGTGGATTTTCATCACACCACACATGACTGTTGTGGGCGTTCCACATTCCCTCCCGGCTGAAGGTGGACTCGTCCGTAAACAAAATGCTGTTTACAAAACGGGGATCCCTGGATCTCATCGCCAAGTACCATCTTGAGAATTCCACTCGAGGGCCAAAATCCTGCTCTCTGAGCAACTGCACCCGCTGGATGTGGTAGGGGTGCAGATTCCGGGAACGTAAGATGCGCCACGCAGTTGCTTGCGAAATGCCAACATGTCTGGCGATATCTCTCGTGCTAAGACCTGGGTTGTCCTCAACCAGGTTAAGCACAGCCTCTTCGTTGTCGGGGGTGCTCACTGATCGCTCCCGTTCAGGCCTGTCTCCGTCGAAAGATCCCGTTGTGGACAACCTCTGGTGTACTCGAGCGAAGAAGGCATGGCAGGGGATTTGCCTGTTGGGGTAACGCTCGGCGTACAACCGCTGAGCGGCTCGTCCATTACAACCAGCAGCGCCATACGCCAAATGCATGTCAGCCAATTCAGAGTTTGTGTACCGTTCCATCCTACTACCGATCTGCAGACAAGTAACCCGAAGCTTAAGTAGGTACCGCACGTTCAAAAGACGTGTCTGCGCATACAACTACGTCATCTCGCGTTGTCGTCTACGCATTACGTATCTTTTGCATATCGATATGGTACGATATCTTTTGCATAAATCAGCAAAAAGCACCTTATGTAAATTTTATTGCGCGCATTGTGCATGATTGAAACCAGCTATGTTTGTTAAAAAAAACAAACAAACTGCAGTTTTAATAGCTTCTTATGATAAGTAAATTACTCTCTTGTTTTGTTTCTAACTGATCGTAGCGCCCCGTTTCCAGTTAGCGTCCGAAATGTCAACGAATTATGTTTTTTGCCCAAAGCGCCCCCTATCGGTGTTTCTTTTTGTACCGTTCAACTGAGTTTCAGAGAGCCCCAGCAAACAGAATCATGAAAATGCATGCCATAAGTCAAGAAATCTGTTTGTTTATCTCTTAGGAGCCTTCGAGTTTCGACCACCCTGTACTTTGACATTTTATTCCGGCTCTTACGCTTTTTGCAGGGCTCTACTTTTGGGTTCAAACTTTAAGTTAGAGTATAAACTTTGGCGAGCATGTGTTAAATTATCAAAATAACGGGCTTAAAGTTGTTGTCTAGCTCTCCAAAGTCTGCAGCGCCCCCTATCCATGTTTTAAGAGATACGCTTATCAAATTGGTACTGAAGAAAGTCTAAACAAACAGAATCATTTCGACGCAACAAGCAAGAAAATCTAACCATTTCCCTAGTTTTTATGACGTTTCGAATTTCGGCACCCAAATTTTCGAAAGCGCCTAGCGCCTTACCATCGCGTCAGGGACCCTACATTCCCTATTCAAAAATGTTCGTCTAGGTGTGCTCTATCGATCCTTAAAGTTTGTCACCGACGAGCTGAATCACCCTGTATAATGGTCATAATTTCTCCACTAGTGGTCTTACTTGTTCCAAACTTTTGTGATTGTAAATTTTTGATGGGATAATTATGGCCATTCTTTTAATTTAATAAAAAAGGTGGGGGGGGGGGGGCTATGAGAATTAAAACCTTTAAGATTTGTTCTTAAAGGGTCAAAACTTCCTATTTCTGTTAAAACACCACTTTTCCAAATAGAAAAAAAAAAGCAAAAAAAAATTATAATAAGAATGTTGAAAATGTATAAAGGGGTCATGTAATTATCCCTCCTTACCCTATACCTATTTGAAAAAAAAAAAAAAAAAAAAAAAAAAAAAAAAAAAAAAAAAGACTGTAAATATAGTTTTTATGTAATGTTAATAAAATTTATAATTATTTTTCTAATGCTATGCTTTTGTTTCATTAAAACATGTTTTAAATAGTTTTTCTCTCGCAGAAGCTCGATCGTTTCCAAATTTTAAAAATATTAAATAAAATATTTTTAAAAAATATATTTGTCGGATATAAACATAAATCATTAGTTTATTTTACGTATGGTTTTATCCAACAAATATCTTTCAAAAAATATTTGATAGATATAAACATAAATCATTATTTTATTTTGTGTACGAATGATGTTTATTTTGGGAATATAATGCATATAACTTTTTTATTTTGAATCTGAACGCTAACTTCAATTCTGAATTTCGTTTTCAGATATTTAAAATCTCACGTTCTTTGTATCTTAAAACCTATACTGTTTAAATTCCTTTCAATCATTTCCCAAAACATAGTTGGCTACACCAGTAGCCGAGAGGTTCTGACCTCGAAAATGGTAAACAGTAGGTGTTGGGTTCGAACCCAATTGCGACAGTCGGCCTAACCGTTTGGAGTTTTCCGTGGTTTTCTTCAAATCCTGAAATTCCTTGCTTAAATATTAGTTATGTTCCCTTAGAAAGACCCCAACGGAGGGCAAAATCTTTTAGGGCCTATATCAATTGTAATGATAACTGGCCGTCATGAACGAAACCAAAACAATATCACGATATGTTGAAGAATTTTTTCCACATTTGGTACTCTGTTTGAATCATGTTTTTGTGGAAATTGATGAAGGTTCTGCTAAAAGGCTAAAATACAGGGTGATTCATAATGAATGGGCCAAAAAGATTAGCGCAGTATGACTGCCGTAATGTATTTATTCAGCCGAAACAAATTTATTCTGCAACTACAATTATACAAGTTTTATCTGGCAGCAGGGAAATATCATCAAATGACGAACTCGCCGCTAGAGGTGCTGTTAAACAAAATGTCGTCCATGCAGGAGAAAGCGTACTGCGTTTTCGAATATGCTAAAACATCCTTGGTATATGTTGTGCAAAGGCATTTGTTGCACGAAAGATTCTCCCAAGGTGAACGTTTTCTGAGCTTTATCAAACAGTTGTGTTTTGGTTCATTTTTCTTTGCTGAAAAATCGGTTTATGGGGGCATTTACTAAGACATGTTCTCTGAATAGTTGCTCCCCCAGCTGGAGAAAGCTGTTCCTGATTTCATTTTGCAGCAAGATGATGCTGCCTCACATTAGAGTAACAACGTACATGAGTTCGTGAACGAACGTTTACCCCATTGCTGGATTGGCCATTCTGGGCCACAAGATTTGACATGTCTTCATTGGCCGCCGAGATCACCAGATCTAACACTATGTGATTTTTTTTCGCTGGGGTTTCGTTAAAGACAAGGTGTTTGTGCCTCCACTTCCTCGGGACTTAGAGGAACTGAAGCAGCAAATAACAACAGTGTTGAACATCCTCACAGGGGATATGCTATCACGAGTATGGCAGAAGCTTGATTACCATGTAGACATGTGTCGTGTCACCGGAAGAGCACATATTGAACACCTGTAGAAACTTGAATAAATGTAGATTTGAGGTAAATTTAAATTTTCTGAATATATTAATTACAACGTTCACAATCATCTCACAATCAACGTTCACAATCATTTTCTTTTTGTCCCATTCATTATGAATCACGCTGTATTATATCGAGATTTTAAAAACATATTAAGTGGTTTCAATGAATCTTTCCAAACAATGGTGAATCAAACCAAAATTTTTGTTTAAAGCCGTATCTAATTGAGTATGGACATCAGATATAAACTTGACGCACCTTTTTGTCAGTGTTTTAACTCCTTCGCTACGGGAGTCTTTTACAAAATTTTCAATGTTTTGTCACCAGTTTTTAAAAACAAAATTTAAATCTTCTTAAATCGAGAAAATGCTCCAATTAAATAAGGAAAATTTTACAATAAAATTTTACGGGTGGGGATAAACAAGGATTCTAAAAGTGCTATTACACGAGTGGTCAAAATTCCAGGCATCTCCATGTTATCCTATGGCACCAGGGGAGTTGCTTGCTTTTGAAGCGACTCCCCTGATGCCGTAGGATAACATGGAGACGCCTGGAATTTGAAGCGACTTTAACTCCTCGTGAAATAGTACTATTAAACTTTTTTGCGGCACGTATATGTGTTGCTCGTCCTCAAGAAGTTAAGGATAAGAGAAGCAAGTGAATATATTATTGTTCTTGAACTGAAAATTATACAACGATTTTGAATTCCGTGAATATGTAATTTACGTGATTTTAAAAAAAAATCTTTAATGCTGCGCATGTAAAAGGGAATAACTTAAATTAATTATTATTTTTCAGTCATCCAAATTTAGCAAAAACAAACGAGTAAATGCATTGGGCTTCTACTTTAGATCACTCGGCCATCTCGACTTTGATCAATTTTCTTGTGAAACGAAAGAAATTCAAAGCTGGTTTTCCCTTCGATTTAATAACTGAAGATCCCCCTAAATACTTATCTGTCATGCTCAAATCAGGCGAAATCGTTTTAGCAATTTAACTTTGGGTTTTAAATATATAGATTTTATTTCTTGTCTGAAAGTTTCAACAGGGGACCCATCCATCTCAACCCCATACATCCTATTAATACTCAAAAAACCCTTCGATTTAATAACTGAAGATCCCCCTAAATACTTATCTGTCATGCTCAAATCAGGCAAAATCGTTTTAGCAATTTAACTTTGGGTTTTAAATATATAGATTTTATTTCTTGTCTGAAAGTTTCAACAGGGGACCCATCCATCTCAACCCCATACATCCTATTAATACTCAAAAAAAAAAAAAAAAAAAAAAAAAAAAAAAAAAAAATGAAATTTTAATGTTGTAAAGTTATTTTTTTCTCTCTTTTATAAAAACAAATGATTTTAATAGAGATTAAATACATTACAAACTACATACGGAATTTTTTTTTAAAGAAAAGTTGTTTTTGATTTTTTTGTATAATTTTACATAAAATACTAAATAAATACATTAATTTCTGGAAAAAAAATAAAATATTATCTATATCATCCTATTCAAAAAATTGCTAGAATTTAAAAAGTAAATAATAGGAAAATTTGAAAAAAAAAAATGGCTAATATTCTCAAAACATTCAAATGACACTATCTCAATTTTCTTTATACAATGTTACAAATAATAGTATTCTTCAAAATGAACTAAAATTGAAGGATAATTTAAAAAGTGAAACAAATCATGCGAGCGTATGATCCAATAATGTATAATTTTTCCAGAATTATCTACCCTATTCCGAATAAAACATTAATAAATGAAAATTAAAAGTATCTTCATCAGTTATTTCAATTATACAAAATTTTAAAGATATTTGTTTTGACGTTATGACCTAACTTTAAGAAAACGATAATAAATATTATTACTAAATGCCTAAACATAAATAAAGCCATACAGTAAATGCACAGACATATACTAACATTACTACATGCAAATAGAGCAAAAGTATTTCTTAAAACAAAATAATACTCCATTAAAAGACATGTTCTATTAATAGTATACCAGACCCAAAAAAGTTAAGCTCGTAGATTTTTTTTTAAACATTTAAAATTTAACTAAATTTATATTTTACTTATCCCTCCCCTCCCTATACAGGTAACCAACGTATTTCTGCTCCCAGGATCATATTGTTTTCTGGCTTCAGTGATTTCGTTTGTGCTTGACAGTGAGTCACCCTTAGCAACGGGTTAGCATATGCAAGCACAATAGTAGTTGGAAACGGGATTTTGATACGATATTCATATTTTGTGCGATGCATTGGAACATAATTTATCCATAGTTACTTGTGTTGAATGGAAAATATCTATTGTTTGAGCTGTCACTAAAAATTTTTGTTTCTAGGAATTTATCTTTCTGCTTCACAATTTTTCTTGTTAATTTTTGTTTTGTACCTGTTTGTTATTTATTGTTTAAAGATTCCTCCGCATTATCTTTTATTGTAGCATATTGCAGAAAATATGTAGTAATTATGAATAATGTGTAATCGTTCTTCCTGTATCATTGCTTTTAACATTTTCTCTGTAACTGGTATGCCACAAATCGTATTAATGTAGAATATGTAAGAACTGATGCGGAATGCCCGATCCACTATTTTTTCTTATTACCCTATCTCTTCCATTTAATATTTATTCAAAAAAATAACATGTACATTCTTTTTTTGCTATCCACAGTATTTTATTAACATTATTTTTATTTTCGTTTTTTACAGAAACTACGTCATTGTCATGATGTTATGATAAAGAATATCTTTTAGTAAAAGTTACAGACATAAATACAAAAAAGTGAATTATGACTTAACCCTTTGCGGCGCTAGCACTTTCATTGCTTAAGTGCTGAAATTAATGAATGACACTGGAATTTGAAAAATATGAATCAGAGATACCCGCAACAAAATAAGTACTATAAAGTATGACGTGCATAGCATTCGCATCTCATTGTTTGGGATACACAATAAATTCGGTTACAGCATTGTCTACTGACAATAAATACCAGAAATGCATTTTAAGCTATATAAATAAACAAGAAAAAAACTATGCGTCAAGCATACATTATGAAGCACTTTCCAACATATTCAGAATAATGTAATCCCAGTAGCAGAAAGTTATGGTTGTGTCTGCGACAGTAATGCAGCAGGATGGAAATTGTCTGCAGGAGGGCGTGTTAAAATTGTCTTATATACATTATAGATATAGTTCTTACTGGTTAATATTATAAAAAGACAACTATATTCCAATAAAAATATAAAACTTGAATAAGTAAATAGTAAAATTACTATTTTTTGAAGAATTAGATTAATAATGAATATGTAAAGTGGTTCTTTAAGTTTGAAGTTAAGGCTAAATCTATTTAAAATTACATTGAAATATAGTGTACATCTATTGAAAACAATGTATAGTTTCTTAACTTGCCTAAGTATTCAAATCTACAGAAGAAATAAATACAATGATACTATAGAAAAAATAAATCATTTATATTGTCACATGTGAAATAGTGATAAAATGAAGAAAACAATTCCAATTCCATTGAAAAGTAGATGCCATACTGCCTCCTTAAATTCTCAAAACATTTGTTTAATCATAACACACTTGTTAAAACATAATAAAATGTTATAATAAAATATATTAAAATAAAATATATGAAATGTGCTATTTTTTTTTTTTCAAAAAAAGGGGACAAAAATCACTTAAAATATCAAAACCTTAAATTTTATTCAAAAAGGCTGCACATTAAAAATTTAAAGTCACTATTTCTTTACCATAAAGCATATATATTATAGTTTTATAGCAGTGATACCTTGAAAAACCAAGTAAATATTATGAAAAATAAATATAAAATTACGAATGATAATTTTTATAAATACACTGGATGTGTATCCAAAATGTTATTAAAATATGCAGTGCTAATTTATAGCCAAAAAACGAATTCTGATGCAGAAAAGTCCGTTTTTGGAACAACAACAAAAAACAATTTTGGGACAGCAAAATCGGTTTTTGGAGAAAGAAAGAGAAAAAAAATTTTGTAGCAGCAAAAACTAGAATTCTGTAACAGAAAATAAGCAATTTTTTTTTTTTTTTTTTTTTTTTTTTTTTTGCCTTTTTAACGAAATTTCATTTTATTGTTGATTGTTTGACGAAATATGCAGCTTTTCCGCGATATTTTCACAAAATTTACCATTTTTTTTTAAACGTAATTAGCCTTTTTTTTCACCATTTTTCTTAACGAAATATACGCGATTTTTTGAAGAAATCTGCCTGTTTTTCGCGATCTTTTGACAAAATCTGCCATTTTTTGCTATTTTTGATGAAATATATCGTTTTTTCGCGATCTTTTGATGTAATTAACCATTTTTTTTTAATTTTTTAAACTAAATTTATTGTTTTTTCATAACTTATTGATGAAATCTTTCCTTTTTTTTGCGATCTTTTGACGAAATCTGTCGTTTTTTCGCGATTTTCTAACGAAATCTGCCATTTTTTCAATATTTTTTGAAGAAATATTAAATTTTTACGCGATTTTTTAACGAAATTAGCATTTTTTAACGCTTTTTTATGAAATTTACCATATTTTCGCGATTTTTGACGAAAACTGCCTTTGTTTCGCGATCTTTTATTAAAATCTACCTTTTTTAGCGATTTTTTTATGAAATCTATAATTTTTTCGCGATCTTTTGATGAAATTTACCAGTTTTTCGCGATTTTTTAAACGAAAATTGTTTTTTTCATGACTTATCGATGAAATCTGTCTTTTTTATACGATCTTTTGACAAAAGATACCGTTTTTTCAAGATTTTTGACGAAATTAGACGTTTTTCACGACTTTTTAACATAATTTACTAATTTTTCATGATCTTTTGACGAAACCTGTCGTTTTTTTGCGATCTTTTGATGAAATCTGTCGTTTTTCGCGATTTTGTAACGGAATCTGCCGTTTTTTCAATATTTTTTGACGAAATATTCCATTTTTACGCAATTTTTTTGTCGTAATTAGCCTTTTTTTCGCGATTTTTTGTGAAAATCTGCCTTTTTTCTGCGATATTTTGATTAAATCCATCTTTTTTCATGATCTTTTGTTGAAATCTACCTTTTTGCGATTTTTTTTTATGAAATCTATCATTTTTTCGCGATCTTTTGATGAAATTTACCGTTTTTTCGTGATTTTTTTAAACTAAATTTATTGTCTTTTCATGACTTATTGATGAAATCTCTCGTTTTTTCGCGAACTTTTGACGAAATCTGTCGTTTTTTTACGGTCTTTTGACAAAAGATACCGTTTTTTTCAAGATTTTTTGACGAAAGATACCATTTCTTACGCGACTTTTTTACGAAATTAAAAGTTTTTCACGATTTTTTTTAACAAAATTTACTATTTTTTCGTGATCTTTTGACGAAATCTGCCATTTTTTCGCGATCTTTTGTCAAAATCTGCAGTTTTACGCGGTCTTTTGATGAAATATGTCGGGTTTTCTCGCGATCTTTGGATGAAATTCGCCGTTTTTTTCTCGTCCTGTCTATTTCCCCCCCCCCCCAAATCATATATATTTTTTCTTTTCCAAGTTGGCAAATTGGTCTGCAAGGATAAAAATAAATCTGCGACGCACGTCGCGCGTCACGCACTTTCTGCTACCTAGAATGTAATAAAATTGCACCGTTTAAAAAAAATAAAATATTACGTCTCCTTTCACCATACGGAAGTGTATAACGAATTTCAAAACCGAATATTAGCTGTTTTCATCTATAATCGGAAAATTATCCAAATTTTATAGCAGCCCCGTATATCATATAAAAATTTGTATCTATTAACAACATGCATTCCAAAAATTTATTTCATTTAGGAGGTACTTACATTTTAGTTAAAAATTCCCCTTCATCAATTTCCTCTAATCAGAAGAATGGTATGCGAATAATTTTGTGCAGCCCTGTATATGAAGTATGGAATTTATATATAAAGAGTAATATGCAAAAAAAAAAAAACTAATTAAATTTAAAATTGCATTCCGAATTTTAAAACTGACTCGGTAGCAATTATTACGCGAAGTCAGTACGTAAACAATTTCTTTTGTGTGTCCCTGTACATATATTTTTTTATTTTTATTTTTTATTTTTATTTTAGACATATATTTAAAATAGTTTGTAAATGTTTACACATGTGATAAATCTGCGCATAGAATTAGTCTTCAGTTTATTATTATTGTTATTACTATTATTATTATTATTATTTTAATAAAAGTATAAGATTACATCATTTTACACTGTACATATCAATAAAAAATTATACTAAATGTAATTTTTAATGTATCTAAAAAGCCATGCGCAGTGTTGTGTAATAATAATAATAATAATAATAATAATAATAATAATAATAATAATAATAATAATAATAATAATAACTATGACTGTACATTAATATTTAAAAAAACTAGTAGGGATGTTAAAAAAATTCAGTTTTCTCAAACTTTTAAAAACTTTATTTAAATATGCAGTATATTTTTTTCCAAATGTACTTTTAGTATAATATTGAAAGGGCATTAAGTTCGCTATTTAAACCGTATTTTTTAAAACAACAAAAAATAAATAAATAAATAAATAAAAATAAAAATAGAAAAGAAAAGAAAGAAAAAGAAATGTTGGAAAGTTAAACTGTGCCCTTAACCCCTTCGCAACGGGAGCCTTTTGCGAAATCTTTAATGTTTTGTCGCCGGTTTTTAAAAACAGAATTTTGTGCTTTATTAAATCGAAAGAATGCTCCGATTAAATAAGGCAAATTTTACAGTAAAATGTTACTGCTGGGAATGAACACGGATTCTTAAGCCTTTTCGCGGCACGTATACGTGGCACTCGTCCCCAAGAAATTAAAGAAAAATAGTAAAAAAAAAAAAAGATTGAAAGCATTAAAACTGAAAACAGCTTCTTTTTTAATACTTTCGGGGCTAATGTTACTTAAAGGTACCGGTCAATTTAAATTTATTAGTATTTTGTTTAACAATTTTTTTTCATTATCTACATTTAATAATGATAATAAATGTTTATACACTTCCTATTTTCGCTTTATTTGTCTTTCGAAATTCAGCAATCGTAATAACTAGTCGTTGGGGCCACCGCAATACTTACCCATCGTGGATATGCATACTATAAAATATGAAAAAAAAAAAAAAAAAACATGTTTAAACTACTTATAAAATAGAGAAATTCCAAAATAAAATTTAAACGTACGTTTATACATAGTAATCCTCTTTTACTGAATTGCGGGTACTACTTGATTATCCCAACTACCCATTTCGACATGATATTTACATATTCCATTTACACATTATTCCATTATACATTATTCCATTTCGATACTTTTTTTATGTAAATCGCCAAACTACTCGTAAATTATAGAAATTGGTATAATTTTTACTTTAAAGACCAAAGAACATATGAATTAGTAAAAGATTAATAAAAATAGAAATAAAACGAAATTCTATCAATTTATTATGATTTTAAATTAAAAATCTATGATATACAAACACATGTATCGTATTTAATTTCAAGTGCCTATGACATTTACGATAAGCCTTAATTGGCATTTAATCTTATAGTTTGGCGATAGTTTTTTGATCGATTTAATAATTAAGTAATAAAAGAAACATCCTTATATCTCCAAAAATGATAAATCCATTAACTAACAGTTTGCTGATATGGATGAGTGTCTCATTTCCAATGAAAATATACATTTAAAGTAACATTTGAATGAAATACAGGGTCATGAAAAATCGAAGAGTGTGAAAAATAGGATTATAAATCTCTCGACAACTAATTATCTGATCGATTTCGTTCGTTTTGAATTTTTTTTTTTTTTTTTTTTTTTTTTTTCTACAACTACTAAAAATAAAAACGAATATATTGAGAGTCCTAAAAAATATTCCGGATAATTGATGTCACTGATATTCAATAGGCTTTTTTCCATTATTACATAATAAGTAAACAACAAATTTTAAGTCTCTATCTCAAATTGTACGGGTTGGAGCGTTTAAAGTCAGACGAAGAGACACGTTTAAACACACACACACATACAGAAAAACGACATTTTTTTTCTAAAAATATGTTTTTTGGTCGTTTTACTGTCTAAAACATCTATATCTATCAAGAAAAAAAAAAAAAAAAAAAAATCGATTTTTAAAACGATTGTAAGACTTATGATGAGTAAGTAATAATAATTAAAGTCTGCTTACTTCTCTTTACAAGATTGACAATCCACACATATAATTCCTTTTTTAAAGTTTAAAATACATGCTGTTTTTAAATATCACTAAATTATGATAGAAAAAATTATGATAGAAAAATAAAAACACTGGAAAATTACCAAATCTTAATTTAACACTTAAAGTTGATAAGTCACTTAAAGTTTTTAAGTTGTTAAATTTCTGTAAACATTAACTTTTGTGTTTGAAATGGTGTAAGTAATGTTAACATTTTTAATATACGCTGCAAACAATTTTCCTTATAGATTGTAATATAACCGAATTCTTTTGTATGATTCTGTAAATAAATGATAAACAATTTGCACTTTCTATTCCATCGAAAGCATGTTTTAACGCATCTCAGAATTTGATATGAAATGTCTTATATTTCAAATAAGTGCATCATTCAAATACGCCGGAAACGGTTTCGCCCCATAAACCATGTAACAAGGTCCTTTTGAATGTCCCTGTATTAAACGCTACATACTCCATTTCCATTAAGAACATGCCCTTGTGAATTTCAGAAACATATATCAATTACATGACTATTCTAATATAATTACGGGAGTTAAAACGGCAGACAGACAAAGCGAAGCCATAAATCACTTTTAAACTTCGTTGAAAATTTAAAATTTTTTTTGAAATACGGTCGTTGAAGCAAGATTTCTAAATGAATCAATCTCATGTAATTATTGTAATTAGAAATTATCTCAGCTGTTGTATTTACCCTTAGAATTTTTATTTATTTATTTATTTTTATGTTTTTAGGACAAACGTTTCGAACTTTTTATTAAAAATTATCCAAGGAATTTTTTTTTTATTGAATATTTTTTTGTTTATCAAAATAGTTGGGAGGGAGATCATCGTTGTTAATGACCTACCAACATAAATCTTTAAATTGTGATAAAACAGTTTTTAGATTTCCCCGTAACCGGTTAAACAAGTCCTTTCCTCTCTAACAGGTTGATCCCAGACGAAATGATAAAATTGTACCATATTCCTAAGCTTATCGCTTTTTTGGCGAAAAAACAATGACCAATTAACTTTTTTCTCTTCAAAAGTTTTGAAACACGTGTTTTAATTAATTAATTATTTTTTCCTTTACACATTCAAGGACAAAAGAAAATGTGGTCGCTAGTTCAATAGTAGACATTTAAGATTGCAAATGAGAGTCTTTAAAGAACATAGGCAAATTACATTATAATTAAATGGATTGATGAACTGTTTCATTTGCAAACAAATGCTTTAAGTCAAAATAAAATCTACAAGATTTTAGAAGTAAAAGAAACAGCTGTTATCTGAAATACAATACGAAAAAGTAATTGGTCTTACGTCTTTGTTTTTATTTTGGTTTGACAAAAATGTTTGCCTATGCTGTGTGTATAATGGGGAAGGGGGCAGACGTGAAACAGATTTTTTTTTTCTTTTGTAGATATTACAGATTGTAATATTGTAAATGTGGAATGGTAGTCTTTATGATAAAGATAATTATTAACACAATAATCAGTTTTGTTGTTGTTGTTGTTGTTGTTTTTTATGAGCTGTGAAATTTAAAATGTTTATTTGCGTTTATTGCCAAATGCTGGGCTCGACTAGCAAGTTTACGTGCCCAGGGCACTTTCAGTTTTTCGTTTCCACTTAGATTGGGTAATTTACTGACTACTTTTTTCTCTCACATATTATACACTTATTCGAAAAGTGTCAAGTAAAATAATTATGTTTCTATGAAAATTAGAAAACGGTTTCAGAAAAAAAAAATGCTTTTATTATTTATTGAAATGTTTTTTTAAGCATATATTGAGATATATTTTTTGTAATTTCATCGTATTAATATCTCAAGTATCACATTTCTTTCCACAATTATGATTTTCATAATAGAAATTTAGATGAAATTAGAAGACATTTGTGCTCCTGAGAAATTTCGTACCCAGGGGTGTCCATGCAATAGTCGGGGCCTGATCAAATGCATCATTTATGAATTAAAATCTGCATGAGTGTCAGATTTTTCAAATAGCAATTTAACAGTTGGCAGTGGCTGATTGATTATCTACAAACATGTGATTAATTCGGTCTTTTTTTTTTTTTTTTTTTTTTTTTTTTTTTTGAGGGGGGGGGGTAGTCACATTTCTCCGTTATCATCTGAGATCTTCACTTATTTGAATGCCAAGTAAACTGAGATAAAATGTACAATATCTTAAAGATCAAGTGGGTAAGTGCAATCGCAGATCGTACAGAGGGTTCCGTTTAATATTTCTTTCAAAACAACCTATCCTTTAATTAATAAATCCAAATCGTTAATTTATAATTATTAAATTTTTACATAAATGGTTGCACCAATAAATTTAATTTTAAAATAAAAAATATAAATAAAATGTACAATAATAATATATAATAATAATATAATAATAATAATAAATAATTATAAATATATAACAGAATTATATATAATAATAAATAATTTATAAAAGGAAGTTATTTATTTTAATCAAATTAAAAATTTTCAAATCAAATAATTTAAATAAAATCCAAAGCTCCAAATTTTTGGATAATCCGAAATTAAAAAAAAAAAAAAAAAAAAAGAAGTAACGGAGATACAAATAAAATTTTTAATTTAAAAAAAAAGGAAGAAAACGTTTAAACGAAATTTAAAGTACAAAATCATTAATAAATTGCAATAGTTTTTAAAGTAGAAAAAAATTGAATTCCAAAATATATTATGAATATCAATGAATATTTATCACAGCATAATAAACTCTTAAATTGGCAAAAAATAAGAATTTTTTTTAACCATTCCATTTTTTTTAATCCATAGGAATATGAAAATATCAACTTCCAAAACCAGAGTTTGAACTAAGAACCTCCTATTTATTAGCGAGATTCTTTACTTCTAAGCTATGACGTCCTACGTGAAATTAAAGTTTTCTTCTAAAATTTAAATCGCAAAAATGAGCGGATGATATTGCAAAAATAATTTAATTAAAATAATGGACTTTTTTTTTATTTTATGATTTGTCATGTGGCACAAAGTATTGAGCTGGAATTTAAAATTAAAATTTGAAGTCTTTAATTTATGCAGTTTTTGTGAACAGACTCTGTGACGGACAGCCAGTCAGAGAATAGAGACGAATAGAATTTCGTCAGATGAACAAAACCCAAGAAAACGGCTGTTTTCCGGTAAGACAATGTAAAAAAAGAGAGTCTTCTTTAATTTTTTTTTTTTTTTTTTTTTTTTTTTTTTTTTTTTTTTTTTTTCGATTTGACAAAATCGGAAGCAGGGGTCAAAATGTAAATGTATATATAAATATCTGTTTCCGATGATGAACATTTAAAATTGTAAAGAATAATTATTTAAAGGACTTTTGGATAAATTGTGTGATTATGATCTAAGTGTTGCAGTTTTTTTCGGCTTCAAAAATTTTGTAGTTGTTGCGAAACTTAAAAAAATTTTTCTCAAAACAATGTTCGCTCATTTTTTTTTTTAATGTGGTACTAGAAATATCTTTTTAAGCGAATGAACCATAATTAAAATAATTAAATAAAACTTTCTTAATTCTTTAAAACGCTTTTTTTCGTTCGTTTTTTATAAAATAACAAAATCATATTGTTTGTTGTTGAAAACAGGTACAATAAGTTTGAAAGTGTGATAATTTGTTAAAAATGCAGAATTTTAAAAAATCGTTGTTCAAAACTCAAAATTATTATTGCTTTTAAAACAAAGACAAATGACAGATCAGACAAATGAGTAATACCGCAGAATGCTATACATCAAGGAAAATCGAGTCCAAAAGTGACAAGGGGGTATCTGACAAGATTCAAAAGTTAAAATATGAAATATATTTTTATTTTAAATATGAAATATATTTTAGTTTGGGATGCTACGGTCATCTTTTTACTTACAAGAATAAAACTCGGCAGAGAGTGTTACCTATTTTAAACTCCCAAACCTCAGTCGGATTGGAATGCTTGTCCAGTAGTCTGCACCATGAAGCAGGTGGCCACTTCTGGACGAACATTTCAAATTGTAAAGGAAAATCATTTAATGACCTAAATTAAAATATTGATGAGTGGCTACACTTGTAAGCAAATTTTTTAGTTTATAAAGAAGAATGAAATAAAATGTTACATACTTATGGGAAAATTTTTCAGTATATTTTAGGTTAATATGTACTCGCAAGACAGAAAACTGGCAATAGCAATATAAAAAATTATGTACTTTTAGACTTTTCAGGATTCAAAAAAGCTATGTAGTAAAAAAAAAAAAAAAAAAAAAAAAAAAAAAAGATGAAGAAGGGGGTTTAAAGCATCATAAAAACATATTTTTGAAAATGCTTCTCTGTAATTTATTAAAGAATATTTCTAATGACTATGACTATAAAGTTCGCTATCATTATTTTTAGAAAGCATATTGCCTGCCTCATAAAACCTGGGAAATAATTAAGTCTAGTTCCAGACCGATCCGGCTATATATAAAACAATTTAAACCTGATCACGGACCGTCTTGAGTTTGCTGCGAAATTAAGCCCGGGCTCAGACACGATGTAACTGTCCGATATCAATCTCTTTGTTGGACATGCTATATTTCTGCACTGATATTATATCAGCTCTTGCAGTATATTTATACTTCTTAATCTCTCGAAAGTTACATACATTGAAAATGGTTCATATTTTATCGATTTCATTTAATTTTTTATATCGCACTGATCGCTCGGCTTAATTTCGTTATCCATCCGACTGGCCAGTTTATTTTATTGTATTTTATTCTTTTATTTATTTATTTATTTATTTGTTGTCCATCGGCCATGCCCGTTTTCTGTTTTTTCCCCCTTTCTACTTTTTTTTATCATCCATACTCAGACATTAAAAAGTGACTTTGTTCTTTCGTTCGGACCGGCCGACCAACTTGAAAGTTCACACCTCGGCCTACAAGCCAATGCAGACCTCCAGTGTACACGCGTATAAAAACGTGTGTGATGATGTTTTCTTATGTTTTGCGGATCTTTCGAGTCCGATTTCTACTTATTTTACGATATATGTTAGGAAAACGAATATGTATGAATAAATACAATAACACAATAAAGTCAAACAAGGTTTAGAACAAATTTTTAGGTTTGTTAAAAAATAATATTACCAGTCAGCAAAAGGCCGCAAAATGCAAACTGTTCTTTAAAAATTGAGATTTAAAGAGGTTAAAATTCACTTAAACTTATAAGAAATTAACAATTTCTAAAAGGACTCAGTGTGCAATTAATTCACAAGTACAATTCAACGTGCTCTGAATTATCACATTTTCTTTTACAATCGAAAAAAAAAAATTGTATATGCATCTTTTTAGAAAATATTTTAATTTTGATCAACAATTTATGTTAGAACAAACCCCCAGCAAAATTTATGGTAATCAAATCTTTAAACATGCAAAATTCTTGCATAAATTGGAATTTGCTATCGTTTATGAGATTTTCATAAATTGCTGAGATTCACAATAGCAAACACAACTGAGGTACGAAAGAAAAAAAAAATACCAGCTAGTAATACCTCGCGGTTCAGAACAGTATTCCTAATCGTTCCCATAGGGATGTATTTTACTCGTTTAGAACCATTTCGCTTCATTGTGAAAATGTCAAGAAATGTAACTACTCTTCAATACATTTTTACATTTTCAAAATATTTCAATCCTCTTAATATCTCTCCTCTTATGACCTTTTCCGACTTACCTATAATTACATAAAGAGTCACCGTCTTTATCATTGAAAACTCAGAAATCTATATAATTTTGAGATTTAAAGAAGTGTTTAATAAAAACAAAGTTTCGTTTGCTGACACTGATTTTCGGAAGTATTTCGAGGTAGATATTATAGGATACGCAGCTTTCTCACACTAGTATAGCGACATTATTAGAAAAAAAAGTCAACACTCATAAAATTCTTTCATAGCGGACTTTTTTCTCATCGTTAAATATTTGTTGATTTTTGACATCTGTGTTTAAAGATCTTTAACTTAAACACAGATGCCAAAAATCGATTTCACATTTAAATTCATGTTTTATGACAATTTATTTTATTCGTTTCTTTTTACTTGAATTAAAACTAAATTTAAGACTAAATAAGACTGATTCGTTGTCATACTATTTCTTTAAACTCCGATCTATTATTTTTCTTTTACTCTTTTTAATATATTTTAGAAAATTTATAAATTAAAGTAATAATTATGAAAAAAAAATGAAAATCCTACCCCACCGAAGGAAAAACTACATGAAGATCTCCAACGTAACCCACTCATCTTTGTTGGTTTTCTTGTTATTTATTTCTTTTTGTGTATTCCATCAATCTTTCTTAATTCGGTCCATCTTTAGGTGATAGTGTATTTATATATATATATATATATATATATACTGAATATAAATGCCAGGAAAATTTTACAAAACGCTTTTTCTGCCTGATCACACTTGTTCAAGTACACCATTTAGCGGTCCTGATTATGGAGGGATTAACTCTTTTTCTACCACATTATGAATTCATGGAAATTTTACGTTTTAAAACATTTTACGCAAATTGTTTAAACTAAATTAAAAAATTTACATAATCATTTAATAAATATTTGAAGGAATTTAGGAGGATTGAAGGATTTTTATAACCCCACTCAAATCTTTTATTTTTATTTATTTTCGTAGTATTTTGTAGAATTGTAAAATGTACAAATATGATGTTCTTACAATATAAATATAGAAATATTTCCGCATTAAAAAATTCCTATCCCCCTCCCTCAGCCCCAAGAAAGTTGAAAAGATGCAAAGGCAAAAGAAATCATCCTTTAAAAAATATTTTTGTTTTGTGTAACCAATAATGATTTTGGAACAAGATAAAGTAATGTGTCTGTAACTCATTCGAAACAGTACTATAGCTAACTGACGTATTAAAAGAATTTTATAATAAGTTATTTTAATAGTACTTATAAGTACCGTCAGTAAATAAAGGGTTAACAATGGTCATATCAATCGTAAGACACCGCACTTTGGCACTAAACTGAAATCTATTAACGAAAAAGACTGGTTTTTATTTCATGTTGAACATGCAATCAATATAATGTTAATTTTACATAAAAACACAGTCTATTTAGAATAAAGTAAGCTAGGAAATACTTAAATAAATTTATATTTATATAAAGTCGAAAATTGTAAAAATGCTCAAGATTAATACGTGATTCGCTTAATATGCGGATATTTTTTTTTTTTTTTTTTTTTTTTTTTTTTTTACGCATTTGGAACATCAACCATAGTGCTATAATGCAAAAATAAGACGTTGAATACGGAAATCCACTTAATAGGTGATAGATTTTTGCTCCTTTGAGCAAAAAATCATGCCTTCGGACATGAATTCATACATCGAGATGCGAATTCTTTTCACCAGTTACCAATTTAGTACATATTTTTATTCAGATAAAAGACACTGTTTCCGAATGGTAATATTTGCTTTATTTAATAAAAAGATAATTAAGGCTAATATTATCAATCGGAAAGAGTAATATTATTATTATTATTATTATTATTATTATTATTATTATCATTATTATTATTATTATTATTATTATTATTATTATTATTATTATTATTATTGCTAAATTAGTAATACTGCATTTGTAACATTCTTTGCCTCTCGCTTCGTGTATCTTCTCAGTAATGAGAGAGAAATGAATTCAGGATTGTTCAAATACCTTATAATGTAGTAATTGGTACCCATGTCACAACTGCTGCATGGTATTTTAATAGTTTGTATTGATTTAAAAAGAGTTCAATGATTTTTTTTTCCTTTGACTTGAAAAAAATAGCGTAGCAGGAAAATCATCTTTATAGTTTTATTTCTGCTTGTAACGGATTAATCAACAAATAAAATCATGCCCATGTTGACCATACTTAATGATTATTATTCCAATCGGTTCTGTAATAATGAAATAAATACAATTATATTTTAATTTAATATCCGTAAACAAATAATTTTCGACCGCAAACGTATATATTTGAAAGTCATGAAGCTCATTTAGATGTGTAAACGGGTGAATGTCACAAAATAACAGATTTTAATCATCTGACAAGAGTTATTGAAAGTATCCATTAAAAAAAATTCGAAATTTCAAGACATAAATTTATTTTTCATGTAAAATTGCTAAATTTAGGAGAATTTAAATAAAAAGTTATTTTTTATGCAATTATATACCATTTCTTGGCATATTTTTAATAGCGCGTTTTGTCTAGGGCCTGACTAATGCAGGGGCATGCGGGACAACTACTGCCCCAGACCCTCCGGCTTAACCCTCCCCCCCCCCCCCCAAGGACAGATACAAGTTTTTCGTTAAAGGAGTGTCGAAAAATGGTCAAAAGTGACCAAAATTCTTTTTTTTCCAGTTTTAAGGGTCTTCCTTCTCCTGCCGTTTCTGTTTCCGTACCCAATGCCTCGTTAAGGTCTCACATTTATCCTCATATTCCTAAAATCGAAAAACATACTGTATTCTATCATTTCTTAAAGTTGTCTTTCTTCTACTATTATGTATATAGATGTGAATAGTACTTGATACGAAATTTATGTACACATACAATAGTTATAAATTTCAGTTTTAGTCACTTCAGTATAATTTACGAAAAATTTTAAGATAGAAGGGGGGCCTCTAATTATGTTTCCCCCCCACTGTCTAATTCGGGCCCTGCTTTTTTCGACTCTCCGAGTTTGACTGTAAATGTTTTTGAGTTTATGTATTACCTTTTATTATTTTTTTAAGTTTAATTTTATTTTCAATTAAATATATACACACAAAAAGAATAAAGAAAAACGATAGAAATTTAAGTATTATAATCAAACAAAGTTGAATAAAATGGCCTTTTTATGCTTTTTTTTTCCAAGGCGTTTTAATATCTTTGTTCCACATTTCATTTAAAATAGGTCACAGATCATATTCAAAACACATTTTTAATTTAACTCTTTATGAGCCAAGGATACTGTCAGAAAACTGTCATAGAATATCATGGGTAACATAAATGTTGCAGCTCGATTTTTCGGCGTTTAAATTTCTTTATGATTAAAATAAATGTGAAAACAAGTAAATGCAGGCCACAACAACGACAAAAAAAAAAGTATTTAAAATTATAAGGAAAATTTTTAAACATTAACCCCATCTAATCAAAATTAAATAGAGCAACTGATTATTAGACAGTTGTTTTTATCTCCCTCCTTCATTTTTTCTTTTTCCTTTTTAAATTTAGTATGTTTTGTAAATGAAAAATGATAATTTTAAAGGTAAATGTTTAGAAAGTGCTAAATCCATAAAAATTCCATCCAGTTTGCTAATGTAAAATACGGAAAAGAATGGTAGCTATTATACTTTAACTTTCGAAGAAGGACAGTCCGCATAAAATGATTTTCAAAAAATATATCCAGATATTAGGTCAGTATGGTTAGATACAGCAAAATTTTGTTTATAACTATACTACATTAACTCTCTTCCACCTCCTTTATTTAAAGCAGGCAAAAATAAAATCGAACTCCGGAACATTGATATTGTGGGGGGTTTTTTTATTGGATTGTAGTTACAACAAGTCTTTTGTTAAAGTTTTACAGATTATTAAGTTTACAGTTAGCAATCCTAAAAAATCAGAATTATCATAATGGATAGGTATGAGTCAAAACAAATTATCCTGATAAGCAACTTTAATATACATGAACTCTCACGGAAAGTGTTAAGTCACAATGAGTATTATGATAGGTCTATCTTTTTGGACTATATCATTATAATTAGGGGCATTTTTTAAAGTTTTCTTAACTTTAAAATTTATGATTTTAAAGTTGAATGTTAGCATATTTTGGATTAATATCACAAGCCTGAGGCGGTTTTCTCTTTTAATTTTTGATTCTGGATTTATATGCAGCGCTGAATCCCCAAAAAAATCTTCATTTTGAACTATCACATCGGGATTTTTTGGAAATTCTACATTTCAAAGATGAAAAGTTAAAAAATAGCGAAAATCTGATGCGTATACGTGGGATGTTTGTGCTTTTAAACTTTAAATAATTATTTTTTATGTATTTTTTAGCGCTGAAACCGAAAATGATCTTCAGTGTTAATCTTCACTTCAAATTTTTCGAAAATATTAAATTTTAAGAGGACACGTTACCTTAGAAACTTTTTTTCAATTTTTAATAATACTGTACTATGTAGTGGCACAATAATTAACACTAAAATAAAATAAAATAAAATAAAATAAAATCTTGTAGAACTGCATATTTTTCTAAAGTTTATTTTATTATTATTTTTTTTAAATTTTACTTACTAAATCTCTAATATTTTTATAAATATCAATACTTTTACTTCGATTTTTTTTCCATATTCATTAGAATATACTACATAAAACCGTGCATGGATTTTTAGATGTATGTTATTTTACATTTAACATAGCTTTTTTTCTCTCGTGTTAATATTAAAAAATGAAGAAAATTCAACAAAGTCTCAATTAAGTTTTTTTTATAAATATAACTATAAACTTGTTAAATCCATGCACAAAAATATCAAACACGCCATGGAGAACAAATAAAAAAAAATTCAAATGTCTATCTAAATTAACAAAAAAGGCCTAAGTATTTATTGGACAAGCAAATTATAAAAATATGAACATGGTTTAAAGTTTAAAGTTTTCATTTGTATGGATAATTGTGCTGGATCTATTAACAAAATTTACAATGTCTCACGATATAATTATTGTATATTGATAAAAAAAAATGAGGTGTCAAAATATGCATAATTAAAGAATCTTTCGGTTACTATTAAAAAAATTCGATATTTTGACCAATTTCAAGGTACTGTGTCTATTAAAAGTTATAAAGTTTAAAAAGTAGCGAAAAGGTATCAAAGAAAGTTATTAAAGTCTTTTCAAAAGAATCAAATGTTTTGAATTCGTCTGCGAGAAATTTCCAGCTTTATATGAATCGTCAAAGATAAAGAGGATCCGGTGGAGAACCTCATAGAGAACATAAAGGGAAAAGTGATAGGCATAGCATCAATGGTTCAAAGAAACTTCCATACTTGGATAAAATTGTAAGGATTTTAAAAACATAATATTTTGCACATTTCGCTGTAAAAATGTAAAGCATAAAGCCAAAATACAAATAAATTACTAGTTAAAAATTTTTTACATATACTTACAGATTTTCAACTTCTTAAAAATTAAAAATTTTTCAGTTGGCAAAACTTCTTGGTGTGATGATGAAAAGAGATGGTCATTTTGTAATTCAGCACTTAAAAATACATAAAAATCAATCAGCCAAAGCTAAAACACCAAACCATAACATCTATTTTACAGAATCGGATTTTTTTTTTTTTTTTTTTTTTTTTTTTTTACTTTGAAATTTACGATTTGTGAAAAACTGATTGTGATGGCTTTAGAAAAAAAAAAAAGTCATTTTGGTTTTAATGTTGCAAAATACATAAGAATCAGAAGTTAAAAAATGTGACACAACCCAAATTTTGCCGGCTGGTGTATTTATTTCTATGAAAGAAGGAATTTTTAAATGGGATAATTAATCATAAATCAATTTTAAAATGCTAATATAGTAATTTTCTAACGAGTACTTTGGGTACCGAGTTGGAGTTCGAAAAACGAACCCAAAGTTCCTTTTTAGGGTGTTTGTATCAGTCCCACGAATTTACCTTTCCTCAAAATGTAATAAGAGTTTTAAATAAAAAATGGTGGTAGCTGTGGAAATCGAAATACAATTCTGAAATTTGTTGTCGTTCTCGAAATTCGAGACGTTTAGTCCCCTTAGTTATAACAGGTTTCAACGCAAATGAATTCTTTTGCAGTTTAATTATTTTCAGTTAAATACTTTTGCAATTATGCGCGCTATGCTTTACTGGTCTTATGCTCATGTGTGTTACGTTAATCCATATGATGTAGGTGAATATTTCGAATTATTAGCTCAATTTAGGAAAAGTCCAATACAGCTGGATGTTATGAAGTCGAAATAAGCCGGTTTGCTAAAAAATAATTTAACCGTTTGACTGCTATGCAGCGCTATCGCGCTTCCAGATTTTGGATTGAAAACTAATTAAAAACGCTATATATGCTTTAAAAGACGCAGTTTTGTTATGAAAAAGCAAGAGCGGCAAAATATTTGCTCACGCGCAGAGGTACGGACTGGTACTGAAATGACAGCGCGAGAGCGCCACTTAGCTTGTTTGGACTTGAAATCTGGAAGCTCGATAGCGCTGCATAGCAGTCAAACGGTTAAATTATTATACAAATATTATTCATATGATAGTTACCTTTTGATCGTAGCACCCTACTTTTACGCAGAAATAAATTTGGAGTTTGTAACCTTCGTATGTACGGATAGTTCTACTACACAACCAAGAAGGTAAATATACCTATTGTCAAAAATTACATTTATCTGTTTCATCATACCCAACCACTCATTTTTAAAATATGATCTGAATTATTTAAACACTAATGGTGTACGATTTTATTTTTATCATCGATTGTATAGCTAAATAATAAGTTCAGGTAGGAGTTGCGGTTTTGACCTCAAAAAGTAGTTTTTGTCTCAATAAGTCAAAAAGCTGTCGAAAAGTGTAAAAAAGCCTATACTTTTTTTTAGCAATCATTGGTGTTATTTTATATTAAATAAAGCCAAAAATTGATTAAATGATAATTTATATGCTATCAAAATTATTTTTATTTGGTTGTACTATATTTAAATTTCAATAAAATTATGTATTCAAATTATTTTTAATTGTTCTACTTGGAAAAATAGCTAAAAATATTCAAACTCTTAAATGCATTTTTTAAAGTTTTATTTATATCTTTATTACTACTATAAGTTCAGTTTGTTATTAAAAATTAGCAATGTAATTTCTGCTTTAAAAAAAAAAAGGTTGTGAAAAGTGCTACTATTTAATGATTGGCAATAACTTACTTAGATTTTTAATAATTCTAAAAATGTTTGCTTTTGCACACAAACATTAGATATAAACCACAACTGCACATTCTCTGAGTACATAAATTATTTATAACCATATCAATATAATTAAACTTTCTTGAAATCAATAACTTAAAAGATGATTTGTTAATTTTAATATTTTCACATATATATTATATGGCCATTAATAACCGGAAAGTTTCAATTTTAGACATTTTGTCGAATATTTAAAAATATATTTGTCGGATTATTCTGAAACTTCAGGATGTTTGACCTCAAATCTATCAATGTCCATTTGATAATAAGGGCAATTAGATGGGGGGGTAGGGACGATAAAAAATTAAAGAAAAAAAATAATATTTGGGATTACCCTTGCACATTAAAATACACGAAATAATCTATCGCTGCAGAATACAAATATGTGGATATTGTACAACATTTTTGTAAGAACTTCCCTTATATCCATGCAGATAAAGCGCTTTTTTTTTTTTTTTTTTTTTTTTTTTTTTTTTTTTGAAAAATTAAAAAAATTCCTACAAGTTTTTAACTTATATTATACAAAATTTTAAACTAAATTTAACGCCAGTTTCAGGAAAATTGTTAAAATTTAATAAATACAATACAGGGTAATCGGAATATTAAAATATTAAAAATTTTATAAAATACGAGTAGTTTTATGAAGTCATTATTATCTGCGCATGCGCGAAAGATAACAACGATATTTTTGCATAATGCAATAGTGAACTCTATGAAGCAGCTTATAAAAAAAACCCAGTAAAATTTCGTGAAAATTCAAAAAGCTATATTTTATAGAGTAAGGTGTTTTTTAGTTGGTTAAAATAACATGTATTACATAAGATAAATATACTAAATATAATTTATATAGTATATAATATTATAAATAAAATTTATCTTAAATATATAAATATATATAAGATAAACATTATAAATATTTTATGAAATATCAGTAGTTTTATGAAATAATTTTATCTGAACCTACTCGAATGATAACAGCGATCTTTTTACACGATTTAATAAGTCAACTCTATGGAGCAGCTCTTAAAAAATCCAATCAAATATCTGAAAATTCAAAAAGATATCGGCGATAGGAATGAGCTGATTTTTATTTCTCTCTAAAAGCAGCAGAATGATAAGGGATTTTTCACAAATTGTCATATTTTATTAACTGAGTTTTAGAAAAATGTCAATATGTTATGAATATCAATGAATATAATGAATGAATGAATATTATGAATATTTGGAAGAAATGCTTCTATTTTGATTTTTTTTTTTTTTTTTTTCATGGAATAGTTTTATTCTGGTAGTTATCCACGAAGAACTAAAAAAACATCAATGAAAAATTAAAATAAAAAAAATTAAAATTGACAATTTGCGGAATATTTTTTATCATTAGCTGCTTTTAGCGATAAATAAAAACCAGCTCATTCCTGTCGCCAATATCTTTCTGAATTTTCACGATATTTGATTGGATTTTTTTATGAGATGCTCCATAGAGTTGACTTATTAAATTATGTAAAAAGATCGTTGTTATCATTCGCGTAAGCGCAGATAAAATTATTGCATGCAATTACTGATATTTCATAAAATATTTAATGTATTTATATTTCGATTGCACTACATTACTTCTTCGACATTTCGGTAATTTTTCTAAAATTGGCATCAAATCTGAAAATTTGAAAACTCGCGTTGAAAAGCATGATGTAAGCTAAAAACATGCAAGAATTTTTTTAACTTTTCAAAATAATCGTTCGTGAACATACGTGTTATTCGTGCAAAAATAAGTGGATATGTTGAAAAGTATCCACACATTTTTATCCTACAGCCGTAGATCATTTCATGGATTTTAATGTATAGGATGAATGTATAGGGATTATTCTAGTTTCAATTTAATTATTTAGAACAATTTGTTTATGTTAAATGTATTTTTATACATTACTAAATAATTAACATTATTATTTGAACATATTATTTGAAATTCAATGAATTATTTTCAAAGCTGGAAATCTTCCATTAAACTTTAATACTTTTTTGTAGAAAAGACTTTGAATGGGACTAACATTAAAACAATATAAAAATAAAAATATGTACTTTATATAACTGTAATTTTATCTATTACATTATACAAGTATTTCACTATGCTCTTCCATTTTAAAAAATTAAAGTAATTCATAGTTTTGTTAGTTTATATTTTTAATGTAACAATACTTTTAATCGTTTTTTTATATTTATACCTTGCAATTATTTTACATTTTCTAAGCAACTTGTTGAACCAAAAACATGTTTTAGTGTTAACAAGACATGTGACTTTTAATGAAATACTTTTGTGTAGCCCTGTAAATTAATAAAAAATATTCTTTGCACCACAGATTCTACAGAATGCATATTTTAGTATATAATTCACATATACATATCAATTTCATTATGTTCGAAAGCGTGTAACATTATTAAAATGCACTTGAAACTAAAACTATCAAAAAATTTCTTCCAGTGTCTAAGACTGAAATTTCTGAAAAATTGTCAACTTAACATTGTTGTAAAAATAGTTTTAAATGCTTTTAGGCTCAACTTTAGGTTTTTGATAATCAATATCAATAACTATCTGAAAAAGAGGTTCTTAACTTGACAGTTAAAACTACGGTTAAAGCAGATAAAACCGCCACACTGTCAAAAACTTCCCAACTCTTGTTCAAGGGTAGGATCAAAAAGGAATTTACGCAAATCCCGGTGTTTCGTAAACTTTTATTTGCTCATAAAAGATGAAGTCACCTTTAAAATTCGAAATTTTTTACCCCATTTCGCCTTTGACAGAGGCGATTTGATTACAAAGTGTTAACGCATTTTAATTATGCAGCATCTGTAGTCGTCGTTCAGTTTGTCCGCCTGTCTGTCTGTCCACACGTTCGTCCGTCTGTCCGTCTGCATATAACAACGCAAAAACTACCCAACCGAATCGCTTGAAATTTAAAATGTATAATTTTTTCCCAATTTTGTGGAGTCATTTCAAATTTCATGAAAATCGGATGCATAGTTCGATTACAGGGATAATCAAAAGTATTCCGTTACATTACGGCCCGTGGGATAAAATAGTTTCAAGTGCATTTTAATGATGTTAAAGGCTTTCGAATATAACAAAATTGATATGTATCTGTGAATTATATACTAAAATATACATTCTGTAGAATCTGTGACGCAAAGAATATTTTTTATTGATTTACAGGGCCACACAAAAGTATCACATTGTTTGACGCGCATTTTAATTACATTAAACTATTCCACATTTTATTAAAATCATATACGTTCCGACTTCTTTTTATTAGTTTGCGAACATCATCTCAAATAAAAAGGCCTACACTTAGTCTTTATACGATGTCCTAAAAATCTAGATTAGTCTGGATCAAGGACAAATATTGTAAAACATTAAAAATAATCCGGCCTTCCATAAAGAAAAATAAACTTATGTATGGGCCTAATTTCTGGAATTTCAACTAAAAACACTAAAATCAAAATTTTCGCTCGCATATTTTGGCGCCGCTTACTGAAGAAATATGAGTAATATTTAAATTGACCTTGGTTGGATGCTAGCATTCGTGAGCCACGAAGTACAAACGCTCACGCAGATCGTGCGCAAGTCACGCGTGTCCGAAATATTATGAATGCGTACGCAAAGAAGTGCATATGCAGATCGTTAATTTAGAAATAACTGATGAAAACGCTTTGTTATTTGTCAGCTGAATTACACGACTGATGGACCTTGAGTTTATGGTTCGCAGCAGTTGAATATTCGGCAAAGGATTTAATTGATGGAATACCCAAAGACATTTGCACATGCCAGGAAGTACTTTGATGGTAGGTGCTTCAGACATAATCGTCGTTATGTTTAAACATCTAATGTTGCTATAAATGGAATCGGGTAAAGAATTTATTCTTGGAAAACAAAACATAAATCTTAGTTTATGCTACTGAATTACAAACTAGTCTGAAAATATGAGGTTTTCAGTTATAATGCAAAATCTACATTTGTGTATTTTTAAAATTAATAATCAAATTAAACATCTGTATGCCAAATGTCTAGACTGATTTTTGATACGACGGATTACATGATTGACAGATTTTGAGCTTATGATTCACAGCAGCTGAATATTCGGCAAGGATTTAATTGGTGAAATATTCAAAAACTTTTACACATGTTAAAAAGAACTTTGATATTAATTGCTTCAGACATAATCGAAGGACCTTTAAATATTTAAAATTACTAAAAATAAAAACTGATAGCAGGTAAAGAATTCACCATGGAAAAAATCAAACATAAAACTCGGTTTAAACCTAATCATATACGTGACACACAGGTAAACACCTCTAAAATAGGATTATAAAAAAACAACAAAAATTTCACTTCATAAAGCGTTAGTCTTATAGAGAAGCACAGTCTGTTATAATTATATTGTATTCTTTCATTTATACTGATTCTATTAGAACTAGATACCGTTTTTAGAATAGTATGATACGGTTATTTTCTAAACTAATTTGAAAATATAAATTTTTTCGTCACAAAAGCAACAATTTGTATATTTTTATAATCAAATATTTATAAGTCGAATGCATAAACTTGATTGAGTTTCTGAATATCTTTATGATTTTTTATGGGCGGTCATTTATGATTTAGAGAATTTTAACCCTTTTGTGTCCTTTTTTTTTACGTTCCAAAAAAAAAATTTTTTTTTTTCGATTTAAATATGGAAGATTATTGCTCTGAAAGGCAATAATTTAATTTTATTAAAATATTATAATTATTTAAGGAATTACATTATATACTATTAATAGTACAGTGGTCTTTCCAGGAACTTTCATTTACGGGTATTCTATTATTTATACAATACGCTCAAAAAGATAAATGTGGTATAATTTCAAATAGAAATTGTGAAAGATATATGAAAAATATATAAAAGATATACTTAAAAATATGCAATTAGCATTATTTTGAAAGACAACACTTTCAAATGATAAAGTAAAATCTAATAAATCTAGATTATTGTTATTTTTTACTTATTATAGCTAACAATATTGCATAACAATATTAAAGGACAAAAAGAAACATTGTTATAAAACAAAAATATTCAACTTAGGTTACTACAAATTGCATTTCTAAAAATCAATAAACACAATGTGCATATTTTAGTAAAATTAATTCCTTTAAAGACCTCTGCATTACTAATAGTACACATATTCAAAGATTGATAAATGATAACTTTTGAACGGTTTTGATTACAAAAATGACATCAAACATTAGCAACAATAACTTATTTTAAATAATTTCAAATTTCGAAAATAATTTCAAATATTACCTCTCATTATTTACAAGATCAATAATGAGAGCAAATCCAAAAAAATTCCCTGCGTGACAGACTGCCTGATTCGAAGTTTCACCCATTTTCAATGAGCGTTCCCGGACTTATACAACTATTTTTTAGTGAAAAAATTAAATGCACACTTTCAACAAGAGTCTTTAAAATAGAATATGAGGCTCTTTGAAAATAATTATTAAATTCTGGAAAAATATGTTAGTTTAAAGATGATGTACTATTAGTAGTACATCAGACCCGAAAGGGTTAATATGTACTGCTTAGTAAATGCTTAATGGATAGCATACACCGCTTCTATAATGCGTGATAGTACTTCAGAGACTTGCGGGTTAGCAAAATATAGGTAAATATTCAAATGGGTTGGACATAATAAAGTTGGTTGGTTGATTTTTGACGTCCGATTATCTACGCTAGGGATATAGGACCATGGTGGAGTGCCTTTCGTGGGGGTCTTTCTAAGGGAACCTAACCCGTATTTACGCAAGGTTCGAAGAAAACCACGAAAACTCCGAACGGTTAGGCCGACAGCCGCGATTGGGTTCGAACCCAGCACCTGCCGTCTACCAGTTGAGAGGTCCATACCTCTCGGCCACTGGTGGGGCCTGGACAAAATAAAGACAAATTCTTTAGTGAACTTGGCCGATGAAAATAAAATAATAAGTAAACGGGTTAGCTTAGCAAATAAATAAAGTAAGTAGGCCGAACACCTTGATCTAAGAAAATTCAATGGCCTAAAGTCAACTGAATATGAACAATCATCGACGGACATGACTGGGGTGAGAAAGGGTCAGACTATACTGTAAAGATGATGCCAGATCGACAACATCAATGCAGAAACATTTGTCTAGCAAAGAGAAACATATGTCCAGCATAGAGAAACATATGTCCAACATTACTTCATGACTGGGGCCAAACTGGAACTGGACTTAATTGTGACTAGTATGTGATATGCAAGCAATTTATTTTATAAAATTATTAATAACGATACGAAATATTTTTTAGTGGAATTTTCGAAAATGTACTTTAATAAATTACAGAGAAATATTTTCAAAAATTTACTTTTTCTTATCAAACAGCTACAAAAGTTATGTTTTTTAACGATCTTTTTCTGTTATTCTGACGTAATCCAATTTTTAATGAGTTTTTTATGCAATAGTGAAAGACCCTAAGTTGATTATCAATGTTGCTATTCTATATTCTATTCTATTGTTATCGAACAGACAGTTAACTCATCTAAAATTTTACATAAAAATCGATGCAATATATGCAGTATTTTCCAAAAGAATCTAAATTGGCATGTTAAAGAAATTTGGAATTTCTTATAGAATTTCAGATGGGTAAGCCCGAGTCAAGACATTCTTTGTTCGGACTGGACCTGTAAAATTTTGCCAATGCAGTCCTGTGTTGTGTTTCAATATTCTTATTACTAAGCATTTCTAACAAGTTACATATATCAACAATTTATATGTGTTTTACTGCATTATACATTGTAATAATTTTATAGATTTGGTTATATTGATCCCATGCATCGTATAATAAAGGTGAATTTTTTTTATAAATATTGAAATAGGTCGGGCTGAGTCAAGATATCCTTTGTTCGGACTGGATGAGTAAAATTCTGCCAAAGTAGTCCCCTGTTGCACTTCGATATTTCTCTTATTGAACATTTCAAACAAGTTAGATACATGAACAATTTATATATGTTATACTGTACCATAGATTGTAATAATTTTATAAACTTGGTCATAGAGACCCAATAGATCGTATTAAATTGGGTGATTTTTTTTTTTTTTTTTTTTTTTTTTTTTTTTTTTTTTTTTTTATAGAAGTTAAAATGATAGAACCGGGCCAAGATGTCTTATATCGGATCACACAAGTAAAATTCTGCTAATGCAGTCCTATACTGTATTTTAATGTTTTTCTTATTAAACATTTCTAATAAGTCACATATATGAACAAATTATATGTGTTTTACTGCATCATAGATTTTAATAATTTTATGGACTTAGTAATATTGATCGCATATTGATCGATAGGACTTATACGACTATTTTTTTAGTGAAAAAAATTAAATACACATTTTCAACAAGAGTCTTTAAAATAGAATATGAGGCTCTTTGAAAATAATTATTAAATTGTGGAAAAATATGTTAGTTTAAAGATGATGTACTATTAGTAGTACACCAGACCCGAAAGGGTTAATATGTTCTGCTTAGTAAATGCTTAATGGATAGCATACACCGCGTCTATAATGCATGATAGTACTTCAGAGACTAGCGGGTTAGCAAAATATAGGTAAATATTCAAATGGGTTGGACATAATAAAGACAAATTCTTTAGTGAACTTGGCCGATGAAAATAAAATAAAAAGTAAACGGGTTAGCTTAGCAAATAAATAAAGTAAGCAGGCCGAACACCTTGATCTAAGAAAATTCAATGGCCTAAAGTCAACTGAATATGAACAATCATCGACGGACATGACTGGGGTGAGAAAGGGTCAAACTATACTGTAAAGATGATGCCAGATCGACAACATCAATGCAGAAACATATGTCCACCATAGAGAAAAATATGTCCAACATTACTTCGTGACTGGGGCCAGACTGGAACTTGACTTATTTGTAACTAGTATGTGATATGCAAGCAATTTATTTTAATAAAATTATTAATAACGATATGAACTTTTTTTTAGTGGAATCTTCGAAAATGTACTTTAATAAATTACAGATAAATATTTTCAACAATTTACTTTTTCTTATCAAACAGCTTCAAAAGTTATGTTTTTTAACCATCTTTTTCTGTTATTCTGACGTAATCCAATTTTTAATGAGTTTTTTTATGCAATAGTCAAAGACCCTAAGTTGATTATCAATGTTGCTATTCTATATTCTATTCAACTGTTATCGAACAGACAGTTAACTATTCTAAAATTTTACATAAAAATCGATGCAATATATGCAGTATTCTCCAAAAGAATCTAAATTGCATGTTAAAGAAATTTGGAATTTCTTATAGAAATTCAGATGGGTAAGGCCGAGTCAAGATATTCTTTGTTCGGACTGGACCTGTAAAATTTTGCCAATGCAGTCCTGTGTTGTGTTTCAATATTCTTCTTACTAAGCATTTCTAACAAGTTACATATATCAACAATTTATATGTGTTTTACTGCATTATATATTGTAATAATTTTATAGATTTAGTTATATTGATCCCATGGATCGTATAATAAAGGTGAATTTTTTATAAATATTGAAATAGGTCTGGCTGAGTCAAGATATCCTTTGTTCGGACTGGATGAGTAAAATTCTGCCAAAGTAGTCCCCTGTTGTACTTCCATCTTTCTCTTATTGAACATTTCAAACAAGTTAGATACATGAACAATTTATATATGTTATACTGTATCATAGATTGTAATAATTTTATAAACTTGGTCATAGAGACCCCATGGATCGTATTAAAATAGGTGAATATATATATATTTTTATCGAAGTTAAAATGGGTAGAACCGGGCCAAGATATCCTATATCGGACCAGACAAGTAAAATTCTGCTAATGCAGTCCTATACTGTATTTTAATATTTTTCTTATTAAACATTTCTAATAAGTCACAGATATGAACAAATTATATGTGTTTTACTACATCATAGATTTTAATAATTTTATGGACTTGGTAATATTGATCGGATATTGATCGATAGGACTTATACGACTATTTTTTTAAGGAAAAAAATTAAATGCACACTTTCAACAAAAATCTTTAAAATAGAATATGAGGCTCTTTGAAAATAATTATTAAATTCGGGAAAATATGTTAGTTTAAAGTTGATGTACTATTAGTAGTACACCAGACCCGAAAGGGTTAATATGTACTGCTTAGTAAATGCTTAATGGATAGCATACACCGCGTCTATAATGCGTGATAGTACTTCAGAGACTTGCGGGTTAGCAAAATATAGGTAAATATTCAAATGGGTTGGACATAATAAAGACAAATTCTTTAGTGAACTTGGCCGATGAAAATAAAATAAAAAGTAAACGGGTTAGCTTAGCAAATAAATAAAATAAGCAGGCCGAACGCCTTGATCTAAGAAAATTCAATGGCCCAAAGTCAATTGAATATGAACAGTCATCGACGAACATGACTGGTGTGAGAATAGGTCTAACTATACTGTAAACATGATGCCAGATCGACAACATCAATGCAGAAACATTTGTCTAGCAAAGAGAAACATATGTCCAGCATAGAGAAACATATGTGCAACATTACTTCGTGACTGGGGCCAGACTGGAACTGGACTTAATTGTGACTAGTATGTGATATGCAAGCAATTTATTTTATAAAATATTATTAATAACGATATGAACTATTTTTTAGTGGAATCTTCGAAAATGTACTTTAATAAATTACAGAGAAATATTTTCAAAAATTTACTTTTTCTTATCAAACAGCTTCAAAAGTTATGTTTTTTAACCATCTTTTTCTGTTATTCTGACGTAATCCAATTTTTAATGAGTTTTTTAATGCAATAGTCAAAGACCCTAAGTTGATTATCAATGTTGCTATTCTATATTCTATTCTATTGTTATCGAACAGACAGTTAACTCATCTAAAATTTTACATAAAAATCGATGCAATATATGCAGTATTCTCCAAAAGAATCTAAATTGCATGCTAAAGAAATTTGGAATTTCTTGTAGAAATTCAGATGGGTAGGGCAGAGTCAAGATATTCTTTGTTCGGACTGGACTGGTAAAATTTTGCCAATACAGTCTTCTGTCGTGCTTCAATATTCTTCGTACTAAGCATTTCTAACAAGTTACATATATCAACAATTTATATGTGTTTTACTGCATTATAGATTCACTGTAAAACATTTGTGGAAACGTTACTCCATACAATTGGTGTAAAAATGGTGGTAAATGCTGCCTCCGATTTCATGGAGTAATTGTTTTCACATATGCAATGATGTAATGTAAACATATATTACTGGTGTAACATGACAATGTTACACCGGTTTTAACGGTTAAAATACTCCATAAAATTGTAGGCAGCAATGCTGCCACCTATTTTACGGTGTAAAGTTTCCACAAATTTTTCTCAGTGTTGTAATAATTTTAAAGACTTGGTTATGTTGATCCCTTGGATCGTATAATAAAGGTGAATATTTTATAAATATTGAAATAAGTCGGGCTGAGTCAAGATATCCTTTGTTCGGACTGGATGAGTAAAATTCTGCCAAAGTAGTTCCCTGTTTTACTTCCATATTTCTCTTATTGAACATTTCAAACAAGTTAGATACATGAACAATTTATATATGTTATACTGTATCATAGATTGTAATAATTTTATAAACTTGGTCATAGAGACCCCATGGATCGTATTAAAATAGGTGAATATATATATATTTTTATCGAAGTTAAAATGGGTAGAACCGGGCCAAGATATCCTATATCGGACCAGACAAGTAAAATTCTGCTAATGCAGTCCTATACTGTATTTTAATATTTTTCTTATTAAACATTTCTAATAAGTCACAGATATGAACAAATTATATGTGTTTTACTACATCATAGATTTTAATAATTTTATGGACTTGGTAATATTGATCGCATATTGATCGATAGGACTTATACGACTATTTTTTTAAGGAAAAAAATTAAATGCACACTTTCAACAAAAATCTTTAAAATAGAATATGAGGCTCTTTGAAAATAATTATTAAATTCTGGAAAATATGTTAGTTTAAAGTTGATGTACTATTAGTAGTACACCAGACCCGAAAGGGTTAATATGTACTGCTTAGTAAATGCTTAATGGATAGCATACACCGCGTCTATAATGCGTGATAGTACTTCAGAGACTTGCGGGTTAGCAAAATATAGGTAAATATTCAAATGGGTTGGACATAATAAAGACAAATTCTTTAGTGAACTTGGCCGATGAAAATAAAATAAAAAGTAAACGGGTTAGCTTAGCAAATAAATAAAATAAGCAGGCCGAACGCCTTGATCTAAGAAAATTCAATGGCCCAAAGTCAATTGAATATGAACAGTCATCGACGAACATGACTGGTGTGAGAATAGGTCTAACTATACTGTAAACATGATGCCAGATCGACAACATCAATGCAGAAACATTTGTCTAGCAAAGAGAAACATATGTCCAGCATAGAGAAACATATGTGCAACATTACTTCGTGACTGGGGCCAGACTGGAACTGGACTTAATTGTGACTAGTATGTGATATGCAAGCAATTTATTTTATAAAATATTATTAATAACGATATGAACTATTTTTTAGTGGAATCTTCGAAAATGTACTTTAATAAATTACAGAGAAATATTTTCAAAAATTTACTTTTTCTTATCAAACAGCTTCAAAAGTTATGTTTTTTAACCATCTTTTTCTGTTATTCTGACGTAATCCAATTTTTAATGAGTTTTTTTATGCAATAGTCAAAGACCCTAAGTTGATTATCAATGTTGCTATTCTATATTCTATTCTATTGTTATCGAACAGACAGTTAACTCATCTAAAATTTTACATAAAAATCGATGCAATATATGCAGTATTCTCCAAAAGAATCTAAATTGCATGCTAAAGAAATTTGGAATTTCTTGTAGAAATTCAGATGGGTAGGGCAGAGTCAAGATATTCTTTGTTCGGACTGGACTGGTAAAATTTTGCCAATACAGTCTTCTGTCGTGCTTCAATATTCTTCGTACTAAGCATTTCTAACAAGTTACATATATCAACAATTTATATGTGTTTTACTGCATTATAGATTCACTGTAAAACATTTGTGGAAACGTTACTCCATACAATTGGTGTAAAAATGGTGGTAAATGCTGCCTCCGATTTCATGGAGTAATTGTTTTCACATATGCAATGATGTAATGTGAACATATATTACCGGTTTTAACGGTTAAAATACTCCATAAAATTGTAGGCAGCAATGCTGCCACCTATTTTACGGTGTAAAGTTTCCACAAATTTTTCTCAGTGTTGTAATAATTTTAAAGACTTGGTTATGTTGATCCCTTGGATCGTATAATAAAGGTGAATATTTTATAAATATTGAAATAAGTCGGGCTGAGTCAAGATATCCTTTGTTCGGACTGGATGAGTAAAATTCTGCCAAAGTAGTTCCCTGTTTTACTTCCATATTTCTCTTATTGAACATTTCAAACAAGTTAGATACATGAACAATTTATATGTGTTATACTGTATCATAGATTATAATAATTTTATAAACTTGGTCATAGAGATTCCATGGATCGTATTAAAATAGGTGATTGTTTTTTCTTTTATATATAGAAGTCAAAATGGGTAGGACCGAGCCAAGATGTCTTACATCGGACTAGACAAGTAAAATTCTGCTAATGCAGTCCAATACTGTACTTTCATATTTTTCTTATTAAACATTTCTAATAAGTCACATATATGAACAAATTATATGTGTTTTACTACATCATAGATTTTAATAATTTTACGGGCTTGGTCATATTGATCGCATGGGTCGTTTATTAACTTTATGTAATAAAAGCTCGTCGCGACATCTAGATTTCAAGGATAGCTTTCTTTTATGTCACAAAAACATGGAATAGAGAAGAAACTATTTTATTACATTCAGTATAAACAAATATATATATATATATATATATATATATATATATATATATATATACAGTCCAGTCACATTAATGTGACCACCTGTCAAAAGCCAGAATATCCACCTTTCGCAGAGCGGACTGCTGCGAGACGTGTAGGAAGAGAGTCAATAAGGTTCCTAAAGGTGTTCACTGGATATTGAGCCATGCCGACTCTAATGCCATGGTCAGCTGCGCTAGATTACGGGGTTGAGGACCCATGGCGCGAACAACCCGATCGAGATGGTCCCACAGATTCTCGATTGGGTTTAAGTCAGGTGAGTTTGCTGGCCAGGGGAGAACGGTAAACTCATCCTGGTGCTCTTTGAACCACGCACGTACACTGGCAGCTGTATGGCACTTCGCATTGTCCTGCTGGTAGATGCCATCATCCTGAGGAAAAACAATGCGCATGTAGGGGTGAACATGGTCCGCAAGGACAGATGCGTACTTGTATTGATCCATCGTGCCTTCCACAATGATGAGTGAACCCAGAGAATGCCAGGAAAACATTCCCCAGACCATAATGCTCCCGCCTCCAGCTTGGACCGTTCCGGCAATAGTTGCAGGATGTTTGCTTTCAGAGGTTTCACGCCTTATACGCCAACTTCCATCTGTCCGATGGAGCATAAAGCGCGATTCATCGGAAAACGCTACCTGTCGCCACTCAGTGGATGTCCAGCTGCGGTACTGGCGTGCAAATTCCAGCCTTCGTCGTCGGTGAACAGCAGTCAGCATAGGTGCACGAACCAAGCGCCTGCTTCGGAGGCCCAGATGCAGCAATGTTCGCTGAATAGTAGTTTGGGAGACACTTTTGGTAGCCCCTTGGTTCATTTGGGTGGTCAATTGCTCAACGGTAGCCCGTCTATCTGCCCGAATGCATCTCCGCAACCGTCGTTCGCCTCTGTCATCTATGGCCCGTGGTGCACCACATTTGCCACGTCGCTGATTTTAGACAGTCCCATTTTGCCATGAACGGTACACTTTTACCACGACGGCACGCGAACAGTTCACAAACTCAGCCGTTTCGGAAATGCTTCCACCCTTGGCCCGAAAGCCAATGATCATGCCCTTTTGGAAGTCGGATAAATCGCTTCGTTTCTGCATTACGCCAACGATTGAAATGTTTTCCGAAGCCCTCACTCACCCTTTATATACCCTCAAATGCACTGTGCTGCCACCTGCCTCCTGTGATTGGTTATTTAACGTCGACGTAGAAAGTACGTGGTGGTCACATTAATGTGACTGGACTGTGTATATATATATATATATATATATATATATATATATATATATATATACATAGGGTCAGGTGAGGTAATTATGACCAGGAGATAATTGTGACCAGGCGCCATAACAGAGACAATTATGTATGGTAAAATTTTGTTTCGCACTTATATATTAACCTCATAGAGTATTTTTTATTTTACATATTTCTTATCACTAGTTTGATGCATTTTTGAGATCCAAATAGCAATTTGAACAAAGTCTACCAAAGTTTTATATAAACGGATTTGTTAGTTTGGTGTTCTAATGCTCTTATTTATCTCCAAACAAGTGTGTGTAGACAAGTATAAAGAAGAAATACAGTGGTCATAATTTCCCCACCTGTGGTTTTAATTATCCCAAACTTTTGGGATTGGGATATTTTTGATGAGGTAATCATAACCACCCTTTTAACTTAATAAAAAAGGGATATGAGAATTAAAATTTTTAAAAGGTGTTTTTAAAGGATCAAAGTTACTTTTTATTTACTAAAAACCCCACTTTTTCAAATAAAAAAAAAGCAAAAAAAAAAAATAATAATAATAATAATAACAATAATGTTAAAAATGTATGTTTAAAGTCGTCATATTACCCCTTCTGACCCCAGTACAAAATATATATGTATATAATGAATTTTAATCTAAGAAATCGTTAACAAAAGATCATTTTTAGATGATACAGGCATACGAATCCAAAATATCAGCTCATTCCACCAAGTAATTTTTAATTTATGCATTTAAAAAATACCCTGATTGCAATTTTGCAATCTTCTTTGAAACGATTACAAATGAATTTTATGTTAAGAGCTCCAACCTTTAAGCCTTAAGCTACCTGACAGAATGCCATCCTGTTTACTACCTTAACCCTTTATCTATTGGCGGTACTTATAAGTACCATTAAAATCACTTATTATAAAATTATTTTAATACGTCAGTTAGTTGTAATACTATTTAGAATGAGTTACAGATACATAGTTTTATTTTGTTCCAAAAGCATTACTGGTTACTCAAAACAAAAATATTTTAAGGAGGATGATTTGTTTGCCATTGCATCTTCTCAGCTTTCTTGGCACTGAGGGAGGGGGACGGTGATTTTTCGATTCGGAAATATTTCTATATTTATATTGTAAGAACATCATATTTGTACATTTTATAATTCTACAAAATACTTAGATAACAATTTAAAATAGAAGATTTCAGTGGGGTTATAAATATTGCATTAAATGTCTGTAAATTTAAATTTAATCATCCTTTTAAATCCTTCAATAATTTATTAAATGATTATGTAAATCTTTTAATTTAATTTAAACAATTGACGTAAATTGCTTTAGAATGTTAAATTATCATGAACTCATAATTCGGTAGATAAAGGATTAAAGTAAGATTTATTGAAAATAAATATGTTGCCAAAGTTAAATTTTGGTATTGAAAAATTCAGAGTTTGGTACAATTTCACCATGAACTCAGATCATAATGCAAGATTTGCAAATCTAGCTGTAAAAAGTAAACTAATTTCACTTGTAGACATTTCAAATAACAACTAACACATTGGAAGAAAAATAAATAAAAAAATGACAATCTAATACCACAACACCACCATTAAAAAATGGCTCATAAACCAAATTTTTCTTTTAACTTTCTAAAATAGTGTTTGCTGTACTTGTAATTTCAACTGATGTTTTTGTTATAATTATTTTGTAAATATTTTTTATGATATTATGGAATTTTTACAACAATATAGATACTTTGAATTTTGCAATTACGAAAGTTATTTTGAAATGTTATATTTTAAAAAAAAATTCAAGTCAATATGTAAATGATTTGAAATTTTAATAGAATGTGATAAATTTTAAAACGTTGCCAAAAATTTTGTACACGCTGGTTCAGTGCAATATAAATATACACTGCTCAAAACAATTAAAGGATATTTGAAGTTTTATATAAAATAAAGATATAAACGAAATTTTTTTTGCCGAAAATAGAAGAAGATAATCACAAATGCAAATTTTTCTGGTTTTCAAACTGTGGAGTATGCAAATATTGAGTTCAACGTCAAAAACGTCGCTTCAGCGGCAGCGAATGAAATTTGACTTTCAACGGGATAAAAGAGAATGAAGACAAGGATGATCGGCACTCAGTGATTGCTTTGTTTCGATGAGTACGATGTCTCAGCGAAGTCATTTGACAGATTCAGAAGCTTGGAGAATTGTTGGTAGGTTAGAAGGGGGCCAAACTCAAGCCGAAGTAGCGCAAGCCATTGGAGTGTCACAAAGTGTCATTTTCAGGATCTGGAACCGTTTTTTGGAGAGTGGATGTGCAGGCCGAAGACCAGGGCAAAGTCGTTGACGGGCAACAACGCCCTATGAAGATCGGTATTTCGCGTTAACAGCTCGGAGACACCGAAACATGAACGCTACTCTTCTCCAACAACACTTTCGCTCGGCTACATGCACCACGATTTCAACTCAGACTGTCCGAAACCGGCTCCATGCTGTAGGTCTGCATGCTCGCCGACCGATGGTGTGTGTTAGATTAACATCAAGGCATCGTCGCGACCGCAGGGAGTGGGCAACCGAGCATGTCAACTGGAGGAGAAATGAATGGAGCAATATTCTGTTTTCTGATGAGTCCCGTTCTTCTGTGCATCCAATAATAGGCGTATTTTCATCTGGAGGGACCGTGGCTGTAGGAATATTCCTGCGTTCGTGCACGAAAGTGTCAGATTTGGCGGTGGAGGAATGTTGGTGTATGGTGGCATCTCCATTGACGGGCGCACTGACCTCTACATCATTCGAGATGGAGCTCTGACTGGTCGCCGATATAGGGATGAGATCCTCAGACCTATTGTAGTCCCTTAAGCTGCAGCAATCGGAGATAACTTCATTTTAATGGACGATAACTGCAGGCCACATCGTGCAAACCTGGTGGAGGATTTCCTTTTCGAGGAAGGAATTCTTCGAATGGAATGGCCAGCGTGTTTTCCAGACATGAATCCAATCGAGCACGTTTGGGACGCTCTAGGAAGACGAGTTTCTGGCCGCCAACAACCCCCACAAACTCTCCAAGAACTGGAAAGAGCTCTTCTGAAAGAGTGGGGCAGAATACCCCAACTCGTCATTAATAGCCTCATTGAGTCCATGCCTCAAAGGTGTTCAACGTTGCTGGCCGCCCGTGGAAACCATACCACCTACTGAAAATGATTTTTTTTGAAAAAAACACCTTTTCTTATTCTTTTTTCTCATATGCACAAATTGTGTTTTTTTCTTTTGTACACAAATGCGCAATAAAATGCATTTTTTTCTGCCAAACATGTGTAATTTATTCTCATATAACCTACTATGTCTGTCGACCATATATCAATCAGCTAAAAAGTTTCCCAGATACAAAATCCACCTAAAACTGCAATATCCTTTAATTGTTTTGAGCAGTGTATATTTTCTCAGTTGCAACTCTTTAAAAAATACCAGGTGCGAAAATGTAAATTACGAAAAAAGAATTATTTATGATTTTACAAAATCATGTAACTGCTTGAATTCTTCCCTGTAAATTCAAAGAATATTATGAAAGACTATGTATAATGCTGTGCTCGCTAACAGGTGTTGATAAGCTCTCATTGAATAATTTTATGTAATTTAACATGACATGTGAATACGAGATAAACATATTTGCCTTTAATCATTACTTATCATGACACTAAAATCTCAATAAAATTATAGAACGGCAGAAGTTCACCCTCAAGTTTAACGTTTATACAAATAAAATAATAGCTACAAAAATGATAGTGATTCATTTTATGGTAATATTAATAGCTATGGCAATATCTAATAAATTGATTAATATTTTTCTAATACAAAAAACTCTTGCGTAGTGTTATTTTATTCATTGCAAACTTTTTAAAAATGAAGTACATTATTCATTTCCAACAAGAAGCGTTTTCTTGTACTAGAAAAACAGTAATCAATTTGTTACATACTATCATAAGAACCAATGCATCAATGTAATGAGTAACGATGCATTATTGTAGATTTTAATGAGTAAAGCTATATTTTTTTCATAATGTAGAACTATTTTGTCTCTAATAAAGTCAATTTTATTACTTTAATATCCATAATTTTCATAAATTGAATTTTGACCCGCTGGATTCGCAAAAACTTACTCTGTACGATCATCTAAGCTAATTTCTTTTGAAGCAAACTGAATAAAGACATAATAACCAGTCGAATGATTATTTCCGAGTTTTCCTCAGACTATTTTCAAATTAAAATGCATGGGAATGTTCTCTCTCTCTGACTCTCTCTCTCTTTTTTTTTTTTTTTTTTTTTTTTTTTTTTTTTTTTGTATTTACAATGTACATTGATATAGTCAAACATTAAAATAGCAATATTAGTCAAAACAGATATCAGAAATGACGAAGGATTGCAATAAAAAAGAAATCTATGGCTGATATTGCAATCTGTTGCCTTTCTCTCAAATAACTTTTTACCAAAAAGAAAAAAAAATCTTTACACCTGAACATTATAATTTTGAGAAACAGGTTTCCCTTAGAAGATTAAAAACAAAAATTAATCTCGGTTAGATCATTGAAAGAAGGATTAAGCATATGCCTATCCAAAAATTCAATCGTGCAAAGAAAATATTCTAGTTTTTAAATAAATCGAACACTGATATCTCATTAAACGCTGAAGAGCTATGGTACATCTGTATACCACTCAATTTCAACCCCCAAATGCCATAATGTCACCAGAACTTTGGAATTAAATTTTCGTTTCATTATTGTATGTGAAGAGTAGCTTTCACTTATTTTCCAATAAATTTGTTCGTCTAGTGTCTCGTTCATTCTAGTGTTATACAATCATTTAGCATTTCAGCAATACAAGAGCTTTGCGCCTGAAAGGATTTAAATCCACGGTCGGCAACTGGTGGACCGCGGTCTACATCAGGATCTCCAAAGGACGAAGCCTGGACCGAGGAAAAATACCTTTCAAATGAAGAATTTACCCACTTCGCAACAATTCTTCAATATATAAAAAATAATTCCGAAATACACTCTGTAATATTCTTAATCTTTTATGTTAGATCTTGTGAAGAAATTTGAAGCAACATTTCAAGCCTTCGCAGAGATAGGTTGTCATATCAATTGTTTAAATTACTTTTTAAAGTTGTTCCAGCTGTAGAATGGATTCATTTAGCTATGAAGTTGTTCAGTTTTGAAAAACCTTTACTACAAACAAAAATATTTACATTGCAATTATTTTTTTTTTTTGGGGGGGGGGGGGCAAATGTATAACACTCAGACTTTTGAAGAATTTTGGAAAAAAATTCAGAAAAATTAAAAAAGGTAAAAAAAGAAGCTATTAACCTGGATGCTATGTTTGGCTCTACCTCACAACAAATTACTCATAGACTTGTAAATAAAAATCTTAACAACATTTAACAACTTTTTACTTATAGACTTGAAAATAGCTTCTTTACCATATCATAAATTGCAAAGATTACTTTCATTTTGTTAAAAATTAGTTCATGTTCCAACATTGTTAAATATTTTTTCTTTTAAAATAATTAGATACGCAGGGTCTGGAAGCCTATGCCGATTGGTGGGTTATCCAGCGCCGCAGAAAATATTTGGCTCCAACAATGTATGGGAAAGAACTTTCCCCAAACTAAATTTTTGAAGAACAAATATCATTCGAGATTAACAGATGCTCACCTTGAAAACACTCTTTCCATTAGCTGTTCACCACGTGAACTATAGAAAACTGTATCAAGACCGCAAGTGTAATTTTTCGCATTTGATGTTTCAACGAATACTTGTCTTTTCTATTTTAATATATGTATGTAAAAATTTTCAGAATATATATATACCTATGTAAGTGCTAATTTTTTCGGAACAAACCTGTGACTTTTCTATTTTACAGGATGTCCAGTAAATTAAACCTTGATTTCAAAATGAAATTTCTCAAAGAGAAAGTTCGATAGAATTATGCGGTAAACGGTTTGCTTATAGAGTGAGCTTTAAAAAATGTTATACAAAAGTTTCGAACGATGAATATTTTGAAAAGATTGTGTTCTAATTGCAAAGAATGTTTGATTTGACATTTTTCTTGTTTTAGATTGCTTGAAGAGAACGAGCTTTTCGACTTACAGTGCCATATTTAACGATTTTTGGAATAAAATTTTTGAAATTTTGAAAATTGAGTTCGACAAATCGTTCAAATATGGCACGGTAAGCCAAAAAACTCGTCCTCTGCAGGGAATCTAAAACAAGAAAAATGTCAAATCAAGCATTCTTTGCAATCAGAACGCAATCTTTTCAAAATATTCACCGTTCGAAACTTATGTGTAACATTTTTACCGCTCACTCTATAAACAAACCGTTTACCCGCATAATTATGTCGATCTTTGATTTTGAGAAATTTAATTATGAAACAGGATCTTATTTGCTGGACACCCTATATATTATATGCATATCTATGTAAAAATTACAAATTAAAAGCAATAAGTCATTATATTTCTTATGTGGTTTTTTCCACTGGATTTCCATAATTTTTTTCAAAAGTATTCAGATCCCAATTAAAATTGTTTGTCAACCCTTGGTTTAAATTGTTAAATGACAGTATTTCCAGCCTATTTCGGAGAATTTTTCCATTACCTTCAGTAACAAAGGAATAATTTTTGAGCTAGAAAAATTGTTTTAAAAATATAATCTTCTTTCTTCGTGATTATTATTTACTTCCTTTTTCTAAATAAAATTTCTGAACATGTATATGTTTATTTGACCAAGATCGATATTGAGACTATCTTTTGGAAATTTTGGGTAATTTAAACACCCTGAAATGTTAACGTTTATTTCCGAGAAAAATTATAAATAAATCGTAAGTGTTTTGATAGAAGTTTTATTACCAACTAAGCTATTTTGCCCGGCGTTACCCCAGCCCGTGATAATAACCTTAAATATGCCTAAAATAGAAAAATAGAAAAAAAAAATAGTTTCAGTTTCCATCGCCAAAAGGTGCATTCTGTTCTTAATTTTTTTTAAAAAAAAGAAAGAAAGAAAAGAAAAAAAAATCGATTTTACGAAACTCTGTTATGCAGCCTATGTGAGGATATGTTTGCTGAAGGAGTGGGACTAAAAAATAAATGAATAGATAAATAAAATATCCCCTAGGTGGCAGGTGGTGGGATTAGAAATGGAAATACAAGTGTTCTTTACAGATGATTAATTAAGATTACTGCAGTCCTTAGTCAAAAAATTGGACAGGTACTGAGGCAGAAATTTAATTTAAAAATTCTAATTTAGAAATACTTCCTAAAATTAGTGGCAGTGAAATAATTTTCTTTATAAATGTTTCTTTAAATTTCGAAAATGTAGATTGGTTTCTGAGATTGTTTAGGATAACGTACACTTTTCCCAAATCGGGGAAAATCGGAAAAATTTATTGTATATTTTTCTTTGGTACTAATTTAATCTTTTTTTTTTTTTTTTTTTTTTTTTTTTTTTAATAAGAAACAGTTGAACTTTTTTATTTTATACATTTAAGCGCAGTTGAACATAACTGTTGGGAAAACCCTGCTATACAAAATAACTTTGCTCACTTTTTCCAAATTACACAGTTACACATTCACTACAGCTGCCGTAAAGCAGCATAAAATTCAGGTGTGGAAAATTTGCTTATTGATAACTGAAATAACTCTTTATTCTACTACATAGAAAGGAAGTACTATGAAAGCGTAAAAATTGACGTCAAAGTTGTAGTAAACCTCAACTTTTGTGCATTCATGATTTCAACAATAAATCTACTAAACATGTGTATTGCCTCAGTGAATGGGTTAATTCATTCCTGATCGTAATCATTACTTTGACGTCAAAGGCCAAAAATATTCATGAGATTCAGCCTCTGTTACAATCACGCGATAAAAGAAAATTAATAAAATTGTCTTTTATTATGATAAAAACTCCTCTATTATATTATTTTTGTATTTTTGCAAGTGTCATGTCCGGAAGAAAAAAATTATTCAAAACCATAAAAAAGCGATTCTTATAAAAATCAAAAATGTCAAATAAATTTTTAAGATAATAATTTTTGTACTATAAAATAAAATAAATCACAATCAAATATATTCAGAAAAAATACTTATTAGTATTACTAGAATGATTTTTATTATAATTATTATTGTTGTATGCGTCGTAAAATGAATGCAATTAAGCAATAAATATTTAAATATAAATGGAGACAAGGAATTAAATATGAGATATTAATTGCTAATGACTGAAGGTAATTTAAAGAACAAAAGCTACTTTGCCATCCAGGCATATAATCTTTCAATAAATTTCCTCCATCTCCATCCCTTTATCATCAGTTTTGTCGAAATAAATCCCGTGTGCAGATACAAATAAGTAATAAATAAATAAGCATTTTAGCTTAGTTCCTGTCACGAAACTGTCTAGAGGCACTTAGTCAAATAAAGTCGAGGCCCTCTTTGGTATCCCAGACTTTCAAAACCAGAATTTAACTTTTAATGATTTTAATCTAATTTGTGAGTATTAAATTCTCAAACAACTCATATTCGGACAAAATCTATTAAAACGGCCATTGAAGATTTATTTTCAAGTCCTACTGAAGGAGATTAAAATAAAGTGTAATTAAATTGCAAGAAAAAAATGTAGCAAGAAGAAAAATCATTTTAAAATTCTGTAATAAACTGCTCAAAATTATCAATTTAGCATTATTTTAGTTATTATAAACATGATTATAAAACGTACTAAGAATGTTCCTACATGTATGTGAAATTCTTTATCCACTGGGTCTATAAAAGACGCGTTGTCCGACAGGTAGCCATTTGCTTATTTGGTAATTCATTATTACTTTTAGTGTGTGCTTTTGGCATATGCCTGTCTTTCGCAAGCATACTTTTTACTTATCGGCTTTTGATCGATGCCGTTTTACACGATGTCGATTTTAATCGATTCGCAAAATTTCCAGAATCGCCCATCACTAAGCTGAACATACTATTATTTCAATGTCAAATCGTATTTCACTTTTTTTTTTTTTTTTTTTTTTTTTTTTTTTTACGTTCTTTGTGTTATAAACGCTATAGAATATTCCAATGTTACTTTTGATTGAAGAAATAGAGGTTTATCTAGATAACTTTTATTAAATGAAAAAAAAATGTCACTTAGAACAAAAAACAGTTAACGAATATAACTGTAATAATTATCCGTTTTGAAGGTGACTGATTGCTAGCACACATTTTCTAACTTTCACATTTATAGCACTACTATAATTAGGATACAACCATTACTATATGAAGATATTACTAAAGAACTTATTGTTAAGAGAAAATAATACTTAATGAAAAGACATGTTCCATTAGTAGGATGCTACATTCTGCTCAATAATGTCCTATTTAAATTAGATAGTATTTACCTTCATACATGTTTCAGAATATTTAACATTTTATACTAGAAGAACATACAAAGAAATAACAATGTTGAATCTGGACCGAGCAAGTATTGTAAATAAGAATAAGACGAGATGCCTTCTCATGTTCATCTTCATGAGTATTGTAAATATGCGTAGCTATATAAATTAGAGTTGTTACAAACTGCACATATTCATTATTAAGTAACGGGTATTCTCTAAGATACGAAATACCAAATCGTTACTTAGAAATACGAGTCGTTAACCGTATGTATCAATGCGCGGCCGAACAAATATTTTTATAAAGTTACTTTCACTTTTAGAACCGGTTCAGAAGGTTAAAGTAACTTTATAAAAATACTTGCGACCAAAATTGAAAAAGTAATCAAAAAGCGATCTTGAGAGGGACCTCAGCTATCCAATGCAAAAAAAATTATTTAAAAATGTCAAAATGCGAAAGAGTTATTAGAAAAATACCTCCCTATAGGAATAGCATTAGCTCGTGAGTGTTTTCGCGGGCAAGAGCAGGAGCCTTAATAACAATTGTAGAAAAAAAATACTTACCAAAAACGGGATTTGAACTCACGCCTTACGACTTTCGAAGTCGTTATATTGACCATTCAGCTTACACGTGCTCAGTTAACAAGTATCGCTATTTATTGTGTTCACATAAATATACATATTTTTGGGTAATATTCTGTTCTAATGCATATTAATGCGTAATATTGTTACTCATAATTCTGTGTAATATTCTATTTCTACACATATACCTGAGCCATATCCATACATATACTTCTGTGTAATATTCTGTTCTTACGCATGTACCTGTGTAATAATCTTACACATATTTCTGTATAATATGCAACATACACAAACATGTGCGCAACATGAAAAATTTTTTAATTACATTAACACACCAAATTAGTAAATTTTCGGGTAAATTAGTGACATTTTCTACCATTCATACATTTGTTAGAATTTTTGGAGAGGTAACAAATTACATATTTCCATTAAGCCAATAAACACACATAATTACAGGTAAATATTAACGACAGGAATGCAAATCTTTTAACAAAGGCATAATTGTATTATACAAATACATATGCAGCTTATTTACACATTTATTTTTTAGAGTGTGCTGAACTTCAATTAAAATACATCTCCTAAAATATACTCATTTAAAAATAATTACTTTCTCTGAAACTTATCGTATGAATTTCATAAAAATTTGTATTTAGCCTCATTGAAGAATGTAAAATATATTTACAGTGTCAAAATTAGGTACTGCAGCTGAAAAAAAGTTTGGCTTGATTTAGATAGTAGTCCTATATGAAAATAGTAAAAGTAGGCTTTGTATACTTTTTCCCACCACGACTGTGCAGGGAGTCCTTAAAAGAGTGTTCCAATTTTAATGATATACCATAATAGATAAATTTAGACTATTTGCAACAAATCATGCATTGAATATTCTATATTACAATATTTACTATATTACAATATTGCATTACAAATATTCTATATGCATACTGCATACCTGTAGTTATAGGCACACATCCAACTGAAATTCCAATTCTACCTATGTTTCGGTTAGCAAGTCCGATGTAAATGCCTCTTCAATTAAGTATGTTTTTGAAACATGGGGATCCCTATTAAATTTTAACCTAAATGCACATTGAATGTAAAACTTTTAATGTAATATCATTAAATGTAACATGCAGCATGACAAACTTTTTATGCTCAATTTAAAAAGCTCATAACGCTTTTGAAAACCCAGTTTTCGCAATTACAGTTAATAGCCGGAAAAAATATAAGTTTTATTTTATGCGCGTGTGTGCAGAATTGTATGTAATCTATGGATTTGTTTGTATACTACATATACTAAAAGATTCTTTAAAGACTCATAAAAAAAGAATATCACAGTTGAAAACTTCCATTTAGAATTTTACGTGAATAAACGGAAACAGACTTGAGAAATTTTATCTTGTTCTGTATATGATCTATAGCGATTATCCACGCCAATAGACCGGGAGATGGTAGCACAGACAATCACCTCATTGAGTTCATGGCTGGAATTACAGAATTAGTTAAAATTCGATTCGCATTTTAAAACGCAGTCAGTTCGCCAAGTCATATCTTGATGGAAAACCCATAACTCGATTTTGGTGGTTGACTCGTAAACTTGAGTCAAGAGCTAAAATCTTTTTTCTATCTGTTTTCCACCAAGGTACAACTTGGCAGACCGATAGCGTTTTAATATGCTAATCGAGTTTTAACTAATTCTGGAATTCCAGCCGGGAATTCAATGAGGTGATTGTCTGTGCTGCCACCACTCGTTCGACCAGTAATATAAAATTTTTAATTTTTTAAAGCTTAACCGTTTAAACGCCAATGTTCCCAAATGGAAACATTTCATTAATTTTAATACAAAACATATATTTTCCAACAACATATCGATGTCTTTATTTTTCCTATAAAATATAAGGATGATTTGAACTTTTGAAACAAATATTTAAGTTTAAGCATTTATCACAGGTATTAAGAAATATGTAAATTCATTAATTTGCATAAAATATATTATTTGCTTTTATCGTTTTCTCTATATTACTTACATTTGACCACTAAGAATCTAAATGTTTTTGGAATTCGAGAAAATACCCAAGAACAATCTACAATAGCATATAGCGGAAAATAATTTGTTTCATTTGTATATGTTGTCTATCAATAATAATGTTCAAAAATGCGAACACTCAATTGAAAATAGCCAAAAAAACTGCAGAAATATATTTTTCTTTGTTATTTTTAAAATTTTGTATGCATAAAATAAAATGTTTGAAGCTGTAATAGAGAAAAACCAAAATTATAATAACATTGCGATATTCATTCGGCGTGTAAACGGTTAATTTAAAAGAGCCTACTGCCATTTAAAATGTATTTCCAGCAATTATTGTTCATAGGCTTAAAGCTATCTTTCAGGGGAAAAGAAAAACGCTTATCGTCAATAGATGGCGCGGACTTTCACACTTCTCGACGGGGGGTGGAGCGATAACTTTCATTTTTTGGTAATCCTACTTTTTTGTTAACTACAGCTATTTTATATATGGCCCCTTATTTTTCCCTTGAAGTGTAGGAGAAAAGGGGTGGGCCCAGCTGATCTTTATCTTGTGCGAAGAAAAGGATCTTCATGTTCAATCCGACAATAGTCAGTTTATTTTTTCTTAGGATCAGGATCTGCATGGGAGATTCTGAGCTGTGAGCTAGAATATTGTTTCGAATGCAATAGTAATATTGTCATTGTATAGTTCTGAAGCAGTCTTTTGGAACTTATCTTTGTTTAGTAAGCTACAAAGACATAATTTTAAAACACATTTTTTAATCGTTATAGATCCTAATTATGATATTTTTAATACTTACTTTTCAATTTTTTTTTTTCTAAACTATATTAGTTTCTTTAATGTATTGGATTGCTTGAGGACAGGTTTAAATATGATTTAAAATTACTGTATGTGGTATAGCAATCGAAAAAAAAAAAAAAATAGTATATACCATGATAAAAAGTTTATTAAATCCAATTGATTTTTTAATCACCAGGTTTTAAAACATTCACCTTTTATGTAAACATTTTAATAAAAAAATTTTAATTTTACTTAAGAAAGGTGTTATAATAAAAATAAATGAAATTGACATGTTTCGGAACCGTCGAATAAGTTCCATAATCATAATATAAATAAAAAATAAAATTTCAAAATATTTCACGGTCAATACAAATGACAGGCGACAATGAGATATAAATAACAAAAAACACGCGCTCTATTGTAAAAAATTAAATTAAAATATAAACCATGATCTAAAATATAAATAAAACTAAAATTTCAAAACATTTCACGGTTAATACAAATGACACGTAACAATGATATATAAATAACAAAAAAAGAAAAAAAAAACACAAAAAACAGGCGCTCTATTGCAAAAATATACATTAATATAATTTTCATAATAATTAATATATTTTTTTTACAATAGAACGTCTGTCTTTTTTACTTTCTTCTATCTTTACAAGAAGAAAGTATTGGATTCATGAAAATTTTCGACTTCCGGTTTTCGACGGATTTATACGTTTTAGAAGGTCCTGAACACGTTTTGACTACTTTTAGAAAATGTCTGTCTGTGAGTCAGTCTGTCTGTCTGTCTGTCTGTGTGTCTGTCTGTCTGTATGTGACAAAAAATTTGTGGGCGCTCTATCTCAAGAACTAATGCTCGAAATTTAATAAAATTTTATATTCAGTTAGACCTTGATATGAATTAGTGCCTATTGGTTTTTGGTGAAAATTGGCCTGCAGGTGGCGCTGCGATACTACTTTTTTACGATTTTCAAGATTGCTATATCTCAAGAACTAATGCACAGAATTTCACGAAACTTCAGGTTCTGTGACCCTTTGATATACATAGACGCTGATTGAGTTTTGGTGTAAATTGGCCCGCAGGTGGCGCTGCTATGCCACGTTTTTCATGATTTTCATGATAGCTATATCTCAAGAACTAATGCACAGAATGTCACCAAACTTCAGATTCCGCGATACCTTGAGTTACATAGCCGCTGTTAAGGTTTTGGTGTGAATTGCCCTATAGGTGGGGCTGCTATGCTACATTTTGCACGATTTTTGCGATAGCTATATCTCAAGAACTAATGCAGAGAACTTCATCAAATTTTAGATTCTGTTACACTAGAATATATAATATAATTAGACGCTGATTACATTTTGGTATTAACCTTGCAACAGGTAGTGCAGCTATGCTGCATTTTGCGCGATTTTTCCGATAGCTATATCTCAACAACCAACGCACAGAATTTCATCAAACTTGAGATTTTGTTACAAAATGACTTATAACATAATTACACGATGATTACGTTTTTTTATAAATCCTTCAACTGATGGTGCTTCTGTGCTATATTTTACACGGTTTTTTTAACTAGCTATATCTCAAGAACTAATGCACAGAATTTCATCAAACTTGAGATTCTTTTACACCATAACATAATTAGACGCTTTTTTACGTTTTGGCATAAATTGTCCAAGATATGGTGTTGCTGTGCAACGTTTTGCAAATTTTTTGTTATAGCTATATCTTAAGAACTAATGGACGAAATTCCATCAAATTTCAGATTCTGTTAGGTCTTGACATAAATAGATGCTTATTAAGTTTTAGTATAAGTTACACAACATGAGGCACTATTAAGCTCTTTTTCTCAGAATATTAATTAAAGTTTGCGTTTTAGGCTTTTCGGATACCAGAATCTCATTAAGGTGGGTCTAATGTTCGAGGAAATTCGATAGTGGGTAACTTTGGGGTCACCACGTTTTTTTTTTTTTTTTTTTTTTTTTTTTTTTTTTTTAAATATTAAAAAGTACTTATGAGATAGAAGAAAGTTTTGGGATTGACACATCCAACTAGTTTTTTTTTTTTTTTTTTTCTTGTTATTTATTCTCATTGTTGCGTGTCATTTGTATTGACCGTGAAATATTTTGAAATTTTAGTTTTATTTATATTTTAGATCAGGGTTTATATTTTAATTTAATTTTTTACAATAGAGCGCGTGTTTATTGTGTTTTTTGTTATTTATATCTTATTGTCGCGTGTCATTTGTATTGACCGTGAAATATTTTGAAATTTTATTTTTTATTTATATTATGAGTATGGAACTTATTTGACGGTTCCGAAACATGTCAATGTCATTTATTTTTATTATAACACCTTTCTTAAGTAAAATTAAAAAATTTTTAAGGCGAGCTTTACTTTGCCGCCCCTATGACATTTTTTTCTTTTTACCACTACTCAAACTTTTAAAAAAATAAGTAAATTAGTATAATAACTATAATTTATTTACATACATATAAAATGCATTATAAAATATATTTATATTTAACGAATTTAAAATAATTGAACTGCTTTATTTATTTTATTTTATTTTTGTATCTTTTTAAAAATAACAACATCTATTTTGAAATTAAATTAATAAATAATATTATACTAGTATATAAAAAAAGGCCAGAAAGTCTCATATAAAGAATAACAGTAATACTTCAAAATCTCTTTTACCTTGTTTTTCATTTCGAAAAATCAAGCACGTTATGGATATTAGAAAAAAAAATTGTTACAATAGGTAAAGAGTGTTTTAAAAATAAATATTACTGAGACAAAATATGTTAAACATTTAAAATAAATCACATTGCGCATAATATTTGTGTATGAATTTCAAATAGAAAGAGAAAAATAATGAGTTAGTATAATAAGTTATTTATCTTTTGAAAATTGCATATACAACACAAAATCGCATATTGATAATATTAATAAGAAAACAGCTACTAAAAATAAGACAAAAGTTTAGAGAAGAAAGTAATTTCTCTTGATTTAGATTCGGCGAAATCACACATTATCATGTCAAAATCAATATTATAAAATGAAAAAATATAAATAAACAAATAAATTTAGCGCAAACTTCGCAATATATTATTGATATTAAATAGAAAAATGATGATAGACAGAGAAAATTACCTAATCATTTCAAATGAAAACTAACAATTAAAACATTAAAAATATTGTTTTCAAACACACAACTATCAACAATGAAATATTTAATTCAATAATAAATTTACCTTGATTCTTTTTTTTTTTCTTTGTGAAAATCGTTTGCTATGTCACGCTAATCAATATAGAAAACAATTAGATTTTGATTTGCTAAAATAATTTAATCACAGCTAACCTTATGGGCGCTGCGCTTCCGGGCATCTAAAAAAATTGTATTTTTTCAAAACGCGAAATCGCAAGAAAAATAGCAAAATATATAAAAAAAAAAATCGATCCATAAGTTCTTATTAAACGTTATAGAAAAGAGAACAAAATTTACTATATTGGATTGGAAGATTGAATTTCTTTTACTAACGCGAAAAAATCACAGCGAATCGCGAAAAAAATAAAAGGGGGGGGGGGGCACTAAAAATAGTATATAAAGAATTGTTAAAATTTCAAAAATTTCAAACAGTAAAATTTATTTAAGATTAAAAAAGAATTTCTTTTGTAAAGTCAAAAAACCGCCATAGAGCCCCCCTCCCCTTAAAAAATAAATAAATAAATAAATAAATAAATAAATAAATAATAAAATAAAAATAATAAAAATAATAAAAAATAAATCATAAAAAATTCACAAAAATTCGAAATTTGCTAAGCGAATTTCGATTAAATTTAGCTGAAACGAGGACAAATTTTTGTACATTAGATTAAAAGATTATAACCGGATTCTTTTTTTAATAACGTTAAAAAATTGCTTCGAAACAAAAAAAAAAAAAAAAAAAAAAAAAAGTAAAGGTTGCTAAAGATTAAAAAATTGCAGAAAGACAAAATTTATTACAGTGCTTTAACCTATTCTAAAAGGAATTTTTTCACAAATAAATAACATCAATAACAAAATTCCTGTTACGAATGTCAAAAACTCATGTTGAAGATAGCATTAAAAGTCGCGAAAAAATAATAATCAATAATTTAAAAAATTGTACTACGATTATCAAATCCTAATAATAATAATAAAAAATATATATATATCTCTTTTTATTTCCGCCTCACGTGGTTTGCCGTTCCAAAAAATACAATTCTGGATTTGGTTTGAAGGAGGATTTCTTTTGAGACTTATAGCAACTGAGCTGTTGTCTCGAATGATCCAAAACTTGAGCAAACACAAATATGATTGAGAATGAAGATAAGACAATTCTGGAATTAATTACCAAAATAAAAACTAATACACGTTTATTACGTGATTTATTTAATCCATTAATTTATGCTAGATACATAATAATTTTTATATCTATTTAAACTTTGGCAACAATTAGAAGACAAATAAGTAAATAAATAAATAAAAATAAAAGAGATGATATTAAAAGAAATATTTTAATTAAAATAATAGTCTTTTTCAAACTTTTATGATTTGTTGTGTTACAAGAGGTATTCAGCGGTAAGTATACAAAATTTGAATGCTCTGACTTATATAGAATTTGTGTACGGACTCTGTGACAGACAGACAGTGGACAAGGACGAATAGAGTTTCGTCAAATGAACGAAACTCTAAAAATCGCCGCAAAACTCGGAAAAACGATAAAGATCATTTAAAAATTGTTTTAAAAAAATACAGAACAAGATTGAATATATTTTCCTAGAAGACAGTAACTGCATTTTTTCCTCAAATGTAAGGAAAAAAAAACGCTAAAAAAATAAAATAAAATAATAAATTGTTTAAATAGCAGCTGATAAAATTCACTATATTAGGGTAAAAGTTTGATACCGAATTAATCTTAGAAACGAAAAAAAAAAAAAAAAGCGAAATGACAGAAAAATTCCAAAAATTGATCTATGTAATTAAACTTTATTAAAAAATTTTTGTTATTAATCTTAAACGTTAGAATACATTTCCTTTTACTAATGACATAAAATCAAGAAAGGAAATAATAAAAAAAAAACCTTTCAAAAATCCCAGTGGATAAAATTTATTACAATGAGAAGTATAGCATTCTAACAAAAATTCACTGCCGAATGTGTGTGTATACATATATACATGTATGTAAAATCGGCACAAAAAACGAAATTATGCAAAATTTTGCTTTGAAAACCGCGGAGACAAAATTTAATATTTTAGTCTGAAACAGAATCCCTTTGTGAATGTCCAAATATCACCACAAAATATAAAAAAAGGACAAAAAACTGCAAAAATTTCTAAAATCGTGATGTACAAAATGTACTATATTCGACTAAAAGTTTAAAACGTTTCTTTCCAATATTAAAAACTTCAGCAGAATGGAAAAAATCCACTAAAAATGGTATCAAAAATCTCACTAAAAATCGTTAAAAAATAAAAAGTCGAGGACATTTTTTACTACACCATTTTAAAAGTTTAAAACCTAATCAAGAAGGAATTATATGTTCAGTATATATTACAAGTATTTTTTTTTTTTTTTTTCTGTTAACCAACTGATAACCAGGCCAGTTACCAACATTTGGAAAGAACTTTATTTGGAAACTATAAATGAAATTACAAGAAATCCCCCCCTAATAAAGTTTATACATTTCAAGAAGAAAAAGGAGGATTTTTTTAACCTTGGGAGGAGGGGAATAAACATTTTGTCAAATGGTGTATCGTTTCATGTGGATTTTTTTTTTCTTCTAAATCGAATAACACCATCTTCAAGTCGATACGATCAATTTTTTTAAAGTTACGGCACGTTTGATGAATAAAATGGCAAAAATTATATTTATTCCCTCCACATACGCAGAAAACAAACTATATCATTAGAAAACAAATGATTAAAATTTTATTACAACCAGGGCTCGAGGGCCCGACTTAGATTGTGAGGGGAACTGGAGTAAACGTAATTCGGGGAGGTCCCCTTTCTACCTTTTGGATTTTTTTTTTTTTTTTTTTTTTTTTTTGAATTAAAAGAAGTGTCTAAAATTAAACTTTATACTAATTGTCTGTATATGTAAATTTCTTACCAAGTACTATTCGCATTTGTATACAGAATAGCACAAAAGAGATAACTTTAAGAAACTATTGAATACACTTTTCCATTGGTTATGGAAATATAAGAATAAATGTGAATCATTAAAATGTAAATACATTTGTGATGTAACTGTTACATTGAGGGGAGAAGGGGGGGGGGGCATGAGGTTCGAAAGCAGAGGAGATATGAGAAAAGAGCCACATAAAGTTTAAAATAAACAGATAAATAAAGAATTTTTGTGACTTTTGGCCTTTTTTATTAGTTAGGCATAACAAAAAAATTATATTTGCCCTTGAGGGGGGGGGGGGGGGGCTCAATCGAAAGACCCGACGTCCAATGAAGTTGCCCTGCATGGGCCTTACTTAGTCAGGCCCTAATTATAACAATATAGTATCCTATAGCTTTTTAAAGAAATTTTTATTAATGTTTCCTCCTAGGGTGATAAGTTAAAATCATCAATTATGACTAATTAAACCTTTCTAATGTACCAGTAATCACAGAGACGATATATTTTCTCCACTAAAAGAAACTAAGCGTCCGTGTTTTAATACAATCTTTTTAGAGCATCCCAATAGATCAGATCTAATCACCTACAAAAATCTTTTTAACTTCTGACAGTAGAAATATTTTTTACAAAATTAAATTAGTGAAAATTTCGACAAAATCTGTAAAAGATTGAATGTTTCGCCGCGCTTTCGCCCTTCTATAGCACACTTTTAAAGTTTCCAAGAAACCAAAAGTATGTTCTTACAGATGAATCTTCTAATCTATAGCTTATCTAGTTGTAAAGTGTATGAAATTTACGATAATTCTTTTAAAATACACTGGCGAATGCAAGTCATTTCGCGCCGAACAGAAACAACATATCCTGCGTTGAAAGTAACTAAAGTCCGCAGTCTAACAAAATAAAACGTTAAGATATGTATTTTTTACAAAATGAAATATGGAATATTTTGACAAAATCGGTAAAAATCTGAGTGTTTTTTCGCGGTTTCATTCATTTTTGGTATGCAAGGACTCTTACAATCAAATTAAGCAGAAAATAAAATGCAAAATAGCAGACACTTTCAATTTAATACTTTTTTCACTTAAAAATATAAATTTAGATAGAATGGAGACTTAAGACATAAAATTCTATAAATTTTAGGTCAATTTAAAGGTCATTCATAACGCGCTCTTCTTAATAACTGGGGAAATGTAAAAACAACATCAAATTTTTTGCGGCCCCAAATTTTAGCGTCCGGCTCGCCCCCCCCCCCCCCCCCCAAGCACGGCCCTGTTCAGAACTTTTTTCTATGCAAGAGCAAAGTGACCATCTAACACATTCCAAAGGAAGTAGAAAGTTTCCCTCTCTTTCACATCTTTACACATTCTTATCTCTCTTGAACGGGATCCAGCTGACGTCACACGGGGCTTTCTGCTTTGAAGGGGTGAGTTCAGAGCGGCGAGGGAAGTCTCCCCCTCGATAAAGGGGGGCATCTCTATTCCTCTCTTGCAAAAAGTGCAATTATGGGGTTGCTCGAATAAACAACCTTTTCCTTCATTTCTTTCACAGTCTCTCCAAATAAAAAAGCTTTTTTTGAAAAACAAAAGGACTTTTTGAACAAAATTTTATGTAATAAGGTATAAAATCTATCCTTTATTGAATTTATTAGAAAAGTAATGATAACATATAAAAAATGAAACATAAAAACGATAAAAAACAATCCTCTTTTAATCCATACGGACAACAAGTAGAACCCGTATCTCCACCTGTTGGTGTCTATTGAAAACAAGGGGGAAATTTTAAATTAAAATTTAAAAAAAAACGGTGATATATTTCATCCAAAAAATTATACCAATTTTAAGATACGAGTCTTATCTTTCACCAAAAAAATTTTCAAATCAATCACTGCAATAGCAAATGCGTTATAGTGGTTTTTAGAATGTATCATAAGCAGTATATGAGAAGATAATACTGACGGTTACCCTTAAACAGTTCTACTTATTCTGTAGCCAAAATCGTTTGTGTACCTCTGTAAATGCTCATTGCACTCTATTCGATGCACACCATTTTCTTCAGTAAATGCCGTATAATTCTCCTAGTGGATATATATAAATTCAAGAATATTTAAAATAGTACAATAGCATAAAAAAGGCGTAAATATTTCCCCATAATCCGTATTGTAACGGAATAAATTTCAGAATCTTTGTAAACGAAACATAAATACATTGCCATTGATTATGGGACACTTGCGATTTTAGACATTTTACTAAATATCTAGAAAAATACATGAGGAATCATCTCGAAACTCTTAGTGTATAAATATAATAGTATACGTCATACATCTCCGTGAAGATTTTTTACCGAAACTCCATAGGGGACCGTCAACAAATTAAAAAAGAATGAATATCTTTTGAATAACCCTGTCAAAACTAATGTAGCAAAAGCGCTCAAACTCTAGATTATGATTGAATGCTTTATTGTAATACACTGTGTTCATTTTTATGCAAATAGCATGCATACTCGCAGAGTAATTAAGGTTTTTATAAAAGTGGCCCCAAATTTTTCTAAGTTTTTTCCTTATAATTTTCAGAGTTCTTAATATAAAATATTATTTTTTTCGGAAAATATGACAAACAAAATTGCACACAGTACCCTGTAATCAGAATTAAAAAATAATGAAAATTGTATAAAAAATGAGTTGGTTTACTAAATAATTTTTTACTGCGCATGCGTCAACGATATCAAAATTTCATTTGCATATTATGTTAGCTAAATGTATAGAGCAACTTTTGTGAAAGTCACAAAATCATAACTTGAAAATTCTGACAATAATCGTCAATTGAATAAGTCGAAAATCCGTTATTCTCAAAATGAAGCAAAAACAAGAGGGGTTGTATCCATATATTCATTGATTAGTGTCAATATAGAATACACAATATGGGATGTACTACTGCATTTGGATAAAATCCCTCATTTTTTTGCTTCATTTTGGAAACAACGGATTTTGTCCTTTTTCTATAGACGATTACTTTCAGAATTTTCAAGCTATGATTTTGAGACTTTTACAAAAGTTGCTCTATACATTTAGCTAACATAATATGCAAATGAAATTTTGATATCTTTGACGCATGCGCAGTAAAAAATTATATAGTAAACCTACTCATTTTTCATACAATTTTTATTATTTTTTAATTCTGATTACAGGGTACTGTGTGCAATTTTGTTTGTCATATTTTCTGAAAAAAATATTATTTTATATTAAGAACTCTGAAAATTATAATGGAAAAACTTGGAAAAATTTGGGACCATTTTTATAAAAACCTTAATTACTCTACGAGTTTGCATGCTATTTGCATAAAAATGAACACAGTGTATTAAAATAAGGCATTCAATCATAATCTAGAGTTTGAGCGCTTTTGCTACATTAGTTTTGACAGGGTTATTCAAACGATATTCATTCTTTTTTAATTTGTTGACGGTCCCCTATGGCGTTTCGGTAAAAAATCTTCACGGAGATGTATGACGTATACTATTATATTTATACACTAAGAGTTTCGAGATGATTCCTCATGTATTTTTCTAGATATTTAGTAAAATGTCTAAAATCGCAAGTGTCCCATAATCAATGGCAATATAGTGTATTATACACTTGATCTTCAATACATGTTATTTTGATTCCCAACAATGTGTATTAATTTTATGGCAACCGGACTACTATATTTGCGTTAATTACAGCACGGACGGCTGACAAGCAGACAAATCGAATTCATAAATAATTTACAACATTGTTGGAAAGTGTTATAAATAATGTTTTAAAATCAATTTTCGATTAAGTTTGAACTTTATTAATTTAATTACTTTTTAACATTAAAATCGTTTTTTTAACTTTTTCAACTTAAAAGAATGATTAAAAAAATATTCGTGGACGAGAGTGTTATTTGTTAAATGCAAATATTTATTTTTAGAAGACCTCCCACAGTTAAAAATCTCTTGTCGATCTCTTACTCTTAATCACAATTGTAAATGTATGTATGCATTCATATATTAGAATACGATAGTTAACTATTACATTCAAGATAAATTAAGCCTTTAAATTTCCTGTTAAAAAGTCATTTATTTCAAATGTATACTGATTGGTTAAGATTTTAAAGCTTTTAATATTTGAAATTACCGGGGTAAATAGATTTTGTACAAGGCGGCAGACAGACTGTCTCTTCATATAATAGGTTCTTTCAGGTCATTATCTACATCTTAAACAATTTACTTGAGAATGACTGCATAGAGATCAGATAACTGTCTGTAAGCAATAACGGTAAATGGAAAAAACTCGGTCTTAGATTGATTATAAACAATAAAGATAAAATTTAATAAGAATATTATTGCAAACACCGTATAAAGATTATTGAAATATTAAGGATGTCTCGAACAGGAAAATAATAGTCCAAGTTTTGCAGAAGATAAGTAAATAAGAATCGATTTCTAAATTCTAAAATCGATTCTGGAATTGATATTTTGATATTCACAGAATCACATAGATAAGCTCAAAATTAGTAATTCTAAAACTTGGCCAATCAGTAGGGCCGGAACAACCGCCTCCCACTCCTCACCCCCATTTAGGGAGGCACAGAAGTAAGCTATTACAGATTATGAGTCCAATAATAAGGATTTATCTTTTAAAATTATTATTGTTAAGATGTAATTTTAATAACAATTTATATCATATTTAAATTTATTTTTTATGTAAGATCTCAGTCAGATTATAAAATATAAAAAAAAAATGATTTTTTTTTTTTTTTTTTTTAAATCCGGAACAGATGTATTTTCTACATATTCCTTCAACCAAACAAATGGGGACTTACTTCCTATAAACGACATTCGTTTTAAAATTTCGCATATGAGCGAAATTCTGAAGTCTCTAAACTTATTTAAAAAGTTAAATATTTTTTTCAGTCTTTTTAAGCCCCCCTACAAGATTGAGGAAAATACAGATATTGAAAACGCTATATATTTACAATAGCTATTATATATTATTATACTTAAAGTAGCAATAATGATTAAATTACACAATAAGCACATGCTAATTATTAATTATCTCCCAGTTTAAAAACAGAAATTCTGCCTTAAATAATTTATGTAACTATAATTTCTTTCTCCTTTTAAAATAAATATCCCCTCTATCTCATTTACAGTTTAAAAATATCTTTTTTTTTTTTTATGTTTGACAAATTTCTAACGGTTAACAAAAAGAAAAAAAAGTTGTCATTCTAAGAAATATCAACAGTGAAACAACATACTTTTCCCTGGTTAATAAATGCAGTACAGTACAATAAAAATTCAGTAGAGCATCGATTATCTGAAGAAGTCGGGAACGAGCCTAGTTCGGATAAATGGACAACTAAGCCCCCAATAGTTGGGCAGCACGTAACCCGGATCATAAAATATTTGGCAACACCAAATATATCTTTAGTCTATACAGGATTTAAAAATAAAGTATAAGTAAGTAAGTACTTATATTTGATTGGGGTTTTGAAAAAAATGAAATACTTTTAAACTATTTTTGAGTAAAAAATAAATAAATAAATAAATAAAGCTGAAATATTGTTTGTTTGAAATTTTCTCAATTCAAATGATACCCAATATGAGAAAGTAACTGCGAAAAAAAAATAGATCACCAAGATGGCTATTATTATTTTGGAGGGAAAATACTAATTATACTAAAAAATGCTACTTTTCAGGAAACGAAAAAAAAATGTATCTACTTACTCATATTATCCTGCAAATATTTACTATATATATATGCATGTAGTTTTCAATATACAAATTTAATACGGAGATAAAGTAAAAATAAAAGAAATTTTTTAAATATATTTTTATTTTTTCATTCATCTGATCATAAAGCGTCCCAGTTTACAAACAAATTTAGGGTATTTCCAGATCACACATCGAGATGAGAATATTTCAATTTGTGCAATATATAGAGTAGAATAATGTTATGTATACATTTAAAAAAATTAAAATGTTTTTCTTTTCATTTTTTGGTGTAGATTATTCCCATAATGCAATGTTATCATATACTTTAAAATACTTAAAATTTAATGAGACATTTTTTTTAAAGAGCTCCTTATCGGCATCCTTATCGGATTATTTTTTATGGTGGAAACTGTATTTCGATAATTGCATTAGGTAATGAATAATCACGAATTTAAATTTTCACATTGGTTAACACGTAATTTCGCGATCGAGTAATTTCAGTGAAGCGGTCCCTTAAATCGCATCTGTATCGATCATTAACAAGAGAGAGTTTAGTTCACTTCCCATCAACAGGTGACAGTTTTTTTAATCATCTGCTCCCGCTACTCCCATCTCACATTCATTCGTGCGGTAACCCATCTTGGCGAACGTGAGGAAAAAAACTATTCAATCTTTTGGCGACTTTTTGGCGCGAGCGAAAACTTTTTTTACCTATCATGGTAACCTGTCTCGGAAGCCAGTTCAGCAGTCTGTTCACAACACACCTGATCGCTAAAGACCACGTCTAGTGATTTTTTTTATATTAAGCGATTCATCAGCAGCTTAATTTTGTTTCACGTATGGAATACGCTTTGGACAACTCCGGACTATGTAATAGGGCAATGATCACTCAATATTTCATGAAAAACATGTGCTGACAGCAGACTTATCTGTCTATATGAGTAACATGGCAGAAGTGAACGGCACAGACCATCTGGTGAGTTCAGTACATCCAGTATCTCTTGAAGGTTTATTATTATTACTTTTTCATTATTATTATTTTTTTCAACTCCATGTTTTTTTTTCCACATTATGACGCATGCCTGTCAAACACCTTAAGCAAGTAGAAGCTACAGATATTTGTCAAATCGGCCTTGAGCTGATTATCGAAATTATTTCCCACAAATGTCGTAAACAACTAATTTATTCGGGAAACTGGTATCTTTTAATTTTTCAGTTTGGATATTTGAAGGATATTTTCAGTATTTTTTATTCCTTTTGAGTTGATGAAAATTTATCTGTGTCAAACAGATGTTTGACAAAGAAACTAAATTTCTATTCAGTGATACAGTGTGAAAAGAAAGAATGGTATACTGTGAAGAGATATTTTGAAAAATAAAAATCTAAAAAATATTTTTTTAGTAGATCTTAAGTCAACGAAGGTAAGATAAATGTCTGAAAAAGAAACTATAATTAAAAACACAATATTTTAAAAGGTGCTATAATTCCTACAGTAGCAATTCTATTTTGTTTCTTTATAATGAGATCTTTATTAAAGGATATATTAATCAGGCCCGTAGCCAGGATTTTCTTTCGGGAGGGGCTCAATTTTGGAATTTTTTCTATTCTTACAAAAGTAATTTGAATAATATTCAGTAAAAATTTTAAAAATAATCTAGGTTTATCCTAATGTGCGTTTTTACATAGGATACTTGTTAACTATGTCAAATGTCGTTATTTCAAATTTAATTTTTTCAATTTCTGTTGCAATTTTTAACTTTTAAGAGCATTTTCAGTTTCCAAGCCGGTTCAGAAACCGGAGAGTTTTTTGGATAAATTTTATGCGAAACTTAAAATGCACAAACTAACAATGTTTGAGATGAGCCTCAAGTACCCTATTAAAAAAAGTTGTAAAATATTGAAATGCTAACAAGTAATATGTATTGATTTAAAACACAGGATTTATGTTAACGTGAGAGAATCTGATATTATGAGTGCGAGGTCTTGAAACTATTAGTCTATAAATGAAATAAATTACACACATTATTTTTTGAAAGAAAAATTAATTGTTACAGTAATCATAAAAATTGTGTTTGTACTTCAAATTCTCTGATTGTAATAATTATAAATGATATTCTTGGAGCAATAAATTTACTAGCAGTGTTGAATTCAAGCACTTTTCTTTAGGAGGGATTTTTAGTGCTCTGGGGGGACATTATAGTGTTCCGGGAGGAAATTGTACTTTTTGACCGTTGAAAACACAAAATCACAAATTTTCCTGAGGGGGGAGCATCACATTGCTCCGGGGGAGGGGGCATACCCCCTCCCCTGGGCTACCCCCTGAATTCAAAATTGTTTACTAGCGCAACAGAAGCAATCATCATAATTTCTTCTTAGCCATGATGCTGATTGACTTATCAAGATCTTCTGTAATTTTCTAATGAATGGAAATTACTGAAAAGCTTCTCAGTCTATCTTCGACCATAACGCTTTGAGTCAAAGATTTAATTATTTTCTTTGCCGAAAAATATCTTTCAGCACTGACTGTTCTTACTCAGCTTTCAACCAAAACTCTCAGCAAATGGTTGATTTTATTGTAATACGTCACATTACAGTACTAAATCTTTTAAAACCTCTGTGTTGGTGTCAACATTAGCAATTTGTTTACACCCTAATTCATATTCAGATTTCACTTGCTAATCTGACGCTTTATCCTGAAAATATTGCATCGGATTCTCTAATTTGCTTGAGTTTTCCAGTGAAGCACATCTTGAAAATGTAAATGGGAATTTCTTAGAATGTCTTCATTCGAAAGGAATCGATAATTTAAATTTTGAATAAGACTTTCTACATGGGGAAATAAGACCGTGATGTTGTAATACTTGTCAATGGATGTAATTTGAGGATTTATACCTGATCCCAAGATAACATTTGTCTAAATGTTAGTCTTAGAATCTTTATTTCAGTTTGGAAGATGTCTTCCCGAAATGTTGAAGCACAATAAAATCTCACAAAAGATTTCTCCTTCATTTATCAACATATTTATGTAAAACAATTAGGCATCTTTAGCATGGGTTACAGCCAATATTATATCACGAGACTTTTTTTTTTGGAAGAACTCACTATGACTGTCAGACAGAAAGACCATCTGACAAACAGACAAGCTTATTAGAAAATGATTCTTCTCCCTAACTGCTAAAAAATCTCCAGCTGTTGAAAAAATCTTCCATTTGTCTTTTGAAATATTTTCTGGACTAATACAAATGTATTTAAGTAGCTCAACAAAAGTCAATATGCTTTGATGCCTCTCGACGAAATTTGTATCACAAATGCAGAGAAGTCATTTTCTTTTGTTTTCTATGATATATGACGCAATTGCTTCTTGAAGCGCTAAATTTGCCTTCAGGTGATTTTTAAAAACTTTTACAGCTGCTTTAACAAGTCCATGATATTTTCGAATCACGGGAATCAGCATGCTGTTGGACAAGGCAAGATTTAACCAGTGTCTTTCACAGAGGACATATCTAATTTTCAGATACTCGGAAAAATTGTAGAACCAACCTCACTAACATCACCAAACTTATTGGCTACTTTGTCATATGCTTATTTATACATGCCAAGACATAGTTCATCACAATATTGTAATATTACCTTTCTTGAATTTTTGGAAGAAAAGGCATTTATTGGAATAAAACGTAAAAAAAAATTCCGAATTACTGGATTTTGTGAATTTTTAAATAGTTCACATATCTAACATAAACAGCAAGCTGTTCTGCGCTTGAAATGTCCATAATTTCATCAGCAATTAAGCTAAAACAGATCGCAATACTCATTTTGATAATTAATACTTCGGTAACTGTATTCCTGAATATTTCTGGCTTAAAAAATATATGCCTAAAAGTTTTTGGGGTGAAGTAAATAGCATTTCTAAGGATATTTATAATATCTCGTTTCAATTCATTAGCTCCAGAGTTTGCTCAAAACTTAAAAGAACTCTTAGCTAACAGTCTTTTTTTATACCAATTTCTCTAAAGTTAGAGGATTGTCATCGTGGTCAGTGGCTATTTTGTTCTGCACAAAATAAGATTGTTTGAAATATTAGTCCAAGAGCTGCTCTAATTTCTTCTTTTTTTGGAGCTCTTTGGAAACTCAACAATGAAATTATTTTATTTCTATTTTCCTGAATAAATCTAAAGTTTGTTTGTTAAAATAACATACGGTTTCTGATAATCTAATTGTATATGTTTAAAGAAAATCATTTAGCCTTTTTCCAATGACTGAAACATGTAGAAAATAGTCTTCCTAATTTTTCGTGACCTTTCTTATGCCGTATGCGTATTATACTTAATTTTTCTTAGTCAAATTAATGATAAGAAATTACACTTAATCGAATTTTACTGCACATAAAGAGAGTAAAAATTACTTTTTAAAAAGAATTTATATTTTAAGAGGTACATACCTATTAAAAAACAATATTATCTAAATAACTGATATAATGAAGGATTAGCGTAAATGTAATTGAATAAATGGATATTTTTATAGCTAAAAATGCAATTGATTTTAATGTAATGGAAGATAAAAACAAACAAAACTTATTTTTTATCATACATATAATTTTGTGTTTTCAAACTTTCGGGAGGGGCTTCAGCCCCCTTAGCCCCCTCCCTGGCTACGTGCCTGATATTAATATCATAAAAAACATATTTTTAATTAAAGTTAAAATTTTATTATTTATTTATTATTAAATGAAAAGTCCTGAAAAATGAAAAATAATAATTATTATCTATAAAAATTAATGTTTCCTTCATTGCGAATTTCATTCAATTCTTTTCAATAGGGTTTTTTTTCAGCAGAGGTTACATTTATAAACAGGAAAATTCTAAATTCATAGTACAAACTTTAAAGATTGATACAGGACTTTTAACAATCATTTATTGTGTAGGATTGAATGAGCACAAGTGACGTGTTGAGGAGCTAACAGAAGGGGGCCAGTTTGGATCTTTTTTTATTTTAAATTTTCTCATTCGTACCAAAAAAAAAAAAAAAAATATATATATATATATATATATATATATATATATATATATATATATACTTTTATTTTCTTTATTTAACTCTTTCGAGTCTGGTATACTATTAATCGTTCATGTCTTTTAATGGAATATTATTTTGTTTTAAGAAATACTTTTGATACTATTTCCATGTAGCAATGTTAATATACAAGTCGATCTATGCATTTACTATATGACTTCATCCATGTGTAGGCATTTGGTTATAATTATTATTATTTGCTTCATCCTCTTTGCGCCGATTCTTTTATTTTAAACATATATTTCAATCTTTAAATTTAATATAAAACTTATTTCTTGAAAAATTCATGTGTAATAAAGCACAAAAAGTATTAGAAAGTTTGTAACATAAGTTAAATCTTAAGGCAATAAAATGTTTTCTGAGCTTCTGAAAAAAATTCTTCCTCAGTCTATTGTCATATGATATGAATTGAATAATACGCAAAACAACAACATTCGTTATAGTTCAGACAATAAAATACTTGTTAAACACTAATTTATTTATTTGTATAGCTAGTGTTAATGTTATTACTGTAAAAATATTTTTTTTTTTTTTCAAAAATTGAAAAAAAAAATTGGACCCGAAAAGGGTTAAGACAGATATTTCATGATTATATAAAGAAATTCTTCTTTGAAAATTTCCGGTATGAAACATATATATTTTTTTTAATTAAAAAAAAGTCAAACTATTAAGTCAGTCAAACGCTGGAAATATACATGAATTTGTGTTTTTTAAATTAATTAATTAATTTTATTATTTAAATATTTCGATTTGATACCGGAAATTTTCAAAGGAGACTTTTTTTTTCTTTATGCAATCATGATATGTCTGTTTTAAGCAAGGAAAATAATAGTACCGGAATTTACTGGTAAGAATGAGGGCTTTTGAAATAAAAAAGGGGAAAAATTGACCAACTAGTGTTTGCACCTCAACGCGTCCTCATGCATCCCTATATAATAAAGGTTTGTTACAACATCCTATACCAGCCCTTAAGGAGGTCCGGGACAAAAAAAATCCTCAAATTTTCTTTACAAAAAATATTTATTGCATTAAAATTTTTCTCTCTCTCTGTCTCTCTTATATATATATATATATATATATATATATATATATATATATATATATATATATATATATATATATATATATATATATATATATATATATATATATATATATGACGCTTAAATCATCTTTCAATCTTAATTAAAAGGGGAAATATTATGAATATTTTCTTTCTTTTTTTTTTTTTTTTTTTTTTTTTGGTTTGTTTTTAAAATTTAGCTTTCAAGCAATGTTTATCATAGAAGTGACTTCCTGTGAAAATGCGTTTTACTTCGTGATAAGTTTTATTTTTACAAATTCTCAGATTTTAATTGTTATAAATCAAGAATAAAGATAATTGCTTTAAAGTTGGAACATATCTTTTTTGATTGATTTATTTCGATTCAGCAAATTTGGAAAAAATATTTGCTTATAAAAATGGGATTTTTTAAAAATAATTTACATCTTTTTTTTTTTACTTTAAGTATTTTTATTTTTTTAATAAATATTTCTAAAAATACTGAATAAAAATTAAAATTTAGATATTTCTGTTTATTTCAATGTAAAAAAATTGAAATTTTACAAATAATATTTTGAGTTATAGCAATTTTAAATTACCCCACTTTTTTAATAAATTTTACATTATAATAAATTTAGAATTAAAAAAAAAAAAAAAGGATTTCATCATGTAATTTTGATTACAAATAATATAGTTAATCATAACAAAAAATTCAAAATTGTAACTCAATAAATGAAAATTATTTTAAAATGTGTTCCGAACCCCTTTAAAGTTTGTACCATGAATTTAGAGCCTGTATTTTTATATTATTATAATTATTATAGCATTTTCAATTAACCCTTTCGGGTCCGAATTTTTTTTTTTTTTTTTTTTTAGTTCTTAGAAAAAAAATATTTTTACGTTGATAACATTAATGCTAGCTTTCAAAATAGATTAATTAGTATTTAATTAATGTTTCATTGTCTGGAAGATTACGAATGTTGTTGTTTTGCGTACGGTTTAAGTAATACTCGTATGACAAAAGGCAAAAGAAAATTTTTTGAAGTTCTATAGAAAATATTGTATTACAATAAGATTTAACTTATATTGCATCTTTCTAATAATTTTTACGCTTTATTACGCAGGATTCTTTCAGCAAAGTAACTTTATTTTAAATTTATAGAGTGAAATATATATTTAAAATAAAAGAATCGCAAACGCGCAAAGGGAACAAAGCAAATAATAAATATTATTATCGTTAATAAATGCCTAAACATAAATGAAGTCATGTAATAAATACATAGACATATATTAACATTACTGCATGTAAATAGGAGTAAAAGTATTTCTTAAAACGAAATAATTCCCCGTTAAAAGACATATACTATTAATAAAACACCAGACCCGAACGCTTTAAAGTTGAAAGTTTATTTCTTCAATTACTATGGATCGCTATTAACTGTTAGATTTCATGAAATTATTCTAATATTTAATTCTTATAGTAATAAATTACCAACAATTACTTAATAGAACGCCTTTATTTAACAAAGTATATAATAATTAAACTAAAAATATTATTTTTCACAATAAGGATACAATTTAATTCTTTTTTTTTATACTTTTTTAGCAAAGAAAATATGCACACCTTTTTATAATTTGTGGTATTTTGGTTAATTAATGTTAAAAATTATTTATATAATTGTTATATAAATTACATATTTGGTAAAAGTTAATGAGTTAATTATCAAGTAACAGTTAATTATCATAAAAGTTATCTTAAAATTCAAATGTTATAACAAATATTTCCAGAAAGTGATTAAACAGACTTCAATTGAAAAATATATACTTCCTCCAATAAGGATTTCATTGACCTCTTTTTATTGAGCCATTAACAGTTAAACATTTCTTTCTTTATATATTATGATCAATGAAAGGAAACATTACTGTATAAAAATTACTATTTTCGATTCAAGTATTAAAATAAAGTCACTCACAGATCTATTTATAAATTTTCACATATTTTTATGTTAATTTAACTCAAAAATATTAATTTTATCAAAAAATGTAAATAATTAAAAGGCATACTATTCATAGAAATACAAATTTTGCAGATGTACAATGAACACTCAAAAATATTTTGAAAAATTATTTTGTTTTCGGAACCCATTTTTTAGTAACTTAATCCTTTAACAGTTTTTCCCAAACATCGCTCGGACAACTCAAAAAAAAAAAAAAAAAAAAAAGAAGAAGAAGAAGAAGAAAAAAGCAATTAGTCCAGTTTTATCAAAATATCTATTGACAAAAAAGTATTATTTTTAGATCAACTTTTAATATTATCACTTTGTAAGAATTTATACTTTAAACGAAAAACATGTTCTTAGTTAACGCTGATGTCATATTGAAGATAGCAACACCTGATCAATAAATATCGTTTTTATTGCATTTTTCCGTTTTTTTCTTCTAATCATCAGTTGCACAGTTCAAATTTTTACACCTTCGAATATGAAAAAATTTTCTTTTACATGCAATTTGTTTGTAAATAGTATCTCTATCTATTAATATTTTGGTGTTTTGATTTTCCTTAATGTATATCGATATCGCATGCAGCGCTATTATGAAAGATGAAACCTTTTGTACATAAAGCAATTTAAATAGTTCAGAATTTGATTCCAGCTAATATTCCATAACGAAATTAAAATTTCTTCAATAAATAAATAAAATAATGCAAATAAAACACAAAATTGACATGTAACCAAATCATGCGCATAAATCACTAGAATTAGCAGAAAGAAAAAAGCTGCTATAAGTAGCTGAAGCCTTAAAGATTTATACAGCTATTAACTCCTGGCATGAAAATAATATAAAAACATCGCTTTTAATGAATTTAATAATATATTATATAAGATAATATGATAATATAATAAGAATTATATAAGATAATTTCCAAATTAAAAACAAAATTGGTGTTTTTAGTTTTAATCTATTTAATATATAATTATATTCGAGATAGATAATTTGTAATATATATATATACCGGGTGTCCTAAAAATGACTGATGGATTTTAAAATTCAATAACTTGCAAACGGTGAAAGCTATTTAAAAAATTTTTGCAAGAGGGCTATGTATAATGTCAGGAGTGTTTTTACCGTAATTTTTTATTTTAGTTCGCATCTCAAAAAATAGGTGGCGCTGACGGCGATTAAAGGCCAGGTCGACGCTTCACTCAGCACTGATTACCCGGCCTTCAATCGCCGTCAGCGCCACCTATTTTTTGAGATGCGAACTAAAATAAAAAATTACGGTAAAAAAACTCCTGACATTATACATAACCCTTCTGCAAAAATTTTTTAAATAGCTGTCACCGTTTGCAAGTTATTGAATTTTAAAATCCATCAGTCATTTTTGGGATACCCGGTATATATATATGTAATACTAACGCATCTTGACGGTGGCAACAACAGACGATCAAAATTAACTTATAGTGCAATTTTCTATGCTTTTACATCGCACATTTTAAAATTTTCATCGTCGAATTGGGAAAAACATGCACTTTCAAATGGAATTTGCTTGAAAATTATATCGTAATGTATTTGAAAACAATATTGCAATTTGCTCATATTCTATTGTTTTAAAATTAATTTTCATAACCATTGCGTTTTATCCAGTCATCACCATCCTCCTCCGTACCCTACATCTACCCACCGAGCCATCCTATTATGTATTTTTATATTGATTTTGTATTTTTATTTATCATTATTATTTTTATGTTTTTATAATTTTTTTATACATTTTTTACGCAATATGTTAATTATTTTTAAGGTCGTGTAATTAGTAATTGTATAGCAAAGAATACATGGATTTTTTTTGGAAAACCATTTTTTAATACATTATAAATTAGCTTTTTAATATTTGTGGTAAGAAGATGAGAAGTGTATATGTATAAATGTAAGTATGTATAATTTAATAAATATTGTTCTAAATTTAATGTGTATAATGTTTGTACCTTGTCTTGATATTTAATTTATAATTTAACATAAAATCCGGCTTTATATCCTTTTAGGAAAATAATAAAAGATAATGCTGACTTTTTAAAAATTAGAACGCGACCTAAATGAAGAACACGAAATTTTAATAAAAACTAAAGTCTACGGAAAAGGAACATTTCTTTTACAGAAAATGAAAAGAAAAGAAAAATAGGGTGTGTTATGAAAGATGAATGGACATGATTTTCAGCGAATTACATTCAAAAGTTAATACAGTAGATTTTTGAACTGCGAATCGCTACCTAATTGTATTTGAAATACACAAAATAATTAAACAAGTCTTGAAAAAGTATTTGGAGTAGTGTTTCTTTTGTCTGAAAAGTAAATTATTTTTAATTGGGATAAATTTACTCACTAAAATTATTATTATTATTATTATGTACATTGAACAAAAATTATTGTTATTATTATTATTGTTACTCATGGCCGTAGCTAAGGGGGCGCTATGGGCGGCTCAGCCCCCCCCCCCCCCCCTAAAATATTTTGAGCGTAACCCTGGAAAAGATTCCAAGGTCACTAAATGAATTTCTGTTCCGAAAATTCAAACAAAATTCTGTTCAAAAATGTAATTTATTTTTCAGACCCTTTCACAGTTTTGCAGAAATACTAAATTGTACCTAAAATAAGTGTTTCAACACTCGCTCATTCTGTTTGTACACACGAAGCCAACATGATGTTTAATTTTGCTCTAGTTATATATTCAAAAATTTCATCATCATATACTTTTCTTAGCATAAAATAAAATTTTTACAACAACAAGAATACTATATTAAGTATATTAAGAACTATATTAAGAAACATAGTACCTACAATATAAATATGCACTAATTTATCTTTCTGCGTCAGAGAGAGAAATAAAACAAAATTATGAGCCCCACCTACATTCTCTTGAGCTCCCCCTACTGTTCACTTCTAGCTACGGCCATGTTGTTACTATTGAGTCAAAATCACAATTTTATTACTATTATTCCTGTTATTATTATTATTATTACTATAAAATCAAAATTATTATTGTTGTTGCTGTTACTATCATTGTACTTGTATTATTCGTAATTTCGAATATTTGTCTTATATGTTAAAAAGGGTTAGGGGGGGATGAAAATATAACGTTATCAACTTTTCGATAATTTTGAACCCCCCCCCCCCCCTTTCAGTAATGATATCGTTAACAAAGTGTAAAAATTTTTGGATCTATAGAATTTATTTTTTTATTCGCAATGATATACAAAACTAGTTACATTTATTTTTCGCTTACTTTTATGATTGAAATTAAGGGAAGTCAATCAAATATCATTTTGTGTATGAAACAACTTTATATTAAATAACACTTAAAATAAATCGTTACTATTTAAAAGTATTTCATAACAGCTTTTAGTTGCAGAATGCATTCAACAGTAATAAAGTCCTGTTGCATTTTGCCCCGGACGCAGGAAGGGTGGGGGGGGGATGGAAATTCTTATTAGCAAAACAAGTGAGCAAGATTCCTTCTTTTCTTTTATTTATTAGTAAACACAAGCTTCAAATACACTTCACCTATGATTTCTAAAATCGTGATCATATATGCATACACATATGAAGAAGAATGGGAATGTCAAACATTGGGGATTCCATATTTTAGAATTAAATAATTTTATAATAACTTGGTGATTTTAATAATAACTTTCTATTTTCTTAAAAATATATAACAAGCTAAAAAAATAACATGCTGTTTTATACCAAAAAACATGCTTTAAAAAAAAAAATGAGTAGATCGAAAAGGATATCGGTATCAAAGACAACAAGATCTTATAATATCTTATATGATATATGATCCCTCCTCCCCCCTAAAATGATAACATTATATTTACACAGGCCCTTATTTAGCTATTATGTCTTAAACAAAGTTCACAAATAACAAGAATTAGATAACAGTATTATTTTTTTATTATTATTTAGAAAATATTTTTTTCCGAAATAACTAATTTTTAACTTTCATATTATGAATATTTCGAATATAAACTCTTGTGCTTCAAATTATGTGTATAATTTAAATGTGGGAATATATATATATTTTAAATCAGAATTCAAATTGTTGAACATGTTATTTATTTTAAGAATTATTTTTTATCTTACTTTGAAAGATTTTTTTTTTTTTTTCATATTATAATTTCTAACACATATTTTTTTTTTTTTTTTTTTTTTTTTTTACTCGTGATTTTTTTTTATAAAAGTTAATTAGAAAGTGAACTAAACAAATCACATACAGTGTTTATGCCCTTAATAAAAAATAATGAGCTTAACTCTAATTTATCCAATGAAATTTTTTGAAAAATTGTAAAAATAAATTATTAATATTATTAAATTGAAAAGTTTGAATTAATTCTGAGTTTAATTTTATTTAAAAAAAATACATTTGGACGATATGGAAGCTTTTGCTTACTTTAAATCTCATTGTATCTCTTATTATTTACACAAACTTTCTCTTTTATTAAAATTTGTTAAAAATTTTGTATTTCTAAATTTCGAAATATTTGTGGACATTTTTTAATTATTTTCTTAAGCTTTCTTATTATTTGCTTTTATTTTAAGATAACTAGAGAATTAATCATTTATAAAATCCAGATAATTTACTTTATATTAAAAAATTAATTAAGGAAGATAATTAAGTAAAACACATAAATGGCAATATTTGTCTGTCTATTTAAATAATAAACAGTCAAGTGCGAGTTTTAATCACGTTCAGAGGGTTCAGCACAATTAATATAATAATTATTATTCGTATTATTAAAAAACGTTGTTAAACGGATAATAAGACTTTGAAAAAAAACTAAAATAATATTTCGCTATGTTATCATTTTTATCTTTAATAGAATACATTTTTCAGGGTACCTGAATTAATAGGGTACGAAGCAAATTTCATTGAATAATTCAGGATAAATGTATCTTATGTTTTTTAGCATATTTAATTAAACATAATTAATTATTTATTTGATCTTTACTTTTAATTATTTAATCATTTTAAAATTATCTTAATTTTCATTATTTTAGTTTATTACATAATTATTTTAATTTACTATACTGTAGGTATTCATTATAATTTTGACTGCATTATTACACTGAAATTTAAACTTCCGTTTAAAATTTTAAACAAAGCGATGTCCAGAAATCTGTAAAATTCTAAAATCGGCGCAAGCTCTAGTCCCAGTCTGTATGGATTTGAGAAAGTCTATTGTATTTTATTCGCATAAAATATCTTTTCATACAATATTTTCAAGAATATTGCATATTTGCTTAAGTTCTGTTCACACATATAAATTTTATAATTTGGTGGGGAAAAAAAAATTTCAGAAAATTTGTCAATTTTTGAAAAACAAATTACAGCACAGGGATTTTAAACGGCTCAATTATTATAGTAGCTTTTGAAGAAAAAAAATTAACTTTAGTTAAACTGTTTACACCAAGGCTTGCCATAAGAAGATGTGAGAGCAAAATACATGATGAACGTATAAAATTATACGTTCCTTAAAAAAGAAAAAGAAAGAGAGAGAAAAAGGGAGAGAGGGCTCATTCTCATAACTAAAAAATACCCCCCCCCCCTCTTCCCCACTAACATTCTGCACCCGGGTCAGACTAGGCTGTAGGACGCTTTAAAATTTGAGACCCTCATCAAACTTGGTGGTTATATTTTGCGCCGTTCTAACAGTTTTTGATTTTTAAATTTTCTCTAAGAACATAAAAAATTCGTGAAACAAACAAAGAAAGAAACAAAAAAAACCTTGTAAAGCTTATTTAATTTAATTTTAAAATTGTGGAAGATTTTTAAAATTCCGTTCTAAAACAGTTATAAAACATGGTTACCTTATTTATAATAAATATATGAATATATAAATATATATTTCACTAGATACATATCTTGTTTTTAATACCAATTTCGTGGTTAATAATATTTTAAAAATACAAGTATTGATTACAGTTATTAAGGATTAAAAAGAGATTTTAAGATTCATTTAATAAAAAAGCAAACCAAATTTTGGGATGCCAAAAACATAAGCCTAGAACAAAGACTTCGCTGTCTCAAGCTTCAATCAGAACCTGGGACCTACACTTGCATATTAAGCGTACAGAAATCTCCATTTAAACCAACATATAATTATCTTTATAATTTCATTGAAATTGTTTTGTAGTATTATAAAATGAAGTAGACACTAGTGAAATTCCTAAAGCTGGTCAAGAGCTAATAATAAAATTTCTCATTTTGGCGTTTTAGCTTAATCCTTTTAGGTCTGATGTATTATTAATAGTACATGTCTATGAATTAAGTATTATTTTCTTTTGACAAATACTTTTGTCATTGCTTACATGTAGCGATATTAGTATGAGTCTATGCATTTACTACATGACTTAGTTAACGTTTTAGCATTTAGTATTAATAATAATAAATATTTTCTTAATTTTTTTTGAACCGTTTGCGATTCTTTTATTTTAAACATACATTTCTTTAAAATAAAGATTACTTTGCTGAAAGAATCATCTGTAATAAAGCACAAAAAGAATTTGAAAGTTGTAATATCAGCTTAAACTTGTTGCAATATAATACTTTCTAAACACTTCCAAATACTCTTCCTTAGCGTAATTGTCATATGAATATAAATTAAATAGTATGCAAAACAACAACATTCGTTGCGTTTCAGACATTGAAATATTCCTTAATTTCGTCTAATTAATCTATTTGGATAGCTAAGTGATAATGTTATTAGTGTAAATGTAATTTTTTCTAAAAATCGAAAAAAAAATGAAGACCCCGAAAGGGTTAAGATAGATATTTCATGATTAATAGAGAAAAACATCTTGTTCGAAAAATTCCGGAATGAAATCAATTTTTTTTTCTTTAAGTAAAACTGCGAAATCTGTCAAACACTGGAAATATACACTTTTTTGTTTGTTTGTTTAATGTTATTAACGCAAAAGTAGCTTTTTCTAAAAATGGAAAAAAAATCGGACCCGAAAGGGTTAAAGGCAATCTACGTTATTTTGAAAGAATTTACATGCACTGCTTTCTTCCGGAAAAATGTTTGTCTCCTCAAGCATACTTAATAAATAATTTCTCTAACAAAATCACTTGGAATATTTCACGGCGAAATGTCAGCTAATAAGGTTGCTACTCTTATTTCGCAAATTCTGTGTTGTGACACCTCTCGTATTTAAGAAGATTAAGCGTTTTGTTTGGGAGAGTAAAGATAGCATATACTTTAGGCCAGCACTGTGACATGGGCAGAGTGTAAAAGAGCGTTTCAAGCCTGAGTTACTGCTACCATATAGCAGTAGCAGTCAAAACAATGCTGATCACAGGTTGGATTCGGTAGAAAAGCGAAATAAATGGGTCACTTGCAACCGGCAAAATTCAGAAAAGCTTTCGGATCGACCGACAAAAGACAAATAATAAACAACCTTTTTTATATTTTTCGTTTTTTTTTTTTTTTTTTTTTTTTTTTGCACATTTAAAATAGGCTGCGTCTCTCGTTCCTCTATCTGCAGGCTGTTTTTATGAGCATATATAAATGATACATTAATAGTTTTTGTTACTTTCTTCCCCGTATTTAGACTTATCTTAGATGCGATATTAGTTTACTGAATTGCGGGTGGATTTCGGTAACAAAAAATGTACGATCGTCCCTGTGCTATTGTTCTCTCGAAGACACTGTTTAAAGACCCTTTTCTGAGTCTATCCCGTTCAGGCCTGTCGTCCTATTAATAGAGTATATCTTTTCACAAAGCATTATTTTGTCACAAGATTCGTGATTTTTTTAAATATTATTTTAATAAAAATCAAAATAATCAGGATATTTATTTAAATCGGATATTTTTAATTTAAATCAGATTATTATTATTATTATTATTATTAATCTTATACAGTATTATTCTGTTGCGTGACACTTCATAAAGTTTTTAAAATAAAAATTATACACACATATACATTCATGTTATATGTACCAGTATATATTAATAATACTATAGAATTTGCATAAATGGTTAAAAGGTAACATTTTAATCTATGGAAAAATCTTTGTTACACAAAATGCATGGGAAACTATAAATCGGGGTTTTTACTTAAAACGGATACTTCTTATTTTTTAAATCAGATTTTTTTTATTTGATTTTTTTTTAATCTCACACAGTATAATTGTGTTATTACGGTATTTCATATAATTTTTAATATAAAAGCTATACACACGCATACATTCATGTTATAAGTATCAGTATATATTAATATTATCGCAGAATTTACATAAATGGTCAGCCTTTTCCATAACTTTAACAGATTACAGTTACTTTCCACCATTTTAAAAGACCGAGATCCACTATGTTTGAGCCAAACAAAAAATCATTGATCGATTCAATTTTGCTCTAACTTTAATATAATAAGCATCCTCAAGGTGGAGCGCACAGTCATACAATTTTATTTTTACCTGAACTAGCAGAAGTTGTTCTAAATACTAACAAGTAAATATGAAATTTTTAATATATTCCTTCTTATTTTTCCTTACTGTTGCAAGATTATTTTTACAATTCGATTTATATTAAATTTAAAAAACATTCTTTTCTATAATTTACATTGTACTTTTTTACAAAGATTAAGCTATATCTTTCTTAAAGCTTTTTGATTATCTGTATTATGTAAAACAAAATTATATTAAAATACATTTTTATGTGTTTTTGCATCTTAAATATATTTTTAAATAATTTAAAAGGAAAATTGATTTAAATCCATGATTTAAAAAACAATTGATTAAAATCGTGATTTTAATCATAATTAATCTTAAGTTGATTTAAATCACCGCAGCCTGTTTTGTCTTACAATTAGTTTTTTTAATTATTATTATCTGCACAATTATCACTATTATAAAGGACAAACATGTCTGTGCGAAATGCTTACATCATTTTGACACTGAAGACAGTAAATTAAAATGAAAATAATGAATGAATTTAATGTATGAATTAAAATGAATTTAAATTTAATTAATTTTATTGCATTTTTTTAAATTTCTGCACGTTTTTAATTTTTACACTATCAAATAGGAAAAAAAAATACTTTCAAATGTAATTTGTTTGAAAACTATATGGCATTTTGTCTGAAAATTGTATCGCGATTTACTCAATTTTTATTGTTTTTGAAATAAATTTAAAGCATGATTTCTTTTTAAATCTATCTCTATTGCGCGCAGTCAGTTAGAACTGGTAAATCTATTAATACTTAAATTAATATAAATAACTCATCGTTTGTTTCTAGTTTATATTCTGTAAAAAATTAAAACATTCATCAATCAATAAATAAAACAATAAATATAAATTAAATACAAATTTAAGATAGGTAATCAAATTTAGCGCTTAAACTGCAGAAATAAACAGAATAAAAAAGACTGATTATAAATGACGATTTTTGATGTTTTTTTTTACTGCTAACGCCTGACGTGCAGATAAGGGGCTGTCCATATATTACGTTATCATTTTAAGGGGGAGGGGATCTGGTACATGATATCATAAGATATCTGTAGGATGAGGGGGAGCTGTTGTTTTTGATATCGGTATCATTTTTGATCCAATCAAAATTTTCTCTTTTTATTAGTAATATGGTCTTTGGTGCAAAATACTATGTTAACTTTTTTAGTAGGTTATTTATTTTTATGAAACGTCAAAGTTATTATTAAAATCACTAAACTATTATAAAATTATTTTATTCTAAATTATAGAAAAGCACAATGTTTGACATTCTTATTCTTTTTCATATCTATATGCATGTATAATCAAGGTTCAAAAAACCACGTGAGATTTTTTTTTCTTTGAAATGATGTTTATGTTTACTAATAAATCAAAGAGAAAGAATGTTGTCCATTTTCTTTCTTGATATTAATTTCTATCTACTCACACCTCTATTCCGTTCGAGGCAAGTGCAACAATATTTTATTACTGTTGAAAGCATTATGTAACAAAAAGCTATAAAATACTTTTAAATAGTAACTATTTCTTTTAAGTATTATTTGATATAAAGCGATACTTTATTGGCTTCTCTTTATTTGAATCAATAAGGTATGCGAAAAATAATTGTTTTCATTTTTGTATATCACTCCAAATAAAAGAAATAAATGCAAAAAAATTTATACTTTGATAACCATATCATTACCGAGGGGTGGGTGAATTCTAGGGATGTTAATGCATGATATCAGAAAGGGGGAAGGGGTTCCAAAATTACGAAAAAGTTGATAACTTTATATTTGTACAGCCCCTAATATGAAAGAATCGATTTTAATGCATTTTAAATCTATTTGCAGGCATTATTATACTATTAGTAGGTATTCTAGATATATGTATATTGAATGTAAAAAAAAAAAAAAAAAAAAAAAAAAAAAGTATTAAATCTATCAATAATAATAATAATAAGAGTGGATTGCAATCTTTGGGAAATTTTTTAATGCGTTTTTTCAATACTTTTTGACTAAATACTTTTTTTTAAATCAAACAACTTGCTTCATAACTGCATTGCTTTAAAAACAGTTTGCAAAACTTTAATAACACTGCCAATCGTTGTGACGTAATTGTTAGATCTGAAATAAAAGACTAAATAAAATAAAATAAAACTGACTTGAACAAGTTAAAAAAAAAATGAAATTTTTACAATATATATATATATATATATATATATATAAATAATAAAATCTCAAAAAATAAAAATAAAAATACTAAAAACATTTCAAATACAACTAGTAAATGTTTCGCGAAACGTTTACTAATGTATTTTAAATGTATTTAGTATTTTTTTTTATATATATAAAAGTTTTATTTTTTATATGTGGTCAAGTCTGTCTTTTTACTAATCTAGTCTTTTAAAAGTTTTTAATTCAGGCGTTAAATGTACATATATTTCAAAGAAATCAAATAATTACAATTGTCACAGTTAGTATACTACGTCAAAATCTAATAATTCATATTTGTCTCATTATTTCCTTTAAGAGATTGTATTTTGATGATTGCATTGGATACTTAACACGCTGAGTGCCACATCAGTCACCGGTAACTGATGTAGACTTTGAACTTTCCGTTTAGGCCACGTCATTCCACCACGCTGACCGGTGATTGACAGTCTAAAGTATGACATAAAACTAATATATATATATATATATATATATATATATATATTGTTTTAAGTTATTAGTGAAAATTTATTTAAAATTTACTTAACTTTTATTAATTACAGGATTACACTTCTTTAATAATTGCTTAAAACAATTTATTCTTTTGGGAAGTAGTTATACCATATTTTAGACTGTCAGTCACCGATAACTGACCTGGCTTAAACGGAAAGTTCAGTGTCAATCACCATGGCATTCATCGTGTTAATCTAAGGTTGCTTTGTGACGTCATATTAAAGTCTACTGGTGATGCTCAGGTCAACATCTTTGAACATTGTACTGTGAAGTCACTATGTTCGTGACATAAGTCAGATGATTTGTGATAACTCAGGTCATTTTTGGCAAGTGAATTAATTTCATTGAGGTGTCACTTGGTGCTCGGAATAAAGCAACTGCCATGGACTGTTAAAAATGTTGTCCTTGTTTGAACTAAATTTTGGTGCTCAGTAACTAGCACCATAAGATGGTGAAATCTCGCACCAACAATTGGAGCTTTCTATTTCAATCTCGTTCCAACTATTGGAACTGTGCTTCAATAGGAGCTCCAAATGTTGGTTCAAGATTTCATTATCTTATAGTGGCAGCTATTGAACACCAAAATTTGTTTCAAACTAAGACAAAATTTTTAATAGTGTGGTAACTACAAACAGTGGAGTTATAAAAAGTCAGGCATTTAACAGGAATAATAAGACGAATGTAAGTTATTTTTTGATTTACTATAGTCATTGACATTGTAACTATTTGGAGATCTCACAATTAAGTCACTTTGACGGCTGTACTATTAGTATAATATCTATTTGCTATAACTGCTATATTAATTACTATGTTTAAAAATCATGAATCTGTGTTTGTTCCTTCATTTATGAACTCATATACTATTGTTTTAACAGTAAATAACTCGGGTTTTTTTCAATTATATTGTTTTAATTCAGCTTTACAATGAATGATAAGTTTGAATGGTTTCATAAGAATTTTTAATTCCATTTACACAAGCATAAATCGATTTGATTTTAGAAAATAAGTAAATATGATTAAGTAAGAAGTTTTACCTTGATTTCATGTCGGTACTTCAAAAACATGCCATAATGCATCTGAAGAGGCAAACATTATTACGTCCTCCCTCCCCCATAGAAAAAAAAAATGTATATAATAAAAATAAAAATACTAAGAATAGACATTCATAACGAGATGAGAAATATAATTTTGAAGGTTTTGAAATTCTCTCTTAATTTATGGACTCTAGTGCAAGTCTATAAATTGTTTTGGCTTTAACTAACACGGATCTTAATTTTGTTTATTTCATTTATATTTCTATAAATCAGCTTTCCAGTGAAAGATAAGCTTGAATGATTTCATAAGAATTTTTAATTCCACTTACACATGCATAAATCGATTTGATTTTAGAAAAGGAGCCGTAAATTGATGTCACGCTTGCAAGGGGGGGGGGGGGCGGTCACAAAATTGTGACAGTTTGTGGGTGTAAAAGGAAATGTGACATCACATATTTTGGTAAAAATAAAAGTACTAAAAGTCAGGAAATTAAATTTTGAAGTAATTTTGAAATTGTAGCATTTTGTGTTCATAAAGTAAAAATAAGATTTAAAGACAAATATATTAAATTTTATTTCAAATTCCAAAATATTGCTGTTTTTAATTGCTCTTTAATATTGATACTTTATTAATATTGTATATTAATTACGTTATTGTTGTAAACATAATCTTATTTGATACAAAATGAGTACATAAATCATTTTTACTGTTATGCTTACAATTGTCATTAACAGGTATAGTTAAAATTTAAAAGTGCAATTTGAAATATGATCTAAAACGCAATGCTTTGTTTTTTGAACTGCAAGTATATGTTTATGTAATATAGTACGACATGTGACAAGAGGGAGGAAGGAGGTATGGTGAAGTGTGACACTTTGTGAAAACGGGAAGAAAGGTGGATCATAATTATTGAAAAAAAAATGTGACATCATTTATAGACGACCTAAAATAAGTAAATATGATTAAGTAAGGAAATTTTACCTTGATTTCACTTCGGTACTTAAAAAACATGCCGTAATACACCTGAAGAGGCAAACATTATTACGTCTCCCCTCCCCCAAAGAAAAAAAAAATGCATATAATGAAAATGAAAATCCTAAGAATAGACATTCTTGACGAGATGATGAATATCAGTTTGAAGGAAGAGCCATTTCATCCACCTGCTTCTTTAATAAAAAAAAGGGGGGGAAACCACTGTCTTCATGAGGATATTTCGTTTTTCATTTCATTAGATTTCACGAGGCGGATTGGGGTCACGGTTTCCATTGCGTATGCTGCAGACGACCTTTTAAGGTTGGAGGGTCCCAGGAATGTGGCTGGTGCGCGACTTCTACCTGTCTCACCGAAATTACTCATCCACTGATGAAGTGCTTCGTGCTTGGACTTTTCGTTTCAGCCGTCTGAGATGATGGACTTCACGCACTTGGTGTTCATCGGCATTGTGAGGCTGTGAGGAGAAGAAAACTTTCGTTAGGTTCGACTCCTAAATGACATATATTCAGTAAAAATTCGTCTGATCGAGATTAACTGGATTAATCGTAGACTGATATGAGTTTTTTTTTTTTTTTTTCTTTCTTATTATTGGTCGTTTGAAAAAAATCTTACAACCGATGTAGTTTTTAGTTTTTCGAACTCTAAACTGATTGTTGCTACACATTATTTATAAAACTTTAAATTCCTTTATTGCAAATCTTTTTTTAACTGGCCACGTTGATTGTTGGCTGATTTCTTTACATTCAGAATTACATTCTCTATCGTAGGATAATTTTTATACTTTCATTTTATTTTTTATTTTTTACAAGCATTTTAAGGAAATTTTAATGTGGCCAAAACTGGGGGGGGGGGAGGGCTGAGAAAGAAAAGAACAAAGAAAAAATGCCAAATTTTCAAAAGTGTTTCAAATTTGTAACAATATTAAATTTGTAAAAGAAAGTATGAACATTTTTTTTTTTGTTCTGCATCCAATTTGGTATCTACACTTAAACAATTTTAAAGAAATACACTAATAAATTATACATTTGTAAGCGAAATTAAGTATAGTTATTATTAATACTTGTTAATTCTGAAATATATTCATATCTTTGTTACTAAATTTTTTTTAATATGATAATCGATTGCATATTTTATATTTTAATGTAAATAATTTACTTTCATTTTTGTTATTTTTTATGAATGATTCATCATTTTCAAATAATCATCATCATAGCAAAAGTAACTTTTCTTTGATCTAGAATAACAAAAATTAGAGTTCGTATGTCAGAAAAAAAAAAAAAAGCTTTAAAAATGTGTAAGCATCTATTTATATATTATATAATGAAAAAAAAAACTTAATGTACAGTAGATTTCTTTATCTGTCACATAGTTACATCATATTTCATTTCAAGTCTAAATACGTTTTCAAAACAGTCACACAACTTTAACAATGCATTTTCCAAACATGTTTCTTTTAAAAAGCGTCATTCGAATGAAAGTCACAAAGTATGTCGTCAGATGACCTTTAAAGAAGACAAGCATTTATAAAATTTCCTAAAAAGCATAAAGATAACAGTTTTAAACAACGCATAAACATCTTTAATTGTGAATTTGAAATGCTAACAACATTAGTAAATAGATCTGTTTGTATTGTGATATTTTTCATGCAAACATATTTGGAATTCAAATTTTTCTAAAATCTTACTTTCTGAAGGATATAGGATAATGGATTCAATGACCTGGTAAATAAAATATAGAAAAAGTTTCAATGCATGTCTAGTTTCTTAAAAGCAGGCATACATAAGGATATAGATACATATTTTAATCAAGATTCATCGCTATAAAATTCAAAATTCTTTAAAAATGTTGAAATTTATTTTAAAATTTATCATATTTTTATCAAGTATTATTTATTTTAAACTATAAGAATGATAAAAAATGAATGAATGAAAAGCAACATTTAAAAAATATCTATTAAATTTTTTTATTAAAATTGATTTATTTTTACAATGAAATTTAAAAGCTATTCAAATATTATATGATTCTATAAAACATCGAATTCATTAAAAGCAGAGCCCATCAAACCCCAGGCGCAGGAGTCCCCGGTCGACTAAAATTTTTCTCTTAATGACTAACTTTTTTACATACTTAATAATTTAAATTTTTTTTTCTTTACCCCAAAAAAATTTATTTTCAATAACGTGATTATTTGCAGTATGAGAAAATACACCATGGTCAGTTATTGCTTCTTGCTCTTCAAGCCAGAAGCAATAACTGACCATCGTTGGAAGCATGTGGGGGCGCGATATTGTCTTTAAGGGAGGCCCGTAAGAAAAAACCCAAAATTTTTATTATTGATTTTAACGTAATGAATTTTGGTGTACTATTTAAGAATCTTCTTGTGAGGAATAATTAGCAAAAAAATTCACTTTTTATTAAAAAGTATATTTTTTATGTGTATTTTTATGTTTTTTTTTTTTTTTTTTGAAAAATACACTTTTTAAAATTACTACTCCTCATTCAATTTTCAATATTTTGGTATTACTAAAATTTCTTAAATAGTGTTATAGTATATAGAAAAGAACTAAGGAGAGATATTTTTAATTTTCTATTTTAATCGGCTAAAAAAAAAAAAAAAATAAAAATACGCATGGTAAATTTCCTTAAATTCGTTATAATTTTCATGTTTACCAATTTATGTAAAATTTTCAGAAGTAGTTAAAAAAAGTATATCCTCTTACTTTTGTTGAAAATTTTTTTAAGATTCTAAAAACATAAACACTGTGTTTCTAAATCATTTTACCACTGAGCCTTAGTACTTTGAACTTAAGCAAAATATGAAAAAAGTCATTTTCAGGAAAACACGTTTTAAATGGCCGCTAGTCCTTTAAACTCTATTGTGAGTACAATTTAAAAAGTTCATTTTCTACCTCTTCCAAGTGTCCCCGAGTTCTGAAATTTTGCATGGATATTCGCAAATATGTATTTTATCGTTTTTTGAGAAAAAAACTTTTTTGAACTTTTGATGATTTTTGACCGAAAATGGGGTACGGGTCTCCCTTAATACGTTTCAGTAAAATGAACATTATCAAAAGTGAATTTCGTTCAACTTTAAAAGAGGATAGTATGAACAGTTTATTGTTTCTAAATTTAAATGGATCATTTTTAAAAGATTTCAATCCTGAGAAATCAATTGACAAATTGTATTTCAAATTAAAATTTCAAAAGCATTGTTAAATTGTGCATATAACTTTTCTTGTTGAGAATTAAAGATAAGGATATGTTTTTAATTGGTCTACTATTTTAATGTTTAATTTCATAGTTTGTTTCTAGTCATAATTTTTACGATGTAAAAGTGATATTAATTTAAAATTTTACACGGTTTGATTCTTTTTTTAATTTAATTTAATTTTTTTTTATTTTTTATTTTTTTATTATTTTTTAATTCGTTTTATTGTATTTTATTTGAATTGTTAGCTTGTTCACTGCAAAATGACAGATATTACTCAAAACTAGCCGAATACGATTATGAGTAGCCAGTGTTCCATTTTTGTAGTAAATGCGTTAGAGAAATGGTTCTTCAAACTGGCCTCGAAGAATTTCTTCTAGCGCCTAAGAATTTTCTTCTTTTGTCAGTCCCTGATTATAAGCATTTAAAATAATATTTTTTTTTCTTGCATTTTTAAAAATAAATACATGCTGTGGATGTGTTGTCGTCGAATTGCACCAATTTTATTAATACTCCAAAGGATGAGAGGTGTAATTCTATTTTATATTTAAAAATTTACATAAAAGTTAGAACAGAATATGAAAAATTCTAGAATTGTTACTTGCATTAAAAATCTACAATTCAACAAATAATAATAAAACTAGTCAGATGTGGCAATCCCAAAACTTTCATTTATCTTATACATGTTAATACATCCTGAAAAATCAGCATAGCAGCGAAACCGATTAGTTGGTTTAAACCAAAATATAGTCAGCAACATCTTATGCCAACTTATAACAGGATCTTAACTTTGATGAAAATCTATGTATTAGTTCTTAAGATAAAGCTATTGCAAAATCTTAAAAAATATATATCTGCATAACAGTGCCACATTTTGGGTGATGTGCACCAAAGACTAATCAGGATCAATATTTTATCAGGCCCCTAACTGAATCTAAAGTTTGATGAAAATCCATGTATTACTTTTTGAGATACATTTATTGCGAAATCGTAAAAAATGCAACATAGCAGCGCCATCTGTTGAACGATTTGTCCAAAAAACTAAAGAACACTAATCTGTATCAAGGACTAAGTTTTAGAAAATTTCGTGCATCAGTTCAAGATAAAGTTAATGCGATAATCAGGAATAATGCACTATGGCAGCGCCACCTGTTGAGCTATTTGCACCAAAACGTAATCAGCACCATGTTATATCAAGTATTAACTAAATATAAAGTTTTTGAAAATCCAACAATACTTTCTGAAGCATGGCTATTACTGAAGTTGTAAATAATGCAGCATAGCAGTGTCACCTGTAGAGCGATATACACTTAAATCAAGGTCTCACAGAACTTAAAATTTTGTGAAATTCTGGACATTAGTTCTTTAGATAGAGCTTTTACATTAATCACGAATAATGCACCCTGGTAGCATCATCTGTTGAGCTCTTTGCACCAAAACGTAATCAGCATCATGTTACATCAAGTTCTAATTAAATGTAAAGTTTTATAAAAATCCATGTAAGAGTTCTTGAGATACGGCTATTGTGGAAATTGTGAATAATGCAGCATAGCAGCGCCACCTGTAAAGTGATATATACCAAAAACTAATGAAATCCAGTTTATATCAAGGTTTAAGATAATCTAAAGTTTTTTTTTTTAATTCCGTGCATTAGTTCCTGAGATTTTTATCACATACAGACTGACTGATTGATTAACAGACTCACAGACACACATTTTATAAAAACATGTTTTTCAGGTTTTCTGACGCCTAAAATGTGTAAATCTGTCAAAAACCGGATTTCCCAAGTCTTCACGTATCCAATACATTCTTCTTGTAAAGATAGAAGAATGTAAAAAAGAAAATAATACACAGTACTGAAAAAAAAAAATGGATTGTTTGGATCACCCTTTTCCAGCTTTGCTGAAAAACATCGCATAAAAATGTAACTCGAGACAGACGATTAATAATAACGCCTACTAATTAAAGCTACATTTAAATTTTGAATTTTGCTTAGTGAGTCCGTTTCATTAAAAAAAAATGTGATTTTAAAATTAAAAAATAATAGTAACACTTAATTTTTATGCAATATTTGCATTCTTCAATAAAATTTACTTCCAGATACTAATACGGAAAGTTATTCAGTCAAGTAGTATTTTCGATAAAAATTTAAAAGTAAATTGTTAAGCTAATGTAATTTTAAATCAATTCATAAAAATTATGAGTAAACTGTTTTATATCTAAATATTAACATAATCCGAAAATTCATCGTTTCTTCTCAGTGTGATATTTTTTATTGAGAAGATGTAGTGGCATTTAATTCGATGTGAAATGAGTATTATGTGTTCAAATACACCGTATATTATGTTTTTCCATTGGGTGAAATTTTGATAAATAAATCTTGTATTACATAACAATGCTAAAACATACTTCAAAGTACGTGATACAAAGAAAAGCATGAAAAAAATACCATTACCTGTCTTTTAAAGTCTTTGATATTTAAGAAGCCTTTGATCAAGCTAAATGTGGGGAGTACATTCGTAAACTATTTAAGAAAATTCTTCACACACATACATAATAATTATTATTATTTGGAGATTTTAATATGTATCATCATGAATTACGTCAATTTTTTCAGTGAAAGTTTTTTTTAATAATTTTAACTTCTGTAAACTATTTGTAAAAACAACTCATTTATGAGGGTTGCATAAATTTACAGCTATTTATTGCAATAAAAGTACCTTAAATTATTTTATTATATAATTATTAAAAGTACTTGTTGTTATTTATGTTATGCAAAATCGTTCTTTTTAAAATTCTTAAATCATACTTTTCATTTTTTTTTTTTTTTTTTTTTTTTTTGTACTGAAATTTAGAAATATAATTCTGTCATACGAAAAAAAAAGAAAAAAAAACAGTTTTTTGTGTTATACAGAATTTACGTTCAATTTCTATGATCACATTTTTATAAGAAACTTTAAAAATTCAATTTTAAATAGAAAAATAAAAATAAATAAAAATTGTAAGAAAACGTAAAATAGTTTTATTTACAGAAGCTACATAAGTTTTATTTAATTTAATACAGTTATTCAATTCAATAAAAGTACAAAAAATTTTGCTATTGTATATTGAGAATAGTACATGTTGTTATTTATATTATACAAAATTGTTCTTTTTGGACATCTTAAATGATACTTTTCTTCCTTTTTATTTAGTACTAAAATTAAGAAATATGATACCATCATACGAAAAAATATAAATAAATAAATAGTTTTTCGTGTCAGATAGAATTTACTTCAGTTACTGTGATCATATTTCTATAAGAAACTTTAAATATTTCATTTTAAATAGAAAAAAAGTAAGAGAAAGTAAAACAGAAAACTTTTAAATAAGAAAATAACAATAATAATAATTATATTAAGCTATATCTTTCAAGGGACTGAAGATATTTCTTTTATCCTTCTATAGTAAAAAAAAAAAAAAAAAAAAAAAAAAAAAACTAGCCTTAAAAGGAATGACTCCTGGAATGATGCTGATGTGTAAGATTTCCGGAAATAACACGTCCGGGTGGACCATTCCTTCCATGAGTCGAATAGACCAATAAGGAAAGGGCTCCGTCTATGCATCGCGAAGCGATTCCATGGGGTATTGGCGAGCGCAGCAAGCAGGGGTAACCTACAACTTGGAATCGCGAAGCGATTGCGCGACGGGTTGGCGAGCGTAGGGAGCAGGGGGGCGGAGCGCCCTAGTTATTATTATAAAATAAAACTCGCAACAATTACTACAAGAATAGTGAAAATATTAAACATTGTGTCTGCTCTTACATTTTAAGCTTTGTCTGTTTATTTAATCTGAAGAAGATGGATTGAATCCTTCCAACATTTCCTATCTTCCATATAATAATATCAAATATAATTTTTATTTCACACTATTTATCCACACTGTTTTTATTTCACACTACTTTTTATTTCACACTCATACATTTCTGATGCTTTAAAATGTTTAGCACTTTGTTATAAATATTTCACTTTAATTATAATTTTTGGCTAATTTTGTTTTGATTACTCCTAAATGACGCGTCATTCGTATTTCATGTATTAGTAAGGTATCTTATATTCAAACAGTAAAACATTGTCCGGATTAGCCAAAATTAATTATATTTGGTCTATATTGCGGATAATGGCCTAAAATACTACCCCAACATTCCTGTGTCTATATTTTTCCAATACTGATGCAATACCAGCAACAAATACTTAATCGTTTTATCGCCAATATTTCTGCAATAATATCTTTTTTTTTTTTTTTTTTTTTTTCAAATAAGTCTAATGTAAAGCCAATATTTTAATATTAGCAGTATTCCACTGCAAATACATCCGACGTAAAATCGGTTTTTATTTAATATTGATGCTTTATTGGAAGTATATCTAGTGAATTTAACATTTTAACAATATTCAGTATCAATGAAACCACTATTGGTTGAAACTTTTACTTTAAAATAATCCAACTGATAAAGTTATCATACGAATCGAATATTTTCAACTGAGCGAAATAAATAACAAGGCTGAGAATTGAATCTTAGATCCTTGGAATATCGTTCCTCAATTGATGCTCTTACATAATAATTTCGGACTTTTTGGTACTAGTATAACCAATAAGGTTTTGATATGAGGTACAGCGAACTATTAATCTCTTAATTAACAAGGGTCTGTTATTTCCTGTGTCTTCACTCAATCAGGTAAATTATAACTAAAATTACTGATTTTTTTGGAATATCGAATCAGATGCATATGTATTATTAGAGATATATAAATTAATTAATTTTTATTGGTTAGCTTGCTTTCATTTTATTTGTAAGATAAGTATTTTATTCTAGATTTTTTTAAAATCATACTGAATATTGGATATTTACAAAACCCCTCCCCTTCCTCTTCCAAAGACGTGTTATGGATTCCATGTGTTACACAAATGATGGATATGTAGTACTAGTACATAAACTTTATAAGTAAAAATATAATGTCTTTAAGCCAAAAGTCTTTATTTATAAAGACATTATCGCAATATTGACTTTTATTTCCAGATATGTCTAATGTTAAGGCAAAATTTTTTAATAGTATCTTCCATTGCCAGTATACCATATGTAGGGTAATATCGATCACCCTTTAACCAATATCGATACTTCATTGGTAGTATATCCAATGAATTCAATATTTTGGCGATATTTGGCACCAATATATATCAACCACTATTGGTTTTATACTAGGCACAGCATTTCTTAAGAGAAATTTTACACTGAACACTAAACCTTCACTTTCGCGCTGCAGACCCCTTGCGTTCCACAAACCACACTTCAAGAAACATAGTGCTTGGCCACAGTCTTTATAAATTTAAAAAAAAAATGGTTTCTGAAATTATTTGAAAATTGACTGTTCACCTGCCGCTATCGCAGTGAAATTTCTTCTTTTTCAATATTCAAAACTTCATTTAATTCAAGCTGACTTATTGATGCTCCGAAAATCATGAACCGTCTACAATAACTGTCATCCAATATTCTTTTCTAAAAGCAAACTCGATCATTTTCTTGCTTGAATGAGAATATTGGTCAAAGTTTTGAATATCAAGAAAGAGTGTCGATTTCGTGTTCGCAAATTCACGCCCATACCTCTGCTGTGGCAGCCTATTCAAAATTATTGTTGTTGACGCAAATATAGTCCGTTGAACCACTGGTTCAAAAATATGCCTAAAATGGTTATGATGACCCACAAAAAAGGAACGAATGATAAAAAAATTAATATTAAAATCTAGATAATTCGAACTTCCCTGTTCGTAAAGCAATATTGGTCGAATAATGTGTCAGAATTAAAATCTTTGATTTTATATGAAAAGGGCACAGAAGGTTTTCGGCTTTAAAAAATGCATTTTTTTCCTTGTAATTTTATAACTGTAAGACATTTCATAAATGACCATTCGAAGTCTTTTTAAAAATTTAAAAACATTCCATCGCACAACACTGCAGGGAGCGGCACTTGTTGCAAAACTTAAAAAATCATTTTCTCGAAACATTATTTTCAAGTTATATAGAAATATCAGGGGTCATACTTGTCCTTAAATTTCAAAATCAAGATATTCTACGGTACCAACATTTTCTTATGGAAAATCTCTTATTAAATAAGATGAAATTTCACACAAATTTATTTTTCCATAAGAAAGAGACAGTGATATTTATCTTAAAAAATTTCCTAAAGCTACGTTCCTTGAAAATATATTATCAACAACAAAAGTTTACAGACTTTCCCAATGTTTGAGTGATACTTTTTAGGGTTTCATTTTCCTCACGAAACCCTATTTGTCGCTATCTACTGTCTGTCTGTCTATCACAGAGTCCGTACACAAAAACGGTATAAGTCAGAGAAGTCAAACTTTATGTATTTAACATGACATATCATAAATTAATGTAAAGGTCTATTATTTTAATTAAATTAAATTTTTCAGCGACATTCGTTCATTTTTGCGATTTTAATATTAAAAGAGAGTCTTAATTTCAATGTTTTTTATGTAGATGTCATAGCTTGGAGATAAAGTAACTCGCAAGTAAACAGATTTTTTTGTTCGAAGCCCGATGCTGCAACTTAAAAAAAAATTTAATTTGAAGATTTTTTTTTTTGTTAATTTAAGTGTTTAGATTATTAAGTTTCTGTTCATCTGAAATTTATAATATTTTTTGGAATTTGATTTTCTTCCTATTTTTAAAACTATTGCAATTTATTAATGATTCAGCATTATAAATTTCGTTTTAACATCTTTTTTTGTTGCTGTTTTTAAAATTTTAAAATATTATTTATATCTCTGCTATTTTTTTTTTTTAATTTTGGATTTTCAAAAAAGTTTGTAACTTTGAATTTTATTTAAATAATTTTATTTGAACATTTTTAATTTGATTAAAATAAATAACTTCCTTACGTTAAAACTAAACTACAGTAATAAATAGTATGGTTATAAAATTGTATTTATAAATATAGTACAATTAAATTATAGTATTTTGGTACTAAATAATAGATTAAACCAACAGTAGTTATATTGATACCGAATATTGTTAAAATATTGAATTCACAGGATATACTTCCAATGAAGTATCAATATTAGTAAAAAACCGATTTTGCATTGAGTGTATTTACAATGGAATACTACTAATATAAAAATATTTGCTTTACATTAGACGTATTTGAAAATAACAATAATACAAATAATAATAATATTATTACAGAAATGGTGTCAAAAACAGAATTAAATATTCGTTGGTAATATTGTATAGGTATTGGAAAAATGCAACACATGAATGTTGGGGTAATATTTCAGGTCAATATCCGCAATATAGACCAGATATAGATAATGTTTCACTATTTACATACAACTGCATAAAATAAGAATGACAAGTCATTTAGGTGTCACCAAAATGGAATTAGCCATAAATTATAACTTAAGTGAAATATTTATAACAAAGTGCAAAATATTTTACAGCATCAAAAATACATGAAAATATGTGAGAAATGTGTCATATCTCATATTATGAGAACATCTACAAGAGAAATATACTACGAAATGTATTTTTTTTTAATATAGGTGCGAAAAGAATATAAAAAATTGGCTTGTATTTGAAAATTTGGCGATGCCCCCACGTACGTATTTAATCTTTTTCGTGCTGGACGTTGAAGATAAGGTCATTCTTATTCTTTATCTAAATAAAAATGCTAAACTGATCTCTTTGAAATTAAGTAACTTTAACACTTTTTACTTTAAATAAAAAATAACTGTTCTAAAAAATTATATTTCTCTCAGCTGTGCATTGATTTGAGGATGAAAATTTTCTGCAAAGGCCTGCTCCTTTTCTGAGACCATCAATGCCTGATTTATGGCAGAGCATTCGGAGCACGAGCCCAGGGCCCCTGATTTTCAAGAACCCCAAAATGCTACTGAAGTTTTTTAATTATTGTCCAAAAACAAACTTAGTTTTAATTATTAAAGAATAAAGACTTTTTTTCAGTGAATGTTCGTATTTTAAGAACATCCTATTTGATTAATAATTAAAATAACTATAGCTCAGCACTGTAGAATATTTATTATCATTTGTTCCATACTTTATCATTTTAGATATATGAACTTACATAGAAAACAGTAATCCAAACCACACAGTTTATTAGAAAATATCTTTTCAATTAAATTTAATAATAATGAAATAATTATTAAAAAGCAAATTAATAATAATCAAATTTATTTTTAATGGATATTTTAACGAAATTATTAAAGTCATTAGTAGACTTAATAGTAGTCTTTCAATACATGTGTATATGTATATATATTATTTGGTGGTATATATTTATTGGTCCCTGTAAGCATCGGTGATAGGGGGGGGGCGTAAACATTGTGTCCAGGGTCCTTAAATTTGTAAATCCGTTCCTGTGACAATGTCGCTGTATATTCCGTGTTTCTACCAGTGGACTCTATACTAACCATGAAGTTGGTCATAATATAATCAGAATACAGTTAAATTAGGCTTATGTAGCCGTTTTCTGCGACAACGTTAGAATAACTGCATAGTTTGTTTAAAAATTTTAACAGTACATTTGCATGTTAACATTTTATCAAAAATGTGTTGAATTTTCTCTAAATAATAGACATTAAAATGTTTTTAATAATAATCAATTACTTTGTTCTGTGAATATTTGTTGGCTTTAATGTTTAAAAAATAAAATAAAACAAAAAAGGAGCTGTCCATAAATTATGTCACAAGATTTTGCGTTATTTTTATCCCTTCCCCTCTTTGTCACAAAGTGTCACACTTCATCTTACCCACCCCCCTTCATTTGTCACATATAACGCTATATTACATAAACATGTACTTGTGGTTCAAAAACAAAGCATTACGTTATAGGTCATATTTCAAAGCTTAACTACAGTCGAATCTCGTTAATTCGAAATCGGATAAATCGAATTTTCGCTTAATTCGAACTAATCACAAAGTCCCGAAATTTTCAATGGCAGAATAATGTTAATATTTTACATTTATTCGAACTCATTCGCCCTTGACATCAGTTAATTCGAACTAATGAGATTCCGATTTTTCATTTTCCTTACTTTCTCCTGGACTTCAGATCCTTGAAGTAACTTTCTTTCTTTAATTTTTGTCAGAAATATTCTAAACAAGTGTACATATAGTCCCATGCATTTGATATCCGCTTTTTTAGTACCCCGTCTATCCATCAATGACACTTCCATTCCATCTTCGTTTGTGCTTGTCCCTAATCCCTTAATTAGTTTATGTATTTATATATTTTAATTTAATATTAAGTCATATTCTAATGATAACAGCCAAAATATATTTAAAAAATACTGTAACATTAATTCCTTTGTAATGGTACCCCTTTAAATACTGTTTTCTCTCAAACTCTGGATAATTCGAACAGTTCTAGCGGTCCCGACAAGTTCGAATTAACGAGAGCCGACTGTATGTGTTTTAATGGTACTTGTGGGAATAATAATGAAAATGATTCATGTATTTATTTTGTATGAAATAAGGTTAAGATTAACCGCTAAAAAGTAATTAATAAAGAATAGTAATAAAATATTAATATGAAACAGCAATTGAAAACACTAGTATATTGGAATTTGAAATAGAATTTAAAATATTTAGCTTTAAATCTTATCATTACGCTATGAACACAAAGTACTTTAATTTTAAAATAATTTCAAAATTTAATCTTCTGATTTTTAATGCTTTTATTTTGACCGACATATGTGAGTCCAATTTCTTCTTACCCCCTCCCAATCCTTTGTCACAATTCATGACCCCCCCCCCCTTTTCCCCCTCCTAACATAACATTATTTGTGAACAACCCCAAAAAATGTGTTGAATTTGCTTAAAATATTAGACAATAAAATGTTTTTAATAATAAACAATCATTTTATTCTTGTTTTATAAATTTTTCCAGGTATTAATGTTTAATAAATAAAATAGAAACAATTCAGAAGATAAAAAAAAAAAAAAATGAAAATAGATCTCGGGACCGAAAATTGCATTTAAAGATATTCAGGTACCTTAATTTAAAAACATAGTACATTTAATTTTTCCCATAGCATTTTAAAAATGCATTTAATAAAAATACAAAATGTTACGTAAAATAGGAAAACGGCAAATAAAGATTAAAAACAATGCTACCACTTGAAGTTCCTTGATCTCGTATGAATAGCCTACTCTTTTTATCACAATTTCCGCACTTGAATAAATACAAAAGGTTTTATAGTGTCGCCAGCAATCCAATCTCTCTGGACAGCGCCACAAATATCTTGCTTCGAAACTCGCCTTATTTTACGAAACAAGCATAAAAGTGTGCAAAGAAACTCGTATAAACCTTGAATTTCTCGTTTTCTAAAAGCCTTCCATTTTTCTTTTCTATGAAAATGTGCTACAGGATTGACCAGTGATTCGAGATCGCAAGAAATTTTTTTTCTTTTTTATACTATCTCCGATTTTCTTCAGCCAAGCGTCTACTATTAAAAAATCGAATCCGTGTATTATCGATTACATTTAGTTTCACCTTTGCAAATCGCGTTTCAGTAATACAGATGTACTCAGATTTTATAACTTCCTGTAATACATTGGCTATTTAAATCGTGTTAACTATAAATATACAAATTAATAAATATGTATACTAATAATAGTGCATATAATATATGTATAATAATTATGTATGCAAAATTACTCTGAAAATGTGCTGCAGGACTGACCAGTGATTAGGGATTGCAAGAAAAAATTTCTTTTTTATACTACCGCCTTCTTTCTTCAACCAAGCATCTGCTACTAAAAAATCGAATCCGTGTACTATCGATTATATTCGGTTTCACCTTTACAAATCGTGTTTCAGTGATGCAGATATACGCAGGTTTTATAACTTCTTGTAATAAATTGCCACTTTAAATCATGTTGATTATGAATATACAATTTAATAATTATACATCAAAATTACTCGAGATTAAAATGAATTAATAATAATAATAATAATAATAATAATAATAATAATAATAATAATAATAATAATAATAATAATAATAATAATAATTCGAATTTCTCGTTTTCTAAAAGCCTCCCATTTTTCTTTTCTGAAAATGTGCTACAAGATAGATCAGTGATTCGGGATCGCAAGAAATTTTTTTTCATTTTTATACTATCTCCGGTTTTTTTTTTTTTTTTTTCTTAGCCAAGCGTCCACTATTAAAAAATTGAATCCGTGTACTATCGATTACATTTAGTTTCACCTTTACAAATCGCGTTTCAATGATACAGATATACACAGATTTATAACCTCTTGTAATAAATTGGCAATTTAAATCATGCTAACTATGAATAATAACTAATGAATAATAATAATAATAATAATAATAATAATAATAATAATAATAATAATAATAATAATAATAATAATAATAATAATTTTTATTTTCAAAAATACTACTATCAGTTGCGTTTAGTTTCATTATTACAAATCCCTTTAAACTGTTACTGATAGATGCATATTTTATACAACTTCTTATAATATATTGCCGATTCAAATCATGGTAGCTATAAATATAAAAATTTAAATAAGAAATTTATCAAAATGATTTGAGATCACAATTTTAAAATAATAGTAATAGATAATAATAATAATGGCTGATTTTCTACTTCCAAGTGTTTACTACTAAAATATTGAATTCGTTTACTGTCGAATGCATTTAGTTTCACCTTCACAAATATCATTTTAGTGATAAAACACACACGCAGATTTCAGCAACTTTTTGATATAAATTGGCTAGTTAAGTCATATTAGCTATCAGTATATCAATTAATTAATAAATATATCCAAAGATCACAATTTTAAAAAATAATAATATTGCTATTTTTAAGCAAATTCTACTAAGATATTTATTCCATGTACTATCGGTTACATTTAGTTTCACTTTATATAAATCGAGATTTAGAGATAAAGATGCACACAACTTACATCAATAAATGTGTGATATAAATTACGTTAAGTATAAATACAGTAATAAAAATAAGTAAATTTGCTAAACTGATTTGAGATTTCAGGAAAACATTTATTTTTTTTTTATACTACCTTCAGTTTTCCGCAGCCAAATGCCAATTTTGTATTTTTGCAATTTTTCCTTCTGCCAGCTTTTTCTTTACTATTCAAATATTGATCCCATATACTATCCTTAAATATAACTTCATTTATACAAATAGTACTTTATTGTTAAAAATAAACATTGATTATATGAAATTTTGTAAAAATTGTAGTTTGAACTTATATTAAACATAGTTAAATATTAACAAATATATCTCATGGAATTTAAAAAATATCTAGTTATGCATGTATTTTATTTATTTAGTTTTTACTTTAATTTTTCAAAAGAAAAAAATAATCACCTCTATATGATGATATGGAAAGAAGTAAAAATACCAAGTGGGCAAAAAATCCATAGAAACTTTAAAAATTCATAACAGCCGGGAAAATAACCAAAATAAAAAACGTTTTGCAGGGTTAGGATCTACAGAATCTTCATGAGATTTTTTAAAAACAGAAATAAATATAGCTCAAAAAACGTCCAACAGATGGCGCTAGAAGCGTTCGACTTCGATGAAAATATGCAAATGAGACAGTTATGAGATTTTGAACTGTTTATCCACAATTAGTTCACGATTGAGAGCCGTGTCCTTGATCAAGGATAGGTCGCTGATTCATGGTTCAAATAAAATAACTTCATCAACAAAACTTTACCCTTCGCACTCAACAGCCTTGTTCAAGTACACGGCTCTCAGCTATCAACTAATTGTGAATTAGCAGCGTAAGTTTTAATAACCGTTTCATTTACGTATTTCCACTGAAGTCGAATGTTTCCAGCGCCATCTGTTAGATATTTTTGAGTTATTTTTATTACTATCATTAAAATAATCCCGTGACCTACAGATGTTAACCCTGCAAACCATTTTTTATTTCAGTGTTTTAAACGGCTGTTAAGAGTTTTTAAAGTTTCTAAGGATTTTTTGCCCACACTGTATTTTAATAAGTATTCAATCAAGTTTTTGTTGATTTTTTAAAAATTGTATCATTATGATAGGGCATCGTAAGTGGTGAAGATTACAACTTATATTGTTTCAGGCAATAGCATAAGTATGACACCGAGCCTTCTCTAATTAGTAAAATGACAAACATTTGGTTGACAATTTTATACAATCTAAACCGTAAAAAAAAAATAAATAAAATAAAAAAAATAAATAAATAAATAAATAAACAAAAAAAAGCAAATGTTCCTTTGTCAACAAACATATAATATAACCACTTATGGAAATATGCAATAATCTCTTCCAAATCACCCCTAAGACTGAAAAATGATCTCTATCTTTAGAAACCTCGGGAACTAATATATTTCAATATTAAAAAATATATTTCAATATTAAAAAAAGCATTTATAAAAGAAATTTTTTTTCTGAAACGCTTCAGAGAAGTTTTATAATATATTAATGAAATTTTTAAAACCGGAATACTGGATTTTAAAATGCTGTCCATTCTAAATTAAACCCTTCCAGCTACTGCATAACTAATTGTCTGCATGCAAGAATAATAAAATAATATGAATTTTAATGTTGTTAATTTATCATGCTTGTTTGTAAAGCATGTTTGTACAAGTTGAAATCGTTCCTTGATTTTAATACCAAAGTCTATGTCGGATCAAATAATTGCATTTATACACTGGTGGGAGAAATTAAAGGAACAGTTATTAAAAAGACATCTATTAATGCGCTTGAGTGAACTCAAATGAAAGGTATTAGGAAAGTAATTCGTGTCAAAGATATCACGTATTCCACAGTTTTTACCTTCAATACACAGAAACATCTAAATCCGTAAAAACACTCTCGCTTTCAAGGTAAAATATGTCGGCGACAAGGAATTTAACCCTTTATTTACCACATTATGAATTCATGAAAATTTTACATTCTAAAGCTTTTAACGCAAATTGTTTAAACTAAAATAAAAGATTTCTATAATCATTTAATAAATATTTGAGGGATTGAAGTATTTAGAAGGATTAATTAAATTTGAATTTACAGGGATTTTGTGCAATATTTATAACCCCATTCAAATCTTTTATTTTTAATTATTTTCTTAGAATTTTGTAGAATTATAAAATGTACAAATATGATGTTCTTACAATATAAATGTAGAAACATTTCCGCCTTGAAAAATCCGCATCCCCCCTTCCTCAGCGCCAAGAAAGCTGAAAAATGCAAAGGCAAAAGAAATCATCCCTTTAAAAATGTTTTTGTTTTGTATAACCAATAATGCTTTTGGAACAAGATAAAGTAATGTATCTGTCACTCATTCTAAACAGTATTACAACTAACTGACGCATTAAAAGAATTTTATAATAAGTTATTTTAATGGTACTTATAAGTACCGTCAGTAGATAAGGAGTGAACACAGATTGTGGAAAATCATGCTTAAATGGGAGACTGGAAGAAGGACTGTAAGATTGTAAAACTGTAAAACTCACATTTTAGTAAAAACTGTCCACGCAATTACATATATTCTAGGTATATATGTACATATAATCTAGGTTTGTCTGAAAAATTGTAAACCAGTAATATATATTTTTACCTATTCCACTTTATGTCGCATTTCCTATAATGTTAAATCTTATTTAAATTTATTTATTTATGTATTTTGTATAGATAGAATTTTAAGCATTTTAAAGATATGTCAAGCATGACTAAATAAACAAGTCAGAAATTGCATGTCAAACATAGTAAATGAGATGCGTTCGTACTATAACAAAGTTTTAAAAATATTCAAATCTTTGTGTAATAGTAAACAGTATTTCGGATACAGTATAGTATCGGAAATCTTTTGCGTGTCCCTGTAAATACTGCATGCTTTCTATTATAGGAAGTAACTTGTAATAAATTTCAACAACGTAGTATATCAATTTCACAAAATGTGAAACAGTTTTAATATAATTAAAACGCGCCTCAAACAATGTTTCCCCCTATAACATTATGTAATGGAATATTTTTGCGCGGCCCAGTAAATTAATAACAAATATTCTTCACACAAAATATGGTACAGAATGTATACTTTAGTATATACTTCATAGATTCATGAAATTTTTGTTATGTTCGAATGACTATAACATCATTATTATGCAATTGAAACTAATTTTTTCATATTGACCGTAATGTAACTGAATACTTTTTATTGTCCTGTAATTGAAATATTCGTCCGATTTTTATTAAATTTGAAATGATTCAACAAAATTATGCAGAAATTATATATTTCAAATTTCAAAAGATTCGGTTGAGTAGTTTTTGCGTTGTTATATGCGGACAGACATACGGACGGACGGACTTAACGGCGACTACAGGTGCAAACGTATTTACATAATTAAGAACGCACCTAAAAATCTAATTTTTAATTCGATGTTTATATGAGCGAAATCATTCAAATTACATAAATTATTATAATTGTTTTAATTTTATCCGCCATTGTACCTTGTTAAAGATTTTTTTTTTTTTTTTTTTTTTTTTTTTTTGTAAGAACTAACTTTCAATGCTGTAGTAGTTGCAACCATAAGATCGTAAAATTTCGTTCCAGTATTTACAGCTATGGTTCAACAGGATCTCCAAACTTTATGTTAGAACGAGGTTTCAACATCTAATTGTTACAACTACAGAAGCACAAAAAATGTTGGTTCAAGCCAGCAAAAAAATTTCAACAGACACTGATAGAATAATATACGGTAAAATAACATTAATTAATTTTTAGTATAATCTATATAATATTTTGAGTATGATTTTTTCATGCTTAACATACCATAAATGACTATTTTTCTAATTATTGAAAATTTTTATATTGATTTTTGTAAAATCTGACTGCGTTAAAAAATATAAAGAAAAATAAAGAAAGTAAAATACATTTTTTTTTTCACCATTACGCTTTCCTCTCAACCACAAGGAAGTATTTCTTCGGAAAGCTTAATTTTTAAGCAATTTTCTTCTTTTAATTTTTTTCGCCATTGAACAATGCTAAGAATTTTGTGTTAGTATGAACTAATTTTCTATGCTTAAGTAGTTGCAACCATAAGAAAGTGAAACTTCGTTTCGATATTTAGAGTTATGGTTCAACAGGATCTACAAAAGTTGAAACGAGGTTTTAACATCTTATGGTGACAACTACAGAAGCACAAAAAAATTAGTTCAAACCAGCAAAATAATTTCAACAGATACTAATAGAGTAATATACAATAACTATAGAGTAATATACATTAAACAAATTATAGTATGATGTATATAATGTTTTGAATATATTTCTCTCATGTCTAACATACCATAAAACGACTATTTTTTCTAATTAATAAAATTTTTAATATTGATTTTTTTTATTTTAATTATGTTTTTAAAAAAGTAAAAGCAAAGAATGAAAAATATTAATTTTTCAACAATACGTTTTTCTCTCAACCACAAGGAAGTAATATTTTAGAATGCTTAAAGTTAATTTTTAAGCAGTTATTAGGATAATAAAGAAACATTAAATAAGATTAGGGCAATAATAATATTTAAAAAAATTATAATCAAAAGAATAATAATAATGTTTACGTTTAGCACTTAAGTTAAAGATAGTAATTGTAATACAAGCAAACAATAATAATAAAAGGTGAACTGAATCAAATTGGACGAAAAGAAATTTTACTGTTGCCAACATCATCTAGTAATTATATAGGAATAGCCCAAGGATAAAAAAATATAAAATGTTAGAAAGAAAATAGGAAAATACTTTTAATAAAAATGTAAAAGGAATTGTATGCTATAAAAAGAAAAACTAGTCGTTGGGGGGGGGGGGGGGGGGCGTAATACCTACCCATCATACATATGCATATATAATATATGAAAATAAAACATTTGTAAACTATTTATAAAATGGATTGTAATTCCAAAACAAAATTTAAACGTATATTTAAATATTTTTATTATGCATAGTAATACTGTATTAATAAGTTGTAGATGAATCTATTTCGACAAATTATACAACACGCCAAACTACTCAAGAAGTACTGAATTGCGAAAAAGAAACATCCTTATAACTCCAAAAATAATAATCTTATTAACTAACAGTTTATTGCGTCGGATTAAGCGTCTCATTTCCAATTGAAATATATGTTTTAATTGAAATTTGAATGAAATACAGGGTCATGAAAAATCGAAGAAGGTGGAAAACACGATTACAGATATCTCGGCAACTAATAATTCGATCAACTTCGTTCTTTATGCAAAATTTGTGTTATTTTATTGCCTTTTACGATCATTCCTTAAAATAAAAAATTTCGAAAATTTTTATATACCTTTCATCTATTTTTATATACCTTTCACTCTATCACAAAAGAAAAAAAATTAACAAAAATAAGATTACTTTTTTTTTTTTTTTTTTTTTTTTTTTTTTTAAGAGAATTAGTTTTCAATTACAGTATGATAACTAAAATAAAAATAATAACATTTCTCATTAACATTACACTGTAAAAAAAAAAAAAAAAAAAAAAAAAAAAAAAAAAAAAAAAAAAAAATCAATCTGCAAAGTTACTGAAATTTTTCGAGTAAATCGAAATTTCCAGACGTTTTTATGTAACGGCGACAACAAAAATTCATGTAAAATATACTTGTTTGCACTGTAAATAAATAAAAAAAAAATCGAATTTTCTTTTTCCGAAAACTGGTATTCCTAAAACTTTTTATGTAATTGCAACTCGGATTAAAGATAAAAAATTTAATTAGATACTGCAATTTTTGTAGATTTATGTTTACATAACATACACATTGTAATAGTGCTGCCAGGTACATTTTTATTGTACATAACATTGTTATTTAACATTACCATTCCTGTTTCAGTTTTCGTCGAGAATTTATTTCTTTATTTTATTTTTACAATTCATAATTATTTAACCATTTCTATTTGTTATCGATCATTTTTTATCACACAGAATAATTAGAAATTATTAATAATTTAGAAAATTTAAAAGTTTTCCAATTTGAGGGCGTAAAATATCATAGCTGCGTTTCTATTAAATCTAGTTTTAAATTACTTTACTAAAACTACTTTATAAAAGGAAGTTATTTTCTCCCTGTATTTTTCATCGCTTTGAAATTTGTACTAAAGTTCCACTGAAACAATAAAAATTAGGCAACAATAACTACTCAAAAAATATTAAAAGCACAGTTAACTATTATTGCGTTTTGCATCTGCATTTTGAAATCGTTCATTGTTCTGACAAAATTTATAACCTTGCCTGCTTGTGGGAAAAGGTGCAATAAATCTTTTTTTCGTAAATGTCATCATTGCACCTGAATTTATTGTATACTTACATTTTTTTTTTCAATATGGCAGAGATGCTATTAAATAAGAAAAAAATCGTAGAAATAAAATCGAAACATATTTTATTAATAAAAAGAATGCAAAATGTGTAACGAAATGTAGATATATATGCGAAATGTAGATAAATATGCGATATGTAATCTTGCAACATTTATTAATGTGTATAAATTTATACACTATATTGCCATTGATTATGGGACACTTGCGATTTTAGACATTTTACTAAATATCTAGAAAAATACAGGAGGAATCATCACGAAACTCTTAGTATATAAATATAATAGTATAAGTCATACATCTCCGTGAAGATTTTTTTCCGAAATTCCAAAGGGGGCCGTCAACAAATTACAAAAGAATGAATATCTTTTGAATAACCCTGTCAAAACTAATGTAGCAAAAGCGCTCAAACTCTAGATTGTGATTGAATGCCTTATTGTAATAAACCTTGTTCATTTTTATGCAAATAGCATGCATACTCGCAGAGTAATTAAGGTTTTTATAAAAATGATCCCAAATTTTTCCACTTTTTTTCTTATAATTTTCAGAGTTCTTAATATAAAATATTATTTTTTTCAGAAAATGTGACAAACAACATTGCACACAATACCCTGTAATCAGAATTAAAAAATAATGAAAATTGTATAAAAAATGAGTTGGTTTACTAAATTATTTTTTTGCGCATGCGTCAACGATATCAAAATTTCATTTGCATATTATGTTAGCTAAATGTATAGAGCAACTTTTGTGAAAGTCACAAAATCATAACTTGAAAATTCTGACAATAATCGTCAATTGAATAAGTCGAAAATCTGTTATTCTCAAAATGAAGCAAAAACAAGAGGGGTTGTATCCATATATTCATTGATTAGTGTCAATATAGAATACACAATATGGGATGTACTACTGCATTTGGATAAAATCCCTCATTTTTTTGCTTCATTTTGGAAACAACGGATTTTGTCCTTCTTCTATAGACGATTACTTTCAGAATTTTCAAGCTATGATTTTGAGACTTTTACAAAAGTTGCTCTATACATTTAGATAACATAATATGCAAATGAAATTTTGATATCTTTGACGCATGCGAAGTAAAAAATTATTTAGTAAACCTACTCATTTTATTATACAATTTTTTTATTTTTTTATTCTGATTACAGGGTACTGTGTGCAATGTTGTTGGTCATATTTTCTGAAAAAAATATTATTTTATATTAAGAACTCTGAAAATTATAAAGGAAAAACTTAGAAAAATTTGGGATCATTTTTATAAAAACCTTAATTACTCTGCGAGTATGCAAGCTATTTGCATAAAAATGAACACAGTGTATTACAATAAGGCATTCAATCATAATCTAGAGTTTGAGCGCTTTTGCTACATTAGTTTTGACAGGGTTATTCAAAAGATATTCATTCTTTTTTAATTTGTTGACGGTCCCCTATGGCGTTTCGGTAAAAAATCTTCACGGAGATGTATGACGTATACTATTATATTTATACACTAAGAGTTTCGAGATGATTCCTCATGTATTTTTCTAGATATTTAGTAAAAAGTCTAAAATCGCAAGTGTCCCATAATCAATGGCAATATAGTGTATTATGGAGTCTACCAATGTTTTATATGCGTATATCTCGAATATCTCACATACGGCCAAATGAACCAATTTGCATAGATTTCAATAAATAGATATATTGTAAATAATTTATGGTCCAATTTTATTCCATTCTGAGAAAACTATTTTTATGTTAATAATATTAAATATACATATTCAACTCATAAAAGTTAAGATTTACTGAAATTTAACAAATATATTACTTAATGAAATCTACTGAAAATGTTTACATTGGTGTGCAAAATTTAAGGACGAGTCGCAAAATGTCAATTTTCAAGGGACTTTCAAGCGATAATTTTCACGCGAATATACAAAAGGAAGTAATATAATTCGAATAATTACTATCCCTACATAACAGCTAGTCCATATAACATCTCATTCAGGTCACACATGGTCACAAAAGTCACAGTCACTACGGCGAAACAAAAAATAGGAAATTCCATACGTCTCTTTTATGAGTCTCAAATTACTACTATACGTGACTCCACTGAAAGGGCATTGTGACTGCTGCTTTGTGGCGAGTCACAGGTGACTTTACAATGTCATTTCATTGAGACTCTCGTGTGACCTCTCATCTGGAAACTCAATTTCAAAGTAACTGTGAACGTTGCATTATGATAAATTATCAAATAATGTACCATTAAAGTCACATGGTGATTTTTCACCACTTATCACAGTGGTTACTTCACAGTAGGGTCTCTGTTACCATTTGACAAAGTCTTGTGACCGAAAGTCACCATATGACTTTAATGTGACATTATTTGGTGATTTATCTTAATGCACCATTCATAATGACTTTGAAATTGATTCTCCAGGTGAGAAGTCACACGAGAGTCTCAATGAAACGACATTGTAAAGTCACCTGGTGACTTGCCACAAAGTAGCAGTCACAATGACCTTTCAGTGGAGTCACGTATAGTAGTGATTTGAAACTCATAAAAGAGACGCATGGAATTTCCTATTTTTTGTTTCGCCGTAGTGACTGTGACTCTTGTGACCATGTGTGACCTGAATAAGATGTTATATGGACTAGCTGTTATGCAGGGATAATAATTATTCGAATTCTATTACTTTCTTTTGAATATTCGCGTGAAAATTATCGCTTGAAAATCCCTTGGAAATTGGCATTTTGCGACTCGTAATTAAATTTTGCACACCAGTGTATTTTGCGTACTATTAATATGACATAAGAAATAAGAAAGAAGATATGTATACGTTTAGAAATTGTCGTGTTATGGCAATATTCTACTTTTATGTACTTTTAAATACTATTTATATATTTTTTAACATAAATTTTGCATTTGGAAAAATAGTCTTTATTTAAATTGAAATAATGCGTTTTCGAAATAAGAATTTCCAACCATATAAAAAGATTCAAATGAACATTAATTATTATTAATACTATCATTTAATGCTAGAGAATAAATTAGTTATAATAGTTAAACTACATTTGAATAGCTTTTTAAGCCTTGTTTAAATGACTTACTATAAAATTAATATTTTTAAGATACCCAAAATTATAAATTTATTTTCAATTCGTAAAACTGCTGCTAAATAATGTTTTTCAAGCATATATATGTGTATTTAGTATGGCAAAAAATAAAGTTGTCATCACTTATTGCTATAGTTATTGACTTAGTGGTTAGGACCATATTGCAGTACACATAGTCCTGTCCCAACTGAATTTAAGGGCTTCTCACATGTAAATTTCTACCTGTCTATCTATTTATCTACAGCTATATATCTACATGCATATTTTTTGTTAATGTGTTGACTGCATTTGATCAAAAAAAAAAAAAAAAAAAAAAACAGAAAAGAAAAGAAAAGAAAAAGAAAAAAAAATCTATATCTAAAGTTTACGGATATAGATTTAAACAAAAATTTTGATAAAAATCATATCCTACTCTAAAAGGACAAAATGTTTATTATAATTACTATAAAGTCAGAATAGATTTTAAATTTCATATTTACGAAAATACACTTCGAATATAGGGGGACTACAAAACCGTGAATATCTTATGCATGTTTATTTCAAAGTTACAATTATTGTATTTCTACACTTCAAGGTAAAGGGAGAAATATACTAATACTATCCTAATAAAAATATATAATTTAATGCACTATACTAAGCTGCTCGCAAATGATGCCTAACTAGTATTTTTCAAATTTTAGGTGAGACGTCATAACATGTTAATCAACCCTCTAGCTCTGTCACACTGACCTTCCTCCCCCCCCCCCCCCACACACACACACTCTGTCTTGATATGCGACATTTTTAATGGAAGGTTCCATTCTCCATTATTTATTTTAATCGCTCGATTTTTTTCCCCCGGTGAAAGAATTTTCAACCTTGTTAAATATTAATGCATCAATCAAGAGTGCAAGCACTGCTTCCGAAACTATTACAATTTAACAGTATTCTTTGCCTTATTAAGTCTTAGAAATCTAGTCGTTAAATGAGGCCGGAAATACTTTAATAATTTAGTGATACCAATCGGTCATTTCTGGCGCAGTGCTTGCATTCTTGCGCATCAATACTCATTTGTTAAATAAATATTAGAGGGTTTATAGAAAATATAACTAAAACATGCAGTATGGAAATTTTTCATTCTGAATTTCAAAATACTTTAGAGTATAAAGAGTATCATCAATGCCTGAAATTTTAATATTCACTTAAGATTGCTACGACATTATTATTCGAAGTTTCAACTAATAAACTACAGGAAATCCTGTATAAATAAAACCAAATGATATACAAACACATATTGCAATCATAGAAATAGAAGGTCATCGTTTCAATATATCTTTGTCAATAGACGTAATTGATATAAGGTAATCAAAAGCTTCTATATAGTCCTTGATTTCACTTACAGTACATTATAAAAAGATATACAAATAAAATTCCTTCGTGATTTGCTCTAGCTGAATCTACTGAAAATATGCTGATGGCATAATAATAATGTCCGAACACGTGTAATGAATTTACATCAGTACCTTCTGAATCACGGGAGGATTCTTTTGAAGCAGCTGTACAAAATAAGCCCTACACCTACTCATCCTCTGTGCTAACAGTTTTATTTCTTCAAGTGCGCATCAAATGGGAAGTTTTGTTTTGATCATGTCTGTGTCCACAGAGCATCGTTACAACCAATGCATAAACCGCTGCAACTTTTGCACGACCGACCGGCTAGCACGGGTCACTCCACTGTCAGTAAACATAGCATTGTGATGTAAAGATTAGTCATTGTCTTAGGGCTTACCCGTACTTATGTTCTTTTTTAAAGCGAAATTCGTCAAATTATGATACTAGTTATGTGAATTTATGCAACATATGTTATGGCAGACGACTTTTATCAAAGAACATTTGGAATTAGAATACACCGAAATAAAAAAGACGAAATTTTTCTTTCTTCGGGGTTAACCTTTAACTGACGTAACAGAAATTGTAACTTAACTAGTGTGAAACGGTCTGTGAGACCATAAGATCGAAAGATGAATAAAAAGCATGATTCACTCATAGGATGGTGTTTTTCTACTAAACTTTTTGTACAAGATTATTATAATTAACATCCACCTATTTAAAAGTCTCTGGTGATAGTTACTAAAGTTATAAATGATGCAAAATTTCGGTAGTGTTTGCAGTTAAACTGAAAGATACAAGTTAAACTATAAAAATTGAAAAAAGCGATGATCTGTGAGACCGGTAACACTAGTTAAGCCATTTATTGCCAGCTTCAGGCATAAGTCCACAAAGCAAGCATTATACGATACCATTTTTAATGGGGTAACAATTGTCTCCTAGTTTTAAAGATAACATGGGGAGATACAGCAAAGTTACATCCCCTCCCCAGACTACAAAGTATCTAGCGATATCCTTACATGATACATTAAAGCTGAAACTGTTTCTTATTTTTGCTTTGAGGTACCTCTTAAATTGCCGTATTAAGGATACTGTCAAATAATTACCATTTATGTGTCCTAGACGTAGAATATGTCTTAAATTGACCAAGTGGAGGGAAAAGAACAGTAATCTTAGCTTAAAGATAAATCCACTAAAAATTTCAATTGAAACGTATAAAACAGAACGAAGGTACAAAAAACTCAAATAAACACTAAAGGCAAATAACTTGTTTTGGGGACTTCCCCAAAACAGATTATTTACCTTATTTATTTTACAGCACATATATCATCACTTCCGAAAGATGTAATTAACCACTGGAGCAATAGAAAAAATAGACATAAATATAAGTGTTGATTGTATAAGATGTCATTTTTAAAAAAATATTTTTTTTTTTGGGTTGGTTTCTGAAATTTGTAAAAATGTTGATAAAAGAAGTATGTTTTTTTTCTATATCAACCAAGCTTTACTCCATCTAACTTTTCACTGCACCCTGTACCACATCTGGCACATACCTAAAAACACTATAATTCTCTTTATGTGTCATGAATTTGGCAAATTTCACTGCTGTAATTGATAAAGAACAGTCCAAAGAATGGAGTAAAATTTATTTTTTCCATGTGAGATGGTTGCATTTGATTAAAATATATATATATAATTCGTTCTTCGGAAAGAAAAAAAATGATCAAGCTATTATAGCAAACATTACATTCATTATTTTTACTGAATACTTAAAAATATTTATATAAAGGTAGTTGCAGACTGTTAAGCAGATAAAATTAATTCATTTAAGGCCATTTAATAACAAAATAGAGTAATACAATATTTAAAAACCCTTATTGTGTGTATAGGGCCATAAAATATCAAACTTTAGCTGAAAATTTAAGATTTTTATTTTTATTATTTATTATTTATTTATTTATTTACTATTTTCCCATTTGTTAGACCGATATGTAGATTTGTAATGATTTTTTTCATTAAAAAAATCATGTAGTGAGGGATTAATTAAGAAAAAATAAGTAAATAAGTATAATAATTTTTTTTCTATTAAATGCTTTTTTAATGTACATAAATTTGACTCCTATGATACATCAACATAATAATAAAAGTTATTATATATTTTTTTTTCATTACAATGAACAGTGATTAAATTACAATGTATGGCTATTCAGAATACAAGAAGAATTTCCTACTCCAGGATTGACAAATAATTCCTTCTGAATATCATTATTTTTTCTAAGAAATTTCTTTTAGGTAGATTTATAAAACAAAATAATAGTAACATTTTCGGAGTAAGTTTCTATAAAATTTGCAATTAAAATCTAACAAAAACAAAACAATCTTAAAGACAAAATTTAAAAAATAATATAGATTTTTAAAAGGCGGATCATTTGAGTACTCAAATGATTACAAATTTAAATCTCTCTTAATCTGTTGTAGAATTTAAGGAGAATTAATAAAGATTTTAAAAGAAAAAAGTTTTTTTGTATAAATGTTTTACGATTTTTGATACTTGTTATGCTTAATTAGCACAACAGTATGCCAAAATACAGGAAATGTTTAAATCTATTTAGTAGAAACATTGATTTGCATATTAGTTGATTTTCTTTTTCGCGGAGCTTCAAAGTAAACGCCCCAATCTTTTCTTTAGTGTTGTTAAAATTATTCTTATATTTGGAGCAGAGTTACATGAATAATTTTTTTAAATTTTAAAATATGATTTTTTTTTCGTAAATATATTTTATTAAATTGAAACTTAGTTTTGAATTTTTGATAACAAAAATTTTCGTATAACAATGATAGCATTCTTAATTTTTGATTATTTTTTATTCGAAATAAATGCATTGAATCAAAAAGAAAAAGAATTTAAAACATCACTTAATCGAATTTGAAAAATTTTCCTTTTTAATACTAAAGTCTTCATAGCAGTTGTAGACTTCCAAGCAGGTGGAAAAAATCCGGGCGAGAGAACGAGGGATACATTGGCTGAAACCTCCAATGTTCTTCTAATTAAACCATCCCGGTATAATACTGCAGACTAATTCACCCTACTAAATTAATGATCACAGAATCCGTTCTGTTATCTTTGGTCAGACAGGGATCAGTTAGGAGACAGTCAAACAAGGTATGTATTGGCTGAAGTCACCAATGCTCTTCCAACTGAGTTATACCGGATGAATACTGGAAGACTAATTAAATCAACCAAATTTAACGATTACACAATCTGACCTAATATCTTGAATCAAAGAAGGGATAGTCATACAAGAAATGTATTGCCTGAAGCCGCCAATGCTCTTCCAATAAGCCATCTTGGATTAATACTGGAGGAATAATTCACCCAACTAACCTCAATGTTCGAATCTTGGTCCGAACATTTTTCACCAAATTTGGAAATTTGCAACTGTTATGATTTATTTACCAATTAAATAATTGAGTTATAAATTAATCTAATATAATTACATAAGCAGCGTTTACTGCAGTTCCAAAATAACCCGCGGTTTATTATGTAGTGATCTCATTCAAAATATCAGACATTAGTAAGACATACAAGCATTCTTGAATTATGATAATTTGGAACTCCATGAAGATTTAACTCCAGGAAAAAAATTATTAAAATTATACGTATAAAACGTATAATCATTAAATGCAACAATTAAGAAAAAAAATAAAAGTTTTTCCGATCTGTAGAAAACAGTTCTATAATTTTACAAATGACTGATGTACATTTAATAGAATACTAAAATATAAATTCTTAAAAATAATTAATAAACTCTACTCTTTTATGGGGTTTTAATCCAACAACTCAAAAAAAAAAAAAAAAAAAAAAGCATCAAAAATGGATGTTATCACTTGAAAGAAGAAACTTTTCGCAATTTTCCTTAAATAGCGGTTTCCAAACTCTAATCCATGCATAATGTTTAAAAGGGGATATGTTACTGATCGATAGCGATTAATAGGAGTTTTATACAATGATTATAGCAGATTTAATCGAAGCATCTCTTTTTTTTTAGCACGACTATCCACTTTTTAAAGAAGTTCGTTTTCTCAAAATTTTATTCTTTACTTCAGAATATGCACATAGGAAATTAATTCTTCATAATTTATAAAGCTCTTTAAAAAAAGAGAGAGAGAGAGAGAGATAATTCATAATTTGAGCGTTTGACATCATCCCTTTAGAATGACAGGTGTCAAAAATTGACTGACCAGTTTTGTTTTAAGCTGCATTTAAAATTCCTTGATAGCTTCGTAGTTCACAAAACAACCGGTATCTTTTTACAGAAACCGGTATTCAAAATCTATTTAGTTCTTTCACCTACAAATAAGAAATGTGGATGAATGGGTATTTATTAAGAAAGAGTTCGATTTCATTATATTGAAAACTGACTAGTTAACCACAAAATCTGAAAATACTTGCGTGGGACGTTCCTTGGCGAACAAGATTTAACTTTTTCCCTGCAATAAGTAAATGTCGAGCCACAGAAGAACCACATTCTATTGTTTAATAGTTGATAATGCTGGTCGACATTAAATTCTTACGTGTAAATATGATTATTTCTGGCAGATTTAACGATATTAAGTCTAAATATTTCAAACAAATTGCTCAGATATTTGCAATTTGTTTTCATTCCTTTTTTTATTTGGTTTTAAGATTTAAATAGTTTATCCTTCCTAAAACATTATAACTGTATCCTATTATTTTTTTTTCTCTCACCTACTTATGAATTTCGACTATCTGAATTGATGCATCAAACGAGTTATTTGTGCCTTTTATTCGTCTTTCGATAGAGCGGCCTCACAGACCGCTTCACAGTAGTTATGTGACAATTTCTATCTCAACAGTTAAAAGTTAAGTAAGAAAACTGCAGACCCAAACTCGTTAGTAAAGCTATTGCAGCGTGATGAGCGTTTTTATTAATTTTATTCTTTTTTTTTTTTTTTTTTTTTTTTCATCTATGCATAACTTGTTCAGGATCAGCATCTTTTACACGAATTTTATTTGTTTGGCACCACTTTATTTAAATTATTTGACTTAACGTTATAAATCCCAAAAAATTCGTAATTAAATAAAAATCATTGTTACTTTATTTTTCTATTGGCATCAAAATCAAGCGCTGTAAGCACTTTTTGAGGGTGCATATATGCACTCATGGTCCCGATTGGATTAAAACACAATTCTAGCTAAATAAATAATATAAAAATATTGCTAAAAAATTAATGAAATCACATAATTTAAATGCTAAGCATTATTAATTTGCATTTTTAAATCACCAGCTTCGAACACAAGATTCAACAATCATGCCCAAGAATTATTTCCATAGAAATTCACTATAGAAAGAAACCTTTTAGCCGCTTCGTTTCCAGTTCCCAGTATTATTTTCTAGGTAACAAAACTGATGATTGTGTAGTTCCAATGGTGGTTTTTAATAACCATGGTGCCTTGGACAACATTTTTTTGGAGCCCCTACGAAGAATATTTTCGAAAAATAATAGTAAGCTCTAACCAAATATTTTGTGGTTTTTCCGCTCCTAGCTTTTATAGCACCGCGCCGGGCGGTCGCCCGATCTCACTTCTCTTTACAGCCCTCACCAAATTATTTACGCCAGTACTCAAATCATTTGTCTTTACATTTTTTCGTATTTTTATTATTATTTCATAAAATATTATTTTTATTCTAGGAAAGGTTTAGTTTGCATGCTCCTTAGGTCAACTGACTTAATATTCGGAATACCGTTATGGAACAAAATTTTGGAATCCTTCTTTTTACTTTTTTCTATTTTTACTTCCGATTTTCGATGGATCTATACATTTTAGAAGTTTCTGAACACGATTTGAGGGTTTTTAAAAAATTCTGTGAGTAAATCTGTCTGTCACTCTGTAACTTTGTGAATCTGTAATGCGACAAAAATTTTGTGGATCTCAAGAATTAATGCGCGGAATTTCACAAAACTTCAGTTAGATCTTGATATAAACTGGAGCCAGTGGCGTAGCTAGCGGGGGTCGAAGGGGCGGTCCACCTCGGGTGCCACCAATTAGAGGGTGACACCCAATCTTTATTTGGAAATATATTTATATATAATCTTATAACATTTTGGAAAAGAATTCTCAAATAAAATTAAATTACTAGCCCACCACGCAACAGAGTTAATTTTCTTTTCTTGGTGAATCTAAAATTTTACACATAAGATATGCACGAAAACAGAAACTTATCAAACGAGTATGTAGAAAAAACAAATTTAAAAAAAGAAAGTCTTTTTCTACATATAAGAACCGCATTGAAATATGCGAATTATGGGATTTGTAATGAGTCGCTCCTGTGGTTCCTTATATAGGAGGCCTGAAGGTGAATAAGGAAAGGTTAGGTCATCTCTTGTGCAACAATTACCATGCGTTCCTTTGCCTTTTTTAAAAAAGCGATTGAAATCGCATACAATATAATCCATATTAAAAGATAATATAATCTATACTTTAGTCTGTGTCTGTACACTTGAATTCCAAGAGAGTATAAACTCTAGGTTGTAAACTATACAATGAAATATTAGAAAAATAAATAATAAGCATATAGTACCATAACATAAGTTTATTATGATAAAGAAATACAGTATAAGTTTACTGAAGTTTTGTTAAAAAATTAAAATCAAAATAGGCTTTCCCATAAATGTATGGACTTTTTTTTGTATTTTGCATTTACATCAACTTTGTATCCATTTCTGGGAATTATCTATAAAATCACATGCAAAAAATTTTGACATTTTATTTGCAATAACGTAGAATTGTGATTGGAAAAAATATGACGGATTCGGGAGGGGAGGAGGGATGACGCCTTTTACATCCGCCCCGGGTATCCTAGTTACGCCACTGACTGAAGCTGATAAAATTTAGTTTATATCGTTCATCAAGTAGCGCTGCTGTACTACATTGTTTACAATTTCCCCCAATAGCCCGATCTCAAAAAATAATGCACAGATTGTCATAAAAATTTAAATTATGTTAGTCCTTGATATAATTTTGCGCGGATTATTTTTTTTCCGTAAATCACTCAACAAGTGCCGTTGCTATGCTGCATTATTCATGATTATTGAAATAGTCTTTCTCAAGAACTTAATATTCAGTTAGTCCCTGATATAGATTAGTGATTTTTAGTTTTTGGTGTAAATCACGTCACAGATGACGCTGCTATGTTGCATTTTGCAGGATTTCGCAATAGCTGTATCTCAAGATTTAACGTACGGATTTTCATCGAACTTAATATTTAGTTTGTGTGCATATAAAAATTACTCGCCATTACTTTTTGGTGCACATTACAAAACATGTGGCGCTGTTATGCAGAATTTTTTAAGATTTCCGCAATAGTTCTTTCTCAGAAACTAATGCACGGATTTTCATCAAAGTTCAGAACTAGTTAGAAATTAACATAAGTTGTCGCTGCTATTTTTATTGGAATGGTAACATGAATGAAATAGAAGAAAGTTTTTGAATTGCCACATCTGACTTGTTTTACTTTGGTAAAGTAAATGTTGAAAAAAAAAAAAAAAAAAAAAATCTGTGATTGGTCACTCTGCTAAATTTTAATTGATATACTGCTTGTAGAAATCTGATGGAAACAAACTAAGTCAGTGAACTTCTAAAGCAAATGGTTATGTGAAACGAGGTATTTTCAATTACAACGTCCAGTTAAAACCGGTGGGGAGTGGTGGGAATTCAAGGTCTGACAAATCTCATCTAGTCTGGCCAAACCAGATGTTTTTAAAAGGTTGGAAGAAAACTGCAACGAAAGATTATTTTATTTTTCGATTTCTTTTTTTCTTTATATTTTCTTTCTCCTCTTGGTAATTTTCATTCCATCCCCTCCCTTTCTTCCACTATCTTTTATTTAAGAAATTCCTTTAAAGGTAAATTTTAAGAATAAGCGCAAAAACAAAATTCAAAATTATGTTTTGTCTAAAAGTCAAAAGCGACTCACGAAATATCCTGCGATGTTCTCTGAAACTAGCAATTTAACTAGAAACGGCTGCTTATTTAGTTCTTTCAACCACGAGCCTGTTCATGGTGCTTTTTTTCGTTTTTTTGCATTTTAGACTGTCTTTTCTGCTTTCGTTTATTGCAACGTCGGGCTGTAATCATCAAATAGGCGTGTAAATTCCTCTCCATACAATAACGAATACTGAAATGCAGGATATATTTTACTATAAAATTGCTGTAATTGTTCAAATTTGCCCCAGTTGGATAAATATCCGGTCTTAAAATCCTTTCTATAAATTGCAAAAGTTTAAGCCAGATTTATTTTCTTCAACTTTCTTTTTTCTTGGTTATTTAAAATATAATACTCTCAAGGACTTTTAAGTTTTGTTTTTATTTCTTTTACCAGAGAAAGAAAAGGGCAAAAAATACGGGCCTCCTAAAGGAGGAGAGCAATTTTCCCTCCATGAATTTTTGAGTTTAGGTATAGCTAAATTTTCTTTTTATCTCATGATTCAAAAAATAAAGCATTCTTTTGAAGTAAATTAAATTACGTGAAAAATGATCTAAGGACCCCCCACGTTAAGCGATTAAACCCCACGTAGAAGACAATATTTATTTATTTATTTCATTTTACTTAATGTGTATAAAAATTTGTTTTAAGAGGGATTTAAAGAGGAGAACGCCTTTGATGAAAAAATATTGTAAATTTCTTGAATTCTTGAATTTGAAAACAGTTGATAGAATTTTACATTTAGGTTTTAAAGAGTTCTTATTCGACTCCTCGGGCATGAAAGAGATCTTAAAGGAGGAATTCCACAATTTTTTAAAGCAATTTTGGACATTCTCTGGATTGATGCATAAATGCAAAGAAAATATTGAAAGCATATGCAGGGGGGGGGGATGTCCGGAAAATTTAATAATTACACATTTTGTCTACTCAAATACTTGGAGCTTGTTTCTGAATTTCTGTGCAAAACAATTATCAAATCAAAGGCAAGTTTTTAATAATAATCATCTGAAAGTCATGTAAATGAAGTTCTTTAAAGTTGCTTAAAAAAGAAAGGAAGTTTCCATAAAATTCTGTTTGGAATAGTATATTTAGCCCTATTTATTCATCAAATTGCCAATGTATTTTACATCAGAGCAATTTCAGTAATGAAACAGTCAAACCATTCAAAATATTTATTTTGAAAAATTAATTTCTATGCTTCATAACTTCTTCAAGTATATTTGAATTTATATTTGTAACAAAGTGTAAAATGTAAACGATCTTTAATTTTCTTTTTTGATTTAATGAATCTACACAGTTATTAGTATTGGTTTAATTTTTTAAAAAATACTCTGTAAGTTACAAACAGAAAATAACAATCATATGTACAATTAAGTTTAATTTTATTGTTTGAATAGCTGTTAAAATGTGTCAAAATTATACAAGTTTGACCGTATTCCATAAATGGACATTTTTTCGTTACTTTTTTCTACAACGCACTTTCATACCTGATTCTTTACGTTGCAGTAAAATTTACAAACCACTGTCTTTACGAGTGCTCTAAAAGTTCTGAAATAAGGGAAAAGCAGCGTTGCTATTACTTGTGTGGTGCTCATGACAGAAAGAATTCGATTTTTACTCCACTAAAGCATCGATGCTTAAAAAATTAAAACATAAAGTGCAAGAATTTTTTTCAATGCAATTGTATATAATTTTTTTTTAATGCGGCTGGAATTATTTTCATGTTAAGATTGATTTAATTAAAAGAAATTTTGTATTTTTTTGCTAATTTAAAGGTTTATTTATATTTATATATATCTATATATAACTATTATTTTTTGGAATTCAATTTTCTTTCTATTTTAAAAAACTATGGCAATTTGTTGATGATTCAGCATTTTAAATTTTGTTTTTCAATTTCAGAAAACAATTTTTTCATTTTTAGAAATTAAAAATTTTACTTATATGTCCTTTAAATTTTTTTAATTTCGGATTTTCAACAAACTTGGGATTTTTGATTTTATGTTATAATTTGACAAGTTGTTTTGAAAAGATAAGTTTTTTTGAAAGAAATATTAAACGAACACTCTGTGCGATCTGCGACCAAATTAATCACTTGTTTTAATATGCCAAATCGTACATATGTCTAACTCGCATACTGTAAAAAAAGACAAACGTTTCGGATAAGATTATATAGGAAATATATAAAATTTAATTACGAATGAAAATATACAATAACCTCTTCCAAGTTAGTGACGATTTCAAAAAGTATTCTTTATCTTTAGAAACCTGAGAAACCGAGATATTTCTGAGATAACAAATTATAAAAAGAAAGTTTCTTTTGTTACTGCGTTTTTGGAAAATTTTCGGATAGTTATTATGTTGCATTAACCAACTTTCTCATCTTGAAGAGTTGATTTTAAAACTCAAATATATTCCATTACTTATAAAGGTACTCCACAATACATTAAAAACAAACCACTTTTGAGATATTACGGTTCTAATCAATTTAAGAACCATAATGATAACATAAAATTCGTCTCCGGTCAATACAAATGACACTCGACAATGAGATGTACAACAAACACATACACACACTCCCTCTATTAGGAAACATTAAACTAAAAAATCAGATTGAAAATACTATTTAATAAAAGCAAATTGTGCTTGGTATAAAATTTTTAGCATAAGTCCATTGTAAGGGAGTTCATTAACATATATACGCACAAAAGGGTTTATTTGCAATGATGCTTTTTCTTTTATTTTTCCACAGTTATGGTTAGAATTAATGAATTTCCTTGTAGAAAGCTTGAATATAGGAAGCCACATTGGAAAATAATTTTAAATCATACTTTAGTTTTTTAGTTTAATGTTTCCAGAAGATGTGTGTATTTTGTATGTGTTTGGTGTGCATATCATTGTTGAGTGTCATTTGTAGTGAACGAGATAAATTTTATGTTATGATTATGGTTCTTAACTTATAACAGAAACATATTAAAAGTAGTTTGTTTTTAATGTATTGTGTAACAGCTTTTTTATACAATAGAAAATTTTTGAATTTTAAATTATTTATGAAAAGGTGGTAATCTTTTTTTTAAATCTTGTGATTTAAAAAGCTTTTTATTTCTGAAGAATAGGTTTTACTTGCGCTATCTATTCTCAATTAAGTATTTTTAAGTTCAACAAAGGTATTTTATATATAAACATGATAAATTAGAGCAATAATTTTAAAATTAAAATTAATATTATTTTGATACTCTTGCATGTATTATTGAAACTACGCAGCTGAAAAGATTTAGTTCATAATCGATTACATACTATAAATCGATATTCCAGTTTAAAAAAACTAGTTAACTAACTATAAAAATATTCGAAAACATTTCCATAAATCATTAACAGCAACAGAATCTTGATTTCTATAAGTTCTTTTTTAAATCTCGAAAATAAATAGTTTTTTTTTTTTTTGTTGTTGTTGTTTTCTGTTTGTGTAAGTTTCCATCGATAAAGAAGGTTTTCGGTACAGTGGGTAGCTGTACTGGATACATGCATATACTATATTTTCGTAGATTAAGTAAAACATTTAACTTTCTTTACAGTAGAGATCTGCACGGGCCGGGCCTAGGCCCGAAGCCCGAGCCCGACCCGCGGACCGGGTTCGATCCGATTTCCATTACCGACATTCGGGCCGGGCTCGGGCCTTGATTCTGAAGAATCGAGCCGGGCCGGACGGGCCTAATCGCTAATCTTTTCGGACCGGGCTGGACTCGTAGTGGGCTGGCTGAGCCTAACTTTTTTTTTCGTACGAAGCTGAGACTGATTTCGTTCTTCCTAGTCTTCACGGACCAAAATAATCAGTTCCTGTTGAATCTTCTCGTATGAAAATCCTTTTGTCGACGTGGAAAAGTCTGTTCATAAATCAGTAAAGTTTGGCTTGGTCCAAAAATTTTTGCAAAATAGGCATATACTTTTAAGTCGTCATTATTCTACAATTAAACATTAGAATTTATTCTTTTTATAGAATCGTAGATCACTAGACGTCTCAAAATAAAATTAAACACATAAAAAAAACAGGATTATGAAGAAATTTTCGTTTAAACTGAAAACTGCAAATTTCTTTTAAACTGTTCATTCAAGCAAAATGAATACAACAATACACGCGAAAAAATTGTATTTAACATTTACATCTGCTAAGAAGGAAACGCATTTTTTTCTTTCCATGTACCATTTTTTTAGATTTTTTTTTTATGTATTAATAATACTAATGATAACTGAAACATTTACATACAACAAACAAAGGTTCATTAAAAGTGTAAATATCGCAGCCTATGGCACTTCTGCGTAAATAGAGATTATAAATATAAAAGAAAAAAAAAAAGAAAAACTAATATAAGTTTTTTTGGTCTGAACTCTTCCGTTAGAGTAAAGATCAAAGTTCTGTAGAAATTCACCCGAGCCAGGCCGGGTAGGGCCAATATTTTTTTTCATTCGGGCCGGGCTCGGGCCGAAATTTTAACTTTCGGGCCTGGCCGGACCGGGCCAATATTTCTTTCGTTCGGGCCGGCCTGGGCTCGGGCCAAAATTGTAACTTTCGGGCCGAGAAACTTCGGCCCCTGCAGACCTCTACTTTACAGTGCATCTAACACAATAAAAAGCAAAAGAAAATTTCATAAAATATTCTTATTTTTCAAGCCGAAAAACTCCCACGTTCCCTTAAATAAGACATTATTTACTGTTGGTTCAATTAATTCATTTTTCAAATAACTTTCATGAAACACTTATTTTGTTTACTTGTTTTAAATTATTTCATTTTTTTCTCTCTGATTCTCTCTCTCTTTTGTTTTCAATGTTCATTGTAATTTATTCTAAATAGATTTTTTTTTCTTCCAGGTGAGTGCTGTTTTAATTGCTTGGTATGAAATGTGATTTCTTGAAAACTGTAAGTTTTATCATTTTGTTTGTTTGTATACAACTATCGATTTTTAAGAATCCGTGATATCGAAAACGGAACTATATATATTTTAGGTGAAAGTGGAAATCGGTATTCAAAGGTTTTCTACATCCCAACTCTTTTTAAAATAACTAAATAAAATCTTATTAGCACCATCAAGCCCAAAAAATATTTTGTTCAAATTCTTTCAACACCAAATGCTTCGAGAATTTTAAATGTTCTTTCAGTTACTTTTCCCAATTCAAAAGTTTAAATTATCGTAACCGAGGCATACATCATTCATTTTGTACGGACATTAGCCTTTCAAACGCGACGTAATTTCCCACTCGCTCACGTACTTTTCTCATTTATAGATAGTTCATGGGTAAAAAAATAAATGTAAAGAAAAAAACTCTTAATACAACTTTCCCCCGCAATACAAATTCACAATGCAAAACGTCCTAAACGCGGAAATGCCCTTCAAAAGTGGATAAATCTAACAATTGTGATGGGAGATTTCTATCGCTAGGTAAACAATGTCATCAAAAGACAAAATAAAAAAAGTCGGCAGGCTAACTAGGAAGAGAAAGAAAGTTACCCGCTTATGGTTATTCCCGTTTCCTTAAAATAACATTTTATCAAGTTACCTCTTTCGTGAACTCTTGTTTTAAGGACAAATTAGATTACTCAAGAGGTAAACCAGAAAATTTTGTAATCAATTAGCTCAGATTGCAATTTTACTGTATTGAAGTATGTTTAATAACAGATAATGGAAGGTACCAATTTATGAAAGAGAAACAAAAACACAAAGTAAGCAAGTTTTCTTATAAAATTCAAATGACATAGTGCAGGATATTTTTCACATACATTGCGTAACTAGTTGTTGTTGTACAACAGCTAATTTCTAATCAGATTAATTTATAACACGATTTTTCAATAGATAAATCAATTATAACAGATGTAAATTTTCCTTATGGAAGGGAAAATGTCCGGGCAAGGATTGGAACAAGGGATGTATTAGCTGAAGCCGCTAATGCTCTTCCAACTGAGCCAACCCGGACGCGAACACTGGAATCATATTTTGACCTTCGATTTATTCTGTTGAGCTGATCCATAGTATCAGACTAGATTATTTGATCATTAAGGTTGTTTGGGTGAAATAGTCCTCCAGTGTTCGTGTCCTAGAGATATCTCAGTTGGAAGAGCATTGGCGACTCCAGCCAATACATCCCTGGTTTGAATCCTGGCCCGGACTTTTTTCACATGGAAAATTTACATCTGTTATCATTTCTACGTGTTAGTTTTACAGTTTAGTTTAAATTTTAAAGAAATTCAAACGTGGGTCTTTATAATATAAAAGTTCCATTTATGTCAAAATAATTATTTTTTCAATAATGGAATTTGTACTGTTTTATTAATCAGTTATATCTACAAATGGATACGAAAAAATGGATTTCGCTTCTCAGGAAAGAGCTGTGATTTATTGGATCATAATTGAGTTGTTTTTAAAACATTTTACTCATCGTGATTTAAATTACTTTTTTAAATTATTCATCTTGATTTAAATTGCTTGAAAACAACTCGCTCACTTCAACTGATTCAACTCTTAATGAGAAGCTGACTTTCAAATCGCGAGATGAGCGGATTTGATTTCAGCTCAATATGAGTTATTTTGTGACTGAGGTTTTAAAAGAGTAGACAAATTTTCTCCGTGTTCCAACCTAAACAATAAAAGTTTCATTCTTCAAAACTTACCAAATTATGATACTCTTAATTTAAAGAATTGTCTTCAGTTTCTGCCACTAAAAAAAAAAAAGCACGTTTTTAATGGCAGATAAAACTGAAATTTTATAAAATTCAAAGTATGGTAACTGAATAAGTTTTGGTCGTACAGAAATGGAACTTTTACTCTTTTATTTATTTGAACATGGAAAATGTTATTTTAAATAAAGGACTCATGGTCTCCAAATTTGCATTTCTTAACTTAAAAATATATAACAAAATGTATATAATAGGTTGGTTGGGTGGGTAGATGTTAGAGTACGGTGGAGGGCGGTGTTGTCCGGATAAAACTCAAGGATTAATTAAATAAATATATATTTAAAAAAATTGAGAGTGGGAAATTCATATGTTAATTTGGTGCATAATTTCTATGGAGTTTAATTGACACCCATGTATGGATAATTGTTTAGTTATATCTATTGTTTTATATGTTTTAATCATTTACATTACTAATTTGCACTTCACCTTTAATAAATGTGAGTACTATACCACTATTCAATGTATAGGGTACCTTTATTAATAAGCTATTTTTAATCTTTTATCATCCTAAATGAAGATATTGAGTTTAGCCCAGCATAGTCAAAATAAATTTTATTGACTTAAATAACAATAGGGTAATATGGTGTATTTTTTTAATTTTTCTGTAATCACTTTATTCTACTTTCAATTAATTTATAAATTTAATATTACGATATGTACGATTATAAATTTTATTTTTTATCCTTTTCAGTTTTATGTCCAATTCAGTAATTTGTTGTTCTTTGTTACTGATGTTATTTCTCGTCACATTTTCTTTGTTTTTGCGACTTTGAAGTCTACACATTGATATAACTCTTTGTTTTTATTTTCTCGATATCCACTGTGGATTATTTGGTATTTCTTTAATGAATTTTGGTTTTATGTGTGTTGGTAGCCCCAAATTTGTATTATTTTGCTTTTTCATGGATAATATGAAGATGAAACCACACACTTCATTTGTAGTTCCAAAGTATTTGGGGCTTGATAATTCTGCCTTGTTCTACAAATTTCTATTCTATTCATTTTATTTATTTATTTAAATTATTCCTCGTGTTCAATATGTTTTTTTTCTATTAAATTCAAATGGTTAATATTGTTTACTATGAATGGTCTTATATATATATATATATATATATATATATATATATATATATATATATATATATATATATAACTATAATAGAGAGATGGGGGTATTTTGTTAACCATACTGTTAAAAATCTGAAACTGAGCTGCATCATCACTCCACCGCTTTTATATAAAAAAAAGTTATTTTACTATATTATGAAGAATTTTCTTTAGTCTAAATACAGATATTTTTTTAAAAAGCTGAAGTGATTGTGCTGCTATAATTGTAGATTTTTAATAGTGCATCAGTCAGTTTTGGTGACATTACTATATAAGGGATGCCTTCAAATTCTTAAAACACTATAAAAATATAGAAATGCGCTTTGCCTTTCGAAAGAATTCGCCTTTCTTCCTCAGGCGCAATCAGCACATGCTACTACTTCGAAAGCAGGAACAAAACTGAGAAAGAAAATAACGGGAATCTTTCCTTTTAGTCTTGTTTCTATTGTCAGAGTAAGAGAACTTTTTTTTTTTCGCTTGATGAAAAAAATTGAATTCTTCAGAAAGAACTAGCACATTTCTACATTTTTATCGTGTTTTAAAAACAGCATTGGGTTCTTCTGAGAAAAAGGTCACCCAAAGTATCATTTTCGTATAACGAGCATTCTAAAAAAGTTTCACAGTCACCCCATTCATGTCGCACTTGTTTCGAACCTGGGAACACCGGCCTAAGCTACTGTTAAAGTGCAAATTGCAGCATTCGGCTTTTGCGCAACAGGGACAAACTTCCACATTTATTTTATACGAGGATGTTCACCTTATTTAAGAGCCTACTTAGTCAAGTAAAAATACCCGTTTTCTATTGCTGATCTTATAGTTGCATTTTACTATTTTTAAATATCTTTTTTCATTGAATCACTGATATCGATCCGTACAAAGACCGTTTTTAATTTTTTTTATTTTGTTTACAGATATGTTTCATTCGGATACTTTCATTTTCAAAACCGATATGGAAAGTGAAAGCATCCTCAAAAAAATAACCGCGTTCAAAATTGAAAAAGTAAAAACTGCCTACATACAGATCGATTTCAACTATCCAATGAAAAAAAATCATTTAAAATCTTGAAATGCAACAGATATATCTTTATAAATTCCTTACATAATATTAGCATTAGCGCACGGGTCTTTCCATTTGACCGAAGTAGCCTCTTAAGATTAGAAATTTAGCGTTTAAATGCACTGTAAAAAAAAAATCTGTGAAGGTACTAAACATTTTCTAGGAAACTGGGATTCCAAGAACTTTTCATGTAACGATAGCAGGAAAAATTCATGTAATCGATTCTGAAACTTGAATTTTTGCTGTTACCGTTACAGGAAAAGTTCTTGGAATCCCAGTTTCCTAGAAAAGGTTTAGTACCTTTGCAGATTTTTTTTACAGTGTGGGACGAACATTTCGATACTAAAGTACTTGTGGAAATTTTCCTCTGCGGTGATTTGCACTGTTTATATATCGCAAAGAAAGAAAAGAAAGGATTTAGATTGCAACAATCCAGGTATGTAAAAGTGGAGTCACACTGTATCTTGATGTAAAACGATTTTTACGTGATGAAAAGCACCATCTGAAACATTTTAGCTATTGTATCTACACTCTAAAAAAAAAAAAAAAAAAAAAAAAAAAAAAAAATTACTAAAATTTATTTTAGTAAAATTGTATTTCAAGAACCTTTTATGTAACAGCAACAACAAAATTTCATGTAATAGATACAAGTTTGCTCTGTGAATAATATAAAAAAAAATAAAGGTTACTAAGGTGTTTTTTTTTTTTTTTTTTTTTTTTTTTTTTCAGGAAATTCAGATTCCAAGAACTTTTTATGTAACGGCAGAAACAAAAAATCATGTAATAAATTCAGATTTGCACTGTGAATCAAAAAGTTTGCAAGGTTATTAAGAATTTTTTAGTAAAATTGTATTTCAAGAACATTTTTACGTAACAGCGACAACAAAAATAAAAGTAATAGATACAGATTTGTTCTGTAAATCAAAAAAAAAAAAAAAAAAAAATGTAAGGTTACTGCGAATTTTTTAGTAAAATTATATTCAAAGAACTTTTTATGTAACGACAACAACAAAAAAACATGTAACAAATACAGATTTACTCTGTGAATCAAAACATTTGCAAAGTTACTAAGAATGTTTTAGGAAAATCGGATTCCTAGAACTTTTTAGGTGACGACAACTAGAGTTACAGAATAATTTTAGTAAAACTGCTGTAATTTTAGTAAATTCTTTTATAAAGTTCTGTTGCTATGCTTACAGTATAAAAAAAATCAGGAAAGTTACTAAAAGTTTTCTAGAAAACTGGGATGCCTAAAACATTTTATGTAAAGGCAACAGCATAAACTCATGTAACAAATAGAGTTTTGCACTGAAAATCAAAAAATCTGTAAGGTTTCTAAAAATTTTCTAGGAAACTGGGATGCCTAGAACTTTTTATGTAATGACAAAACAGATTGCAGATAAAATTTTAGTCAGATAACTGTGATTTCAGTAAATTCGTTTGTAAAGTTACAGATTTCTGTAGCTTTACAAAAATTAGTTTTTTAGGTTTACTTTTTTTCTTACATAATGTACTGTTCGAATGTTTAGAGTGTTTATTCTAAAACAGTAATATTTACAAACGTTAAATTACTTCATATTTCAGAAGTGACATTAATTAACTCAACTGTTTACTTTAAAACCATAATAATTATAAAGGGTAAATTACTTTATAACTCAAAAGTGACATTAATGATATTAATATAATATCATTGTTTATTTAAAGCAATTCATAAGTAGTTGATTGCACATGATTGTGAAATCATTTTTGTTGATTACTTCAAGGACAATATTTTACTGTGAACGAACTTAGTTCAGTTTCTCTTATGTCTTTGTAAAGCACACACGGTGCTTATATTTCTCTTCGCTATGATTTCGCATACTTGGATAATATGTTAATCCAGTAACCGCAGCAGGAAACTGCATTCCTGTATCTTGTTTTCAATTTACTAAATGTTTCTTTAAGTTGTTAATATAACGCAAAAAAGATATATTAGTGTGAATTTATTTACACTTGACAACACCAAAGAACTGCCTCGTGAACCTCGGACACCATCATTATGGAGGCACCACCGGCGAGATAACCTGCACACATCGCTTTTTATGGATTACGCCGTCTCAAAGTCGCCGTAAAGGAGCACCCTTCAGCCCAGCTGTTTCAGATAAGTACATTTTGGTTTATTATCAGTTTGGCTTTGTTTTTTAACTTGGTTCCCTCATTATTTTAATAATGAGTCAAGAAGATTTAGAAAAGACAGCCATAAATTTACGTGGCAGAGCTAAATCTGCATTAACACGTATCACGAACTTCATTGACGCTGATCAAGTTTTTCAAAAGAATGATTTATTGAATAAATTAGAAAAATTAGAAACAGCTTATTTCGATTTTGATAAATATGATGCACAATTACCAGAAGAATCCTCGGAAATGGAGGAATTTGAAACAAAATATTATGAAACCAAAGCCAAACTGCAATCAGAACTTGAAAAATTTTCTATAAATAGTATGAATGCACATTCTCAAGTTGTTAATGAACAATTACCTATAGTTAATACAACTAATAATTTTAAATTACCCAGATTGAATATTGAGCAATTTGATGGTAATTTCAAAAACTGGATGTCATTTAAAGACTTATATTTATCGTTAGTGCATAATAATGCCAGTATAACAAATATTCAAAAATTTCAATACTTAAGAGGTTTGCTCGGTGAGGAGCCATCTTCAATTATAAAACATATACCCATTTCTGAAACCAGTTATGCAGAAGCATGGGAAAAATTATTGTCAAGATACGACAAAAAAAAACAAATTGTCGCAGCTCTTATCAAAACATTTATGGATATACCTCCCATTATTCATGCTAATGCACTTAACTTACGCAATATATCAGATATCTCTGACGAGGTAATTCGTGCTCTCAAATCAATCGATGTTAAAGCATCAGAGAGAGACATTTGGTTAATTCATATTCTTCTTCAAAAGGTTGATAATAAAACACGTGAAGAATGGGCTCAATATTCATCAAAGGATGATTTTCCTTCTTTTGATCAATTTATTCAGTTCATTAATGACAGATGTTTATCTTTAGAATTGTATAATAATGATTATACAGGGTTACATAAAAAAGAGAAACAATTTAATTTTCACAAAGCTCCCGCCAATAACGTTATCAAATGTTTATTTTGTAAAGCTAATCACTTATTGTACAAATGTATTAAATTTAAGGAATTAAATGTAAGAGATAGAAAACAATTTGTGAGAAAAAACAAATTATGTAGCAACTGTTTGTCTGACAAACACTACACATATCAATGTAATTCTACATTTAGCTGTCATCATTGTCAGCTCAAACACCATACGCTGTTATGCGAGAATAAACTACAAAATTATGCGATGTCAACTTCACGTTCGAATGAAAAACAGAGTCGGAAAAGCAAATCTGATTCAGAGGACCTTTCGATTCCTGATGATAATAAAAAAGAAGTTTCTCCTTCAATAAATTCTGTTCAAACATCTTTCGCACTTTTGCCCACTGCTACAGTATATATTTATGATTGCATGGGTCAAAAGCACACGTTAAGAATTATGTGTGACAGTGGCTCAGAATCTACGTTCGTTTCAGAATCATGCATGAAAGTGTTAGGATTCAAAAGGAAAAATGCCAGATTTCCCGTGAAAGGTCTTTCTAATTCAAAAATCGCAGTAACAAAGGGTTACGTAATGATTGATCTTATATCAATTCATAATGCTGACAGCAAGTTGTCAGTGAAAGCTTTTATTTTAGACGAATTAACAGCTCCATTACCTTCTGAGAAAATAAGTGAAGAGCATTATTCACACTTAAAAAATGTAAACTTGGCAGATCCACATTTTGGGACTCCAAATAAAATTGATGTTATTTTAGGATCAGATTACTTTTTTTCTATTTTGCTTCCTGGTCAAATAACATGTGCTCAGAGCAGTTTAATTGCGCAAAATTCCATCTTTGGCTTTCTCGTATCGGGAAAAATGCCTCATCTTAACACAACTCCTAATTCAATGCATAATTTACATACTTATGAACTTAATATTGATAATGAATTAAAACGATTTTGGGAAATGGAAGAAGTATTCAATAATAATGCTCAAATTCTATCTCCAGAAGAACAATTTGTTGAATCACATTTTCAGAAAACTTACTCAATCAATTCCGAGGGTCGTTTTGTAGTAAAATTACCTTTTGTTAAACCTACGACAGAATTAGGTAATTCTAGACCTGCCGCAATTTCTCGCTTGTTGGCGATGGAAAGGAAATTTAAAGAAAACCCAGAATTCGAAAAGCAATACAAGGATTTTATGCGCGAATATATACAGTTAGGCCATATGGAATTAATAACACAAAATGACATTAACGATTCTGAAAATGAACAATATTTTCTTCCTCATCATGCGGTTATTAAACCTTCTAGTACTACTACCAAGTTGAGAGTTGTGTTTGATGCATCATGTAATACTTCAAAAGGTAATTCCTTGAATTCAATTTTGGGAGTAGGTCCTAAATTACAACGGGACATATTTGAAATTTTACTTAATTTTCGAGTTCCGAAAATTGTTTTTCGCGCTGACATAGAAAAGATGTACCGCCAGATTTTAGTTTCTGAAGAAGATCAAAATTATCAGAAAATAGTTTGGAGGTTTAACTCTAATGAGGAAATAAAAAATTTCAAATTAAAAACGGTTACTTATGGGCTAGCTCCAGCGTCTTATCTAGCCACTAAATGTCTCAAACAAATTGCTGATGATTATACAAAAAATGCTGTTATTTCTCAAACATTAGAGAAAGATTTCTATATGGATGATCTACTTTCAGGCTCAAACACTGTTAGCGAGGCAATAGAAACTTGTAAAGAAATTACCGATGTTTTGCACGCGCATGGTTTCCACTTAAGAAAATGGAATTCAAATTCAAAGGAATTTCTTAGAGAGTTTGAAGATGATTCCAATACCGAATCGAATTTTGAAATAATTCCTAGTGATAACGGAAGCTCTAAAGTTCTAGGATTAAGCTGGAACTCTTCTTCAGATACTTTTATTTTCAAGGTTTCACTAAATCTCACTCCACCTCTTACAAAGAGGCAAATTTTAGCAGAATCTGCTAGAATCTTTGACCCACTGGGTCTAATTTCACCATGTACTGTAACTTTAAAAATATTTTATCAAAAACTGTGGTTGACAAAAGGGGACTGGGACACTATTGTTCCAGAACATCTAACCGAGGAATTATTCAAATTTCAAAATTCATTCAATGAAATCAATCAATTTTCGATACCAAGATGTGTTACGCTTTCATCCGAGAATGCCTTTGAATTACACGGATTCTCCGATGCGTCAACACTAGCTTATGCTGCCGCAATTTATTGCCGACAAACTTGCAATGGAAAAACCAATGCTTTTCTTTTGGTTTCTAAAACAAAAGTTGCACCAATCAAGCAAATTTCTGTCCCTAAATTAGAACTTTGTGGTGCTCACTTATTATCTAAATTATTCCGCACAGTTATGGACACACTAAAGAATTACAAGTTCGATATTTTTGCATGGACTGATTCTAAAGTAGTCCTTTCATGGTTATCCGCACACCCTCGCAAGTGGAAAACATTTGTGGCGAACAGAACCTCTCAAATAACAGAAGTTTTACCTACGAAGCACTGGGGACACGTTCCCTCAAAAGAAAATCCCGCAGATATCGCTTCTCGCGGTATTGACCCAAAGGGTTTGCCGGAATGCGAGCTATGGTGGAAAGGGCCAAGCTGGCTACTTCTAGACCCATCTAATTGGCCGAAAGACGACTTAAATGTTGATGAATTCGATGAACAAATCAAATCTGAGCAAAGATCGGATCCCATTTTTTCATTTCACATGCAGCCTTCAAATGATGTACTAGATAATTTGTTTCAAAAGCACTCTTCACTTTCAAAAATTATCCGCATTCTGGCATATTGCCTAAGATTCATTAAAAAATGCAAAAATGCTAATGAATATCAAATCCCTTCAACAGTACTTACATCTAACGAAACAAAATCTGCTGAAGAAATGATCGTTCTTTGGATTCAAAATTCTTACTTTAAAGAAGAGTTAAAATGTATCAAGGAACAAAAACCTCTAGCTAAGAAAAGCAAATTACACTCCCTATATCCGTTTATTGATGCTAAGGGTATCTTACGGGTGGGAGGACGCCTGCAAAATTCACAGTTAGCATTTAATCACAAGCATCCGGTAATACTTCCATCACAACATAAAATGAGTGAACTATTGATAATACAACAGCATATTGCCACTTTACATGCTGGACCTTCTCTACTATCGCACATTATAAAACAATCTTTTTGGATAGTTGGTGGAAAAAAGCTCATCAACAAATGCATTAATAGATGTTTAAAATGTTTCAGATATAAGAAAACTATTACAACTCCTCCATTAATGGGGAATTTACCTAAACCTCGAGTAAATCTTGAACGCCCCTTTTTTGCCAGCGGAATTGATTACGCAGGCCCCATATCCATTAAATTTAGCAAGGGTAGGGGTGCAAAAACAACCAAGGGTTACATTGCCTTATTTATTTGTCTTGCTACGAAAGCGGTCCATATAGAAGCTGTAAGTGATCTAACAACTGAAGCATTTATAGCAGCTCTTCGACGTTTTAGTGCAAGAAGAGGTACCCCACGTCACCTTTATAGTGACAACGGGAAGAACTTTCTCGGGGCATCAAGAAAAATCGACCAAATACAGAGGGCATGGTTGTCATTTCCTAAAAATGAAATCATGTCTCAATATTTAACTGAAAAATCCATTGAATGGCATTTTATCCCTCCTTCTTCCCCCCACTTTGGCGGAATTTGGGAGGCTGCAATAAAATCCGCGAAATACCATCTCAAAAGAGTAATAGGAGCGACACTTCTAACTTTCGAAGAGCTCGCCACCCTACTTAGCCAAGTCGAAGGCTTACTGAATTCGCGACCTCTTATACATTTAAATGACAATGATAGTGACTGCATAAATGTTCTCACACCCTCACATTTTCTTACAGGTGATGTAATTTTCTCGCTACCTGAAGAGACCTCATCTATTACGAGCAACCCTAGAAATCGCTGGGAGCTGCTGCAAAATTTAAAAAGAGGATTCTTCCATCGATTTAAGAAGGAATATTTGAGCTCGCTTCAAAAAAGAGGAAAGTGGAGAGTCGAGCAACGTAATCTTCAACCTGGACAAGTTGTGCTACTCCTTGATGATGCCCAGCCACCAGACTCTTGGCCATTGGGCCGGGTAAAAGAGGTGCATCCAGGAAAAGACGGACATGTCCGTGTTGTGACCATACAGTGTAAAGGGTCTTATTTGAGGCGACCAGTACACAAATTAGCTCTCCTCCCTATATATCAGGACTAAGGCCTGATAGGGTGGGAGTGTGTTCGAATGTTTAGAGTGTTTATTCTAAAACAGTAATATTTACAAACGTTAAATTACTTCATATTTCAGAAGTGACATTAATTAACTCAACTGTTTACTTTAAAACCATAATAATTATAAAGGGTAAATTACTTTATAACTCAAAAGTGACATTAATGATATTAATATAATATCATTGTTTATTTAAAGCAATTCATAAGTAGTTGATTGCACATGATTGTGAAATCATTTTTGTTGATTACTTCAAGGACAATATTTTACTGTGAACGAACTTAGTTCAGTTTCTCTTATGTCTTTGTAAAGCACACACGGTGCTTATATTTCTCTTCGCTATGATTTCGCATACTTGGATAATATGTTAATCCAGTAACCGCAGCAGGAAACTGCATTCCTGTATCTTGTTTTCAATTTACTAAATGTTTCTTTAAGTTGTTAATATAACGCAAAAAAGATATATTAGTGTGAATTTATTTACACTTGACAACACCAAAGAACTGCCTCGTGAACCTCGGACACCAACATGTACAGATAAAAAGTTAGAGAGCATACAGATTTTGTCAACTTAACATCTGTAGAATTACATTTTTTTTTTCAGTGTACAAGTTTTATAGATTGACATCTTTTATTTATACAGTGTACAGATAATATTTTAGAAAGCATGCAGATTTCGGTAACTTTAAATCTGTAAAATTGCAGAATTTTTTTTTTTTTTTTTTTTTTTTTTTTTTTGTAGTATATATTTCAAAAATTAAACATTTTTAAATTAACTATTGTTAACAACAAGAAAGAAAAGTCTATGTCAAATATTATCATTAGTTTTTTTAACTTCATTTTCTAACATATTCCATACATATTTGCCTATAAATTTTAGTAGTAGAACTATAACAGGCATCACTCCAACTGAAACTTTATAAAAGCAATCATTATTAAAAACTGAAAATTTTATTATTTAATAAATTTTTTTTAATCTTATGCAATGCTTATCCAAATATTTTTATTAGACAAAATTTATAGTTCAGAAAACATTTATGTGAACTGGGTCAAATTGATTCATTGGAGAGATCTAAAAGCAGTCGTACACTGTAAAAAAAAATCTGGAGACCTACAAAACTAGTTTTTGTATAACTACAGAAATCTGCATGCTTACTAAAATTTCATCTGTAAGCAGGATATAATATTATCTCTCGCATAGTACAAATACATGAAATATTCTAGTTTCACCTGTCAGCCAATCAAAAAGATTTTTATTGATGACGTAATGCGTATTCATCCAGCAACAGAAGCGTGAAAGGCATCCATGTTGAATCCAATGTTGATAAGGATTTCAAGTTAGGTTGTAAGTAAATATTTCTTATTTATGAACTAATTTTGTTATATTTTTGTTTTACTTGATTCATAGTTATTAACACAGTAAGGGCTGTTTCAGTTTGATTTAAAATGTAACATCACTTAGCCAGGTATTGATGGCTACTTTTCCTATTTATATCTGAGAGCTAAATATTTATCATCCATCAAATGACTTTTATTTACGTCGGTATTAATAATATTTGTGCAGTTTCTCAAATGTCAGTTCTCAAGGTATATTTTGAAATTCTATTAAACTTTCAGCCTGCAGTATTGTTTCTTTCATATTTGTAACGAAATTACTATAAGTAATATATCAAGTCGTTTCGGAGAGTTTAAGAATACTACTAAAAATAAAACAGTTGGAAATACAAAAGTTAAAAACTCAAAATTCTGTAGTGGCTTTGCTACAATGTTTAAGTTGAATGAAAAGATTACACAATTACATTTTGGAAAACTTTATATTTTTTTTAAGTTAGCTATTGTATAAAATATAATAACTACTTAATTAATATAAGCTATTAAACTACCTTTTCCTTTACTAATTGTTTAATATGGAACGTAGGTGTATTGATGTTTAAAAGTAGGTGGGTGAGGAAAGAGTAGGGAGGAATGGGACTGTTGGAGGAATGGGACAATAAGATTTCCTCTTTATTTCACATTTTTACCATTTCATCCAATGGTACAAGATGAAGTAATAGTAGCCAAATTTTCAGTTGAAAAAAGTTCTGATCTATATAAGTTTGCAATTGTGTAAAGCAAAAGATTATTTCAGGAATGAAAAGTAAATTTGCTTCATATGCTTTTTATATTTTTTGCACATTAGCGACTCGTTTATGCACAGCTGTGATACTTTTCCTCCACGTTAGACTATTTGAGCCTTATAGGTTTGTTTTATTACTGTCTCATATCTCCTTGTCAGTGGAGAAGTATGGGAACTATTTAGAAACTTACAATTTCTTTAATTATAAAATACCTTTTTCATGTTATGTTTATGTATTGTTCAGGGAGATTAAAAAGTGTTTAACCTTGCACTCTATAAATTGAAATTTTAGTTTTTGTGTCAAACAAAGTTTATTTTCTGTAAAAAGTGTCCCACACCACTCCATTCTCCCCTATAGCTACCTACTTTTAATAACCAATATTTTTGTTTCATGAAACGCTTTTGTTTGAATCTTAATCCTTAACTCCAGTTAAATTTCACCGACCACTGCAATATTCAGTTTTGACAGTATTTGTCAGGTACCCTTTATACAACCCAAAAATCTATTTTTCAAATAGTTTCCAAGTAAATATGATTTTTAGTAACGTTAAAATAAAATGCATACAAAAATGCCCATTAGAAGAGAAATTATGTCTAATACACTTTAAGCTTTTCATACATGATCAACGGGTGATTTAATATTTTAACACGAAGTAACTTGCAAAAACAATTACATCAACAGTTGGATGATTTCAACTTTTAGAGCATGTACAGTAGGTAGGGGGGGGGGGGAGATATGCACTTCCTTAAATTTTTATTTTTAATGAACACATTGGTCTAAACTTATGTAACGAATGATTAAAATATTATATTAGGACCTTAGGCATGGGTCACGATCAATCAATATGTAGCCAAATTGTAATTTTCAAAAAGCATTGTTTTGCATATCTTTGCCCCATTGGTAGGGTAAAAGAACTCAGTAATGAGGCAAAGTGCGCAGTGCGTATTTCTCTCGAGAGCCCATTTCTCCTGAAACGAATGTGTTATGTAAAAGCATTAATAAACTTCTCTAGTATTTTTATAGTCAAGCTGAAAATAATAAATTAAACCTAAAAAATAGCAATCTGGGAGATGGTAAATAGCAGTTAACCTCTAACTGTTCAGACAAAAATTGTTCCAAAAATAATATGATCGGTACTCGAGACCGCTTGATCGTAGAATGAAGAAAAGTGTTGATTGACTCATAAAATTATATGTATGCACTAAACTTTATGTAAAAACCTATTATAATAAAAACGCTTTCATTTAGAAGTCTCTAACAATTCTACTAAGAAAACAAACGAATCAAAATTAAACTATAACGAGAGTTTTTTAACTGAAAATTACAAGCTAAATTGTGAAAACTAAATATAGAAACTATCTGTGAGGCCGTTAACAGGAGTTAAGGGTCAAGACTTAACAGAAAAATATATCATGAAACAAGAATATTGGTTTTTAAAAGTTAAGTAGATACTTAGGTTTTATGTTATAAAAAAAATAGAAAAAGGGGAAAAAGTTAACTAGCTTATTTTGGTTAAATAGCTATTATATTTTATACAAAAACAACAAAGAAAAAAAATAGTGTATAGAGCTTTCAACTACGTAATTGTAAAAATCTTTGAAACTTGTGTGCATTTTTGAGCCAAGACAAATGCATACATTTACCCCATTTTGTAGTATTTTGCTTAACCGGCTACCTTTAATTTTAAACAAATGCGATCAAGGTTATCTACAAGATATATAGAAGCTAAGAGCTGCATTTTTTGGATTTGTAAAAATTCAAGATATTATCGGCAAACAAATAAAGTAAAATTTTAAAAATACTAGATCAAAATTCGAAAATTTAAACTTGTCTCATTTTTTCGGCATGAAGTGTTACTTTTTTGATATGATTTTAATACACAATTACTACACATGTAATCAAACTGCTACGTGGCGGTCATGATTGTACAAACATCGTTTCATGTTAAATCAGCCAGTGCGAGATGGGGGCGGGTGAAAATAGGTACTAAGGATGAGCTCCAGTGTATTTCTTCTATAATCTTCTGTAGGGGAGAGTGAGGAGTAATGGGATATTTTCATAAAATAAGAAAATCAACTTTGTTTGACACAAAAATTTAAATTTATAGAATGCAAATTAAAGCACTTTCTAATGTCCTTGAACAATATAGAAACATAATTTGCAGAAACTATTTTATAATTAAAGAAATTGTAAGTTTTAAAATGTGACCAATACTTCCCTACTATTAGGGGAGGTATGGGGCACCCCTAAAACGAAGCCATAAGCCACAAATAGTCTAGTGTCAGGTAGATATACAAAATAAGAAAGATTGGAGATTTTTAATAACAGTTTCACAACATCAAATAACAGTACCTTCATCAATAAGTGGAAAATTCATATTGTGATCAGAGGTCACCTAAAAATTTACCAGTTCAATTCATTTACAACTTGAAGGAAATTAATATATTTATAATGTTATAATTAATATACTACCCACTAAAAATACTTGCAAGTTAGTAATTTACATCAATCTTATTAAAAAGAAGGAATTAGACATATCTTTTTTCTCCTACTCTTTTTTATTTGCAACTTCTTGCATAAACAAAAAAAGCTGCTTTTTGGCATTGTTTAAATTATGCATAACATACAGTATAATGTTCGATAAATAAAGACATTATTATATCTACTCATAATCAAGTCATTAATAGGCGAAAATCTTAAAGTATATGAAGAAAATTTACATTTGATTCTTGAAATTATCTTTTTCTTTATACGATTGCAAGCTTATGTTGATCAGCACTTTTTCAACTGAAGATTGGCGTACCATTGGTTTATTTAGTGTGTGATTTATGAAGTATTTAGAATGATACATTAAGAGGGGCCTACTGTCCAATTGTTCTCACTGTCCCATTCCACCCCACTCTCCCCTTTAGAAATTGTTAAAAGTGTTGTGATGTGTTTTCTCATATTTTGCGAATAAACTTTGTGTTTTCTTCGAAAAAGAAGCGTTTTATGCTAAAGTTTTAATTTTGATAACCTAGGATTAAACATGAAAAATTAAGTGCAAAACCTAAAGGAATATGACAATCGTAAATTCTTTTGTGAGTTCTTGTAAATAAACAGTTATATACACCTTTTTTAATACCAAACATATCATAATAAGCTTGGATAGCATAATCGGACTTTGTTCCAGGATTATTGTAACTATGGGGCTTGGCAAATATAACGTTATCATTTTAGGAAGGAAGGGGGGGGGTCTGGCACACGATATCGTAAGATATTTCTACGGGGAGGAGTGTGGTCTTTTTGATGTCAATATCACTTTTTCATCCAACAAAAATTTTCTCTTTTTATTTGTAACAATCTTTGTTTCAAAATAGCATGTTATCTCTTTTGAGTCTGTTATCTATAATTATGAAAATATAAAGTTATTATAAAAATCGCTAAATTATAAAATTATCTAATTTTGAAATGAAGAATACCTCCACGTTTTGCATCCATATTCTTCTGTCATATGTATACATATATAATCATGGTTCGAGAAATTATATGTGAAGAATATTTGTATTGAAGCTTTTGTTCACTAATAAATAAATGAAAGCGAAAGAATGTTTTCCTCTTACTTTGTAGATTAGAATTTCTATCCCCCTTCCCCATTTTCCGTGCAGGAAAAGTGCAATAAGACAATATTACTGTTGAATGCTTTATCTAAAAAAACACTATTATAAAATACTTTCTAATGGTAACTACTTTTTAAAAGTGTTTTTCGATAGAAAGTAATGTTTAATTACTTCTCTTCATTTAAATAAATAAATATGCTAAATATAAATGTAACCAGTTTTGTTTATCACTCCAAAAAAGAAATAAATTCTGAAAAAAGAAAAAAATCCGTATTGATAACTTTATCATTACAAGGGTGGTGGTGGTGGAGCGGGGGGGGGGGATTCGAGAGATAGTGTATGATATGGAAATTGGAGAGTCCAAAACTTCCAAAAAGCTGATAACGTTATATATGCATAACCCCTATGTTAAAATATATTATTATTTTATGTCAATTTGTATTTTCATTTTGAACTTTTTTTTAATTTAGATCCGCCGAAAAATAATAAGAATTGTTATGAGTGATGTATAGAAACATTTAAGCAGAGAAATTTAGAAAACAATTGCTAGAAGAAACTGACAATCAAACTAATTAACTACTCACGGAATTCAACTGATCCCTGCAAATTTTAAAGAATAATCATCCTACTTCTTAGAAGATGTAAGTATGTTTTTTTTCTATGACATGCATTTCAATTATCTTTCAAAATACCCTTTTAGCATATTAGCAAGCAACTAATTCTCTTCTGTGTGATACATATATATATTAATGGATTATACTCAGACTATATTTTGTACTATTATTTTAAAGATAAATACCATTCTGTATAAATTTTAATGATTCATTATTTTATTTTGAATATAAAAAATTTTAATGCAATTACTTATCAGTGATTAAATGGTGTTTTCAATCAGATGATTTTTTTAAATAGTTGATTAAAATCATAATTTTTATAAATGTTAAAAATTAGATAAAGTATAAAAATTTAAAATGGACATAATTTCAAAAGTTTCTGTGGATATTTTGCTTTATGAATGAACAATACAAAACGTGCTATAAATAATTTCCCAGCTAAATTATTCCTTAGACTTGTAAAATATTAAATAAAATAGTTTTGTAAAACGAAATAATTTATCTGGCATAAAATCATTTCAGTTAAAACTGGTACTTAAATCTAACAAAATGTGCTGTATCGTAATTTATTTAACTAATAAAGTCATTCATATTTTTTATAAAATAAGCATAGCAAGTATATATTAAATTTATCCAAGTAAAAAAAAGGTACGTCTTGGCAGAATGTTATTTTCTCAGCCTGCTTTTGCAATTACAAATTTATAGCAAATTGGGATTAATGGAAATTAAAGTGATAGTTAATCAAAAACTTTATTAAAGAAATATATAAGAGAAAAAGAACTAATTGGTATAAAAATTTTAAATGTAAAAAAAACCTCTACGGTTGCGTTTGAATGCATGTTTTTATCAAAAAATATTTTGTGTACAAGTTTACATTTAAGCAATTAGCATCATTTTTTCTAAATACAAATGCAAAACGGTCTGAAAGATTTTTCATTGTTATTTGTGATACTAACTAATGAAATTTTACTTAAGTGCACTTTTTATTAGTTCTGTAATTTACTTATTGGTCGCTCTAGGTCATATTGAAGCTTTGCAACAACCTGCTTCTTTTAAAATTGTCAAAATTTACTTTGATAAGAAAAAAAATAGGGAAATTCACCTTTTGTAGTAACCAGAGATCATTTAACAAGAATTTCTTACATTATGCATTATTTCTAAATCTGTGTGCCCAACACTTTATAAAAATATAGAACTTTATTTAGAAAAAACAGGATTTTGATAAATCATGTTGTCTTTTTTGTAAATTATTAACATTAAAAGCTAATATTACCTTATTTTTTATATAAAAATATTATGTACTTTTTTCTTATTTTATTAATAAAGATATTGCAAATTTATTTTCTCAAGAAACAATGTCTTTTGTTAAAAACTAGTGCCTTTTTGGGGGAATGACTACATGGCTACGTTTTTTTTTGTAGAATGAATACTAAATTATTATTTTAGCAATTAAAATATAAATATAAGTATTGTTTTCTTAGATAATAAATTCATAATTAATTTTATATACAGTTTTAAAAATTTTATGATAAATGCAGTCAATAATTTTAATGTATGTAAATATTAGTTGTATTTAATATGGTTTTACATAATTATTACAAAATATTTTTATATATAACATTGTATACTACTGACTAATGTAAATGATAGCAGTTTTTAGCTCACGGGCTATCATAGCCTGAGAGCTTATGTGCCCGTCCGTTCTGTATGTATGTTCATACGTTCGTAACGCGATAACCCATGATAAAAATATCGGATCCACTTGAAATTTTGTATATAGGTATATCCTGATAAGGCGCTTCCCTGATTAGTTTTTGGAGTTCTTTCGATATGTATAACAGGGGGAACGGTGGGCTCATGCCTCTCCCCTTAATTGTTAGAAACGGGATTTTCATGCAGAATTATCAGTTTTCATTCAAAATTTAGATATAGGATCATTCTGATGAGGCGATTCCGTGACTGTTATTAGGTTTTCATTGAATAAGTATAAACAGGGGGAACGGGGGGGCTCATGCCCCTCCCCTTAATTGATATAAACGGGATTTTCATACAGAATTAAGTTTTCCTTCAAAATTTAGATATAGGTTCATTCTGATGAGGCGATACCGTGGCTGTTATTAGGTGTTCATTGAATAAGTATAAACAGGGGGAGCGAGGGGCTCATGCCCCTCCCTTTAATTGATATAAACGGGATTTTCATGCAGAATTAACAGTTTTCGTTCAAAATTTAGATATCGGAAAATTCTGATGAGGCGAGTCCGTAGCTGTTATTAGGTGTTCATTGAATAAGTATAAACAGGGGAAACGGGAGCTCTAATGCCCCTCCCCTTAACTTGTATAAATGTATTTTTCAAGCAGACTTGTCAGATTTCGTTCAAATATCTGAATAGTTTAGGAAGTTTAATGGTTAAGTATAAAAGAGAGGAATAACTCTTCTTAAATTATATAAATGCTAAATGGGTTTTTATTAAGAATTATCCGATTTGCTCTGAATTTTAGATATAGATTTTTATATGATAAAGCATGTCCTTGATAATTTAGGAGGTTCAATGATTAAGTATAAAAAAGGAAAAAGGGGAGAGCTGTTTTCCCTTCTTAATGTTTTTTTCGAACGGAATTAACGAAAATACAAGGCTGTAATCTACAATTAGTATGCGTAGCCTGTGAGCTCAATGCCGTCAGTTTAACTGGGCAATATTCTTTTTATTATAATTATTGTAATCACTAAAAATTATAATGAAAGTTTTAAAACATGTTTTTTGTTAGCAATTAGGGATTTAATAGTTTTGGGAACCTAATTGTTTCTGGTTTTTACTTCTGGAGGGGGAGGGGATCATAAAAATCAGATTTTTTTAATGTAAAAAAAAAAAACATGATTCTTTAACCATATTTTTCACCAAGAAAAGGTGCAAGCTGAATTTTGTTTGCACTCTCTTAAAGTTTTGGGCGGTTTTCTTGCTAAGAAATTCATTTAAAATCTGGAAAAAAAAAAACACTCCCGTGGCATAAATATATTATTGAACTACATTTAATTTAGATAATGCGATTAGAAATTACTTCTGGCATTTGCTTTACAAAACATGCCTATAAGCACTATCTCTTGAATAAGAAGGTATATTGTGTCCGAGTATTGTCTAATTATTTTGACATGCTGTCAAAAGACAATAACACTCAGAAATGTTGGGGAATTTTCTAATTCACAATTTCAATATCGTGAATGCCTTCAGGACATTCTTTTTGTGCCAGTTGAGCAGTTTTAATGCAACATATGTAGCATTCATAAAGCATATTTAATATTTCTTATGTGTTATTGTACCATGTACCGACAGATTTTATATTTTTATTTAATAAATGACAAGCATGTCAAAATTTTTAAAATACGACTTTTTCGTTATCATATGGTTCTACAAATACATTTTGTATGAAATTATAGTTGAATAATGACAGTAATTTACGATTTCTTAATGTTATATCAGCATATTGACTTTTCTATAATAGTATATTTATTTAACTTTTTATGTTAACATTGTTTTCTTCTTTAGGTGCAGGAGGAAACACAAATTAGAATTAAATATATTGTGAGCCTTCTTTACAGTGAAGGTTCAGTTAAGTCAGATGAGGAACCAGAAGCACTACTCCCACATCCAATTGTGGGATACTCAACAATTATATGTAAAGGAATTGAAAAATAAGAGCCAAGTTCTCATAGGAGAATTAGATTTTTTGATGCTGCGTTTTGTTTATTTCGTATTTTATTTAATTCATGTGTTATTCAGTATTCAACACTGAGTTTAAAATGCATGCTTCTTTGCAGATATTTCTGACTATATTCATGCATGAGGAATTCCAATTACATAACTATACAAATTATGTAAGATTTGTAAAATGTGTCACATTAAAAAAATGTTTACAAATATGTTATTGTAATGAATGCATTAATTTGTTGTTTAGAAATAAAATTTATTCATATTTCAATGTATCTTGTCATTTAATGATATTACACTTATTAGTTGTACAAGTATGCATGAAGCATTTATAATAAACTGGCAGCTCATAATGCTTTCTAAAGAAATATAGCTTCCTTTTTGTTTCCATTTATTTTCTTCTTTCAGAAAATGTCTTTAGACATCTCTATCATCAAATACTACTACGTACTTAAAAATGTGAAATCAGCTCACAATTATAGTTGATATGTCCAAGATGCATTTTTGAATAAATTCATATCGTTCAATCGCAAGAAAAGTGACAAATCTCGCACAAATTCATTTTGAATATTATTCCACTAATAGTTGTGTTATAGGTGCGACTTACTACACAAACATTTTCATACGTGTAGATAAGCAGAAAATTACTTTCTTATGCTATATGTCCATTTATGACAACATAGGAGAGGTGGTTTGTGTGGGGAGGTAAAACTGTCCAACCTTCCAAACCTCATTATACAACTTCATTTTTAAGTGTTTTATGCTTTTATGCACGTTTACTTTCCTGCGATCAGATTTAAATGCTATAATTTCATGTTACAAAAAAAAGAAAAAAAAAAGCAAACTTCTCTTTTGCCTATGTGAAATTTTATTTTCGTCCAGATGTGACCTTTTCTTGTGGGTGAACGATATGTTAAGGTGTGTATGTCATCTCTGTTGTATATGTAACAATTTTAGTTAGAGATTCTACTTGGATTCTACTATTTCTTATTGAAGTAACCACAGTAGAATCATACTAAATTCCCACATCCATCTTTATGTATCTTTAAGCAAATTTAGAGTTTGAAAAGTGTGACCTATCAATAATTTAATTTTTCTTTTTAATATTTAAATTTGAAACATACCTCACAAGAAGATAAAGTATTAAAAAATGTGTTGTGTACGTTAATGGAGTATAAGTCTAAAAAAGAGACATATCAAAGGAAGAAGAATCCTATTGATCGCTGATAACTGTATAGCGCATTCATAAAAATAAGAATAAAAGGTACAAAAAAAAAATTTCCTTGAATGAGAAATTCAAGGTAAGAAATTAATTTTTTTTCAGATGTTACAAATGTTTTTCTGACATAGAATCAGTTACTGTGCAGTGTTTCAAATATATAGAAGATACTTGTTAATAAAATTCTTATCAGTTGAGAATTTAAAGAAACTACGTAAAGAAAATGTCAAAAAAAGAAAAAAATTGCAAGACTACTGTATTTCTACTTCTAATTTATAAGCATATTTATACATGGTTCGTACGCATCAGGGGATGCCTGGGATTTTAGGTGGTTTTTCACCAGAAAATTCGCAAAGTACTGATTTCTATATCTAATAATTGAATTTTCCCCATTAAAAAAAAGGCAAATATTACTTTACATTCTGGTTCAATATCCTTGAAGCGTACGAACCCTGTTATAGAAAACGAACAGAAAGTATTTCTAATTATATACAGGTTTTCAAATCATGTATAGTATTATATGAGGCACAGTGCTTACTTATAAATACGGAGTGTAGTCCTTAAAGGTTGTAAATTTTATTTGCCTCAGTTACATTGAAATTCTATTTAAATGTGAAATATTTTTTATAAACTTACTAATGGTACTTTATTTAAATTGTTTCTTTTGGACTTCTTTTTTTTTAATTTAACTGAAAACTGTTATACTTATCTGCTCATTTAGCTCCATTGCTATAATGTTAATTTTAAATCGATATTATTATCCTATTTAAATACATAAAATGAAACTTTTGTCAGATTTCTCATGCATAACATACAAATATTCATGGAAATTGCTGTGGTAATACTGAAACACATGTCGGGCCATATTGCTTATTTTGCATCAAAATATTTTGATACATGACGAAAACACCTCTCAAGGTATTTTTAAAAAGTAAAAATTCAACTTCATATTGAAAGAATACCGTAACAACAACTCTAATTAATATAACTTTTAGTTAAAAAATGGAATACAACTATAAACCATTATTAAGCCACTGCAAAAATTTTATAGTTGCATATAACTTTTGATAAGTATAAATAAAATGTTAGATAAAATAAAATAATAAATAACAAATTACTGCATTGACTCTTGCAAAATTGCAAAGAATTTTTCCTGCGTGAGTACAAAAACTGCTTTAAATACACTACCGAAAAGACAGATTTGAATACTAAGAATTTTTCTGACGGTACCTTAATAAAGTTACCAGAAATATTTGCTAAATTACATAAAAATTTTTGGGTGCAATACTAAAAAAATTGCTGTAAATATACTGTAAAATCTGTCTCAAATTTGCAAAAAAATTCCTAGTAAATACACTAAAAAATTCTTTGTAAGTTTACTAAAAAATATTAGAAAATTCGCAAAATATTGTTTAGTAAACGCACTAAACAATATTCAGTACGTTTACTAAATAATACGTAGTGAATTTTCGAAAAATTCTTTAATAAATTCCCAAAACAATAGCTAGTTACTTTATTAAACATTATTTAGTAAGTTTACCAAAACTAATTTGAGAAATATCCTTAAAAATCGTTCATAAATTTACTAAACAACATTTAGTAAATGTACAAAAAATTCTTTGGTAAGCTTCCTAAATGATCGTTAGTAAGTTTATTAAATAATGTTTAGTAAATTTTCAGAAGATTTATTAGAAAACGCCCTAAATTCATTAGTATGTTTACTAAACAATATTTAGTAACGCTTACTAAAGCAACTTTTGTAATCTTACATGATTTTCTTTTGTTGCGGTTACATAAAAAGTTCTAGGCATCCCAGTTTCCTAGAAAATGTTTAGTAACCTTACAGATTTTTTTTTACAGTGTATAACACATTTAATTAGACAAATTCTGATTTTTATAAGACAGATTGCCTCAATAATGCAATAAAACTTAAAAACAAATGTCGATACAAAAAATAAAAAGAAAAAAAAAATGATTTTTAAGATAAAATTTGAAAACATATATCTATATACACACATGCATATGCCGGGTATTCCAAAAATGACTGATGGATTTTAAAATTCAATAACTTGCAAATGGTGACAGCTATTTAAAAAAAATTTTGCATGAGGGTTATGTATAATGTCAGGAGTTTTTTTACCGTAATTTTTTATTTTAGTTTGCATCTCAAACAATAGGTGGCGCTGACGACGATTGAAGGCCAGGTGATCAGTGCTGAGTGAAGCGTCGACCTAATTTTTTAAATTAAAAGTTTTAAAAGTTTTCTAATTTTTTTCGTGTTTTCTTACACATGATTCTTTCGGAAAAGTAATTTATATTTTAAATTTAAAGAGTAAAATATGTATAAAATAAAGGAATAGCCACTGATGAAAAAAAAAAACTTTTATTATTAGTATTAAATGTCAAAGCATGAAGTCATAATAATAATGCGTCATAATGTTATTTCTATAAGTAGAAAGTAACTAAGTAAATGTTAAAACGAAATAATAATTTAAAAAAAAAAAAAAAAAAAAAAAAAAAACGTGTTTTATTAATAGTACACCAGACTCGAAAGGATTAATAAGATAATGATGAAGTAAAAGAAAGTAAATAGAACCGATTTATTAAAGAGAAACAAGCTTTTATCTTCTGAACGTGAAACGATTAGTAAAACTTTTTTCCTAATTATTGGACACATAAACTAAAGAATGCAGTTCTACCCATTTTTGTTTGTAATTGCTATCTATTAAGTTCCCCATCGGTGCAAGACGACATGAAATGCTAGATGAGACGTTCGGCAAATCAAGCGTTCCTCTGTTATTTTTTTTTCTTTCTGTTTAGCCATCAGCAAGTAAGAAGAGTTTTCACTAAGATAAACATATAAAAAGAAGATGAAATATGAATTTCCAAAGCCTAGTAACCCCGATTCCAGACTAGTTTCGTTTGGAAATTCTCTCCCGCGGTGTGCACGCGACACCAGCTGAAATATGAAATTTATGTTAAAATGGCTAGTTATGAAAACACCATTAATTAATGCAGTCGTTGAGTTGTTATCGTGTAAACAAAGGCGGGTGACTTTAAAACCGATGATTTGTAAGAACTGGATAGGATGACCGAGTCGGGACGTTACTGCACTTTCCATATGAAACTGCTTTTCCCTCCGTACACTGTAAAAAAAATATGCAATTCTACATACATAAAGTTACCGAAATCTGTATCCTTATTAAATTTTATCTATACACTGTACAAAAAAGGTGCACAGTAAAAATCTGTTAAATTTACGGCGCAGCAATGTTACCAGAAGTTTTTGCCGTAAAAATTGCAGCAAAATTAGACGTAATAAAAAAATTATATCTAATTTTGTTGCAATTTTTGCCGTAAATTTCGCGTTTTTTTTTTTTTTTTTTTTTTTTCTTTTTTTTTTTTCTTTTTTACAGTGTGTAAATTTACAAAACTATTTTTGCAAATTTTTGTACAGATTTCTGTAGTTTTACAAAAGAATTTACTAAAATTACAGTAATGTTACTAATTTTTTTTTTCTGTAAGTTACGTAGAATATTCTAGATATTAAAATTTTACTAACTTTACAGATTTATTTTACAATGTAATTAAGATTAAGGAATGACACGGTTGGGACGCCAAGCCCATTCACATAAATTTAACTCTAAAATTTTATACTCAGTTATATACAGCTAATTTTTATCCAAATGTTTATAGATACTTTAATTCAAGTGCACTATAAATTTAAAAAAAACTATAATCCTACAAACATAAAATTGCCAAATCAGTATGTTTACTAACATTTTATGTGAACACTGTACAAGAAAAGATGTAAATATACAAAACAAATTTTTTTGTAAAGCTACAGAAATCTGTAACTTTACAAGCGAATCTATTAAAAGTTATCTTACTAAAATTTTATCTGCAACCTGGGTTGCAATTACATGATATATTCTAGGCATCCCAAGCTTCCTAAAAAATTCTTAGTAACCTTTCCAGATTTTTTGATTTTCAGTGCAAATCTCTATCTGTTACATGAATTTTTGCTGTTGCCGTTACGTAAAATGTTCTTAGTTCCTAGAAAACTTTTAGTAACTTTAAAAACTTTTTTTTTTACATTGTAGCTTCACAAAATAATCTACTAAAATTACAGTCATCTTACAAAAATTGTATCTGTAAGTTACATAAAATATTCTTTATATTGAAATTTTAATGACTTTACAGTTTTTTTTTTTTTTTTTTTTTTTTTTTTAAATAGTGTAATTAAGATTTAAAAATGACACGACTGGGATGCCAAGCCCATTCACATTAATTTTACTCTAATATTTTATACTCAATTATATGTAGCTAATTTTTATCCCAGTGTTTATGTTACTTTAATTGAAGTGAACTGTAAAAAAAAAAAAAAAAAAAAAAAATCTGTAAAATTACTAAATGTTTTCTAGGAAACTGGGATTCCTAAAACTTTTTGTTTAATGGCAACAGCAAAAACTCATGTAACAGATACAGATTTGCAATGAAAATCATAAAATCTGTAACGTTACAAAAAATTTCTTAGGAAAGTGGGATTCCTAGAATATATTATTTAATTGCAGCCCAGGTTATAAACAAAATTTTAGTAAGATAATTATAATTTTAGTAGAGTCGTTTGTAAAATTACAGATTTCTGTAGCTTTACAAAAATTTGTTTTGTACATTTAAATTTTTGCTTGTACTGTGTGCAGATAAAATGTTAGTAAACATATATATTTCAGCAACTTTACATTTGTTAAATTAAATATTTTTATTTTTATTTTTATTTATTTTTTATTTTTATTTTTTTATTTTTTTATTTTTTTTTTATTTTATTTTTTGTTTTTTACATTGTGTTTGGTAAAACTGCGCAATAATTTTTCACAGAAATCACAGAAATGAGAAGTGTCTAAGTTTTTTAGCTCTTTAAAAATTTGTGCTTTTCAGCTAAAACCCCATTAACTCATTCAGTACTCGAGCGCGAATTCAATGAAATATTTTTTGGTGGTAAAATAAAAATATAATACTACATGTGGCAGGTCGTGAAAAAATAATAATTAGTTTTAGAAAAAAAAATCTGAAAAATGGAAAATTGTTAAAGATTCCCTACTTCAACTGTTTAACTGATTTTATTTATTTAAACATGTAAATAGCATGTTAGGTATTTAACAGTAGCTGATTCGACCTTAAAATTCCACGAGCAAAAGTAAATGAATAGACACTCATTTGCAGGAAGATAGCTACTTTAAATATATATAAATATATATGTATATTTATAGATTTATATTTATATATATAGATTTCCTTGTTTTTTTAATAAGAAGTGAATGTACCGGTAATTAACCAACGAGACTCAAAATCGCAGAAAAAAATACACGGCTATATTAATATTGGTTGGTAGAAATTTTTTTTATATAGAATTCAATAAAATGTTTTGTTAAAACTGATAATCGCAACTATCGGATATTAAAATGAATTAATTAAATTTTTTTTCACAAATCTTCAACAAAGACATTCTCCTATTTTTTGGGAAAAATGTAGGAAAATATCATGGTACCTTAACATTTTTTTCCCCATAAAGATGAGTTTAATTCTTCTGATTCATTAATTGAGGCATGCAGCTCATTTATGAAAAGTAGTACTATTAAAAGTAAAAGCATATGCAGATGTGTTAAATTTAATCGTTTCTTATAATATATATCAGTAAAAAAAAAATACATCAAATGTAATAGATGTATCTGAAAACTTTATGTGCAACCTTATATAATACATATTAGAGAATTTCAAAAGCAGATTAGGTAAAACATATATACATACTTCAAAAAACAGTAGAAATTTTAAAAATGCAATTTTTTAATTGCCTTTTTTTAATTACATTTTAATTAAATATGAAGTTTTTTTTCAAAATTTACTGTATTTTAAATATTTAAATGCCTTGAGTTCACCATTTGAACCATATTTTTAAAAAATAAACAAAATTGTTAAAAAAAACTACCTACATAAAATTTTAAAGTTAAAACTTTTTTTTACAAATTTTGCCTAGGTCAACCATTGAATATTCTGTAAAAACTTTATATGCAAATATATATAATAAAAGAACCATTCTACAGCACCTTGGAGTATACTTGAGACTAAAATTGAATTAGAACAAGCAAAAGGAAAAACAAGAATTTTAAACATAAAACGTTATCTGCAATGAAATTTTTTGAATGTATTGTCTATCTTTTAAGTATGTTTTTGTTTTTGACTACATTTTGTATGCTATAATAATCACAGTTAATGAGACGGAACGGATATAAGTATAGATTTTTATAATCGAAGTACTATCAATTCTTTTAAATCCTCAAACTGGAAAATCGATTTTGAAATATTTCAGTTTGCTCAAATATGCAGCAGTAACAAGCCTTCATTTTAACCTTCTACATTATCGGATTGCGAATCTTAATTGGTAAAATTAATCACTAAACATATTAATATTTAATTTTTCAAAATGTGTTTCTTGATTGTTTTTAGTATTTTTTCTCTTATTGTTTTTGAAGAATTAAAATACGAAAATCATTTATGCCTTTAATTTTCTTTATTTTACTTTTTATTTTGCTTTAATATTTTACGAAATGGAAGGAAATACAATATACGAATACAAGTGTATTTAACAGATATACCATTGCAGTATAACCATTGAATATAACCATTGAAGTATATTGCACGTATATATATTTTTTTCTTAAACTTTTATTTATGTATTTTCACAAATTTAAAAAAAAAGCCCTTAATTGTTTTTGTTACTAAAAACTAAGTCCCTGGTATTATAGCCTTTTCTGCAAAAACTATTCCAAGTTTTATGATTTTCTTTTATTAACATACAATTGTGATGTGTGTTTGTGATTAAAAAATATTATTAATTTTTTTATATAAAAACTTGTTTTTTTTTCAATAAATAGTCCAATGTAAAAAGGTTAAAGTGGTTGAATTGTTTGTTTGATGAGGTTTTTTTTTTAACAAACTTTTATAATTTTTCTAAAAATTCGTAATTTTAAACAGATAATTATTTGAGTCCGACTGTTATTTTTTAAAATACATTCAAAATACAGTGGTGCTTAAAATATATTGAACTCTTCAATAAAATGAATTTAAAGCACAAAACCGAATCGATTACAAAGACTTTTTTAAATGAGCATGCCGTTATATATATTATATATATATTCCGTTATATATATTAATATAGCTTAGAATTTCTGTGAGTTTACCAGCTAACTTTTATTAACATCTGCTAGTAAGCTAACTAACATAAATACACTTATATATGTGTGCACACACTCTCTCTTATTTATTATGTGTATTAATGTCTTTATTTGCTTATTTCTTAAAATTATTTATATTTTATTTACATAACGCTTTCTTTGTTTCTTAATAACCCTTAATAACATATTCTGATTCAACCGTGCAAAAGTTAACCAGGTTGTATAAATTTAAGAGGTCACATTTTTTTAATTTATTTAAAAAAAAAAAATTATTTTTGTAACTAATTTTGTATATATTTTATTTAAAAAAGTATCACTGAAAAATTATCAATAAAACCAGACAAATAACTGAAGCAATTTTATTTTATTTGACAGATAAGTTATGTAATTTTACCTATATGCTACATAATCTGAGAACAGGAAATTTCATGGTAATCCGTAAAACTTAAAAACTGTTTTTTTTTTTTTTTTTTTTTTTTTTTTTTGACTAAGCTTGCTTGTGTATAAATATAGAACGAATCAGTTTCAGTAAAATAATTAAAATTTTAGATTATTTTTAAAGATTAATTAATTATACTTGCTAATATTTTTATGTTTTTCGAATTTGATTGATGAAGCGATTGCAAAAACTTTTTTAAATGATCATTCCATTATATATTTTTTTATTGATTTAATACTTTAAAGCTTAGAATTGTGTTGATTGCTTTACATTATCAGTTTCCACACTCTGATTCATATACTATCCATACTATCACTTCGTTCTTGATCATCTCCAAACCTATAATTTTTTGCGCTTCATTTAACACCATCATGCTTACTTTCTTTCGACTTTTCTTTCTTAGAAACTCATCTTCGTCTTTTCTGAAGTATGTCCTAAAATGTAAAATAGTCATATAAAAGCATTTTAGGAATTTCTTGATTAACATAGAAAACTTCTGAACTGATGATTGTAAATGCATAGCTCGAGTAGGAAAGTAGTGAAAGTGATTTAAAGGGGTAAATTTGTTGAAAGTTTTAAAGATTGTTATCATGAAAATTTTAATGAATTTCTTGATAATCCTTCTTTTTACAATTTCATTTTTCAGAAAATCACTTTACAGCTAATCGTTGGGGGCCACCGTAATACTTACTATCATGGATATGCATACTACTTTCATATGCATATGTATGGAAATATAACAAAGGAACAGGAAATTACATAAAAGAAGCATCCTTATAATTCCAAAAATGATTATTATATTAACTAAAAATTTACTGCGTTAAATTAAACTTTCTGTATCTAATTAAAATATAGCTTTAAATTGAAATTTGAATGAAATACAGGGTCATAAAAATTCGAACAACTTTTTATCCGATCGACTTCATTCTTTATGCAAAATTTATCTTTCTTCATTGTCTTTTATATTCATTTCTTAAAAAAAAAAAAAAAAAAAAAAAAAAAATCGAAAAATAACATTTTTTAGAACGAATATTTCGAGTGTCCGAAAAAAATAATTCCGGATAATAGAGGTCGCTGATATCAAATGGGCTTCATTCTATTTTTACAAACTACATACATACCAAATTTCAAGTCTCTATCTCAGTTTGTTCGGGATTTGTTCAATTTGTTTTTTGGAAACATATCCAAGTGGATTTTGTTGTGTATTATTATTATTTTTTTTTAATTGAAAAGTCAGGTTTTAGGATGCTACTATTTCTCAATTAAACTTTTTCAGCTACGTAATTCCAATAATGTGTTGAAAAAATAAAAAGTTGCTGTCAATTTTAATTATAATAATAATGTTAATGCTAAAATTTGTGATAAAATAAATACCCCGATCGCTAAATGGTACACTTAAAAACAATATATTTAAAATACGATTAAAAATTATCAATGTTTGGTATCGCTTCTGCGAACGTCGTCATGATAAAATAGAATGACGCTAAATGCAATTTAAAGTTTCAAAATATAAACACATACGTCCAAGAGTACGCGAGCATATTTGAATTGACAGTGCGTAAACCTGCTTTTTAATTAATTATAGCATATTATGCCAGATTTTATAAATGGTATATGACAAATGATCGGTACAAACGCGTTGCCCGAGTGCGCTATATGGTGATTTGTCATCACCATTCATAAAATCCGGCATAATATGCTATAATTAATTAAAAAGCAGGTTTACGCACTCTCAACTGAAATATGCTTGCGTACTCTTGGACGTGTGTGTTTATATTTTGAAACTTTAAATTGCATTTAGCGTCATTCTGTTTTATCCTGACGACGTTCGCAGAAGCGATACGAAACATTGATAATTTTTAATCGTATTTTAAATATATTTTTTTAAGTGTACCTTTTAGCGATCGGGGTATTTATTTTATCACAAATTTTCAGCATTAACATTATTATTATAATTATAAATTGATATTAACTTTTTATTTATTCAATACATTATTGGAATTACGTAGCTGAAAAAGTTTAATTGAGAAATGGTAGCATCCTAAAAACTGACTTTTCAATTAAAAAAAATAATAATAATACACAGAAAAATCCACTTGGATATGTTTCCAAAAAACAATGGTGCCAAAATAGAAAAAAAAATTAATTTTCTTTAAATATCGAAACTACATATATTGTTTTATGTAATTTTCTAAAGATAAAAACGTTTTAGGTATCATAGCAAACTCAAAGAGATTATTGTTTTATTTTCGTTAGTGGTTATACCATCTTTTTTTCAAATCAAGTAACACATGTCCCTTTTTTACTTACCCATTATGCGTAGTATAGGGTAAGTCTTGCAATCGTTATAAAAATCGATTTTTTTTTTTTTTTTTTTTTTTTTTTTTTTTTTTGATTGATTGATTAACACGTTACAGACACTGAAAATTCTGAAAAACATATTTTTAAAAGAAAAAATAATTCCCGTCTGTGCGTCTGTAAACGATCTATCTCCCGAATAAATTGAGATAGAGACTTGAAATTTGTTTATATTTTGAAACTTTAAATTGCATTTAATATCATTCTATTTTATCCTGACGACATTCGCAGAAGCGATACGAAACGTTGATAATTTTTAGTCGTATTTTAAGTAAATTGTTTTTAAATGTACGATTTAGCAATCTGTATTTATTTTAATGCAGGTTTTTAATATAATTTATGGTGCAACTGTCCAATTCATAATTAAATGTTAATGCTATTAATTTATAAAATTTATTCAGTTAAACATGCATGTTGAACATGAAAATGTTTGCTTCAGAAATGATAATATGCTGTATTTGTACCTAAGAAAATCCATTAATACCACTATAAAAATATTCATAAACGTTTCTGAAAATCGACACTGTAGCAAAGAATTTTTTACTTTTATAAATGCTTCTGCTTCTTTAAATTTTGAAAATACGTTGGTTCCTGCAGGTTCAAAATAAGAAATAAATAACGCTTTTTCGGAAATTTGGGTAATTGGGAAGAGATTGTTGCATATTTTCGTTCGTGTTTGCAATATATTTTCTTACATTAAGAAACATTTGTATTTGTTTACAGTGTAACTATATAATTTTTATTGCTTTTAAACGAGGTATAACCCTTCGAATTTTTACGACAGAAAGTACTGAAGAATAAATTGTTTGTTTAAATTTATAATAAACCAACTAAAAATATTACAATAAAAAATGAAATTGGCTAATCTAACATTTAAGTGAGACCCGTAAGAAAAAACTCAAAATTTTTATTATTGATTTTAAAGTAATGAATTTTGGTGTACTATTTAAGAATCTTTTTGTATGGAATAATTAGCAAAAAATTCACTTTTTATTAAAAAGTATGTTTTTTATGTCGATTTTTATGATTTTTTTTTTTTTTTTTTTTTTTTTTTTTTTTTTTTTTTTGTGGAAAAATACACTTTTTAAAATTACTACTCCTCATACAATTTTTAATATTTTGGTATTACTAAAATTTCTTAAATAGTGTTATAGTATATGAAAACGACCTAGGGCGAGATATTTTTAATTCTCTATTTTAATCAGCTAAAAAAAAGGAAAGAAATTACTCATGGTAAATTTCCTTAAATTCGTTATAATTTTCATGTTTACCAATTTATGTAAAATTTTCAGAAATAGTTTTAAAAAAAATATCTCTCCTTACTTTTGTTGCAATTTGTTTTAAGATTCTAAAAACATAAACACATTGTTTCTAAATCATTTTACCACTGAACCTTAGTACTTTGAACTTAGGCAAAATATGGAAAAAGTCATCTTCAGGAAAACACATTTTAAATGGCCGCTAGTCCTTTAAACTCTAGTGACTACAATCAACAAAAGCTCATTTGCTACCTGTTCCAAATGTCCCGGAGTTCTGAATTTTTGTATGGGTATTCACAAATATGTATTTTATCGTTTTCTGAGATAAAAAAAATTTTGAACTTTTGATGATTTTTGGCCGAAAATGGGGTTCGGGTCTCCCTTAAAACAAGTATTATCTTTACCCAAAGTTACCAAAACATTATTTACACAAAGTTAAACTGTTCAAATTTATTGAGAAATTAAACTTTATTCGTATTCATAATCAAAAACATATAATCAAGGTAAGCAAGTTTTATAAAGTTTTCAATTGAGGTTCTTGTGGCGGGTAATATGGAATGAAAAATCATCAAAAAAATTATATAATAAATATAAAATTTTTCGATAAATATAAAATTATAAAATAAATATAAAATAAATATAAAATTGAGTGAGAAAATTCTTTTTGAATTTTATATGGACACAATCAGAGAATGTTTTCCCCCATCAAATTTGAAACTAACGTCATTTTCACTGTCTCAAAATTTACATCCGTACATCTCATACACATACTTAGCATTTAAAAGTTTTTGTAATTTGCATTAGATTAATTTGAAAAAAAATATTTCCAAAGTTGAAGTGACGTTTGCCAGCTACAATTTTGATTTCGCACTCTTAACTTGATTTTCTAATCTGAATACCAGCGAGTAAAAATCCTAGAAATCTAAGTTTTTTAGACGTATTTGTAGTAAAATATTTAGTTATATCAAAGAAAATGATCGTTTCATATTTATTATTCCGTCATTTTTATTAACTGAATTATTACACTTAGCTTCTCAAATTCAGTATCAGCAGAATGAAAAATATTGAGTTGTAACAATTTGTTATTTAAAAAAAAAAAAAAAAAAAAAAAAAAAAAAAAAAAAAATGCTTGTTTTTCAAAGAGTGACGTCAGTTCTTCTATTTTTTATTGTAATGAATAAATGACATCAATATAAATAAATGAACCCCATTATTTTTCTTTCCTCAGAAACAATAAAAAATACCTTTAAAAACAGATATATTTAAAACATAAGGCTATTTTCAGTTTTATGTTCTAAGCTTTCTATTAAACCAATTAAAAAAAAAAAAAAAATTAAAGAAAGTTGTCAATTTGTAAATCTAGCCTAACAAGCTATTTTTAAAATATTCCCATTTTTATATTTTTATAATAATTTAAATATAGAAATGGGAATATTAAAAAAAAATAGCTAATATGGGCAAATCCACAAAACGACAGATCTCCGTTTAAAACAGAAATTAGAAAAATCGGTTTAGTAGAAAGCCCATGGCAAATGACTAAAAAAAACAGTTTTGTGTTTTATAGATCAGTACAGATCATAGATGCATGTATTTCTAGTTGAATATTGAAAAGATCTCTTATCGAAATTTGTATTATTTCAATAATAATTAAAAAAAAATCAATATATCATAAAAACCAGAAATTCGAAACTTATTTTTAAAAAATTAAGCTAACATATTGAAATTATATTAATAATCTAAATTTACTGATTTTTTATGGTTTATAAAACAATTTTTACATAGGATTATTTACATACTATCTCTATCGCATACACCCGATTGCGGGCACACTCAAACAATATGCATTAGTTTCCGGCTAATATTTGTTAATTAATTTAAAATTCATCAGTGAATAAATAAATAAATAACTATAAATAAAACTCAAAATTAAGAGGCAGCCAATCGAGCTAAGTGCTTAAACATGGTAAACAATTACAATAAAAAGCGTTTCTATATATAGTCAAATCTTTAGCAATTTCTTTGGCTATTAAAAGTAGACACTACCTTTAAGACCATCTCTTCAATTTTGAGTAATAGTGTAATAATAGGAAGTAACGCAATACTTAATACTAAAAATTTTTTAATCTTGTAGAACAGCCTGTTTTACTAAAATTTATTTATTTATTTATTTATTTATTTTTCAATTTAGCTTTTTAAAAATCGCTACTACTTTTATAATTATGAATATTTGTGCTTCATTTTTTTTCCACGTTAATTAGAATTTATTATATAAAACTGTGCATGGATTTTTAAATGTATGTGATTTTACATTTAATAATTTTTTTTTTCTCTAGTGTACATTGAAAAATGAAGGAACTACAACAAACTCTCAATTTAAATATTTTTTAAAAATAAGTATAAACTTGAATGTCAAATAATCTACTATAGAGAATAAGTAAAAGTAAAAAAAATCAAACCTCTATCTAAATTGGTAAAAAGGGCTTAGTACTCATCGAACAAGAAAGTTAGAAAAAAATGAACAGAGAGAAAAATCAGTTTAAAGTTTTCATTTATGTGGGTAATTGTGCAGGATCTATTAACAAAATTTAGAATATCTCGCGATATAATTGTTGTATAGGTAAAAATGAGATGTCAAAATATTCACAATTAAAGAAGCTTTCATTTAATATTAAACAAAGAAAATTGATATTTTGACCAATTTCAAGGTAGTGTGTCTTCTTAATCGTGAACATACAACTAATCTGAACCCCCTTTTTATTTTTTATTTATTTATTTATTTATTTATTTATTTTTAATTCTTTTCGGGTCTGGTGTACTATTAATAGTATATGTCTTTTAATGGAGTATTATTTTGTGTTAAGAAATACTTTTGCTACATTTCACATGTAGTAGTGTTAGTATATGTCTCTGCATTTTCTATGTGACTTAACCCTCTCATGCATAAATTATTTTTCATTATTTTTCATTATTCACAAAAAATCTTTTTTATAATAAATGAAAGATCCATTCTAAAATAATTTTATTATTGTACTGCATGCTAGCTATTATCTTTCCAGAAATCAGATCTTCATAAATGAATGCTCGAAATTTTTTTTGCTTAATAATGCAATAATTATCTGTCCTCATATGAGGCCCGTATGCATGAGAGGGTTAATTTATATTTAGGCATTTAGTAATAATAACAATTATTATTATTTGCTAAATTCTCTTCGCGCCATTTGCGATTCTTTTATTTTAAACATACACTTCACTCTTTAAATTTAAAATAAAGGTTACTTTCCTGAAAGAGTCATTCGTAATAAAGTGCCAAAAAGTATTAGAAAGTTGTAATACAAGTTAAATGTTATTGAAATAGAATATTTTCAAAACCTCTCGAAACATTCTTTCTCCTCCTATTGTCATATGAATATGAATTGAGTAGTATGCAAAACAACAACATTCGTTATCTTTCAGACAGTGATATATTCACTAAATGCTAATTAATCTATTTGTATAGCTAATGTTAATGTTATTACCGTAAAAGTATTTTTTTTTTCCAAAAATGGAAAAAAAAACGAACCGAAAGGATTAAAAGATTTTAAAACTAGACTTTTTCAAGTAGAAATGCATTTTGGTTTTGAAATTGACCAATCTTAAAATATATGATTACTTGTAAAAAGTTTATTAGAATTTTCAATAAAAAATCATTTTCACCATTAATCCGAACTTTAATCTGTATTTGTTCAAGTTTTATCCCAGTGATTTTAAAGCATAAATTTACTTTTACTTCATCTTTTACGTTCGCTCGTCGAGAGATAGTGTTACTTTTGACGCTTTTCAATTAAGAAAAAGGAAAGGAAGTCACTAGTTGATTTCTCTTCCGTGGCGAATGATTTCTATCTGAAAATCGAAAGTGTTTTCTACTTTGTCATTGAATAAGAATCTGGCGTGTAGATGGAGCGTTCCGATTGCATTACCTCATCTTCAGCGGACTGTGAACTTCGGAGACATTTGGCCTGAATTTTACCTGCTTCGGCATTCAAGATGCAAGTGAAATCTTAATTTAGAGATATTCGAAAAACCGTCACTTTTTGCATTGGTAATCCATATTATCATAAATATTCATTGTGAATTAATTAAAATAATTTACTTCTAAAATAAGTAATCGGTTTATTTAAAAAAGTCCTTGCTCCAGAACTCAAGGTAGTGATATCCCAGTTAAACTTAATTTAGCGACAGTAAAAAAATCACGTTTCTAGTTAAAATATGCAATATCATAAATAGTAATATTATATAGTCTTGAATTTTACTTGCTTCAGCGTTCAAGATGCAAGTAAAATCTCGACGAATCTTAATTTAGAGATATTCGAAAAACCGTCACTTTTTGTATTAGTAATCCATATTATCGTAAATATTCATTGTGAATTAATTAAAATAATTTACTTCTAAAATAAGTAATCGGTTTATTTAAAAAAGTCCTTGCTCCAGAATTCAAGGTAGTGATATCCCAGTAAAACTTAATTTAGCGACACAAAAAGAAAAATAAATAAATAAATAAAAATGACGTTTACGTAAAACTATAAACACTTATATGATATATTCCGAATTCATTAAAATTAATGCTTCTAAAGCTATGGTATTTTTAAAACTTGGTATATTTCCACCTAGAAAAATAAATGGATTGATGATAATTCACAATTACTAGTTCCGATGCTAATAATTTTCTCAAAAATATCTGATATATACAGGGCTCTCGCTGTCACTCGCCATTGAGCCAAATTGCGATTAAATTCTTCATTTGCGAGTAAACAAGCGATTAGATTCACTAAATTGCTAGTGCTATATATATATATATATATATATATATATATATATATATATATATATATATATATATATAATATATTTGTAGCGGATAGTTGAAATTAGATTAATAACAATCGTTGTTGCAGTTGTAAAAACTTGGGTTATTTTAGAACATAATAAAAAAGGAGATACATTAAAAAAATTAAAAATCTTTTTTTTTTTTTGTGCAACACGGCGAACTTATTTTGCTAATACTTTTTTTTATTTGGCGAATGTTTTTTATTTTTAGTTAGCCAAATCATTAACGTTGGTGAAATGTCAGCAAGAACACTGGATATATATATATATATATATATATATATATATATATATATATATATATATATACAGTCCCTGGCCAAATTATTAGACGCACTCCCTTTCCTTGTGTCGAATCATATTACTAGCTTCACAGAAATATTACTGTGTGAATAACTGCAATCAATTATGGACATCATTTGTAGGATTATAATAAATAAAAAACATGCCTATGACTTTAAAACTCTTTCTTTTTACAAATTAAATTAAAAATAGCTGAAATTGCAAAATTTATAACTTGAAACTCAAAAAAATGTCAATATGTTTTGAGCCTCTTTTGGCGGCTATCAGTGCCTCTATTCTTCGCGGCATGCTATTAATACAAAATTGAAGTGTTTCTTATATGCGTGGGTGACGATTCCAGATATGGATAAGATTTTCTATGAGCTGGGTTTTGTTTGTTATGACTTCTTAGTCAATTCTCCAAACCAATATAAAAAGGTTTTCAAAATCGGTTTATTCTAAAGCTAAAATGATGATTTCCAAATGAAGAACCATTTGTATTTTTGCAAGGTAAAGCTTTTTGTTACATAGAACGATCTGTCAAGGTCTACTTTCAATAAAAAAAAATATCCCTGTGTTGAACTGCTCCCGTTAATTCATCAGACATGAATACCATTGAAAATGTTTGGGAGCTAATGAAGAAAAAACTGGACAAAGAGCTCATAACGAGCAAAACACAGCTCATAGAAAAACTTATCCTTGTCTGGAAACATCACTCACACATGCAAGAAACATTTCAATTTTGTACTAACAGCATGCCATGAAGAATAGAGGCACTGAATGACGCCAAAAGACACTCCAAAAAATATTGAAATTTTTTAGAATTTCATGTTTTAAGTTTTACAATTTTAACAATTGTCAATTTAACTTACAAAAATAAATAATTTTAAAGTCATTTGCATGCTTTTAATTTATTATAATCCTACAGATGACGTATACAATCAATTGTAACTATTGGCATAGTAATATCTCTATGAAACTTGTAATATGATTCGACACAAGAAAATATGAGTGCGTCTAATAATTTGGCCAGGGACTGTATATATATATATGTATATATATCAATACTTTTATAAATACATCCAAAGTAATTCAGACAATACCATTCAATAAACCAATGAAACCAGTATTTTTACAATCATATTATTTAAAACAATTGAAGTTTGAAGTGAAATAGAAGGCAGATTACCAAAATAATAAAAAATATACGGATAAATGGACATTAGAAGTCTTTTTCATTAAACTACTCTTCAGGGGTGCATAATTTAATGAAAAAGCAAAAACAACCAATCAGTTTCTGTTATGGGACGTGCTCAAAGCTAAGTAATATACATATATATATTTGTTCATAAAATTTGACCTAAGATCTTCATCTCCTTTTTTATTTCTTATTTGTGTGAAATTTTGTATTTTTTTAACTAATTTTAAAATTATTGTTATTATTTAATTGTTATTAATAAAAAAAATTTTTATTGTTATTGATGTTTTGTTTATTAACAAAAACAACTTTAAATCCTCTAACTAATTTTTTTGTTTTTCATTATCTAGTTTTATTTATGAATTGTGCATTTTTAAGCAGTTTTTAAGAAAAATAATTTTATAAAAGAGCCTATTTTATTAAAAGGAAGTTTGTGAAGAAACCTGTTTTATTAAATCTATTTTTGCGATGGGGCCTATTTTATTAAATTTATTTTTGTGAAGGAGCCCATTTTCTTAAATTTACTTTTGTGAAAAAGTTATCTTACTAAATAGATTTTTGTTAAAGAGCCCTAAATAGACTCCAAATCTCCTGTATCGATTCCCTATATTAGGTTTCGAGATTTCTAAAGATAAATGACTCATTTTGAAATCGTACTTTGTTCCCCTTTTTATATCGTACTGAAAGTTCTTCTCAAAGAGTTATAAACACCGTAATTCTAAGTACATTTACAATTTTATGCAAATTTTAATGCACCCACAGACTAACGTATCGTTCTGTTGAAGGAGCGTATCGAAAGAAAGAAAACGACAATAGCTCTGAAAGAAATACTGTTTCCTACAATATTATCACTTTGAAAAAACTAGAAGTCGGCAATAAAATATCATTTTCCATCTATAATTCTATGTAACGCCATTTTATAGCAAGTTTCCAAGAAACTTCTGTGCTTGCCCTTCGTTTCTAAATGTATTATGATTTTTTTTTTCTTATGAAAATTTCTAAAAGCATTCAAAACAATAGGCTTTTGTTTCGGAAAAGCATTTGTCTATATGCTTGTCCTTAGCTTCTTGTAAAAAAAAAAAAAAAAAAAAAAAAAAAAAAGATAAAAGGAATATTTTAAAAATTTTCAAGTAGGGAATGAAAGACCATATCTCTCACCCGCAAGAAAAGTGACACATCTCGTCAAAAATAAATTTTACAGGGGAGAATAAGTGCAGATTCCAAAATTTCTAAGGAGCCAATGGCTTCTGAACCTAAATACTCCATTCCCCACATTGTCATAGAAACGCTTAAATTTTTTCATATATTCCATTTAATCACACAGTACTTTTAATTTGGATATAAATTGAGAATTATATAAATCTTAAGTTATGTACAGTCAGAACATAAAGTCGGGGTTAAAAAATATGTATTTATATAAGAATAAGCTAAGTAATCATGGTAGTGAGGAACTTTAGAATTTTTTTTTTCTTGTGATACAAGAGTACATATTTAAAAAATAAAATTGTGTGAATGTGTGAGATTATTTAAAAAAAAAAAAAATCAAAATACAATCCTTACATTTGTTTTTCAAGGTCACAAAAAAAAAATTATCTTTAAAAAAGTCCTATCACAGAAATGATTCTACTCCAAATTTTCTGAAAATTTAAGGCATTCGGACATAAAAAATGGTCAGGGAAAAATATCAAATTTCTACAAAAAATCGCCGAAAAAATCAATTTCATCTATCGTCAGTAGAAAAAAGCTCAAATTTCGACAAAAGATCGCAAAAAACCCTCGAATTCTGTGGACTGTTCGCAAAAAAGCAGGATTATTTTTCAAAGCATCGCGAAAAATTACTATAAAAACCTGAATTTCACCATAAGAACGCGAAAAATTTCGTCAAAGGATGGCGACTTAGACGCCAAAAATTAGACGCCAAAGTAATAAGTTTAGTCACCAGATGGCAACTAACATCTGCAGCTATACTGGAGAGGCAAATTAAGTTTCACATTTTTTTTTTTTTTTTTTTTTTTTTTTTTTTTTTATAATGTAACACTGAACGATATTATTTAAATCTACAAAAGTAACTCTGTAAAAGAGTTATTGAATGCGCAATATCTTTAATAATCAAGAAATAAAGGAGATAGCCTGGATTTAGTAAATTTATACCTCCATCCCTTCCCCCATCCTGAAAAATGTTACCCCTTGTTAAGTTGTGACATTTTTCTTGTTGCACAATTTGTCGAATTCCTGTCGCCTTTCAAAATAGTAAATGCAAAAATATAAATTCTATTGAAAATATAAAAAGTTTTTTCCCTGCAAAATGTTTCTTAAACGAATATTGCACGAAAGTTGCATGGATTTGAAAACTAGACTCGGTATTTTCTTTTTAATAATGGTGCATCCAGAATTATTCACGTTATGTCTGGCAATTGGCAAGCAATAAACAAACAATATTTCCAGATTGCTTTTGAATGTATTCTATTCAAAAAATAGAAAAACAAAAACAACTGGGACAAAATTCTTAATAAGTAATTCGTGGATCTCCAGATTTTTCAAGTTAAGAAGTCTGTCATGCATCAAGTGCGACAAGGTTGGCTGATTAGAAAGTTACCTTTTGATGTAATCTGGAGATTACGATTAAAATGAACAAAATACTGCGAGATATTTCTTCTGTTTTCACTCGCTTTTATGTACAAAATTTCCTTTAATAAATGAACTGTTTTAAATCGAAATTTTGTATGTGTTAATTTTAAATGATTATTTGATTTTCAAGAAAATGTTTATTTGAGAATTAGCAAACTGATGTTTTATTGTAATATGTGGGATTATAAAAGAGGAGGAAAAAGATGTCTATTAGCTTGAATGAAAATCACATATTTGAGATTCGATCAGGGGTAGCTGGTTGATCCAGGAGATACCTAACCAATCTTTTAAAGACATGACAGCGGTTTTTGGTGTGAAAATGACCAGTTAAGAAAATTCTAGCATATAATGTAATGAAGTTGAAAATTTATTACATGTACAGTAATTAGAAATTTTATCTTAAGGGGGGCTTTAGTTTTTGTATTTTCTCAAATAAGCTTCTCCCTCCTTGGAGTTGCAATTTATCTCATCAAAATTTGCACCTTTTTATGTAAAATGTAAGTATGTGCCTAGAGGCAATATTTAAGAAAACTAGATTTAATAGCCTATTGTTTCAATCTTTATGAATCACTCTGTATAAGGTTTTCAAAAAAAAAAAAATATATATATATATATATATATATATATATATATATATATATATATATATATACATATATATATATACGAAAAAATTCGAAATTACCGATGTCTCTTGCACGGTATCTTGTTAATAAAAGCATGTGCAGTATATTTTATTACATTAATTTAAGGAAATATTATTTTTTTAATTGTAATTGTGAAAATTGTGAACTGCAGAGAAGTATCTCAAAAGGAAAAAATACTTTTTAAGTAAGTTTCTAAATGTATTTTTTTTCTAGCTGAAGAAAAAAAAATGGCAGCGGTCAAGACTTTTATGTACATATGATATACCATTTTGATTTCAATATTTTAAAAAAAAATTACAAACTAGAATAAATATGTTTAAAAGGTTAATTTATCCTCTTGCAAAGCTGGCATAAATTTTCAAAAACAGCTGTAATTTGCATTCCTTATAAAAGAGGAATTGTTGGGGTATTCCGTAATTTTACTGTGATGTGCAGTAAAGTAGATGGATTGTATTTGCTTAAAAATATAAAAATTTAATTTTTTCATAAAATTTTGAAATTTGAATCTCTTATGAAATGTATATCATTAAAATGTACAACAAATAAAAGAAGCTATGAGACCTAGAAAAAAAAATAATTAGATAAATTATTACTAACAGGAAACATTTCATTCGATGTAAAACTAGGTTGGAGACAAACATGTTTAGATTCCTAATGATTAATCGAATGTTAAAAACTTTCTACTAATATTCCGAAAAATTGATTATTCATTAATAAAAATAACGTAATTAGGGTAGTAAGAACAGCCAGTTTAACTTATATTTCATTATACATTTTAATAATTTATCGACAATGAAAATCGATTCGTAGGGGTTTACTGTAAATAGCATTTCATTCACGCCCTTGGGAAAAGCTAATACGCCTTCTTAACCTAGTTAATCTTTTTTTCTCCACCCCTGATTACACAATTTATGGAATTTTAGAGATATCATCCGGATAACTCAGCATGAAAGCTGTCATGCCGAGCGCTGTTTTAACCGCTAAAGAAATGGAAATCAGCAAAATCTTGCTCAGTATGGCATCAGCTTCTCTAACCTTGGTAGATTGCAAAGACAGCATTCATCGTGCAAGAAGATGATATCTGTAAATGTGTCTGATATCTGTAAATCAGAGAAGAAAGATCGACAACATGGGTCTTTACAAATAGCCTTCTGATTTATAAATTAGCAACTTTTTATGCATATTAATGTTTGGAACGTTAATAACTTTTGCGTGGAGTTTTTTTTAAAGGCACTAGACAACGCAAAAATAATTTTAACCATATGAAAAAAAGGAAATCAAAACAGTCACATGTTTGATTTTTTTTCTTTTTAAATTTTTTTTAGAAATTTTAAATCCTGCCCTTAAATTTCTTACTTATAATACAAGGCTCAACTATAAAGATTCAAAAGATTTTATAAATACCTGAAAAACATTTTTTAAGTACACACAACACAAAACTGATATAAATACGTTTAAAGATTTTATTCATTTTTGCGCATGGATGGTTGACAATTATCTAGATAATACAATTTCATACCGAATGCACTTTTAATCATTAAGTAATTTTAAAAAGCTTAATCTTGCTTAATGTGACATTAGCTTCCCGAACCTTGGAAAACTTCAAATATAGCATTCAGTTTACAAGAAGGTGGTAAATGATGTAATTTGCGTAGTATTAAAGTATTTAATGTGTTATTTTAATAGTTTTTATATCGTATTTAGCTTTACAGCGTTAGTTAACGTGAAAAATGGTTTGTACATTCGTATAAAAAAAAGACCTGAAAAATCACGTACTTCAATTTTTGAAGAGTTTTTGAGCTAATTCAAATCTCACCCCTTTAATCTCTTTTATTGTAACGCAATGTTCAACCAGAAAACTTCAAACGATTCCATAAACACCTATCAAAATAAATGACCTAACAAAACAACGAAGCCTAGCAAAAACACCTAACAAAATAAAGGAAAGCTAACTGAGATGAATACAATTAAAGATTTCGTTCATTATTGCACATAGTTGATGGATAATCATTCGGATAATTCATTTTCAAAACTGTCATATTGAACGCAATTTTAATCGCAACAGAAATGGAAATCAGTTGAATCTTCATCAGTATGGTATCAACATATATAGCCTTGGCAAAGTGCAAAGGTGCATTCATCGTGCAAGAAGTTTTACCTGATGTATTTAAATCAGAGGAGAAAGACGAAAGAAATACTTAAGAGCAGGTAGTTGTCTGTTTTATAAAGTAGCAACTTCTTTTACATAAGCATGATGGGAATAGGAATAGAGGATGCAGTTTGCAAGGCGTATATTTTATGTATTTAATATATTAGTTTATAGATTGCTACGTTTTAGTGTCAAGCTAGCCACATAATACAGTCGTGACAATTTTTTATTTATGATTTATTAGTCAGTCGGACACTTGAAAATTTAAAATGACACACAATACTAAAGTGAATATAAATCATGTTTAAATTTATCCTTTGATGAAATATGGAAATTTTGAGAGTTTTGAAAGTAATATTTAAAGCTGTTCTTATACCATGCTACTTTTTGCCACAATCACGAAGTAATTTCCATCTGCACATGCATAAAGTCGTAACATATTTCATAATTGAGATTTATAATGTGTAGAATAAATTTATTTAACTCGAAAAAAAACATATTTTTCATAAATTATTTATGAAAATAGAAATTTTAATTCCATGTTTATAGCACAATAATTCGAAATAAGCATTGATGATGTAATATGCATAGCTTTAAAGACTTTAATGTGTATTTTTTTTTATTATTATTATTGTATTTAGCTTTATAGCATTGTACAATGCCAAAGAGGATTTTTACTAAATCCATATAAAAGAAAGACAAGAAAAGTCATGCATTTGAATTTTTTAAGAATTTATGAATTGTTTCAAATTTGGCCCCGAAATCTCTCTCTTTGTATTGTAATGTTCAAGTAGAAAATTTCAAACAATTTCATAAATACCTGACACAAAAAAATAAGAAAATAAAAATAACTGAGATGAATACAATTAAAGATTTCATCCATTATTGCACATAGTTGATTCGATTATCGTTCTTATAAAAAATTCTTAAAACTGTCATACCGAACGATATTTTAATCGCTACAGAAACGGAAATCAGATAATTCTTCTTCAGTATGGTATCAACATGTATAGCCTTGGCAAAGTGCAAAGGTAACGCATTCATCGTGCAAGAAAGTTTTACCTGATGTATTTAAATCGGGGAAAAAAGACGGACAAGATACTTAAGAGCAAGTAGCTTCTGTTTTATAAAGTAGCAACTTCTTTTACATAATCATGATGGGAATAGGGTTAGAGGATGCAGTTTGCAAGGCGTATATTTCATGTATTTAATATATTAGTTTATAGATTGCTACCTTCTAGTGTCACGCTTGCGACATAATACAGTCGTGACAATTTTTTATTCATGATTTATTAATCAGTCGGACACTTGAAAATTTAAAGATGACACACAATACTAATGTGAACATAAATCATGCTTAAATCTCTTCTTTGATGTAGTATGGAAATTTTGAGAGTTTTGAAATCAATATTTAAAGCTGTTCTTATATCATGCTATTTTGTACCACTATCACGAAGTAATTTCCATCTGCGCATAATTAAAATCTTAACATATTTCATAATTGAGATTCATAATGTCTAGACTAAATTTATTTATCTAAAAAATAACATATTTTCCATAAATTGTTTGCGGAAGTAGAAATTTTAATTCCATATTTTTAACACAATATCTCAAAATACTTTCTGTACACTGTTAAACATTTTGCTGTAGTTTGTACCAAATTTTGATGCTCAGTAGCTGCCACCATAAGATGGTGAAATCTCATACCAACATTTGGAGCTTCCTACTTCAACCTAGTTCAAACTATTGGACACGCTTCAACAGGAGCTCCAAATATTGGTTCAAGATTTCACCATCTTACAGTGACAGCTATTGAGCATCAAAATTTGGTTTAAACTAGGACAAGATTTTTAACAGTGTTATGTTCTCTAGAACGGTCGTGAACAATCATTTTAATCGCTACCATCGTGAATATATTTCGGTTCAAACCAAAAATTTTATTATAAAATAAATTTAAAAGAAACAGAGATTTTAAAAAAAAAAGATAAATAAAATAGTTTAACAGTTTTTAATCAGAATTCCGATGTGAAATATTTTTATAAAACTGGACTAAAAATTTCCGGCCTTTCTCGTGTTAAGAAACTTGTTATAAGTATATACCCTAGAATGTATATTTTTATTGAATTATAGATGATGGCCTGACATTTATTTTAATAATTTTTTAATTCCTAATTCATAAATAGGAAAATTATTAAGGAAACTGCATTAATCATTTATCATTTATTCATTGGTTTGTATAGGTTTTCAAAAAAGCATTATTTTTTATTTAGATTCAATTCATAATATTCAACATAGAGTATTTTCTTTTAACTAAAAAGAAAAACTTGAAAAGTTTCGAAACCAATATTTAAAGCTGTTCTTGAATCATGCTACTTTGTACCAGAATCACGAAGTAATTTCCGTCTGCGCATACATATAAAATCTTAACATACTTCATAATTGCGATTCATAATGTCTAGACTAATTTTATTTACCTCGAAAAATAGCAGATTTTTCTTAAGTTATTTACGAAAGTAGAAATTTAAGTTCCATGTTTTTGGCGCAATAATTCAAAATACGTTCACTACGTACTGAGTTAACTCTAGAAAGACCATGAATGGTCATTTTGATCGCAAGACCATGAATGGTCATTTTGATCGCTATCATGTGAATATATTTTGGTTCAAACCAGAAATTTTATTATAAAATAAGTTTAAAAGGCACAGAGAATGAAAAAAAAGATAAATAAAATAGTTAAACAGTTTTTAATCAGAATTCTGATATAAAATATTTTTATAAAACTTGACTAAAATTTCCGGCCTTTCTAGAGTTAAGCAGGACGTTAGCTAAGGGAATGCTACAGGCAGCTCAGCCCCCCTTCCCCTCCCCCGAAAACATTTTCAGCCTCCCCTGATAAAAATTACAAGGTCACTAAATGAATTTATGTTCCAAAAATTCAAATGAAATGTTCAAAAAATCTAATTTAGTTTTTAGGATCTTTCACAATTTTTCAAAAATACTAAATTGTAAGAAAAATAAGTATTTCAACACTTGCTCATCCTATTTGCACATATGAAGTTAACATGATATTTAATATTGCACTAGTTATACATTCAAATTTTTCACCATCATATTCTTGTCTTGGCATAAAACGAAGTTATTACAACAATTTACTGAGAATCATAGTAACTACAGTGTGAATATGTATTACTTTATGTTTTTGCGTCACATACAGAGAGAGAGAGAAAATATGATCCCCCCCCTATATTTTCTTGAGTCCTCCCCCCCCTATTATTCGCTTCTAACTAAGGCCCTGGTGTTAAGAAACTTAATAAAAGTATATATCCTAGAAGATATATTTTGATTGAATTATAGATGATACATAAAGTTGCATAATGTCTTAACTAAAGGAGGTCGGTCAATAAGGGCTATTTTTCGCCCATCATATACCCCCCAAAAAAAAGTTTCGAATTCAGATAATTGTTCTGTGGCTTTGTATAGTTAAAGATATGTATTTTTGTTTAATATAAGTTTTACGTGATAAATAAAATAGTAAGTCATGGAAATTATAGCCCGAAAGTAGAGTGTTTTGGCTTTTTTCTGCATCTTTGACTTTTTTTTTTTTTTTTTTTTTTTTTTTTTGTCTTTGAATTAATTTTTTACAAAGAAGCGCTCGATGAACCCAATTAATTTTGACATGCAATGATTCTGCTCTTTATAAGCTTTTATATGAGCATTATTTTATTTGGGTTCAGTGTGCGCTTCTACCTGTAAAAGAAAAATATGTATCATGTGAGAGAATCAAACGCACTACTATCGGAGCGCGTTCAGACTTCTTTTGCCGTACTTAAAAAGTGTTAACGTTGTTCAGACGTCAGTGTTGTTTTCGAAAATTGTTTTTGTAAATATTTATTAAAGAAATTACTAATAAATAATGCTTGGATACCAATTCATTGTTGTGAAGTCTCGCAGAAAACTTTCCGTATCTGTTCTAACAGTAAAGTTATATTGATACTTAGATGTTCGAAAAACTGAGATTTACAGAGTGGTTCTAAATAGTGTTCTAAATGCAAATAATATGCATTTCGTGCTCTCCAGGCATTAATAAGAGATTATGCGTCAAAGATTACTGTCGATGAGACCACAAGTAAAAAACTAATATACATTATCAATATCTCATTTTCACAACTCTAACACTTGTTGTATAATATGTAAAGGTAAGAACTGGCTCGTTATTGTAGCAAAAGCTATTGAAACTCAAGCCTTTATAGAAACTAATATTTATATTTTGTCGCGAAAACGATGCTGTAAAACTCATATTACTTGATCGGTAAATTGACTCTGCAAGATTTAAGTCCTGTAAGTGAAAATACATCGATGTAAGAAATGCGATGCATGAAAATATCTAATATATCTTTAACTTGTAAAGTCCAAAATACGTTCCTCAATAAAGAGATCATCTCGTAATTACTTTGGAATGTTACTTGTAAAACTTAGAACTGGTCTCTATCATGATATTCTGTCTACATTATTCAATATAAGAAAAATAATAATATCTTCTGTAAAATATGAAAACCAGGCTTTGATTGAAAACGTTGTTCTAAAACACCGTAGAGTGGAACACACCTCCAGAACACAAGTTATTGAAAAATATACGAGGCCTTCAGGAAGATTGTTTATTCTGGATGACAACAATGATACTGTGATGATTGCTTTCGATAGCACGTACGTTTATATCCAGAAGAGTGTGAACTATTCCTTTCAGAGACATTCCTTCTGGCTATATAAAGGAAGACCAATTGTTAAGCATATGGTTTTCGTCATTACTTCAAATTACATTTTAGGTGTTTTCTTTCCTTACTTTGCGGAAACAAAGAACAACTACGCTAACATACTTACGAACACATTAAAAAATATTCATATAATATCGAAAAGTGGCTGAAGCCAAATGATGTTGAGAGTACAGATAGATTTTACCGGGATTGTTTGAAACTTCTGCATGAAATTGATACTAAACATGAAATGCCAGGATTCTTAATTAAGCAGCAACAGTTTTCAACAGATGATGCTAAGGGACAGCTCTCGTAACCAAAATTTTATTTTTCAGCGCACAATTTCTAAAAGCTATAATATTTGGATAAAAACACAGCGAAACATTATAACATAATGGTACTGTCAGTGTAAAGTATGCAAAAGTGTAGGAGAGTGCTCGGTGCTTGTTGTTTTCATATTATGGTTTCTGTCTTACAATACTACTGTAATGTACCATCGCTCAATCAAAATTTAAAAACCAAACATCGAATATGTTCACATACTGTACAAGATGCAGCCGCGGGATGGTCCATTAGTCATTCTGGTGTAGCAATCAATAAAGAAAATAATCTAAAACACATTGTCCAAAAAGTCTGAAACTGTACTATTATTATTATTATTATTATTTGTTATTTATTATTTCGAATATTTCATGTATTGAAAAAATAATCTTAGTAAAGCTCCATTTATCTTAATTTTACGCTTATTGTTGTGTTTACTGTAGATTATATGGATTAAAACTGATGACAATTGTGCTTACGCTCATTGATACGCATAATATTTACTTAAATATATATTTTATTTTTCCATCAATTATTAAACTTTCATTCAAGATATTATTATTTTCTTACTTGTTATGAGGTATACTAATGAAAAAAATGTATGTCAAGTCTAGGTGCTGATGGGCGAAAAATGGCCCTTATTGACCCACCTCCTTTATTTATCTAAAATAATAATATATTTTTCATTAACTATTTACGAAAGTAAAAATTTTAATTGCATATTTTTAACACAATAACTCGAAATACGTTCGCAACGTACTGAGTTAACACAAGAACGAAAGTGAGTGGTCATTTTCATCGCTACCATGTGCATATATTTCGGTTTAAACAAGAAATTTTATTATAAAATGTGTTTAAAAGACAGAGAGATTGGGGGGGGGGGGAGATAAATAAAATAGTTAAGCAGTTTTTAATCAGAATTCTGATTTGAAATATTTTTATAAAACTTTATACATTTTTATAAAACAAAATTTCCGGCATCTCTAATACTAAGAAACTTTATATAAGTGTATACTCAGAAGATACATTTTGATTGAATTATAGATGATAGCCGGACATTTATTTTAATATTTTTTTTTTATTTCCCAATTTCTAAATAACAGAATTATAGCAGAAATTTCGTTTATCATATATTCATTAATTTGAATTAATGGTTTTCAGAAAGCGTTATTTTTTATTTAGATTAAATTTTATTCAACACAGAGTATTGTATTTTATTTGAACTAAAAATGTTCAGAATATGGACGAATTGAAATATTTTGTTGAGAAAACAGAATGAAAAAATGTAGGTTTAGAAATTTTTTGCTCGCTATATTTGAATTCCCTTCATTCCAATTAAATTCGGAGCAATATGTTTATATTATAAAAACCATCTTCTTTCTATTTCCCAGTAAAATAGGAATTTTATACCATACAATATCTTGATATAAAAGAAAAAGAATTCGATAGCATAAAAGAAAAGAAAAGAAATGAATGATTTATTTATAAATTTTTGCAATACATACATTAAAAGTCTGAATTTAAAATATTTAGCCCTTTAGGGCGCAGCGCACTTCCATTGCAAAAATGTTGGAATGACTGAATGTCACCGGAATTTACGCATAATATTTCTGGAAATAAGAATAAGCTATTTTTTCAAAAAATAATAAACGGGAAATATTTATATTAGAATTCTGGTTTCATTGTGGCATTCCGGAATAAAATCGGGTGATCCATGTAATGAAGCACTTAAACACAAAACGTTAAAAGACTAAATAAAATAACACAGAGTTGAATATATTTTTAAAAATAAAGCATATAAATTGCGCCAAATCGAGAAAAACTGCTTCATTTGGCGAGTAAATGAACAATGTGCCTCGCCAAATTGCGAGTGCCCAATTTCTGTTCTTTTTTTGTGTGTGCGGTTACAACTGAGAATCTTTATCCACGTTATTGTACGACTGATGTCGCTTTTCATCTTTAATCGCACCATGCCATTTACATTATTATTTATAAAGAAATGACTCAACACAAATTCAGTTTAACGACAGCTAAAGATACAGAAATGATTGTAGGATAGGTATTTCTTTGTTATCAGTTTATCACTATCTAATGCGCCGGTAAAATTACAACCAAAATTACTCGCATTAATCGCCAAATCAAGAAAAAATTTGCTGAAATGTGGCATTGGATTTGCCATTTACCGAATGCAAAGTATCATTTGCCAATCATCTTTTTTTTTTTTCTATCGGTTATAGAGAAAATCTTATAACAATTCAATTCACCGCTAAAAGAATGTTTGGAACATTTAAACGTTTTTTAGACATTTAGAGTGTACTTAAATAGCTTTTGTTGCGTATAGTAAAATTTCTGTTTTTTAAGCAATGACAAAAATTATGGTATTTTAAAAAACATTGAAAAAAAAAAAAGATACAATAGGGCGTTAAAGGTAGATTTCTCAATGTTTCACACCAAATCTATTTTACTAAAACTTTTTTCATTTGGCTACTGTTTTTTATTTCTTATTCGCCAAATCGCTACTGTTGCTCAAAAGCCAGCAAGAACTCTAAGTACATCGATGTATTTGCTTTTGGATATTTATTGGTATATTGGTATTTACTTCTTTTCAGAGTCTGAGGTATTTAAAGGTAAAAGAATCTTTTTCGGAATCTTCGGTAACTTGAAATTGTATTATTCATTTTCCATCCTGATCATAGTATATTTTTCTTAATTAAGAAACATCTGTCTCTCTTTTTTAAACAGTACGTGGGTATTAGAGGGTTAACATACTCAAATTAATATACAGTCGAACCCCGTTATAGCGAACCCGGTTTATAACGAACTCTTGGATATAACGAACGAAAATTTTGGTCCCGCTGCTTTCCTATTGTACTTACTGTTATTTTATCCTTTTATAGCGAACCTCCGGAATCTTAAGAATCGGCTATAACGAACTTCTTTTCTAGTCGACCATAATATTTTTTTCTCTTTTTATTTTTCCGCTGATAGGAAAAAAGGTTTTCGACTCTAATGTTATAAGAAAATGCATGCCGACTAGTAAAACATGGTGCAAATTAATGATAAGTCTTTTTATTAAAGAGTAGTAAGACCTGCATTCTTTCTCTTCTATGGTAGCAATTCTGCAGGTGTGATCAAGTCCACCCGTCAGTTATTTTTCATTACTTCTGTCATAGCAATTCAGTGACGCATTTAAGCTAACTTACTTAACTAATGTATTTAAGAATAATTTGAGATATGGTAGCATTGAAAAGAATGTCTTCTTTGAAAAAAACAATAATTAAAAGCTTTTTTTCTTAAGTTATACTCTCTGGAGTTCACAAGATGATGAAGAAAAAGGAAAATTTAAAGGATAAAAAGTTAAACAAACAAAATAAAAATAAAACGATTTTTGACGCGCCAATAATTAGTGTTAGTCACCCTAAGCCTGGATAAAGTGTAAGGATTTTAGTATAGTCAGGATCATTCCTTAAATTGTTTGCTGATTTATTCTAATATCTATCCAAACTAGGGTTGGTCTCGAATGTTTAGATAATCGACACTTTACTGTATTTCTATTTGGCTTCATTTTTAATTAATTTATTTAGTATTGTGCTAGTTTAAAGCAATCAATTTTAGTCAATTTAATTCATTAATGATCATATCTAATAGATCATTTATAATGATCATATCTTTTCTTCTTAATACATCATTACTGAACATATAGGTATCAGGTAATTATGTACATATTTTGTAAACTAAAATTTTTTAACGGCTCGGATATAGCGAACGAAAATTTCGGTAACTTGAAGTTCGTTATAACGGGGTTCGACTGTAATAACTTTCAAATAAAATGAAAAATCATCCTATCTTCTGCCTATGATCAACCGTCAGATTTACATATCCGACCACCTACACTTAAAAATCCTGACCCAATAAATATTGTCTTCTAGAGAAGAAATGAGTTCAAGCGAAAAACATTAAGTTTTTCACTCTCGCTCTTGCCTACCTGATTATGAATTAGACCGGGTAGCGTTCGCCTTGGGTTATGTGGAACCTTCTCTTTCTCTCTTTTCCTCCCTAACGTTAACGTTGGTTATATATTACAACTTACATTTATTATGCTAAACGGATTACTATACTTGTAAGTCAAGTTCTCAAAGATAAGAAATGATTCATTTGCGAGCGTTTATTATTATCGTGTATAGTTCTAAAAACAAAAGATTGTCATTTGCCAGAAAGCAATTAAATGTGCAGCCGGCTTATCTGATCTTGTGTGAGATTTTGATTTTCATGAAGACAATGCTATTTTAGCTCTTCTAAAAGCAGTGAATTTACTGCCGTTAATTTCGCTAATATTTGTAAACTAGCGCAAAAAATTTCAAATAAAGGTAAAAACTAGTCGTTCGGAGCTACCGTAATAGTTGCCCATCATGGATATCATATTACAAAATGTGAAAATAAAACACGTATAAACTATTTATAAAATGCACTGCGGTTTCAAAATAAATTTAAACGTATATTTTAAAAAATGATAATACATAGTAATGTTTTATTACTGAATTGAGGGTACTATTTGATTATCTTGTCGACCCGTTTCGGCAAATTATATAAATCGCCCAAACTACTTGTAAAATTATATAAAATGACATAATTTTTATTTTAAATAATGGAACAAGAAATAAATTAGTAAAATATTAATAAAAATACGAATAAAACGTCGAATAAAAAATCACTTGATGACATAACAAACACGTGTAACGTGTTTTATACCAAGTGAATGTGGGGTTTACGATAAGCCATTATTATCATCTAATCTTATAGTTTGTCGATAGTTTTTTGATCGAAGGGATAATCATGTAAAACCTGCGAAAAAGAAACATTCTTATAACTCCAAAAATTATAATCATATTAACTACAAGTTTAATGTGTCGGATAAAGGATCCAATTTCCAATTTAAATGTATCTTAAATGGAAAATTGAATGAAATACAGTGTCATAAAAAAAATCGGAGAGTGTGAAAATATTATCACAATTATCTCAGCAACTAATGATCCAATAGACTTCATTCTTTATGCAAAATTCATGTTTTTTATTCTCTATTTGCTCCTTAAAATGAACAATTTCAAAAAAATTTTATATAACTTTTATCAGAACGAATATTTTAAGAATCCAAAGAAAAAAAAAAAAAAAAGAAAAAAAGAAAAAAAAAAGAAAAGAAAAATCAGACACACCGACAGATAGACAGCATTTTTTTAAGTATATTTTTCGGAATTTCCAGTGCCTAAACTGTCGAAACCTGTCTTTTTTTTTTTTTTTTTTTTCATTAACGGTTAACGGTATAGGTTGACTTAATTTATACTACTTATGATGAGTAAGTAATTAAAGATTTTTTTTTCTTTCCTGTGCTGATTAAGTGTTATTCTCATGGTTTTTTATGATCATTTTTTTCGATTCAAACTTGTAATGCCGACAGAAACTTAGGATCACATTATTTTTTCTGGAACATCACTTTTTTTAACTATATAGATGTTATACATATATTTTTTACTTTCATATGCTTTTTTTAATCCAGTCTAAGCTGATGATTTATGCTACAAACATGCTGTGCTTAGTGTAATTTATTGTTTAATATCCTTTTGTATTAGTAAAAGTTTTAATTTTTATTATAAAAATATTTTATTGGATGTAAATAAAAAGCTAGCCTAAAATTTTGCTTTGAATTGGAAATATTGCATGTATTATTATTATTATCTTAATTTTGAATGCAATAATTTAAATACCATATTTCAAAAATATATAATTGCAAGCCATACTTTAAAATAGGTTTAAAAGAATTAAGTTTTAGAAGGGTGACTTTTAAATTTATTTACATCTCCTATGTTCTGATGACTAAATTTCAATGGTTATTTCATGTTTACTCATATATATGCTAAGCTTTTCTTCCATTTTTATTCTAAAAAAAAAAAACCTTTGCAAAGTAGCAACTACAAACAAAACGTCTTATTTTAAATAAAGTAAAGTTTTCAGTTAGAAATAAATGGTGTTAAAAATTAAAAGAAAGTTGTACCTTTTCCACTATTAAAATGCTCTGCCTAAAGCTTAACAAAGGAAATTGTGTGACAACGTTTTCATTAAGTAGAGAAAAACAAGTCAATCCTGTGTTTCGTAACAATTGAAACAGTATTAAACCTGACACCTGAAATCAAATTTGATGCTTTCCGTTTTAGACACCAGTGTTCAATAGAATAAAATTTTATTCATTAAATTATATTTTGTTGCTGTTTTATCATAAGCAAAATCTACACTTGAAATGGGATTTGAACTATCATTATTCGGTAAAAACAGAAAAAAGAAAGAAAGAAAAAGGAAAGAAAAGGAAAAGGAAAAAGTAACAAAATCAATGCTTTAATAAGAGAAAAAAAGTATTGTTGATGAATGCAAGAAATATAAAAACGTTACAAATATAAAAATATTTTGCAAGCTAGTGTAAACATTGAAAATCTGTCAATTTCTCAAAATTAAAAATATTTTGTATTGAAATATTTCAAAATTAATTATTTTAGACTTTAAAATTAAGGTAATATGTCATCGCGAGAAGACAGCACGGTGCAAATTTAACATGTTTATAACCATGTAATAATTCATTAATAAGAAAATATACAAAAGAATACACAAGCCCGAAAATTTTCGTTTAAAATAATTTTAGTTAATACGTGACGCAGAAAGTATTGGCTTTATACACAATTTTATTTAGTTCCCATTAAATTTTCACTTACATCTGTCTACATGCGTGCATAACTATAGGTCAGTTAACACATCTAGTTTCACTGAATACATTTAGTTTGGCTAACACTGAACTTTCCGTATAAGCCGGTGACTGACATTGTAAAAGATGATATAAAGCTAAAGAAATTATATTTTTAATTAATTATTATTAATTATTAATTATTAATTATTGTTAATTATTATGAATTTTCAGTAATTACTTAAAGCAATATATATTATTTAGTTTTATATCATATTTTAGACTGTCAATCAACCGTGCCTGACGAGGTCTAAACGGAAAATTCAGTGACAATCACCGGTGACTGACGTGGCATTCAACGTGTTAATTACACTTTCTAAAAAAATATTGCAGATGATTTCTGCAAATCATTCATGAGTGCCCGTAATATAATATTCAATAATAGAAGCATTTTGCATTAAAAAACTGAGAATGTAAAAAATAATCACTGAAACACTCAAGAAATCATAAAGAGGCATAATATATCTTAGTATATCTTCTGCAATATTACAACTACAGTCATAATTTTAGATAGTTTTCAAAAAACAGATTAGTTATACAACATTGTGATGCTTCAAGTCTCTAAATTTAGTAGATTTTATGAAAAGTATATCGTAAATTACAGAAATTCATTCTAAGAAATCTAAAGAAAAAGATTTACACACAAACATGTGACTCTGTTTATTTAGAGCTTAAAACGGTTCTTTAAAAATATCCGCTTATCAACGCGAAACTCCCTCACCCATTTTCTGACTTTTGTCTAAAAGCTTGGCACTAACGGTGCATGATAATTGAACTGATTTTTAATAAAATAGTCTTCCTTTTTTTTTTTTTTTTTTTTTTTTTTAACGTAGGAATTGTAATTTGACTTATAAAAGATTGCTGTTTCATGACTGCAGTTTTTGTATTTTTTTTTCTTTCTAACACTATATATATATATGCATATAATAGCAGTGAATTTTCTGATAATTAAGAGAAAATCCAAAAGCATTCTTGGATAAGAAATTATTAAGATGAAAAATCGTCTTGTGCTATTTTTAAGACTTGTAAAACACGTGTTAAACATAAAAACCTTTAAAAATACTAAATGAAATGGAACGAAATTTTTAATATTATTTTAAATAACATTTTAAATAATATAGAGTATGGAGTTTCAAGTTAATATAAATATCAATTGTTATAAAGTCACATAAAAAGCAAGATGTAGTAATTGTACCTTAAGCCGAATATTCTGGAATGCTTATGCAATATATAAGCTTAAAATTAACTTATACTGATGAATAATGAGATATAAAACAACACAATATTTTTTGAATGATTTGATTCATTCTAAAACGATGTAGTCTTTTAAATATTAAAAATTGCTAAAATAAGGTAATTTTTATGTGAACTGTTAAAAATTTAAGAGTCTTTATATCAGCGCAAATAAAACGGAGCCTGTCGCTCAATTTCATGATTAAATAGTCATTATATTTTAAAATACACAATATAACACTTTATCAAATTACATTTCTGAATTTCTTATTTTATACCGATAAGTATTCGAGTCTGAAATTACTATTAAAACGTCACTTTTTCAAATAATGTATTTCCCCTTTCATTGTATCTCATCAGATCTGTGAAGGAAGCACGCGTGTGTAAGTGTGGTATCAGATAAATTGAGAGTTTTGTTTAATATTTCTGTTAAAACAACTTATCCTTTAATTAATAAATTCAAATTATTAATATGTAATAATAAAATTATTTCATAGATGGTAACAGCAATAAATTTAATCTATATATTAAAACGAAAAGCAGAAAAAGTAATCGTGGTTTAATTGCGTCTCTACGCATCAATACTTGCGCCGGTCTCTGAGAGTCTCCTCCTATTGGTTAATCGGAGGAGAGTAGTTACTGTCTGTAAGAGCATTTGCAAAGCGCGTTTGTAAATATGGGATAAGAACGCTGACACTGTTTAATGCAATGCTATAATAATTAATTTTTCAACTTTACTCATCTTATAATGATTGGAATACATTGTTTTTTTCACTTTACGTAAGTTAATTAATTTATTTCCATCTGTATTCTTTTTTTGCAATGTTATTGCCGGCAATCTTAGGCTTAATTGTAGAGATGTTTCATATGAAATTGAAACATTCAATAAGTTAATGATTAAAGTGTTTATTTACGTTCTTGGCCGATAAATCATTTTATATATTGTAATTTTCAAATTTATTTATTAGTATGTGTAAAAAAAAAGGCGGGAAATCACATTGTTTTTTGTTTCGTGTTTTGATGGTGCGATTTTCGACGGATAGTTTGACTTCATGGATGTAAACAGATTCGCAAATCACTATTTATTTTTTGCTTCAGTTTCTTATTATACTCATGTCAAAAAACGGTGATTTTTTTCCCACTTATAATTTCATTTTTGAGCAAATTCATAACGTTTAGGAAGTATTTACATTACATCTCATAGTCTCGCCGAATAATAGAAAATTGCATATGAAATGAAAATAATCCCAGTTATAAACAGCTTTGTAAATCATTAATATTTCTTTAATGTGTGACTTTTTTTTGAGTACACTTTTTTTAAAAAGTGTTCCCGTGACAAAATTTGCTGAGTTTTTTTGGGGAGAAGGAGGAGGGAATATTTTGATGAAATTTGCTATTTTTTTTTTTTTTTTTTAATCGCTTGATCTTGATCTCTCAACAATGTTTTTTCAGAAATATGAAGATCATTATAATCAACAAAGAAAAATAAAATTATCAGAAGAGATCCCTCTTTTTGCATAGCTTTCAATCATGATAAAGCAGTCTTTATATACCATATTCATTGCTTGCTGGTTTTTTTTATGATTATTTGGCAAAATTTGCATTTTTTGTGGTACTTAGATGATTTGAAAATTACAATATAGAAAATGCTTTATCGGCCAAGAACGTAAATAAACACTTGGAAATAAAATAACTTATGTAAAGTGAAAAAACCAATGTATTTCAATCATTATAAGATAAGTAAAGAAAAAAAATATAATTATCATAGCATTGCATTAAACAGTGATAGCAAAAATGCAGTCTCTCTGTGTTGTTTTCTCACAATCTGTTTACCAATATTTGCGTTTTTTGAAGTACCTAGACAAATTTAAAGTATTTTTTCAAGATCTTTTGACGAAATTCACATCTTTTCTGGTACCAGGAAAAAATTATTTGTTTTCTTAGGGATTTTTGGTGAAATTTGTCATTTTTTTTCTCGCTGTCTTTCGATGTAATTTGCCGTTTTATCAAATTTATGCTTTTTTCATGATTTTTTTTTAATTTGTCGTTTTTTTCGTTATTTTCAGAAATTTGTCATATTTTCGCTTTTTTTTCTTTGCAAAAATTACCTGTTTTGCGATCTTTTGATGAAATGTGCCTCTTTTTTTCATCTTTTGACAAAATGTGTTGTTTTCTCACAATCTGTTTACCAATATTTGCGTTTTCTGAAGTACCTAGACAAATTTAAAGTATTTTCAAGATCTTTTGACGAAATTCACATCTTTTATGGTACCAGGACAAATTTATTTGTTTTCTCAGGGATTTCCGGTGAAATTTGTCGTTTTTTTCTCGCTACATTTCGATGTAATTTGCCGTTTTATCGAATTTATGCTTTTTTTGTTAAATTTGTCGGTTTTTTTCGTTATTTTCAGAAATTTATCATATTTTCGCTTTTTCGTGATTTTTGTTTGTGAAATTGTTCTTTGTTATTTTTTTTTAGAAATTTGTCGTTTTTTTCCACTATTTTTAGCTAAATTTACCATTTTTTGCGATTACCTGGATAAATTTTATGTGCTTTTTGAGATCTTTGGGCGAAATTCACATCTTTTATGATAACTGGATGAAATTCGTCATCTTGAGGTCTTTCGGCAAAGTTTATCGTTTTTTTCGATTTCTTTCGATGACAGTTGTCGTGTTGTCATGATTTTTCGATGTAATTTGCCGTTTATTGAAGATCTTTTTGCAAAGTTTATCTTTTTTGTGATTATTTGATAAAATTTGCTTTTTTTCAATCCTTTGACGAGAATTGTTGTTTACTCACAATCATTTGTCGAAATTTGTTGATTTCTCACAATATTTTGAATTTTTTTTCATATGTTTACAAATTTGTCATTTTTTAAGGATTTTTTTGTCAAAATTTACCTTTTTTTTCTTTTTGTTTAGGAAGTATTTACATTACATCTCATAGTCTCGCCGAATAATAGAAAATTGCATATGAAATGAAAATAATCCCAGTTATAAACAGCTTTGTAAATCATTAATATTTCTTTAATGTTTCACTTTTTTTTAGTACACTTTTTTTTAAAAAGTTTGGCCGTGACAAAATTTGCTGAGTTTTTTTGGGGAGAAGGAGGAGGGAATATTTTGATGAAATTTGCTTTTTTTTTTTTTTTTTTTTTTTTTTTTAATCGCTTGATCTTGATCTCTCAACAATGTTTTTTCAGAAATATGAAGATCATTATAATCAACAAAGAAAAATAAAATTATCAGAAGAGATCCCTCTTTTTGCATAGCTTTCAATCATGATAAAGCAGTCTTTATATACCATATTCATTGCTTGCTGGTTTTTTTTATGATTATTTGGCAAAATTTGCATTTTTTGTGGTATCTAGACGATTTGAAAATTACAATATAGAAAATGCTTTATCGGCCAAGAACGTAAATAAACACTTGGAAATAAAATAACTTATGTAAAGTGAAAAAACCAATGTATTTCAATCATTATAAGATAAGTAAAGAAAAAAAAAATATAATTATCATAGCATTGCATTAAACAGTGATAGCAAAAATGCAGTCTCTCTGTGTTGTTTTCTCACAATCTGTTTACCAATATTTGCGTTTTTTGAAGTACCTAGACAAATTTAAAGTATTTTTTCAAGATCTTTTGACGAAATTCACATCTTTTCTGGTACCAGAAAAAAAATATTTGTTTTCTTAGGGATTTTCGGTGAAATTTGCCTTTTTTTTCTCGCTATCTTTCGATGTAATTTGCCGTTTTATCAAATTTATGCTTTTTTCATGATTTTTTTTTAATTTGTCGTTTTTTTCGTTATTTTCAGAAATTTGTCATATTTTCGCTTTTTTTCCTTTGCAAAAATTACCTGTTTTGCGATCTTTTGATGAAATGTGCCTCTTTTTTTCATCTTTTGACAAAATGTGTTGTTTTCTCACAATCTGTTTACCAATATTTGCGTTTTTTGAAGTACCTAGACAAATTTAAAGTATTTTCAAGATCTTTTGACGAAATTCACATCTTTTATGGTACCAGGACAAATTTATTTGTTTTCTCCGTTTTTTTCTCGCTATCTTTCGATGTAATTTGCCGTTTTATCGAATTTATGCTTTTTTTGTTAAATTTGTCGTTTTTTTTTTTTTTTTTTTTTTGTTATTTTTAGAAATTTATCATATTTTCGCTTTTTTTTCTTTGAAAAAAAATTACCTGTTTTGCAATTTTTTCTTGAAATGTGCCTCTTTTTCATCTTTTGACAAAATGTGTTGTTTTCTCACAATCTGTTTACCAATATTTGCGTTTTTTGAAGTACCTAGACAAATTCAAAGTATTTTCAAGATCTTTTGGCGAAATTCACATCTTTTATGGTACCAGGATAAAATTATTTGTTTTCTCGGGGATTTTCGGTGAAATTTGTCATTTTTTCTCACTATCTTTTGATGTAATTTGCTGTTTTATCGAATTTATCCTTTTTTCGTGATTTTTGTTTGTGAAATTGTTCTTTGTTATTTTTTTTTAGAAATTTGTCGTTTTTTTCCACTATTTTTAGCTAAATTTACCATTTTTTGCGATTACCTGGATAAATTTTATGTGCTTTTTGAGATCTTTGGGCGAAATTCACATCTTTTATGATAACTGGATGAAATTCGTCATCTTGAGGTCTTTCGGCAAAGTTTATCGTTTTTCTCGATTTCTTTCGATGACAGTTGTCGTGTTGTCATGATTTTTCGATGTAATTTGCCGTTTATTGAAGATCTTTTTGCAAAGTTTATCTTTTTTGTGATTATTTGATAAAATTTGCTTTTTTTTCAATCCTTTGACGAGAATTGTTGTTTACTGACAATCATTTGTCGAAATTTGTTGATTTCTCACAATATTTTGAATTTTTTTTCATATGTTTACAAATTTGTCATTTTTTAAGGATTTTTTTGTCAAAATTTACCTTTTTTTTTCGAAATTTTTTCATTAAAATTGCCATTTTTTTAGACGAAAGAAAGATTTACAATATAGAAAATGCTTTATCAGCCAAGAACGTAAATAAACACTTGGAAATAAAATAACTTACGTAAAGTGAAAAAACCAACGTATTTCGATCATTATAAGATAAGTAAAGAAAAAAAGTATAATTATCACAGCATTGCATTAAACAGTGATAGCAAAAATGCAGTCTCTCTGTGTTGTTTTCTCACAATCTGTTTACCAATATTTGCGTTTTTTGAAGTACCTAGACAAATTTAAAGTATTTTCAAGGTCTTTTGACGAAATTCCCATCTTTTATTGTACCAGGACAAAATTATTTGTTTTCTCGGGGATTTTCGATGAAATTTGTCATTTTTTTCTCACAATCTTTCGATGTAATTTGCTGTTTTATCGAATTTATCCTTTTTTCGTGATTTTTGTTTGCGAAATTGTTGTTCTTTGTTATTTTTTTTAGAAATTTGTTGTTTTTTTCCACTATTTTTAGCTAAATTTACCTTTTTTTGCGATTACCTGGATAAATTTTATGTGCTTTTTGAGATCTTTGGGCGAAATTCACGTCTTTTATGAAAACTGGATGAAATTCGTCATGTTGAGGTCTTTCGGCAAAGTTTATCGTTTTTTTCGATTTCTTTCGATGACAGTTGTCGTGTTGTCATGATTTTTCGATGTAATTTGCCGTTTATTGAAGATCTTTTTGCAAAGTTTATCTTTTTTGTGATTATTTGATAAAATTTGCTTTTTTTTCAATCCTTTGACGAAAATTGTTGTTTACTCACAATCATTTGTCGAAATTTGTTGTTTTCTCACAGTATTTTGAATTTTTTTTTCATATGTTTACAAATTTGCCATTTTTTAGGGATTTTTTTTGTCAAAATTTGCCTTTTTTTAAAAAAAGTTTCATGAAAATTGCCATTTTTTTAGACGTTTTGGCAAAATTTGCATTTTTTGTGGTACTTAGATGATTTGAAAATTACAATATAGAAAATGCTTTATCGGCCAAGAACGTAAATAAACACTTGGAAATAAAATAACTTATGTAAAGTGAAAAAACCAATGTATTTCAATCATTATAAGATAAGTAAAGAAAAAAAATATAATTATCATAGCATTGCATTAAACAGTGATAGCAAAAATGCAGTCTCTCTGTGTTGTTTTCTCACAATCTGTTTACCAATATTTGCGTTTTTTGAAGTACCTAGACAAATTTAAAGTATTTTTTCAAGATCTTTTGACGAAATTCACATCTTTTCTGGTACCAGGAAAAAATTATTTGTTTTCTTAGGGATTTTTGGTGAAATTTGTCATTTTTTTTCTCGCTGTCTTTCGATGTAATTTGCCGTTTTATCAAATTTATGCTTTTTTCATGATTTTTTTTTAATTTGTCGTTTTTTTCGTTATTTTCAGAAATTTGTCATATTTTCGCTTTTTTTTCTTTGCAAAAATTACCTGTTTTGCGATCTTTTGATGAAATGTGCCTCTTTTTTTCATCTTTTGACAAAATGTGTTGTTTTCTCACAATCTGTTTACCAATATTTGCGTTTTCTGAAGTACCTAGACAAATTTAAAGTATTTTCAAGATCTTTTGACGAAATTCACATCTTTTATGGTACCAGGACAAATTTATTTGTTTTCTCAGGGATTTCCGGTGAAATTTGTCGTTTTTTTCTCGCTACATTTCGATGTAATTTGCCGTTTTATCGAATTTATGCTTTTTTTGTTAAATTTGTCGGTTTTTTTCGTTATTTTCAGAAATTTATCATATTTTCGCTTTTTCGTGATTTTTGTTTGTGAAATTGTTCTTTGTTATTTTTTTTTAGAAATTTGTCGTTTTTTTCCACTATTTTTAGCTAAATTTACCATTTTTTGCGATTACCTGGATAAATTTTATGTGCTTTTTGAGATCTTTGGGCGAAATTCACATCTTTTATGATAACTGGATGAAATTCGTCATCTTGAGGTCTTTCGGCAAAGTTTATCGTTTTTTTCGATTTCTTTCGATGACAGTTGTCGTGTTGTCATGATTTTTCGATGTAATTTGCCGTTTATTGAAGATCTTTTTGCAAAGTTTATCTTTTTTGTGATTATTTGATAAAATTTGCTTTTTTTCAATCCTTTGACGAGAATTGTTGTTTACTCACAATCATTTGTCGAAATTTGTTGATTTCTCACAATATTTTGAATTTTTTTTCATATGTTTACAAATTTGTCATTTTTTAAGGATTTTTTTGTCAAAATTTACCTTTTTTTTCTTTTTGTTTAGGAAGTATTTACATTACATCTCATAGTCTCGCCGAATAATAGAAAATTGCATATGAAATGAAAATAATCCCAGTTATAAACAGCTTTGTAAATCATTAATATTTCTTTAATGTTTCACTTTTTTTTAGTACACTTTTTTTTAAAAAGTTTGGCCGTGACAAAATTTGCTGAGTTTTTTTGGGGAGAAGGAGGAGGGAATATTTTGATGAAATTTGCTTTTTTTTTTTTTTTTTTTTTTTTTTTAATCGCTTGATCTTGATCTCTCAACAATGTTTTTTCAGAAATATGAAGATCATTATAATCAACAAAGAAAAATAAAATTATCAGAAGAGATCCCTCTTTTTGCATAGCTTTCAATCATGATAAAGCAGTCTTTATATACCATATTCATTGCTTGCTGGTTTTTTTTATGATTATTTGGCAAAATTTGCATTTTTTGTGGTATCTAGACGATTTGAAAATTACAATATAGAAAATGCTTTATCGGCCAAGAACGTAAATAAACACTTGGAAATAAAATAACTTATGTAAAGTGAAAAAACCAATGTATTTCAATCATTATAAGATAAGTAAAGAAAAAAAAAATATAATTATCATAGCATTGCATTAAACAGTGATAGCAAAAATGCAGTCTCTCTGTGTTGTTTTCTCACAATCTGTTTACCAATATTTGCGTTTTTTGAAGTACCTAGACAAATTTAAAGTATTTTTTCAAGATCTTTTGACGAAATTCACATCTTTTCTGGTACCAGAAAAAAAATATTTGTTTTCTTAGGGATTTTCGGTGAAATTTGCCTTTTTTTTCTCGCTATCTTTCGATGTAATTTGCCGTTTTATCAAATTTATGCTTTTTTCATGATTTTTTTTTAATTTGTCGTTTTTTTCGTTATTTTCAGAAATTTGTCATATTTTCGCTTTTTTTCCTTTGCAAAAATTACCTGTTTTGCGATCTTTTGATGAAATGTGCCTCTTTTTTTCATCTTTTGACAAAATGTGTTGTTTTCTCACAATCTGTTTACCAATATTTGCGTTTTTTGAAGTACCTAGACAAATTTAAAGTATTTTCAAGATCTTTTGACGAAATTCACATCTTTTATGGTACCAGGACAAATTTATTTGTTTTCTCCGTTTTTTTCTCGCTATCTTTCGATGTAATTTGCCGTTTTATCGAATTTATGCTTTTTTTGTTAAATTTGTCGTTTTTTTTTTTTTTTTTTTTTGTTATTTTTAGAAATTTATCATATTTTCGCTTTTTTTTCTTTGAAAAAAAATTACCTGTTTTGCAATTTTTTCTTGAAATGTGCCTCTTTTTCATCTTTTGACAAAATGTGTTGTTTTCTCACAATCTGTTTACCAATATTTGCGTTTTTTGAAGTACCTAGACAAATTCAAAGTATTTTCAAGATCTTTTGGCGAAATTCACATCTTTTATGGTACCAGGATAAAATTATTTGTTTTCTCGGGGATTTTCGGTGAAATTTGTCATTTTTTCTCACTATCTTTTGATGTAATTTGCTGTTTTATCGAATTTATCCTTTTTTCGTGATTTTTGTTTGTGAAATTGTTCTTTGTTATTTTTTTTTAGAAATTTGTCGTTTTTTTCCACTATTTTTAGCTAAATTTACCATTTTTTGCGATTACCTGGATAAATTTTATGTGCTTTTTGAGATCTTTGGGCGAAATTCACATCTTTTATGATAACTGGATGAAATTCGTCATCTTGAGGTCTTTCGGCAAAGTTTATCGTTTTTCTCGATTTCTTTCGATGACAGTTGTCGTGTTGTCATGATTTTTCGATGTAATTTGCCGTTTATTGAAGATCTTTTTGCAAAGTTTATCTTTTTTGTGATTATTTGATAAAATTTGCTTTTTTTTCAATCCTTTGACGAGAATTGTTGTTTACTGACAATCATTTGTCGAAATTTGTTGATTTCTCACAATATTTTGAATTTTTTTTCATATGTTTACAAATTTGTCATTTTTTAAGGATTTTTTTGTCAAAATTTACCTTTTTTTTTCGAAATTTTTTCATTAAAATTGCCATTTTTTTAGACGAAAGAAAGATTTACAATATAGAAAATGCTTTATCAGCCAAGAACGTAAATAAACACTTGGAAATAAAATAACTTACGTAAAGTGAAAAAACCAACGTATTTCGATCATTATAAGATAAGTAAAGAAAAAAAGTATAATTATCACAGCATTGCATTAAACAGTGATAGCAAAAATGCAGTCTCTCTGTGTTGTTTTCTCACAATCTGTTTACCAATATTTGCGTTTTTTGAAGTACCTAGACAAATTTAAAGTATTTTCAAGGTCTTTTGACGAAATTCCCATCTTTTATTGTACCAGGACAAAATTATTTGTTTTCTCGGGGATTTTCGATGAAATTTGTCATTTTTTTCTCACAATCTTTCGATGTAATTTGCTGTTTTATCGAATTTATCCTTTTTTCGTGATTTTTGTTTGCGAAATTGTTGTTCTTTGTTATTTTTTTTAGAAATTTGTTGTTTTTTTCCACTATTTTTAGCTAAATTTACCTTTTTTTGCGATTACCTGGATAAATTTTATGTGCTTTTTGAGATCTTTGGGCGAAATTCACGTCTTTTATGAAAACTGGATGAAATTCGTCATGTTGAGGTCTTTCGGCAAAGTTTATCGTTTTTTTCGATTTCTTTCGATGACAGTTGTCGTGTTGTCATGATTTTTCGATGTAATTTGCCGTTTATTGAAGATCTTTTTGCAAAGTTTATCTTTTTTGTGATTATTTGATAAAATTTGCTTTTTTTTCAATCCTTTGACGAAAATTGTTGTTTACTCACAATCATTTGTCGAAATTTGTTGTTTTCTCACAGTATTTTGAATTTTTTTTTCATATGTTTACAAATTTGCCATTTTTTAGGGATTTTTTTTGTCAAAATTTGCCTTTTTTTAAAAAAAGTTTCATGAAAATTGCCATTTTTTTAGACGTTTTGGCAAAATTTTTATTTTTGTGCAATACTTTTGCGAAAATTGTTTTATTTGGGATATCTAGACAATTTTTTTTTTCTTTTTTGCAGTTTTTTGACAAATTTTTTAGAGATCTCTTGAAGAAATTTGTTGTTTTTTGCAATCTGTTGACGAAATTTGCTCTTTTATTTTCCCACATCTATTTATAAAATTTTCCGGGCATTGTTTTTTTTTTTGGGGGGGGGAGTATTTTGATGAAATTTTCTAATTTTTGTGATTATTTGCTAGAATTTGTGTTTTTTATGGTACCTAGACAAACTTTGGTACATAGCAAATGATTTCTAGCATTTTTTTTTTAAACTTAAACAGTTGAAAAATAATCTGCTAACATTTTCAAATCTGTGACGTGTGTCACAGCATTGCACCAATTCTGCACCCGGGATCATGTCATGTTGGTGTTACGTTGGTAAATGGAAAAGCATATTGAAATTTTTAATAAATATTAATCTTTAAAAAAAAATTTCTTTGAAAATTTTTTATAGTGGCAAAATACTTTTTTTTCTTTGATTCTTTCATATTGTTGCTGTCAAGTTTTGACGGGCTTCACCTAGCCAGAATAAATATTATCATTAATTTTTTTAATATGTGAAATTTACATGTATTTTTGATTTATGAAAAGGTAATAGAAAAGTAGTTGAAAATGCAAATGTTTTTTTGTTGAATGGGGTGGGTAATGTAACAACAAATTAACCACGGAGAGGATCATTGTTATAGTTGTTGCTAAATGGCAAACTATAAATTCAGTCTTATTTTGCTGCGAAGTAAGTGAAGTATGTATATTTTGTATGAAATGAGTGATGACAGTAATTTATGATTTATTCATGTTATGTACAATTTATTGGTGTTGTATTTGTAAATGAAAAATTATCAAATGAGAGAGATTTTAATTCTATGACAGCATGTTTGAATGTAACTCGGCCAATTGCGGGTCATTTGCCTGGATGTAAAATGCAGGTTGTTCTTTTATTTATTGAAATTTTTGCTGAAGATTAGTCGTTAAAAAATCTTTTAATAGCTGGAAAATACCTTTTTCTTTCTTCGGTGCCGTCAAGTTTTGACGGGTTCCATCTAGTTTTAAAATAATTGTAAAAGGAAGTTATTTATTTTAATCAAATTAAAAATATTTAAATCAAATAATTTAAATAAAAACTTAAAATCCAATTTTTTTTAAATCTGAAATAATAATAATAATAAAAATTAGCGGAGATATAAATAAAATTTTAAATTTCTAAAAACGAAAAAAGTGTTTAAATGAAATTAAAAATGCTGAACCATTAATAAATCACAATAGTTTTTAAAATAGAAAAAAAAATGAATTCTAAAAAATATTATCAACGTCAATAATAGAAAAAAATAATAATATAAGCCCTTAAATTGCAAAAATAAGAAATTTCTTTTAATTAAATCCATATTAGTATGAAAATTCCAACTTACAGCACCAGGGCCTAAACTGAGAACCTTTAGTTTAATAGCGAAAGACTTTACCTCCAAGCCATGATGTCTGCACGCAGAATGTTGAAACTAAGGTTCTCTTTTAAAATTTAAATTGCAAAACTGAACGGATGACATTAATAAAATTAATTTGATTACAATAATAGAGTTTTTCAAAATTTTAAGATTTGTCATGTGACACAAGGTATTCAGCTGTAAGTACACAAAATTTGAAGCTTTTGACTTATATCGTTTAAGCGTATGGACTCTGTGACGGCCAGATAGATAGAGGAGTGAGAAGAGTAGATTTCCGTCAGATGAACGAAACCCTAAAAAAGAGCTTTTACAGTGTATATTTTTGTTGAAGTCCAAATTTATATTTACATCTAAATTATTATCTGGAAAAAAAATTCAACCGAAAGGGATCCTTTTTATTAAAATCGCGCTTATCGATTGTATTAGAAGTATAAGATAACTTGAAACTACAAAAAGTTTGAAAACTCAATTGATTTAACTTTTTCTTTTAATATGCAATTTAATGGTAGTAAAAGGTCTTATTATTATTATTATTTATTATGTTTAAGAATTTAAAGAATCCTCGATGTGTTTTGAAGAAAAAGAAATTCGGCGGAATGTAGGAAATTTCTTGCTTTTATCTTTTTTATTATTATTATTATAAAAGCTTAAAGTATTAGTTACCGCTTATGGGGCTAGTAAACCAAAAAAAAAAAGCCACGAAACTCTCTCAACCTGTCTTCTGCAAGTGCAATTTTTCTTGACTATGGAATTACGCTGTCGGTAGTAATTACCTACGTTGACTTAGTTCCTAGAATTACCGAGCTTCTCCTCTTTAATAAAAATTCCCCGTTCTTCATATTATTTATTATTATTAATGTCCTTCTTCTTAGAATTCGGCATTACTTATGAAAACCATGAAAACCACATGCATTATCAAATTACGATTGCAATATTAATTAAATATTTTTTTTCTCAAATGTTTTCTTCTTGTTGAGTTACAGGTACTGTGTACAATGAAATTTATTTAGATTAATATACATATCTTAATAAAACGATTCCTCCAATTTAAAATTTGAGCTGTATGCTATTTTTTTCTACTATTTAAGATATTTGAAATACAGTCGAACCTCTATATAACGAAATTCCATACATCAAATTTCTCCATATAACGAATTTTTAGTAAGAACGGTCCCCTTTTCGCATGATTACATTAAAAACAGACTCTATATAGCGAAATATCTATCTCCATATAACGAATTTTTTCATAAATTGATCTTAATTTATTCAGTTTTGAAAAAGCTTCGAAATCATATGGAATCAATTTTCCATCACTTATTTTTGATTTATCGTTCAGTGGAGAGGTTTTTTTTTTTTTTTTATAAATATTACTTCTCTCCTTATTCTTTAAATCTAACAAGTTCATCCCACCTCCCACACACCTTTCAACATCCTTCTCAAAACACAGTCAATTGAATTGTTACACATATAAGAGAGGAATCAATGAGAGCACATAAGAGAGACCTTCAAATGGAGGAAAATATCAACTACAATTTTTCATTCCTTGCTAAAATTTGAGAATTTTTTTTTTTGAGAGCGTAACAATTGTAATTTTAAAATCAAAACAACAAAAAATTACAGATTTCTTCCTCTGAAATTTATGTAAGTCTTCCTCATTTGATTTTCATTAAGCTTTCAAATAAATGTCTTTTCTCTTTTTTGAAACTGCTTAAATAAGTAAGAAATAAAATGTTAGGTTAATATATACTTTTAAACATTTCAAATTCTTAATTAAAAAGATCAGAAATAATATTTGTTCAAAATTTACACATTAAATACTATTTTTAACATCATACTCTATACATCGAATTTCTCTATATAACGAATTTTTTACTGGAACGATGGATTTCGTTATATAGAGGCTCGACTATATTTTATTACATCCGAAAGCGATTACTTTTAAATTTTACATATGTATATCTTGAAATCAATCGTTCTTATATATAAACATACATAAAACTACAAACTGTATCTTCATTCATAAAATTCAACAGATTGTTTTTAAGTGCTGGATGTGTTTATAGTAAAATTTTATAAATAAAATTCATGTGTTCGAAATACCTATATTTAACAAATTTTAAGGGCATCAATGAATAAAACTGTATGACGAGAGAATATAACCAGAACCAAACACCTATATCTCAGAATTTCATAAATTTTAATAGCACTGAATAAAAAGTTACATGACATCTGTATATAGAAAAAAATCTAAAATCTGTACATAAGCAGTCTCATTTCTATTTAAATATTGTAATGTTTCTTACAAAATTTTACATTTTCATTTGCCAGCAAAGTTTTTTTCATGATTAAAGGAAAGTTCTCTTTTGTTTTTAAAATTTAAGAAGAGGGTCTTTTTATATGGATATTTTTTTTGTATGTGTTATATTACTAAAATTACTGAAAATAGTTCAAAATGTATAATGTAAGTTACCATGGAATGACCCGTATGGGCATCCATATTCCGATCATTATTTAATCCGAACATTTTTTGTTTCATTTAAGCAAAAATTTCTGTTTTGAAAAACCGGTAACAAAATATTAAAAATTTTGTAAAAGGCATGAAAAAAATGGACATTATTTAAATTTTTTTTTCAAAAATATTATAAGTTATGTGGTTAAAGAAAAGTGCTCTTTTGCTTTTAAATTTGTCTTTAATGTAGTCTAGATGATGTAGTCTAGATGATGTAGTCTATCTGATGTTAGATTTGGGTCTTTTTATGTAGTCCCAAATACTCGGTATTCTATAGCTATAATTGCGCTATTGAATGAGATAGTATGATGAAAGTAAAATACTTAAATAAACTGTATCTAGGGTATTAAATTATTTTCCCCGACACCCAAAAAGATTTCCTCGGAAAATATTATGTTTTCTTTACAAAATTTCTCTTTTAAAATGGTTCAATAAGTACTAATGTTTACAAAAATTAAAACTTGATTAATATACCTGAATTATGAAACTCTTCTTAGGTGCGTTTGTAATTATATAAATACGTAGCACCTATAGTCATCTTTCAGTCCGTCCGTCTGTCCGCATATAACCGAGCAAAAACTACCCAAGAAATTCGTTAAAATTTAAAATATATAATTATTGTATAATTTTGCTGAGTCATTTCAAATTTTATGAAAATCGGATGTATAGTTTAATTACAGAGACAATCAAAAGTATTTAGTTACATTACTCCCAGTGGGAAAAAATAGTTTCAAGTGCATTTTAACGATGTTACACACTTTTAAACATAATAAAATATAGATGCATCTATAAATTATATAAGTTATATACTAAAATATATATTCTGTGCAATATGTGGTGCAAAGAATATTTGTTATTAATTTATAGGGCAATGCAAAAGTATTTCATTACATAATGGTATAAGAGCAAACGCTACTGGGGTGCGTTTTAATTATATTAAACTGTTTCATATTTTATGAAATTGATATACATTTTTAAGGTTTATTACAAGTTACTTTTTGTATAATAGAAAGTAGATAGTATTTACAGGGAAATACAAAATATTTCGACTATACTATACTATACTATACTATATCCGAATCATTGTATACTATATCCGAATCATTGTATACTAATTACACCAAGATCTGAATATTTCTAAAACTTCAATATAGTACGAACGCACCTTTTTTGCTACGCTTCACGTGCGATTTCTAACTTATTTTATATACAGTAGATCTTGATATTAATACTCAAAGTAAAAATGAAAAGAGTATCTCACATGATCAACAGTTATCCAACCACAATTAACCCTTTTCAGAATGCAGTCTTAACTAAGTTATGAAAGCATACCTTTTGCATTGTTCTAATTCTTGACATTTTTCATTTTTTACATGTAGGAAATATAAATTATAAGGAAGATTCAGAACAGCTACGCACAAAACCATGTCCAGGTAAAGAAATGAGTCGAATTAAAGGCTTACTATAAAAAAAAAAACATCTTCGGGTAAAACAAAAAAAAAAAGGTCTTTATTTTCAAGGCCACCAAAGTAATTCTATTCATCGATTTTTCTGATCATGGAATCATTACTGTAATGTTTCCTCACCATTTGTGCAACATGATTCCATTATCTGAACAAGGTCAGGCCACTTGTTGGTCAAATATAGACTCAGCATCCAACACAGTGTTTTGAATGTTCTTCTTTATAATGTTTGCGTTGAGTGTTCTATCTATGATAGGGGATAATGGAATAATGAAATTATTTCTTTATTTTAAGGGGTTTCGTTTTACCTAAATTATACAGCAAACGGTATAGATATTTGATTTTACCACGTCAGTGAACAAAAAGAATAAATACCACTCCTTCAAAGTAAAAATTGTAAATTACGGTCACAAGAAACTAAATTTACCCACATCCATAGAATCATGTTTGAAATATAGATACTAAATGTTCAAATATCAGAATAACTAACTTTAGTGGAATAAACTTTTACTTATAAAACTTTCACCTTTCTTTTACTGTTACAAAATTTTAATTGATTTCTTAATGAAACTTAATAGTTATCGTTAAAGGGAGAACTTTCACATGATCCGAAATCATGATCCTATGTGTTAAATTATTGAGGGGACAGAACAGGGGACATTTATGAATGATAATTAAGAAAATTTTGCTGGTTGTTTTCCTGACTAAAAAATGTAATAGAAAGAGTGATTTAGAGAAGTCAGGGATAAATCATTTCAATGAACTTTTAAACAGGGCTTTAGCGGCTAGTATACGGAGGTATAAGGTGTATACCTTCTGGATTTCTTTAAAAAGCTCCGTATACAGGGGTCGGAGCATATAGAAATTTTTTTATTGATCTTACCAGTAATTTTTATCAATAATCTTCATGATATATTCCTATTACATATCTTTTAAAAAGGTCTCTTTAAAAATATTTTTAAAAAATACTGCTACGAATGATAAAGTTTGTCCTACATGCTCCAAACCCTGTGTATACCTTCTGTTTCTCAAATAAAACAATAGCATAATAGTTCTGGCCATCGACGTTCATGATTGTTGCGTATAGTCTCTGGTTTATTTACGACTACAACTACTATTAGAAGTAGCTTTGTAATAGTAAGTATATAAACGCATCTTGGTTTGGTTTCCAGTCATCCTTTGTGTCTCAAAATTTGCTAGGTTAAAACAAATCCTTGAATATACATTTCAGACAACGTCTAGATTGAATTGTAGTTGGAGCCTCAACATTTTGATATGTCTAAATACCCTAGCTACACCAAAAAAACCAATGGTTTTCTAAATTTTGACATTTTAATCTAACTTTTAGCTACAGTGCGAAGACCGAATGTCACAACCTTAGTTCAAATTAATATTTTGACTTGAAATTGTGGTTCGTGTTAACATTCATAAATATATACATTCATAACGGGTTTTTTTACATTAACTGTGCATCAAAACAATGCAGAAAGTTTATTTTTTGGGAATTTGTTAGAAAGTAATTTACGAAAAACGCTAGAACCAAAACCAGGGTTCGTATGAGTCCTGGAATTTTAGGATTAGGAAGTTCTTCGGTACTAGTATTTTCTTATGGAAAATCTCTCCTTAAATGAGGTGAAATTTCACACATTTAAACTAAATTTATTGTGTCTAAAAATATATATATACTGGTGTTTTACCTGGAAAATAATGGTATTTGTACGAACTCTGAAAACTAATAAAACATTTCGGCTGCGATATACAAAGATTAAATAATATGTATATATCCTATGACATATTTTAATATTAACAATAAAAACTGACTATAACTGTTTTTCTAATTTATTTTGAAACAGATGTCGTAGACGCCTGTTGTTGACGACATTTTTATTCATCGCACTCTTTCAGCTAGGAACGTTGTTTTCGGAACCAGTTAGGCCTAGTATACGAAATCACCATATTAGTTTTATTTTATTATGGAATTTTCTTATAATTTTATTATAAAACGCATTCATGTAATTTTACTTATTGAACACATTTAATTTTATTTATTAATTATTTTACATTTTTTTCTTTATTTAAAAGGCATTTTATTATAAAATACCTGGTTGAAATGGAAAGCAAATATCTCCGGGTTATCACGCCATGCAAAAAAAAAAAAAAAAAAAAAAAAAAAAAATTGGCAATACAAAGACAGCCCGGTGCATCTGCGATATTTGTACCTTTATTTTAAAAATAACGTTATTCTACTACGTACTTCTCGGCGTAAATTACCCAAGTTTTTACAGAAATATTTTAGAAAAGTTAAAAATGTATTCAATTTTTAGCGTAAATTTTCTTTGATCTTTTTACATAAATATGAAAATGCACATGAATGTATTGCAAGAATATCTGTATAATCGTTACAAGCTTGTTTAAATATTCTGTCATAGAAAAGGAAAATACATAGAGGTAACTTATTTGTACTGGCATTTGTTTAAGTTAGTTTGGTCGATGTATGTAAGAAAGAATTTTCTAATTTATTTTTAGCCTATTTTCCGAATTGTTAAGTTCAAAGAATAACGTATAGTTGTGTGTTCTCGATGAAATCTTAATATTTACAAATTTTTGTAACTTAATTATGAATTAACAAATTAAAAACATTAAAATTATGATTAGATATTGAGAAAACCATTTAAAGAACCTGAAAAGGTTACTTCAATTATGTTTTTTCCTATTATCATATCAAAAAATGTAAATCTCGTAGCACACGTGACAAAATCATAAATATTTGTTTGATATAATAATGTGACATTTACAGTAATGTAAAAATGTTACTTTTTTCCCCCTTCCTGTAATCATGGGGTTCGGGACACATTTGAAAACAATTTTTATTTATTGAGTTAAAATTCTGAATTTTTTTGTGATGGTTAACCTTATCATTTGTAAACAAAATCACATGATAAAACTTTTCAGAATTTTTTTGAAATTTTTTTTTAATTTATTAAAAAAATGGGAGGGGGTATTTTAAAATCGTTAGAACTCAAAATATTATTTGTAGAAATTCATTTTTTTTAAACTTAAATAAACAGAAATAACTTAATTCTAATTCTGATTCAGCATTTTTTTTAAATTTAATTAAAAAAATTTAAAATATTTAAATTAAAATTTTTTAAAAAGATACAACTTTAAAAAAAAAATCTTGTTTTTTAAAGTAATTTTTTTTTAATTTGCTGAATCAAAGTTGAAGTAAAATAATAAAAAAAAGACATGTTCCAAATATGAAGCAATTACTTTTAACGGTTTTTGAATTATAACAATTTAAATTCGTGAAATTGGGAAAAAAATAATGATGAAGAAAAACACATTTTCACAAGAAGTCATTTCATGAGAACCATTGCTTGTAATTTAGATGTTGAAAAGAAACCAAAACGAAAAAATTAATAATTCCTCTTCTGATTAACATATAAACGTGATTTAAACGTCATTTTAAGCATTAAAAAAAACAGAAAAAAAATTATGCAATAAAATATTTTTAGAAAATTTGAAAATTTTTGTATCCCTGTTCCTCTTAAAAAGAAACTGGACATTGTTTCAATAATTTCACTTTGTTCCATCTGATGCATTTTTAGGTGCGTTCGTAATTATGTAAATACGTAGCACCTATTGTTGTCGCTCAGTCCGTCCGTCTGTCTGTCCGTCTGTCTGTCCGTCTGTCTGTCTGTCCGTCTGTCTGTCCGCATATAACAACGCAAAAACTACCCAACCGAATCGTTTGGAATTTAAAATACATAATTATAACATAATTTTGTCGAGTCATTTCAAATTTTATGAAAATCGGATGGATAGATCAATTACAGGGACAATCAAAAGGATTCCGTTGCATTACGGTCAAAGGGGAAAAAAGGTTTCAGATGCATTTTAATCGTTTGAAATTAAAAACATATATTTATTGCGTAATTTTATCGAGTCATTTTAAATGTTATGACAGTCGGATGTATAGATCAATTACAGGGACAATCAAAAGTATTCCGTTACATTACTGTCAATGGGGGGGAAAAGTTTCAAATGCATTTTAATCGTTTGAAATTTAAAACATATAATTATTGCGTAATTTTGTCGAGTCATTTCAAATGTTATGAAAATCGGATGCATAGATCAATTACAGGGGCAATCAAAGGTATTCCATTACATTACGGTCAATGGGAAAAAAGATTCAAATGCATTTTCATGATGTTACACTCATTCGAACATAATAGAATTAGCATGAATCTATGAAATATATACTAAAATATGCATTCTGTACAATCTGTGATGCAAAGAATTTTTATTATTAAATTACAGGGCCACACAAAAGTATTCCACTACATAATGCTATATGGGGAAACATTGTTTGGGGCGTGTTTTAATTATATTCAACTATTTCATATTTTATGAATAAGATATACGTTTCTGAGGTGTAATAAAAATTACTTTCTGCATATTTACAGAAACACAAAGATTTCGACTACTATACTGTATCCGAAGTATACGCTCTCCTATATCAATAAGATATGAATATTTTTAAAACTTCGTTATCGTACGAACGCACCTCATTTGCTACGTTCACGTGCAATTTCCAACTTGTTATGAATAGTTTTTTCTCAACAAGGGCGTAAATTGTCGAAAAAGGCGGAGATTGTGTTTGTGGGAGAAAAGTTACAGAATAAATCGATATAAAAATAAATAAATAAATAATATTTTTTCATTGCTTAGTTTGGAAGAAACGAAAAACAAAAAATAGGATTTGCAAAATTTAAAAAAAAGAAAAATAAACTGACATTAATGGCAAAATATCGTTATTAAAAGCCAACAAACATGCATCGAATGAACCATCTTTCGCAAAAGTTTATTATTTTTATGAAATTCGTAAATCAATGCAATAACATTACGACTGCTGTTGGTTTAAAAGTAAACAAATTGTTACTCACAGTATTAAACAACAGACATAATTCTAAAAGGCAAAAAGAAAAAAAACTTCATATCTCTGAATTTGGCATTCAGAAATAAAATTCCACAATAATCTGAACTATTGCTATAACTTGTGCTGTAATTAATGAAAAAAATTGAAAAAAAAGGGTTGTTCTTTATAATTTTCTGTGGTTTATTTTGTCACTAAGTCCTCATGCATATTCAATTTTATTGAAATTTAAGTAGAAGTATCATAATTTTATTAAAAATTTAAATTCAGTATGCCGAAAAAAATCAGTCACTAGTTTAATTTAAATTAACAAGAGCAATTAATTTAAATTAACAAATTAGCTAAATTATAATTTAACAAGATAATTTCTTTTGACAAATGAACAAATCTAGTAAACGACAAAATGTCCGTTCATTAGGACATGAACAATAATTTATATAATTTCATTACTCTTTATTTTACATGATATCGACCGAAATAAATATGTAGGTTAATAAATTTTCGCTCACGTCTGATTTTAGTTGACAAGTTATACGAATCATACAAAAAGCAACAAGGAACCACATTTAAAGTAAAAAAATCTTTACTGCCGTTTCATATATGCTAAATTTTCCCAAGTAATGATAGAGTGAGATAACTTAATTCTGCACTGTTATTGTGAAAAACAATACTTATAATGCACGTGTTAATGCACTATTTTTTAGATGTTCTTTAAATATTCAGGATTTAACTATTAAAAAGACTACATTCATTTTGTAGTTTAAAATTAGTACACCACATAGTAACAAATTTAATCAATTTGAAACAAACAGAGCTGTTATATAATAACCCTTTGTCTTTTATTTTGTCATGGACAAAACCGTAACAATTCATTTTTATTTACGACCTTATTTATTTATTTTTTAAGCCTTATGCTGATAATATTAGATGAAATGTGACGTCTCTTTACTATGAATTGTACTCGAAAAGCTCCTGCTCTAAAATCCAAAACGCATTCTTTTCTTTCTTTTTATTATCATTTTTTTTCTCTTGGTTATTTTTCAATATTTTTATCTCAAATTTATTTTTCTATAGGATTTTACTTTAATTATGCATGTTGTGCATATTATATCTATTATTTCAAGGAAATTAACTTTGACAAAAGTATAGTTAATTTATTGTCAGCTTTATTTCAGATTTTTAAAACAACACTCAGCAGTTGCAAAATCCGCTAAAATTTATTTCTGTCGAACAAAAACTATAAAGAAAATAAACATTTGAAAAAGGTATCACATTCAAGCGAAAACAGTTTTTGAGAAATTATTTCTATTTTACGCATTCTTTATGTAAAGCAATTTGTTACAATAAGAAAACATTTGTGAATGATTTTCTTTTTCCCTTTTGGTTCCAATTTCCATAGTCTTTTTACCTGATCCAGATTCACAAATAGCTGAACAAGCAGTTGAAAAAGCGATTCGATTGCTTTCAAATCAGGACTTGCAAATATATAGCAGTATTTTTCCATCCCATTAAACTCATATGAATTAAACAATATCCAAGAGTCGTGGTGTGAAGCTAGTTTTTATATTTAAAAAACTGATATCCGATATAGTAAAGTGACAAAAGTAATTATAAAGTATTTGATGCATTTAACGAGGTAATGAAAGACATTGAAAAATGTCAATGCAAATCAATCATTCATGATTAGGTTTGACATTGACTACGTGTTTAATACAGATCGAATTGTTTTTCGTATCCAGGAATGTACAACAGAACGCCTGGCCGAAAAAAGAGTCATATTATTTTAAAGAAGAAGCGGAATTAAAGTCTATATGCACATTCAGAAGAATACAAAGGAATCATAAAGAGCATTTCGTTTACCACTGTGATTGTATTAATAAGCTAGTTTTTTGCAATTTTTATTTAACAATTTAGAATAAAATTATATTATTACACGTTCAAAATTACATAGTTGAAGACGTCACGATCTGATGCTATGTTACTTTTCCTTACATTATATTTGTCCCGAACAAATTTCACAGCAGGGGGAGGGGATGGCACGTTTTCAGTCATTGATGGCATTTCCACAGAGGTTTAATGGGTGTTATGGTTGTACAAGAATTATTTACGTCAAAATTATTATGTTATTGCAAAGTATAGTGACATTTATTACAATATAGAATGATAGAAGTAATAAAGCGTGCATGTAGCTGCAAAATACAAAGCAAATGTTGTCGATTCAGATTTCTCCTTGTAATTGTTAAGCTCAGTGAATCGAATTCATGAAGAATCAACTATTTCTATACAGGAAATATTAACTTCATTATTTTCAGTACCACTGATTTATCATCATTGTCGTCACGTGACGTGGAAAAAAGTTGTATCCATGTCACAAGGATGTCTATGTGTTTCATTTTGAAACAAATTACAAATAGCTAAAAAACTGGCCATGTTGTCTATAAAATGTTATTACAGAGATGATCACTAGAGAGACATAATGCGAGAAGTGAAGGAAATAGGCTTTGATCACTGTGATCATTGTGGCATCACAATGTCCAAACTGTAATAAAAAAAAAAAAAAGAAAAATATTTCTCAATTTACGAAAATATCATATAATCACGTATGAAAGTATAAAATAACCTCTTTCAAGTTCAAAAATTACATGAAAAATAATATAAATTCTATTGTTAATCCTATGTCGTTTATGTTAATGCTATTAATGTTAATTCTATTTTAATGTCAGTTTTAATATTAATGCTGCCGGTGATTTTCGGCAATGTTTCTCTTTTGTTTTTAGAATGTAATAATCAATTTTCTTAACCTGCAAAATAGGTTATTTTGGATACTATCAAGTGAAACCTGAATTCAAAGAAACATTTTTATTTGAGTTCAGTTTTCATTTGACAGCATTCGAAAAACAAATACTGCGGGTTAAGACAACTGATTACTATATTCTAAGAATTAAATGGAAACGTTGCCGAAAATCACCGGCAGCAAAAGATACTTTGTCTTCAGAAATGCTTCTTATGATCTCGAAACAAGATTGGGTTTTTTTATGTTTCTAAAGTTAAAAAGAATGCTTTTCGGATCGCTAATAAATCGGAAGAATTTATTGTATGCTTTCGTTCGCGATTATAAAGTATTGTCATTTTTTTATTAAGAAATATATATATATATATATATATATATATATATATTAGATTATTGTTGAGTTATACTGTAGTCAAGTCGAATCGAGTTGCACAATACATTCGAGTTTTACCAGTAAATATAAATCATTTACTTATAAAGCAATTTATAAACTGACAGAAAATTAAAACGTGCTGTGTAACTTTAACTTTTCTTTACTTCTAATCCTTTGGAAATAAAACAAACCTTTTCAAAAGTATTTATAGAATAATAACAGCCTTTTATTGGTGGCATCTGCGTCTAAATGTCGGAAAGTCACGAGGACATCAAAGATTAGAATCTCAAAGCATTTGCCATTGTGAACCTGAGCAAATAATTCCCGTATATAAAAGTGATATGTCATAGACACTAGACGAGAATTGGAAGTATAGGTAGAATTCTGTAACTAGTTCAAACTAAAATCCCCGAAAATTTTTCTTTGTTGCCTTTTGTTTCAAAGTTGCCCGAAATTTTTTCTTTGAAGTTAAATTTTTCTTTAATTTTAATATTATATCTCCAAATTAATTATAATTAAAATCTTTTAAGAAGAAGTTCAAAGAATTATTCTTTCAGGAAAATAATATTCATTTATATTAGCTTTTTGTTGCAAAGCATAAGCCATAAAGAAAATGAAGCATATGCAAAACTTGTTTAACACGCGGAAAATATTGTTAGGAGATATTTAAAAAAAATAAGTTTTCAAAAGAGGTCAAGAGAAATCGAGTAAATTATTTAAAAAGTTAAAATATATTAAAAAAATGATACAGAAGAATTGAAAAAAACTGCTAGTATGTTGCATTCTATGTAAAAGTACATAGTAAAAAATTGCAGATGTTTCTTAATCTAGAAAAATATACTATAAAAACGAACGAAAATACACAATTACCTTTTCCGAATCACTGAAGTTTCTGGATGAAAAAATACAATAAACTCTTCCCAGTTATCAAGGATTCTGAACAAAAATTTATAACATCTTCGAAATTACCAAAGATTCTCCAAAAGTAATAAATCATACTCGTAGGATTCTTCGCTCAATATATTATACAGAGTGTCCACTCTCAACAGTGACCAATGGCTAATTTCTAAACCGTTAGTCATAGATATATAGTTTCATTTGCAAAAATGCTTTAAAAAAGCTAAAGAATTTTTTTTCAAGCGATTTAGGTCAAAAGAATCTTTTATTAAAAATTACGAAAATTAACTTTTTTTACGGTCCCCCGGTCCTATTAGTGTTATTTAGTAAAAATTTTCCATCACCCTATCAAGTAATATAAAAAAGGTCCCATTCATATAACACTAAAATTGACCGAGTTATGAAAGTTATACAATATAGAATGATATTCAGATGAGTTTAAATAGCTGAAGACGTGAGTTTTTAAATTCTCTTTACCGAAAAAATCAAATTTTGGGAAACCGCTTTTTTATTTCAAAAAGGTGTGTTATTTTGATAAGCTTTTATTTTGCTTAAAATATTCGTGAGTATGTTTCCCTAGTTCAAAATTTGTATTCAAATTTTAACTCACTTCCAAATATCCGATCGAGGTTCACTTTGCACATTTATTTATATCCAATGACAATATAATATTAATACAATTTTAGGTGCGTACCATTTATTTATTTTATAGGATTACACCAAATTTCTGTTAGGTTAAGTAATCTAACAGAATTTTAAATACTTGTCATTTTGTAACGAATTGTGACTGTTGCTTTTCATAATTTAAATTAAGAAACTTTCTGTTATTTTTTACTTATATTTTTAGAAAAAAATTTTCTTTAATATGTAATCATCAACATAAATTTAAAAATAATATTGTGAAAATTATTTTACTTTCAATGTTTAATGTTAAATTTTATATTTTCTGTTTATTTTTATTTTCAGTAAATTTGTGACTGACCCCTAATTTGCAGCAAAAAAGATGCTTCAACTTTAAATAGCTAATACTCGGTTAGTTTTAATCGCAGAGGAATGGGACATTTTTGTATTATTTGTTAGAGTAGTAGTAAAAATTTACTAAATATCACTTATAGGACCGGGCCACCGTATAAAAATTTAATTTTCGTAATTTCTTAATGAAAGATTTTTTGACCTAAATTGCTTGAAAAACGATTCTTTACCTTTTTAAAAGCATTTTTGCAACTGGAACTATATGTCTATGACTAACGGTTTAGAAATTAGCCATTGGCCACCGTTGAGAGTGGACACCCTGTATAAGAATAGAAGACTAATTAAATATAGTTTTGAAATGTATATAATTTAATATATATTAAATTTAATCTCAATGAATCATGTCTCATCTATATAAAAATTATTTCCTTTAGTGACTTCACTTACTGTTTAGATTTAAATTACTGATATTTTTTATTAGGCAACGAAATTTTATTGCTGGCAGACAACGTGGCTGCTGCGTTTGTGATTTATGCTTATCGATGTCATATTTCAGATTTCAACTCTCTTCAAATAAAGCTGTCTAATCATTCGTCTGAAATTTCAGTATGCTTACCTTTATGAGTCAGCAGAAATGAAACACACGAATGTTCTTTTATTTTAATATGAAAAAACACAGGTTGTGTTGTAACTAGGGTTTTAACTAGTAAATCCCGCAGCTTTGCACACGTGGTTTATCAAATGTATCAAGTAATATATTTGTATCCGATTAAAGTGAAACGGCAATTATGTTACTATTATTAATAAATTTATCACTAATGGAAAAATGATAAAATTGTAAAACGTTCTGTTAAGCCTTTATCTACCGAATTATGAATTCATGCAAATTTTACATTCTAAAGCATTTTACATAGATTATTTAAACTAAATTAAAAGATCTACATAATCATTTAATAAATTTTTGAAAGAATTTAGAAGGATTGTAGGATTTAGAAGGATTAATTAAATATGAATTTACAGGGATTTTGTGATATATTTATAACCCCACTCAAATCGTTTATTTTAAATTGTTTTCTTAGTATTTTGTAGAATCATAAAATGCACAAATATGACGGTCTTACAATATAAATATATAAATATTCTAGATTTTTCTAGATTTCCGAATCGAAAAATCCCCATCCCCCTCCCTCAGTGCCAAAAAAGCTGAAAAGATACAAAGACAAAAATAATTATCCTTTTTTTTTTTTTTTTTTTTTTTTGTGTGTGTGTGTGTGTAACTAATAATACTTTTGAAACAAAAGAAAGTAATGTATCTCTAAGTCTTAATAAAGAGTATTACAACTAATGGATGTATTAAAAGAATTTTATAATAAGTAATTTTAATGGTACTTAGAATGGTACCATCGGTAGACAAACGGTTAAACATGCAATTTTATTACTTGAATATTTACATTATTTGTCACTTTTATATTTTTATATACTCTCATAAAATGTCAGCCAAAAAATAACTCAAGTAGAGCCGAAATTCGCTCATCTCACGTTTTGAAAGGCAAATTGAGTTGTTTTTAAACAATTTAAATCAAGATGAGCTATTTGAATAAGCAATCTAAATCAAGATGAGTAAAGCATTTAAAAACCAACTCATTCACGATCCAATAAATTATAGCTCTTTCAAGAGAATCCAAATCCACTCTTTCGTTTTAAGAGTGTAAGTATTGCTATTGCTGATCATTTTTAACACATTATTTCAAATTTACATGGACGGGAAATTTTCACAAATGTGACAAGGAAGAGTTTTCATTTGTAAAAATGATATTCTACTTTGCAAAATAATACTATTTTTGTTATTTACGGACACTGATTTAACCCATTTTAGGCCAAGCACAGAAATTTTATAAAATGTAGCATTATTTTTATTGAAATATGCTTAAATTACATACATTAAGACACAAAAAAAGATTCGTGCATGAAAAATAATATTTTATATAAGAAATAATATTTTATATAATAATATAAAATATTATTTCTTATAATGAATAATATGAATATGAATAATATTTTTATGACTTTTGTTTTATTCTTATTTCATATACAGAATTTGCAACTTTAATCTATTTTAAAAACATATAATTCATTTCAATTGGAATAATAGTATATTTTTAAAAAGTCAAATTTGTCAAAGGCGTTTCAAATTAAAACTCTAGCGTATTTTGAAAATTTTTTAAGAGAAAGTGTTTACTCCAATTGAATTACTAATATTTTATGGATGTCTTCAAAAGCCTTAAAAAATAGAAGAAAAATAAAATTCTTGAAAAAAATGTGTCAGAGTGTTAAAAAAAAAATATTTATCGAAATGTTTCGTATACGAACCTTTGGCCGAAAATGGGTTAAGCGGAAATGGACATTTTTCGGTAGAAAACGCATTTTAATTTATAAGTTATCGATTTACTACGATTTTGTTAAAATGTTATCTCTTTCATTAATATTCCATTCCACGGATAAAAAGATTGATGAGTGGAAAAAATATTTTAAATGCTACGATTGAATAAGAATATATTTTTAGGCTTTTCAATGAAAAAAAAAATTCCTTTATCGGTGTATAGATGACATCATGATTTTAAGAAATGCACATTTTGATTCATAAAAGAAAAATATTTTCTAAAAATTTTGTCAGACGAATAATTTTGATTTATTTTCAATCCCGCCTTACGAGATTAAATCCTATGAAATAAATTATTGTTTTTTAATCCAAAAACTCGATTATTCTTTTTTTTCTTTTCTTTTTCAAATTTTTCTCAAAATTACACAGAAACATAGCCTATTTGATAAATTGTTGGTCAATTTTCATTCTAGTGAAAAACCTTTAAAATCGTATGCAGTAATTTTTTAAGAATGCTTCAACAATGATCATATGCACTTGCATCTTTATATAATAGTAATATATTAAATTCATTTCGCTTCAATAGCAAACTCAACCTGACATTTTCGTATTAGTAAATGCTGTAATTATTTTTTATTACATATTTTCCCTGTAGTTATAAAACATTTATTTCAGTTTTTGATTGCATTTATTGTTAAATAAAGGGCTAAATTGGACACGCATGTGAGACATTGTTATCAATCCTCGTATTTTAAAACCAATGTCGATAACTAATAGTATGTTTGAATGCTTCGTTTCTACCTATATTTTTCTTGTATGAACTTTTATCAGGAAGTTATATAATCATACTATATATTTGGAAATAGTTTTTTGGTCTGTAAGATATTATTCATTTAATATTTAGATCATAAAACATTTACTAATAGACTAATTTGAAGAAATAAATACATTTGATCAACCAGTATACAAATACTAAATACATACAGAAAAGATGAAAATCCTATAGTTTTAAAATCTAACTTTCATATTAATCAATTTAAGAATCGCTCATAGAGGTCTGCACGGGCCCGGGCTTGGCCCGTGGCCCGTACCCGGCCCGGCCCGCGGGCCGGCGGAATCGTTTCGAATTTTCTAACGGGCGGGGCCGGCAGATTTAGAATAGTTTTTTCAACGGGCCGGGCCGGGAAAAAATTGAACGGGCCAGACGGGCCGGGCCGATAAAAAAATTTTCGGGCCTGCCGGCCCGTTCTGAAGATTTAAGCAGAAACGATAAAATATGAGCTATTTTCAAAGAAAATGATTTTAACGAGAATAAGTATAAATGTGGCCATACTAGTTTGACAGCATCAATATAAAAATGCACAGTGTATCGGCATCGGAGAATTACATTATGTGTAATCCGTTTTAATATATTTTCAGCTGACTCATGCCGGTCCGAGATCACGCTTGCATTATTTTTCTACATATAGACTAGCCGGACCGGTACTAGACTTAATTATTGGCAGAAAACATTATTTGTAAAATTATTAACAGCGATAAAGAACTTATGTTAGCTTATTCTTCGGATATATACTTCTTGATGATTTTTAAATTAATTTCTCAATAATGCGAAAGTTTGACACATTTTCTGATTAATTTTAAATTGTAAAAATATAAAAGTGATAAGCCTAACTATTGAAGGGATTTGGAATCGAATAGCGTTTTTCATTTTTGGTAAATAAAATACTTGTATAGCCTTGTTGAGATATAATAGTTTCTCAAATGATTGCAGGTTTTTCTCCCTTCCCTTGCTATTGCTTTCGGAAATTCTATTCAAAACGCTAATTATGACAGTATTTTATTTGTTTGCAGTATTCTTAAATTGCCTGTATCAAAAAATGGATAACGCCATTCGATTATATAGTTTCTGAATAAAGATATCTGCTAATCTTATGCGTTTCTGAGAAAAAAAAATGAATTCAGAAATGTATCAGAAAGGAGCTCCTTTGAATTTAAAAATAAATTTGGATTTGAAATCTATAATAAAATTATATAGATTTATTAAACAGCTTCAAAATCAACGATGTTTTTAGCTTTCTTTCTTTTTTCTTTTATTCTAAGCCATATTAATTTTTTAATGAATCTTTATTCGAATGTTGAAAGCCTAAGAATCTAAGTAATCATTAACGTTGTTAATGTGTATTTGCTGTAAAATATACTGTAAAATCATTCCATAGATATGTATGCAGTATTCTTTAAAGGAATCTTAGTTACATGATAAAAATCTGAATTTTTTAGAAATCGTAGAAATTGTAACGGGTCAAAACGGGCCGGGCCTGTTTTCGCTGATTATTGTACGGGCCGGGCCGTGCCGGGCCGGGCCTAAAATATAGAAATTTAAACGGGCCGGGCCTGGAAATTCCGGCCCGTGCAGACCTCTAATCGCTCAGGTAGCCTTTTTTCTACTTTTCAATTTATTTTACCAAATTTTGACACCACTATTTTTTTTATACAATTTCATACTATTGAATGGTAAAAATATTTAAACTAAATATTACGAATATTTTAGCTTAAAAAAATTGGTATTTTTACCATATTAGTGGTGTTTTTCAATTTATTGAATATAAAAAAAAGCACTTAACCCCTTGTAGACGAGCGACACGTATACGTGCCGCCAAAAAGCTTAAGAATTCTTGTTTATTTCCACCAATAGCGAAATTTGCCTTATTCAATCGGAGCATTTTCTCGATTTAATAAGGCTCACATTTCTGTTTTCAAAAACCGGTAACAAACCATTAAAAATTTTGTAAAAGGAACCCGTCGCGAAAGGGTTAAGTGGTTAAATGGCCATTCCACACAGCGTAAAGGGTCTTGGAAAAACGGCTGACCCATTAAGAAAGCTCGACTCTACTATGAAATACTTTGCTTATAAATCAGTATAAAACCATTTAATCTTCCTTCTTTCTAAGAATATGCAATTTGCAACTAAGCTATCGCTTACGCACACACATCTGATTATTTGGAAAATATGCATTCTACATAGAATTCAGCTTTTATTTTCGGGCCTTCAGGTCATCCGGGCCTTCGGGCAATTGCATACTCACGACATTTTGAGCCTCTTAATCATTAAGGCGTTCGCTACCATTTACCTCTAGCATTCCGTATGCCTGAGATGGGAAAGAACAAAAAATAATGATAAAAAAGAATATTTTATTTGTTGTTTTGACCTTCAGTTACGTGAAATTACACGCTAAAACGGAATTTCAGACAGCAGAAAACGCTATTATAGGATGTTTGTGGCTTACTTGATGTTTTCAAAATTCAATGTCAAAATGTCCTCGAGGTTTCTTCCGAAACTTCATTTAAGTTAATTGCAAGTAAAATGTTTTAGGATGCAAGGCATATATTTTCCAAATGACTGCTAAACACTTGAAAACTAAAACTGTTTTTGTTAGACATTAGAAACAGATATGCAATCTCCTTTAAAATGTCTTGTTCAGTATTTTTAAAAGAAGTTATGAATGTACCTTATGGCAATTGTGTAAAAATACAAAATTATATTCGCATTCTAGCAGAACAAAACTACTCATTACCATTAAATATTGAAAATGCTATACTACTGCTGGAAAGCACAACCACACTAATTTTACAACAGGCATTTATTGCATTTGCATTTCTGTCTACAGATGTAGCAGTCAAATCGCTTAACTGAAAAACATCAAGGATTTTTGTTGTTGTTTTGCTTGTTTTTTTTTTTTTTTTTTTTTTTTTTTTTTTTTTTTAACTTGTTGGCCTTTTTTGCACAATTAAATTTTCTAGCATGTCGAAAATTAAAAAAATTCAAAGTACCATAACTTGATAAATTTTTGTCATAAAAATATATAAAAAAGTGTGATTTACTTGTTAGAAAATGAAAAACATTTTTCTGAATACAACTTATTGGCTCTCATAGACAGTACTGAAATTTAATTTTAGCAACTTTTTAAAACATTTGACATAAACAAATGTTTACAAGATGAAGAAAATTTTTGAAACATTTTTATAACTGGAAATATTTCAAAAACAAACTGTTTAGGAACCAGCTATCGGTAAACAATAAAAAGGGATGTGCAGTTTTCAAAATTCTTCCAACAAACTTTGAGGAGAGATAGAATATAGCTTGACATTCGCAAATCAACTTACAATGCAAAGTCGAAGCGGAAACGGTAAACAATAAAGATAATTTTGTCATTTTCGAACTGCATAAAAAGGGGGGATTACAACATAATATCGAGTAAGTAACTACTGGTTTTGTCTATCATAATATTCCTGCCAAGTAAAATGATATATGAATTATAATTAAAAAAATATATATTAAGAAATTGAGAGCCAAATCTTTTTATTTTAATACCAACAGTGCTCAAGAGACATGTGTCTGTGAAATGGGGGTGAGGTTTATTAAATAAATCTTCTAACACTTACACAATCTGGTTATACACTATAACCAGTTACATACGATCTGTTAGACAATCTGATTATACACTGTAACCAGTTACTTTTATCCAGTTATACACTCTAACACATTAAGAAAAATTCCTCTGAAATATGTCGACATTTCTGGATAGTTTTCCCGTAAAGAATTCTCAGTTATGTGTAAAACTCCTTAAAGAATGGTAATATTGTACTCTCTCTTTAGAGGCAGTGAATTTTAATTAGTACTAAATAAGTTTTATTTGTGTTTACTTTTGTTTTTATTTCAAATTTAAGTTTTTCTATGCTATGATTATAAAATAAAATTAATTTCAGCAATCATATTATAATGACGGAAATACATCTCTAAGTGAAATTCTCTCAAGCGATTCACCGTTTAAATAAGAACCATGCATTTTATATTGATTTGTTTTTGTCTAGATATGTTTATCTCCCTTGAAAGTTTGTTGCAAGACTTTTTAACCACTTCCCTGATTCGCCCATACCTCATACGGACAACGTATTTTTGCCAATCATGATTTGTCCGTACCACGTACGGTCATCCATATTCCAATTATGATTTATTATTGTCCCCAGTAAATTTTTATTGTAAATTTTGCATTATTTTATCCGAGAATTTTTCTAATTCAATTAGGCAAAAAATTTCCGGTGAAAAAAGATTAAAAATTCTGTAAAAGACGTGAAAAAAATAGACATTATTTGAAAGTTTTTTCAAAATTATTGATCAAGTGGTTAAACAGCTTGTTAATATTTAGATGTCAAATATGCAAATATTAAATATTTAAACATCAATTTTCCTTTATCAATTTTCATTAATCTTATCAGTACCATGTAATCAGTTTTTCGATAGGTAAAACTTTTGTTCGTTAAAAACAAAACTGACCGTTTCTTTCCGTGATGAACATAGAAGAAACACAAATTATGAATTAATAGAGACCTAGTTACATGATATCATTTCCCTTTCATTGGTGCATTAAATAGTAGTTAGATGAACACCATGCAACTGTTGCTACGTTAATATCGATTTAAGATACATTTTCGAAAATGTAATTCATATCTTTGCCAAACATGTCTTTGGTGATATGGGGTCTATGACCTCGTAAGGAACTTCTCTGCTACGATATTCCATTTACTTTGTTTAAAAATTATTTTTAAAGAATTAGGTCATATTTTTAATGCTTAAATGTAAATAATAATAACAATGAATAGATGTTAAATGGACTTAATAATTTAAGAAATACGAAATAAATTTGAAGTAAAAATTGATTAAACTTTGAATGACATTAATGAACACGTTGTACATATTCTGAAAAGGTATACGTATAATCGACTGATTGCAATTTATCGTCCGTGAAATTTTAATATTCCATGATGTGTTACAAATTCCTTTCATTTATTAATTGCTCAAAGAGAAATCTAGATAACTCATTATAACATAGGGCATTAAAAAAATCCTTATCCACACTTTCATGATTAAATATCGTATTATGATATCATCATGATCTGTTGATTTTGAGTTATGCGGATCTGAGAACGCTTTCTTCATCTTCTTCCTCTTGTTAAAAAACACGCCAACTGATTCGTTATCATGGTTACAGTTTTTACACGCTATGTTGATTTGACAGAAAAATGTCACGGGCGTCCTAATAAGAGCGTATTTTACATTAGCAGCGGGTTTTTTTTTTCTTTCTTTCTGTTTTTCGTGCTTGTAAGATTGTCGTAGAACTTATCAAAGCGTTTCACTTTAATTATTATGAGGGAACAAGAGACGAATTTTGTTAACAAGCGATCCCTCTGATAATGTTTTATGATGATTTGTTAAAAACCTAATTCATTTTAAACCTTACTAAACCATTGAAAAAATAGCAAGAAATATAAAGACAGTATTTCAGCGAAACTCGAAAGGAAATATATAAATTTAATAGCATTAATTTAAAAAACAGAAAATTGAAATTTTGATGAAATTGATTTTTAAAAGTCATACAGATGTATTTAATATGACTGGCGTCAAAAGTGCCCGATAATGTCATGCAAGATTTAATATAGTAACGAATTTGGCATTTAAAATACTAACAGAACCTTCTTAAAAAAGTTTCGGAAAGAAACCTTTTAAATTGATCTTAATTAATGTAAAGTAAAATAAATAAACATATAGCTAATTTAAAAAAAATTCATTTTTATGTTGTTTCTAAATAGAAGTTTAATTTCAACTTGAAAGCGGTCATTAGATAGTTTTGCAGAGTGAAATTTGCAAAAATCTGAGATCTTTTCAAATCCACAATATCACATTATTTTTGTACAATAAAAACCATGTATATTCGTTCAATAAATCATAATTCTCTTGGTTATACTTTTATTATTTAAATACAGATAAATAGACAGTTTTAATATGAAAGTAATGGTTAATGCTATAAGGTTTTATCTATCCCCCACTTTTCATAAACATAATAATTTTACTAGTAATTTCATGTTACAACCAACTTCTTTTTCTAGAATGCTAAAAAAAAAAAAAAAATTAATTACATAGAAAACAACGTTATAGTTTGGGGTTTTTTTAGAACAACAAAGAAATAATATGTGCATTACAAGGCGTACTTTTTTTTCTTTTTGAATATCGCAAATTTAAAATCCTTTGACAGAAAACAAAGAGAGGGAGACCCTTTATCATGCCTATAAATTCATTTACTAAAAATTAGTAAGATGGGATATATTTCACTATCACTAGAAAACAAATAAGATGGCTTCTGTTTTTATGCGTGACTTTTACTAGTAGGCCTTTTAGCTGGTGCTTTCGCTCAGAGTAGGAAATTTTGATTAACGTATTAAAATAAATCTTAGAAAAAAATCTCACTAAAAGCATGTAAATAAATTTTAAAACAAATGATAAAAATGTAAGTTAAATGTTCAAAAAAAGAAAAGAAATATATAAATTTAAAAATAAGAATATCTCTAAGTCGACAGGTGCGAGAGTTCCACGAAACTTCTCTTGACAAGAACTGATGCAGACTGTTAAAACACTTGCATTCGAAAAATTTAGTTATTGGCAGATGAATATTCGCATTGTTTGTTATTATAGTTAAATTAAATCCAACTTATTTTTGCGATTGATTGAGTAAGATCAATTACGTACTTAAATTTCAGCCTGTAATAAAATGACTTAAGAAATACTGACTCTCGGACTGTAAGAGATTAACGCAACTTGTTGCTCTAATTTGAAACTTATGGCCACGGGCTACCAATCAACATTGGAGGAAGCGCCGGACCTGATAGACTCAGAGTGCGCATGTTTCTTACAATTATCACCAATACTTTTTTAGAGTAATCTTCAACTTATTTTATCGCAGAATTTGTAGCAATTTACTTAGACTAAATTAGGTGACGATTATTATTTATATTTATTGGTGACAAAGTAAAAAACATTAATACACTGCATAGTGATTAGGGTGTCAAAACACCCCGCGCTTGTTCTGCCAGGTTAAATTATTGTCTAAAGAACAAGAATTTCTCTCAAAATCGACTGGACAAAAAAATACGGATTGTATCCTTTTTTTTTTTTTTTTTTTTTTCCAAGCATCTCATATAAATTTCAAACAGAATGAAAACAGAAAAAATATTCAGCGATAACTTATTAAAATCTCAGACGGGTAAATTAGAATCCTGCCGTTTACTTGTTGCCAGAAGTGCAGAAGAGAGGAACTTGTGTAACTAAATCAAAACTCAATTAGTTATGGTCTGTGATACTTTCATTTATTTCTGTGATTCGGAGATAACATTTCATGTGCTATCTAATGCTGTGATCCAACATCAACTTAACACGAAAGTGAAAGTTTTAATGCAGCAATACCATTTCATCATGTTTCCAGGCCACTTGGGCGATCAAATCGCGTCTTCCGATCCTCTCTACCGATCAAGTGATCAAAGCGAATGTTCATTTCCGATCTGACCATAAGTCATCTGTCTGTATACAAGGTCTACCACGAAGACTCATAATTATGAAGATGGTGCGACTATTTGTGATTCATCGTTAACTACAGGATATCTTTTTCTCAAGCATGCTTCGTTAATGTTATATTGATGGGGTTGCAAATGTGATGCTAAATGAGAACTCGCTTCTGGATCTGATATTTTTCTTTGTAGTATCATACATACTATTATATACTTGCATCAAGAACATAAGAGTAAGATGGTATTTTCTGTTTCCCTTTCTATAATCTTAAAGATTAATAGTTTATTTACATTTTAAAATGCATTTTTAAAATAATTTGAACATGCAAGAAATTATAATGTAGTTCTTTTTCTTTATAGTTTAAAGTTTTAGATGTTTATATATTTTTTAAAATATGTATGCATGACTAAAATACAGGGGAATCTCATTAAATTAATCTCCACTTAAGGTCCCACACTAGTCACTGAAAAAGACCGAGATAATGTTAAGTCTATGGGGGCGTTATTTTCAAATATCTCAGTCAAATTTCAAAATTTTTACATCATTTTTTTACATAGGATACCTAAGGACGATCCACAATCGGACAAGTTTTTACTTTTTCGATTTTGGTTATATTTTTTTATATTTTAGAATAGTTTCAATTTCATAATCGGTTCAAACTGGTTCTGAAAGTTAAAGTATTTTTTTCATCTAAAACCAAAATCGAAAAAGTAAAAACTAGCCCAGTTGTAGATTGTCCTAGGCTATCCTATGGGAAAAAAATCATGTAAAAATATTAAAATTTGAGCGATATATTTTTAAATAACGCTCCCATAGACTTAACATTATCATCCGGGTATTTTTCAGTAACTAGTGTGGGTCTTAAGATATAAGATGTATCTTAGGTTCATGAAGGCAATTTCGTTTCCCCGATTATTTTCTATTTGCAAATCGGCATCGCTTAAGACTGCAGGTACAACTTGTTTTGTTACTCCAGTATTCTAGGAAACCTTTTATTCAGAATTTTTCTGAGTTTTATTCACAATAGAATGAGAAAAAATCTACAAGAGGTCAGGAGAGGAGTTCAACCCTACTTCAGGGAAAGGCTCCTGTTTTGCAGGATATCAAATCCCTTCCTCTAAAAGGCATTAAAGATTTAAAAAAACACCAGGTGGCCACAAAAAAGGCCTATATTAACAGTTAGTGGGTTTGTCTGCTTGCGGCTTAAAGCGGGAAGAATTTCTTCACTAATTGACCGAGCAGGCTTGAAACTGTTTCTGTACATTATTTTTTTTTTCTCAAAAGCAACTTTGATATAAATTTGTTTGTTGATATATTATGAGATTGATATTGACAATAATGAAGAGAAAGAAAATTTTTCTCTACCAAAAACATGGGAAATTCAAATATTGTTAATCGCTCGCCAATATTACTAATCCAGCTGGTGTGATATACAGTTTGTGTTTCAAAACTTAAAAATGGTTTGGAAAAAATATCATTTGTTCAATCTAATGCAAAATTAGATATAACTTTAAATGAAGACACGGCTGGGACGGCTGCGCCCATTTACATTGATTTTACTCTAACATGATTTTATGCTTATTTTTTATATGTAACTAAATTTTATGCGTGTGTTTATACAGCAATCCCTAAACATACATTCGCGGTTTTAATATTGGCGAGTTTTTGTTATTCGCGAAATAAAAAATGTGGAACATTTCAACATTCTCGAAAACTGAACTAAGTTATTCGCGAATTTTGTTTTATACAGAATATTTTTATGCAAAGTAAACTCACTTTGTTTTACCAATTCTATGAACTTTGTTATAGTGGACACTAATATACCTACTGTATAGCTGTAGGGCCTAAGTTGCGAGAACTTCAGCAATTGAATTGAGAGAAAATATGGATCAGTATTTTCCTTTAATTTTTATGCAGATTTTTCAGCTTTCTAAATTTTGTAAAATTTAAAATTTTTATTACAGATGAAATATTTTTTGCAAAAATTGTCGGTGAAATTTTCAAACAATAACAATAACTTATTTAAAAAAAAAAAAAAAAAAAAAAAAAAAAAAAGCAATAGAATGTGATTTTTCACTCCTGAGGAGTCGAGACCGCAATTTGGAAATTCGTAAACATAAAATCTGTTTTGTCAAATATCGCACATCACTGAATTCTTCCACCATACACTAGCAAGTAAATTTTGTTCATTATGTTTATAATTATTCAAATTTATTTAAAACACATGTACTTTTAATGTACAATGGTTAATAAATGTGTATGTTTTTAAATTCAATTACTCTTTTCCATTAAAAAAAATTAGAATCTAAACCCCTTATATGTACGGGAAGAAAGCCTCAACATTCGTGATTTTGACATTCGCGGATATTTTCGGGAACCTATAATCCCGAATGTTAAGGGTTTACTGTACTTCAATTCATGTGTTTGATAAAACTGTGTAAGAATTTCACACAAGTTTGAAATGTCTAAGTTTTTTAGCTCTCCGAGATATTGTACTTTTCAGTTAAAAACCCCATTAACTCCTAAAATACTCAAGTAATTTCGATATATATATATATATATATATATATATATATATACATTGGTGATAGAGTATAGATATAAGATCATATGTGTCCGGCGGTTTTTAAAAATAATTACTTTCAGAAAAAAAAAAAAAAAAAACTTTGAAAAATGGAAAATTTCTGAAAAATTGCTATTGTTCTAAAATGAAAAGTTTTAGTCCAGAAAATAACTGTCTGCCACAAGTTTCAAACATAACCCAGCGACTGTGAAATCCACATTTCATCAAAATCGGTCGAGTAATTTCTGAGAAATCGTGTCTTAAATGTCGCATATTATTATCGTAGGATTGTACCCAGTTTTGTCTTCTCTTAATTAAAATTAGATTCCATAAGCCCATTTTTTTCATATTTTCCCAGTAATTTATTCTTTTGTATAAACAATTTGTCGTCAATTCTATTTTTAACTAAAATTACTAAATTAAAGAAAAAGTTGTTTAAATTTCAGATTAAATTACCAGTCTATTTAATTTCTGAAATGACCTAAATTCTATTTATTTAACTAAATGGATTATTTTACCCTAATTAAATGTTTACCTCGTTTAACGCGATCCTCGGTTAGTACAAACGAAGAATTGTCCTCTCTTGCAAGTCCGCACTAACAGGAGTTCACTGCATTAGCAAATTATTACGCTGTTAAAATTTTCGCTCTCGTTTTAACCAAATATTGCGCAGTAACTAGCAACATTAGATGGTGAAATCTTATACCGACATTTGGAGCAACCTATTTCAACTTCATTCTAACTATTGAAACTATGCTTTAATAGGAGCTCCAAATATTAGTTCAATATTTCACCATCTTACAGAGACAGCTATGGAGCACCAAAATTGAGTTCAAACTAGGACAAGATTTTTAACAGAGTACATTGTATTTTCAAATTGTATTCTTTATTTGCAAATATATCACTTTTTATGAAATGTTAAATACTAGCTTTGAATCCGTAACCAAACAGAATTCTTTTTAGTTTTTCAGTTATTTTCAGTGCATAGAATGATTTTTTAAAGGAGCTTCGTGACATTCTAATTCCTTGCAATATTTTTTTACTCGTTGAACATAACTCCGTTTTTTGAACGTAACGCTATTGTAAAACTTTGAACTTGTTTTTCTTAAAACCATATTTTCAAACTAAGCGACTGTTTTTCTCGAGACCTATTTTCTTCATGTTTTATTTAAAAGTAATCCTTTTTTCAGGAGCTTATATCACAAGCAATTTTAATTTTCATTAATTAAATTTTGTTTTGATCGCGCAAAAGGTATAAAAGAATGAAAAAAATATCTTTTATGTTCAGAAGACCGCCATTTTTACCAAAAATAATTTTTTTTTAACTTAATGTTATATAAGCTATGGATAATTTTCGATTTTTTCTTTCATAATTTAGTGATTCAGTTTGCTTGTGATCGACGATAAGCAGTCGCACAATTGGAAATTCATGATGCAACTATAAGTTATACGCCAGAGTTCTGCACCGATTCAGGTTACCCGCTTTTACCCGCACGCGACCCAACCCGATACTCAGAGTTCGGGTCAATTCAGGTTGGTTCGACATATATTTTTGCGGTTCGAGTTCTAGTCGGACTGATTTTCATTGTTTCGGTTGGTGTCCGTTTCGGGTTGTGTTTGGAATCTCAAGTGTTGGATTCGTTTTGACCCGAAAACAGAATGTTGATAACTTTTATATTTCGGAAGACGAAAAATGATTCTTAAAAGGAAGAATACCTTTTAATTACATTTCTCATATACTTTCTATTTTTCATGCACTAAATTAAATATACATACTCATTCATATTCAAAAACACAATTGTTTTCATCCGAAAATAGTTGTGCTCAAATTTTTTGTGCAACTTGACTTGCAACAAACCTAAGTATGACCGGTAAGAATTTTTATAATCTATGAACCCGACCCATAAAAAAAGAAATTCATTCCTAATCGATTAAAAAAAAAAATCAGGATAGTTTTACTTAATGTTTTATTCTATTCGATGATTTCGATATGCCCGCTATTCAGAAATTCTACTATATTTGGATATTGAAGAAGATTAAATTGTAACTTTCTAAATGACAAAAACGATATTACATGTACCATTGATTACATTAAAAGATGATTTACTTTCATTTTATTGCGGATTCGGGTCGGGTTTCGGGTTGAAATATTGCGTGTTCAGTTCGCGTGTGGGTTGAGATGGCCAGTTTCAGGTTGGGAAGTTCAAGGGAATTGTTTTTGTGGGTTCGGATTGGGTTGCGGGTTGACTTCAAATAGAATTTTTGGGTTCGGACCAGATACAACACGATCAGCGCTGGACTCAAACACAACCTATCGCACAAGGCATGTTATTATTTTTTAAACACAAATATTTAAATATATAAGTGACATGCCAATAATATAATGCATTTTTCCCGTAGGGGGATCTCTTTTCTTCATAACTGAAAAAACTCCTAAAATTGCGTGAATTTTAGACTAAAAAATTACAATACCCCCTTAAGAAAAGTATATCGAAAACAAAATTTTAATTTTTAATAATTATACTATGTTTATTTATATTTATATTATATTTTTTATATTTTACTTTTATTTTTTAATAATTATTATTTTAAATACGAAGGTAAGTCATGGCTACAGATTTAAAAGCTGTTACATGGCTACAGCTAAAAAGGTATGTGAGATTGATAAAGAACTCAAGATCCTAAATTTCGAAAAAAATGCACTTCACTTGGGATGAGGAGGGATTTGCCATCGTATTTATTGTTCCAGGTGGTCGATGAGCGACTGCGCAAAGAAGGGGAACACATCAAAACTACTTTTCCATCCTTTTTACCTGAGAATCGCACAATTTTTTTTCTCTTAGTTGCTCCAAGAAGCTTCCGAAGCTATCGTGACAAAAATACTTCCATCCTATCTTATTGCTTCATCAAGGCAAAAATATAGTATATTTTTGTCTTGTGTAGCCTTGTAATGTAAAGTAACCGACATTGCCCCGGTTAACATATTTTCGACAGCTGGTGAAACAGAGAAGTTTGTTTAATAGCATAGAATCTTGTATCCTATCAGTGCCAAGACTGATAGAAAAACACACTGAATTATGAAGTTTCTTTATCAAAATAGGGCTACACTGTAATAAAAAAAATCCGTAAAATTACTAAAATTTATCTAGAAAACTAGGATTTTTAAAACTTTTTATATAACGGCAATAGTACACTGTAAAAAAATAACGGGCGATTTTACGGAGGTGTTACTGGTAATCTAGACGCCAATACAATTTACTGTTTTTTAACGAAAAAATCTCTGTAAATTCTGGAAAATATTCCGGTTTTTTCGAGTTTTTTTCAGGAATTTGCGAAAAATTTTCCTTTAAAAAACAGTAAATTGTACTGGCGTCTAGATTATCAGTAATACTTCCCTAAAATCGTCCTTTTTTTTTTTTTTTTTTTTTTTTTTTTTTTTTTTTTTTTTACAGTGTAGAAATTTAAGTAACAGATACACATGTTCACTGTAAATCAAAAAACCTGTAAGGTTACCAAGAAAGTTTTAGAAAACAAAAATGTCTAAAACTTTTTATGTAACTGCACCTGGAGTACAGATAAAATTTTAGTAAGATTATTGTAATTTTAGTGATTCTTTCGTAAAGCTGCAGAAACCTGGAGCTTTACAAAAACAAGTTTTGTAGATGTACATCTTTTTTTGCACTGTGTACAGATAAAATTTTAGCAAACATATAGATTTCCCTAACTTTATATCTGCAAAAATACAGTTTTTTTTTCTTTTCTTACAGTGATTACAGGTTCTATATACACGATATAGCCAAAATGCACCAGACTTTTTCAAATTTCGAAATTTTATCAAATAGCTAGAAAAAGATGAATTTTTCTGAAACTTTGTGAATATAAAGAATAAGGTTGGCTTCATATTTTTTTCAGCGAATGTTTGGGCACGAAAGTTAGGTCGCCATAAAAAAATATTTGCAATCACATTATAAAATAATATGCTTGAAATACAGACAGAAATTTTTCAAAAATAACCGAAACTTGTTCAGGATACCTCAAAACATGCAAATTCATCAAAACAAGAAAACCAAAAAATTTCATAATTCCAATATTTTTTCTTATGTATATAGAAAAGAATAAAAACGTTTTAAATATGATATTTAATCATAAATGCAACAGAATTATTAAAGTCAGTATAAAACATTTATTGATGATAAAAAAAAATCAAATTAATTTATCAAAAAATCCCTTTCGGCATGGCCTATAGGCGGAGGTAGATTTCAAAAAGTTTTCATCTCAAAAAAAAAAAAAAAAAAAAAAAAAAATGCCTATCTCTACTCAAATGCCCATTTTGGCAATATATTTTGAATTATATTCTTACTTTATTTAAAAAAATTGACCAATATGCTCATTATATAGTTCCTAAATAACAAAAAACTGTTAATTAAATTCGTTTGACAGCAAAATTGAATTTAAAAATGAGTCATAAAATAACCAATTTATTATTTTAATACATCCACAATTCTTTAATCAAGATCGCTTTGAGAAATTTTGTGCGAAGTGCCCACTTTGACAGATTTTTTTAAATATATATTTAGCCTTTATCAAAAATCTGACCAATACGGCACATTACACAGTTCCTAAATAACAAATAACTGTCAATTGAATGCGTTTGAGAGCAAAATTGAATTTAAAAATGAGTCATAAAATAAACAATTTGTTATTTGAATACAACCTCAATTCTTTTATCATGATCGCTTTAGGAATTTTTTTTGTGAAGTGCTTACTTTGACAGCTTTTAAAATATATATTCAACCTTTATCAAAAAATCGACGAATACACACATTATATAGTTCCTAAGTAACAAAAAACTGTCACTTGAATGCGTGTCAGAGCATAAAATAATGAGTCATAAAATAACCAATTTGTTATTTGAATACCCACAGTTCATTAATCATCTCGCTTTGGGAAATTTTGTGCGAAGTGCCCATTTTGGCAGCCTTTTTTGAAATATATTCTGCCTTTATCAAAAAACTGGCCACTCCGTCACATTATATAGTTCCTAAATAAAAGAACCTGTAAATTGGATGCGTTTGAGAACAAAAAAAGATTTAAAAATGACTCGGTAAAAACGCAATTTCTTAAATTTCCTCAAATTTTAATCACGATAACTTCGTGAAATTCTGTTCAAAATACCCTTTTTGGCAGCCTTTTAAAAAATATATTCTGCCTTTATCAAAAAACTGGCCAATACGTCAAGTTATATAGTTCCTAACTAATAGGACCTGTAAATTGGATGGGTTTGAGAACAAAAATGAATTTAAAAATGACTCATGAAAAACGCAATTTGTTATACTTAATGAATTTTTTAATGGTGAAAACTTCGGGAAATCTGTTCAAAATACCTTTTTTGGCAGCCTTTTTAAAAATATATTCTGCTTTTATCAAAAAATTGGCCAATAAGTCGCATTATATAGTTGCTAAATAAGAGGATCTGTCATTTGGATGCGTTTAAAATCAAAAATGAATTTTAAAATGAGTCAGAATATAAGCAGTTTGGATTTGAGGTTTTTTCTCCAACTCCTATTTTTGTTTAATTTATTTTTGCTATAAGAATTGGTTCTATGAAAAACTTGTCAATATAAAAGTTGTAGATATTATTGTGAAGATGTAAAATAAATTTAATTAGATTTAATTGCTTAAGAATTGAGTAAGTTATGGGTTTATTTCTTTTTCCTCCCCCCTTTTTCTTTTCGTTTTTAATTTTTTTCATCGGTAAAAATTGGTCCTATCAAAAACTTGTAAATACAAAAGTTTTAGATAATATTGAGTACATTTATATAAAATTTAGTTGGATTTGATATCTTAAGAATTGACGAAGTTATGAATTTTTTTCTATCAAAAACCATGTTTTTTTCGCCCCTTGAGCCCATTTTTAACTTTATCAAAAATCTGTCACGCATAAACTTTTTCCTCATTTTTTAGAAGTAATATAAACTTTAAACAGATTCGATATCTATTTTAATTAAAAAGTTATCGCGTTTTTTCTGTTTTCACAAAAACCCTCCTAACTTCCACCCCCTTGGTCCGATTTTGCCCATTAACGAACTTAACCGAGATTTTATGCCCCTTGTTTTTATGTAAAAGTTTGATGAAGATCTGAGCATAATTATGGAAGTTATCGTGTCTAGAAGAAAGTAATATACACCGATAGATAGATAGATAGATAGATAGATAGATAGATAGATAGATAGATAGATATATAGATAAACTTTTTTACTGATGGTAGTTTTGGAGTCTAGGAGTCATGATTCGTGTAGATCCGCAAAAATTTTTCAGAAATTCCAACATGGGAGACAATGCAATAGGTAGTATTTCATACGAAATCTACCTAAAAAGCGTATAAAAATCTTCGTTCCGCTCGAAAATGTTGCATTATCCGTCGTAAACGGTCATACCTTATGTTGGGTTCTTTTTATTAAACTTCTGCTACAGATCATTACTTTAATTAATTGCAACTTCTGCTCAGCAAATTAAACTTAGTTATTATGGATCAATAAATATTCTTCGGCTTTATTAAAGAATTCAATGAGATTTTGGTCAAATTTCCAATCACATGAATCTTGTTGTTGATTTAATTAATTAAATTAGGCGCTTATATAAAAAAATGAATTAATTAAATTAAGATTACACCAGTTAACATTAAGAAATCACTAAAATAAACAAACTAAAAGACAAATTAAAACGATAAAAAGGATAAACACAAATATTATTTAAGATTCTTTAAAATTTAATGAATACAAGTAAATAAGATAAAACACAACAAGATTCTCAATATGACCCAGTCTCAAGTATTAAACCTTGATCTGCAGTAGAACCCAACATTTATCAACGTTGATTCCTGAGATATTAAACTCATACTAATAATCTAAAAATACAAGATTCAATCTAACATTACAAAAGAGAAAAGAAAGACCCTGAAATCCTTCTTATTTTCAAGAAGGCAAAGAAAGATATAATTTTGAAAAAATTAAAACACTAGAAATAATAAAAATAAACACCCCAGAAATCAACAATGATATTTTGGCCAATTTCGTATAGTGATTAGTATTAAAAAAATATAGTCTTGTAAATTAGTTTATGTAGAGATAGATATAATCCTTATAAAATTACTTTGAATTTATGAGTAAGAAATCAAATGAAATATTTACTTTTCTTATAAACATTTAGAAGAATCTCTACAAATTCAAAAATTATCACATAATTATACTAAACCAATCCTGTATTTAGAAATTTAAAACTTTAATAAAAAAACTATTTTATTCAAGACTAAATGAAACTAGGATTTAACTTTGAGTTAAATTACCACTTAAAAACTTAATTTCACCTCAACATTTTAATAGTGAAAAGAAAACTAATAAGAAGGTTTATATTCATCATCTTTAGTCAAGTCTAACATGAATTTCTAAATAAAACAACATGAAGTATACATTTTCTTCCTCTTCTTTTTTTTTTTCTTTTTTAAATTCTACTAAACAGAGTGAGAGTATAAGACATGTTGAAATGGTATGTATCAATAACAACTTGTTTTCACATAAAAAAAAATCCCTTTTATTTAATTAAATAATACTCACTCTCACTTCGATGAAAATACAAAGTATGTTGAAGTGAGATTTACTAACAACTATTTCTTCTCCATATTAGATCGACAGTAATTAAATTGAATACACTTAGTGATGGACAAGAGCATTTGTAAATGGATATCATTCTTAGGGATGTATAACATCCGATAATAGGTATACTTATTTACTAAAACATAACAACTTATTATGCACTATACTCAGTTACTTAACAACACATTAAGAGTAGCTTACCTCCGAGCTCCAAGTAGTACATATTTCAGTGTCACAATAATTCTAGATAGTCTTGGGAATAGTCGATACTACAGCTAACCAGTTCTTTAAAATCACTATTCTGATCTCTTTTCAAAAATAGCGACACTGGCTTGACACATAAGACTAGTTCCAAGCATACAGGTGAGTAATGATTCCTATATACACTCTATAGCTTCTCTAGAGTACCCGCGTCTACCAGTCGATAACAAGATTTCGGCTGCATAGCACAAATACTACTTGCCTCGACTTCTTATTCCTCCGAGAGGGCACGGGGCTGAAATCAATTCGCTGAGACTTGAGTCATCCTTCCAGACTTATAATACGTGATTTTTTCTTCGACCATATCCCAACTATACAACGCAATTGCTATTTTCACCTCAGAGTTGCAGTCTTTCTTTGGGCATTAACTAACAGTTATAGTTTGGAACTTAACTTCATGTCAGGAAAAGGCAGGACAGCGACGTATTACGAACTAACAGGTTTCTCTTCACCCGACTCCTTCTATTATAATGGGCTAGGGGGTCACATTCTCCAATCTTTGAGCTCTGCTTATTTCGCTCCGTCGACTTTCACGTCTTCTCAAGTTCTGTTTTTTTCTGCCGAAAACTCCCCTCACCCCGATAGAAATCAAAATGGGGGAGGGGGTGAAGGACGGGACTATTTCTTTTCACCTCCTCTTCGTTAGACTGCTAGCAGGGAACTACCTCATCTCCAAACCGAATTACACGCTCCTCTGCAATCAAAAAAGGGGCACCAAATACCAGGAAGACTACTGCTTCCCCCTTTCTCTCCCGCTACTAGGGTCCATCTCACTGATCAATGCAACAGTTACCCTTTCTCATGACCAAATATGGTCATCGCTTGCGTCCCCTCCTCTCAATCACGTGGTCAGATAGCAGGGACAGCTGTTTCTAAATTTTGCACCTGCTTGCACACCAGTGCCCGCCGATAACCGTGAATTGGCACTTTTATCTCAGATCGGTCATAAAATAACTTTAAGGGTCTGGGAAATATCTACTCCGCCTCAAATGACAGTCAACGTTTGTCATGGGTTATAAAATTTTAGGGTACTATTCATTCACGTACGCAAGCAATAAACTATGCGTGTGGGCCAATTTTTACAAGGCTGAATATATGCCCTTTACAAGCAAGCCAGAAGCTACTCTTCTTCGAAAAAATCAACAAAGGACCACTTTACTCAAATAGTACAATTATTCCAGGACAGTAAAAGCATTCGTACGAACGGGTGTTATTTACGCTAGATAAGGGAATGGGAAGCTTTCACTTTCTTTCACACCAATGCCTATACACTCGTGAGAACGATCATAAAATAAATAGAAAAAAGGAAATGTCCAGGGTTTTCGCTACTAAGAAAAAAAAAGAATAATTTTAAATATGAGATACATAAAGCATTATAAAAAACCGTATTAAAAATATCTTAACAAGAGTTCTTTTTAAATTTGGAATATTAAAATAATTTATACAAAAAAAATATTACTAAAAAAAACATAACAAGAGCTCCCCCTCGTTGAAAAAAAAATAAACATTATTAGTTTTGAACAAAAACAAGAATTTTATTTTTTTTAGCTAAATGACCACATAAGGTCAGTTAAAGAAAGTCCTAAAAAAAATTTAAAATTAAATCCAAAATGAAAGAAAAGATTAAATGAAAAAACAATGCAGTACCCCGGTTGAATAGTAGAATAAAGATAATCGCCTAGAACAGATCAGACGACGACCCGAAAAGTTGATAACCTCACCCTACTAAGCTACCACACCAACTCTGCACACCGGAAATGCTAAGTTGAAGCTTGGGCAAAACATCTAGAAGTTAAACATATACTAGGGCCTAAGATGCTATTAAAATCTACACTATATACCTGGCATACTTAATTAAATCTCCACATCTGCTATACCGTCAAGAATACCAACACACTGGGATATCCCTATCTGCTAACACCTCTGTAAAAAAAAAAAAAAAAAAAAAAATCCCTAAAAAAAATTTCCACAAGTAGAATGCAAGGAAGAGTTGTCCAGTGAATAAAAAAAATAAAAAATTTTTAAAAATTTTGAATCCTGTGAGCAGGATAGAGCCAAAGGACCGAAACAATCAATTTCTGAAAAAATACAATAGATATACTACTTGCCAGCTGTAGGTATCACAGATATATACATATAATAGCACGATAACATTTTGTATACACATAAACAAAATAAAAATAGCAATAACCTTTCAGTACATATATAGGGTACACATAAAAAAAAATAGCACTAATATCTGTTTATATTCAGTGGCATAACATGTGCATATAAACAAAAAAAACAGTTCAATGACTTGTATCGGTGACACAGTATCACATAAGTGTATGGGCATTTTATATCACAGCATTATAATTATATAGGTTACCTTGTGTAGCCTAGACTGATAATTGTCTGCCTTAGTTATTATCAATGGGTAAATATTCCATATACTAATAGTAACTAAAAAAATTCATAAAATGCTACACATAATACTTAAAATGAACTGATAATTTCACAAGAGAGTTCGCCAATTTCATTGACAAGTACCACTAATTTTTTTAAAATAGCCAATTTACACAAACAATGGGTATATTGTTAGAAAAATCACATGAAATAACAAAACAGACTATATAAACAAAATATATACATATATAATACACATAAACCAGATAATATATCTGTGGGCTGTGGGGTGTACACTACCTGTATCTTAAATCCCCACTTCCCAAATAGAGAACTACTATCAAAAATATCCAAAAAAAATTACAAAGTTAAAAGAAATGCAAAAAAAAATTAAAAATAAAAATAAAAGATGAACTACATTCCTAACAGTACCTATACTATATACAAAAAGGGGGCAGTAGGAATACGCAAGCATCACATGTACTGCTACCATATCTCTACTCCAAAATTTCCTGACCCGAAATCTCTCTAAGTCCCCAAAATTAGCGCTAAAACCGGCTAAAAAATAAAAAAAAGAATACATATAGGGGGCGGAGCACTTACACGGTCCTAATCTATTGAAATAATCCATAAATCACCGAGAGAAAATACGGAACTGGCGGAAATCCACATTAAATAACAGCGGAACCAAATCAAAACAAACGATATCGAGGCTCGAAAATTACTTAAATTTTAGCTAACTCGCGCATAAAACCTTCCTAAAATAACTAAAATCACAAGTATTTATATACAATCTAAAAAAAATAAAGTTAAACCGCCCTAAAATTTATAATTCGGTCGCGAATCCCTTTTTCGAAACGCATACTCAGTTCTCGGAATCGAATACGATTTGTTTTGCCTAGATAAACAGACGCCATTACGATCTCGCGAACGACTCTCGCGCTCCGAATCATTAGGCGTTCCTACCTGCCTTACTCCCTCACAGCTATCAGCGCTCGCTACTACTTCCGTATTTTCCCGTGCTCCTGAGAGCAACCCACCAACCGTTTCCTCGCTACGCTCTTGTCGTCTGCTCGTAGATTGCACTGCAGGTTGGCTGGTTCCTTGACATGGAATGGGAGGGGGAAATCTATTTATGAATCGATTCCTTTTCCTTCGCGTAGTGAAATCGAATTGAGAATGATTCGAATCATTCGTAGTTGATATAAGAGTTTGGCGTTTGTTTTGGTCTACAATATCGTCTCCATTTTGCTCATTTACACCTGAAATATGCCTATCTTTAAATAAAGTGAGGCGGTCTACATGGACAACTTGAGTTTTAGAAGGATTAGCAATTAATGCTATCTTAAAATTAACTTCACTGAGCTTTTCAATTATAGTAAATGGTCCGTTATTTAATTTTGACAATTTTTTTGTATTGCCAGCCGTGATGGATGGGTTAAATAACCACACTCTATCGCCTACCTTTAAATCCTTAACGATTGCAGTTTTTTCTCTGTACCTTTCCTGGCTTTCAGACACCTTAACTAAATTATCATACACCTCAGCATATACCTTTTGGAGTGCGGGTATTAATAATTCATAAAAAGATGGGGCGTCGTTATAGCTAAACCTCGGCGACTGCGAAAATAGATTATATGGTAGATTTAAGTTTCTGCCATATAAAACTGCTGCGGGAGTTAATTTAGTCGAAGAATGCACAGCCGAACGCATCGCTAACAGGGCAAATTTTAGTTTAGTATCCCAGTCTGACTGGTTCTCATTTACAATGTGACTGAGTGCGTTTTTTAAAGTTTTATTCTGCCGTTCAATCTGTCCATTCGAGGCCGGATGAAAGGCAGATGTAGTTATATGTTTAATACCAAACATTTTATATACATGCTCAATCGCTTCCGATATTAAATTTCTTCCATTATCTGTCGCAATATACACAGGAGCGCCATAACGTGAAATGAAATCGGCAAGTGTATCTGCGATAACATCAGACGTGGTAGAGCTAACAGCATAGGCCTCTGGCCATTTAGTAAACGAGTCTATATACGTAACAATATGGGTGTTACCAGAAAACGTGACCGGTAATGGGCCAATTAGGTCTAGGTGAACTTTGTTCATGGGAAATTCAGGTGTAGGCATCCGTTGAAGGGGTGCCTGCTGATCTGGTTTATACGCTGTCTTCTGCTGGCAACTAATACAAGACTCTACTAGATGCTTGACATCGGCCGACATTCCGGGCCAGTAAAAGTGCTCCCGGATGCGGTCAATCGTTTTCTTAAACCCTTGATGACAAGCCGCTAGAGAATCGTGTGTTAGAGCGAACACTTGCTCAATCATATCCCTAGGAACTACTAACTTAATAGGATTATTTATTACACTTGAATCTCTGGTGTCCTCACATACAAGAATATCATCTCTAAAAAAAAACTTCATGTATTTAGGTGCTATATCTATTTTTTTGTCTAATTTTCTAGCTATTTCACAACATTTCTTATCAATTTTTTGTAATTCACTAATTTTCTCAATTAAATTTGAATGCGGTACAAAAGTAGTTTCTTTTTCTACCTGTATACAAAAATTACTGCTGCTAATCTCAGGTGTTTCATCAATTTTTGCAAATCGAGAGAGAAAGTCTGCTACACTATTGCACTTGCCTTTTATATATTTAATGGTAAAGTCAAAATCAGATAGAGTACATACCCATTTGGCTATACGTGAAGTGGGGTCATGAATTTTTAACATAAAAGTAAGGGGGGCATGGTCTGTAAAAATGGTAAAATGGGTGTTAGCTAGGTAGCACTTAAAATGGCTAGTTGCCCAAACTAGGGCGAGAAGTTCTCTCTCAGTGGCAGAATATCTTGTCTCTGCACCTTTTAGTCGCCTACTGGCAAACGCCACTGGATGAATTTTATTCTCTTCATCCAACTGTGACAGAACTGCACCCAACGCTTCTCCACTCGCATCTGTATATAGATAAAATTCTTTAGTAAAATCAGGCAATACTAGGCACGGTTTAGATATTAAAGCCTTTTTTAAATCTTCAAATTCCTCCTGGGCTTCTTTTGTCCAGGCAAAATGTCCAGTTTCCTTAGTCAAATCGATTAAATTTACTGCCCTTTTTGTGAAATCAGGTATGAAACGCCTATAGAATGATAGGGTTCCAATAAAAGACCTGACACCTTTACGATTAGTAGGTGGTTGCAATTTTTCTATTATCTCAATATTTTTATTAACCGGGGATACTTGCCCGCTATTAATTTCAAAGCCAAGATACTGTATTTTATTTGAAAGAAAATTACATTTACTGGGCTTAAGTTTCAGTTTATGTTGTCTTAGTCTATCAAATACTAATTTAAGTTTTTCAAAATGGGATTCTACATCAGAAGAAGCAATGACAATATCATCTATATACACTAAAATTCCTAGATTTCCTAAATCTCCAAAAATGGCATTCATTAGCCTCTGAAAACTATTGCCTGAATTGGACAACCCAAAACAATTTCTATTCCACTCAAAAAGACCTTTATGCGTGATAATAGCAGTTTTATGCCTGTCTTCGGGTCTTATGACCTGTTGAAAAAAGCCACTAGTTAAATCTAGTGTTGAAAAAAATTTAGCTCCCCTTAACGCATCAACAGAGTCAGTAATGTTTGGGATAGGATATGCATCTTTGACAAGATTCTTGTTAAGTTTACGAAAATCAACAGCTAACCTATAAGAACCATCTGCTTTTTCTACAAGAATAACTGGTGAAGCAAATTCAGACATAGACGGGGAAATAATTTCAGCTTGCAGTAAAATATTAAGTTGATCTTCCATTTCCTGGCGTAATTTATATGGGACTCTATAAGCTTTGGATTTTACAGGTTTATCAGAGGTTAAATTTACAACATGGGGTATGGTATTACAGCCTGGTAAGTCTAGGACAGAGGCTGCAAACACATCTTTGTTTTGGTCTAAAAATTCTTGCATTTTAGATTTTAAGGGGGGGTCTAGATGGCTTAAATCAATATCAGAGCTCCAAGTGAGATCAGCGTGATCAAAGTCAGCTATTGGAGTGGTTAAATTTACATTACAAGTTATATTATTATTATTTAAGGGTATATTAGATTTATCTACACATTTCTGAATTTTAGCAACATAAGTATTTTTTCCTAGCTTAACAGTTTTATTCGAAAAATTAGCAAGCGAAACAAAAAGGCCATGTTCTGGAGTACAAATGGCTCGAGAAATAAGAAGCCCTTGGCTTAAATTCTTCGCTAAAGGTTCTAATATTAGTACATCATTATCTTTTATAAAATTATTTCTATTACATTTAACTTCAGCTATTAATTTTGACTGGGGGGGAACAGAAATTCTCTCGCATAAAATAGCTAAGGAAGTACTTTCACTATTCCTGTTATTATTATTATCAACAATGCCTAACTCATTAGTCTGATTTGCTCTATTTACTAACTCATTTTCATTATCCTCAGATATGTAAAAATTTTCATGAACATAGATTGAATTTTCCTGTACAATTTGACTCGCTGATTGCTGGCTAAGGTCTAAAGGCACATTATTCTCATTAATTTCACACTCATTAGTACTTGAGTTACTCCCTGGTATACTTTGCAAACAAAAAACCTGAGCAATTTCACTTTCTGACTCTTTCGCATTAAATGTTATGCTTGAGTCTACCCTTTCCTCCATAATGGGATACATATTACCCTGAACCGTCTCATTTCCACTACCCAGATTCCCAAATTTTTCTTGTACACATTCCTTACTCTTTTTGTTTACTCTTTTCCTAGGAGTACTCTTATTATTACACTTACTTCTCTGTTCACTATCAGAACTTTGCCTGCCTTTAGATTGCACATTACAAGTATTTACATAATTATTCTCTAAACCTATACTATTTACACTGATACTATTTACAACATTTTTTTCTCTAGAATTTTTCACAGGTGAAACATTTGACATATGACTCTCTACTATTTGCTTACACTGCGTTTCAGTAGGAACATCTAAAACCACATTATTATTTTTACAATTAATTACAGCCTGATATTTACTTAAAAAGGGCATCCCCAAAATTACACTAAACTCATCGGCCAACTTACCGTGGACAATAAAAAACTCAGACTGACATAATAAATTATTAAATTTAAAATTTAAGGAAATTTTATGGTTTAAAAGCACTCTCTCGCCAGTCACCGTTAAAATAGGGGTATTGCACTCTACAATTTCATAAGAATCTACATCATTAAGTATTGTATTACTTAAAATATTTATAGCAGATCCTGTATCACACAGCGCATTAAAAAACACATTATTTACATTTATGAAGACAGTAGGTAAATGATAAGACTGGGGTGAAAACATACTAAAAATAATTGGGAGGTCTAGAGGCCTTGATGGAGACGATTCGACCAAATCGATACCAGCCCTTACCTGTTTAAAGAATTGTTTTGATTATTCCCTTCACTAATTGAGCTTTGAACATTCTCGCTTTCTATATTTACACCATTATTATTATTTCTATCCCCTCTACCTCTGTAATTATTATATCCTCCCCTGCGATTTTGGTGGGACTGAGAATAACTACCCCTACCTCTTCCTCTAAAATTCTGAAAGTTCCCTCTATTAGCATTTTGGTTTTGTGGGCAAAATCTGGCTATGTGCCCTGTTTGGGAACACACGTAACAGATTAATTCTCTATACTGAGGCCTCTCAGTAGTGTGAAAGTCTCTTTGCTGATTGCTACCCTCTAAAAATCTCTCTAATTTACTAGTAAGAGCTTCTACCTGCTCCCGCAGTTTACTAACCTCCTGCTCTGACTGATTAGGGTGACTTGGCTGGATAGCAGCACATGCAACACTTTTCTGGGCAATTTGGGGGAAAAAAGGGTTGATATTCTCTACCTGCATGTTATAGAAAGGATTAACACTCTTTAATGCTTTTTCCTCAAGGAGGGCAAATTCTAAAATTTCAACAGGTGTCTTAGGGCACCTAGTTATAACTCCTCTTCTTATCTCAGGAACTAAATTACTTAATAACATAGAATGCAGTAGAGCTTCCCTGCTTTTATCAGCAACATTCTGTTCTACACCTTCGACTACTAATGCTTTAAGGGACAAATCATATGCTCTGTCATAAAATTCCTGAACAGGCATATGGGGATATTGTTTAAAATTCAAAAATTGGGTCAAAGCAATACCAGGGGCTAGCTCTTGCGTATATCTCTCTTTAAGTACTTTAATTATTTCTACAGTTTCCTTAGTGCGGTGCAATTTATATATCCTAGCAGCATTCCCACTTAATCTACTTAGTAGGGCAAATTTTTTCTCATCCTCTGACCAATTAAAGAACTCGGACAACTGCTCATACTTTTCCAAAAATTCAGTAAATGAGCAAGAGTTGCCTTCGCCACTAAAAGGGGGAATAAGACTGACATTTTCGATTAAAGCACTCTTTTTCTGAATAAGAGCGAGCTCCTTGAAATGCTGGTTTTCTGTCATTTTTAGACAAAACTTCACACCGAATTAAAAATAAAATAATAGAAAATAAAGTAATTTAACTGCTACTTAATTCTCAGATGCCCAAGAAAGAGAGAAAAAAAAATAAATAAAAAATACATAAATACATAACTTATATTGGCATATAATTTACTCAGTAAGCCCAAACACTCATTTAAATGTAAATATAACAGTAAAAATTTCAAATTAAATAGTTTTTTGAAAACCCGGTAAAATTGCCTAACTAAAAAAAAAAGCATTTGAAATTATTAAGCTATGTACACCCCTATTGCTTATGCATAACATACACTAAAATAATCAAACATAATACACAATAAAATCACAAAACACATATATTTTCATTTCGTTTCACTCTTAATATAGTAAATATATATCAAAATTCAGGCTATTGTTGTAATAAATAGGCTCTACTTCATAGTACTATTTTTATACTTATTGTGCCACAATAATCAGGCTTTTCACACACGGCACCATTTATGTGTTGGGTTCTTTTTATTAAACTTCTGCTACAGATCATTACTTTAATTAATTGCAACTTCTGCTCAGCAAATTAAACTTAGTTATTATGGATCAATAAATATTCTTCGGCTTTATTAAAGAATTCAATGAGATTTTGGTCAAATTTCCAATCACATGAATCTTGTTGTTGATTTAATTAATTAAATTAGGCGCTTATATAAAAAAAATGAATTAATTAAATTGATTACACCAGTTAACATTAAGAAATCACTAAAATAAACAAACTAAAAGACAAATTAAAACGATAAAAAGGATAAACACAAATATTATTTAAGATTCTTTAAAATTTAATGAATACAAGTAAATAAGATAAAACACAACAAGATTCTCAATCTGACCCAGTCTCAAGTATTAAACCTTGATCTGCAGTAGAACCCAACATTTATCAACGTTGATTCCTGAGATATTAAACTCATACTAATAATCTAAAAATACAAGATTCAATCTAACATTACAAAAGAGAAAAGAAAGACCCTGAAATCCTTCTTATTTTCAAGAAGGCAAAGAAAGATATAATTTTGAAAAAATTAAAACACTAGAAATAATAAAAATAAACACCCCAGAAATCAACAATGATATTTTGGCCAATTTCGTATAGTGATTAGTATTAAAAAAATATAGTCTTGTAAATTAGTTTATGTAGAGATAGATATAATCCTTATAAAATTACTTTGAATTTATGAGTAAGAAATCAAATGAAATATTTACTTTTCTTATAAACATTTAGAAGAATCTCTACAAATTCAAAAATTATCACATAATTATACTAAACCAATCCTGTATTTAGAAATTTAAAACTTTAATAAAAAAACTATTTTATTCAAGACTAAATGAAACTAGGATTTAACTTTGAGTTAAATTATCACTTAAAAACTTAATTTCACCTCAACATTTTAATAGTGAAAAGAAAACTAATAAGAAGGTTTATATTCATCATCTCTAGTCAAGTCTAACATGAATTTCTAAATAAAACAACATGAAGTATACATTTTCTTCCTCTTTTTTTTTTTTTTTTTTTTTTTTTTCTTTTTTAAATTCTACTAAACAGAGTGAGAGTATAAGACATGTTGAAATGGTATGTATCAATAACAACTTGTTTTCACATAAAAAAAAATCCCTTTTATTTAATTAAATAATACTCACTCTCACTTCGATGAAAATACAAAGTATGTTGAAGTGGGATTTACTAACAACTATTTCTTCTCCATATTAGATCGACAGTAATTAAATTGAATACACTTAGTGATGGACAAGAGCATTTGTAAATGGATATCATTCTTAGGGATGTATAACATCCGATAATAGGTATACTTATTTACTAAAACATAACAACTTATTATGCACTATACTCAGTTACTTAACAACACATTAAGAGTAGCTTACCTCCGAGCTCCAAGTAGTACATATTTCAGTGTCACAATAATTCTAGATAGTCTTGGGAATAGTCGATACTACAGCTAACCAGTTCTTTAAAATCACTATTCTGATCTCTTTTCAAAAATAGCGACACTGGCTTGACACATAAGACTAGTTCCAAGCATACAGGTGAGTAATGATTCCTATATACACTCTATAGCTTCTCTAGAGTACCCGCGTCTACCAGTCGATAACAAGATTTCGGCTGCATAGCACAAATACTACTTGCCTCGACTTCTTATTCCTCCGAGAGGGCACGGGGCTGAAATCAATTCGCTGAGACTTGAGTCATCCTTCCAGACTTATAATACGTGATTTTTTCTTCGACCATATCCCAACTATACAACGCAATTGCTATTTTCACCTCAGAGTTGCAGTCTTTCTTTGGGCATTAACTAACAGTTATAGTTTGGAACTTAACTTCATGTCAGGAAAAGGCAGGACAGCGACGTATTACGAACTAACAGGTTTCTCTTCACCCGACTCCTTCTATTATAATGAGCTAGGGGGTCACATTCTCCAATCTTTGAGCTCTGCTTATTTCGCTCCGTCGACTTTCACGTCTTCTCAAGTTCTGTTTTTTTCTGCCGAAAACTCCCCTCACCCCGATAGAAATCAAAATGGGGGAGGGGGTGAAGGACGGGACTATTTCTTTTCACCTCCTCTTCGTTAGACTGCTAGCAGGGAACTACCTCATCTCCAAACCGAATTACACGCTCCTCTGCAATCAAAAAAGGGGCACCAAATACCAGGAAGACTACTGCTTCCCCCTTTCTCTCCCGCTACTAGGGTCCATCTCACTGATCAATGCAACAGTTACCCTTTCTCATGACCAAATATGGTCATCGCTTGCGTCCCCTCCTCTCAATCACGTGGTCAGATAGCAGGGACAGCTGTTTCTAAATTTTGCACCTGCTTGCACACCAGTGCCCGCCGATAACCGTGAATTGGCACTTTTATCTCAGATCGGTCATAAAATAACTTTAAGGGTCTGGGAAATATCTACTCCGCCTCAAATGACAGTCAACGTTTGTCATGGGTTATAAAATTTTAGGGTACTATTCATTCACGTACGCAAGCAATAAACTATGCGTGTGGGCCAATTTTTACAAGGCTGAATATATGCCCTTTACAAGCAAGCCAGAAGCTACTCTTCTTCGAAAAAATCAACAAAGGACCACTTTACTCAAATAGTACAATTATTCCAGGACAGTAAAAGCATTCGTACGAACGGGTGTTATTTACGCTAGATAAGGGAATGGGAAGCTTTCACTTTCTTTCACACCAATGCCTATACACTCGTGAGAACGATCATAAAATAAATAGAAAAAAGGAAATGTCCAGGGTTTTCGCTACTAAGAAAAAAAAAAGAATAATTTTAAATATGAGATACATAAAGCATTATAAAAAACCGTATTAAAAATATCTTAACAAGAGTTCTTTTTAAATTTGGAATATTAAAATAATTTATACAAAAAAAATATTACTAAAAAAAAACATAACACTTAAATTATTTAGGAACCATTTATAGCACCTTAGATTCAAAATACATCATCACCTTTTGATGTACATTTTTCAATTTAAAATTGTATCTTTTTTCAAAAAAGTTTTTTTTTTATATTTTAAAATGAAATTAATGTAATATTTTTGAAAAGGAAAATATAATATGATTTTATATTTGTATTTCAGGAGCAAATTCGATATCACGCAACACGTTTTCCTATTATTCAAATGAAGTTCTCCACTTGTGATTATCTTAATCTTTAAGTGCTCAATACGAAATTATAAAAAGATTATTTTATGCTTCTTTTCTTATTCTCTACAATAATAATTTTCAACTAACTATATGAATTTTTAAATTAATAATTAAGCAATTGTTATTCACAAATTATCAATTCGAAATTAAGAATGACTCCGCGTTAACTCCTTCAGCAAAGAAATTTGTTTATGTCATCATATTATTGGATTTCATAAAGATTTGAGATTCAATGATTGATCAGTGTTTATGTCATCATATTATTGGATTTCATAAAGATTTGAGATTCAATTCTTTATGATTGAGATTTGTGAATCATAAAGATTTGACAAACATGCAAAAAAAATCTGAAAAAAAATCACTTAATTAGTATTAGAAATATAGAAAACTTTGAATTTTTACAGTTCCTGAACAGAAAAACACCCAAAATCAACATTTTTAAAGTAAAATATTTTTTTTCATCTATATATGTGCACATCTGCACAAATATATATATATATATATATGTGTGTGTAGAGTGACATCAACTTATATGGGCCCGTGGGGCCTGAGCCCACCCAATAATTTTGAATTCTAGCGTGCCATATTTTCATTGTTCTATTTCGTTATTTATTTCATTATTATTTTATTATTCATTTTTATCCCTAGAACAAAACTTATTTTACTAATGATTGCGCGTTTGAATTCCCCGACTGACACCCATAAATCTAAAATGATTGAAATGTAAATTTTTAATTTTCTGCTTTGTTGTCATGTTCATGACATGATTATATTACAATAAATATTACCGTCTTTATAGGAAAAACGCATGAGAATCAATGATTTTAAAATATTGCAACCAGCTTAAAATATGATAATTTTAAGTCTCATCTTTCACCAACTCTCCACCTTTCAAAAAAACAAAATTATCAATTGGTTGTACAATTTTACCAAAATATCCTTGAGTCCACCCAATATTTTTGAGCCAAGCCAATATTTTTCAAAAGTTGGCGCCACTGTATATGTATATATATAGATAGAGCGAGAGAGAGAGATGAAAATGTAAGTTTCAAAACAAGCCTTATCCAAAATTTTAAAAATAGTGTCTTTTCTATCAATTCTCTTAGTGAACCTGCATCGAAAAAATACTACAATGTGCAAAGAAACTAGTTTTATTATGTATTTCTGACATTACAAAATCTTGGTTTACAATAAAAACCAATGGATGCAGTTCGAGCTTTTTCGCGATCTGCCAAACTTTGATTTCCTGGATAAGGCGAGTTTTGAAACTCATGTACTTGTGTACATTATGTAACTCTATTTCAAATTAAATGGCTTGAAAGACCGTCCCCCCCCCCCCTGCACATTCTAACAAACTCGAATATCCATTTAGAAAGATTGAAAGCGAAATTTTTAAATTTTTAAATGTTTCGTACGACTTTGATTATAGTGGATTCAAATGCAGTCTTAACCGGTTTCGATCGTCATTATTCAAGCTTGCTCTAATGCAAACGCAACATCCTGGTCTGTATCCACAATAGTTTTCCGGGCCTATTGGCTTATTTCTGCGAAAATTACATTGAATATAAGGATCTCCATGCATGATATTATATAATGTGAGCTACGAATTGAAGAACGTGTATCAGATTTTTCTCAAAAATTGCTTTATTTCGTGGATGAATGCGTTGCAAAGTAATTTATCAGTATATGTATCAGTATTTATCGAAGTAATTTATTAGTAAAGATAAAATACTACGATTTTAATTATTCTTATAGGGTACCTTTTATGCTATTTAATATTTTTATTTAATAACTTAATAAGTATGTATGTTAAGAAGTTTTTCTAAAAAAGTTCAGAATCGTCATGCGTTAATTAACAATTTAAACAGGTACTAGGAGTATATAAATTTTTAAAATGATACCAAAAAGATCTCTTAAATGTTCTCGATATATGCTACACGTGTCTTCCATCGATTTGGTTGTAATATAAAAAAAAAATAAATATTCATTACACTAGTTTTGTATGAAAAAAAAATTATAAAAAAAAGTTTAAAGTTTATCATTTTATACGAAAATCTGTTTAAATCGAAGACATTAAATAGAGATTTTTCAATTTACTCCTCCAGCAACAGGTGACTTTTTCATTTCTATTGGATAAAACCGTGGAATATTTTTACTTTTTTAAAATTCGGATTTTTTTCCCCACTACTTTTATGAAATAGAAATAATCACTTTGTTTAATTACAGATTAAATGATGCAAAAATAAATCGAATTGTTCATTTTTTAAAAAGTGTTGGGAATCCAGCAATCTGAATTTTTAAAAAGTAGCCCACCAAAATGTGATATGAGCATTTCCCGTAGCGGTTGATTGGTTAAGTCAAGTAATGTATTTAATATCGTTCATTCGGATACGTACCTCCTTTTTCGTGTCTCCCGAATAAGAAAAAAATTCATCTCGATCGTTTATTTTTAAAATAATCAATTAATAAAAATATCACCTTGGAAAGCATTTTTACAAATTTTTTGAAGATACGTTCGAAGATTAGAGCAATCATTAAATGAATTTTAAAAATATTTCATCTATATAAACTAGTAAAGTAAATCGATATTTATAGGATGTTTTTAAATATTAACTATGTTCTAATCCATAGCTAACAACGATTTTTTTTTTAGACCAAAAAACATACATGGTACCAAAAAAAAAAAGTGTTCGCTTAAATTATTTATAATGTATTTCATTCCTACGCCATTTTGTTTCATTTGTTAAAAAAAAATGTTTTTATTCAAAGTACGTTTATGTGACTTTAAAAAAACTGGAAAGTTGACGGCTATAAAAATTCATTTTTTTTTAATATTATGTTTATATTTTATAAATTAGAAAATGTACAGGCAGATCTGACAGGAATTTGGGGGGGGGGGGGTGGAATAATGTTCTGCATGAATGTATGAAAATGTGACTAGTACCAAACGATTATTAATAATGCCTACAAATTAATACTAAACCAAAAAAATTACGGGTTCACTAATTATGGAAATTGAACCAAACGTTAAATTTTCAATAGTAACTTCATATTTGGATTCTTCAGCCAATTGATTTTCGCTACCATACAGAAAGACATTGTATCAAGAAGTTTAAGAATAATGCAGGTTTGAAGGTCATTATTTTTTACAATTTATTTACTTATCCACACATAGAAAATAAGAAAAGTATTGTAATTATGATTAATGGGTGAAACACAATTAGAATGTGAATTAATGGTAATACTTACAGAAAAGCACGGTTTCCACAAAAAAGCAGCGCAAAACAGTTCCAATCAACAACAATTTTGATTTACTTACTTATTCATTTTACATCTTAAATTAGCATCGGTAACACAGACAAAAAAAAAAAAAAAAAAAAAAACCTGCGACTTCAAAACTTGGAAAAGGAAAAAAACCTAACATCTTATTTTATTTTGTATCGTAATCATTCTCGATTATATCTCTATAAGATATGGTGCATTATCTAATCTCCATCGTCAACAACAACCCTTCGGTTATGTCGTCGTTTTCTAGCTTATATGAAGCCAAATTTACGCCAAAAGCATTCGCATTCTTTAACCCTTTCCGGCACACTGTGCCCGGCTGGGATACCTAATTTTAATTCCATACTTGCAATCGGCACCAATAATATTTTAGTAACATTTTGCTTTTACTATAAAACCTTTAATTAAGAAATTCAAAACCTCTAAAAAATTCGTTTGTGAATTCCGGTGTCAGTCGACAATTTCTCATTTTACTGCAGATTTTGCCCGTGCCGGAAAGGGTAAATCTTTGAATGTTCCGGTGCGATATGAGAGGAATTCTAATTACGTTGATATACTTTTTCCATAAACACAGCTATAATGCGATCCAATGGGAATACTTACAAAAAAGCATGGTTTTCACAGAAAAATAGTTCCACAATAGAACAACACTATTGATTTACTTATTTATTTTATATTTTAAATTAGCATCAGTAACACAGAAAGGAAGAAAAAACCTGCAACTTCAAAACCTGGAATTAAAAAAAAATCCTAACATCGTATTTATTTTCTATCATAATCATTCTTGATTACATCTCTATAAGAAATGGCGCATTATCTAATCTCCGTTGTCAACAACAACCCTTCTTTTAGATTGAGTCGTCGTCTTCTAGCTTCCATGATGCTGCATTCCGTTGCAGAAATATCTTGATGCGTGAGATCATGCATTTCCCATCCCCTGGTCAAATGCATACTGATGTGCTCATCAGGAGAGGAATGATTGCTAATTAATTGTAGTGATAGCAAAAAAGAGAGGTCAAGGACGATCCGGTTAAGCGCAAGGTCATTATGCCACCCTCAGCAGTTGCTATGAGAAGATCATTTGAATCCAAGGGACGATTTCTTGCATATAAAGATACAAAAGGCTGTGGACGGCATTGTTTACAAGTTGTGTCTTCATAAAAGTGAGCAGATGAAGACAATGATGATTTGGCTGGTGATTTCTGTTTTTCTGTTGGAATGGTTAAAAATAATTATTTATTGCAATTAATGAAAGGTCGCTAACTATTTGGTCTTTCTATACTGACTTCCTATTCTTAAAAGTATTTGAAATAAATCTATTAAATATTATAAAATCTTATAATAAATTGTATGTATTTTTTTTTTATTACCAATGTCTTTTTTTTTTTAACTATTAACCATACCGCTTTGAAATTATAGAGTGTCCTTCGGAAAGTGGCCTGGCGATGATGTTTCTGTTTAAAATGTCATATATATATATATATATATATATATATATATATATATATATACAGTTCGGAAAGCACGTCAAAGGCATTCGCATTCTATAAATCTTTGCATGATTTGGTGCGATAAAAGAGGAATTCTGATTATGTTGATTATACTTTTTCCATAAATACAGCTAAAATGCGAACTTAGGGAATACTTACACGAAAATAGGGTTTTCACAGAAGAACAGCGCAGAAACAAGGTCATCATGCCACCCTCTACAGTTACTATGGACAAGATAGTTTAAATCCAAGGGTCGATTTCTGGCGTACAGAGATGCAAAAGGCTGTGGATGGCATTGTTTATAAGATGTGTTGTCATAAAAGAGATCAGAGGAGGACAGTAATGATTTGGCTGTTGATATCTATTTTTCTGTTGAAATTTAAATGCTTGAAATAGACTTCTTATTTTGCTGTTCTATGACCATTTTTTTTTCTTGTGATAGTTAATGAAAGATGAAGTCGCAAAGGACTGATGAAAACTTTCACTTTATACAGTTTTTTATCTTTGGAGGGAAATTTTCAAGCTATTTTTTTGTCAGGAGTATGAAATTAGAACACTGTGCAAAATCAAATACCCTACAGGGGGTGGGGGATTCCCCTCACATCGCCAGGTCCCCCAAAATGGCTTTCCAGATTGTTTATTACCTTGTTCATAGTCATATAATAACATCTTCATTAATCTCACACATTTTCTTCCGGAAGTTTTTTTTCTTGTAATAGAGGCTGCGATCAAAAATGTCTGTTTTCTTGGGAGGGGGGTATGTACCCCCTGCCCTCCCCCAAATGGCGCCCCTGGACTCGGGCTAGGCCGAGGTAAGGATTATTTTTTTTCTGCATAGTTGAGTCTGGTCGGAACTGGACTTGGTTGATCTTGGGATGTGTCGGGCAGACAGTTTTGCTTTGCAAAAAATGTAAATAATGATATCGAACTTCTGGTAAGGGAATCATCGGAAATATACCTATGCTAAAAATTATAAAAAATGAGTTACGAACTACCATGAGCGATGACAGACTGGATAGCTTAATGCTTTTGTAATGTGAAACTGAAATAGCGGACTTACTTAAACTGGACGATGTGATCATTAAATGGGCTTCTTTGAAAAACAGAAGGATCAATGTTAAATGAAAAAAAAATACAATGTAAGTGCGCATTAGCAATCGTTACAACTTCTCTTTATGTAACATTTTTTGTTCCTTATTTCATATAGTTATATAATTTTCTTTAAATGTATGCAGTGTCTCTAACTTAGAATCTTACATTTATTGCAATTACCGTATTTACTCGTGTATAGGGCGCACGCGTGTATAAGGCGCACCCCTACTTTACAAGTAAAAATGACGATTTCTTAAAATATCGTATATAAGGCGCACCATAAATTTGATACGCTAATGAAGAATGACCAAATAAATTTCAGTAAAAAAAAAAAAAAAAGGTCGAAACAAACATTACACCAGACCAGAAAACAAGACTAAAATGCATTTTTAGACTTCGGTTTGTAAGAGAATAACGAGAAATAGGAATGAGTGATGGTAAAGAGAATTGCTAATCAGCGTTTAGATAATGTCATTAGCTCTGTTGTATAAAAAACTGCAAAGAATGAAACAAATATGCAGTAATACTACTAAGTAACATTTTCCGAGTTTTAATATCTTTGAATAATTTCTTGTTTCATATGTATATCGTTCGACTGCATCCAACAGTAAAAAATTATTCCGTGTATAAGGCGCACCTAGAAGTTTTGCACTAATTTTTTGGAAAAAAAAGTGCGCCTTATACACGAGTATATACGGTATTTAAAATTGTTTCTTTAATCTTTGGGATGAAAGTATAATCTTTATCTCTTTTTCTTCTGATCTTTATTTTCATACTGAAAAAATAACAATAAATCTAGTTTTTTTTAAAGGAATTATTTTTATTGCCTAAGTATTGTTATCATTATACGCACATTGCATTGTATAATTTTAATTGGAAATTAGAACAATATTTTTCAAGTTAAGAAATTTTTAAATTCTCCCCCCCCCCCCCCAAAAAAAAATATATACATATATATATATATATATATATATCTGTAGCTACGCCTCTGACCCTGTCAAACATATTATATGCTTTTACGAGATGCATTAAAATATGCATTCTATATAATATAAAGTGAAAATGTAGCTATTATTCATTTACAGAGCCACACAAAAGAATTCCATTAGATAATGGTAAGAGGGGGAATTGTGTGTGACATATTTTAAATATATTAAACTGCTTCATATATTATAAAATTCATGTATGTAGTAATTAAATGAGGCTTGGTATAGATTATACGATACTGCCTTCCCTAATATAAAGTACATGGTATTTACAGGAACACACAAAAGATTTCAAATAGTGCATTCTTTCCAAAGTGCTGTATATGTATCCGATGGAATATGGATGGATGTATATGGGTCTAATAGATGGATGAAATGCATTTTAATTATGATATGCGCGTATAAGTTTCACTAAATTTATGCATATTATATGATGTGTAAAAATGCTATAGTTAATATACGGGTCTACCCAAAAGAGGTCGCCAACATTACTGAATATGAGCATAAGTTACTAAAAGGTCATTCGTAAATAAATTATGCATTTTTACGCTGAACTGCATTAAATTTGCTAAGAAATGTGTGCAGAATATAGTTAAAATGATATACAGGGCCACGCAAAGAATTGGGTAAATGCAGCCTATGATTGATATTTTATGAGATAGTGATTTCAGTTGTTTTAAGAGTGTTTTAATTTAAAATAAATTTTATCTTAACACTCATGTGTAATAAAGGTACCAGGCAAAGTACAAGACTGAACAAAGTATTTAAGTATGTTTCCATCTATTAGTATAAGTTGCTGAAAGAGAAATTTCAAGTTGCTAGGCATTTTTTACTAAACTAAATTTTCCCTTTATATAGTATGTATATTAGCTGACAGATCAAATACAGGGCTATTTAATAGTATTGGAATACATGCTTTACTATATTTGGCTTTATATCCTTATTTAATTAAATAACGAAGTTTTGTTAACGATTTCATGAAGCGTTGGTGCTTCATCAAAAGTGCTTCATAATCTATGCTTAACACATGATTTTTCTTACTTTTTTTAATCTATAAGTTACTTTATAAACGTTATAAACATAAATGTAAAATTATAATAATAAATAAATAATTAAGCATAGTCCTTTCTTAAAGGAATTCCCTAAAATAATTGAATATCATAAGCATAAAAAACATCTATCTGTTTATATTGTACAAAATTAATTTTAATAACAAAGTATTTCGGTATTGTATCATGTGTTTGATCTCGAATTTTTTATCTTAGCATTTTTTTTTCTCTTCGACACATGAATTTAGATTATAGATGCTATATTCCAGCATTGTTATTTTAAATTTAGCGTGGAATTATAATGAACATTTTAGAATTAAAAAAAAAATGAGCAGCAAAACCCTGTGTTGAATCTTCCAAGTCAAAATTGAACCAAAATATACATATATTTAAAATTAACCCTAAATAAAAAATGTGATGTATTTTCATACAATAAAAATTGCAATAATGGCATAGCTATCAATCAGTGGTAGGATTTAGCTATTTCGGTGGAACCGGTTGTTAATTTTTTATTGAGTTAGGCGAATCAATTGTGAAGAGGATTCTGGAAATAATATTTTTGATTTCCTTCAATAACACATAACCTTCTGGTACATATGCCAGAAAGTTTATCCTTTTAAACAGTAACTTTTAAAAGTTTACACTTTTAAGTACTGCACTTTTAAACGCTATTCAAACTGATTTGATTGAAGCAATATCGAATCGATTTAAATCTTCAATTTTTTCCCTTATAAATAAATTACTTATCAAGTTAATCTACCGTTGTCGTGTACCTACAGATTTTTATCCCATCGTGCGTTATTGCGTCCATGAACTAGTTTGAAAACGCCTGATTTGACAGTATTTTCTGAAACATGTTCTGCCTTCATTAAAAAATAAAAAATATCATTCGATCGTACAACACAGTTTCGGAATAGGAATACCTGCCAACTTCATGCATTTCCGAACAAAAGAGAATTCAGAAATTTGCTTTCTCTTGGATTTGACAAATGTCTTAAATTGCCGCTTGTAATTTAAAGAAAAATTCCCTAATACTTTTATTTTTCCTGTCCTCTTTATCATATTCTAACAGCTCTCTATATGTTCTTATTAGTTTCAAAGGCAATATATATGTACAATGTGATTCATAAAGATTGAACACTCTAAAAAATAAATGTGTAAATTAGCCAAATTTACACACATTTATGTGTAAATTTGTAAATTTACACACTTGCCATGTACTTTACACATTTTTTTTTTTTTTTTTTGCAGAATTTTACCTGTTTTTATGTGTATTTAGCTTTTGAAACTAAGTGTGTAATTTGTTATCACTTGAAAAACATAAATAAGTGTGTAAAAGTAGAAAAATACCTAAATTGACACCGATTGGTGTGTTATTGTAATTTACGCATAGTTCTTATATGCGCTGATAAGTGTGTAAATTTCTAAAATCACCCACTTGTCATGAAAATTACACATTTTGTAAAAAGAATTCTGCTTAAATCTTCAGAACGGGCCGGCAGCCCCGAAAATTTTTTTATCGGCCCGTCCCGGCCCGTCTGGCCCGTTCAATATTTTTGCCGGCTCGGCCCGGCCCGTTGAAAAAACTATTCTAAATATGCCGGCCCGGCCCGTTGAAAAAACTATTCTAAATATGCCGGCCCGGCCCGTTAGAAAATTCGAAACGATTCCGCCGGCCCGCGGGCCGGGTACGGGCCACGGGCCAAGACCGGGCCCGTGCAGACCTCTAAATGAAACCCGGACTTCCACTTTAAGATGATTTCCGGAGCTATCGCAACCACCTGAACCACAAATGTGAAAAGATATATTCGTATCGTAAAGATGAGAAAAAGTTAATTGTAAATAATGCCTTTAATGACTCTTATGCATCCAAGTATTTTCTAAACATAGCCAATTCTTTTTTTTTTTTTTTTTTAGATACACAAAGGCACAGTATCAGAATCTCTGTAAACAAATGGTAACGCGTTTACAGAGAGATCGCCACTATTTACTTAAATTTTAATTCAATCTTTTCTAAAGCCTGTCAAATTAGTGTGCTTTTTGAAACTGGGTATTTTACCCACTATTCTGCCCGTAATTTTACAGGAATATTTTTAACAGTGCATGCGCTGGAGAATGTTAAATTTTTTTTTAAAAACTACATACTCATACAAATATAAACATATTTGAAGTGATATTGTATGATATTTCTTCAAACCAAAACATTCTACAACTATATATTTGTGAAACATATACTACTACATTTTGTATAGAAGAATAGGAAAAAAAAATACAACCTTTCACAATAAGAAAAATAAATAAAACAAAAGTATTATAAGAAGGGAAAAGTAAAACATTCCGCAAAACAATCATCGCATTTAAGAAAAAAAAACATTTCTGCTCAAGACCATCTATTGATTTATAGGCGAAGAGAGCTCATTAAATAAGTCTCATCTCTTTGTTCCAGCTCCACGGCTGAGCAAGTTGCATGCACTCCCGTTACGTCATCCCAGTCAATGGAAATAACGTGTTGGTTACTTCGTCGTGTATAAGACGCGAAAAGGGAAATCTTTTTCACGAGTTTTTGAGTATGCAGAAAAGATAGTAGAGTATTGGATTTATTTGTTATTCCTTTCAGCGATCAAAAAGATCTTTTTTATCTTCTCAAGAACTTGTTTACATTCCTTCACCTGCTCAAAAAAAAAAGTTTTAAAAAGTTTCGATGATTGTTACTTCGAATTTTGAGAATAATTTATACATATTAATGAATAGGTCAAAAAATGGATCCATAGTAATGAGTATTTAATCAAAAGTGTATTTACTAGTAAAGTACAATTAATTAGATTAATATTTTTTTCTTCAATAAAAAAGAAAAGGAATCATCCGATCAAAAAAGTTGAAAGAATTAATTCTTTTACTGAATTTTCAAGTAATAGTGATAAGTAATGGTAACTTGCAAGCACTCCCGTGACGTCATCCCAGCATTGGGAATAATGTGTTGGTATAAGATATTGGATTTATTTGTTATTCCTTTCAGCGATCAAAAAGATTTTTTTTTCTTTTCAAGAACTTGTTTACATTCCTTTACCTGTTCGAAAAAAAGTTTTTGTAGGACCTTCCAATATGAAGAATATTTACATAAATTAATAAATGGGTCAAAAAATGGATCCAGATCAATGGGTATTACATCAAAAGTGCATTTACTAATAAAGTACAATTAATTGGATCAATATTTTTTATGCAATAAAAAAGAAAAGGAAAATCAAACATTTAATCAAAAAAATCGAAGGAGTTCTTATTTAAAATTTCAAGTAATAGTGATAAGTAAAGAAAAATTGAACGCACTCCCGTGATATCACCCCTGTTACGTTGTGTATAAGACGCCAAAAGGGAAAGACATTTTCACGAGTTCTTGAGTATGCAAAAAACATAGTAGAGTATTAGATTTATTTGTTATTCCTTTCAGCGATCTTTTTTTTTTTTTTCTTTTCAAGAACTTGTTTACATTCCTTTACCAGCTTAAACAGTACCGTCAAATTTGTAGAATTTATACAGATAAATAAATAGATCAAATAAAAAGTCAAATGCGAGTATTGCTTGCGCTAAAAGGGTTCCGTACAATAAATACATTAACTTTTTGGAGACGAACGACTGGTATAGGTGCCAATTAAGATTCTTAGAATCCTTCATTATTCTCAGCAGTTATTTTTATTGTAAAATTTACCTTATTTAATCGCGATTCAGCTGCAGAAAATTTTCTGTTTTCAAAAACCGGTGTAAAAGATAAAAATTAAGCTAAGTGCACTCGTCACGAAGGAGTTAACTACATTATTTTTTAAAAAAATCTTTGCCAAAAGAAAAGGACTTTCAAAAAAACTACACAGCGTAGAACTGGTTATAGCTCTATCTGCTAGAGAAATATTAATGGGTATAACAAAAATGTTCAAAGAGATATAAAGTCAAAATAACATCAAATATTGCTATTTTGTATAATTCTTTTTTTAATCTTATCATTATCTATTTATAATGAACTTAATTCGGTACAGTGAATAAAAGTAATGGATATTTAAACATCATATGGCATTTAATAAATCATTTCCTTAATCAGCAAAATAATAATATTTTATTTTTACAGTGTAACTAACACAAAACCCTTGTTCAAAGTTTAAACTTGGCACTGTAATAAAAGCACTTCGAAAGGAAGTCACAAATTTTCAACGCCGCCCTAGTCCGTATCGCATTTTTCCAGATAGGTTTTTTTTTATTAACTTTTAAAGAAACGGAACCAGTGAATTTAATTGGCGTGTTGTTACTACGTCTTGTATAAGACGCGAAAAGGGAAAGCATTTTCACGACTTTTTAAATATGCAAAAAAGATAGTTGAGTATTGGACTTATTTGTTATTCCTTTCAGTGATCAAAAATATTTTTTTCTTCTTTTCCAGAACTTGTTTATGTTAAATTACTGTTAAATTATGTTAAATTATTGTTATTAAAACGAAGTTTTAAAAAACCTTCGAACTCGGAGAATAATTTATACAGATAAATAAATAGATAAAAAAAAAGGTCAAGTGCGAGTATTGCTTCAAAAAAACAGGTGGTAAAAGATTAAAAATTAAGCACAATGCTCTGCTCTCGTCGCAAAGGAGTTATCTAAATTATTTTTTAAAAATCGTTTCCAGAGGATTAATAAGGCTTTCTAAAAACTTTACAACGTAGGACTGGTTATAGCCCTATATACTAGAAAAGTATGAATGAGTATTACATAAATGTTCAAAGTGATATGCAGCCTAAATAATAACAAATATTGCTGTATATCTCTTTTTTATCTCAAAAACTAACTTTTTACTTTTTTAATCTGTGTAACTCTTTTTTTTTATCTTATATTTATCGATTTATAATGAACTTAATTCGGTACTGTGAATAAAAGTAGAGCATATTTAAATTTCATATGGCATTTCATAAACCATTTCTTAAATCAGAATAGTAATAATCTTTTCTTTTTACAGTGTAGCTAACCCAAAACCCTTGTTCAAAGTTTAAACTTTGCATTGTACTAAGCGCTCTTTGAAAGGAGTTCGCAATCAGTTTTATCAATGTCATCCGTTCATTTTTTCTATTTAAATTTTAAAAGAGTACATTAATTTCAACGTTTTACGTGCAGACGTCATAGCTTGGAGGTAAAGCGGCTCGTTAGTAAACGGAAGATTCTTAGTTCGAAACCTGGTGCTAGAATTTGAAGTTTTCATACTAAGATGGATTTAATTTTTAAAAATTTCGTATTTTTTCCAATTCAAGAGTTTATATTTTTTTAGCACTGATATTCATAACATTTCTTGTAATTTAACTTTATTTCTATTTTAAAAGAACTGTTGCGATTTATTAATGACCCAGCATTTTAAATTTTGTTTAAACAATTTTTTTCGCATTTAGAAATTTAAAATTTTATTTATATCTGGGATAAAAAAAATTTCATTTCGAATTTTCGAAAAATTTTGAATTTTTTATTTTATTTAAATAATTTGATTTGTACATTGTCAGTAACTTCCTTTTAGAATTATTTTAGAATCAAATTTATTGTTGCTACCATCGATGTAAGAATTTAATAATTATAAATTAACAATTTAGATTTATTAATTAAAGGATAAGTTGTTTTGAAAGGAATACTAAACGAAACCCTCTGTGCTATGTGCGATCATACTTACCGATTTGTTTCAATAATGCTATACTTTTTGTTGTTGTTTGTTTGTTTAATTATTATTATTTATTTATTTATTTAAAAAAATACCTTTGGAAGGTGCACAGTAAAATTTCAAATTGCTTAGTTAATTTGAATTTTTTAAAGTTAATTAAAAAATATATGATTATATAATCAAGAAATACGCTTATATATAAATATAAAGACATGTTACTCTTTATCTCTCGTCATGTGCGCATCAGTAGTTGTTATCAGTAAATACAAGCAGTAGTTAGTTATTTATTAGTAAATGCATGCTTTATTTCAAATATACTTCACATATGATTTTTCGAGGGCTATTCTATATTTTAGACTTCAAAAATTTTATAAAAATTTTAATAACAACTTTCTATTTTCAAAAAAATAAATAAAATAACTGACTAAAAAAATGATAACGTACTATTTTGAGGCAAAGACATGTGACATACTAGCAAAAGCCCATGCTTTGTTTGGATTCGCGAAGCATTATTTCATAAGATTAATGTTTGAAAGTAATATTTTTTAAAATACTAGGGGGGCCCCGCCCCCCTGCTCGCTATGCTCACCAACCCCCCGCGTAATCGCTTCGCGATTCCAAATTATTGGCTACCCCTGCTTGCTGCGCTCGCCAATACCCCATGGTATGAATAAGCAGTTGCAGATCTTTCAAATGATGTGTCACACGACTGGTGTTGTAAAGAAATTAAAAATGTGCCCCCCTGGAGGGCAGAGTGGGAGGCGACACAAAAGACATCCATAATAGGAATAAGCAGCTGCAGACCTCTCAAATGATATGTCACACGACTGGTGTTGTAAAAAATTGAAAATGTGCCCCCCTGGGGGGCAGAGTGGGGGTGACACACAAGACAACCATAAAATGAATAAACAGTTGCAGACCTTTCAACTGATGTGTCACACAACTGGTGTTGTAAAGAAATTAAAAATGTGACCCCCCCCCTGGGGAGAGCAGAGTGTGGGGGTGACACACAAGACATCCATAATATGAATAAGCAGTTGCAGACCTTTCAAATCTTGTGTAACACGACTGGTGTTGTAAAGAAATTAAAAATGTGTCCCCCCTGAGGAGCAGAGTGGGGGATAACACACAAGACATCCATTATATGAATAAGCAGTTGCAAACCTCTCAAATGATGTATCAAACGACTGGTGTTGTAAAGAAATTAACAATTTGGCGAAATATTACAGTTATCGCCAAGTTGGCGTCACTTTTGACAACTAATTTTGGTCGCCAAATTTGGCGATATATCGCCAAGTTGGCGACAAACTTGGCGATTGTTGGCGATGGTAACCTTTCCTCTCTTTATGGTAACCCATACGGCGATGCATAGACGGATCCCTTTCCTGATTGGTCTATTCGGCTCATGGAAGGAGTGGACAACCCGGATTCGTTAGTTCCGGAAATCTTCCACATCAGCATCATTCCAGGAGTCATTCCTTTTAAGGCTAGTTTTTTTTTACTATAGAAGGATTATTAATGCATCTTTATTAAGTAAAAACGTTATTTTATGTTTTGGCACATTTTAATTTTAGAAATGTAAATTCAGCCATATTCCATAAATTGTTTTCAAACTGCTAACATATTAAAAATAATACTAATAGTAATTACTTCTTAATAGTTTCATTTAGTTCAATTTTCAACCTGTGAATTCGAATCACACTTTTATATAACGGATTTAACAATTAGTTTTATTTGTTTATAATTCTTTTGTTGCCACTTTACAAAAGAAAAATCACAATTCTTTTAAAATGCGTCAATATCGTTTGCGTAAAGTATTTCACACAAAATTATGTATTTGAATTCTGAAAAATACTTTTTACTGAAAAAAACTTTTATAATTGAATGCAAACAATTGATTTTTCACAAATTTTAATTCAGTAATCGTATGCTATAATTTTCATAAAAAAGGTATTTTAAAAATTTCATAAAAGAAATCGTGAAACTATTATATGATTAAAAGGAATGAGCACCAAAACATACGCTATTTCCAACCAATCTTGATAAAATATTAAAATATTCTCTAAATTCTATTAAAATGTATATTTTCTTCTCAAATAACATGTTTAATAATTTAATGTTCTTTTAGAATTTTAAGTATAAATTCTGCAGTTACTTTCAATAATCTAAAATATAAAAAATCGTCATATTCACTTGCTTTTCGCTCCTTATGTTTCCAGTATGACGTAATATTTGCTTAAAAAAAAAGAAAATAATAATAATAATAATAATAATAATAATAATAATAATAATAATAATATGTCACGCTATTTATTTTATTTTTCGTTTTCAAGGTCTGTCTATCCGTCTGTCTGTCTGTCCGTCTGTCTGTCTGTCCGTCCGCATATAACAACGCAAAAACTACCCAACCGAATCTTTTGAAATTTAAAATATATAATTATAAGATAATTTTGTCGAGTCATTTCAAATTTTATGAAAATCGGATGGATAGATCAATTACAGGGACAATCAAAAGGATTCCGATACATTACGGTCAATGGGGAAAAAAGTTTCAAATACATTTTAATCGTTTGAAATTTAAAATATATAAATGTTGCGTAATTTTGTCGAGTCATTTCAAATGTTATGAAAATCGGATGCATAGATCAATTACAGGGACAATCAAAAGTATTCCACTACATTACGGTCAATGGGAAAAACGTTTCAAATGCATTTTAATGATGTTACACTCATTCGAACATAATAGATTTGGCATTTTTCTATGAAATATATACTAAAATATGTATTCTATACAATCTGTGATGCAAAGAATTTTTATTATTAAATTACAGGGCCACACAAAAGTACTCCTCTACATAATGCTATACGGGGAAACATTGTTTGGGACGTGTTTTAATTATATTCAACTATTTCACATTTTATGAATAAGATATATGTTGCTGAGGTGTAATAAAAATTACTTTCTGCATATTTACAGAAACACAAAGATTTCGACTACTATACTGTATCCGAAGTACGCTGTACTATATCAGCAAGATCTAAACATTTTAAAAACTTCGTTATCGTACGAACGTACCTCATTTGCTACGTTCACGTGCAATTTCCAACTTGTTTTTTTTAAGTTCTCCTCGTCAAAATATTTAAAATTATCATTTTTCACGAGGAAATATTTCTATTTTAGTCTCCAATGATTTTTGAGACATTTTGGCAGAAAAATGAAGATATATTTCATTTATTTAAATAATCATGATTCTATTTATAATTACTAACCCCATGATTTATTTTCTCTTCTGAAAATATACGTGTTTCATTTTTAATTTGCAAAGATGCGTCCGTAATGGAAAAACATGTAAAATAAATTAAGTAAAATAATAATTTTTTAAAGGTTATTCTCTAAAAAAAAATAATATTGTGCAAATCTACAAATCATAATTTATTTTTATGCTTAATTTCAAATAAAAATACTCAATAGATTTTTTATAAAGTGTACGACAAAATGTAATTTGTGTCGCCTAGTAGAGGATTCGCTTCGCTCATCCTAATAAAAAAAAAAGACAATTGGATCAAAAATGACATATATATCGAAAGACAAATCTCGCCTTCCCCTAGATATTACTTACGATATCATGTGCCAGACCCCCCCCCCCCCCTAAAATGATAACGTTATATATGCACGACCTCTAATCGGTGCATTAAATTAGTTTTATAACAAATTATTTTATGAAAGACGTTTGTCTTAATTATGGCGTGAGTTGTCACTATAACCTCAATACAATAGTTTTTCTTCATTTCTTATCATTAATCAGAATTAAATAGGAGAGTAAATGGTACTCACTCGATGAATTCTTCTTCATTGAAGTATCCAACAATTAAATCCACCATAGGAGAAGGGAACCGGGCATATTCACATTTTGATCTATACACTGCACTAATTCATCTTGATAAAGACGTATAATATTATTATATGGTGACTGTAAAACACACACACAAATTATTGTATACACACTTCTTCATTTTCTACTTTAATTTTAACACACGAGAAAAACAAACACAGCAAAAGCGTAGTGCTCACATCAAGCTACAAAACAGAGAACAGAATGAATTTAAATCGATACATACATAAATCATAATATAGAAACAATTATTAATAAAAAAGAGTCATTTTGAAAGTTTTGACAGTTTTTGTAAACCTGTAATTGTTCGCTCGTAATCACTGTTTCCAAGGTCACTCTAACGAGCACTTAACTTTATTTATGATGCCATGATAACTGTCATTTGTTGCACAACGGAGGAAATTATTTACGAATTGCGCAATGTTTCTATCAACTCCTCCTTAATTTCTGAAGTTGTGTTGTCACTCAGATGCAAGTTCTTCCTGTGAATTTCAAAAAGAGGTTTTGGCAGGGGTTTTGTGAATAAGTCAGCTATCATTATTTTGGTTGGGCAATATACGAGTTTTATTATGCCATCTTGTTTCAGTTGTTTTATGAGATGATATCTAAGTTCTATGTGCTTTGTTTTACTTGAATGTTTTTCAAGCTCTATCATTTTGATAGCCGACTGATTATCCTCGAAGAGTTCTATAGGATATGTTTGTGAGATATTGAGTTCTTCAAGTAAATTCACCAGCCATTTGACTTGATTAGCTGCATTAGCTGCTGAGATGTACTCAGCTTCGGCAGAAGATAAAGCTATGCAGGATTGTTTTTTAGTTGACCAAAGTATGGGATTTTTACCTAGCAAATATACATTACCACTTGTCGATTTTCTTGATTCTGTGTCTCCACCCCAATCAGCGTCCGCGTAGACTTCTAGCGTTGGTTTTGAATTTCCATCTATAACTAGATTAAAGGTTTTTGTTGTCTTAAGATACCTCATGACCCGCTTTACACAGTTCCAATCTTTCATTCTTGGCTTTTCGTTCCTTCGGCTTAAGATGTTGACAGCTGCACAAATGTCAGGTCTGCTCACTGTGGCAAGATATAAGAGTGCACCTATGGCTTGTCTGTACTGTGTGTTGTTTGGTAAAATATTGTCATCATCTTTAAAGTGAGTGTAATTTGTTTCCATGGGTGTACTACATGGTTTTGCTTCTTGTAAATTGAATTTATTAATTAACTCTTCAATTTTTGAAGTTTGGTTAATTAAGTAGCTTTTGTTTAACTTTCGAATGTTCATGGATAAATAATTGCTTACGTCCCCTAAATTCTTTAATTCATACTCTTTATTTAAGTTCGCGATTATTTCCTCAATGGTTTCGTCTTTCCCTGCAATTAAGAGGTCATCGACGTATGTTATTATATAGGTTGTTTCATTATTCCTTTTCTGTGTAAAAAGACATGTGTCAATTTTACTTTGAATGAAATTCATGTTTTTTAGTGTTTCTGTTATTTTATTATGCCACGCTCTCGCGGCTTGCTTAAGTCCGTAGATTGCCTTATTTAATTTACAAACTTTGGTTTCCTGGTTTGGTTCAACGAATCCTTCCGGCTGCGACATGTATATCTCCTCATCAAGTTCCCCATGTAAGAACGCGGTGTTAATATCTATATGCTTAACATTTAAGTTTTGGTGCAACGCCGCTATTAATAATGCTCTTATCGTAGTATACGATACGACCGGTGCGTAGGTTTCGTCATAATCCTCTCCGAATTTTTGCGTATATCCTTTAGCTACTAAACGTGCCTTATATTTTTGGATTTTTCCGGTATTGTCACGCTTTAATTTGTAAGTCCATTTACAACCTATTATTCTCTTATTCGGTGGAGGATCTACAATTGACCATGTTTTATTTTTTCTTAACGAATTCATTTCGCTCTCCATGGCTTCTATCCAATTCTGTTTTACCGGAGAGTTTTCCATTAATTTAACTTCCTTATAATCCTTTGGTTCATTAATTTTGTCGTCTTTGACAATATATATAAGCCTATCAGGAGGTACGCCTTTATTTATTCTATCTGAGCGCCTTAGTTCCACAATTTGTTGTTGAGACGCAGATGGTGTTGTTTTTCCGTTCGAAATTTCTATCTCCACGAGATTTTTACAATTGCGTTTTTCGTCTTCATTTTGTTTTTGTTCAATTTCAGGCTTATCATTTACGTATTTGAATTTATTTTCAAGAAATTTTACCGTTCTCGCGATTTTTATTTCATTTCCTCCTACATATATGCGGTATCCCTTAGATTCATTGTCGTATCCCACAAAAATACCTTCAACAGCTTTATTATCTAATTTTTGTCTTCTGGCTTTATCAATATAAGCGAAGGCTTTGCAGCCAAATACTTTAACGTAACTTAAGTTTGGCTGTCTTTCTGTCCATAATTCATATGGCGTTTTTGCATTAGCTTTTGTAGGCAGTCTATTTTGTAGGTGGTTTGCCGTACAGATTGCTTCCCCCCAGAACTTTAAAGGTAGATTTGATTCATTTAACATTGTCCTAGCCATCTCAACTAACGACCTATTTTTCCGTTCAGCCACCCCATTTTGACTTGCGCAATATGGGACTGTATGTTGATGTTTTATCCCATTTGATTTGAGATAATTCTCAATTTCATCTGATGTAAATTCTCCCCCATTATCCGTTCTGATTTCTTTCGGTTTTTCACCAAATTTGTTGCTTATTAGCGCAATGAACTCTTTGAGTTTTTCATAGACTTCACTTTTTCTTTTCAATAGATAGATTATTGTGAATCGCGAGTAGTCATCGATAAAAGTCAAGAAATATGATTTCCCCCCAATCGTGGGTGTCTGAAAAGATCCACAAACATCCGAGTGAATAAGTTGAAGCCTTTTACTTGCTCTATACTGAGCAACTTTCGGATAGGGTTCATCAGTTAATTTCGCCTTAATACACGGTTCGCAATCTATATTATGTTTACAATTGTTTATCTGGATACCTCTTACTAATTCCTTTTGTGTAATTTCTTTAATCGATGTTAGATTTCTGTGTCCTAACCTTCTATGCCATAGTTCTAGACAATTTTTATTGTTGCACGTTTGTGTAATGTTCGCGTGGTTTTTGTTAGCCAACTGGACTTCATAGAGGTTATTTACCTTTTGTGCTTCTAAGCAGATTTCTCCGTTAAGTTTGAAAGAGCATCGGTCATTTTTAAATACAATCTCACATCCGTTTTGGGTTGCTTTGCTGACTGATAGTAAATTCGTTTCGATTTCAGGTACTAGAAGTACATCTTTAAGTGTTATTTTATGAATTTTATTATCCGATGTCAGCGTATTTAAATTTACATCGCCTGAACCGTAAGCGATAAGTTTTTTTCCGTTTGCGATAGTCACGTTTGTTTTTTCCCTCGATTTTATCTCTGTAAACATTGATTCAGAGGATGCAATGTGACTTGAGCTACCGCTATCCACAATGAATGTTTTATTTTCTATCCCTTGTGTTATAAATGCATAATCTTTGTTTTCGCTGTTTCTCCATGTATTGTTTTTTCCTTCATAGCGATTAAACCTGTTATACGATTCCGATGCTTGTTCATTCTTAAAATTGTTTTCACCCCTTTGAAAAACGAGTGATGTAGAATAGTGTTTTTTGTAATTTTTGTTGTGTTGATTTTGTTGTGTTGTGTGTGTTTTGTTTTTATTGTGCCAACATTCTTGTGTGTTATGGCTTCTCATTTTACAAATCGAACAATATTTTGATTCTTTTTTAGCTGGAAACTTTTTCTGAGCTTTAAAAGCTTTCGCTGTATTATCAATACTTTCATAGTTTTCATTTCGACGATTAAACTCGTCAATCAGCTTATTTTTAATATATGACGGAGTTAATTGTGCTTCTTCTTTACTTTCGAGAGCAGTAATTAAATTATCATAAGACTGGGGCAGAGAGCACAGGAGGAGCGCGGAAATGTGGTGATTATCAATTATTTCGCCTATAGCTGCCAAATGATCAACGAGCTCCATTAATTTTGTAATATGATTTATCATATTTCCATTTTCTGCTAATTTTATACTATATAACTTTCTAAGGAGAAACAATTTGCTTGTGAGATTTGATCTTTCATGTATTTCTTTTAATGCATCCCATGTTTGTCTAGCAGTTTGTAGGTTCTTAACGTGGGTTATCTGTGAATCATCGATAGTTAGATTTATCAATGCCCGGGCCTTCCTATCATTTTTGGACCATTGATCGGTCAAAGGGGTCGGTGGATTATCGGTTATTACATGGAACAGCTCTTCTTTAGTTAAGAGCATTTCAATTTTAAATTTCCATGTACTGTAATTCGTTGCTGTCAATTTTTCAATTGAATAATTGTCTTTTAAAGTGGCCATTCTAATCTTATATTTTATTTGTTTGTTTTTTTTTTTATTCGATATTTTTTTATTTGTGTGAAATTAGTATATCACTATGTTATCAAATTGATATATCTTTTTAGATCGTTCTCATAATCATTGAAAGACGTTTGTCTTAATTATGGCGTGAGTTGTCACTATAACCTCAATACAATAGTTTTTCTTCATTTCTTATCATTAATCAGAATTAAATAGGAGAGTAAATGGTACTCACTCGATGAATTCTTCTTCATTGAAGTATCCAACAATTAAATCCACCATAGGAGAAGGGAACCGGGCATATTCACATTTTGATCTATACACTGCACTAATTCATCTTGATAAAGACGTATAATATTATTATATGGTGACTGTAAAACACACACACAAATTATTGTATACACACTTCTTCATTTTCTACTTTAATTTTAACACACGAGAAAAACAAACACAGCAAAAGCGTAGTGCTCACATCAAGCTACAAAACAGAGAACAGAATGAATTTAAATCGATACATACATAAATCATAATATAGAAACAATTATTAATAAAAAAGAGTCATTTTGAAAGTTTTGACAGTTTTTGTAAACCTGTAATTGTTCGCTCGTAATCACTGTTTCCAAGGTCACTCTAACGAGCACTTAACTTTATTTATGATGCCATGATAATTGTCATTTGTTGCACAACGGAGGAAATTATTTACGAATTGCGCAATGTTTCTATCATTTTAATGGTACTTTAAAGTACCGTCGAGGCATAAAACATCAAATCACACACATACATTAACACGTTGACTGCCGATTACGAGATAACTCGTAGGTTGCGTTCTTTTCTAGGAAGCCAACTACGAGTTATCCCCTAGTCGGCAGTCAATGTGTTAACTCTAATTTTTCTAAATACCATCACTTTTAAAAAACAGAAATTATTGACACATCCTTTAACAACATTTGCAAGAGAAATCAACTTTAGTATTTATATTAGAAAAATACTGGTGGGAATTTTTGATAATATAATGGGATTAAATCAAATTGTCTTTTTAGGCCTGATTTCTGAAAATTGCCGTAACAGTCAACGTGCTAAAAATCCCTGTCGGCTGGGCCTATAGGCGGAGGTAGATTTCGAGGAGTGCTCATTTCAACAAAAAAAGAAATATATATATATATATATATATATATATATATATGATTAGAGATAAACCCAGTTTAATAACTTCATTTGGCCATTTATGAAAAATTTTTAATTTCATTTTTCTCCAAAAACTGGTTTTATCAGAATCATCTTAAGAAAAATTCAGCTCAAATGCCCATTTTGACAACATATTTTGAAATAAATTCTGAATTTATTTAAAAATCGACCAAAACAGTGCATTATACAGTTCCTAAATAACAAAAAACTGTCAGTTGAATGCATTTGAGAAAAAAAATGAATTTAAAAATGAGTCATAAAATAACCGATTTGTTGTTTGAATACATCCTTAATTCTTTAATCATGATTGCTTCGGAAAATTTTGTGCGAAATACTCACTTTGACAGCATTTTTAAAAATATATTCTATCTTTATCAAAAAACTGGCCAATGAGTTACTGTATATAGTTCCTAAATAAGAGGATCTGTAAATTGGATGCGTTTGAGAGCGAAAATGGATTTTAAAACGAGTCATAAAAAACGCAATTTGCTATGTGAAAACTACCTTAAATTTTCAAATCGCGAAGACTTCGTGAAATTCTGCTCAAAATACCCTTTTTGGTAGCCTTTTTCAAAATATATTCTGTCTTTATCAAAAAATCGATCAATGCATCACATCATATAGTTCCTAAATAAGAGGATCTGTAAATTGGATGCGTTTGAGAGCAAAAATGGATTTAGAAACGAGTCAGAAAAAGACGCAATTTCTTATTTGAACACTTCTTTAAATTTTCAGTCACGATGATTTCGGAAAATTCTGTTCAAAATACCCTTTTTGGTAGCCTTTTTTGAAAGATATTCCGTCTTTATCAAAAAACTGACCAATGCATCACATTATCTAGTTCCTAAATAAGAGGATCTGTAAATTGGATGCGTTTGAGAACAAAAATGGATTTAAAAACGAGTCAGAAAAAAACGCAATTTTTTATTTGAATACTTCCTTAAATTTTCAGTCCCGATGACTTTGGGAAATTCTGTTCAAAATACGCTTTTTGGTAGCCTTTTTTTGAAATATATTCTATCTTTATCAGAAAATTGATCAATGCGTCACTTTATACAGTTTCTAAATAAGAGGATCTACCATTTGGATGCATTTAAAATCAAAAATGAATTTAAAAATGAGTCAGAATATAAGCAGTTTGGATTTGAGGTTTTTTCTCCAACTCCTATTTTTGTTTAATTTCTTTTTGCTATACGAATTGGTCCTATGAAAAACTTGTCAATATAAAAGTTGTAGATATTTTTGAGAAGATGTAAAATAAATTTAATCAGATTTGATATCTTAAAAATTGACGGAGTTATGGATTTTTCTCTTTTTTCACCGCCCTTTTTCTTTTCGTTTTTAATTTTTTTTCATCGGTAAATGTTGGTTCTATCAAAAACTTGTAAATACAAAAGTTTTAGATAATTTTAAGAACATTTACAAACTAGTTGGATGTGTCAATCCCAAAACTTTCTTCTATCTCATAAGTACATTTTAATATATATATAAAAAAAAAAACGTGGTGACCCCAAAATTATCCACTATCGAATTTCCTCGAACATTTGACCTAGTCTAATGAGATTCTGGTATCCGAAAAGCCTAAAACGCAAAATTTAATTAATATTCTGAGAAAATGAGCTTAGTAGTGCCTCATGTTGGGTAATTTATACTAAAACCTGATAAGCATCTATTTATGTCAAGACCTAACAGAATCTGAAACTTGATGGAATTTCGTCCATTAGTTCTTGAGATATAGTTATGACAAAAAAATTGCAAAACGTAGCACAGCAACACCATATCTTGTACAATTTATGCCAAAACGTAAAAAAGCGTCAAATTATGTTATGGTGTAAAAGAATCTGAAGTTTGATGAAATTCTGTGCATTAGTTCTTGAGATATAGCTAGTTAAAAAAAACCGTGTAAAATATAGCACAGCAGCACCATCAGTTGAAGTTTTTATAACAAAACGTAATCATCGTGTAATTATGTTATATGTCATTTTGTAACAAAATCTGAAGTTTGATGAAATACTGTGGGTTGGTTGTTGAGATATAGCTATCGAAAAAATCGTGCAAAATGCAGCATAGCTGCACCACCTGTTGCAAGGTTAATACCAAAATGCAACCAGCGTCTAATTATGTTATATATTCTAGTGTGACAGAATCTAAAATTTGATGAAGTTCTCTGGATTAGTTCTTGAGATATAGCCATCGCAAAAATCGTGCAAAATGTAGCATAGCAGCGCCACCTATAGGGCAGTTCACACCAAAACCTTATCAGCGGCTATGTATCTCAAGGTATCGCGGATTCTGAAGTTTGGTGAAATTCTGTGCATTAGTTCTTGAGATATAGCTATCATGAAAATCATGAAAAACGTGGCATAGCAGCGCCACCTGCTGGCCAATTTACACCAAAACGTAATCAGCGTCTATGTATATCAAGGGGTCACAGAATCTGAAGTTTGGTGAAATTCTGTGCATTAGTTCTTGAGATATAGCATTCTTGAAAATCATGAAAAACGTAGTATAGCAGCGCCACCTGCTGGCCAATTTTCACCAAAAACCAATAGGCACTAATTCATATCAAGGTCTAACTGAATATAAAATTTTATTAAATTTCGAGCATTAGTTTTTGAGATAGAGCGCCCACAAATTTTTTGTCACATACAGACAGACAGACACACAGACAGACAGACAGACGGACAGACAGACAGACAGACGGACAGACTCACAGACAGACATTTTCTAAAAATAGTCAAAACGTGTTCAGGACCTTCTAAAACGTATAAATCCGTCGAAAACCGGAAGTCGAAAATTTTCATGAATCCAATACTTTCTTCTTGTAAAGATAGAAGAAAGTAAAAATTTAGTTGGACTTGATATCTTGAAAATTGACGAAGTTATGAATTTTTTTCTCTCAAAACCCCTGTTTTTTTCACCCCTTGAGCCCACTTCTAAATTCATCAAAATTCTGTCATGCATAAACTTTTGGCCCATTTTTAAGAAGTAATATAAACTTTAAACCGATTCGATATCTACTTTAATTAAGAAGTTATGGCGTTTTTTCTGTTTTCACAAAAACGCCCCCTATTCCGACCCCCTTGGTCCGATTTTGCCCATTAACGAACTTAGCCAAGATTTTAACCCCTTTGATTTTATGTACCAGTTTGGTGGAGATTGGTGAAGAATTATAGAAGTTATCGTGTCCATAAAAAAGTGAGGTATATAGATAGATAGATAGATAGATAGATAGATAAACTGGTGCGATTGCAATAGGTAGTATTTCATACGAAATCTACTTAAAAAAAAGTGTTTAGATGCTTGAAAACTTTTTTTTACTTGTGTTTCGTCGCTTTTGAAGCAAAACTACGGAATGACAGAAATTAATTAGTGCTTTGAATATTTGTAATTAATTAAAATCTAATTACTTTAAAATCATTTTAACGTTCTGAGTGCAGTATTTAAAACTCGCTAAATAACTAAATTCACCTTTATTATCCTTTTGTATAATATGTACATGGGATGAGCAGCTGCTTTTAAGATCTGCGGGGTGAAGGTAAACTTCTGAAAACTTCCCTTGACCATTCGCAGACATACGGTGGTTTTTCGCAAGGTCACAGAATTGTCTGCCATAGTAACAAAATAGTTATCATTGTTACTTATTTATTTATTTATTTTTTGATGTCATCGCCCCTTTATGGTCTTATCTAAATAAATCTTTACTAAATTTTTTTCCGTTTCTATGCGCGTTCGTAATTATGTAATTACGTAGCACCTATAGTAGTCGTTCAGTTCGTCCATCCGTCCATCAATCTGCCCGCATATAACCGAGCAAAAACTACTCAACCGAATCATTTCAAATTTAAATTATATAATTGTTGCATAATTTTTTCAAGTCATTTCTTATTTCAAGAAAATCGGTTGCATAATTTAATTACAGGGACAATCAAAAGTACTCTGTTACATTACGGTCAATGGGAAAAAATAGCTTCAAGTGCAATTTAATGGTGCTTACTTTTTAGAACTTAATAAAATTGACATGCCTCTATGAAGTATACACTAAAATGTACATTCATTACAATCTGTGGTGCAAACAACATTTACAGGGCTACATAATGGTAGCGAGGGAAACACTGCTTGGGGGCGTTTTAATAATATTAAACTATTTCATATTTTATGAAATTGATATATGTTGCTGATGTTTACTATGTGCTGCTTCCTGTATAATAGAGAGCAGATAGTATTTACAGAGATACGCAAAAGATTTCGGATTCTCTATTGTATACAATTGCACCAAGATCTGAATATTTTTAAAACTTCCTTATAGAACGAACGCGCCTCATTTGCTACGATGGACATGCAATTTCCAACTTGTTTTTCCTTTTGATGAATCTTTAGGAATTGTCCCGTTTAACACTTAACAATATGGATGAAACATGTTTTTTGACTTAAGTTCGTCTCTCTATCTGTTAATCAATTTATGCGCTGGCACCTCAATTTTCGTTAGAGATTCTGCACGGACTCTATACATGTCCCGAGACCCGTAATAACCAGCCGTTTATTTTTTTTCTTCGGCCGTGGTCTGGGCCATTAACAAGATTAAATAGGCCGACCAGCCAGATAAAATGTTTTAAAAGTATTAAACTAAGCCGACAATATACGAACAATTTTCAATCTACACGACCGAAGCGAGGATAAGAATAAAAGTGCCGCACGATCTGATGCTCTATATTGACAATATGCATGCAGAAAACATGTTCAGTACCTACTACCTTAATACAGTGTTCATGGTCTTTTATCTTCATCAATTTTTATAATGAATCTTTTATTTTTTTAAATAAGGAGTTAATAAATTTTACGATTTCTTTCTGATAAAAAAAAAAAAAAATCATAATTCGTTTTAATCACTAAAAAATGCATTTGATGGTAGATAAATTAGTTTAATTCCCACTTTAATTCTCACTAATATCACATAATAACATTCCAAAACGATTTCATTTCTATATCACAACTTTTAAACAGGCTGCTTTTTCCGACATAAAAGTATTATCAACTTTCCGATCAAACAAGAAATAACGAAAGAAAATATAATACAAAATAATCGAATGAACCCATAAATTGCAAATTGAATATCGGATATTTATTGCAGAAAATTTTAACTTTTGTCGCATACCTCATTCTTGATTAAACTTCATGTTATTTTAGCATGTTTTTCTTCATTTTGTAGTTTTTCAACAGACTAGTTGAAAATAAATTCAATGAATAGCCCGCCACATCCGGTAGATAATAATATCGGCTACTATTAAAGAACCGCAGACATATTTATTTTTTTATTGATACTATCATTATTTGCAAAACTATATGCATATTTCCGCTTCTTCCTGCAATTTTTTAATCGACTTTTAATATTAAACGATAAAAAGCATTTCAACCGACACTGTCATTTAAAAAAATGAGACAGTTTTTTAAGAATGGCCGTATTCATCTACAATATGATTCACTCAAAGCTTCATCTTTATAAATTACATCATTTTTTAAAAATATGAATTATTTTTTTTTAATGAAAGCAAATTATGTTTCTTATCAAATTGTTGTCGTAAGTCTATTATAAGAGAGTCCATTGAAATTTGTGCGCGAAAAAGGTTTGTTTGCAATGATACTGTTTCTTTTATTATCCTTAAGTTATGATTAGAGTTAATGAATAAATTTCTTGTAAAAGCTTGAATGGGATGAACCAAGTTGGAAAATAATTTTTTATCATGATCTATTATTATTATTATTATTATTATTATTATTATTATTATTATTATTATTATTATTATTATTATTTAGAATAGAACGCGTGGTTTTTGTTTACATCTTATTGTCGCGTGTCATTTATTTTGATTCTGAGACGATTCCTATTTTAATTTTTAATTTTTATTATGGTTCTTATCAGATCGGAACCGAAACATGTCAAAGTTATTTGTTTTTAATATATTTCGTAACACCTATCTCAAGTAATAAAAATTGCTTATTAAAATGTTTATATAAAAGGTGAAGTTCTGAAAATCTTGTGATTGAAAAATCTAATGGATTTAATAAACTTTTTATCATGAGTACTATAATTACAAACGACGATGGTGTGCAACAGAATTGTATTGAAATAAAATTTAACATCATTATTTATTATGTTTAACTTTGTTCAGTACCATTATTTAACAGCCTTAAAAAATGGCAGTTTAATATAATAACAACCTTATGTTGAATAATTGTAGTACAACAAATGGACAAAAAAAAGGTGGATCCAATAGGAGCAGAGTTAGACAAGAATGTAACTGCAATTATGTGCAATATAATCACAATCTAACTGTATGTAATTAATTATAGTTACAAACAAATACATGTCATAAGGAATTCTTGCTGCACATCAAGATATTCTTTATATATTAATTTATTGACGATCCCCTATGAGGTTTAGGGAAAATACCTTCGCGGCAATATACGATTTGTATTATTATGTTTACACATCTGGAGTTTCGTGATAATTCCTCATGTATTTTTCTAGATATTTAATAAAATGTCTAAAATCGTAAGTGGCCGGTCACCCTTTGGCGATATAGCATACTTCCGGGAAAAATTATCCTTAGTCCAAATATCACTGTGCACGAGTTTTTCATCAATAATCATCTACTTGCTCTTTACCATTTTCCTACTAGTTCGCGTCAGGCGGGAGATGAGCGCAAACGCGGTGTCGGATTCGCTCATAACCAAGGATAACAAAAATTTCCGTTTCATGAATGCTGAAGATGAAACTCTGGCAGATTATTAAGAGGAAGATCGTGACGGGATTGTAAGGTGGCACTCACGAAAACATAAAATTTGGGACAAATTGTGCCCCTCTCGTTATTTTTTTCCCTCTCAATCAAGGCCAAACGACGAAAGATAAGAAGATGTGGAAGAAAAGAACATGCGGCTTTCTGAAGTTCAAAAGGATTTGAACTAGTTTAAGAAATTCAAAGAAAAATAACGTGGCTGATTTTCAGATCCGTTTAGGATGGGTATATATCAAAGAAGTAGGCTTTTCTTATGCTACCGCTTTTCTGAGCGATAGAATCAATTTTCAGCAGATCTGACAGATGGGGTCATTTCACTTAGACTGGAGAATGTGAAAATTAGAATTTCATTGTCCTCTTTTTAGATATGTAGCATTTTTGTTAGGGATTTTCATTACATGAACAATCAATAATCGATAGAAAGATTACGTGCACTGTAAAAAAAATCTGTAACCTTAGTAATCTAAATTAACCGAAATCTCTTATGCTTACTAAAATTTTATGTGTACACTGTACAAGAAAATGATGTCAATCTACAAAACTTGTAAGCAAAACTAAAACCATCTGTAACTTTACAAAAGAATTTACTAGAATTTTGGTAACTTTACTAAAATTTTATCTATAATGCTCGTTATCGTCACTTAAAAAGTTCTTGGAATACGATTTCCCAAAAAAATTCTTAGTAACCTTAAAATTTGTTTGATCCAAAGTGCAAATCTGTAGCTGTTACATGAATTTTTATTGTTGCCGTTACATAAAAAGTTCTTGGAATACAATTCTACTAGGAAATTTTTTGTAATGTTCCAAATTTTTTTTTACAGTGTGGGAAAAAAATAAATACCTCCAACTAACTGGTCAATAAATTATACTAGAAACAAGTTACTGACACTGAATGGTTAGAAATAAACTCTAATTTTAAATTATGTATTTAAAATTTGCTTAGGGGGCATTTACATATTAAAACGGACCCTAACTGTTTTTTAGCAGTACGCAATTTGACAGCATAAAAGAACTCTGCAACATTCGTACGCCATTCAATTAGCCGAAAAACAAATTTCCATGTAATTCGTACGATAAGTTTCCGAGAAATTAATTATTTTAAAATGAGCATATTCTAGAGGCTGTATTCAAATTGGAGTTATCTTAGGCGTCACTCAAGCAGTCATTGAAGACTGCCAAATTTCAGGATAACATAAGAAATTACAAAATATCTAGTCACTTCTATCGCCCACTTAAATCATCATTTTGCTTTTGCTTTTATTATTATTATTATTATTATTATTTGAAAACTATTTGGAAGAAAAATTTTTAATTTCGCATTTCAATAAAGCAAGATTTAATAAATCTAAATCCATCAATATATATATACATAAGTTGCAATTCCTAATTTTTTCGACTATCAATTTTATAATTCATAATTCATATCATAAAATTATGAAAATGTAATTTGTTGTCTAAGACTTGTAATTTGGTATTCTAGCATAGTTTGAATTGTAGATTTGAAATATCTGGTTAAAACTGCGTATTGCTATTGAAGTTTGGGTTTGTTTTAATATGTAGATGGCTCAAGCAAATTTTATATACAAAAATTGTATAGCATCTTAAGTGTACATTTATTTTTAGTTTGACTTGAACTAAAAAATGGCAAAAACCTTTTGACATACAAAGCATTGCTAAATAATGTATTCAATTAGAAAGTAGTTAGATTTGGTTTCGAATAACAAATGGCGACGCATGAACAATTTTCTCTTCGACAATGCTACACGTTGTTATCATTTAGATCGCAGCGAAAAGGAGAAATTCCAGAAAAAAATATTGTTTACCTTGTATTTATTTACTAATTATGACAGTTCCGTGGAACAAATTCGTCACTTAGTGCTTTGTCTGCGCCATGTTATGGTCCCTTTGATCATTCCTTCTCATAAAAGAAGACGGAACACCTTCATGATAATGATTCTTCATTGTGATTTCTTTCTTTTTTACCGGATAATAAAAAAAAGTGGAATTTTTTTTAAAGCAAATTCTGAGAGTCAGACAAGAGTATTAAGTAGGAGTTTTACTTTCAAAAAGAGATTTCTCGGAATCAGTTTCATTACTGCACTTGATGGATGAACGGAACACTGATATTTAGAATTGCCCATGAAAAAACACAATAGTCATTTTCACTTAAAAGGATGATAGGAGGAAAGGATTCTGTTTTAATTACTTTTTGATTGAAACAAATGGCGTTCTTTCGTTATATCAACCTATGCGGATTTTCAACATTTCTCTATACTTGCTAAGTCTCTTTTGATTTTAAATTTGTGAAATAATCTGTACAAGCATTCTAAATTCTAAATGATATCGATGTCATTTCTTCAGTGTCTTCCGAAGTAATGTTTGTGTATAGGGGGAACTGGGAAACATTGATACAGTTTTTTTTCTAAGAATTTTTTTGGTGTCCATAAAGCAGAAATTTCAAGTTATTTTTCCATGTGGTGTCAGCAAAACTTGTGTAGTGTGTTATAAAAATTTACAATCGTTGTTTTATATATTATTTTTGCATGTAATTTAAAAAAATGAAAAAAAGTCGTTTGTATCAATGTGCCCTATCCCCGGGGCAGATTGATACACCTCATGGGACACTTTGATACATCTGGGAAAAATGAAAACAAAATAACACCAATGCATATTTTTCATAGAAAAATAGTTAGCAAACTGTTTTATATTTATTTGTAGAAATTCAAATCGCCCACAATTTATTTGTAAGCAATATTAAAGCAATCAAAATGAAATATATTATGACCCGATGTTCCGGCTGTTCCTTGTCTGAGATAACTTGCGTGTGGCTGTGGTAACTTTGTCATATCTGACACTTCAACCCCAGCATTAGCTTCTTTCTTAGGAAAGTCAAAAAAATTATCAGGTTTTCTGTTTATAAATCGGTTTATAAATAGAAAATAAAGGATAATATATTAAAAATTCTGTTTATCATATACCGTAATTTTGGGTGTATAAGCCGCGGATTAAACAATTCTTTTTCGACCCAGAATTTTTTTAAAAATGAATCTTACTACTTAGATCGCCGTAAATATTTGTGTTCAATCACTAAATAAGATTTCTGGGTCCAAAAAGAGCCGCGGCTTATACACCCGAAATTACGTTAATTATCCTGTGCTGTTCTGCAGCTTGTTTCTCTTACTTAACATTTCTCATGTCGAAAATACTTTTTTTCTCTGGAAAATCGATATAAAGTTGAGATTTTCCAAGCTGCCGTCCTTTCTTTTTGTTAATTCTACTAGCACTAGATGTTGGGTAAGTTCGTACGTCTTCTGTTTGCAAAAATACTATAAAATGTTCTAATATAAAGAAATTAGAGCTATTCACTTCAATAAAAACTAATATTAGAAATTTTTGACGAAAAATGATTGGATTAAGGAGTGTATGGTAAAAAAATAATAAAAGGTAATGAAAAAATGAACTAAAAAAGGATTTAGGTTGTATCAATGTGCCCCGACATATACTGTATGAATGTGCTCCATACAGCCATTTTGAATAAAATGAGTCTCAAATCCAACATTTCATAATTTATCTAACAATAAAGAACGGGGAACTGATAAGGAGTAGCTTTATTTTCCAGTGAGAGTATTCCTTTCGGTTGAAAATATTGGAACAGTTGTAATACAATTTCAATTATACAACTCAAATTTACTTTTGACCTACAGAAACAATTAATCACCCATCCCATTTCATCAAAATACTGAATCATTCCAAGACTTTCTGTATGTAGTTGAGTGCATAGTATCACCTTTTGGAGCTGTTGCGAAACTGCTTGTAATGACCATGTTATCAGTACAGGGGGTGTATCAATGTGCCCCAGTTCCCCCTACGTGTTTTAATAAGTAGCTTGTCAACGGAATTTAGACATATTTCTATACTTACATGTAAAACAACTTTTGGTTTTTGATGTTTATTCCTTTAAGCTTCAGTGGGTGAATTTCTCCAAAATATTAAAATGTTATATTGGCGCCAGTATTTTGTAAACAAAAGTGCCTTATTTTAACGATTTTTCAAACTAAATTTTTGGAAATTCAAAATATCAAAAATTTAATTCCACAAATCGTTAAAATATGGCACTCTACGCCGAAAAACTCGTTCTGTGCAAGCAATCTCAGAACACAATCTTTTCAAAATACTCACCGATCGAAACTTTTGTATAACATTTTTACAACTTACCAAATAAGCAAACCGTTTACCGCATAATTGTATCGATCGTTGTTTTTGAGAAATTTAATTTTGAAATCAGGGTCTTATTCGCTGAACACCCTGTACTTACTTAAAATCTAAGCTTAGATGTCGAACACGTGTTTCGAAAACGTGAAAAACTGGATATGACAATGAGCGTTGGCGGATTAATTAATTCTCGAAACTATTCTACTTATTACAAAAAAACTGATTGATAAATAAATATAATTAATAATAAGAAAGCGTCACATATCTAATTAAAACATGTTATACTGTAAAAGTATCCATTTTCTCTTATTCATCGAGTAATGCTTTAAAGCAATTATACGCTTTTTTAGTAAAAGCCTGATCCTCGTATGAGGAAAAAAGGCAAATCAGATTATTAAGTGATTATGTCTGTGAAACAACAATGATAACTCAAATTACTCTAAGCCGGGATGTTCGCGGCGCAACGGCGAAGCAAGCAAAGCTTACAAGAATTACCTCGCGTGTGGTGTGACACAAGTACAGTAGAACCCCGCTAATTCGGACCCCGATAATCCGGATCTCCGGATAATTCGGATCGGTTTAGTCATTTTTTTTTCAAGTTTGAGAAGCGATTGGCTAATTTCCATAACGTTAAGTTGTTTCATCGTCGTATTCTAAAAAAAAAAAAAAAAAAAACTTTTTCTGACATGCTTTCGGAATAATTAAGCAAAGTAAACATTATTACTATCTGCAAATATTCAATAAGTTTAACATAAAGGTGATTTTCTGTTAGTATGTTATATTTTATTTCATTTATTTTCTAATTCTCCGGATAATCCGGATTTTCGATAATTCGGATTGGGTCCGGTCCCAATTAATCCGAATTATCGGGGTTTTACTGTAAGTAGTTTGGTTTCGCCGATTTTCCTCGTTTCTTGTCCGTCACGCAGCGGCTAAGATATTCATAAACAACCTACGGTAAAATTTGAATTATTTGCATTATTTTAGATAACAATACTCGAGTATTAAAACATTGAACAGGCTTTCTTGAACATGTAATGCAATTCTGATAGATTCAAGCGCATTTTTGATAGATGTAGTAAAATGTATTTCCTTTAACTGCATCTCAACTGTAATTAAATATCCCATGGTTAAGTTAATCCTTTTCGGGTTTGGTGTACTATTAATAGTACATGTTCCTTCATCGAGTATTATTTTGCCTTAACAATTGTTTAGTTACTTTCTACAGATAAAAATTATAAATCAGTTTTTTTTTTTTTTTTTTAACTAGCGTTTTTTAGAGCCTCCGGTAGCTCGTTCTAATATCAATTTTATGAATTTAAATAAAAAGAAAATGCCGGAAATCGGATGTGCTCCTAATTTGATAATTTATATGATGGTAAGTTCTACAGCCTGGCGGATTTGTTCAGTCGTGGAAAAATACTAAACAAACCCTACTAACTCCTCAACAAATAATCGTGGAAGGATGTTATTAGTACCGAAAGATTGAAAATAAAATCCACTTTTAAATGATATATATAAAATTTGTTTAAACTCTACTCTTCAATTAGCCTAAAAGCAAATTTTCATGCCATTCGTACGATAAGTTTCCGAAAAATTAATTATTTAAAACGAGCGTATTTTAGGGGCTGTATCTAAATTGAAGTTTGATACTCGATTGTTGATCGAGAGAACCTCCCTTTTTGATCAAGGCATTTTAGGCGTCACTCAAGCAACCATTGAAGTTTGCTAGATTACAGGATTTCATAAAAAAGTTTCAAAATATCTAGTATAACTATGTCTAGTATCTAGTAACTATGTATCTAGTAGTTCTATAGTAGAAGACCCCTTAAACCATCATTTTGCCCTTTTTTTAAGCCTAATTCAAAAACTACTACTAAGAAGAAAAATTTGAAATTTGGATTTGCATAAAGCATGATTCAATAAATCTGAACCCCTAAAAAATTGTAAATTGCAATTCATAATTTTTTCGAATATTAATTTCATAATTCATATCTTAAAATTATAAAAATTGAACGTATTTGTGTATGGGTGGTTTAGTATTATTGCTACATAAAAAATAGCACTTAGGAGAAAATGTCATAAAAATAGTAAAGAAAAGCAAATATAATTTAACATTAGAAACATCAAATTTTGCATGTTTATAATTCAGAGACTTATCATTCAAATGACTTGAATTTTGATGTCTTGAACCAAAATTTTAAATATCTTGTTAAAATTGGGTATTGCTATAGAAAAAAATTAAGTTTGGATTCATTATTAACTTTCTATTTGACAGATAATATTATATTTAAGATAAAACCTATTTTTTACATAGGCCTTATATGTTTTTATATGTATTAAGAAATTATGTTTTTATGCGCCTCTTTTTATCCCACCTTCCATTAAGTTCCATTTAATATCAGCTAATAAAAATATCAGGTTTCTTTTGTTTTTGTTAATTAGAATATACTCTTAATAACACGTTAGAAAATCTAAATGCAATTTGCACTTTCATAAAATTCCTTGTTCCACAATTTTTTTTAAATCCAGGTTACAGACATATTTATCTGTGACATTTATCTTTTACATTAACTCTACCTTCCCATCTAACCGTTAGTCTGTCTGATATCACTCTTATTTCCACGAAAACAACGTGGTATGGGGAGGATGGCAGTTTAAGTGATATTATCATTTTGTGAAATCTTAGTATATTCACCTGTTTTTGAAAGAAACGTGATGATGGACTTGCTGGAAACTTTCAGCCAATCAGGTTGCGTAGACCAGTCGTACGAAAATGCCTTTTAGCAGCATTTACACTTTAAAATATGCAATAAATGGCTAAAATATGGCGAATTCTTTATCTAGATCTTTGTTTACACAAAATCACTCTACACATCCTTATTAAGCGTTAAAAATGTCATTCTTAATCATATAAAAGGGAAGAAATGAGATGTACTGCAAATAATTTAAGAATTACTTAATGTAGGCCGTACACCTTAAAGTGTTAAAAATCAATTTTCTATTTTTTATGTTTTAAATGAAAACTATTTTAAACCTGAATCTTATGATAGCAAATTTGTGATTCTTTAACTTTCTTTTCTTTTCAAAAAAAAAAAAAAAAAAAAAAAAAAAAAAACTAATGTATTTATATAAATTTTCTTTAAACTTGTATCTCAAAGTATGTTATTGCACGCAAAATGAATTCGCAACCATCGCATGAAAGGGTCTAGAACTTTTATAACTTATAAACATAATTAGTCGTTCGGAGTCATAATGCTTACCCATCATGCTTACCATCACCGCCAGTGGCATCAACATTTAAAAAATATTCGGTAGACTCAAAATGATGTTAGGGTAAAATGACACTGCCGTTTTGCTTTCAATGAGAGTTTGCGAAAAGATGATACTTCAAGTTATGATAAATGAGATTTTTTTTTTTTTTTTTTTTTTTTTTTTTTAGTAGGATATAATTTGCGATTTTGTTTAATTATCTTATCGCAGGGAGTCTTCATTTCATCGACTTTAATATTTACTATTGTGCCATGAATTTGATTTCAAATCAAAATATCGAGGATTAAACATCATTAAAATTAGCAACATTTAATACAAATGTATTAATAGTTTTATGATTTTAAAATATATGGATGATTATTAAAAAACACAATTTCTTGAATAGCTGATAATAAAAAGATATTTCCAATTACAAAAAGTAGATTTTTTTAAAAATGCATCTTTCAAATAGAGCATTTACTCAAAAATGTACAGCTTGCACATTAAAATATAAAATCTAATTTTTTATACGGATTCTTTTTCGTATAACGTACATTTAGAAAAATAAGGACATTAGAAGGAATTTTTGAGAAGGAGAACAGAGAAAAAAAATTCTTTTATGGATGAAATATTTTATGAATGCTCAATTAGTGGGCAACGTACCAGCAGTGAGCCAAATTTGGTGCATTTAAGAACAAAAATTAATTCGTGAATATTTAGGAAATTTCTTTTTTGGAAGAAAGTTGATTTTACATCTTTTAGGATGATAGAGGTTGCAGGATGTATTTTCAAGATCTTTATGGTATTTTCAAATAAAATAATTTTGTGAACGTCAACGAAATGATTTCTTTTCAGTGTTTTAAAAATAATTAAGAACAAACATACATAGAATGATTTAAAGTGTTTGGCCTGGAAGAACACATTATTGAGTGGGCTCGGGCTTCATGGTCCCATACAAGTTGGCGCCGCTGATCACCGCATAATATAATATAATGTGGAAGTTGGGATCACAAATATCAAGGAAACTGATCATCCGATCGACTTTATTCTTTATGTAAAACATGGGATATAATTTAGAAAGTTTTTATCTACGCTTCACCAGAATGAATATTTTGAAAGTCCGAAAAATACTGCCGGATAACTAAGGTTATTGAAATTTAACAGGCTCTGTCGCGCTATTATATTATAAGTATAGGGTGCCCAGTAAATGACTGGCCCATTTTGAATGTAAATAACTAAAAAAAAAGAACATTGCCCAGTTAAACTGATGTCATTTAACTCACAGGCTACGAATACTAATTATACATTACAGCTTTATATTTTCAAGGGTTATTTCCGTTCGAAAAACAAATTAAGGGGGGGGGGGAGAACGGCTCCCTATATTTTTCTGTTTTATACTTAATCATTGAACCCCTTGAACTAATCAGAGATATGCTTTATCATGTAAAATATCTATATCCAAAATTCAGAGTAAATCGGATAATTCTTCATAAAAACCCATTTATGTAATTTAAGAGGAATTATCCCCTCTTTTATATTTAACCATTAAACTTCCAAAACTATTCAGAAATTCGCCTTATCAGAAAAAACCTACATAACGAAAACTTTAAATCTGCATGAAAAACCCATTTATATCAATTAAGGGAAAAGGCATGAGCCCCTCGTTCCTCCTCTTTATACTTATTCAATTAATAACTTATACTAATCACGGAGGTGCTCCATCAGAATGTCCTTATACCTAAATTTTAAACGAAAACTGATAATTTTGCATGAAAAACCTATTTATATAGATTAAGGAGAGGCGCATGAGCCCCCGTTTCCCTTTTATACAAATCGAAAGATCTCCAAAACTAATCAGGGAAGCGCCTTATCAGAATATACATATATACAAAATTTCAAGTGAATCCGATATTTTGATCATGAGTTACCGCGTTACGCACATACAGAACGGACGGGCACATAAGCTCCCAGGCTCTGATATAGCCTGCGAGCAAAAAACGGTTTGAGATAAAAATATGCGGTTTGCTGCATTGTTATCAGAAAATCGGTAAATTTTTAGATATACACTTTCTTAAAATAGTTCGAATTTCGGCCAACAGATGGCGCTGGCGGCCGCATAAGGCTGTCGAAATTCAGACATTACTCTGTTTTCATACGCAAGAACTTTTTTGCTCATTTCGCAGAGTCGAATCTCAGTCAACATATTGAATTAACTCTCCACTCACCTGCAGAAATAGAGTTTGTTGGATTGAAAGAGATTTATAATAATACTTATGATTGAATAATGTCTATTATACTTAATAAAAAGCAACAAAACTTCCATTTTATAGGCATTGGCTTTTGACATATTTACCATAAATAAATTGTATTCAAAAAATGTTTTTGTATCCGGTAACTGAATCTCTCTTTACGTACAATAAATTGAAAATATGGGATAAGCACCGCTTTTTATAAGTTTAAAAAAAATCATAATATTTAATCTAAACATTTTTTCCATTAAATTGTAATAAAAAAAAAAAAAAAAAAAAAAAAAAAAAAATCAGGGGTGTGAAAAAGCTTCAAGTGACGGATCAACCAAACTTATCTTGCCGACGTCGTTTAGTGAAATCAGTTAAGTGTTTAAAACAGGGGTTCGGAAATAATGTTGGCAAGTTCCCTGTCTAAAATAAAAGCGGGACAGTGACTCTTATATTGGCACATAAAAATACAATAAACCTGAGAATGAAAGAATCCGTTCATAACAAATCCTGTATTAAACGTAAAAAAGATATTGATTTCGACGGAGGAAGTAACCAGCTGCGAAGACGGAAACCTGCCTAAAACGAAACATTGTTCACTTTTCCGAAAACCGAAATCATCCCTACATTTTATTCATATTTTGACATTTAACACACCTGAAAATTTTATTACGAAAGCGACGAGAGATTTTAAGATGACTTTTATACACACCTCTCCCTTCCTCCTCCCAGACCCCCAAGTCAAAACACATCTACGTCGAAATGTAAGGATGTTTAAAAAGAAAAAAAAAAGCATCATACCTGTTTTATATCCTGCGAGTTACCCCTCTTCAAAATTTTATTACAAAGAGCATCATAGATCCTGAAATATATTTTTTGTCCTCCACCCCCCTTTCCTTAACTATTTTTCCTGAGGAAAAAAAGGGAAGAAGAATTCTGAAAATTCCTCTTGCATGTGATTTGAAATTAAGAACGTTATTTAAAAAAATGATTCTAAAAACTTTTTAAAAGTTTTTTTGAAATTCACTAATGTTCCAGCAATTTGTTAATATTTATATTTATAAAATTGAACTAAAATAAGTAGAACTATAATGATTCTATGATGATTCAGGATCTATTATGCATTCTGTAATAAAATTTTGAAAAGGGGTGACTCGCAGGATATAAAAACAGGTAAGTCGCTTTTTTTTTCTTTTTAAGCATCCTTCCATTTCAGGTAGATGCGTTTGCAGGGGAAGAAGAGGGAAAGGTTGTGTGTAAAAAGCATCTTAAATTCTGACATGGCTTCGTAATAAAATTTTCAGATTAGTTAAATGTCAAAATACGAATATAACGTAGAGAAGAATACGATTTGCAGAAAATTGAAAAACATTTCATTTTAGACAAGTTTCCGTCTTAGAAGGTAGTTTCGTATGTTACTTTCACCGTCGTGATCAATAATTTTTATGTTTAAGACAGGATTTGTTATAGACGAAATATAGACGAACCTTTATTCTAAGGTTTAATATATTTTTATGTGCCGATTTATAAGTCATTGCCCCGCTTTTATTTTAGACATGAAACTTGCCACCACTATTTGCGTACCACTGTTTTAACTTCAGATTTCACTACACGACGTACAAGCAAGAAGAGTTTGCTTGATCCATCCTTTAACGATTTATGACAATAATACAATTTCATACTGTTTAATGGAAAAATATTTAGATTAAATATTAAGTGTTTTTTTACACAAAAGAACCTTATTTCTGCCATATTTTTAATTTATTGTACGCAAAAAGAGAATCAGTTAACCGGTTACAAAAACATTTTTTGAATACAATTTACTTATAGTAAATGTGTGAAAATTCAATGCTTATTAAAAAATATATTTTGTTGTTCTTTATTAAGTATGATAGACATTATTCAATCATAAATATTATTTTAAATCTCTTTCCATCCAACAAAATCTATTTCTGTATATGATTGAAGAGTCGATTCAACATGTCGACAGAGATTCGACTCTGTGAAATGAGCCCAAAATCTCATGCCTATGAAAACTAGAGTAATGTCTGAATTTCGGCAGCCTTATGCCGCCGCCAGCGCTATCTGTTGGCAGAAATTCGAACTATTTTAAGAAAGTGCTTATCTAAAATTTACTGATTTTCTGATAACAAAGCAGCAAACCGCATATTTTTTATCTCAAACCGTTTTTTTGTTATTTACATTCAAAATGGGTCAGTCATTTACTAGACACCCTGTACATACCAGATTTCAATCCACTATCTGTATGTGTTCACTAGATTTCTTTTTGTTCGGTGTTTAAAATCGTGGCTTGATGACGTCAAAATTTTAAATACTCTATTACTTAATTAAATAAAAAAAAACTTATAACTTCAAAAATGATAATCTTAATAGCTAAAAACTTACTGCATCGGATTAAGCATCTCATTTCCTATTAAAATATATCTTTGAATTGAAATTTTATTAAATACACTGTCATAAAAATTGAAAGGTAATGGAAAATATGATTACAAATATCTCGGCAACTAATTATGCGATCTATTTCATTCTATATACAAAATTTATGTTTTTTTTTTATTATATTTTATATTCACTCCTTTAAATAAACAATTTCGAAATTTTTATGTGCTTTTTATCAGAATGAATATCTCAAGAGCCCCCCCAAAAAAAAATAGTTCGGTATCATCGAGGTTACTGAAATTAGATAGGCTTTTTCTCATTATTGCACATGTTAAGTACATACCATATTTCAAGTCTCTATCTGAGTTTTTACGGGAGATAGAGCGTTTAAAGACACATATAGACAGACAGAACGCATTTTTTTCATTAAAAAAGTTTTTCGCTTTAGTGTCTTAAGGGGTGTCAGGAGTTTTAAATTTAACGCACTTCATGAAAATGTGCTTCCGCTTCGAGTTCGCATAACTTCATAAATATTCAAAGTATTTACTTAATTTTTTGTGGTATAGTTGGGATAGGGTTTAGGTCTAATAATATCATAAAATAAAGACTCACAACAGACTAAAAAAATATAGCAAGAACATTTAAGTAATGAAATTTTCATGTATTTTTTCAAAAAGGCTATCACTATCCGTAAGATAACTAAACTTTGAGTAGACCTATAAACTTCATTCATAGACTAAAATGATCTCTAAACTCTATTTTATAGAATGAATTAAGGATATAGACATTGCTTGAAATTAACTACTTTAAAATGGCATCTGAATTTGAAAATTTGAAAAATCGTTAAAATTACAATTAATTAATCATTAAAAAATTAATTAAATTTTAAATTATCTTTACAAAATTAATTCATTTTATAGGGAATGTTAATATAAACATATGTGAGAAACTTCCAGATAATACTTCAAATAGATTTTTTTTAATCTTGCGGATTGTTTTGAAAAATACAGTTCTGAGAAAACGACACTTAAAGTTAAAATTAGGAAAAAAAAGTTTAAAAACTAACCTGGACTATTTAAAATGCTCCTGGGTCATATGTTGTTCCTTCCTTTAGCTCTAGTTTATCAAATTTTATTTTTTCTTTTAAGCTTCTAGCTCTTCTAGCTTCTAAACTACTGAAATCGGCTCGCTTTTCAGCAACGTGCACTCGTTTCAGATCAGACGACTTGGCAGCTTCGACTGTGTAGGTACCTGGATTAATACTCAATTCTTCCAGAGTAGTTAGACGACCACTACTGCCATCATTAAAAGCAATTACTGCTTCATAAGTGGCAAGTTCTGCAACTGTGAAACCAGCACCATATACCTTTGGACAAAACTTCCAAATGACTGAATTAAAACTTTCGTTTTGATTCTGTGTTTTACCAGTAAGGCAGCGTTTATAAATTAGGTGCAGCTAGGTCCGCATATATACATTTTATCTTCTTCATCACCTCTAAAGGCACTGAAGGTTTATGGCGAAAAGGTGCTGTAGTATTAGGTGAAGAGACATGTATTTGGTACTTGCACTAAGAATCGATACCCTTTGGGCAAAACATATGCATTGGTTCTTCGTCCGTGGAACACATATGGCAGTATGTTGCCCAAACTGCTGCTCTCATACTTTCTAAACAATGCGTGTTTGACCTTATTGCATTGCCATAGTACACTGTCAATTTATTGATCAAACCATCAGTTAGATGGCCTTTTCCTCCTAGGGCTTTGCCATCGGAAAGTTTCACACCGCGCAGCGTCTGTTTCAGTTTACGTAAACGAGAGCCCATTCTCTTCTGCACGTGCCCTATGCACTCGAGTTTTTCTATTTTGAGTTCCTTATATGGTTCAGCTTTGGTTAGTTCGAGGAATGTTTTTGTGTCTCCATCTCCGAGGTACTTCTGATATTTCACACTTCGAGTAACTTCGGAACGTAGAAAAATTCTCTCCATACCTATCAACTCCATACTGCCGGAACTTCCCGAATGATTGGTTTTACAATCATGGCTTGAAGATGATGATGTCTCGCAGGCTTTGCAGTATGAGGAAAGTACTTCTACATCAATTACTTTTCCACTTTCAATGCCAATAACTGCACACACCAATTTTTGATGTGTGCCCTCGTGTTTTCCACGTGCCATCTCCACTGATGCAAATGTTGGAATCTCCACTCAGTGTAATTTCTTTTTCAGCAGCTTCTTTCATTGATTTCACTGCAGCTTTTTTTGAGGCGACCTTCAGTTTGTTGGTTATGGTATCATAACTTTTTTGGGAGATAGGTGGTGGCATATTCATAAGAGAACACAGTGTTCTGAGGCCAGCTAAGCCCTGACCTATTGAACGTAAGCTATAAACTAGCCTAATATTTACCTCTGGAACATTATGTTTGGGTCCAATCATGGGGCAACTATTTATTTTATTATTCAGTTTACAGTTTTCACAGTTCACACTGAAAACTGATGCATTGCCACGAATTGATTCCTCTGTATAATTTACACTAGTATGACAAATATTGTAGGAAACATACTTATAAATTTCTTTGAAAAAAAACAGCTATATCTATTAGACGTTAGCCTGTCAATTCACAACTATTAGAATTTTCAGGTGCACTTGAAATGTCAAGCTTCAGTTTCTTAGAGGAAGCCGATTTTCCAGTAAAAATATCAGAGCTGTTCTCAGATTTCCTTCCATGAAAACGACGTTTCTTACTTCTATATCCCACAGATCTGTTGTAATCTTTACTCATTTTCAAAGTATAATAAATACTCAGTTAGAAATTATTCTAATAATCTCGAAAAAATAAAGATAACTTGCAAAATAATGCAAAATATAATCATCAAAATCGAAAGCAGCGAACTCACGTTTGCTTTTTTTGATCATAACATGAGCTTCAAAATCAGCAAAAGTTTAGTTGTGCACATCCTTCTTCTGTTCAAAAATGTTTTCAGTAAATCATGGGGTAAAGAAAAACGAAAAATGCGAATGACTAGATTCACTTGTGAGACAGAAACACAGTTTCAAGCTTCAGGCGAAAATGTAAACAAATGCCAAGGTCCCTTTAAATGGGTGAAGCGGAAGCAGATTTTGAGAGTGGGTCATGTTTAAACACATATAACTCAAAAAGTAATGCGAATATTGAAAAGCGGTTTTTTGTATTTTGTTAAGGATTGTTCAAATTTTTGAAATAGATAATTAAAAAAAAATCGATTTTTTGACCATTTTAAAACTCCTGACACCCCTTAAACGTGTAAATCTGTCAAGAAAAATCGATTTTTAAACGATTACAAGATTTACCCTATACTACGTATGATGGGTAAGTAATAAGCAATGGTAAAGTAAATCAAATTTTGTAAATATTTTAGAAAAATGCTGCAAAAAGAATTAAAAAATCAAATTATATTCAATTATTTTAATTAACGTTAACTAAATATGTTATTTTCATAATAAATTGTATTATGAATACTTTTCAAAGAAATTTTTTCCTTGAAAATTTAATATCAAAATTAATACTCCAACTCCACGATAAAGGCGTTTAAAACTTTTAGATTCAAATAAATATAATAATGTGTTCATTGTGTAATATTTTTGAAAAAAGCTGCAAAAAGAATTAAAAAATCAAATTATATTCAATTGTTTTAATTAACGTTATCTAAATATGTTATTTTCATAATAAATTGCATTATGAATACTTTTCATAGAAATTTTTTCCTTGAAAATTTAATATCAAAATTAATACTCCACGATAAAGGCGTTTAAAACTTTTAGATTCAAATAAATATAATAATGTGTTCATTGTGTAATATTTTTGAAAAAAGCTGCAAAAAGAATTAAAAAATCAAATTATATTCAATTATTTTAATTAACGTTAACTAAATATGTTATTTTCATAATAAACTGTATTATGAATACTTTTCATAGAAATTTTTTCCTTGTAAATTTAATATCAAAATTAATACTCCACGATAAAGGCGTTTAAAACTTTTAGATTCAAATAAATATAATAATGTGTTCATTGTGTAATATTTTTGAAAAAAGCTGCAAAAAGAATTAAAAAATCAAATTATATTCAATTATTTTAATTAACGTTAACTAAATATGTTATTTTCATAATAAACTGTATTATGAATACTTTTCATAGAAATTTTTTCCTTGAAAATTTAATATCAAAATTAATACTCCACGATAAAGGCGTTTAAAACTTTTAGATTCAAATAAATATAATAATGTGTTCATTGTGTTAGATTTTTGAAAAAATAAAAAACTCTTAGCCAAGTTTTATATCACCGAAAAATATCTGCAGCAAATCATTATGTATTATCTGATATCCAAATATAAACATTGCTATATAAATTGTATTACTATAATACTAATAAGAAAGTTTTAAAATAACAATAATAATAATAATTTTGACGCAATGACAACATCTGAAACCATAGCATTTTAACACATTTGCCGAGATTTGTAATTAATTGATTCGATGGCGAACTTTTAATATTACACTCAAATCATTCGCTACCGATAACTAAGGAGATAGGCTAAATTTAGTTCAAGATATGGACAACGACATTATTACAACGACATTATTACAACGACAACTGTCGTAAGAATAACTTGATATAAATTATGTAACAATATACGATTTAAAATAAGTAATACGATATATGCGCGAAAGGCAGTGGCGCCAACTTATACGGGTCCATGGGGCGCGAGCCCACCCAACAATTTGACCTTTACGCCTACCCAATTTCAATTTGTTTAATACTTTTTTTTTAAATTGCTGAAATGAAATTTGATATTATTAATGTTCCCAAAAATAATTTTGAATGGAAAATAGTAAGGACATCAGTTAGAATTCTAGGAACATTGAAAACCCCTTCAGCGGAAGTATAGTTACATTTCTTACAAAAACAAATTTCTTGCATGTTTTGCTGTCTTGAATTGATAAAGCACTTTGGATGGCTAAAAGATTGAGATTTTCTTGAAACTTAGTTTTTTGCACTTTCAATTGTTAGCAATTTTTATGTTATTTATAATAAATGTTATTTTATTTATAAGAAAGAGCTTACGACAGCATAATTTATTAAACTTATTTATAAAATTATAATAAAAGTATGATAGTTTTAAAAAAAATTAACCCTTTCATTCCCAAGGTTGAATATGTTCTAGAAATTCTGTAGTTCCGATAATCTGAATTGACACCAGAAAATTTCAATGATAAATTTCGCTTTATTTAAATATGGAATATATGTTACGGTATAAAACATGTATTTCTACTTTAGTTTTCTAGTATGAATTTGGAATATCTGAATTGCATATAGAAAAAAATATCCCGATGCCATTTGGACTCACTGGGAGTGAAAGGATTAAAAAAACAATTTAACTTCGAATTATCACCTTTGGTCATTCGCTCCCTCACCCTTTTTCTCTACATGCGCATACACTCTAAAAGTAAAGAAAATAATTGCTAAAAAAATTTTTTTAAGTCCACCCAATATTTTTGAAAGGTTGGCGCTACTGCCGACAGGTTATTGTAGTAATCTTGGAATCCAAAATTGATTTATGGAAATCGTTTCAAAATTTTATCTAAATCATTATTATGATTATTATTACTGTAGACTCCCTCAAATCCGCAACCCTAAAATCCGAAACTCTGTAAAATCCGCCCATAATTTACAGGTGTAAACAATGAAACATCCAATTCAGATGTACGGACAAAATTTTACTTTATTTTTATATCAATTCCATATATATTTTAATTTGTAATTTTCGTTAATATTATTTAATCCTCTTTATTCATGAAGGAAAAATAACTTTATTTTCTGAAAAAATCCAAGATAGTGCTGATATCACTGGTAATCACGATCTTTTAATCAAATATATTTATGTATTAATAAAAAATTTTTGGTTATTAAGGCTGACTAAATCTGAAATAAAACTTTTATTTTATGACTTTGGTGTGAATGAGTAAGGTACCTTTATGAGGCAAATTTTCATTGAATAATTTGGGAAAAATGCGTTTAATCTTTCTAATGAATTTTTTTATCATGCATTATTGATTATTAACTTGACTTTTACTTTTAATATTTTAATCATTAATTATCTAAATTTTTATTATTTTAGTTTATAACTTATTTTAATATTATATTATAATCATTCATTATAGTTTGAATTGCACTATTAATTGCACTCAAATTACTGTTTAAAAATGTAAACAAAGCAATGACCAGAAATCCGCAAAATTCTAAAATCAGCATAACTTCTGGTCCCACGCTGTGCGGATTTCAGGAAGTCTATGGCATTAATTATTTTTTTATGCTTTCAAATTCTGACAAAATCATTTTTATTGCAGGTCCGTCATGAGAAAGAAACAAAACTAAACGGGTATGATAACGAAGGATACCACTGCCAAGAGAGGTCCGAGGATGAGGAAGAATCTGCCAGCGACGACGACCGACTGCGGGTGGTGGTCACAGAGAACGGACACCGACCGGGGGACGACTCGCACATGTCCAACGGTTACGTGCACGAGGAGACCAACGGTCACTCGACGACAGTGAACGGCTCGGCCGTCATCGTAATAGAAGAAAACAAAAGCAATTCCAACATGAACGATAGCAAAGAGGATACTAGTTCCCAAAAACCACTGGACACGCGGTTGCACCACTATGTGCCGGTAGACGATATCGATAGGAAAATATTAAATGGTTCCGACGGAACTCATGTGACGATACCGGAGGATGCCGTAATCAATTTTACGACGGGCAGAGTGAAAGTCAAGAAGGGCTCATCAAATAACTCACAGGTGTCGAACGAAAGGGAGAGTATTCCTCTCGAAACGATGCTGCCTTCTTACGAGGCGGAAGATAAAATCGGTCTCGGTGAGAAAGCAGAACTGGAAGCAGAACTGACCAACCACAAAAACGGTTTATGGTCAGAAGGCCATAACACATTCAGCAATGCCGAAAGACCTTTAGGAAATAGTGAAAAATTGAATGGGACTTCGAAATCCAGTGACGAAATCAGTCTGCCTGTGAATAACCATCGGAAGTGCCTGAGGTAGGTTGAAGGTAGGAACATGTTCGCACTTGCGCGCGCGAATATGCTTACCAAGATTTCACTTGATATAAGCTTGCTTTTTGTGTTCGAAATAATGAGCTTAAAAGGCTAATTATGGTTTATTTTATTATTTTTTAATATCTTTTGTTTATATAGAGGTTGTATAAGAACCCCAAAAGCTAAGGGTTATAAGTGACAAAATTGAAAAAAAAGATTAACTAAATGCACAGACAACTTGAAAATATGCTTTTTTTCTTTTTAGGTAAAGAAATATAAGTGATTTTCTAATTATGTGCTACGTTCTAGAGATTAATCACTTTTGCCGAATAATCATCAATATTGATTAATTGTAAATTTAAAGAAAATTGTACTCTACTTTTTTCACAGTTAGTGAAATAAGAGTTCAAAGACCACAATGAAACTAGCGGCAGTTTCCTCTTTCAATTCAATCTATTCTTATTGATGTTCAAATTTAACGTCAATTATCTTTGAACTCAATTTACTCGAAATCGAATTTTTGTCACTTGCACCCCTTGCCTTCTGAGGTCCTCATATCTGAACTTATTGTCAGATTAGTGAAGGGAAGATAATATATGACAAGACAAAGATTGTTTTTGTACAAGAAATCAAGGTCTCAGTCTACTTATTTCATGAAAAATACAGGGTGCTATCAACTGTCGCTTTTTCTAAAGTCAAATAAAGAGTTTTGAGCCAGAAATTTTACTTAAGGGTCCTGTCCCTGCCCGCGAAGACACTCGCGAGCTAATGCTATTCCTATGAGGAGGCATTTTCAAATAACTCTTTCGCATTTTGACATATTTAAATATATATATATTTATTTATATATATATATTTATTGCACTGGGTATCTGAGGTTTCTTTCAAGATTGCTCCTTGATTACTTTTTCGATTTTCGTCGCAGTTATTTCCTATAAAGTTACTTTCACTTCCAAAACCAGTTCAGAAAGTGAAAGTAACTTTATAAAAAATATCTGCGACCAAAATCGAAAAAGTAATCAAGGAGCGATCTTGAGAGGAGCCTCAGCTATCCAATGCAAAAAAAAAAAAATATTTAAAATTGTCAAAATGCAAAAGAGCTATTAGAAAAATGTCTCCCAATAGGAATAGCATTAGCTCGCAGACAGGACTCTTAATAAATGAAATCAAATGTATGCCACGTAGAAGCAAGGCACTTATTATTAAATAAGTCGTCTGGCTCAAAACATGTTTGTTTGATTTGAAAAAATTGTCAGCTTGACCGCTATAAAATGGCTACTACTCACATTCAGAAAACACTGAGCTAGACGGTTCTTACGATGACACTGATTCAATCACAGTATATTTCCATCACTTCTCTTGGGGACAATACATTTCACAGAAAGCTAAGTTTTAATCTGTTTATAATTTTGCTAAAATATTTTTAATCTATTTCACATTACTTTTTGACAACCCCGTTTCATAAAAAGAAGAAAAAGTAAAAATATTATAAGTGCTTATGTATTGTGTATTTTTAGTAAGCAAGTAGACTACGACCCTGTTTTCCTATGCAAAAAATGTTTCTCTTATATTTATTATTAAGCTTAATAGTTCTGGCCATCAGTTCAGTCACAAACTGTATTACTAAATCAATTATTTCATATTAATTTTTAGCAATACAAAATTTACACAATTCACAAAAAGTATAAAAAGTGAATATATTATAGGTGCCTCATAACAACTGTTTCTATTGAAGGTAATAACCAGAAAGTGTGATTTTTTATAAAATTTTATTTTTTTTTTCTTTCAAAACATTTTTTTAGGTAAAACTTATTGTATTTTTTAATTTTTAATTTAATTGTTTCCGACATAGCTGATCAAATGAGAGCTGACAAGGCATTTTTATAAATAAGTAATTAATAAAATATGCATATATGCATGAACATGCTTTTAAAAAAATCATGTAATTATTTAACCATATTGTATTATATTTAAAATAACCTTTTAGCTAGAATTTTTATTTACCCTTTTCGCTATAATAATAAGGAAATATGTATAGGATAGATTACTAATAAGTTTCGAAATTAATATTAAATAAAAAATACAATGTGCCACAATCGAAAATTTATATATATATTTATTTATTTATTTATTTAAGCACATGTATTCGTTCAAAAATTTAATATTGATATTTTTATAAAAGTATGACTTTGAGTTAAGATTAAAAGTCTAGCAAGCCGGAAACATGACTAAATATCATCATTAGTCATACGTATTGGAAGAAAAGAATATATGCGTTAAATGCCAGGCTTATAAATAGATTTTTAACATACCGTATACTTGCCAATATTTATGCCAATTTACCGTATGTAAGCCAATAATTTTTGGACAATTTTTTTGGCTCCAAACTGGGGAGGGGGGAAGTTGTCTTATACAAGAGTCTTAAAAAAATTCCCAAATTGACATTCTAAAATAAAATAAAATTCATTTATTTTCAGTAGTGGTAACTCAATATTACATGTTTCAGCTTTTATAAAGTAATTAAAGATTAATTCTGAAGTCTTTAGTTCATCTGCGAACTATGCGCTTAGTTACCGATGTTAAACAAAATTTTATATAATTTGATTAATGGCATTCATAATTTATTTTTAAAAGTAAATAATTGAGAAAAATTGTGTACTTTATTGATTTGAACTTTGCAATTAAACCAATTAATGAATTTGATCAAGTAGCAGTTATAAAGAGGTACATAATTTTGGTTAATTAAATTTTGTTTTTACGGGACTAATCACTGCCATTTACCAGACTTCTGTAATGCCTTGCTTATTAACAGACTAATTTGGTTACATTGTTATTAGCTTTCATTTTTTAATCTACTGATATATTTATTAACCTTTTATTATTCTTTGCTTACTAATATATAACATTCATATAAGTGAAGACATGTAATTTGTGTAGTCATTTACATAACAATGCAATTTATATGAGTGAGCAACGATTATTCTTTGCTAGTTGGTTGACTATTTTTAAAATAATGAGAATAAGAAACTCATATATGAACGAAATAACCTTTCTAAATAAATCCCAAATCGTACAAATAAAATTCCACTTATTATTATTGTTTTAATTCATAAAATATCTATATTTATTTATAATGAAAAACAGTCATTATAAACAAATGAAATGACTAAGTATAATTCTTTTATTCTTAAACCAATAAATCATATTATACTCTATGTTACTTTGCGAAAATTCTACAACTAAATGATTTGAAAAATGAAACATTGCATGTCTTCATCAATTTGAATTTTTCTTATTGTATGCACATACTATTTTCTTGTTTCTGACTGCTTTAACTTTCCATATCCTGACAGCTTAATTCTTGATACATTTGCACTAATTTTATATTAACGCATTGACAGTTCATCTTGTATTTGCAGTATATAGCCGGTAAAAATCTATCACTTATAGCATTTAACTGGAAAAATTCTATCACTTGAGACACATACTTTGGAAAATTCTATTACTGGTAGCACCTAATTGGAAAAATTCTATCAATGTAGCACATACTTGGGAAAATTCTTTCACTTGTAGCACATAATTGGGAAAATTCTATCACTTGTGGCACAAAACTTTCTATACACACTTACACTCTGTACTAATGTTATAATATAAAAGATTAAGAAGTATGAAAAATTACTAAAATTTTGAATTAAGCTACAACATAGATGTATCTAGTGTTGACTCTAAGCCGTATTAACAGAACGCAGCGCCCAGTGGCCCTTTTAATTACTTTTATGCTCTCGGAAGCCTTTTTAATTTCTTTTATGCACCCAGCGGCTCTTTTAAACACTTCCAATGCTCCTGGCTTCTTTTTTAACACTTCTTATGCGTCCCGTACCATTTCAATCGATCCGTAGAAAATATCGCAAATTCTAGGAGACTAAATAAACCAGTTCAAAATATTTTTGGTGAACAATGTACAAAAGTGCCCTTTCTGTAAAAAAGTACCCATTTTTGAAGAAAAAAATCCTTTTTTTAGAATAATGTTCCTTTTTTGAAAAATTCCCGCCCGGCAGCTCTTTTTTTTTTTTTTTTTTTTTTTTTTTTATCAGGGTCAACACTAGATGCACCTTGTTTTCATGAGCTACATATAGCTCATATTTATCCGCCTTTTATACAGCACATTCGCCTTGGGAAACGAGAATTCTCTTTTTTCAGTCAATGTACACTGTGTTCATAAAAGCACCATTATTCCCGAATATTTATAGTTACCTTATTTAATGGCAGAAGTTCTGAAATTAAATAGGGCGAAGATTAGTATTTGGAAGTTGTGATACTCGAAAAAAATAAGGACCCATATAAAGCCTGAAAATTATTGGATGCGAATGTGTAACTGAGGTTCTCAAAAAAATATATTTTATGAAGTCATTTTTAAACGTAAAAGAATTAATTACACTTGCAGGTTGAATCGGACTTTTTTTTTCTTTTTCTGATAAATGAATTGCATCTTGAGTAATAAGTGGTTGGTTTACGAAACAGCAGTTTATATACATATATATATATATATATATATATATATAATTCCAAATACTAATCTTCGCCTTATTTAATTTCAGAATTTCTGCCATTAAATAAGGTAACTATAAATATTCGGGAATAATGGTGCTTTTATGAACACAGTGTACATATTATACATAATAATGTACATATATATATATATATATATATATATATATATATACACTCTGATGTGCAAAATTTAAGGACGGAGTCCCAAAATGCCAATTTTCAAGGGATTTTCAAGCAATAATTTTCACGCGAATATTCAAAGGAAGTAATATAATTTGAATAACTACTATCCCTGCAGAACAGCTAGTCCATGTAACCTCTCATTCAGGTCACACATGGTCACAAGAATCACAGTCACTACGGTGAAACAAAAAAATAGGAAATTTCATACGTCTCTTTTATGAGTTTCAAATGACTACAATATGTGACTTTACTGGCAGGTCACTGCGACTGCTGCTTTGTAATGAGTCACCAGGTGACTTTAGAGTGTCGTTTTATTGAAACTCTCGTGTGACTGTCATTTGGAGGCTCAATTTCAAAGCCATTGTGAATATTGCATTATGATAAATCACCAAACAATGTCCCATTAAAGTCACATGGTGGGTTTTCACCACTTTTCACAGTGGTTACTTCACAGTAGGGTCTCTGTTATCATTTGACAAAGTCTTGTGATAAAAGCGTGACGTAAAAGCATCTAAATTTAAAAAAAAAATACTTTTGAATATTTGGCGTGAAAAGACGAAAGCGTCACAGCCCATAATTCTTTTCGTAATTTTAGTTTCAGCAGATTCGGAAATAACGGATGGAGCATATTTTTGCAGTACATTTTCGACCATATCTCAGAAAACACAATGCCTAAAATTAAAACAAAAACTTTTTTTGAGATCGTTGTTACGAGACATTTTGAGCGATACCCCTCATGATAGACAAACTTCTTCGAGAAACTTAAGCTTCTTCAATGTTTCCTAAAAATATTTTTGAATGTCTAATAATCCATAAATATGTGTGTCAATAGCCTTTATAAATTTTCCAAGTTCGAACTTTTCTTATTCCACAGTTATTTAGAAAATTGTTGTGACAGACGGACACACGGAGTTATTTTATAATGGTTATGTTTTTATATTTTTAAGTACGTGACCCTAAAAACAAAGTTATTAACAATCATTTTTAAACTTTTAACAGTTAAATCATCGATTCATCGATTGACAATCTTAGCTTTTCTTCGGATAAATAAAAGCTACAATTAATAAAACTAAAATAAATTTGTTGATTTTTTTTTTTTCATGAAAGGCAATAGGAATAAGTGCAAAGAATTTATGATTGATTTATTTATGTAATTCCCAGTCATCGTTATTACATTAACAAAATGCAATATTTCATTAACAACCTCTTTTAATATACATTATCTGCTTAATTTGTGGATATTTTTATGTATCTAGAATATATTTATGAATAGAAAAATTTCAAGTGAATTATTATTTTTTCATACTAAATTTAATTCTAATAAATTCAGTTCTTAATAGAAAATAGAAGGAATTAAAAAAGAAATAATCTTTTAATGTATTATCGTTTCGAAATGCAGTATTTTTGTATGATTACATCGTTTTTATTCTTATAATTTTTACCCCAGATTATGACTAATAATCATTTCAAATATTGGGAAATACCATTTCTAACAACAAAGAATTTTGTGTCATACTCATTCAATATGATGAAATTATTGAATTAAAAAGAAAGAAAATAATTAAAAATATTCTGATAACAATGTACGCCAATGAAATATCAATAATAATGGCACAATACTCATTTAAAAATAATTATTTCATCTATAATCAGAATTGCGTCACAATAGAGTTTCGGTGTAAAAATAAATTAACTTATGAAAAAACTCATTTAATACCAGCATTAAGTTTATGTTGAATATTTAATAGAAAATCATATAAAAACTGGTGGAACCAGAGAAAAAAGTAAAGCTCGATCTAAAAAATGGTACAATAAAAATTGGCAAATATTTTCATTCTAAAGCGTGCGTAGAAAAGAGATGGAATCAGAATGGAATTTTTGCTAGCTAAAAATGTGGACTAAGCTTTACTGGTCCCTTAAAATCTGTCAGGGGAAAAGAGGCATTTTTAACCCACTCCACATCTCAATCATCCAAAACCAGTTAAAATATTCGGGTTCATAACAATAAGTTACAGGCTGATGTAATAAAGAGCGAGAAACTGAAAGGTCCGTTCAATACAAAGTGTGGACAAAATTTCCTTCCAGGGGATTTTTAATAAGTGGGAGATCAAAGCTCAAAGTAATCCCAAAACCTTAAACATATACGATTCAATCATATACTAAATATTTATATTTAGAAATATTTCTTTATATCAATTCCTCAACAACCTGACTATATTAATGCTATACTTTAATTATTACTTCATGGTTTATATTCCTTTAGTGTTGTGGATTTTAGCTGATTTCAGACGACATTATTATACATTCTATTAACAATGAAGAGACATATCTTAATTTCTGTGTCTAATTAAAGGGGTCCGGGGCACAAAATCTTCAAATTTACTATATAAAAAAAGTTTTTTGCATTAAAAATATCTTCGTATTTTTCTGCTTAATATGGCATTTAAATCACTTCTCTAACTTAATTGAATCAGGATTTGTATAGTTTTTTTTTTTCTTTTTTTCGTTTTGGTTTGATTTCAAAATTTAGCTTTCAAGCAATGGTTGTCATAGAAACGACTTCTTGTAAAAATGCGTTTTTCTTCATGATGATTTTTTTTTACTAGTTCTGCTATTTAAGTTTTTATTAATCAAGAACCGTTAAATAAAAATAGTTCAAACTTGGAAGATGTTTTTTTCAATTATTTTCCTGTAATTTTGATCCAACAAATTTGCAAAAAAAAAAAAAAAAAAAAAAAAAAAAAAAATTTGCTTTTGAAAATATTGTTTTTTATTTAAAAAGTTACATAATTTTTGTTTCCTCTTTACTTCAAATGTTTTTTAATTGTTATTTAAATTAATATTTTTTAAAATGTTGAATAAAAATTAAGACTTTTTATTTCTGCTTATTTAAATAAAAAATAAATAAATAAATAAAAAAGAAAGTCTACAAGTAATACCTCGAATTATAACGATTTTAAATTATCCCACTTTTTTAATAATTTTTATTATTTTTTTTAATTATGAGAGGTTTATCATATGATTTTGTTTACAAATAATATGGTTACGCATCATAAAAAAGTTCAAAATTTTAACTCAATAAATAAAAATTATTTTAAAACGTGTCCTTAACCCCCTTAAAATAATATTAAGGACTAATGTTGATAGAACTGCGAGCCAATAAGAGTATTTATTCAATTTTTCTAAGATAAACTCTATATTGTCTTGTTCAGTGGGAAAAATAATTTACATTATCAATCTAATAAAGGATAAACATAATTTTGGTTTTGGCAATTTCGTTTTTTCTCCAAAACTTCTAAACATCGCTAATTTTCAATTTTTACATCGTCGATATTATATATTTATAAATGCAATTTGTTTGAAAATTGTATCTAGTTTTTGAAATTATTTTAAAGCATAATTTTAAAAAAAAACTATCTTTATAGCGTGTAGATGATAACGAAAAATAAATCCATTTGCACTTAAATTTAAAAAAAAAAACCCTAACCAATACAGAAGTATAAATTTTAATAAATTTCAAATTTTTATTTGAACACATATTTGCTATTTTTCATGTATTGATGATTCATGATGTTTGGTATTGTTAGTGATGTTTGGTATTGTCAAAATATCAGTGACCTCTCATTTTTAAGATTGTTATGAGTACCTTATCAGGCGAAGAGACTCTTCCGTTAATGTTAAACCAATAGCAACGTTCTTTTCAAATTTCTTGTTTGCATTTCAGTATTTTCACATGGTCTTGTTTTTAAGGATATTGGAAGTCATTATCTAACCGGGTATATTTTCATTTTTTTTTTGGGGGGGGGGGATGCTGTTGTTGTTGTTTTGGGGGGAGGGGTTGTTGTTAGTTTGTTTTTTATGGAAATAATTTAACTTTTGAAATCGGTCACAAAATTAAAAGTGTCCCTAAAAAAACTGCAACCAGATTTTAAAAAGTACAAATATACCCGGTTATACATGGACTTAAAGTAAACAATGAACAATATATAGTGTATATATAGATTATAGATTAAGATTTAGATAGATATTGGAATGCAAATATGAAATTTTAAATAAATGCTGTCAGTGGTTTAACATTTCCTTGAATGTATGTTTACTAGAGGCTCTTTAAAGGCCAAAAATGTTATCAAATTGTAAATAAAGATGGAGTCGTATAACTGAGACTCCAATATATTAAATCGATTTCACTTTATGCTTGCATCACTATGAATTGCCTAAAAATAATTACTCATTATAATGTGTATTAAATTTCTTAATTTAGTGCACAAATTTTGTTAACGTAATTAAACGTTAATAAAATAAAGTAAGAAAACGTTATCTTTAAAAACGTTCGAAGAACTTGACAGTTTACAGTCAATTTTTAATAGTGTATAGCTATGATCTGTATATGTACCAAATAATAGTTACTTTGAATTTAGTACTCTACATCTGATGCGCTTAAGTATTTTTTTTTCCTTCATTCAGTTGGTGAAAATAACACCTAATGTGAAACAAATTTAAAATCCGAATACCAATTTACAAAGAATAACCAATAGCAATAATATCTCTATAATACCAATACATGTATGCAACGATATAAAGTATCAATATATAATACTTTCCAATATCAATTTCCAATTTCATGATATATTAACTTGCTTAATACTGTCACAATCATTAAATACTAAATAAAATAATCTGTCAAAAATACATAGTAGATTTTAATCCCAAAATCACAACAGAATTCTGTATTGACTTAGTACTGAATTTGAGTCAATTTAATGTGTGTCAGAAAGGAAGTTTCAAAACACAACAAATCGTACTTTTCCATTTTTCTGACAGGCTTCTATCATCAATAACTGGATTGAAATTGTGTTATAAAGATTTGAATACAGACCTTCTTCATCATCATTGAATATACTGTTTAAGAGCCATTATGTTGAAAATCAGACAAAGTGCAACAGTTGTATTTTTTTGGATTTGCTTGTTTTGTTTAGTGATGAAGTAGATGGTATTTAATGAATAATATGCAGTTTTGAAGCTCTGGAGTAAAAAATATCAAAATTCAAGTTTGTGAATGTCATTTTTCATGAAAAGTTCAATGCCAGTATGTTTGGAGTGCTATGTCTCTGGAAAGCAACAACATCCCAAAATTCTTTTATCATAAATTATTAGTATAAGTCAGCCTGCTTAGTAAAATTTACTTGTTTTAATGGAGCATTTGTTAATTTACATTGCTATGTTGCCACAATATGCAACAAAATGACATTTTTATCCGTTTCCGCACTAATAATCTTAGTTAAGCAATAGTACCCCAATTTTTTGTCATATAAATTAAAGTGTACTGCTAGGACAAGCTAAATAATATAGAACTTTACCGAGGTATTGCTTCTGTTAGCAGATATAATCTGTTAAATAATATTCAAAAGTTTTAAAATCTGCAATACTTCAATTGCTCATAAGTCAAAAAAGCGTCACAGTTGAATAAAGCAAAATATATCTTGTAGTGAATGAAAATATGTACAAAAACATGGGAAAGAAAAAAAAGTGGGGTTTCATGATATTTTTCGAAAAAAAAAATTATAAATGTTACAAAAAAGCAGTGTCACTTCTCCCGTATCAGAAAGTGAAACATCCTATTCAGAAATGTACAATATTCATTAACTATCAGATACTTCAACATAAGAAAAATATCAAGCCAATTAAAAAATACAACTATCAAAATATCACTTTTTTGTTTTAATTTCAAAATAATGGCTCTTAAATTATGAAACAAAATTTCTATTCTCGTTTACGATTTATCCGATTGATGGTACAATCGGAAATTAAACATCAGTACTGAACTACGATAGAAATTAATGTATCAGAATTCAACTGTAGCAGCAGTCAGAAACGAAAAAAGAATTTTCTTCTCATTCTAATATTAATGATGCTTTTCATTTTCTGATTTCAGCAGTGACGTATCAGATACTAGTTCTGAACAAAAGTCCACGTAAGTTTGACAAAAAGATTCAAAAATATGTATATGCATGAATTGTGGCGTCTTCCCTACCCCGAACCTCCAGTATTAGTCCACTTGTACTAGATTTGGTATTCCGTTGTATTAGATTTGATATTCACTTGTATCAGATTTGATATAACTGCTTTGCTATTTAGATCATCACTTTGGATATTTCCTTAAAATCAATAAATATTGCATGATTGTGTTTTAGTTAATTACATTTGTTTTTCCCTACTAGTCCATTACCTCAACCAGTGCTCAGGGAAAATTGTTCATTTTATTTATAATGTATTAGATTTTATATTAACTTGTATTAGATTTAATGTAGCTGTTTTGTTATTTAGCTCACCACTTTTAGATATTCCCTTAAAATCAATAAACATTGCATGATTGTGTTTTAATTAATTGCATTTGTTTTTCCCTACTAGTCCATTTCCTCAACCAGTAGTGCTCAGTAGAAATTGTTCATTTTAGTTACATATCATTTGTTGTATTTAGTACTTATTACTATTTTCCTGTTATTGTAAAAATGATTCAATAAATTAGAAGGCCTTTTATTACTGCATAAGTTTCATGTTTAACATGGTTGTTCGCATTTAATATATCATTTCAAAGCAAGTCTGTTGCTTTCCATAGACATATTATTTGACGATATTCACCAAGTTAACACCATATTTTTAAAAAACCCTTTTAAACATCCTTTTAGTATTTTTCAATCACGTAACTTTTTGGAACCAAATGCTATAACACTTACTTTTTTAAGTAAATTTAGGTAAATAAATGTGTCGGTTTAAAATACGATTTCTACTCGCAGAACATTCAAATTAATGTTCGCATTTAAAATTTATATCGCAAAAATGAACGGATGATTCTGAAAAAAAAAATATTTATTTAAAATAATAAACTTTTTCAACATTTTATGATTTGTCATGTGTCACGAAGTATTCAGTTGTAAATACACAAAATTTGAAGTCTCTTGGCTTAAACAGTTTTTGTGTATGGACTCTGTGATAGACAGGCTGTGGACAAAGACGAATAGGATTTCGTCAGATAAACGAAACCCTAAAAATACATTAATTTTATATTTGCGAGCACTAGATAGAAGCACATTCCTGCATGTATGGCATGTTATTTCACATATGTAAGCACTTTAATAAAAAAAGAACACAAGTGTTTGGAGATCATTGGGAAAGGACACAGGATAATTTAGGCTTTGGTCTTTCGGATATGCTGTTCCGATGGGCTCCGGAGAGCAGTATTTATGAGATCTTGAGAATTTCGATCAATATTTAAATGGTCATTAAAAACAAAGCAGTACTGGAGCTGAATTCCGTAAAGCTCCGACTCATATATTAAGCACTGGATTAAACTTATATATCATAAATGTTTTATCTCATCAAGTCTAAAATTGATGTCAGCGAAATAATATTATCTTGATTCATCAGAACTTGAGTTTAGAAATTGTGCATATTTCTCTTAAAGTCGAATCTAATTAAACGTTTTTCTGTTAAAAGGCTTTCATTTATTGGATCATTCATAATATATACTGTAAAACCTGTGAAAGAGGAACCTGTCTATTAAGGAATCTTGTCTTAATTATAAAAAAAATCGCACTGTCCCGTTTGAACGAATATCATACAATATCACCTAAAATCGAAATTTGTCTGTCATTTGTTTTTCTGATCTCTAACGAATTCGTTTTCGCAGGTTTTACTGTAACTGATGTAAGTGAAAAACTACAAAAATACAACATAAGAAAAAACTATGATAATATTACTTACTATGAAATACTTACTAATATAGTATCAGACTCATTATCCAGAGTTCCAAAATTCTAAAGAAAAATATTCGAAAATTTTCTAAATTTGTCGATTTTTAATAACATTTTGCCATTTCTGAAATTTTTTAAAATTTTTACAAATTTCCAACCTTTTTTTTTCTTTTGTCAGCCCATTGTGTGAACCACAAATGATTTGCATCGAGTGGTAAAGCACTGATTGTATTAACAAAATGTACAATATCTTGCGGTTTAAAAAACGTGTGGGCAAAAATGAGGTGTCAAAATATTTCCTATTAAACGGGCTTTTATTTAATATTAAAAAAGCAAAATCGTTTTTTTGACAAGTTTTAAGATAAACTGTATCCTTGAGATTAGTTATACAGTTTATGCGATGTTTCATTTATGTCAATCACACGCCTTTACATTATTAATTAATTGAATAATTTAAATGTAGTTTAATAGCTTGAAATGCTGTGAATTTTTTACTCCTAAAAATATTTCTGTTTTCAAATTCCTTGAAATAAAATTTGGTACACAATGCTGACAAACTGTATTAAAAAATTCGCAGCTCATATAAAAAAAAAGCCATCTCATTAAATCTTTTTTTATTTAACTGGAAAGAATCACAAACATAATTATACATCAATGTGAAAAATAACACTAGTAAAGCCTTGATTACGTCCATTAATAACTATATCGTAATATTAATAATATATATTCCACAACGAAAAAGTAAGAATGTACATTATAAATAAATATTTTGCTTATAAGATGTTGTTGTATTAATAAAAACATTTAAACTGCATTAAAAATTTTTATTTACATGTTTCAACTCTTTTTAATCGAGTCATCTTCAGAATGCAAATAGAAAATAAAATTACAAACATAATGAGTGTGTAAAACTGGAACTTATACAATACGTTATACATTGCTTATACAACAACATCTTATAAGCAAAATAATTATTTATAATATTAATTCTCACTTTTTCGTTGTGGAATATATGTTATTAATATTACGATATTCATGTTTTAGACTCAAACTTCAAATGGTTCAACTTCGCTAAAGCCACAGCACAGTGTTTATACGTTCACTTAATCTCTTTTGCTGTAAAACTAACTTCCAGATGAGAACCCGATAAATGATAACGTATTAAGAATTTTCTCCTATTTGTATTTTTGTAGTTTTTCTCCTAATACATTGTTGGCAACTATTTAGTTTGTTTACTTTGTAATGAAAAAATATTTTTAATAGTTTAATTCATTTGTTAACAGTCTTGAATTCAGACACTTTTCTCCGAGAGGGACTTCGGTGGCTCCGGTGAGGGACATTATAGAGTTCCGGGGGGAAAATTGCAATTTTTGAGCATTGGAAATACAAAATCTGAAATTTTCCGGGGGAGAAACATTTCATTGCTCCGGGGGGGGGGATTCCCCCCCCCGGGCCACCCCCTGAATTCAACACTGTTTGTTAATATTTTAAAGTTGTGTTAAACTTGCTATTGCTTGTATTGTTTTATTATCTATTTTTTCTTTTAATTAGTGAATATAATTAACTTGTTTCTCAATTAAACACATCTCCACTATTAATGGTTTCTTTTCAAAACTCACTTTCACTTAAATATCACAGAACTTACAGTAAATTTGGAAATTATTGTTAAGCATTCAAAGTAACTTCGAAAGAATATTCATAATCAATATCAATAGTAATTTGCACATAAACGATTGAAAAGAAAAAAGATACCTTCATGCTATAATAAAATTAAATTTTATTGTAAATTTTATCGCTTATGTTTTTAATTGCAACTTTTTTCCTGCATTGCACTTTTTTAATAAGCAATGTCTCCTACTTCCATCACTCTGTTTGGCCACACGTGATACGCTGCTCTATTCAGCTTAAATTTGAAAAAATATCATTAAATTGTAAGTAATTAAGATATTACGCATTTTTATTATTATTCTTATTATATATAATTATCATGCTTCTTCTGATATCGTCTTATCTAAAAACCATTTATTTCAGAATTTTCCAAACAAAAAAGTGTAAAAACATTATGTTCAAAGATATTCTCGTGGTGCTGCCATCTGTTAATATAAAATAGATTCAGATTTTAGATCACATCTACTTAGAATGCCTGAATCTAATCATTGGCAAAAACAGTTGGTGCGACGATTCAACTAAAATCTGAAAGCTTTTCTGTTTCTCAAAATATGCATTTTGCGGAAAAACAAAAAGAAAGATGAAATAACAATAAAATTTAAAAATAATCATAACACCTTGTTAAGGTGCACACAATCAATTGGCAATAACTTCGTATCTCCTTGTTTCAAAGCGTTTCTAATTAATTTTGAAAAATTATTTTACTTAAATTGTTATTTAACTGGGGTTTTTTTCTTTTTTAGGTGTGTTCGTAGTTATATAATACATAGCACCTATAGTGGTCGTTCAGTCCGTCCGTCTGTCTGTCCGTCCGTCCGGCTGTCCGTCCATCTGTCTGTCCGTCCGCATATAACAACGCAAAAACTACCTAACCGAATCGTTTGAGATTTAAAATACATAATTATTACATAATTTTGTCGAGTCATTTCAAATTTTATGAAACTCGGATGCATAGATCAATTACAGAGGCAATCAAAAGTATTCCATTACATTACGGTCATTGGGGGAAAAAGTTTCAAATGCATTTTAATCGTTTGAAATTTAAAATACGCAATTATTACATAATTCTGTCGAGTTATTTCAAATTTTTTGATAATCGTGTGCGTAGATCAATTACAGGGGCAATCAAAAGTATTCAATTACATTATGGTCAATGGGGAAAAAGTTTAAAATATATTCTATACGTTTGAAATTTAAAATACATAATTATTACATAATTTTGTCGAGTTATTTCAAATTTTTTGATAATCGTGTGCATAGATCAATTACAGGGGCAATCAAAAGTATTCAATTACATTATGGTCAATGGGGAAAAAGTTTCAAATATATTCTATACGTTTGAAATTTAAAATGCATAATTATTACATAATTTTGTCGAGTTATTTTAAATTTTATGAAAATCGGATGCATAAATCAATTACAGGGACAATCAAAAGTATTCCATTACATTACGGTCAATGGGGAAAAAAGTTTCAAATGCATTTTAATCGTTTGAAATTTAAAATACGCAATTATTACATAATTCTGTCGAGTTATTTCAAATTTTTTGATAATCGTGTGCATAGATCAATTACAGGGGCAATCAAAAGTATTCAATTACATTATGGTCAATGGGGAAAAAGTTTCAAATATATTCTATACGTTTGAAATTTAAAATACATAATTATTACATAATTTTGTCGAGTTATTTTAAATTTTATGAAAATCGGATGCATAAATCAATTACAGGGACAATCAAAAGTATTCCATTACATTACGGTCAATGGGGAAAAAAGTTTCAAATGCATTTTAATCGTTTGAAATTTAAAATACGCAATTATTACATAATTCTGTCGAGTTATTTCAAATTTTTTGATAATCGTGTGCATAGATCAATTACAGGGGCAATCAAAAGTATTCAATTACATTATGGTCAATGGGGAAAAAGTTTCAAATATATTCTATACGTTTGAAATTTAAAATACATAATTATTACATAATTTTGTCGAGTCATTTCAAATTTTATGAAAATCGGATGCATAGATCAATTACAGGGACAATCAAAAGTATTCCGTTACATTACGGTCAATAGGAAAAAATGTTTCAAATGCATTTTAATCGTGATACACTCATGCGAATATAATAAAATTTATATGCAACTATAAAGTACATATTATAATATACATCTTACATAATTTGTGGTGCAAAGAACATTTGTTTTTGATTTACAAGGCCACGCAAAAGTATTCCATTACATAATGGTATAGGGAGAACATTGTTTAATGAGCGTTTTAATTGTAATTCACTATTTACAATTTTATGAGATTAGTATTTGAAAGTAATATTTTTAAAACTTCGTTATCGTACGAACGCACCTAATTTGCTACGCTTCACGTGCAATTTCCAACTTATTTCGAATGTAAGTGTTAAATGTTAATAGCCAGCGGAGCGTTTACAGTGGTAAACGACGTACAAATTATAATTTAAAAGAAAAAAAAAACTCCTGCTACCCTCTATTTTTCAAATAAAGCTGTGGAGTATACGCTTTGGCTATAATTCTATGCTTGCTTACAGCGTACCTCTTGTTTTCTTTCGACTAGAACACAGCTTATAGTTCTGTACTGATTTCAGAAATTATTGTTGCTCTAATTTTGCATTCCTTCCATCTAGACACACGACAGTGTGTCAGCCAAGTTCACAAAGTAAAAGGCGACACACCGGCAGTGGGTTATATTACCCGAACCATTTCGGGACACTTTTGACCCCTCAATAACTTAAATTCTATTTGACCTACACAATTGCAATTTTTCGTGTCGTGTAAGACCATCTTCTAATTTCCGAATCCTATAATTTTTTTAAAAAATCTTTTACCGTTCACGAGAAATTGACGTCTGAAAATCACTGTTTTTACCACTGACTCACTAACTCACTAACTCATAGAAATGTTTGACTACTTCCAGGTGACTTAGGAAGTTGAAATTTGGTGTGGAGGTAGGTTATTGGATCTATAAACTGGAAAAAATCAGAAATCACCATTAATTAAATATTAATGGTTGGTTAGGCGATAAATATTGGATTACAGTGGGAGTTTATGAGAATTTCACAAAATACTAGGAATAGTGCCAAGTTGGCGTTACTTTTGGTGAGTATCGGGGCTAATCTCTGAAACTACCAAACCGATTTCTAAAGTAATGGTACCAAAATGATGGTATTCGCCCCGGTTCAAACATAGACTATATTTTATGTGTATTCCACTAACCAAAAGGGGCTTCAGAAGTAAAAAACATTATAAAAATGTGAGTTTTGTTTTACTGGAGGGCCTAGAAGCACAAAATTTAGCATGCTAATTATTTATAAGATAATGTTCACTAATGACATTTGCTAAAAAATACCAAATTTAAAAGGGGTGGAAATCCGCGAAGAGCATTCTGAAAACGTTTTAAATAGCGATTTCAAGCAATCTCAGCAAACAACAAACCGATCTTAAAAGTAATGATATCAAAATGATGATGACAGTCCTTGCTCCAACATAGGCTATATCTTATGTCGGTGCCAGTAACCCAAAGTGGATAAAAGAGAAAAAAAGTTCTAAAAATGCTTTGTTTGTATGTTAAGGGACTGGAATTATAAAGTTTGGCATTTTAGAGTTAATAGGAATTTCGCGAAATATCAGAAATAGTGCCAAGTTGGCGTCACTTTTTGCGAATATCAAAGCTAATTTGCGAAACTATGAACCGATTTCAAAATCAATGGTACCAAAATGATGGTATTCGCCCCGGTTCAAACATAGGCTATATTTTATGAGTATACCATTAACCATAAGAGGGTGAAGAAGCAAAAAACATTCTAAAAATACAACTTTTGTAATACTGAAGGACCTAGAAACATAAAGTTTGGCATGTTAATTATTTATAAAATATAAATGAACTTTAAGGGCATTTGCTAAAAAATACGGTATTCAAAAAGGGTGAAAATGCGTGAAAAGCGTTCTAAAAAATGTTTTAAATTGGGATTTTTAAACAATCTCTGCAAACAACAAACCGATCTTAAAAGTAATGATATCAAAATGATAGTGACAGTCCTTGCTCCAATATAGGCTATATCTTATGTCGATGCCACTAATCCAAAAGAGTTAAAAGAGTAAAAAAATTTCTAAAAATGCGATGTCTGTATGTTAAGGGCCGAGAAACATCAAATTTGCCATGCTCATTACTTATAAGATATAAATGATCACTAAGAACATTTGTTAACAAATACAAATTTAGAAGGTTAAAAATGCACGAAAAGCGTTCTAAAAACTTTCTAAATAGCAATACTGGGAAGTTAGCGAACCGATTTTTAAAAAAAGATGTCAAAATGATGGCGGCAGTCCTTGCTTTAACAAAAGTATTGGATAAATTGCCAGATTACAATGGGAGTCTATGGGACTTTGGCGAAATACCAGAAATAGCGCCAAATTAACATCACTTTTGGCGCCAATTTCGCGATATACCGTTTAGTTGGCGACAATCTTTTTTTGTCGACGAGATAATCAACATTTGTTAACAAATACAAATTTAGAGGGTTAAAAATGCACGGAAAGCGTTCTAAAAACTTTCTAAATAGCAATACTGGGAAGTTAGCGAACCGATTTTTAAAAAAAAGATGTCAAAATGATGGCGGCAGTCCTTGCTTTAACAAAAGTATTGGATAAATTTCCAGATTACAATGGGAGTCTATGGGACTTTGGCGAAATACCAGAAATAGCGCCAAATTAGCATCACTTTTGGCGTCAATTTCGCGATATACCGTTTAGTTGGCGACAATCTCTTTTGGTCGACGAGATAATCAAGTAGTACCCAATCACATAAAAGAATCATCCTTATTAGTGGAATTTAAAGGAACATAAGCAGTCCTAATGTTAAAATTTTTAAATTTGATTAAAAAAACAGTGAATAAACGCAAGACAATGTTGTAAGATTAATTAATATTAAATAAACCTAATTTAATATTAAGCCTATTTATTTCAAAAAAGAAACAAATACCTATTTATTTGAGAAAACAAAAAAAAAAAAATGATATCCTACAAAAACATGAATGTGAAAAAATGCTAAGTTTGTTAAAGGTTTCGCTAATAAAAGAAATGATTTGACAAAAAAATAATGATATCCTATCAAAAACATGAATGTGAAAGTATGCCAAGTTCGTTAAAGGTTTCGCTAATAAAAGAAGTGAGATCTAACTGCAAACCAAGTTCTTTCGAAGGTTCTTAAATTTTAGCTCCTGTCATGCATAATATTCTTCAATTGCTTAAAATGATTTGCTATGTTACTTGTTATTTAATAGAGCGACTAGTCAATCGAGTGTTCGAATAAGTACATTGAAGTTAAGGTATTGATAAATTAATTAAGTGATCAACTTTAAGTTCTGATCAATTAAATAGAGAAATTTGAATAATAGAAAACTTGCCAAGTCGCTTTATTGAATAACAAGTAACATACCAAATCATTTTAAGCAATTGAAGAATATTATGCATGACAGGAGTTAAAATTTCAGAATCTTCGAAAGAACTTGGTTTGCAGTTAGATCTCACTTCTTTTATTAGCAAAACCTTTAACGAACTTGACATTCTTTCACATTCATGTTTTTGATAGGATATACTAATTACTGTCAACATTTAATACTTACAACTGAATAGACTATTTTTACATCATAACCTTAGAAGCATATTGTTACCAAAATTTAAAAAAAAAGAGAGAGAGAGCCAAAGATATTGCCAATTTATCATGCGCAACCTGTACATTTTCGAATTTTTATTATAATATGTTTCATAAATCTTGTGTTCATACATTTCATTCAAAATGCAATACATAAGATTATAGCAATTAGAAGCTATGCGAATGCAACAAATCAATACACACACAGAATAAAGAAAAGAAGATACTGTTCAGTTCTTACTTTCAATATGAATACACACCATAACCTTGGGTTCCGGATCTTTTATAAATCAAAGTGCATTGCCAAAAAAAAAAAAAAAAAAAAAAAAAAAAAATTATTAGTTTTTGCGTCCGACTTACCTCATGTACCACAATTAAATCAATAAGTTTTATTAAAATAACCTTTCAACTAATGCTAGCAAATTTGCTAAATTTGCTACAATTTTTAATTTTTTGTTAGAATGGATCTTGTGTTTCCATCATGAACTAATGTGAATTTTATTATATTTTCAGGGGCGAAAAACTGTATTTTACCGAAGAAAACCGTAAATTATGTCCTGGATGGCGGAGAGTGTTTGTGTGTGGTTTAATTTTAATAATAATAGCTGTCGCTTTACTACTAGGTGTATTAGCTGCTAGTAAGTAAAACAGTTTTTGACTTCAAATAACCTGCTTTTGCCTTCAATTTTACCCTATAGTTTATTCATTGTTTTAAAATAACCCAATCGATTACTAGAAATAATCAAATATCACCTAATTAAAGACGTCGTTCTTGTGGCACACTGTAAAAAAAAAAAAAGGTCGATCTACTAAAAAAACTTTAGTGATCCTTGTAATTACTAAAAAATTTTTAGTAATCTTAGTCGGTTACAAAAAGATCTGTAAGAATTACTAGAAAAAAGTTAACAACGAATAGAGTTAATAGTTTTATATTTTTAATAGCTCTTACTAAAACTCAGTTGGTGTGGCCTTGATAGCATAGTGGTTATAGTAACGGACTCCAGGCTAAAAGGTCCCGGGCTTGAAACTTACCACCACCAAATACGCCCCGAATGTATGTAGTGTCTCGTTAGTAAAGGGTTTATGAAAATCCTGTCGGAGCAGGTAGGAATGTTTGGTGTTGCCATCTATTGTGGTTTTGCCGAAAATCTTCCGCTTCAGAAGTCCGAAGGAAGCTCCTGCCTTTCGGGCGCGCGTAATGGTTATTAAAAATAGTTTTGGAGCTATTACTAAAATTTGCTTGGTGGCTCATACTAAAAATTTTTAAGTTAGTTATACAAAAAATTATTTTGTTCAGTTTACAAAAGAAATGCTTGTTTCACTTGCAAAAAAAAAGTTTGTAATGGTTACTAAAAATTCTGTGGAATACAAATTTACTAAGAAATTTTTAGTAACCTCTTGAATTTTTTTTTTTTTTTTTTTTTTTTTTTTACAGTGCACGCGCGTTATAAGTGGCACGTTTACAAATTATTTTTTGACACGACATAGATTCAGGTTCTACATCAAAATATAGCAGAATTTCACAAAATCCATTTATTGATCTAGATGTTGTCTCTGTTTATCTAAATTCGATTAATTTGGTTAGTTGCCACTGTAAAAGAGGTTGGAGAAACTGAAATACAACTTATTATATCCCAATCCAGCTCAATATTGGAGCACAAAATTTTGAAAATAAGAGTGAATTAGAAAATCATTTCAAAAGATTAAATAGCATTATAAAGCAAAAATGCCGATACTGAAGTTATAACCCCTTTGAATTCAATTCCAGACACTTAAAGCATATACATTCTGGCTTTTGCTACTTTGACAAGGTTTTTTTTATTTGTGAGACATTTTTTAGGAAACAAATAATAAGAAAAATTCAAGTAACGACATCTTGTCATGTGGGTTAAACTCAACTTGCATTCTCTTAACAATAACCAAGTACTAAGCTGATATAAATTATATGGTATATAAGATAAGACAACAGAAATAATAAATTAAAAATAATTTTTTAAAGTTCAGTTAAAATTTTTATTGTTCGCACGTCATGATCATGTAAAATATATTTTTGGAAAAATTTGGCAGATTCATACAAAAAGGTTCACTCTGTCTGAACTAGATCCTTTCCAGATAACCAGTCTGGTCACCTGATCGGGATAGGTGACCAAAAAAACGGGGGCTGGAGTTTGGAAAAAAGAAATGATACTAAATGATTTGGAATCGAACAGTATTTTTCCTTCTTTGATAAATGCAATTCATCTCAGTTATAAGATATTTCTGACTCATAACGACCAATTTCAGGATGTAATGTCCCGAAACTGAAAGTTGGTGTTTTAAAATTGTTAAAATACAAACTTTGACAACAGCAAATTTTGATCGAAAAACTGAAAACGTTATTGATTTTCATGTTTTCTGAATAACAACACCTTCCAATCTCAAGCGTGTAAGATTAATAATGAACTCTTAAAAACATGAAAGTTGCGAGTTTGAATTCGAGAACAGCCTTAGCATTGATAAAGATATTTTAATGCATTTTCAACAGTTTTAGCTTTACATTGGAAAAAAATGTGTTTTTGGATATAGCAACAATTTACTTTTTCTCCCCAAAAATTGATAATCGCCACTCCCCAAATAGTCTTTTTTATTCTATCTTTTCGCTCAAAGATGTTTTTTCCTCACCCCTTCATACCGTAATTTATCCTCTGATTATCTAAAAATATGTAATCTCTAAATGTATACTTATAAAAAAATTCTTATTTTAAAATAAAATTATTTGTTTAAATTCATTGCTATATTGTATTAATATTGCATGTATAATAGAATTTGTTTGTACATGTAATTATTTATTTTTTATAAAGTAAAGTTGTCATATTTTTGTATATTGATCATAGTTTAATCCATGATTTGAATAATAATTTTCATTTTATCTATGATTTGAATAATAATTTACATCTTTTTATCAAATTATGAATACAACTTGAATATTTTTTTATAAATAAATAATGGCTTTTGTGTTTCATATACATAATAATAAGTATGTTAACATATAAACTGCAGTAAATAAAAAAAATAGAAAAAAAAGGTCTACATAACATATTCAGATAATAAATGAAGGGTTTTCAACTGCAATTAGGTGACCAGTATTATCATTTGCGCTTTAAATTCCGTGCCATATATCTAAGCAGTGTGTCAATATCCTTCGACTTCCACTACTGAATTTATATATTCTAAATGTAGTAATTCTGCTGCAACGAATATGCAATGTATCAAAATCTACATAATCAGAATAGAATACTCCAAGGCTAAGTAAAGCTTTTTTCAGTTTAAAATTAAGCGTGGTAGTAAAATGTAGCAAAAATAACATTATACGTACTTACTAGAAAGATCAAGTGAAGGAACTTCAATTTATAAGCAACAACATAAAAGATCGTTTTCTATATATCTGAAAACTTAAGGTAAAACCTTTCTCGTGTAAAATAACACAGATTAACTTTTATTGCAGACAGTGCGATGTTGATGATAAAAATTCTACCCGAAAATATAAACATCGTCGTTTAAAATTAAACGTGTAGAAATAGGCCGTGTTCAAAAGCGGCTTTTTTTGTGCGCGCGCGCTCAGATTCTCAAGATTCTGCTTGGAGTAGGTACTATCGAAGAAGAGAATTTTAAACTTATTCAATTATTGTATTATTTTTATGGTTCAGAATTGGTAAATACAAATACCATATCTCTTTATCCTTTCAAAATATGATTTTCGTAACAGAAATACATACCTGTGACCACTCAAATAAAATTAAAAGTATTCCGGAAAAGTATCACGTGACCTATTTCATGTAATTAAGCCCGATTAGCATTTAAAAAATGACAATCAACCCTGCTCAAACCTTGACGCGCGCGACGCAAAAAAAATGATGGGCGATTTGATCACGTGATTGTGCGTTTTGTGCTTATCTCTTATTGGTTGCACGTTGTTTGTTGTCAAAGTTGGTAGGTTGACTGATACAATTTAACAATTGGTGATTTAATTTTTTTAATAATTTTATTTTTATTTATTTAAAAATCATTTATCAGTTGCTTTATACTTTTCGTATTAAATAATAGAATACTGTTGATTCTATTGTTGTAATTAATAGAATGCTGTTGATAAACCAAGGTTGAGATATCCACACGGGGGACTAGCTAAGGGGGGGGGGTTACCCTCCCAAAACATTGACAAATGTTGTTACACTTTGCAAATTTAAAACTTTTATGTCAAATTTAATTAAAATTTGAATAAAAACTGCAATACATTTTCTATTTTTGATAGAATTTGCAAAAGTTACAGCTCTAATTGGGAATATTATTAATTTTTTTACAAATAAGAACTGTATTACATTTTCAAAGTGCGTTAACTTGGCAAAATTATAAAACGAGTTGGCGAATATAAAAATTTGACTTGACAATAGTAAGGTTTTCTCCCCCACCAATAAAAAGTCTTAGCGATGGCCCTGTATCCACATATTACAAGATTGATTTGTAATCTACAATACTGGATTGATTTCAATGGAATTTGCATTGTTAGTTAGATAATTTTTCAGAAGAAGTTTTAGTATGTATATATTTCTTATTTAATGATTGTATATTTTAATACCGTGTGGATAACAGGCCAAAATATGTCATAAAATATGAAAAACAAACGACATCCGAAATTATGTTAGTATAAGCAAAACACTTATTTATACTTTTAATAGAAAAATTATAAACATTCTAATCATACTTTATTCATTATAAAACTAGAAGGCAAACTCCAAATATTTCACTTTTTTAAAATATATGTATGCAGATATTCTTAATTTAAAAAAATGTATATCTTTTACATTTTGCTTTTATAATATTTTCCATTTTGATTTTAACACCGTAAAATATCCACGCATGCATTATATTTGCATCCTAATCTCAATAAAAAATTACTTCTAAAATTTTCAAAAAAAAAAAAAAAAAAAAAAAAAAAAAAAAAAAAAAAAAAGAAGAAGAACATCAATAATTATTTTATGCGTATACGGATATTTTCGCAGAAAACTTTTTTTTTTCATTTTCTTAATATATATATAAATCACTTTGGAACGATATTAATATCGTTCTAATTATCCTTTTAATATTCTAAATTTGGAATATTAAAACTTTCTCCGCAAAAATCTCATTTTCTCATATTTAAATAAGTATTTTATTATTATAATAGAAATACATGTGCTTCTGTATTATTAATATAAAATTTACCTTTAATAAAAATGTCTTATTTATTAATAAAAAGCAATCAAAAAAAAAAACACAAACCAACTTTTTGGCCCGCGCAGGTTTCGAACCCGTATCGTCTGGGTTCAAGCTCAGCACTCTGACCATTCGACCAGCCAGCTCACTTTTATTTGTAACAGATTATCTTTATAATTGGCACTACAAGTAATTACATCCTTGATCTGTTCTCCATCTGTTACTGAGCGAACAGTTACAGTAACTGGTGGCACAGTAGCGAGGACTGAACGCACATCCCACCAAGTATAAGTATCCACTCCATGTCCGTGGCTCCTAGCGTGCGCGTGCAGCGCGCGTAACAGCTGAACACGGCCATAATTTAATTCTTTTACAAAACAAAATTCCAAACATTTCAGAAAAAAACTTAACCATAGCCTACTATAATACTACCAGCCGAGCCATTTCGCGAAAAACCACCGAAAAAGTGAAGCTGGCAACAGCTTCAAACCCTGAACCATTTCATCGAACCACGTGTAAGTCCACGTGACGCAAACCCTGCCCAAATTAGCATTGAATAAAGCTGCTTTCTGTTCTGTGCACATGTTTGTACACGTGTCATTGTTTTGGTTCAGGGTTTACATGATTGGTCTGATTAACTTGGGCAAGGTATCAGCGTCCTCTGGCGGGAGACTTCATACATTAATCTCAAATAAACAGGCTTTTACTAGTATTATAGTAGGCTATGACTTAACATATATTTTTATTCCAGAAAAGTTCTACTCTTTTTTATCTTTTGTGCTCGTGATCGTGCACGAAAATAAATTTATGACCATGGAGGCACTATGAGAGTATGCAAACTGAAAGTAATTACAAAATATTAATCAAATTCGCAAAGAGAAATATTCAAAGAGAATTAAATTTAAAAAAGGTTGTTTAATGCGTCTAATTAATAGGAACAGATTTTACATTTCATGCAAAAAAAAGTTTACTTTACCATATTTAGAAAACACATACAATTTTAGGAAGTTAATTTTTTTTTATTTATTATTTCATCAATTATTTACGTAAGGATAGTTTTTATGTTGCGAAAAGTTGTATAATAGAAATGGATTACACAATTTTTTTTTCTTACAAGATCTTTTTTTCAAATATGGATTAACGATTTTCTTGGGAAAAATTAGTGGCATAAGATTTTGTCATGAAAGGCATTTTGTGTATTAACTGCTAAATTTCAGTATAAATCCCAGAAAAATAATATATACAGGCTCTAGTTGTATTCACTCCAAATTAGTCTACAATATAAAGTTACAGGAAATGGCAATATTCTAATTTGAGAAATGTATAATATACTTATAACGACGAGAATAAATTAATGCATAGCTGCCAACTATTCAGACTTTTTGGACTAGAAAAAATTAATTAAAATTTTTGTCTTATGTAATCTACTTATTACGGCGATTTGCGATTATAAAATTTATCCTGAAATTTTTGCGGTACAAAAAGTTAGAAGATGCTGGCAACTATGTTAACCCGGGAGAACGCGCGCTTACCCAGGGGATGAATGTTTTTAACTTTCTCACCAATAAAATTAAATTATAACAGTCACTTTATTTAGACGGAGACAATTCTTACAAATTTTGCGATAAAATAAGTTGAAGATTACTTTAAAAAAGTAGTGGTTACAATTGTAAAAACCATACGCACTCCGGGTCTTTTAGGCCCTGAGCGCGTCCTCTTGGGTTAATATAAGATGATGAAAATATGTAATGCCTTTGAGATTGAACTCCTAATTTTTATTTTCCTGTTGCAATTCAGAACACTGTAAAAAAATCTGTAAAGTTACTAAACTTTTTCAAAGAAACTGCGATTTCTAGAATTTTTCACTGTAAAAAACATATAGGTTAAATTTACGGCGAAATTTGCTAGTAGTTTTTGCCGTGAAAGTTGCAGTAAAATTAGATGAAATTAAAAAAAATTACATCAAATTTTACTGCAATTTTTTTCGGCAAAAACTGCCGGCAACATTGCTGCCAGCAGTTTTGTTACAGTGTAACGATAACAGCAAACATTCATGTAATCGAATCTGTTTCGTGATTTTTTGCTGTTACTGTTACATAAAAAATTCCTAGGGATTCGCATATAGGGATTCCTAGGAATCGCAGTTTCCTAGAAAAAGTTTAGTAACTTTAAAGATTTTTTTATAGTGTAACTAAATATTTGATTATGAAATAAAAACAATGTGAACTTAATGAAGTTTTTTTTTTAATAAATCAGAAGTTTACTTGAAACACATTCGTTGAGTAATTTCCATAACATTTATTCAGTTTCTTTTTTTTCCCCCAGCTGGTATTCTGTTAGCGGAATCCGAGAGCAAAAATTCTAGGTACGAATCTGGTCATTCCCTACCCAACAGTGATTTCATATCGAGTGCCGGCCATTCCTACAACAGGCCCCGGCCGCCCTTCAAAGTGCCACACAAGTCCTCGGGGACCAACACGACAGACGATCCGGTCAGTCGGACGTTTTCTCCTGCAGTCACTTCCAAAGTTCCTGTTCTCAATGATTCTTCTCACTCGCAAACTATTGGTGAGTATTGTCTTCTTAATATTTTTCATAATCTATAAAGTAAAGGTCACGAAATTCCAAAGAATGTGGAGGTATAACTCCCTATTCTCATAAATTTTGAATCCAACGGTCCGCCCATCAATACAATGACAAAGAATTTCAGGGCAAAATTTTTCGAAAAACATTGATTTCCACCAATAAAGTAGTATGGGGTAGATATTTTCAAATTCGATTTTCTATTAAAAATATCATGTAGTTGCTACAATTTTCACTAATATATATATTTTTATTGGAAAAATCTAAAAATTTTATTTGAATTTATCACAATTTTTTTAACTTATTATTAATTAAAAAATGAATTTTTTTGTGGAGATAAGTGGGAAAGGGAACGCTAACGAAGGATGCAAGTTTCGGTTTGTACAAATCTTGGCTGCTTTTCGGTGCGACATTACATAGCGATGGCAGTTTGACAATCAATTGCTAAAACAGCTCAACTTGATCACATGACAACAAAGAGAGGCAGGAGTACCGCAGACTGCAGTTTTCTTTAGCTGCGGGGAAAAGCATCTAACGTCATGACTAGTTAAATAGCGCCTTATCAACTAGTCGTCTTTATTTTTCCCATTCTAGACAAGAATTGTGCAATCAGATTGGTCTACAAATAACTCATCTACGCTTGATTGGTCTAAAAAAATTGATCTACCACTTGCTGGTCTAAGAATAACTTATATATTACGTGATTGGTTTTCAAATGATTTATCTATCATTAGATTAATTTGCGAATAACTCGTCTGTGATGTGAATGGACTATACTGAAATGATGATTTTTCACTAATCGCTAAGTAAAATAAAAATGCAGTAGGTAGATTGGTTTACAGGGTTTGTTTGGAGTCATACCCTTTCCTTACACATAAAGGATCGACAAATTACCGTATTTACTCGTGTATAACGCACACTTTTTTTTTTCAAAAAGATAGGGCAAAAATCCTAGGTGCGCGTTATACATGGAATATTTTTTACTGCTGGTAGTAATCACACGATATGCATGTGAATCAAAAAATATATTCAAAGAAGACGTTAAAACTCGGAAAATCTTACTTAATTGAAATATTACTGCATCTTTATTTCTCTCCTTTGCACTTTTTTATACAACAGCGCTAATAGCAATAATTTAAACACTAATTAGCAATTCTCATTACCGTCACTTACTTCACCCTCCCCCTCCCCCCATCATTCACTCCCTACACAAAGTCTTAAAATATATTTTCGCCTTGTTTTCTGGCCTAATGTAATGTTTGTTACCACTTTCTTAACTGAAATTCATTTGGTCATCCATTCACTTGCTTATCCAATTTACGATGCGCGTTATATACGAGATTTTAAATAATCACCCTTTTTTATTGTAAAGTACGGGTGTGCGTTAAACACACGTGCGCAGTATACTCGAGTAAATACGGTACTTTCTCTAGGGTAGTTGCAAATGATATCACAAATCAACTCATGGAGGCTACTTATGATTGATTTGCAGGATTTTTGCTTAGAAACGTGTCCTTTCTTTATATCTGACGGATTGAAAATTTAATTCCTCTAAAGTAATTGCAAATGACATCGCAAATCAACTTCGGGAGAGTACTTATGATCGGTTTGCAGGATTTCTGCTTGGAAACGTGTCCTTTCTTTATATTTGACGGATAGGAAATTTAATTCTTCTAAGGTAATTGCAAATGACATCACAAATCAACCGCGGGAGGGTACTTATGATCGGTTTCCAGGATTTCTGCTTGGAAACGTGTCCTTTCCTTATATCTGACAGATAGGAAATTTAAATCCTCTAAGGTAATTAATTGCAAATGACATCGCAAATCAACTTCAGGAGAGTACTTATGATCGGTTTGCAGGATTTCTGCTTGGAAACGTGTCCTTTCTTTATATCTAACGGATAGGAAATTTAATTCTTCTAAGGTAATTGCAAATGACATCACAAATCGGGAGGGTACTTATGATCGGTTTGCAAGATTTCTGCTTGGAAACGCGTCCTTATCTTATATCTGACGGATAGGAAATTAATTTCTCTAAGGTAATTGCAAATGACATCACAAATCAACTTCGGGATGGTACTTATGATTGGTTTGCAGGATTTCTGCTTGGAAACGTGTCTTTTCCTTATATCTGACGGATAGAAAATTTAATTGCTTTAGGGTAGTTGCAAATGATGACACAAATCATCCATTAAAGGGTAGCTGTGATTAGTAGCTGAGATCGTTGTGAACGTTGTCGGAAATCAGTCAGGTAGTAGTTATTGGCGGATGAGAAGTTCATCATCTGATTACAAGTACCCTAAAACACATAACTATTGTGTATAAAAAAGGTTTCGTTAAAACATACGTGGATTTTTTTATAGAAAACATCACTTTTTAATGTAACATTTTCAACAAAAACAAGTAAAGCAAAGAAATTTTTAATTCACACACGCACAGATCATTTTGCAGTGTATAATACGTTGTAAGAAAAATAATAGTCAAACTAAGAGATTGTTTTATTCTCATCAAGTATAGTTTTATAGGACCCATATTATAAGATCAAAACAGCTTTTTAAAAACACCATACAAATAAAGAAATGTGCAAAGCTTTTTGAAAGAACCTTGTCTTTCTTCATAATTAAGTCGTAAAAGACTTTGAAAGCTGGAGCAGGATTAAAAAGATATGGAAGAGAAAAGGACAAATTGAAGAATCAGTGAATAGGAAGACAAAAAGCATAAGCCAATCACATAAAAACATTACCCAATCAAGAAAAAAATAGAAATATAAGGGAAATATACAAAATAGGAGAGGAAATATGAAGTAAATTGAGTTACAAATACATAAATATGTATATGCAAATAAAAGTAAAGGAGAAAATAATTAAAAAAGCATACAAAATTAAAAACTGATATAAAAAATTAATAATAAATGTAAAATTATAAAATAAATGCAAATAGAATAAAAAATATAAAAAATTGGCAAAATAAATAATGCATGCAGATATAAAAATTATATATATAATATATAAAATTATTAATTGTATTACAATATATGAACTATTGAATTTAATAATAAATACCATATATATATATACTCTAAAAACTAAGAAATAGATACATTGTATGATTTTCCAAGTTTTTTAAGCTGCAGAGAGCATGATAGAGTTAGATTTATCATTAACAAGAACGCTCCGATTAAGACAAATAGCTAAACTTTCGAGAAAGTCAAATTTTGAGGTGCTATAGGCATTAAATATATTTTTGCATTTTGAAAATTAAAACTGTGTTAGAAATTTCTCTGTTATTTTATTAATGAGAGTGTTCTTTCAAGCGGAACCATCTCCTATTGGCTGCTCCTTCAATTTGTCCCTTTCCTTTACTTATGCTTTTAGTCTTGCCCATGCTTTCAAAGTAGTAGCACATACTTTTTGCGTCTGATGAAGAAAGACAAAGTTCTTTCGGAAGAGCTTGTGCATTTCTTGGTTTCTATGATGTTTTTAAGAAGTTCGTGATAAGAATATCTTATTATATCACGCCAGCTTATATCAACATTAAATGCTTCTATAGTATTCTTATAACTATTCCTCCTGCAGAAGCAAAAGTAAAATTATTCTTTGTTAGTATACCGCTCTAGATGTTTCAGAATTTAAAAAGTATAGGGTATTTACGTATTAACGCCACCGCAGCAGAAGTTGGGCTAAAGCGCCAATGAAGAGAAATCTTGTTCGCACACAATTATCTTTTGGATGCCTTTTTGCCTTGTTGTTTGCTGATTTTTGACGCCATTTTTTAGTGCTACGAAAATGCGTATTTGTGATTTGCCAAAAACAGAACAAGATGCAATTTTACTTTAAATCTATGTCAAACTCTATATCGGCCTATTTTCCTGAGAAATCAGATTGACTACTTTGTTTTTAAATAAAGTGTTTTGATTTTAAATAAAGTGTTATAATTTGTCGCAAAAATTTTGGGTGTAGATTGGCGATACATAAAAAATGCCAAATCTGTAGCTGCGGTGGCGTTAATACGTAAGTACCGAGTATAGTTGCTTACAATGGCTCATATAGATATTGGGTCAATTACATTTATGAAATTTCCTTGAAAAAATATGTATTAAATGTTGAAGACCAGATTTTCATATTAGTTTCACATTTACTCACAAGCTTTATAAGCAAAGTTTTCTCCGTAAATACTTGATTTACTCTCTAAGAAAATGGGAAAATGTGTTTCAAGATTTATTACGCATTAAAGACATACATTCATACTTTTTTTCTTCAACAGAAGAAAATATTGTAATCGAAATTTTTTTTCGACTTCCGGTTTTTGTCCGATTTAGAGATCAGAGATTCCGAAAAACATGTTTATTCAAAATTTTTGTCTGTCAGTCCGCATAAAACGTTCTGAAATTCCGATTTCTTTGAACCATTAACTGCTAGAATTATAAAAATTGACGTGGTGGTTACCTCAAAAATACAATGATCGTTAAGAAGTTTTTTAAAAAAATCGAAAGTTAATAGTATTTCTATTGGTATCAAATGGAATTTTTTAATATTTTGATTTATTGGGATTTTTTATTCATAATTTGACAGATTTCCCATTGTGTTTTCTTGTACCCAGTTCTAAACGTTTTAATACCTTTTGGATGCAGAAAAACACAATAGTAAACCTATCGATAAACCATTAATGTGCAGGTGGTTTGAAATTGCCTTTCAATATGCTAATCGAACACTCTAAATTATCCTAAAATTCCGGCAGTGAGATTTTCAAGAACAATAACTTGTGCAGATGCCGTCGTCTGGTCTATATCTAAGTAGCATGGAATGAAGCAATTTAAAATTTAAAGTTTATTACATCGTTAAAAAAAAAAACACACATGCTAATTTAGACGCCATTCTACCTATTATGACTCTTTCTATCCATGCTGCTCTATAAGTGATTGCTTATAAAATTTGTATGAAAACAATGAACGTAATTTACATTTTTTGACGATTTTACAATTTTTGACATTCAACACTAGATGGCAGCACTGAACTTGCAATTTTACTGAATGGCAGGAAAGCAAATATGAGGTGAAATGTAGTGCATATTGAAGCAATTTATATATTTTTCAAGGCACAACCTGTATACAGAGCTTTAGCACACTTATGCATAATTAGAAGTGTAGTATAATAATAATGTGCTTATAGTTATGAAGTAATAGCATAATGAATGCTAACAACAGCTCCTACGAAGTCCGCAAATGCACAAATTGCGCAGAAAGTTATTTTGCATTGTGTCAGTATTAGTCGAAGTTATTGGTATACCTTTTTAGAAAACAACCTAAAGGTACAATCGTTTGGTATACCTTTTTATACGTTCCTTTAAGGCTTTAATAATCATAGAATCAAGGATGACAGTGTCAAATGAAACGTTGATTCTAGAAAACATTAATGAAAAATAATTAAAAACATTTAATGGTTAAATTATAATCGTAATATGTTCCTTCTTCCATTGCTGTTCTAAGTCAAACAGATAGGTGGGATACGGTAGAAAGGCGAGATCTTGTCTCTTTCTGCAACGCTCTCGTCTGCCTTGCTTTTCGGTGCAAAATTTTCTCTTCTGCGGTACGACTTAGCTTTTCGGCCATCCTCTGATCTTTTCATTTCCCTCAAAATTGCCCCCACATTCAAAGCTCTAAGTTCAGTACCACCGTTTAGGCTCAAAAACACCCAGCCCCATTTCATCCAGTATGGTGAGTACTAGGTGTGCGGTAACAAATCACACAATTAACCCAATGTACAATAAACCACAAAGATTACCAACAAAGCACTTAATCTAAATAGCCGACCCGGGTACTTCTCTTAGTGTTTCGCCACTTTGCTGGCTAAAATTACGTTATGTACGCTAATGGGGCCTGGTGCATGTAAAATCCGTCGTGAGTGCAAAGTCCTCCAAGTTACCTGTGAATTATACCTGTGGAGGTGCCTTGCCAGATGAAGGTCTCGTCATCTGATCAAAGTTCTAAATTACGATACCAACTTAAGTAGCCATTTGCAGTACAAATGAAAGGATGTAACGCTAAGCAACAAGCGAAACAAAGTATGCTCAAACGAGAAGCAAGTAGGGGGAACTGGGGTACATTGATACATGGGGCACATTGATACACCCCCTCTACCGCTCACAGGGTCATTACAGGAAGTTTCACAACAGCTCCAAAAGATGATGCTAGTGTATTCAACTACATACAGAAAATCTTGGAATGATTCAGTAGTTTGGTGAAATGGGACGGGTGATTTATTGTTTTTGTTGTTCAAAAGTAAATATGAGTTGTACAATTGAAATGCTATTATACAACTGTTCCAGTATTTTCAACCAAAATGAATACTCTCCCTGGTAAGTACAGCTACTCTTTATCAGTTCTTCATTATTTATTGTTAGATATATTGTGAAGTGTTGGATTTGAGACTCATTTTATTCAAAATCGCTGTATGGGGCACATTGATACAGTCTATGACGGGGCACATTGATTCAGCCTAAATCCTTTAATAGTTCATATTTTCATTATCTTTTATTATTTTTTTTACCATACACTCCTTAATCCAACCTTTTTTTCACGAAAAATTTCTAATATTAGTTTTTTTTTTTTTTTTTTTTTTGAAGTGGAATAGCTCTAATTTCTTTATATTAGAACATTTTATAGTATTTTTGAAAACAGAAGACGTAGGAACTTACCCAGCATCTAGTGCTTGTAGAACTAATATAAAAGAAAAGGACGCCATTCTGGCAAATCTCGAATTTATATCGATTCTCCAGAGAAAAAAGTATTTTCGACATGCGAAATGTTAAGTAAGAGAAACAAACTGCAGAACAGAAAATGATACTTATATTATAAACAGAATTTTTAATATAATTATCCTTTATTTTCTGTTTATGAACCTATTTATAAACAGAAAAACTGGTAATTTTTTCATCTTTCATAAGAAAGAAGATAATGCTGGGGTTGAAGTGCTAGATATGACAAAGTTACCACAGTCAACAATCAGACAAGAAACAGCCAGAACATCAGATCATAATATATTTAATTTCGATTGCTTTAATATTGCTTAAAAATAAATTGTGGGTGATTTGAATTTTTATAAATAAATATAAAAGGGTTTTCTAATTCATTTTCTATGAAAAATATGCATTGGTATTATTTTGTCGTCATTTTTCTCAAACGTATCAATCTGCCCCGGGGATGGGGCACATTGATACAAATGACTTTTTTTGATTTTTTTAAAATTACATGCAAAAATACTATATAAAACAATGATTGTACATTTTTATAACATACTACACAAGTCTTGCTGTCACCTCATGGGAAAAAAACTTGAATTTTCTACTTTCTTGACACCAAAAAAAATCTTAGAAAAAAACTGTATCAATGTACCCCAGTTCCCCCTACTGCAGAAATGATGGCATGCGAAATGAAGAAATCAGGTTTATTGCCGGATTGCCGCTACGTGGCAATTAGGTGGTCACTCGCCCCGATAAAAGGTATCTAACCCGTTAAGCTGAGATAACTCGGCAGGTAGGGGACTGGTCATCGGTTAGAAAGGAAGAAAAGTCAAACAGATGGGTTTACTTACTTATTTATCTTTGGGGGGGGGGTGTTATTGTTGCTGTTTTGCCAGCTTAATGATTTTGAAATCAAATTGCTGTTACTTTCAATACTAACATTCTTCTTCTTCTTCTTCTTCCTTTTTTTCTTCTTGTAGTGCCAAATGCTTTAGTTGGAGAATTCACTATAGATGAAAATTTCACTGACGATTTGAAAGACAATAGTTCAAACGGTTACCAGTCCCTAGCAAAATACATCGAGAGAGAAGTAAGTAATAACTGGATTTTTGCTATTTCTATGTGTGCTATATATTAATAATTACATGTAAAAATAGATAAATAAATAAACAACTTGTAGTGTTTTCTTCTATTGGTGAATAAAAGTTTTTATTTTTTTTTCTTCCCCTAGCTCCATAGTATTTTTAAAAGAAATGGCGGCGTTTTTGAAGCACTAAGAATATTGAGTTTTAGGTAAGTACATTTTAACATTAGTATTGATGTTTTCTTTGATAAATTAAGATTTAACATTTTCTTATAAACTTTATTGTATATAAATGGTATATGTCTGAAAATTGCATTCAACTGAACTTGCTTATAGGAGAATTCACAGAAACGGCGCAATCATCGGGCAAATTCCAGTGGCATTTGGCTTCTAGAGACTCCCAAGCACAATTTGAAATATATTCCCTTTGTGTTAAGGCCCCACACTAGGCATAGAAAAAGACCCGGATAATAATGTAAAGTCTATGAGAGCATTCTTTTCAAATATCTCGCACAAATTTTAATATTTTTTACATGCTTTTTTTTTTTTTTTTTTTTTTTCATAGAATAGCTGAGGGCGATCTACAACTGGCCTAGTTTTTACTTTTTCGATTTTGCTTATATGATAGTTTCAGTTTCTGTACCGGTTTAAACCGGTTTTTAAATTTAAAGTAATTAAAAAAAAATCTGAAACCAAATTTGAAAAAGTAAAAACTAGGCCGGTTGTGGATCGTCCTCGGCTATCCTATACAAAAAAATCATGTAAAAATATTAAAATTTGAGCGAGATATCTGAAAAGAACGCTGCCAATAGACTTTACATTATAATCCGGGTCTTTTTCTGTGACTAGTGTTGCGCCTTAAATAATAATATTTTTTGCTCTAATTTTACATTTTGCCGTTGCTTCGAGAGAAAAAGATAATTTTATTTCATACTACCAAAGTTATTGGGGGAAATTATTATTTTTAACTCCTTTTATTCTTTAAACTCCCTTTTTCTTAAATGAGAATTTTTTTTTTTCAAAATGTTTTTTAAATTGATGGTTATTTAGTATTTTATGCGCTAAAAATTGATGAGCTTTGAATAAGATTTTAATACTTCAGATAAAATTTGACATATATTTTGACAACCAAGAAAAAAAAGACATTCTTTAAAAAACATATACAGAAAAAAAACTTAACTAGTTGGATGTGCCAATCCCAAAACTTTCTTCTATCTCATACGTACATTTTAATATTTTTTAAAAATAGTTACTCATTTTAATGTTTTAATAATTTTAATTCAATACCATACGAACTTTAGTTTTCATCTTAAGATTTCTGCTTCAATCAATTAATCGGAGTAAAAACGAATTTCCCTCCCTACACGAGCCGATGAACAATAGAATGATAGGCATATTTTTTTTTAATTCAGGGTGGACCTATTTGCCTTACTAAAAAATATATACAAAAATTTTAGTTCAGTTCTAGGACTAACTTCATAGACTTTTAGGTGGTGCAATATTGAAAATGGCATTAAATTGGCTATTGCAACGCCCCTTTCCGGCGGATTTTTTTTTCAAATTCAGGGAGGACCAACTAGCCATAGCCATACACTTACACAAAAAATTTGGTTCAATTTGTTGTATAAATTCATATACTTTTCGTCGGTACAATATTGAAATGGCATAAAAATCGCGATTGCAGCGCCCCCCTCTGGCGGATTTTTTTCAAATTCAGGGAGGACCAATTAGCCATAGCCATAACCACAAAAAATTTGGTTCAATTCGATACATAATTTCATATACTTTTGGCCGGTACAATATTGAAAATGGGCCAAAAATCGCGATTGCAGCGCCCCCTTCGGGCGGATGTTTTTCAAAAAGTAAAAATATTAATTTACTGAAAAGATATTTTTAATATGTGAATGCATTATGCACTTAAAGACTTAAGAGGGGCGTGAGGAATTCAGTAGTTGATTGATTAATAGCCTCAGCTTTAGACATAAAGCGTCATTTCAGATTTTGTTTGGAGGGGCAAATTTCTTTCTATAGATATAGTGAATAAAATTTCTTGCTGCTTAATTTTTTTTTTTAGTACTTCTTATTGATATATATTTTCGAAGGAATATTTTTTATTTTATAATTTATGTTCATGGAACTATTAGGGAGAAAAATGAATGGACATATTCAGTTAATAATGAGAAAGTAAAGGAGCTAAAACTAATAAAGTCTGAAACTCACACTTCCAAAAAAAAAAAAAAATGTTGATTTTAGTACATAATATTGGCACTCCATCCTCCAATGAGATACTGCAAAATCAACAATAATATACCGTAAAATAAGCAGTAACATACTGCCAACTTTTAAGCATTTTTGCTACCACTAAAATTGTACAGAGATTTTCCATATTTTTAATCATAAGATTTCGCCGATTAAATAAGACAATATTTTTTATAAAATTTTTGTTGAAGGAAAAATGCGTAAAAGTTTGCAGCTATGGCAGTAATATATGGTACATTACTAATATACTTATACTACTGCTTATTTACGTTTATTAATTTGATTTTACGATACAATACTGGTTCCCTAGCTGCATGTATTTTGCCGTAAAGTCAACTTTTTGTGTGTGTGTGTATGTATGTACTTCTCCTGTATCGTTGCATTCTGTCTTTACTAAATAGCGCCTTTGAACCCATACCAGAATTTCTTTCTCAAAATCTTCGATTCTCACTTAGAGGTTGTTCATAAATGATGTCACACTTTTTTTCAATATTTTTGAGCCCCCACCCCTCCCCTCTTTATCACAAAGTGTCACCTCACTGTACTCCGCTCCCCCTTGTCACATGTCACGCTATATTACGTATACATATACTTGCACTTCAGAAAAAAAGCACAATTGTGATCATATTTTAAATTTTATTTTTGAACTTTGTATGCTTTCATGACTTTTGTGATAATAAATGTATAAATGTAATGTGTGTGTATAAATGATTTGTGAACTTATTTTATGAAATAAGATTCAGGTTTACAACAAAAACTATAATTATTACACTATAGTAATGCAATATTAATATGATAGAGCAGTTGAAAACAGTAGTATTTTTGAATATGAAATGGAATTTTATAGTGCATTTGGCTTTAAATTTTATCTTTACTTTATGAACACAAAAATGCTTTAATTTCAAAATAACTTCAAAATTTAATCTACTGTTTTTTAATGTTTTTAATTTAACCAAAATGTATAATGTCACATTTCTTCTTACCCCCCTCCCACCCCCCTTGTCACAAACTGTCACACTTTTACAACCCTCCCCCCTCCCTCCCCCTTCTAAGCGTGACATCATTTATGGACGGCCCCTTAGAAAAGTTTACCTGCATTAGATATATATATACATATTGTGCTTAATAAAGAGCTAATAAATATGTTGAACTAATGCATGTATATCCGAAGTTCCTACTGAAATCGTGTTGCTTCAGCTTATCTTCCGTCTAAGGTGTTAAATAATAATAACAGTATTTAATGTTTTAACCGTATTACTTTTCACTATTATGCTTAGTATATTTCTATTTTTTTTTTTTCCAGTCCAGGTAGCATAAAAATAAAATTCGTCACAATATGGGCTTCCGACCGCAGTGTTATTCTATCTACAAAAGCAGAGGAAATTTTCAAGTCTTTCTTAAGGAAGAATCGGAATTCATTGCTTGCTTATCCGGTCAACTTGGACAGCGTTCATTTTATAGGTAAATGTGCAAAGTTTTCTTTCAAGATATTGTGCCTTTCATAATATTCACAAACGTAATTTCTTTAAAAAAAAAAACAGTAATAATAAATTGAAAGTAATTACACATAAATTTCCCTTTATTTCTGTATTAAATAAATTGTTGATATGGTATTAATAAAGAAAATTATATTAATTAGTATACAGGGAAATATTCTGATTGCTTAATATTGTCATTGAATGTATAATAATTTTTTATTTTATTTTAAATTCTGCTAATGCATGCGAATAATATGCATATTAATATATGATATTTTATATGTATGTGTATCTCTATTTTTAACTCTATTTGCATATCTGTGAATATGTCTATCTCTCTATTTCCCTTTATATATCCATATATATATATTTGCTGCATTATCTATTATTATTATATTAACTATATTATTTAACATTCTGTCTATTTAAATCTATCTACTTGTCTATATTTATTTTTTTTCTTATTTTCTCCATTACCCAAAAAATTTCATTGTCACTGACAACTGGATATGAATTAGATTTTTCGATTCCTTTGTTATTCCAATATTTTTCATTTGGGGATTTATTTTCAAAAATACGTTTATTACTATTATTATTATTATTATAGATGTTTTTGACGAATGCAGAGTTCAAAAAGGTGGTTGCTCCTTCAAGTGCATCTGGGACTATAACACTGTGTCAAAAACGTGTGCATGTAGCGAAAACATGGTCTTACTAGCGGATGGAAAGTCATGTGGGCCTAAATCTTCAACAAGTAGTATATTCAGTTAATTTCAAATCTGTTGAAATATAATAATAACTTACTTTTTTAATGTATTATCCTCCTCAGTCCTAAGACAAATACTATGAGGGACCCAAAAAACCTTTATTGTTTTAAAAATGTTTAAAATTACTATAAAACATCTCCAAAGATGAATCAGTCTATATATCAATGCTTATGATATGCATGTATTTATTAAAAATGTCAAAAAGTGATTTTAACAATTATAGAAGCATTTAAATTTATTTAAAGGTTGTTCTTTAGTGTCTCCTACAGGCGACATCAGGACTGGGGAGGTTTTAGTAACAGAAATTAAAACATACATTATGTTTATTTAATTATGCATATCCTAAGTGAATTTCTTTGTTTAAATAAGTTTTATTTCTTTACCGTATTTACTCGTGTATAACGCGCACTTTAAAAAAAAAAAAAAAATTAGAGCAAAACTTGTAGGTGCACGTTTTACACGGAATATAATTTTTTACTGCTGTATGTATCACACAATACATATATGAATCAAAAAATGTATCCAAAGAAGACATAATCACTTGGAAAATTTTATTTAATTGAAATATTACTGCATCATTATCTCACACCTTGCCCTTTTTTATGCATTAACATTATATAAACGCTAATTAACCATTCTCAGTGCCGTCACTCACTCCTACACACCCCCCCCCCCCCCCGTCATTCGCTCCATACCCGAAGTCTAAAAATGTATTTTTGCCTTGTTTTCTGGCCAGATCTAATGTTAATTTCGACTATCTTAACTGAAATTCATTTAGTCATTGAATTCATTTGCATATCGAATTTACGGTGCGCGTTATATACGAGATTTTAAAAAATCACCATTTTTTCTTATAAAGTACGGGGTGCGCGTTATACACGAGTAAATACGGTATTTATTAAAATGAAAATCTAGATTTGTTACAAAGAAATCAGACGTAAATATTAAAGAAATAAAAGCTTAAGAATAATTCTAATACATTTTCGTATCTGAAATACCATTCCTGAAAATGTTTTCTTACTTAAACATAACTTTGACAGGCAGATTTAGAATCATTGCATTTGCAATGCTATTAACGATTACAGCTCCAATAAAGTATTATATTTGTGTTGAAGCGGCGTCAGCCTCTTAAATTTTACATGCTATTAACAGTCACAGCCCAGTTATTTTCAGCCATTCTAAAAAAATTTATTTCCATTTTTTTATGACATACGAGTAACATAGATATTAATGGGTATAAAACTAATGTGGATATCCAAAATAATATGGATCCATAGCAGAAAGAACTAAAAGTTTCATGTTTTTGATTTGAAAATACTAAGACATTTTGAAAGAATGCTATTTTCTTGAAGTCAAAAAAAAAAAAAAAAAAAAAAAAAAAAAAAAAAAAAAAAAAAAAATTCATTGAAATTATAGTCCAAGAGCCAAACAGCACAAAAATCTAAGGTATGAAGCACAAGAAAAATACCTTTTATTTTATAGAAGAGTAATAATAGGAGAATCTAATGATCCATGTCTACCGGAAGTGAAGTGGTGCATAAGCCAAAAAATAATACCACCAGTGTTTACTCGTAAGTTTAACATCGTATTTGCCATACAATCAAAGGTATGAAATGATTGTACTGTAAACACAATGATAAGCCTACGAGTAAACCACTAGTGGTATTAATTTTTGCTTTATGCATCTATTCACTTCCAGCAGACATGGATCATTAGATTCCTGTATTACTATTCTTCCATAAATGAAAGATTTCTTTCTTCTGTTCGATACCTTATATTTTCGTGCTGTCGGCTCTTGAACTATTATGTTCGAAAAAAAAATAAATATTTTTTTTTATAAAAAAAATCGTTATCTTGTTTCTTAATCTGTGGATAGTGGAGAATGCAAAGTATAAATATTTTAATAAAACAAGAAACTAATTAAATCACTTGTTTGCTGACATAAAGTCGGAATGCTTCATATTAAAAATATAGAAATGTACTGGATTGCAAAATCGAAAATGTTTACCAATTAGATAAATTTATAAATTAATATTTATCAAAAATTTTCATCATTTGTTTATTTTGCATTATTCAGTTTATAATATAGGATTTTACTTATAGTATATTTCATATGATTTTAATTTATTTTGTAGGTGCATTTGAAACTACAACAGCTAAATCCACCAACACTCCAACCATATTTACTGATCAGCCATTGATAAAAGAATCTCCAGATACTACTGAAGAACAAGATAAAGCTATTACTACTACTACAATAATTCCAACTATTGTAACCAAAGCAATAATTTCCATTACAGAACTTTTTCATAACTTAACATCTACTGAAATTTCTCCTTACGTAACTGAAAGTACCATTCATTTGAAAAATCATTCTACAATAGTAAGTGAATATTCTCCGTCCGATTTCAGGACTTCAACAAATCCATACACGCCTGAAGAATCTACAACTGAAAGGACTGCTAATACTGTTCATATTCCGAAAATACTGAACGAAACAACTATTGAAACCACTACAGTAACAGAAAACACAGTTAATGAAAATACAGAAAATGACAATATTTTTAAAGGAACCGATATAACTGATGAAAATATTCATTCTAATGTGTCATTAACAACTTCAGAATCCACATTAGAGCATGAGACAACTGTAACATATACTCCAAAGCCTGAAGCAACTTCAATCTCCACAGCAGAGCACGATACAACTTCATCATCCATATCAGAGATTCAGACAACAGTAACTTCCGTATCAGAACATGAGACAACTTTAATTTCTATATCAGAGCATGAAACAACAATATCATCTTTAGTCACGAATGTAAATGATTCAGTTGATATCTCGGAACAGCCTACCTCGATACCAGGCAACATAGATTCACATCCTGAAACAACTACAAATATATCGCCTCATACAGAACATGTTACAACTCAACAAGACCTAACTACAATAGGGTATCACATAAAGGAAGAAACTACTGAAATGTACACTTTTGAAGACAATACCAAATTTGAAATAAATTCAGAATTCGATACCACTACAGAACAGCCGGCGGCATCCGTTACCGACGCTGAAGTAACAACTAACCATTTTTTTCCAAACCCCATTACAGAATTAGCTACAACTGAAGTGACGCTTTCACCTGCACTAGACTTGTCAAAAAATACTTCGGAAGTGAATGAATTTAATACAACAGATATAACGAATGTATCTCACGCAGTAAATGCATCTGATACAATTGAGACAACTACTGTCACAGAAGATTTACAAACTACTGCAATGAATTCTGAAGACGAAAATGTTACTGGCACAATGGAATTTATAAATGTGACTGAAATACCAAATGAAGAATTTCTAAATAATAATCATACTAATTTTACTTCACCGGGTGATAGTTTAGATGAAACAAGCTTTAAAAATCCAGATGCAGTGGAATCTTTTGTAACTACAACCTTCGGACCTTTAACTACCCCACCTCACTTTAACAGATCTCCTGAAGTTAGATCTTTTGACGAAGATGAAGAAAATGAAACAACAACTCAAAATATTAATTTAAACAGCACTCATAATTTTACAAATGATTTTTCTCCTGAAACAGATGAACAAATAAATAAAAATGATACAGTGTTAAACCTTGACTCTATTACAACTTCTTCTTCTACTACCGAAAAATCTACTAAAATTACGCTAGTTGAAATTACAACTGAAGAACCGGAAATTTACGAAACAACAACACATTTTGTTAATTCTGAAAATAAACCTCTAAAGAGTACAGAAAAAAATTTAATTGAAACAACCGTAATTCCTAAATTCATTTCAGAAGATACCGAAACAACAATGAATATGGGAGAAACTTCAGAGATCACTACAGAAATCTCTCATGCAAATAAAAGTCCTAATGTTATGAATGGTATGCTCGACACAACTACGACAATGCTTGGAAGTGAAACTACCACAATTGCATCAACTGGAAGTGATATAACCACAAATCTACCAGTTGAAACTGAAACTCCTAATACAATAATAAGAACAGGCAATAGCACTGAGGCAGACCTTTCTACTTTGGAAAACAATACTGAAATTAATACACCTCCAACATTCGCTGTTACTATTGAAAATGGTACTACATATACATCAAATGATTCTGAAACAACCGAACATTTACATTATGATAAAGAAAATACTTCAACACGTTCATATAATGAAAGTACAATACCAGATATTGTAGAAACAACACTTCCAAATACCGAAAGTAGTATTCATACAATTATTGTTGAAAATAGTACAGACGAGAAAATTTTTAATTCTTCTACAGCTCTAAATAACACGAGTGACGAATTTCTTTTATCTACAACTCTAGAACCGATGAACATATCTGATGATTTAACAACACTTGAAGATGTTAATACGCTTGACGATTCGGATTTAACATCGCTGGAAACTAGCAATTTTTCCATTTCTAATACGGAACTTCCGAATAACGTAACGCCCACTCTATCTCCAGATTCAAACGAAACACTTACCTTAGATACCGTACCAGATTACACCTTGCCCACACCACCGTATCCTAACGTGAGTGAATTCGAAGTAACAACTGAATCTATTTATGGTACAGAGACTACATTTACTTTTGCTGAATATGATAATGAAACGTTGCTTCCTTTTGATATGGATTCCAATTTTACCAATACGTCTGACATGCCGTTTGAAAGTTCTTTTCTGGAGATAAACTCAACTCTAATTGCTGGATCAAATGAATCACTAGAAAACAGTACTTATTTTGGTGAATTTGAGAATTTCACCACAGAAGGTTATGATGCAGCAAATGAAACCACTACTAATGCAAGTACAGGAATTGAATGTCGTGAAGGTAAGCTAATATCAAACATTTTGAATCTCTATTACCTACTATTATCTATAATTATCTACTTACATCAAAGACAACTTTTATAACTTTCTAGCGTCTGAGATTCTCTTTTTTATATCTTAAAATTCCTATTTTTAAATATTTATCTGTTTAAATTTCTTATCTTTTTAGTGACTATTGTATTTTATTTTTTACTTATTAACAGTAATTTAACCTTTCTTGAAATATTATGTCTTTTAAAAAACATTCTTATGATACTCATGGTCAGAGAGAGCCTGAGAGTCGAGGTAGTAATTCGAATGTGAACTCTTATGTGTGGTATTAGAAAATAAACTTGTTAACTAATAATTCTTTAAAAAGTTATTATTAAATGCTTGTTAAAATTTTAATGATCATTATATTAATAAAATATGGGGGGGATGACGTCTGAGGTCAAAAACTTCGCAATCGCACGAACCTAGAGTCCTACCTTCCTGCCTCGGCAACGTAAATCGTGACGTGTTAAGAACACTCCGATCTTATTCAGAAAACGACCATCAAATTTGACTTATTTTCTATTTTTAACGAAAATTTGTTCGAGCAAGCATAGAGTAGTAGTACGAGAATAGAATGCTCAGGGTGTCGAAATGATTAAGACTCAACTATAGGGGGTTTTATTTTATTGTTGTCTTGTTTGACACCATTCTCTGCTGTGTATCCGATTACGCAAAACCCTTGGACTCGTGTGAAGAGAAAGTATAAGATTAAGAAAAAATGTTACATTTTACATACTACATTCTATTTGGTATAAATTTAAATTTATTTAAATGTCTGGTATTTCATGCAAATGTATATTATACATTCTGTTATATTTTCCATCCTTGTGAAGAGTGGGTATTGCACGAAAACAATTTTTCCGGGGGGAGGGGAAGAGGGTTATACCCTAAAAAGTTTCTGGCCCGCCCCACTTCAACCCAGATATATATATATTTTTTTAAATTCTATAATCTGTTGTTTGCTTCTGCTCATTTCTGCCGCAGTAGATCACAAAATGCACGAGCTTTACTTTTTGAAATTATGGCGGAATTGCAGGTGCTAGAAAATTAAAAATAACAACAGAAATTTTAATAGCTTGAACCAGAATCGGGTAGTAATAATTAAACAAATACGGCAATAGCTTTATATTACCGCCTTGGTGCACGTAGTAATGTATGCCATATTACAGATAACGTGAAATATTTAACTGTTATTAATAACTGTATTTATCTCGAATATCAACAAAAATAAAATATACTTTAAAAATATATGGATGTTTATTCAACAAGTTTTTTCTGAGCTAGCAATATTATCTATAGAATTTATTTATTTTCTTAATACTTTTATTAAATCGATAGTCTTTATGACCATTAGAATTGAAATTTATAACAAGATCATTTTTTTTCCTTTGGAAAAATAAATAAGATGCATAAGTTCATCTTCTCAAGCATTATATTTTATCTGTTTTTTTCAGACCAGTTTCTTTGTGAACCTTTAAATACATGCATAAATGATACCTTTATGTGTGATGGAATACCAGACTGTCCAGATGGTAGAGACGAATTTCATTGTAAGTACATACTTTATATATTTTTACACTACTTTTAATACTTATGTACTATACGACCCTTGCAAATGTTCATACATCAATACCGAAACATTTCAGCACATGGCCTAGGCGAGTTTTTTAAAACTTAGCACAATTTTGACTTCAGAAAATAAGATTTCTTGCCAAATGATATAAACAATTATGTAAACAAAACTTATGAACGTTTAGTTTTGTTTGATAAGAAAATATAATCTCACACATAATATAATAGCGGAAAATATATTAATTGCCGCATCACAGAAATGAATTTTATGTGTTCTTTCTAATCATAATGTTTTCATTGTACTTAATGTACAATAAAATCAATTTAATATACTTTTAAATGCAATTTTAATTATATCTGAGTATATTAAAATCACAAACATTGCAGTTTTATAATTCAAATTTAGCAATGAATTATTATGTACAATATTATTATTTAATATATTATGTTAGTACCCATACATATATATTTTTTCCATGATATACTTGCTAACTAATGTTTAAAAAGCACAGATGTCATATGCGCACCAGGGTACCTAACTGACGCAAAAATGTAATTATTTTGCATGACATGATAACCTGGCTATTATTGTTTATTTATTAATGATACAAATTTATTATTCCGTTGACCAATTTTGCAAAATTATATAAATCGCCAAACTACTTGCCAAATTATACGAATTGATAGAGCTTTTATTTTAACAACGTAAAAACAAATAAATTAGTATAAAATTAATAAAAATATAGATAAAACGTCGAAATAAGAATCGCTTGATAACGTACCAGACGTGTATAACATATTTTATCACAAGTGAATATCACATTTATGACTAGAAATTTTTGTCATTTAATCTTATAATTTGGCGATAGTTTTTTGATGGACAAGATAATCAAGTAGTACCTTATTAATAAATTGTTTATTTACCTATTTTTTAAAAGTTATATAAATTGTTTTGTTCTATGGTTATTTGTGCCATCTTAGAAATTCTCCTTCTTGGAGTGATTATCAAACATTGGCGCGATTTTATATACACTTATATCGACATATGCATATCATATATACATATGTAAGCCAATGTTATATATCCACATATATATATACATACATATATGCATAAACGCTCATAAATATATATACACTTATACACAAACATACATACAGGGTGGTTAGTTATTAACGTCAGGTGTTCAGAGTCCTCTAGCGAGTAAAGTTTTGGTCAAAACATAACCAAATTTGATCAGCATACATAATAGACCATGGAATTTCGAATTCTTAAAAAAAATTAAATAAAAAGTTTTAAAAATCGCCACTAGGGGCAATTTTAGCGTTGTTTATCGACTAAAATGCATTAATTTGCATAAAATCAGTTGTGTATAGCAATCATGAGTATAAAAGGAAAGGCTGGGAGAGTTCTCATCATTATCAACTCTCACCATACTTTACTAGTCAAGCTGTGTTATCAGCAGAACGAGAATTGCAATGACATAGCTGCCAACTTCTACGCTTTTTTACAGCCAAACAAACCCATTCGAACCAGAAATTTCATTTTACAAGTTAAAAGAGTATGCAGTATTACAAATCATGAAATAAATTCAGTACGTATATTATTTAATAAATTTTCTGGTTAGAAACGCGTTTTTCTCATTTAAAAAGGCGTAGAAGTTGGCAGCTCTGCAATGATGCTTGTCCTGAATTTCACCGATTACAGAATTTGCCAAAAGAACCGATGAGAATAACAAATTTACAAAAAAGGATTCATCGATTTGAAACTATGCTGCAAGGACGCAAAGTGACCTGTCAATAACAAGTTGACGAAGTTGTAACTGCTATTGTCGAACAAGATATGAAAAATGTGCAGGTACCATCAGCGCTCGGGCAGTATTCCAGCAGTATAAAATTGATCTGTACTGTATTTTTTGCCATTTAATCATTCAACATTTAGACTAATACATTTTTGGTGCGCCAAAATTGCTGATTTTATGCAAATTAAATGCATTTTTGTCGCATTTCAGCTAAAATTGCCCCTAGTGGCGATTTTTTAAACTTTTTATTTTCTTTAATTTTTTTTTTTTTTTTTTTTTTTTTAAGAATTTGAAATCTCATGGTCTACTATGTATTCTGATCAAATTTGGTTATGTTTCGCCCAAAACTTTACTCGCTAGAGGGCTCTGAACACCTGACGTTAATAACTAACCACCCTGTATATATGTATCGCTCCAAAGAAAGTCACCTTGGCGAAGGAGATAGTTCTAAGAATTAACCAATTTATTAATTAATCTTTTTTTATTTATTGTTATTTCCATTTTAAAATAATATAAAATAATTTTAAAATATACGAGTAACTGATATTCAAAAAGGATTTTTTTCCAAATTGGCGTCAAAAAACCTTTGCGCCAAACCCCGGTGCGTATATGACATTTGTGCCGTTTTCAAATTAATTTGGTACCTATGTTAACAGAACACATATGATAAATCACCAAATACTGTTGAATTTAAAATAATTTTGCTTTCATTTTGAAAATCTTGACAAAATAACTACCTGATAATAATTCGCCGCTATTTTTCGGTTAGCCAGGCACCAGTGTTATATATAAATGCATTATATGTCCATATACACATATATTATTTACATATATGTGCATATATGTATATATATACAATATATGTATATATTTATACATATATATACGCATAATACATATGCATGTATGTACATATATCACTGGCGCCCGGTTAACCAAAAGTACCTAATCGCCAAAGATCAATTGAATTTATTTGCTTCTCCAAAAAAAAAGGTTACTGTTTTTTAAATATTTATTTCCAAATTATAGGCTTTTTATTGCCTAATTTTATTCTTAAAATTGATACTTCTTTGTTATAGGAATCTTGGCGAGCGAAATGAAACAGCATGTCTAAATTCAGTGAAAAAAAATAAAACGCCACCGCAGCAGAAGTTGCGCTAATGCGCCGATAAAGAGCAATCTTGTTGTTCGAACGCGCACAAAAAAAAAAAAAAAAAAAAAAAAAAAAAATATGGCGTCAAAAAATGAGCAAAAAAATAAATAAATAAATAAATAAACAAGATGAATGTAGATTCTACCATTGCAGAATTCAGTTTCGCCTCCGATTAGAAAAAAAAATCGATAGAAGTTTTTTAGAAGGGGGACCCCGTTTAGATTGCAATGAACTAACTTCATTTTTCTTGTGTTTATCAATATAATAGCAAACAGAATGGCGTGAAATACCCAATTGAATAGCAATTTCTCTCTGAGACATTGGAATTGCGGAATAATAAAGAGATACAATTTGACGTGCTACTTCTTCATTGACTAGATTCATCAAAAACGGATTTTTTCTTTAGTTTAAACGCTTTTTTATAGACTCTGAGTAAAAGGAAATGCAATTTAACAATAAAACGAATGGAATCCCGTCGAATTCGACGAATGAAATGTTTAAAAGACCCGATCGATTTGGTTTAAAAAAAAGCAAAAGTAATTACATTATTGAATCAATATATAATAACTATATTTACAAAGTAAATGTCAAATTTGCCAGTTACAATTTTTCATTCATATATTCGCACATCTACAGTTAAAATTGTAATATGAGTGCCGGCGAAATTCAGAAATTTTATTTTATATGCACTCACAGAAAAATAGCTTTATTTAAAAAAAAAGAAAATAATAATAATATCGGGTACTACTAGGTTATCCCATCGACCAAAAAATTATCGCCAAACTATAAGATTAAATGCCAATAATGGATGATCGTGAATGTCACATTCAATGACATTAAATACGATTCATGTGTTTAAAATGTCATTAAGTGATTTTTATTAATATTTTTATTAATATTCTACTAATTATTTATTTTTTCGTTATTTAAAATAAAAATTATGTCAATATGTATAGTTTGGCTATTAATGTGGCAATTTGTATAATTTGGCAAAATTGGTCGACGGGATAACAGAGTAGTACCTAATATCGTTATGAGTAAAAATACAATGTTTTAAATAGTGACGTCATTTTCTCTTCAAATGTTCTTTAAAAGTTACTGTTTATGAAAAAGGCCTCCATAATAATATTGTAATTCCCTTTTATCTCGTTGCTGAATGACATAATTTTCCTCATTTGAAATTTCTCTTATTTTGATTTAGACATTAATTTTTATCATAAATTATTTTCTGTCATTTTATTTACATTATTAATATTATTTCTCAGTAAATATATATTTTTTTAACTTAATTAGTGCATAATTATACGCAATCATTTTAGAAAATAAATTTTTATTATCGAGAGAAAAGCTAAACTGTGTTGCCACCATTTTGAAGAAATGTCATGAAAAAGCTTTTAAAATTAAAAATAAAATATAAAAATGGAAATAAATTAAAAAATAATTAAAATGGGCACAACTACAAATAAATAGCTTTCATTTAAAAAAATAATTATCAAAATCGGTTGACTAGAAAATTCAGGGCTGATGACACGACATTTTTAGCTTGTCTGAAAGAAATAGCATCGGATGCTAATAAAGCACTAAAAAATGAGAAAAAAATAGCACTAAAAAAGCACGAACAACAAGATCTTTATTGGCACATAAGCGGAACTTCTGTGCTGCTGTGGCGTTGTTACGTCAGTACCAAATTTCTAAAAGCACTTTCTGGTATCCTACATTTACATTTTATTGGCAACATTGAATTTTTATAATTTTATGAAATTAAATATCTATTAGTGTGTCATATTCACGAACAATTTGTATTATATTTATATGATTTATTAGATGCGGTTTTGTTTAGTTTATACGTAAATAAGTTGTATAACTTTCTTTATTCGCCATTTCACTTTCGTCATTGTTTAATAACATTTGGCGCAAAAAATTTATTGACTTGTGCCAAGACTCTTAAAACAAAGAAGTACCTTAAAATTTTCAGTTTTTCAGTGATAGCAGATTTCACATATGTTCTGTGGAAGCAGCAATGAATTTAAAGGTAACCTTCCGTAATCATAAACACTACAAATTTGGCGCATTACGGTATAATTTGGCGAGATATTGCAACCTCGTAATCAAAAATAATTCTTCAGACAAACCTTGAATAAATCTTCTTGTAGGAATGTCAAAAGTACATGAAATTTGATAATGCAGCCGTCACTAAAATGTATGTGCTTTCAGCCCATGGAACAAAAAATATCATTGGCTGCCTCAATCTTGTAAAAATTTTAAAGGCACGTGAAACTGTATGAGATCATTATAAGGTCGATTATCATTAATTTTAAACTTCTTGAAATTCTTTTAATTAGAAAGCTTATTTTCACGTCGCATTTCTAGATAGTTTTCATAAGACATAATAGATAATAAGAAATTTATCAAGGCAATCAAACAACTTCTGCTTACGAACTTCCTGGACAACACAGTTTTTCTCTGCATGCCAGTACAACTGACCTATCCGGATGAAATACGCCTATTCAGCATGAAATTTGATTACGGAATATACCTAAAAATGCAAAATGATAGTAAATATTACCTGAAAAAATGTCATGCTATGTTTTTATAAGCAAAAGAAAAATCGATGTTATTATCTGTTATCATATTTTTTTCAGTAAATTTAATTTTTTTCCACAATTATATCGGCTTATTAATTTTAATGTTATTCCAGATAATGAATATTACGCTGGATTTTGTCATTTTTTACGATCACATCGATTAAGGAAAATTCTTCCAAATGGATTCAAAGGCATTTAAACATGTCTTACGTTTTCGTATTTTTTTATTTTCAGATATCGCTACAATGAATAAAAAAGCGTTATTTATTAAATCTTTTTTTTTTTCCTCTGCAGGTAAAGATACTTGCTACTCTAACTTCATGTGTCCAAATTCCAGCACTTGCATCATGAGTGAAGTACGTTGTGACGGAATATGGGACTGTGAAAATGGCACTGATGAAGACAATTGCAGTAAGTATTATATGTTTTAAAATTATCGCAAATTAAAAACTACTTTCCCAAAATTTGTCTTATATCAGTAGGGCTGCTTTCAGTAGGTCTCTTTTTGCTGATGGCAATTAGTTACAGAGATTCCGCAGTTAAATCTTAGAAAAGGCTTTCTACAAAGCTTGCAGCCAAAATTAGTTTCAACAAAAATAAAGCGCAACAGGACATAGGATCTCTTGTAGGCTTGTTTGACGCTTTTATTCCATAGCTGCTCGTAACAAGCTAGCGATTGTCGCGGGGCAGACCTTTATCGCGACTTCTGATTTATTTTGTGCAGTTTTAATTTGAATTCAAATAAAACTGTCACAGCTGATTACAGAGTCACTTTATGCGAACGGACTACACTCTGCTTCAGCGGTCATTTTGGTGAGCTCAGTCGCTTTTATTGATGTACTCAGTCGATTTGTTTGACATGGTCAGTCACTTTGTTTGATATGGTCAGTGACTTTCTTTATGGGACCAATCTTCTGTTGCTCAGCGACATTCCAGAGGTTGGCAAAGGAGATTTTTGACGTATTTATCCTCCTCTTTCTTTTATTGATGACCACAAAGCCTTTAAAAAAGAAAAAGAGAAATAGTTTATGAGAAGCAAGTGTTGTCTGAACGCAATCTTTAGAAAAGAGAGCAAAAAAAAAAAAAAAAAAAAAAAAAACACTGGTTGAAAAAAAAATATTTTAAATAAACAATATATTTTTGAACTAATTTTGTGTCATAGAGCATCATATTAAGCATTAAAATGTTAATGTTTGCTCTCGGTGTAAAAAATATGGCTAGTGTAAAGAATTATGATTTTAAATTAAATGTCACCGCCTTTATAACGCCGATACAAATAATGCATTCCCAATAAAATGATTAAAAAACATTAGCCTATCCCATGCTTAGCCTAATGTGCCATTTTTTTTCTAACATTAATCTGATTTTTTGCCGATCGACGGCCTTTGATTTTTAATCTAGAGATATCGCCAGTTATTGTCAAGACAATATCGTCAACCGATGATTCTTACAATAAGCCGAAATTAAGTCGATATCTCTTGCAGTTGGAGAACATAAATTATGTATTTAAAAAGCATCAAGTTATTTATTTATTTATTTACTTTGACTTTTTACATGAAATTAATTATTTATGAACAATATCAAAACATAAACCGTTTATCCTCAATCATATTTATGTACTGTAAAAGTTAATAAAAGAACCTTTCTATTACAAAGTAAAAATATTTTTATTTTTCCTTTGTGTTTTTAAAAAGATAGCTTATGTCTTTCTAAAAAATATATATATGTTTTTCAGCTCCAACGGAATGTGCTCAGCACGAAGTAATGTGCTTGGACCATAGTAAATGTATAAAGCCCGGTCATATCTGTGACTGGAAGTATAATTGCTTGGACAGAAGTGATGAAGTTGGTTGCGGTGAGTTATCATTTTTCTTTTATTTTTAATCTAAATAAAGCATTATTAACCGGCATCAAAATGAAGATGTTAATCATTTCGAAAGTATATACATGTTATATTATTAATTTCCCTTCGCGATATCTCCTTTTATTTTCTTTTTACTACGCTAAATTACCGGCATATTCGCTAATTTCCTATTCTTTAATAATAGCTATCATGAATTCTATTAAATTCTCCTTAAATTAATTACCTTATTTTTTTATTTAAATATAAAACTTTTAGTTTATTCCTAAATTGACACATCATTTTTTACCGAATTCAATTATTTATGGTGAATTTAAATGTTTTTAAAAGAGCTATTTCTCTTTTATTCTTGTTACTTATTTTTATTCCAAATTTTTCCCCGCCTTATGATTTCTTGTTTACTCCTCATATTTTGCTCATTCGCGTTTCTGGCAGGACTCTTTGCAGGATTATTTTAATGGACCATTTTGCGTGACATTCTTGTTCCTTTACCAATCAGAAACATGCGACTTAATGAATAGTATCTTTGCGAGTTGATTAAAAAGCAAGAGCATTCGGCGAAAACGCAGAGTTTAGAGATTTTGTACGATTTTTTAGCTTGTGGGCATCTACGTGCCTAAACTTCTCTTATGAAGTCAGCTTGTTTGCTTCTAAATTTCTTTTAAACATCCACTATGAGTAAGATTTAGCTTTAGTATTTAAGTGGAAACTGTTTCAATTATTTAAAGTTTTGAAATTCCATTAAAGTAATTCTTTTTTTTTTTTTTTTTTTTTTTTTTTAGCACTTAACAGTCTTATATTATTAATGTTTTAGAGATTGAAAAATGCATTTCTATATTAAAAATTTCAATCTTATGATTTTTTTTCAGACTTAGGATGTGTAATTTGTTTAATTACCTTTTGAATAGTTTAGGAAATGTAATTTTTTTACTAAAAGTTTGCGGTAAAATGTGGGAAAGAAGACAGAGGAGGTGTTAATATTACAAAAACATTCAGTCGCATGCCAGACAACAGAGACTGATAAATGCCTAAGAGATGTGTCTACAAATTAAATATGTCGTTTGCAATTCTTTTTAAACTAAGCGACTTTGCTCCCTACGGTCCAGATCCTGCAGGCTTTAAAAACACGCTAATTTGTACTATTGTAAAAAAAATACCCGAAAACGGAAGATTTACCAATTATTACCAGTTCTTATGTATCTTTCTTTTATGTCATTCCATAATTGAATTGCTTTTATCCTTTCACTGAGGTACTTTTCGACCTTTGATTGCATCTACCTCTACCGTGACAGCTGACGGCTGTTTTTGTGATTAACCCTTTCCGGCATGGGCAAAATCTTTACTAAAATGAGAAATTTTCGATTGACACCGGAATTCACAAACGATTTTTTTAAATACTTTGAATTCCTTAATTTAAGCTTTTATTGTAAAAGCAAAATTTTACTAAAATATTACTGGTGCCATTTTCAAGTTTGGAATTAAAATTAGGTATACCAGACCGGGCACAGTGTGCCGGAAAGGGTTAAGTAAGATTAATAACGTTGTTGAATATTAACTTGTTATAAAATAGTTAAGAAAAAAAATGTGTCTACCTCTCAAGTTACTATAACGTCTAAAAGGAAAGTATCTTTTAGATATACTCTATTTTTCTATAACTAATTAATTAATAATGTACTTTAAATCACAAAGTAGCCCAATACGAAATAAAAAAATAACATTTAATTTACATATACGAATAAGAACACAAACGCACATCAGCACATCACCGTTCACATGACATCACAACCCTAGTAAAAGTCATCCGTTCACATGACATCACAACCCTGTAAAGTAAACAGAATGTTTACTTTACAAATTCCACGAAATTCGGGAGATAATTTTAGTGCTGCCATCTATAACTCCCAAACAGAAACATAAAACATGACAAGATGATATAAGAAAATTACTTTAAAAATGACCAAATTATTTTAGAGTTTTCTTCATTTTTAAATATTAACGTTTAAATATAGATTTCAACTAAAAGTACAGTATTTGGGAATATTATTATTTGGGCTTTTTAAATCTGGCAACAGGAGAACAAAAATGTATGCTTCAAAATATAAATTAAACAACTCAAATAATAAAATTTTTAGTAAAAAATTGAAAAAAAGTGAAATAGTCAGATTTAAAAAAAAAAGTTTGGATCTTCACGCTACAATTTAGTCATGTATATGCATATAAATAAATTGTTGTGCATTGCAGTTTTTCTTCCTATAAAACTTATACAATCTTGGACAATTTCAATGAAAAATAGCGTTTATATGTTAGGGAAAAAAAATGTATTTTCCCTTTTTTTTTCGATTATACAGTTTAATAATTTGTATATTTTTATAATACATTATTACTTCAATTGTATTTTAATTTCACTTATATAGTACTCACTTGACTTTATTAATAGCATTAAAGAAGCGTTTATTCGTTTTTTCCTCCAATCCGTTTTTTCTTCCTATCCTAAAGCCACCTGTTGCAATTAGGATTATATTCTGTAGTATTTTCATTGTCTAGGATAAAAATGAAAGATACCTCAATTCTTCTGTTGAAAAGGTAACAGTCCAAGAGCCGTCAGCGCAAAAACCTAAGGTATCGAGCACAAGAAAGAAAGTTTTATTTAATGGAAGAGTGGTAATAGGGGAACCTAATGATCCATCTCTGCTGGAAGTGAAGTGGTGCATAAGTCAAAAATTAATACCACTAGTGGTTTATTCATAAGTTTGTCTTTGTGTTCGTCCTACAATCATTTCGTACCTTTGATTGTACGGCAAATACAATAATAAGCCTACGAGTAAACCTTTAGTAGTATTAATTTTTGGCTTATGCACCACTTCACTTCCGGCAGACATGGATCATTAGGTTCCCCTATTACCACTCTTCCATAAAATAAAAGTTTCTTTCTTGTGCTCGATACCTTAGGTTTTTGTGCTATCGACTCTTGGACTATAAACATATACTTGTAAAAAAAGAAAGATTATATTAAGATACACATTCCAATCTATAAATATTCTGTATTTGAGAAGCTTATTCCTAATTGTCACTGGTAGCTCTGGGATCGTTATTGCATTATCATTGAACCGTATTACTGTGCTCTATTCTGCTGGTGCCCCATCAGTGGCTGAGAGATTCTGCTCTCGAAAATGGTAGATGGCAGGTGCTGGGTCCGAACCCAATCACGGTCATCGGACTAATCGTTCGGAGTTTAAGAGGTTTTCTTCGAACCTTGAATTTTCTTGCATTAATAGGATAAGATTCCCGTAGAAAGAGCACCCCCCTCCCCTTACGGCCTACATTCCTCGTGCTGATAATTGGCTGTCACAAATAACCAACCTGTCCTGCTGGTTAATCTGTAACTGAAGTTAATATTTAATTGTCCTTAAATAATTACTTGCTTGAAACTTCACTTGCGCTTATTCTATACAGTTTGGTCAATACATTCAAATACATCAAATTTTTCTAATGTGTGATCGAATTAAAATTGAATGTCTGTTTTATTTTCAGTGGAGAGAACAACTTGCGAGTCGAATGGACGATTTTTTTGCAACGATGGTCTTTGCATTCCCTGGTCTTTGAAATGCGATGGAGAACACGACTGTAAAGAAGGCGAAGATGAAGGAAATTGCAGTAAGTAACGAAATTATTTAACGATTAATTTTAAAGAAAGTGTGATAATTTCATGAAGGCATTGAATACTAATCATTGAATTACCGTACTGTGGTACAATTCAGTTACTAGGACTTCCCTCAGAGGGATTAGTCTGAGCGATATTGCTGAGAATACACATTTAACAACTTGCGATAAGTAAAGAAAATGAGATGTTACCTATAATTGGTCATTCATTGGGATAAAATATGATGAAAATAAGCATATTGAATCATAGAATTACAAAATCTTATATATAAAGTTGCATATACTATTTTTATAAAAGAAAAGCAAACCATGCATGGATATAAAATTGGAAATATGCAAAATGTTAAAAGTAATACAGAAAATAAAACACCAAATTTTCCTATATTGGAAATATAACTCTTTGAAATGACGCCATGAGCATAAACAGAAGCTTCGCACCGATTTGAGAAACTATAAATAACATAAATTATTATGTTTGAAGAGAATGGAGTGTATTTAATATTGTGTGAAATTCGTCCGAATAGTTTATAATGTTGAATATGTTTTCCACGGATTCAATGAGGTTGTTGATAAGAGTTAAGGAATCCTTTTTTAAAAATTTGTCCTAAACGAGCACTTACACCTTATAAGTTACTATGATGTCAAAGTTATAGTTTCTGTCCCCAACAGTATCCTAGAAATTGTATTATTCTCAATAAATTGGGTTTAAAACTTTTTCTAGAAAAACAAAAAATGTTTAATTTGTGAAATTAAATTGTCGAATGTTTTAGAAATCGTTCATAACAAGAATATTATATCTTAAAAATTGCCACAAAAAAAAAAAAAAAAAAAAAAAAAATTAAATTTTTAGTCATATCAACATAAAAGAACTCTCAATTTTAGAACTTTTTTTGCTCGTGCATTGAAGGTGATTATTGTTCCTACGCAAAATATAGTATATTTTGCAGCAAAGATGGTTACCAACATTTTTTGCCCACATTATTTTTTAAATCGGCTAGGTACTCCCAATGATAACGAAAAACACACAAACGTCAATGCTTTATAGCATAGAAATACAGAATCAAAAGCTATTTATCTCCTATTATATACACATAAATTATCTAATTAGTGCTAGCAGATGCATTTTTAAATATACATATATCAATATAATGCTTCATTTTTCTTTTATTAGTATTTCTTAGTATTCATTTTTCATTCATTTGTATTATTCAGTAAAAAACTCACTTTCTTAAGCCCGAATTACGTCAAACTTTTTATAAAAGCGCCTAACAAGTAAAGTTTATTGTAAGTCTATATAACAGCGAAGTATTGTGAAGAGTATTAAATACAAGGTAGTAAGACACTTAGCCAAACGCAGGTAATAAATCGCCAAATATTATTCTTTTCGCCCTCTTACGAAATGCATTTTTTCCGTATATTTAAAAAACACGATTTTAAGTCATCTTACTTAAAATTCAAATAAATAAATAAGAGGAAGCAATAATAACATAAGTCAAAACAAATTAATTTCAGCATCAAGGAATTGTATCGTAGTTACACATGTGGAAAAAAGTATCTTTTGGCCAAAAAACGTTGTCCTCACTAAATTTGAATCCGATTAAAAAAAGTACCGTGATTAATTAAAATGTTATAGGCAGAGCTGCCAAGTCTCCGGCATTTTGGATACCGGTATTTTAATACAGAAAATGTTTTATTAAATTGGAACATTCTGCAGTAAAAAAAATAAGTTTTCCTATAAGGAAATTCTGCTATGCAATAAGCGAGGGTTTGGCATCTCTATATAGGAATATTTCGTAATCTAATTTTTAACCTTAAAAAAAGCAACGACCATTTTTCGGGTACAAAAAGTATTGCTAATTGTTCCATTTTGCATACAAGGTACTGATTGTAATATTGATACATCTATGGTGATAAATTTCCAATAATTTTTCAAATCCCATTTATTTCATTAAAAATATAAATCTTTTATTCATTTAGTTTAAAATAAATGGTTTTTAACTAATTTCATAATACTTTTGAAATATCACTTTTCATTGAAATATTCATACTTAATCCATAACGTACATAATATATGACTCTGTTATTACATAAGTCACCTTTTTATTATCATAAAAATTATGTTTTTATTGATTTTTATTAACTAAATAGGAAAAATTTTGTGTTTTGAGCAATAGATGTTCGCATTTCCTATTATTTATTTATTTTAACAAAATTCTTTGTATTTAGAAGAATTTTTATTTAAATAGGAGATGTCGCTGTTAATAAAGAAGAAAGTTACAAAAAAGGGTACAAAACGAGTAGACACATACTATCAAATATGGAAAAACGACGAATCCAAAAAAGACGTCGTATGAAATATCATCTTTTAAAGCAAAAAAACGAGGTCTGATTATCGAGCCTACTGATTACAAAATGTGCATTACATAAAAAAAAAAAAAAAAAAAAAAAATGCTGCAAATATTGATTATTTTTTCTTTTGTGCAGTTTTTGCTTCGAAAGGTGCGCTATGTTGCAAAAAGATATAAGCGAATATGAAAACACACCTGTTAAACTTTCATGCTCAGTTTTACAAATAAATATGGCACATATATGCCCTATATACACCGAGGTACCTAATTGGTGCCAAAATGGCGCTTAGTTGCTTAACATGCTGGTTATCAAATAAATGTTATAATAAATTGTTTGTTCTAAAAATATTATCATTTATTGATTGTTATATCTTCTTTAATAACAGGAAATATTTCATTTATTCCCTTTTTTTTTCATTTTGAAATAAATAAATAACGTGTTGTTATAGCATGCTATATGCATCGGGTAATCAAAACGATGTTTTCGCCTAATTGGCATAAAAAAATCTCGCCAAACCCGGTGCTTAGGTCTCTAGTATATTATCTCAAGTATTTTATTTATGTATACTATAATTGTTTTTACACACCACTTACTTCTTCTGGTATATAGAAATAGGTAAGTGGCTCCTTTATGCAGTATAAATTGTATAAAACTTTAAAAAATAGCCCCGTTGCCCCTTTTTGGATCGAATTTAAAAAAAATCAATGTCTAATTCCAGTATTGCTCCCAGGTATGCATACATACTTCATATTTCAAAGTTATATGCCAACAGGAAACGGATGAAAAATGGGAAAAAATGTCACATATGCACCAGGATACACAATTGGCGTCAAAATGGCATTATTTTTCCTGAGATGGTAACCCGGCTTTATTTATTTATTCTTTGTTTATTTACTCATAAAATGTTTATTTAGTTTCATTTCCTTTTTTTAAATTATATAAAATATTTCTTTTTATAGTTATTAATTATTATTATTATTTTATTTACAGTAAGTTCTTTTTGAAAATAGAAAATAATTTAAAAATGTGTATGTAAGCGTTATTTGAAAAGGAAGTTTTCGCCAAATGGGCTTTGAAAAAAATTGCGCCAAAACTGATGCGCTTGCGGTATCCGTGCCAAAAAATTAGTGACCAGAATTGACTTCCATACACAAACAAAATATAAGTTAAAAGAAAACATGCAATAAAGGGAAAATGATGTCATAAAAGAAACTTTTTATTTAAAAACGTAATTATTTCTAATTTTCACACGCGAAATATGTAAAACATTCTTTTAGCGATCAAAAAGTGCTGTTAAGAGATTATCACAAAATCTCAAAATCAAAGTTTTTATGACTTTTTTTAATATAAAAAATAACAGTTTTATTTTCCTGCATGATTAAATTTTAAAATGTTTTATTGCGTTCAATATTTCTGATTGCGAAAATGATTACTTTTTACTCCATGTACTGATTCGGTTATCTACGAAAATGTCCAGCCGGTGAAAATCACGCTCACCAAATTTCTGTGACGTATGCACATAAATTGTGCTTTTTTATCAGTTTTTTAATATAACTTTTAAACTATTTGGAATTAATTTTTAAAAGTAGGTGCATTCACCAGATTACCTTCATAGGTACCTATTGGTACAAACAGAATCAAAATCCGACAAGTACTTTTTGAGATTTGCTTGACGAAAGAATTTTTTTGAATTTTAATATCGTTACGTATCTCTGAGTATAAAGACTTCGCTTCGCTCAGACAATTACTCACTACATTATGTTCAAAACGCCAGTTGGGTTTTATTGCAGAGACCGAAAAGGATTTTGTGTCTATTTGTCTGTTCCGCGATAACTTTCACAGAAAAAAGCACCCAATTTTACTTTCGAATTTGGTACGTATATTGGCTAGGTATTTGGTCTAGTTTTATACTTTTTGATTAAATTTGATTTATTTGAGCGCAATGTAAACACTGTTAAAAATTTCTGTAAGAACACACACATAAAAAAGAGAAAAAAAAATCTGTAAATTTACACTAGTTTTCGGTTAAATATATTCGATTGAGTTTCTAGGTCATCATTTTAAATATTTTTCCATATCTTGAAATTAATTATCTATAGGGATTTCAATATCTTTATTTAAAGAAATTTTTATCTTTGTTAAATTTTGTAATTTAAAATACATACTTTTAAAATCCCTTTGCAATTTTCTTAGAAACATTAAAGAAAAAATTTAATTTAAAGATTGTTTTTTTAATATTTAGAATAATTTGGAAAGGGAAAAATCATCTCATCATATTTAGTGGGGATTTTTTTCCCCGCTGAATCATAAAAGATATTCTTTGTACTCAACAACGGTATCTCCTATAACTCACTCGGTAAGGAGCTTTCCGATTGTCATTGTCCAGAGGCCTCGGGTTTAAACCCAGGGATGACTGGAAACAAATTGTATTAAAGCTTAATGATACGAAAATTCAAATTTACTCGAAAATTCAAGCTCTTTGAAGCTCACTGAAGATTTTGAATGATTCCCAAATTTTAAAAACTAAATTAAATTATAATCATTAAAAGTAAATTTAGAGATTCTTGTGTATTTTTAACTATGTTAATTTACAGAGTCTATTCTAAATTTACCGAATAACTTCTCGGTTTTTCTAATCTCTGTAATTTTACATACGACTTAAAATATCCGCAAAACTTTTTTTTTTTTTTTTTTTTTTTTTTTTTGTTATTTATATTTTATAGTGACATTTACGTTAAATTTTTTTAAAAAAGATAAAGACTTTAGCAATTACCCAGAAATATTTTTTCAAGAGAAAAATAGTCAAAATTATGTCAAAAACTGATCCGCAGAAAGTGATAACTCAAAAATAAAACAATGTATTGACATTTTATAAATCGCATAATAAATAGAATAACTTTTTCTAGGAGTTAGACTACACACTTTGTAATCGCAACTGTATCTTAGATGACATATCAGTTAAAGTACATAGCAGTCCTAATGTAATGAAAAATTCGCAAAATTTGTCTCAAGTTTGTCAATTATACCAATGTAAATATGAGACAATTTAATATATTGTCATGATTGAGAAACACCGAAAATACTGGCGATAAATATCTATCAATAAATATAAAAAACTTTGTTAAATCAGCATAAAAAGAAAAGTTAAACAGGACGCGTTTCGAGCTGCAAAATTACCGCTCGTCATCAGCTGGTCCAAACACGTGTCACAACGGACAGAGTGGAAATAACAGTCACTGTTATGTAGCGGTAATTTTGCAGCTCGAAACACGTCCTGTTTAACTTTTCTTTTTATGGTGATTTAACAAAGTTTTTTATATTTATTGATAGATATTGTCATGAGTAGAGTCTATTCCCTCATAAGACATTTATAAAAGAAATACAGAATATTTCGTGGCGTTTCATGCATAATTTTATGTTTTAGGATATTTTGCGTACAGTAAAAATCTGAAAAATTTTATATCGAGAGAAATCTAAAAATCGCTTTAAAACACAATTCAAAATCTGTAATAGTGTAACATTAAATGGCTGTAACTTTGGTTATAATTAAGATAACAGACACAATTTAATCAGAATTCGACAGATAAAGGAGTCGATTTTAATATTATTGCATAAATGAAACATCGATATTTCGGTTGAAAGTTACGTTTTAAAGGTTTTTCGGATGCCTTGGGATAATATATAACTCATAGACTCTCTGTAATTTTACTGAAACATTTTTTTACAATGTAGAACATTTTCTTTTACAGGCATAATGCTTTTCTATAGGAATTAAGACGATTTTCAAGTTTTACCATTAATAATATACAAATGAGAATTGGGCATTTAGATAATTGAATTAAATATTAAATTATGGGTGCTGAAAATTTTTAGTGGAGATCCTAAATTACTCCGATTACTTTACAATTTTGTCAGTATATTTTTTCAGATTTTTTAAATTGAGTATAGAGTTTTCGATGAAATTTTACATAATTGTTCGAAAAATATAAAACTGTTTGTTTCATTATTTTACATATTTGCCATCTAAATCTCCCGAGACCCCCAGCAGAATAACATACATAATTATTGGTATTATCACTGATTAAAATTAGCAATATTTGTGTTTCTTAGCCGCTGAATTGGATAAGGCAAATATTATTATTCGGAAAAAGGAGTGTGCAAAAGCATCTTTGCGAATTCCAACATCAGATTTAATGGACGGTAAATTTCAATGTGTTTCGTTTTTCGTTTTTTCCTTCAACAGTCACCTAGCATAAAATTAAACCATTAAAATAATCCCAAATGCGAAAAACTAAGCAGAATATCCAAATGAAGGATATAAAATGTAAGCTAATCTTAATAAACATGTACAGGGTGTCCAGTAAATGACCGATCCATTTTAAATATAAATAACGAGGGGGAAAACGGTTTGAGGGGGAAAATGCCCCGATCATAAAAAATTATGATGATAAAAGAAAAAAAAGTTAGTGTTAATAGAAAATCAATATATTTTTTAAAAAATACACTTTATTCAAATAGTTCGAATTTCGATTAAAAGGCCTGATGGCAACCTGCTGTTGGAATACAGACATTACTCTAGTTTTCATCGGGATGAGTTCTCGACTCATTTCGCATAATCGACTTACTTACTTGATGAGTATCGACTCACTTGCAGAGGGCTTGTTGGTTGGAAAGCGATTTAAGGTAATATTTATGATTGAACAATGTCTATTATACTATGTTTTATATATGTCTATTAAGTATAATGTAGATTGTTGAATCATAAATGTTATTTTAAATCGCTTTCCAACCAGTAAATTCTACTTTTGCAGGTGAATTAAAAGTCGACACATCAAGTAGGTAAGTCAACTCAGAGTCGATTCTGCAAAATGAGTCGAAAAGCTCATTTCGATGTAAACTAGAGTAATGTCTGTATTCCGACAGTAAATTGCCGCCAGTGCCATCTTTTGGTTGAAATTCGAACTCCTTGAACAAATTGTATTCCTAAAAATTTATTGGATTTCTAATAATAGTACAGCAAAAGGCGTATTGGTTCATCACAAAAGTTTGGGGTAATTAAGACCACTAGTGGAGAAATTATGACCACTCTATTTTCTCTTTATATTTCCCTTTACACATTTGTTTGGGGGTATAATTGTGAACATTAGAACTCCAAACAGACCAATCCATTTATGAGAAATTTTGGTAGATTTTGTTTCAAATTGTCATTTGGATATCAAAAACGTTTCAGACCAGTGATAAATGATAGCTAAAATGAAAAATACATTATGAGGTCAATATCTAAGCCTGAAGTAAAATTTTACCGTTCACAATTTTCTCCAATTTGGAGGTGGTCATAATTACCCCCGCCTGACACTACTTCTATATACTCGTTAGATGTCTGTTTACCCTCCTGAAATGCACAATATATAGTTGCATTAAAAGAGAAGGCACCTCATGTCCTCACAGAACCGCCCCTTTCTGCCTACTGAAGAGGATTCGAGCTTGACGTCTTAAATCATGCCAGTAGGAATTCCAACCGTCTGGGCCATCTTTTTTCATAGGAGAAAATTATTTGCATCCATTCGTCCTTCCAATGCATATGATCTATAGCCCAGAACCGCCTCCAATTTTTTTTTCTATTTTTGTACCAGTAAATGAAATCTGCAGAGATGCCAGCAAACAATATTTTTGCTTTCTTTTATACGACGATGTATTGTGTCCTTTGAGACCATACTTTCAACTTGTTGAGAAACTTGTCTGAGTGAAATTTTTTTACGACGAAATAAGTCTCTTAATGTTGTCGGTCTGCCAAATCTTTTTTTTTTTTTTTTTTTTTTTTTTTTTAATTAAAATTGTAAGTTTTTGACAGAATTTTACAAAAAATAGCTCTCCTAGTCTCAGTTTTTATACATATTTGAAAAACTGTTATGACATTAGCTTTAAATTAACGTATTTCGCTAATCTCATTTTCAGAAATTTCAGTGTTCCTTAGCATCTTTACAACTGAAACAAGACAAACAACTTTGCTCGTTTGGGTAATTTATTTCTGCGCGCTTGTTCATTATTTCTGAATGTCCGCATTGGATTAAAAATTCGATTCAAATTTGTCTTTATATTTATGAGACAGCGTAATTTATTATTTTTTTATCATTCGAGTCGAAATTATTTTATTTAAATTAAAACCCCAATAACAGATTTATTTCATTAATCGTAATATGTGGTATAAAATTTAATATTTTATGCTGAATTAATAAAAAGTAATTTTAGAAGCATCTATGATTTTATATTTATGAGATGCAATGCACTGTAAGTAGATAAAGCCAAAAAACAACATTATTAGCACCAGAATTTTTTAGCTGTCTTAGTTCTGGTGCTAATAACGTTGTTTTATCCACTTATATTGTAGTGCGCCAAGAATCATCTTAATTATTTTCATTTCCTAATACTTACCATATTACGGTTCGTTATCGATTTATTTCTGATCAGCAACACATACAAATTACAAAACTTCTGAGATAATATTAAATCGGTCCCATGATATGGAACACGATGTAATAGGTGAGGACAGAACCAGGGCTTTCTTAATATATCAAGATGGCCTTGACAGAACCCTCTCAGGCATTACACCGCAACCACAGCCCCCAAGTTGCTGGGTTAGAGGAATACGCCACAAATTAAGTGTCCTGGCACGTTCCTTCATCTTTCTCAAAAACTGACTACCTAATATTTTATCAAGACTTCTTCTTGTAGGCAAATTAAATAGGATTTTTAATTTCCAAATGGAACTAACTAATCTCACCTCATCGGCGTGCATGGTATATCAACTCACTTTACTACGCGCCAACCTACTTTTCCTATCCAAATTCAAACAATTATCATCACCCACTCTGCTAGTTCGCCCCATGTCGCGAGGGAGCGACCTGTGCCCCGGCGACGGAGGTTGTTTTGTACATATATTCTTTTTAATTTTAAAATTCTTTTTTTTTTAATTAATAATGAATCTCTGCTTGTCTGGGAGCACTCCAACTCCGGGTGAGGAGAGTCTACATCGGACCTTTGAGGTCTAATGATTCTGCCCCTCTTATGCAATAAGTAAATAAATTACAAAACTTCTACCAATAATTCCTTGAAATTTCTCTTTTCATCTAGTTTTGACAAAGTTGTGTGCTTAGAAGTGCATTATAACAATGTTCTAAATCTTATTAGTAAAACTTTTAGACATTGTTTCCTAATTCTCAAATATTCTTGTGCAGCTTGTCTTAGCGATGAGTTTCAATGCAACGACGGCAAATGTCTCAAAAGTTCCAGCAGGTGTGACGGCCACCAGGATTGCCATGATGCAGACGACGAAATGGGCTGTGTGACCGTGGACAACCAGCACATAGTATCCACTTACGAGCCATACTCTGGCACATGGGGATTGCTGTGTGCAGAAGATTGGAATCCTGATGATGGACAATACCTATGTCAAGAGCTTGGGTTTGGGTAAAATACTTTTTAGATTCAATCTGTCATTTCTTTTTCTTTTTTTTTTTTTTTTTTTTTTTTTTCAAAATTGTATGTATAGATTTTTTCGCAGTGGAATATAGTTGATTCAATATCACCGATACCCTATTTGAATTAAACCGAATTTCGAATTAAGCATAAAATCGTTGTAACATGATTTTAAGGCAGTTTTACCCCATATGCTAAGACAATGATCAAGTTAATAAATCAAGTGGATTACGTGCTTCAGCAATTTATCTTCAGCAATTTTAATTTACGTTTTTTTTCTCCTTTAATTAAAAAACGCGTTTTTTTTTTTTTTTTTTTTTTTTTCAAATTTTTGTGTTTTACAATTTGTATTTTTAACCCCCCCTTTTTTTAATGTATTTATCTTCTTGTTGTTTTAATTTAAATTTCGATTTTAAAAAAAAGTTGATGAAGAACTGAATTTTATTTCATACATTTCTGGAACTTTCTTTTTCGAAATTCCACTTTTCATTTTTATCAGAATTTTAAGTACATTTTTAAAAACTAATGATTCATATTTTGATCTGTAGATTCAGGAGCGGTTTCTGAAGATACTATTTATGAATCATATTTTTAAAATTATCTAGGAAAACGATCTTGAGTTTACAATGGAAAAGTTTGGAGTCGGCCATTTTTCCCACCGACTCCACAGCCCTGGTTGTTACCACGGCCTGATTAATGCACGGGCCTCCAGGGCCTTGGCCCTAAGCTCACCAATTTCCACAAATTATGTGGCTGATTTTTTTTCCCTTAATCAAGTACTTTCCAAATAATATTGTTTATAAAATGTGAAATGTAAAATTTAAATATTCTAAATGACTCAGTAAAATTTTTAGAAGCGGTTAACCTAGGCACTTTTCTCTAAAAGTCGTTTTCATTTTGAGAGCACCTATAATTTTCAAAATTTGCCGTATCCAGAAAATCAAATTTGGGTAAAATGCCAGAAACTGCATACTGTGTCTATTGGATTTAAAAGAAACGAGGATTTTACAATGTCAGAATTATAGGCTAAAATAATTACTAGACTATTAGAGGAAACCAGGGGTTGCAGCATCCCTAAATTTTTCGCACTTTCCTACCACAATTTTAAAACGAAAATATCTATCTTAAAATTTCATTGTAGATGTTAGAATCTGATACGAATATTTTTTATTTAAAATACTGGTAGAAAAGTACGAAAATTTTAGGGACGCTGCGACCCCTGGAAAACACAATATTTATGATTTTGAATAAGGCAAGTTTTGAAAAAGACGTCCTCATTTATTCTACAACATAAATCACGGTTCATGGATGTTTGTGAATTAATTATACAAATGCTTATTTGCGAAAGTGGACGGTAATTCATTTTCTTAATTATTCTTGTAATTTTTTTTTTTTTTTTTTTTTTTTTTTTTTGTAAATTTGTAACTTACACTCAAATAACTTTGTCAAGTCATCAAATAAACCTACATTTTTTTTTGAAAGTGTCGTCGGGAATGGGGAGGTAGGGGGCCAAACTTTTTAACAGGCTCTGGTTGTTACCCATTCAAATCATTCGATTCTGATGTTTTAAATTTATGTGTACATAATTTTAAAACATGCAGTATAATAACAATAGCAGTAAAAGAAGTAATTGAATTTCTAGGCACGCTTTAAGCATTGAAAGAGTTCATGTTTCCTTCAACGGCACCTGGATGGCTATGAAGCGAGAGAATTTGACCGAATCTTCGCTTTGGACTGAGAGGGTCGCCTTTGTAGAAAGTTGCACAAGTGGCTTGGCAGCGACAGTCGAATGCCAGAAATTCAGTAAGTTACTCGATTTTTAAATGTTTCATATTTTCATGTTAATTTATTTCAGTGATCTGTAGCTGTAAGTTCTATGAATGTTGTACACAACGCTTTGAACAAGAGTAAGAAAGTGTCTTTATATAGATATTTGTATCTCAATTAATGGAGGACCGTATTAATGTTTGATAAGATTAGGGGACAAACCCATGGTTCCAAAGTTTTGAGGACCTTAAATCTACAAAAACAATTTAAAAAAATAAGACATTACTTATGATAAAATCCCAATAAAGGTGTCTTTGCAGTCAGAATAAAGCCTTGTTTCAGCATAGTTTATATACTATCCATTAACTCTTCTTAGAGTTCTAAAGGAAAATGTATAAGGCGTATATCCAGAAATTTAGAAATTGAGATCTCACAAGGAAAATTTCTAGGCTTACACCAATAAAATTGTGGAGCTCATCTATACATAAAATTCAACCCCCTCCCCCCCCCCCCCACCTAAAAGTCTCATTTTCCAAAATTTATTTTTAAAAACTTTGTAAAAGTTTTTTTTATGAGATAAATTTTCTGGTTTCTGGTTTCGATTTCCTTCTATGTTATTCAACGATGGTAAAATACAGCCCCTTTACACCTTCGAAAATAAAATTGCGCTTATATTTCGAAAAATAAAGATTGTGATAAATTGTAAACATACCCATGTTTTGACGATACACATTCTGTTTATGTAAATATTAGTGTACTCTTAATTTTTAAATTTTTATATGAATTTATTAATAATTTTTCTATTTAAAATGACGCTTCTGAATAAGGGGGAAAATTGAGATATGTTCTTTCACGAGATCTGTGCAGATAACAAGCATTCTCATTTCTCAAGAATAGTGCTACAACATGAGTAGAGCAATGTTCACGAATCCTGGTGAATAATGCGAATGCCTGTTGCTCATCAGGAGTATAACTTTAGAGAGCAAGAGGAGAAATTACCTTTCAATGCGTTCACGTATGCATTGCGCAATCAAATGCCTGTGATTTTGATTACATCATTATTAATTTGTGCTATTCAAAGAGGAAAGGAGAGCAGACAAACTATAAGAGTCATAAACTAAGTAAAATAAATTATTTGAAAAAGTTTGAATCTTATTATGTTCCCCCACTCGTTCCTTACAGTAAAATTTTAAAGCTCCATCATGCTTCAAAAGAAAAAAATCCCAAGGTAGAGTCTATATAAATAATATCACATCAACATCAATAGAGACAAAACACAAAAAAGGCAACACTTCTGCAAAGGAATAGCTAAGGGATGACTAAAAACCATAAATTAAGTGTGTCACGGAAGCCTAACATTTGATTCAAATGTGCAGCAATGGAAAAAAAAAGTTGTAAAACTCTGCTCTAGGTATAATGTCAGTAATAACCGAAATATCGCGGGTTCGTGGCTAGCCGTTAGCTAAAAACCGCCATGTACGCTAATGGCACTCTGTGCATGTAAAATCCGTCGTGAGGCAAAGTTCTTCAAGTTACCTGTGAATTATGCCTCTGAAGGTGTCTAGTTAGGTAAAAGTCTCGTCACCTGATCAAGGCTCTAGATTACGAGACCAGCTCGCGTACTGAGGTATGCATGCTGTGGGAATTTAAATAAGTAAAACCACTTTACGTATAACAGGTCAACATACAACCGAAACAAAGTTAAACGGTGCTGGCATTAAGGCGGCATAAGTGCGTCTCAATCAGAGGTCAGGCAATTTCGGCCCGTTTCCAGGCACTCAAAGCTGTAAAATTTTGCCATTGCCCGGTAGGTAGGTCCTGGCTAGAGGTTAGAAAGAAAGAGAGAAAGCTCCATTTCTGTCGTTCATCAGAATGAAAATGTAGTCAAGTTATTAGTTTTTCTAGTAGATGGATGATCTTTCTACTGACCTCCTCAAAGCTTTGCCATAAGAACTTTGGCTACAAATATTGACATATATATTCATTTTTCTTTTTCTTTGCAGTATTTTCAAACATGTTCTTAAACCCTACTTCTATCTTTAGTTGAACTTTTTACTGCACTAGTAAAATAAGTCATAATTTGGTCTGTATAATAGAATATTTTAAGAACATTAAAACATAAACTTGAGAAATAAATCCTTTTTACTAAGAAACAAAATATAAGGCAAAAACTAAAGTTTGGAGCTTTATACCACAATCATCATTTTTTCTAAAAAATACAATATGCATTGGTTAAAAATTGTTTAAAAATACATTACAATAATAAATAATTAGAATTTTATTACAATTCACAGATATTTTTGTTTTTTTATTTGAAAATAAAATTAAATGTATAAATGAAGTAATGAGGAGAAATATAGATATGACGAGCTAATAAAATTGTAACACCGATTAGAAAGTATCTGTTGTCATTCAAAAATCAAACGTCAAACTCTATATAAATGAACAGCAGCAGTAGGTGAGACGCTGTGCTACCAAAGCTGCAGTAGTGGGGTGCTCGAACCCATTCGTCAGCCTTTCGTCTTAATCGTTCGGAGTTTTCCGTGGTTTTCTTCGAAACTTGCGTAAATATGGTTTCGATTCCATTAGAAAGACCCTCACGAAGGGCATCCCCTCCCTCTCCAGCTCATCACTCCTGTAGATAATAGACCGTTATAAACGACGACGCCTATATAAATGGTTTAAAGTCATTTTTGGGTAGACAAAGTTTACAGGGGGGGCGTTAGATATTTGTAAACACACGTTATAGATGAAACATCACCCTGTATATCATATTTCCAAATCTTTTACTGTTACATGTCAGAAACTAGACTAATTGGTAAATGAAGAGGCATGCTGTCATTGGATCAATGGCAGACGAACACTTCAATTTAGAGATTGCCACGTTCTTGAATCTCGGTCGGTCATTCATCTTCAATGTTAGGAGCAAGCTGAAGTCTGCCAGGTTTCATATGGCATGTAGAAAACAATATTGTCATCAACATGAAACCATCAAGACACCGAAATTCACCAATCAAGTCAATGAAAATCGTAGGAAATCGATGAGGGCACTCGCGTAAGAGATGCAGGTTGATGAGGCCACAATCTGATGTGTGATTCATAAGGACATTCGTTAGAGAAAGTACGTGATGAGGAGGAGTACAATTATTGCCCGAGAGAACCAGGGATAGTTGCTAGACCAAAGACAAACGCCTGTTTAACAAACTCAAACATCAAGAGGACTCAGGAATGCTCTTGTTCCGTTCCAAATAGAAAAATTTTGTCCAAGTTAAGAAAGTGAATCTCGAAAAAATCGCCAAAAAGGTTTGTAAAACATGTGCAGATTTTTTTTTTACTACAATGATGATTCTGGGAGGTCCTGAAAAGCAAGGACGATCTGATGCCTACCACCATTGCTTATGCCGAAGTGTTAAAGAACTAAATTACTTCTCTAACACGTGGGAAATCTACGTTTTTTAGCCCATATAAACCAAAAATGGTCAGCGAAAGCATTCATGGTGATCTGATCATTAACTTGTCATCTCCTCCCCTCCCCCCCCCCCCGACTACCCAGAGTTTAACCGAGTGACCTATTAAGCATGTGATGTAAATGAGAGGTATTCCGATAGTCACCAACAGAACAATGTTGTGACTCTCAAGTTAGCCATTGTGTATACAGTGGCAAATGTTCCCAACACTCATCTGATCATCACCTGCAATCAATTTTGACAGCCTGCAAAGGCAATTATTGCAGCTGGCAATAGTTTGAATGAAGGGTATCATTCACATTTACAGAACGTTAAAAAAATACTCTATATTTAGTCAGCGCCGTACGAAAGGGGGAAAGAGGGCAGTCGCCCCGAGCGCGGAAATTTAGGGAACGCCAAATTATATTACCAATGTCATTTTGCCCTGTCACAAGAAAAAGTTGGGGGGGGGGGGGCGCCAAATTCTAATTTTGTCCCGGGCGCAATTTTCTCTTACGCCGCAGTCTCTTGTGCATATTTTTGTTTGAAAGCAGTAGTTGATTTGTTCTCAAATTCCTGACGCACCTTGTTTGTATCTCCTCCTAACACAAAAACGAACCTGCGCTGACTTATCTTGATTTAAATAACATATCTCCTTTAGGATAAGAAAGATTTAACAAGGTAATTTCACAGCTTCTTTCAACACACAACATCCTAATCCATGTTAAATAACCTTAATATCCTATGCCGTTCGGCCAATCTGGTTGGTATGTTCATAACAGCAAATTGTTGAAGTACTACTCCTCTATAAGTACTTTTCTTTTGAGTTATTATATTTTTACACAAACCTACAAACGACGTTCTTTTTGGTTTCAGATTGTGGCGAGTACACTAGTATTCTACATCGTAGAAGGAGAGATGTTATCAGTTCATCTAGTCAGTGGCCATTTATAGCCTATACTTCAACATTCCAATCACACAGGGGCTGTTTATCAGAAATTTTAACTCCGATTTGGCTCATCACGTCTGCCGAATGTCTACTTTCAATCAGGTATGTTTTTCATTAAAAATTTAAAAACTTCAAATAATGTCTAAAAATGTTGAAAAGTTGTTCATGAAGAAAGAGAATAATTAGTCAGTATATACTGATGTACCACGTTTGATAGGAACCTGAAGCGAACTGCGCATGGGCGAAAAAGTAGAGTCCATGTCGAAGATGGGGAAATCCAAACCATCTTCTTGTGAGTTCGTTTATTAAACATCTCAGATATGTCTCCCTTTTAGGGGAAGCGGGAGGGGCGAATGCCTTTTTGTTTCTGTCATTAAATTATGTTTTTAAATATTATATATTAATTCTATTCTTTTAAAATAAGTTATAAAAAGTCAAAAATAATAAAAAAGATGATTTAATGATATGATTGTTAAACTAAACGTAATAACATTTTCTCTCACAATATAGCGTTACGTAATCTTTTTAGAATTAGCGACTTTAGAGGATTAACGACTACTTGGCTTTAATTAAAAAAATTGGTGAAAATGACGATTTTTTTAAAATATTTGTTTACATCATTTATTTGAAATTTTTGTTTACATTATTTGCTCCTTTATTACTTACCCATCATACGTAATTTAGGGTAAGTCTTGCAATCGTTTTGAAAATCGAAAAAAATTTTTTGACGGATTTACACGTTTTAGATAGTGGAGATTCCGAAAAACATATTTTTAGAAAAAAAATTTTGCCATCCGTCTGTCTGTCTGTAAACGCTCCATCTCCCGAACAAATTGAAATAGAGACTTGAAGTTTTCTATGTACACTTAATATTAAGAATGGGACAAAGCCTATTTAATATTAGTAACCACGATTATCCGTAACTATTTTTTCGGACTCTCGAAAAATTCGTTCTAATGAAAGATATATAAAAATTTTCGATTTTTTTTCTTTTAAGAAAAGAATGTAAAAGGCAATAAAATATTTCGGCATCACTTCTTAATAAGATAAATTTTTTGATTATCTCACCGCTGAAATGCTGTGATTAAGTAAGTAAAAATTTCCTATTAACAATACTAGTGTCCAAATTAAAGGACTTTACACATCCTGTACGGTAGGGATGCACAACCTGTGGCCCGCGGGCCAAAAGTGGCCCGCCATGCGTTAACGTGTGGCCCGCGAATGCCTTCAATAAATAACTGGAAAAAAATTGCATTTTTTGTACATAGGTCGAAAGAAAAAATCGTAAATTTCGTCAATTTGCGATGAGGAAATTGAAAATTTCGTCAGTCACTAAAGAATCACAAATTTCGTTGATCCGGTATGGAATAATCGTGAATTTCGTTCATCGAGTGCGGAAAATAGCAAAATTTGTCGATGAGCCGTGAAAAATCGCGAATTTTGCCGACGAAGTACGGGGAAAAAATAGCAAATTTCACTGATCAGGCACAAAAAAATCCCGAATTTTGTCGATCACGTACGGAAAAATTGTAAATTTTGTCGATCGGACAAGATAAATCTCACATCCCATTGATCGGGCAAGAAAAAATCGTCAGCTTTCTTGATGGTGTTTGAAAAAGTTGCAAATTTTGTTTATGGGATGAGGAAAAATCGCCTGTTTAACCTGTTTATCGCGTGAAAAAAACGCAAATTTCGTTGATCGGACGCGGAAAAATTGAAAATATTATAATTCGAACATGGAAAAATGGCGAGTTTTGTTAATCTGACATGGAAAAACCGCGAATTTGGTCGATCAATCGCAATCGAACGAAACAATCGCCAATTTTGTTGATAAGACAGGGAAAAATCGTAAATTCCGTCGATCAGGCATAAAAGAACGATTTCTCGATCGAGAACGAAAGAAATCGCGAATTTTGTTGTAAGGGTACGGAAAATTTGACAACTTCTTTGGTCTGCTGCGGGAACAATCGTGTATTTCGTCAGTTTATCACCAGAAAAAATCGAGAATTTCATCAATTTGCGGCATGAAAAAATGCAGATTTCTTCAAAGTCAGTTAAGAATCGCGAATATCATTGATAGGACTTGGGAAAATGCGCATTTCGTCGATCAAGGGCGGAAAGAGCTCAAATTTCATCGTTCGAACACCGAAAACTGTGTTAATTTTGTCGATCACACAAAGAAAAGTCGCGATTTTTGCCAATCATTAGCGAAAAAATCTCAAATTTCGTCGATCAGAATCAGAAAAATCGCGAATTGCGTCGATCAGGGTCGGAAAAATCGCGAATTTCGTCGATCAGGGTAAAAAAAAATCACAAATTTCGTCGATGAGGCTCGTAAAAATTGCCAATTTTGCCTATCAGGCTGGTAAAAATTGTGAATTTCGCCAATCAGGCTAGTAAAATTTCCAATTTTTGTCGATCAGGCTTGTAAAAATAGCAATTTCCCCGATCAAGCTCATAAAAATAGCAAATTTCCCTGATTAGGCTCGTAAAAATTGCAAAATTTAATGATAGGGCTCGTAAAAATCGAGAATTTCGCTAATCATGGTCGCAAATTTCGTCAAACAGGCGTTTAAAAATCGCAAAATTCATCGATTGGCTGCGGAAAGATTTCAAAATTCGTCCATCAGGTGCAGAAAAATTGCTAATTTTGCCGATCATGCGAGGAAAATTCGCGAAATTATTCGATCATCTCCTTAAAAATTGCAAAATTCGTCTATCAGGCTCAGAAAAATCGTAAAATTTGTCGATTAACTGTGTAAAAGTTGGGAATTTTGTCGGACCGGCTGCCGAATTTCTGTGACCATGCATCGAAAAATTTCAAAATTCGTCGAACACGTGTGGAAAAATAACGCATTTTGACGATTAAGCGTGGAAAAATCGCAAATTTCGTCGATTAAGCGTGGAAAAATCGCAAATTTCGTCGATTAAGCTTGGAAAAATAGCAAATTTCGTCGATCAGTCATGGAAATATTGCAAATTTTGTCGATCAGCCGTGGAAAAATCGCGAATTTTATCGATCGGCTTCGTTAAAAGTGCAAATCTGGTGAATCAGGCTTGGAAAAATTGCAAATTTTGTTGATCAGGTTTGGAAAAATCTTGTAGATCAGCTCCTTCTCTCACCTTTGTTTATGAAGTTCGCATTTTTTTCGGTGCTAACCATTTATGTTTTTATTTTAGCACTTTTAATAAAGCAAAATTTACTCTCCCGAAAAGTCCAAGAATATTATTACGTCTTCAAAATAATCCGTGCGATATCTGTTATATATACTAACATAAAAGCCATTAATATATCCCTACCAACTGAATTGATATTTTGACTGGGTAAGTGGACCTAGAGGGATTCCCCCCCCCCCCCCTCTGAAACAATTTTTATGTGATTATAGATCATAAATCACCTCTTTGAAATAGAATTCTCTCCATGTTATTCATGTGGCCCTCGATCAACCAGACATATTTCTAAGTGGCCCTTCACTTGTAAAGGCTGTGCACCCCTACTGTACGGCATTGCTTTTGTGCCACTCCTTATAACAGACTGAGCAAAACAATAACCGTGGTCCACCTTCATATTAGGGGTTAAAACGTGCGAATGGTGTAGTACAGATTTTTTTTTTTTTTTTTATGTATGTTTGATTTCAATTAAAGTTATATGCAATTTAATTTGTTGAATTATTTTTACTTAACAGTTTTATCACATAAGCTAAATTGAAATAATAATTTTATGTTGATGTCTTATGTTGATTGAATTCTTTCTCTTTTTGATGAAAAAAAAAAAAAAAAAAGAAAAGAAAAGAAAAGAAAATGCCCTTTTCTAAAATTGCTTAGATTTAATTATTCGAAGTATTTTATGCTAATAATTTTGACCAACAGACACTGCAATTAAGATTATCTATTTATACTTTTTTTTTTAGTTTTTTATTAACTGGGATTTTTCAATAACCATATTTTGTCAAAGTGTGAGTGTACTAGTTCAAAAGCGTGTTGAAAAACCTTTCTATGATATTTTATTCATCGTGGCGCATTTTGTATGTGCATAGAAAATACACAATATTTATATATGTTATGATTATTGGTTTTAAAAATGAATGATAACATAACACAGAATTTTTTTTTAAACCGGTTGAGAATAGTCCTCGTGATGGTCGCATTTTATTTTACTTATTACTGTTTTTCTTTTTTTTTTCACAAAATTATTTAATTTTGTTTGAATAAGCATAGCATTTTGTTAATTAGGTATTAAAATCGTCGTTAATAAAGAAAGTAACAAAATGGGTAGACGCAAATTATCAGATATGAAGGGAAGCCGAATCCAAAGAAAGATGTCCAATGAAAAATCGTCTTAGAAAACGAAAATTGAGGTCTTCAAATGATTACGTATCGTTGAAAACCGATTGTTTGTTTGTATTTATGTCGGCCAATTATCTACACAGTGGGATACAGGCCCTAAGGGGTGGGATGCCCTCCGTGGGGGTCTTTCTAAGGGAATCTAACCAGTATTTAAGTAAGGTTCGAAGAAAACCACGGAAAACTCCGAACAGTTAGGCCGACTGTCGCGATTGGGTTCGAACCCAGCACCTACAGTGTACCAGTTTGGGGGTCAGAACCTCGCGGCCACTGATGGGGCCGTTTAATGAAGTTGTTCAAAAACTCGAAAAGAAAAACACTATTTTATGTTAGATAATATGTACTATATACATATTAAATATTATAAGAAATTCTGCAGTTCTTACGAATAGAGTAATTCGTGTAAAAAGCGCCGCAGCCTTTAATGACAAAATCAAATTTTTTTCAATACCTTATTTTTTTTGCCCATACCTAAACTTTTGAATGATTAGCAAATCAATCCTAATTTTTGCTTTTCATTTTAATTAAATAATCATTCAAATTCAGTGGTGAATAAATATTTTTTAAATAACATGTCGCTTTTTAACAAATCCATAAATCAAATATGGTCGCAGAAATTGTTTTGTATTAAACAATAATGTCAACAGATGGCATCACCATACACATTTCTTTGATTCTGAGATTTCTTGATAATCGCATCGTGATTCATCATGACATAAGCGATTGCGATGTGCTGTGCAAAATAATTTCTTTATAATTATGCTTCACACATATCCTTGTAATCAGCTATAATCCGTTACATGTTTTATCAGCTAAACTTGGAAAGATAAATGAAAAACAAATTTAGCCAGTTGCATCACTTAACCGCAATCCATATCAACTGAAAAATTGACATACACTAATTAAAAATGATTCAGATAGCATCATCCGCTATTTCAGAAATATTTTTTAAAAAAAAAAAGTATTTTGAAAAGTATTTTTAATGATATTAAATCAGTAAATTTCGTCAGTACTATTTGCATTAACTTGAAACATTGCTTCAGCTATTGCATGTTTATATTTTTCGCCAAAATTGGTGCGATATTATCATTACGTTCTCATTGTTAATAATTTCAATGAAAATGCAATATTTAATGAGTATTAGAGTTTCATCACAAATATTTTTGATGTAAAGCAAATACCTGACAAATATTAATATTTCACTGAAAGTATTTCAATTATTCATATCACACAATATTAGGCGTCAATAAAATTAATATTTGTGGGCTTCTAGAGATGTATTATCTGCGATTTGAATGCAACCCCTCAATTTGGTAGACATTCAAGGGCCTCACTAAGGGGAGGGGGGAGGGACTTCTACCCTCAAACGTTTGAACATGCTGTTACAGTTGGCAAATTTACAAACTGAATTGGCAAATTAATTCAAAACTTTAAAACACTTTCTATTTCTGGTAGACTTGACGAAAATTACCAATATATATTTAAAAATATCACTAAGCTTTTTACAAATAAAAACTACACCTTCTAATTGTGATATCTTGGTAAAATTATAAAACTAGTTGGCCTAAAACTATTTATGTTTGTTTTTCACTGACTTGGCAAATACTGAATTTTGACTTGGCAATTCAAGGCTCTCTCCCCAGGGCCGTAGCTAAGGGCGGCTCAGCCCCCCCCCCCTAAAATATTTTGAGCCACCCTTGAAAAGATTCCAAGGTCACTCAATGAATTTCTGATCCGAAAATTCAAATGAAATTCTGTTCAAATATCTAGTTCAGTTTTGAGACCCTTTCATAATTTTGCAGAAATACTGAATTGTATCTAAAATAAGTATTTCAACACTCCCTCATCCTATTTGCACATATGAAGCTAACACGATGTTTAATTTTGAACCAGTTATAGACTCAAAATTTTCATCATCCTGTACTTTTCTTAGCATAAAATGAAGTTATTGCAGCAGTTTAATAAGAAACATAGTTAGTACCTACAATGTGCATATGCACTAATTTATCTATCTCCTCAGATAGAGAAAAGAAAAAATTATGAGCCCCCTCCCCCCCCCTACAGTTCACTTCTAGCTACTGCCCTGTCTCTCTCCCACCAATAAAAAGTCCTAGCGAGGGCCCTGAAGACACTAAATGCCATTTGTATAAATTATTGCATTAAATAATCATTTGCTGCACTGTTAAAAATAAATCTGTGAATTCCAGGTGAAACTACCGGCAGCAATGTAGCCGAACTTTTACCGTTCTGTTAGTAGATTTTCCGTTGTGGGAAATACAAGAAGAGAAAACTCCGGTGTAAGAATCAGTAACTTTCCGTTACAAAGTTTGATTTATAATAGTAATAATTTAATATAATTTTTAAAAATGATTTACCGATTAATTTTCAAAGAACTCGAAATCACCGAGGGATTTTAAGCTGCTATGTTATTTTACTTAATTGTTATTTTGGATAATTTAGTTCACGCCGTCCTCAGGACCGAACTCGGGACCTTCAGATTGCGGAACAAATTCTTACGAACTGAGCCAAAGTTGCTGATGCTAAACGGTACAAAGTATGCCTTTTATGAGTTAGTGGGAAAATCCGTCGTGCTTTTTAAAGATTTCCTTTCATATATATTCCTTAGAATGTTTGTAAACGGATTATTTTAGACTGATGCGTAATACTTATTATTTTTTAAAATCATTTAAAATTTTTTAAATAGTTTAAATTAAAAAAAATCACTGTTTGAAACCACTGTTTTTTTAATAAAAAATTTTTTATTAAAATTTTTTTTACAATGTATATATATATATATATATATACTTTTTTTTTTTTTTTTTTTAATTGTCGTACACTATTTATTTCTTTATTAATTTATTTTTAGGCTAATAAATTAAAAGATTTTTAATAAGAAAAAAAGAGAAAAATAAACAGAAAAATGTAATTTAAAAGGAATTTTTATGCTTCATTATTCCATGGCACCAATGGGACTCGAACCCACAATCTGCGCTCGCAGGCGATTAGCGGTGTGGTGCCTTGACCACTCGGCCATGGAGTTCCCCACACAACGGAGTGTCTCCGTTTTTTGTTTTTATTTCCATCCGTTTCGTTTTTTTTTTCAGGAAATATGATGGAACTTTGTGATTTGTAACGGAAAATACCCTTTAGTTGTTAAAAGGGAGCTTTTCTGTGAAATTCAGGAAAAAAATGTTCGTGAATTTCAGAATTTTTTTAACAGTGTTATTTATAAATTATTTATTTTAAATTAAGTTATATTATTCAAACAAACGAAGCTCAAATTAGTGAAAACCGATTTTATAAGATTGAATGCTAGTTTTTGTCAATACTAATTATTAATAGGAATTTTTAGAAATTAGTCATATTTTATTCAACCTGGTTTTATTTTCAGCGATATAGAGAGTCGCCAAATTCCAAGATATCATGAAGTGTATGCCATTTTAAAGCAACATGATAAATAAAACAAACCAATGAGCTTGGTCGAAATCTTAATTCATGTTTAAATGCACTCTCATATCGAAATCGATTAATATATACGACTGCTGTCGCGGGCAAATTTTTTTTTTTAAATGTCACCCACATTAGAAATTCAAACTACTATATCTCAGGCGTTTTTTAAGATAAAGACAAAGCAAAAAATACTCCGGAACTCATTATTAAGATAAATACATTCGAAAGAATTTTTTTTCAATTTCTAATTTTTATTTGTACATCATTATACATTTAAAAGATTTTTGATAAATTTAAATAGCCACCATTTTGAAACAAGATGGCGGATGAAGTTGGCTAGTGAACTCGATCAAGACATTGATATGTACTATGTATACACGAAGTTATATCCAAATCAATATATACATCTGCGTATTATCGCGTTTCAAAATGTCAACCACACTGGAAATTGAAAGTGCTATAACTCAGACATTTTTAAAGATATAGATGAAACAAAAAATGCCCTGGAATCTTTGTATCAAGGTCAACTACACAAAAGAAATATCTTTTTCAATTTCTCACATTTTTGAACCTAATTTTAAATTTTAAATTTTTTTTAAAAATTTTAATGGCCGCCATTTTTAAACAAGATGGCGGATGATGCTGGCTAACGAACTCGGTCGAGACATTTGTATGTGCTATGTACATACCAAGTTTCATTCAAATCGGTTCATAAATACGTTAGTTACAGCATGACAAAAATCGGATAGTTTAAAAATGTCAGCAATAAGAAAAACTCAAAGTGCTATAACTCAATCATTTTTTAAGATATAGACAAAATAAAAAGTGTTCTGGAATCGTTGTTTTAAGTTCTAACACATAAAAGGAAAACATTTTTCAACTTTTAATTTCTTCGTATTAAATTTTAAATTTTAAATTTTTTTAAAAATTTTAAATGACCGCCATTTTGAAACAAGACGGCGCATGATGCTAGCTAACAAACTCGACCGAGACATTTGTATGTACTATGTAAATACAAAATTTCATTTAAATTGGTTCATAAATACATTAGTTATAGCATGACAAAAATTAGATTGTTTGAAAATGCCAGCCATAAGAAAAGTTCAAAGTACTATAACTCAATCATTTTTTAAGATATAAATAAAATAAAAAGTGTTCTGGAATCGTTGTTTTAAGTTCTAACACATAAAAGAAAAATATTTTTCAACTTTTAATTTCTTCGCATTTAATATTAAATTTTTAATTTTTTAAAAAAATTTAAATGGCCGCCATTTTGAAACAAGATGGCGGATGACGCTGGCTAACGAACTCGGTCGAGACATTTGTATTTACTATGCACATACCAAGTTTCATTCAAATCGGTTCATAAATACGATAGTTATCGCATGACAAAAATCAGATATATATATATATATATAATATATATATATGTCAACATTTGAACGGAGGGTGGTTTTGGGGTCTGGGGGTCATGATCGGTGAAAATATACCAAAATTTTCTGGAAGTGCTTTCCTCCGGACGGCTGCAATAGGTAGCTTTTTACTTTTTGTAATGAAAGCTACCTAAAATTTGCATTTCCGAAAATTGTAAAACTGAAATTTCATTTAAAGTTTGTTATGATGGGTCCAGGAATATTAATGTTTAGTTCATATCATACGTAATATGAGGCGTTTAGAAGTCAGTCTGATTAACTCCATCAAATAAAAATGATGTTTATTATTATTAATAATAATTTAAATATAGAATTTATTGATAAATCTTTAAAATTTTAGTCCTTGAAAATATCATTTTTCAAATAGTCGTTATAATTTATTAAATTACATTTTTTTATTAACTATTTGGAAAAAATAGTTGTTGTTCTCGGTAAAAAAAAAAAAAAAAAAAAAAAAAAAAAAAAAAAAAAAAACCAAGAAGCATAAGATAACGAAAAGCATATTTTGAAATGTTCATATCTCATGAATCCATTTATTCTATACAAAGAAAAAAAAGTCCTTCCGGCAATGCCGGGAGGAAGAGGTAGCTTTCATATACTTATATATTTATTTATTTATTTTAAGGTAAGTTACATTGTTCAAAAATACTAAGCTCAAATTAGTGGAAATAATCTTATAAAATTAGTGATTTTATAAGATTGAAACTAGTTTTTGTCAAGACTGAATATTAATAGGAATTTTTAGAAATTAGTCATCTTTTATTTAACCTGGTTTTATTTTAAGCGATTTAGAGAGTCACCAAATTCCACGATATCATAAAGTGTATGCCATTTTAAAGCAACATTGTGGATCGTTCAGATCAGACCGTTTCAAAATGTCAGCCATAAGCAAAATTCAAAGTGCTATAACTCAGTCATTTTTTAAGATATAGACAAAATAAAAAATGTTCTGGAATTGTTGTTTTAAATTATAACACGTAAAGGAAAAATATTTTTCAATTTTTAAGTTTTTCGCATTTAATTTTAAATTTTAAATTTTTTAAAAAATTTAAAATGGCCACCATTTTGAAACAAAGTGGTGGATGATGCTGGCCAACGAACTCGGTCGAGACATTTGTATATACTATGTACATCCCAAATTTCATTGAAATCGGTTCATAAATACGCGTGTTATCACGTGACAAAAATCAGATCGTTTCAAAATGTCAGACATAAGAAAAATTCAAAGTGCTATAACTCAATCATTTTGTAAGATATAGACAAAATAAAAAGTGTTCTGGAATCGTTGTTTCAAGCTCTAACACGTAAAAGAAAAATATTTTTCAAATTTTGATTTTTTCGCATTTAATTTTAAATTTAAAAATTTTTTAAAAATTTAAAATGGCCACCATTTTGAAACAAAATGGCGGATGATGCTGGCCAACAAACTCGGTCGAGACATTTGTATGTACTATGTACATACCAAGTTTCATTGAAATCGGTTCATAAATACGCGTGTTATCACGTGACAAAAATCAGATCGTTTCAAAATGTCAGCAATAAGAAAAATTCAAAGTGCTATAACTCAATCATTTTTTAAGATATAGACAAAATAAAAAGTGTTCTGAAATCTTTGTTTTAAGTTCTAATACGTTAAAGGAAAATATTTTTTAACTTTTTATTTTTTCGCATTTAATTTTAAATTTTAAATTTTTAAAAAAATTTAAAATGGCCGCCATTTTGAAACAAAATGGCGGATGATGATGACCAACGAACTCGGTTGAGACATTTGTATGTACTATGTACATACCAAGTTTCATTCAAATCGGTTCATAAATACGTTAGTTATCGCATGACAAATATCAGATATATATATATATATATATATATATATATGGTTATATATATATATATATATATATATGTCAACATTTGAACGGAGGGTGGTTTTGGGGTCTGGGGGTCATGATCGGTGAAAATATACCAAAATTTTCCGGAAGTGCTTTCCTCCGGACGGCTGCAATAGGTAGCTTTTTACTTTTTGTAATGAAAGCTACCTAAAACTGTCGACAAATTGTCATTTAGCAATCATGGCATCGTAGAATTTCTTTTCAGCTTTACATTTAACGATAAATGTAGAACAGAACTGGCACAATCATGGGGCAAACGCGTCGATTACTCAGGGCCTCGGGCCAACTGGAGCCTTGTTAGAGACTTCGACTCTTTTTAATGCAATTCGAAATAATATATTTTTTTGTGTGTGTGTGTGTAAAATAATAATATTTTCACTCTAATTTCATTTTTAAATGTTCATTTGTAAGAAACAATTGACTATTAACTTTACATGCTACAAAGTTAATAATATTGACCGGAGGTTTTTCTAGGCTAATATAAGGAAAACTATTTCATATAAAATATGAAAATTGGTAGTTTTACAGAGAAATGGTAGATAAGCACACTCAAGCAGCTAGTTTTTAAATAAAAGAATTATTTTAAGAAATATTTAAGTTGAAGTCTAATCAAAATAGTTCCGTTAAAAAAGTTTTAAAGGAATAAAAAAATTATATATAGCAATTTAACAATCTTTTCTAGGGACATGCTTGGCAAGCTTGCGGTATGCAGGGTGTGATTATTATTTTTTCTTTTATTTGACTAATTTGTTAGCGGTTTTTTTTTTTTTTTTTTTTTAATTTTTATTTAAAATTTCATCATTTCAATCGAAATTTGTTAGATTTTTCGAAAAGATATTTTTTTACAACGTCGTAAACTTGTAAAATAGCGTAAATAATAATATTTTCTTTCAATTAAAAAATGTATTTGCACATAACTATTAAAAATAGAAAACTTCAAAATAATAATTAAATGGTCATGTGTTAAAAACAATAAATAGTCAAAATTAGGTAATATTTAAAATGCCTTAATAATAATATCGTCAAACAATTTAAAAATGCATTTACAGTGGCGGTCAAAAGTTTCCGGCCAGTTAGTTCCTTTGATTTATTTATCAGAAGGTTTCAGTGAAAAAGAAGCACAATTGCTTCAAAAGTTAGGGATATGTGAATGACCTCTGACCACGTGATCATTTTGATTTTACTGAAGACACTTTATACAAAGGGGTAAAAATCGAAGTTCGCGTGTGCAAAAGTTTCCGGCTACTCATCATTCCTTAGTTTTTTCTATCGGTAAAGTGTTTTTTGGTCGTGTTTGTGAATGAATCAACGTGAATATCACAGTTTAATGACAAAATTGAAAAGTTCAACAATTATTGCTCGTAAATGAGTGATTAGTTTGATCCTAAAAGGCTAATCTTCATGCAAAGGAGTATAATTTAAGATTCGCGTGTGCAAAAGTTTCCGGCCACTCATCATTCCTTAGATTTTTTCTATCGGTAAAGTGTTTTTTAGTTGTGTTTATGAATGAATCAACCTGAACAGCATAATTTAAACTCAAAATTGAAAAGTTCAATAATTATTGTTCGTAAACGAATGATTAATTTGTTGCTAAAGGGCCAAACCTCTCGAGTACTGCGGTAAAGTTATCGATCGGCAGTTGACTGAGAACGATATTTAAAAATTAAATAAAGATAGACATGGCCTTTAGGACTTTCTGTAGTCCAGGAGACTCCGGAAAATGACTATTCATGTGGACAGAATTATCAGAAGAAAAACAATTGATGAACCACATAAATATTCCGTTGTAATGTTCCTCAATTTACGGAATAAAAATATTGCTGAAATAAGTCGGTCTATCGTGTCAAGATGCTGACGTGATGCAGAACTTTACTGAAAAGTCGGCGTTCAAAAATATTCCATAGGTAAAAAAATATCAATGTACCCAACTGGCCTTTTTAAAAAACACAAAGTCTGGTCAAAAGTATTATTTTTGCAACAATCGAACTTCAAACTTTGTTGGGAATGATGGAAGACACTAAATCCAATGACCTAACAACAAAATATATGATTCGACTTAAGTTATTCTTACAATGAAGTATGGCGGAGGACACGTTATGTTGTGGGGAGTATTTACTTCAAAAAGTGTAGGTCCGTAATTTGAAATCCATGGCAAGATGAATGATGCAATGTATAAGGATATCTTGCAATATTACTTGCTGCCTTACTAGAGGAAAAATTGTGGTCGCAACTATTTGTTTTAACATGATAACGACTTAAAGAATGTATGCAAGCTTCGACAAACAATGGCTTTCGTCCAAAAAAAAATTGCTTTTGAAATGGCCAGCTGAAACGCCCGACATGATTCCAATAGAAAATCTTTGGAAAAAAGTTGGCAAATGTGTGCGGAACTGTAAATATTCTTACTCAGCTGAAATTTTCAAAAAAGTGCAAGAAATGTGAAAAAAAACGTACCATAGACAATCTTTAGCCATGGATTGTGTGAATATCACGTTGCTTAGCGCAGTACTTATTACAACAGTTATGGTGATAAAATACTAATTGTAAATGTTGTTGATCACTGTAATTTTCTATTGCAATTCCATTTTTTACCAAACTTGTGAAGGTGGCCAGAAACTTTTGAGAACATGCGTTTTACTTTGTACTTAATTTTGCCAAATAAATTTTATTGATATTTATCTGTTATTTCATAAATAAGTTCCTAACTATTATGTCAATAAAATGCATAAGTATCACTTTGAGATTCCTATTCATATAGGTACACTTACAAATTAACTAAAAATTTTTTGCAGGCCAAAAACTTTTGACCGCCACTGTACATCAATGATTTATTTCCTATTTCGAGATTGTCTTTTTAAGTATTAAAAAAAGTAATTCTTCGTAAATAGTAATAAAAAAAGAAACAAAATTTTAAAATGACTTGAAATGGAACAAATAATTTTAAGGGGGAAAAAACCTATTTTTATTTTTCCTATTCAAGAATAAATAAAATTCTGAATTTCAGTGTCCGAGTCCAAGAATGAGTCCGATCACAACTGAATCCGAAGATTGTTATACAAATCAAGCCCGAGCCTGTGTCGGATCCAATCTCGGGTATGGGCTTTCGGACTGAGCCCGTTTGATTTCTAGAGGATACATGACGCAGAGATTCCACTAGTCTATCTTTTTTTATTAGCTCTATTTTTAAATAATAATTTCATGAAAAATGTTTAGTCCCGAATACTATAGTTTAAAAATAGTGGTATTCAAAAAAAGATCCAGTAGGACTCTGATAACGTACACAGGGCCCGATTATGACTAATTAGGGCCCTGGACAAAGACAAATTAGGAGGCTCCTTTTGAATCTTTGCAACGTTATTCAAATAGAACTGATGGTCACTATGTGTATCTGTAAGACATAAACATATTTTCATACCTTAGATATAAATAAAAGAAAATTCTTAGTTCTATCAATACTAAATTAAATAACTTAATAAAAGTACGCTTTTTTCCTCTCGTGTATAACAATACTCTTTTATATAACTTTAGCAATTTGTTACATTACATTAAGATGAATTAAATAACTTCAACATGTGGAAGAGTTGGAATTGGAAAAAGAAATTAAATATTTTATAGTTTAATTTATAGATTTGGGGGCCCCTTAAAGTTCAGGCCCATGGGCAAAGTCCCGATTTGCCCATGTGTTAAGGGCTTGTATGAACAAAGACTACCTCCGGGCCAATGTATTACACTTGATAGTGGGAAAGTTAAAGTAACAATGTTTCAAAACCATAAAACAAATATTCAATTCAAATACATCTTTTTTTTCAGCAAAGAACCTTTCAATGGCTCTGACTGGTACGTCAGAACAAACATAGGTCGAGATGGGGAGACTGATGTAGCACAAAAGCACGAAGTCCTGAGAATCATAAACCATCCGCACTCGTCGAAATTTCGATCTCTAACCCTGAGGGATTACGATGTGGCCCTGATACGCCTGAAGCATGCCTTAGTGTTCGTGAGTGACAAAGTCGGCGCAATATGTCCGCCAGAGGAACAAGTTCCACCTGGTATCACTTGCTTCTCCGGTGTCCTAGGAACTGAGAAACCAAGATGTAAGAATTGGAGACTAATTTTATTATCTTAAAATATTAGTGAATGTGGTTATACTAGGGCTGCCACTGACTTTTTTTTTTTTTTTTTTTTTTTTTTTTTTTTTTTTTTTTACCTCGCACAATTTTCTTAAAACAAAAATTATTGACAAATTGTTCGAGAAAATTTGCAAGAGAAATATACTACGAAATATGTTTTTTCTTAAATAGTGGTGCGAGTAGAATAAAAAATTAGTCACTTGTGGCAGCCCTATTATGTATACAGTAATCCCTTAACATTCGGGAGGGTTAAGTTCACGTAAACTTCCGCGAATGTTGAGACATTCTTCTAGTGCATAAAAGAGAGTTAGGTTCTATAACTTTTTAAAATGGAAAAGTAATTAAAATGTTAAAATAATAATAATAATAATAAGCATTGAAAAATATATACTGTAAATAATTTTGAATAATTATAAACATATTGTACAAATTTGGTTCCTAGTAGATGTCTGAAAAACAATTATTTATATACGATGTTTAGAACAACATATCTTTGTTTAGGAATTTCCGTATGAAAAAAAGTTACGGTCTCGATTTCTCTTCTAAACTTAGAATTCCTCACAAGTTAAGGATAGCTTTCTATAGCTTTTTCATCGAGTCATAAATGAACCTCCAAATTTTTTCATATTATATTTGCAGAAAAATCTTCACTTGCAATAAAAATTTTGAATTAAAAAAAAATTAGGATTCTTTATTTTTAACATCATCAGGTTTCACGTCTCTTGGAATTACTGATCTGTATTTCACCTCAATACAAGAGTTGAAATCTTCGGAACTTAGACTATATAATACAGTGAAGCTGTCCAGTGTCAAATAGTTTATGGAATTAGTGAAACAAAGCGAATTCACTTTGCAAAAAAATATTCTTGATAAAATAAAATTCGCGAATAACCAAGTTGAGTATTTGCGAATGTTGAAATGTTACTCATTTTTTACTTTGCGAATAATCAAAACTCGCGAATGTTGACGGATTATTGTGTTTTATAGCAGCTTCTCATTATATTGCGATTGTGCATACCGAAGTACAAGGCTAATATTCCCGTCAAGCCGAATTGTTTGAAATAAGTGCTGTAAAATGTTATTAAAAATAAGAATACAGAAAAAAAATTGCAAATCGTTGAATAAGATAAATTCAGTAAACGCCGTTTAAAATTTCACACGTCCTAACCGACTTTAAATTTTCCTTTCAAAAATCTGTCGAAAGTCGAATATCCTCAGTATGTGTAGACTAATAAACCATCTAATGCATATGTTTAGTCTCTTTGCAGCAGTTTTTATCCACATACATCACATTAAAACTAATCATTGAAAACTCGTCAATAATTAAGAAGTACACATGTTCCATAGCGAACAGGAATGATTTGACTAATGAACAGCAAATTGTGATTAGATGCGAATCTCAAGAATGAATGCGGTGTTCTGATATCAATGTTAATAACACTAGGCAATAAGGGTGTAATCTTTCAGGAATAGTTTTTATCAGTTTTTCACCACACTGTTTATTTTTCTGGTCTTTTCCTAGTATAAAATATTTCAAACAGTGGTGTAGTCGTAAAAAAACCAGAGGATATACGCTCTAAATAGAGTGTATATCCTCTGTTTTTTTTTTTTTTTTTTTTTTTTTTTTTTTTTACGACTACATCACTAATGTTTATACGATGGCTTTCTTGAGAAACAGAGAGTATGCGGTGTTCCTAAAAAATTTTAGAAAGTTTACGTAGTATACCCATGTACACTCTCCACTACATCCCTGATACAAAATTCCTAAGCCATAGGACGTTCCTGATCACGTGCAAGCATTAAGTGTCCAAATTTGCATCTTCCCCTTTTTTAGCATTTTCTACTGTTCATCAGAGAATCTGGTCGTTTGATATTCAGAGAATTGAATTACTTTTTGAATTACTTTTCTTTAGAGCTACATAAATATTTCATGTTGTAGGGAACGCGTTCTTATTCTATGTAAAACTATTATCTAGCACGGTTTCTCTTAAATTTCTAGCTTTAAGTTTGCAGATATCATAAATTTGTGAAGAAAGTTCTCTCCTAAACCTACTTAGTTTTCAAAAATCATTAACACTAGAAAAACTTCATTTTCAAAACATCTAGAATTAGCCTATAAAGTATTTTTCATTACAATTAAAAAATGTAAAATTCGTGAAATGGAGTGCAGTGGTATTTTCCAAATACCATTTAGTGAGATTTGTTGAAGGAAAAAAAATTCTCTGTCGAAGATCTGTATTTCGATAGAGAATGGAAAAATTCTTCCAAGAGCTTTATGTCTTCGAAGTACATATGCTTTCTCCATTTTGTAAGCATTCCTAGCTACATATGCTACTGAAAATACATATTCTCTGTATCCAAGGTATTGGCCATGAACTTGTACAATTGAGACGGCAGAATGAATTAGAGCGATAATCATTTGCTCGTTGTAAATAAAGTCTTTTATACACTTATCATCACTTTGGATACATCAAAGTCTCAATGAAAAACTTAAAAAAATTCCGAGGATTTCTACATTTTGTGCAAATATCAAGATCATTTAATTTAATGTGAGAAAACACTTGCAAATAATTCTCATATTAGATAAAAATTGACAAATGACATTTCATTAATAAATTGTGTCGCTTCTATGTGCTGCTCAATGCAGTACTCAATAATAGAGTACTCTGTATTTTCCCTTTTGAAATGCTAACCGCGTACTCAGTCACTTTAACAAGCAATTCTTAAACTAATATATATATATATATTTCTTGCATATTTTAGAATACGAAATTCTTTATAATCATTCTGTATTTTGAAATAGTTGTTTTCAATCAATAACTATTGCCTGAAAAATCTGAAAACATTTTTGTTTTCAGCACCACCGCCCCCGGTTCTGCAAATTAACAGCCTGGCCTTACAAATCACAGACAGGAGAAATTGCAACAGAGTAGAGCATTTTAATAATGCTATCAACCAAAGAATGTTATGCACCCAGAGCAGTGAAGGCCATACAATTTGTGATGTAAGTATCGAAATTGATCATTTTAACCCATGGACTCCACATTTTGGTTCATCACTCGCACCCTCCATCACGCTATGTGTGGTTTGATATTCCCTAATTTCAGCTTTGTTGGAAATGTAGTGATAATGCAACATAACACACGATTCTTATATGAAATTTAATGGGAAATCAAACAGTGATATTTATTTTTATCGAAAATTTTATTTTGTTAGTGAAAAGACAAATTAATGAAAGCGTGTTTTTTTTAAAATGCTAGCGATTTTTAACTTTGGTCGGTGCGAATTTGGCCTAATGTAGAGTTCACGAGCTTTTAAACTTTATCTTTTTTCTATTAATAATGGCGTATTTTTATGCATACATACCTTGATTTAACTTTAGCTATTTAAGTTTACGATTTAAGTTTTGTAAATGATCTTCTGTAATACTAGAACTTTCTCAAAGAGTATTCGAAACACTTCTGCGGTTTCAAACTAAATATTTCTTCTTATTATTAACACTTTGAATGTCATGTCAATCACCCGTGACTGAAAGTCTAAAATATGATATAAAATTAAAATATTTAGTTTGTTTTAAGTAATTACTGAAAAATTATTAAAAATTTCTATAATATCATATTTTACTGTCAGTCATTATGATTGACGTGGCCTAAACGGAAAGTTTAGTGTCAATCACCATGTCAGTCAACGTGATAAGAATGCAACTTTTAATGAGCACGTGAAAAGCATCTTCAAAGTTTAGTCTTATATACATTTCTTGCTTCATAAGCTGCACATACATCTTAAGTCAGTTGAAAGTGATCTGTGACGTTCATAGCAATAAGTAAGGTGTGTCTGATTTCAGTAGATACAGATCAAATCAATGAATTACGTCTCAAATTTCCGAAGAAAGAAACGACATTTTAAAAATACAGTCGGCTCTCGTTAATTCGAACTCGTCGAGACTTCCAGAGTTCGAATTATCGAAAGTATGAGAAGAAAACATATTTAAAGGGGTACTATTACAAATAAATTAATGTTATAAGGTACCCTGGGGTAATAACGCCACGTCAAGGTTCTAGCAATTTTCACGGCTCAGTTTTAGTTTGTATTTTTCAAACAAATATATGATTTGATACAGCAACTCATTGACTATCTGTATAAAAAAAATAATTTAACAGATATGAATACATAAAGTGTAATGGCATGATTTCTTGACCAATGCTATTTGGCGTTATTACCCACCTATATGGGTAATAACGCCATGCAAACAAAACTATGAAATAAGTTGGAATAATTGCATGTAGATGGCCCAATTCTAAAAATACAAACTCTCAGCTCTAGAAATTGACAAATTGCATCCTAAGCTATTGAAAATGCTCATTTTTTTTGTGAAAGTGTAAGAAAAATAAAGGTGTGGTGTGAGGAGGGGGGATGAGGCAAAAGAATATCAGACCGTGAGCTTCTTTTTGCTTAAAAAGAACCGCTTAAATAGAATTATTAGAAACATTGCACAGTTTTAACTGTGTTTATTTGAATCAGTATTTAGGATGTAGCTCGGCCACTGTAGGGAATCAAGCGGGGTAAAAATTGCAAGGATTGGCGTTATTACCCCGTTATAGATATTGCGCTGTACATTTTAAATTACAAATCATCTCGAGAAGATATCCAAAATATTCAACAACATTTTGAAAGGCCATGAAATGTACTACAAATTTATGTAATTAACAAGGTATTTCCGGATAAAAAAAAATAGTCTTCACATCACAAAACGTATCTCGCAAATTTTAGATCAAGCGTTAATTTTAGCTGCTTGTAAGAACAATAAGACCTAAAAATGAAAAAAATTAACTTGAAGCTGTTTTTTGCGATTTATATGACTCAAAAAACTTCTGCGCAGAACACATGAGTGTCATTTACCAGATTATTTCATAATTATGCAAAATATTAGCACTTGGCGTTATTACCCCGTCTGGCGTTATTACCCCAGGGTACCTTAGTATTTTTTTAAATATATTTCGGCTGATTTCATTAGAGTATGACTTAATATTAAATCAAAAGATGTAAATACATAAACTAATTAAAGGATTATGAACAAATAGAAACGAAGATTGTCTGGAGGTATCATTGATGGACAGCCGGGACACTAAAAAAACGGATATCAAATGCAAGGGACTATATGTAACTAAGTCTGTATATATAATCAGAACAATTCTGACAAAAGTGAGAAAAAGAAAGTTATTTCAAGGATCTGAATTATGAGAGAAAGTAAGAAAAAATGAAAAATCGGAATCACGTTAGTTCGAATTAAACAAAGTCAAGAGAAAATGAGTTCGAATAAAAGAAAAATTTTAATATTATTCTACTATTGAAAATTTCGGTATTTTATGTTTAGTTCGAATTAAGCGAAGATTCGATTTATCTGATTTCGAATTAACGAGAGCCGGCTGTACATAGTTTCGGTCCGGTCGAATTTTCGACAGTATTTTTGGCAAAACTCGGATTTCGATCCGAAAAGGGAAACGAAATCGAATTTTCTGTCGATATTTAATAATATGACAGTACAACTATTAAAAAATGATTCAAAATCACTCTGAAACTTAACAACAAATATATATGCACTCAGTGGCGCCAACTTTTGTAAAATATTGGGTTGGCTCAAAAATATTGGGTGGGCTCATAAATATTTTTTTTAAAAAGGTGTAACGAGTTTGTTTTTTCTTTGAAGGGTTGACAGATGGTGAAAGATAAGAATTTTAAGTCAAGCTATCATGTTTCAATAACGTTGCAATTTTATTAAATTATATTCTCATACATTTTACCTTGTAAAGTCATTAATATTTATTGTAATGTCATGATAACATGAATATGACTATAAATTAAATTAGCAGAAAGTAAAACAGGGAGCAAAACATTTCAGTCATTTGGGATTTAAAGGCTATTAGTCGGAGAATTAAAATACATGGCTACTGGCAAAATAAATTTTATTGTGAGAAGAAAAATGAATAACAAAATAATAATGAAATAAATAACTAGAACAATGAAAATTGAGTACACTATGATTCAAAATTATTGGGTGGCCTCGGGCCCGTATAAGTTGGCGCCACTGTATGTAATATTTTTGTCTTGTAGAAAATATTTAATAAAAGTGTTCAAACGGCAAAATAAGAAGTAAATTTTAATATTGTTTAAGCATTGAAATGTCTTTCACATGAAATGTCTTTCACATTCTTGCCTAGACCAATATCATTATTCCACTTTTACTAAGTTATGATAGCATAAACTTCCTTTTTAATTCCTCGAAATTTTTAAAATTTATTTTTGAAATTACTAAAAAACATAGCACTTAAAAAGTGAATACGTGTAAATATGTGATAGTTTTTTCTAGTTTACTCTTCACTGAATGATTTTTTATTTTACTTACAGAACGATGAAGGAACGCCTTTGATATGCCTAAGTGGGATAAACAACTACTTTTTAGCAGGAATGCTGACTTATCACAGGTTCTGTGATGTGTACAGCAAGCATCCAGCAGTTTTTTCCAATTTATTTTCTATGAGAAAATTTTTAGATCAAGTAACTGGTCAAAAACAATATGAAGTGTCGTATGACAGCAGTATGTACGTTATTGTTCCGCCAACAACTCCCAGTCCTACTATGCCAGAAACGACTACACCGGAAATGACGACACTGAGTACTACAGAATTTTTATTGACCAATACAACTTACCTAACAACTGTTGAATTTGAAAATGGAACAGAAACTATCTTCGATAATTTAGAAGAAATCAATGCAACAACTGAAATGAATGAAGAATTAGGTAGAGAAGAACTTTATACTACGGTGCTTCCAGAAGAATTATTAGGTCTCCTAAGCAATACAACACCCAGGGACGATTACTGGAATGAAACAGTTACCATACCTTACGAAATGGATTCTGATTCACTCAATGCAACGCTGGGAGAATTAGAAAAACCAGAAGATAAAGTTTTGGAGAATAGGACGCATGATGATATGATGACATTTTTAAACGATACATATTCAAAGGATGACACTGCAAATTATACAACTATCTCAGATTTAAGCATAGAATTCGACAATGTAACTGCCTCCTCCATCCCAGAAATAACAACCGTTTCATTGGAATTAACAAATATATCAACAGTTCTTGAATTAAATGATTCATTAATTACAACAACTGAGTTTAGGACATCTGATAACGAAACGGCAATTGTAACAACTGAGCTGAGTTCTTATGTAAATACAACAGATTCAGCAACTGATGCTATAACAAATGCACAACCCTCTCTCATTTCTGTTATGAATGATACTGAAGAGAATTCAAAACTTGCAATATCTACTGTGAATTTAGATAATACAACTGATCTAATTTCCGTGTTCAACGATACAATAGAGATGTTTAAACCAATGATTACTCACATGAATGAAAGTAAAGTAATTAGCCAACCATTAGTAGCATTCACAGAAGATACTAAGGAATTAGAAAATATTACAACTATGTCAAGCTTCGAAGCTCTTGGAAACAGTACAGAGGATATTAGTATTGATACCACTTTAATTGAACCACAAGACTATTCACATCAGTTGGATATTAATTCAAAAGCAACAATAGCCTCAATTATGGATAGTACGGATTTTAAACGAGAAACTCCAGTGGAAACTACAACTCAAGCAATAACAGAGGAAGCCGAAGCGGTCACATTTATAGTAGATGGAGAACCTGATGCTAATCTAGCATTTTCTCTTTTCAAAAATCCTGATGGACTAAAAATTGAATCTTATCGCATGTTAGAAGACAATGAGTTCATTCCAAAAGAAAATATACCTTTGTCAATGGAACAAGATCATAATATCAGCTTTACAATTGAGGGTGAAGCGACCTCAATACCAATTGTTACTACCACTATTTTTCCTGAACATTTTGCAAATGAAACTGAGAAGCACAATGTAATGTTTGATAATGTTACAAACAGTTTAAATACCGAATCGATAAATACTACTTCCGTTTTATCAATGAATTTGACATCTGAAGCTGAAATAAAACCTGATAATGCATCTATTTCGTCACTTTCTAATATGACAGAAAAACATGACATGATGCCTGAAATTGTGAAAAATGTAATTACACCCAAATCAGAAAATCTAGTCAATGATAATTTAAATTATTCGATGCCCCTCACTCATGAAGAAGACTCTACGTTTGATATTTCAAACAAATCATCATTATTTTCTTTAAATGAAACTGAAATGCATGACATAATGTTTTACAATATAACAGAAAAAACTATTCCCAAATCAGCAGGTTTAATCATGGGTGACATGAATTTTTCAGATCCCATTACTTTTGAAGATAACCCAAAATCAGACATTGAAAATACATCCTCATTATTGTTGTCCAATGATACTGCTAATCATGATTTGATATTTTACAATATAACAGACAAAAGTATTCCTAAATCAGCAGGTCTAGTCAAGAACGACATGAATTTTTCAGTTCCCCTTATACTTAAAGCTATCCCAAAATCAGACATTGAAAATATATCATCGTTATTCCTTCTGGATAATACTGACAGCCATGATTTAATATTTTACAATATAACAGACAAAGCTATTACAAAATTAATAGATCCAATTAAGGATAATATGAATGATCCAGATCCCCTAGCTTTTAAAAATGACTCAAAATCAAACATTGACGATACATCAGTATTTCCCTCTGGCATAACTGAAAAAACAGTTTCAGAATTATATAATGAGAGTGGTGAATTTATGCCAAGATCATTTGATTCGATCATGGAAGATGCAAATTATTCAGTTCCCTTTACTTTTAAAGATGATAAAAAAACTGATAATGTAAATACATCATTATTACCTTTGGAAAACGTGACCGAAAATCATACTTTTGAATTTGACAACAAGACAGAAGAATTTGTTCCAAAATTAGAAGGCTCAAGCATGGATGACATGATTTACTCAATGCCTCTGATTGTTGAAAGTGCGGATACAAATACGTCATCATTACATTCTAATAATTTGACTGAAAATCATGAATTAGAATTTCATAATAAATCCTTTTTTCCGAAATCAGAAGGTCCACTCAAGGATGGCATGAATTATTCAGTGCTTCTGACTCTTGAAAGTGGGAATACAAATACGTCATCATCACATCTTCATAATTTGACTGTAAATCATGATTTAGAATTTGATAATAAGTCAGAAAAGTTTGTTCCGAAATCAGAAGGTCCAATAAAGGGTGACATGAATTACTCTATGCCTCTGACACTTGAAAGTAATAATACAAATATCTCATCATTAAATTCTCCTAATTTGACTGTAAATCATGATTTAGAATTGGATAATAAGTCAGAAGACCTTTTTCCGAAATCAGAAGGTTCGCTCAAGGATGAAATTAATTACTCAATGCCCCTGACTCTTGAAAGTGAAAATACAAATACGTCATCATTAAATCTTTATAATTTGACTGAAAATTATGATTTAGAATTTGATAATAAGTCAGAAGAATTTGTTACAAAATCAGAATATCCAGTCAAAGATGATGTGATTCAACCAATTCCTTTGGTTGTTAAAAGTGACAGTACAAACGCATCTTCATTATCAAACACATTCAATATGACTGAAGATGATAAATTGATAGCTGAAAATACGACAGAAAAAATTATACCAAAATCAGTAGGATCCATTATAGGTAGAACAATAAACTTTTCAATACCTTTATTTTTTAGCGAAGATGGAAAATCTAAAATTGTAAATGAAACATCAGTAGATAACGATTACAATAAAAATATTACAGGATTTATAGAACCCAAATTGGATGTTGCTTCAGTGGAAGATTCTATTATGAAGATGCATCTCACTTCTGAAGAGTTGGAAGTTCTTTCAGAAAACGATACATTGTCAAATATAAGTAAGTATATCTTTCATCGCATTTATAGTATAAAGATAATGCAATGCGATAATAGATGCCGTATTGATATTAATAAATAGGTATAAAAAGAAAAATACTTTTTTTAAAAAAACATTTTTTCTAAGCATTCAGTTTTATCTTAAAAATAAAAACTAATTTTATAACTGCAGCTCATATTGTTTCGTTATATTTTAGTTTGGCATTAGCCCAAATTATGAAACCCTATACATTATACAATTATTGAGAAATCAAATTTCCACTTTTATGCATTGGTTTTTTGTGACCTCTTAAATACTGGATCATTGGATTAGTAAATTTCTGCTTTAATGAAAATAAAACTGATTCTCTGTGAGCATTAAAATGTTGAGTTATTGGACGACAGATTTAAATGGCTATCTGGTATCATTTTATATCAAGCAAGCTTGAAATGCAGCTCATTAGATTCAAATAAGGTATGAAACAGGTTAACCCTTTGAGCTCTGGTGGATAAATTTCTTCAAAATTCCAAAAGTCGCATTTGCACCAGTATTTTGTTTTTAAAAAATTCGGTTTTGGTATACACAAAAGAATGCATTAAATCTTTTTCAAATAAATTTAATTTGGTCGAATATTCCGTTGCCATTGTGACATTTCGGAATTTAAATTAAATGATGGAAAATTCAACCATCAGAACTCAAAGGGTTATACTTTAAAAGTTTGGAGAAGCTTTGGAATTCTGCTTTAAAACACACTGTTACTTGCTTTTAAATTTAAGTTGCTATTTATATTAAATGCCTATAATTGACAAATTCTTACAGCTAGCTGCGGCATTTGGGCTGAGAACTCTGGAACTATAGAGTTTGATAGTCAAAATCCATTCAAGTTATGGCCTGCTCTTGGATACTTAGAGATGATTTCCGAATCAAAAAGATGTCCCTCAACTGTCATCTCGCCTAAATATGTTATTACTTCACTAGATTGTTTGATATCCAGGTAAGAATAATTATTTTTTCTTTTAAATATTAATTTCTATCAATATTATTTTTTAACACACTGTGTTTTTCAACACAGTTAAAAAATGTTTATGAATTGGATTTGTCTGTCCTTACTCTCTTGCATAAATATACTCGGATTACCATGCAATTGATAAATATTATGGAGATTCACCATGGCATGTTCAGGATTGAATATAAAATGGGTACTATAACATAGCTCAGTTACAGGGGCGCTCAAAAGTATTCCGTTACATTAGAGTCTATGGGAGGAAATCATTTGCGGTGTATTTTATAGTGTTATAATAATTAAACATAATGAAATTTATATAAATTATTGAGGTGCACAAGAAGATTGTTTTTATAGAACCTGTATATGCAATAATTATTTTACACATATAGGAAAACTGAAAAGTATTCCGCTATTATGATCTGGGAAGAAAAATCATTGTTCGATTTTGTAATGGTCTATGGGAAAAAACTGTTCTCAGAGTATTTCAGTTATGTTACACTATTTCAAATATGATGAAGCTGATATGCATTATTGAAGTTTACTACAAGACACTTGCAGTAGAATATAATGTCCATTGTATTTATCCTTCATTCACAGGGACATAGAAAAATTTTTTAATACTATAGTATATCCGAAGTACAGTCTATTAGATTTGATTGTTGAAAGTGAATTTTTAATTATGGTATACGTTTTTAACTCAATTTTTGCGTACTACGTGGAATGCATAAATTCTATAGACCATATACAGGGTTACACAAAAACTATCGTAAGTATTACTGAGAATAATCGTTAATTGCCTAAAAGTGTTTTTAAGTTATGCATTTTCAAGCTCAACTACATTTAGAGATGTTTGTAGAATATTAATAAAATCATACACAGGGATATGCGCAAAGAGGAGACAGTGCAACTGAGATACACAGGGCTATGTATCTCAGTTATTGGACACATTTAGTATTATTTGGGAAGATAATTACATAAGAATTATTTGAGATCCGAATTGTCCGGAAGCTTAATTAAATCTTTCCATAAGAAAAAATGGAAATATGATCATTTTGTTTTCACAACACAAGTTACCTTTTTTGTACCTGTTGCAAATAATACACCAGTAGATTACAGTAAATATAGACGCATACTATAATACTAAGATATTGCATGAGACAATAACACTTTTATTACATTTTAATAAAAGTTTAACAAAAACGATATCATGCTTTTATTGGTGAATCTTTGATTTATTTCAAATTGAGAAGCAGTAGAATTTCCATCCTCATATCAATTTCTGTACCATTAGGTTTACTATTTTATTATTATTATTATTTTAATCTTATGTATATATGCTTCGCACTCATAAAAACCACACGAATATATACAGGATGATGGGAAGTTACCCGAAAAAATTTTAAAGAACGGTAGAGCGGATCGAAATAAGTATTTTTTATCGGATAATATGTGTACGGAAAAAACCGCCATCTACTGGAAAATATACGTATTATAATTATTTTTCATTGAAGGTTTTGCATTTTAATTTGTCACCATTTATTAAACGCACAAACTTCGGACACATATCCTATGAAGAAAAATGCTTGTATACAGGGTGTCCCTAAACAAATGGTATATACGCTAGGGGGTGATAGAACACATCAAGACGAGTAATAGTAAATAGGAAACCAAGGGTCCCAAACGTTTTCCAAAGGAGATAACCGCCATTAAAGTTTGGGGTCCAAAATTTCAAATACACATAAGAAACAGAAAAATTGGTCGATTGATTAGCGGTTTTCACTAAAATTATTCTTTATATTGGTATTCTCTTAAAAATAAATTATAAACATAAATTTCGAAAAATGCCGATAGAGGGCGCTTTAGACTTTAAAGTAATGAAAAACTATTTTTTGCCGTGATTTTTTGCATCTTATTAAATGGTTTCGTAAGCTTAGACTTAAACTTAAATTTTGAGCTCAAAATCTCAATAGTTGGAAGCGGTTAAGTAGCACAAACTTAACTGTGTTCAGGGGGTTTAAATTTCAAATGATTATAGAAAACGGAAAAATTGGTCGATTGATTTGCGGTTTTCACTAAAACTATTCTTTATGTCGGTATTTTATTGAAAATGAATTATAAAGATAAATTTCAAAAAATGCCGATAGAGGGCGCTTTAAACTTTGGAGTAACGAACAACTACTTTTTACGTTATTTTTTACATCTGATTAAATGTTTTCGTAAACTTAGACTTAAACTTAAATTTTTAGCTCAAAATCTGAATAGTTGGGAGTGGTTAAGTAGCACAAACTGAACTGTGTTCGGAGGGTTCAAATTTCAAATGATAATAAAAAACGGAAAAAATGGTCGATTCGGTTGCGGTTTAAAATAAAACTATTCTTTAAGTCAGTATCTTCTTGAAAATGAATTTTAAAGATAAATTTCAAAAAATTCCGTTAGAGGGCGCCTTAAACTTCAGAGTAACCAACATCAAATTTTAACCGTTATTTTTTGTATCTAATTAAATGCTTTCCAAAATTTGTTAAATGTCTTCGAAATCTTAGATTTAAACTTAAATTTTGAACTCAAATTCTGAATCGTTGGGAGGGGTTAAGAAGCGCAAACTGAGGTGTGTTCAGGAGTTGAAATTTAACCCCCCCCCCCCCTCGAACACAGTTCACTTTTGCGTTGCTTAAACGGAATTAACGACTCAAAACTTGATCTCAAAATTTAAATCTAAGCATTTGAAAGCATTTAATGAGATTAAAAAAATAATGGTTAAAAATAGTTGTACTTTACTCCAATGTCTAAGGCGCCCTCTATCGGCATTTTGTGAAATTTATATTTAAAATTTATTTTCAAGAAAACACTGATTTAAAGAGTAGTTTTAGCAAAAACCGCAAACGAATCGACTAATTTTACCATTTTTTTTAGTTTTCCGTTCCGTTTGAAATTTAAACCCTCTGAACACAGTTCAGTTTGTGCTACTTAACCACTCCCAACTATTCAGATTTTGAGCTCAAAATTTAAGTTTAAATCTAAGCCTACGAAACCATTTAATGAGATGCAACAAATAATGGCAAAAAATAGCATTAGGATGGATTATTTCGTTAATCCAAAGTATAAAGCGCCCTCTATCGGTATTTTTTGAAATTTATCTTTATAATTCATTTTCATTAAAATACCGACATAAAGAATAGTTTTAGTGAAAACCGCAAATCAATCGACCAATTTTTCCGTTTTCTATAATCATTTGAAATTTAAACCCCCTGAACACAGTTAAGTTTGTGCTACTTAACCGCTTCCAACTATTCAGATTTTGAGCTCAAAATTTAAGTTTAAGTCTAAGCTTACGAAACCATTTAATAAGATGCAAAAAATCACGGCAAAAAATAGTTTTTCATTACTTTAAAGTCTAAAGCGCCCTCTATCGGCATTTTTCGAAATTTATGAAATAATTTTTTTTACAGAATAGTATTAAGAAATTAAATTAAGAGCGTAGTATTTATCATGCGTATTATTATATTTATGTAGATTAATTTGATTTTTTGAAGTCGGTGCCAGCCAAGCCAAGTTACATGTAATTTTCCAATATACACGCATCAAAGTATCTACGAGTTTTTTTTACGATTTAATATTTAGTTAAAGATTTAACTTTATTTTTTTATGATTTGCATTGGGTAATTAATTTTAATTTTGAACTTGGCTTGGCTGGCACCGACTTCAAAAAATCAAATTAATCTACATAAATATAATAATACGCATGATAAATACTACGCTCTTAATTTAATTTCTTAATACTATTCTGTAAAAAAATTATTTTTTCCTTTGCAGTAGCTTTTGAAGTCGGTTCAATTTTCGGTAGAAAAGTTTATTTTTCTCTTTTTAGTTAAAAGTTAACGATTTTTTGAAGTTAGTTAATAAAAATTATAATACGGGAAAAATCGCTGTAGCCATCTGACTGCACTCCATTCGGCGAGCTTAGTCATCGTCCATGTTACTTTTAGTTTGCGAGAAATCACTAATTTTATTAGTTTTTATTTAAATACTAAAAAAAGTACTGAACCAATTTCAATTAAATGGAAGAAGTACCAATGGAAGAGTAGCCTCTTTCATTTAACACAAAAAACAAATTAATCGGTTGAATAGTTTCGGAGTAATCGGTGAACATACATAGAAAAAAAAATACATTCGCGCCGAATTGATAACATCCTCTCCTTTTATGAAGTCACTTAAAAAAACATATAATACGGAATTTTTTTTTTTTTTTTTTTTTTTTTTTTTTTTTTTGTATACTATACACATATGTCAGGAGTGAGGTTCGAACCGACACTCTCTTTCAAAACCAGAGGTAAATTCTGGTGCCTTAGACCGCTCGGCTGTCCGGACTACATTCGCTTCAAGGAACTTATTCAATCTCATGTTACTTTTTGCAAGTCTATTCTCCTTTTTGAGTACTCTTTCACTGATAAAGTATTGAGTTAATGAAAAATCTCTGATACTCTGTGGTAACGGTTAAATACAAAAATATTCCTAACAGCATAATTAGTATTTAACTTTTTAAATATATATTTAAAAATTATAATGCGGAAAAATTATTGTATACTCGTATGTCAGTAGCGGTGTTCGAACCCACGTTGCCTTTCGAAAACCAGATCTTAAATCCAGCGCCTTAGACCACTCGGCCATTCTGGCATCGGTATATTTATTCGACATCCATATTACTACTGATTTGCGAGAAATCACTAATTTTATTAGTTTTTGCCTAATTACTAAAAAAGTACTGAACCAATTTCTATGAAACGGGAGTGGTACCAATTCGAGAGCAAGCTCTCTCATTTAACACCAAAATCAAGTTAATTGGTTGGATAGTTTCGGAGTAATCGGTGTACAAACATAAAAAAAAAATACATACGCGTCGAATTGATAACCTTCTCTCCTTTTCGGAAGTCGGTTAAAAAAGTGTTGTACTGCATTGCATTATTTGTTAAAATGACAAAATATATAAAGATTCACATGTTTAATTAAATGCATTTTTTTACAGCAATATCGATATGCATTTGAATCCCGACAAGTGGACTTATGTTGGTGGTTTGCATAATTCTGACATGTCAAAAGGAACTCAGACTCTAAGGGTCAACAAGATTATTCCATACCCAGACAAATTTCTTCTTCTCAACGAGCATGATGTAGCACTGGTCAAAATGAACGACGAAATCAACATGAATGAATTCTCCAAAACTGCCTGCGTGGCACAACAAGAAAGCAGGCCGGGAAAAAACTGTTTTACAGCTGGATGGAATAAAAACTTTTCAGGTAAGTATTCAATTCAATTATTTAAGCTCAGCGTATCTAAGATATTTTGTAGAATAACATAGGAAGTCCATAAATTATTCGACGCACATCAATGGAATTTATGCGTACATATACGTTTATATGTATGTATATGAGAAAAGAAAATTATTGTTATTAAAAGAAAGATTGTTAAGGGTAGAAACGTGAAACTTCACATCGCTACTATCCAGTGGCGCAGCGAGAATTCCGCTCTAGGGGGGTTATAAATTTCTGATAAAAGAGTTTGCCGGTTATTTGAATCACCGATTCGAATAGAATCAGTAATTTTAATGAATGAGATCATAATGCATTTTTTCTGCAATTACATTGGTCATGTTTCATTTAAACAGCGTTTACAATGTTAGAATTAGAAAACATAAAAGTCAGGAAAAGGTAATAAACTTATGTGTCAACCACTAAAATCGGGATTACAGATGATTTCCACCACATGAAATTTTACATGATTTCGAATTCGGTATTAAGCGATGTAAATTTGTTAAAAATTTCGTTAAAATATCTTTATCATTGTTGAAGTTCTCTAAAAATATTCGGGTTCAAATTGAATTCGTATCTGTACTAATATTATAAAAAAGGATTTTTTTTTTTTTTTTTTTTTTTTTTTTTTTTTTTTTTGTAAGAGTTAATTTTGGAACTACCGAATGGATTTAAAACGTTAATCAATCGTGCACGAATTTTACTTGCGGTTCCCAAAAATATCCACGAATGTCAAAATCGCGAATGTTGAGTCTATCTTCCCGCACATATAAGAGGATTCTAATTTTAAATTTAATATATTTATTTTTTTTAATTTTAGGTTCTAATTTTAATGGAAAACAAATTAAAAAAACATATTTATTAAGCATTATACATTAAAAGTGCATGTTTTAAATAAATTTGAATAATTATAAACATATTATACAAAATTTATTTGCGAGTGTATTGTGGGGAAAATTTAGTGGTGTGCGATTGTTTGACAGAGCAGTTTATGAATTGCCATTTAAGGAAAAGTTGCGGCATTGACTTCTGTCTGTCAAATTGACACACATCACTAAATTTTTTCCCTAACAAATAAATTTTTTACAGTATGTTTATAGTTATTCAAATTTATTTAAAGCATATACTTTTCGAGCATGATGCTTAATAAATATACTTTTTGAATTTCCATTGCTTTTTTCCATTTATAAAAAAAATATGAAATCAAACCCACTTTTATGCACTGTCTCAACATTCGCAGGTTTCTGAGAAAATATTCCCCGCGGAACCACGATTAAGGGATTACTGTACTTTAAAATATTCATTAAAAAGTTACATTTAACAATCATTAGTTTACTTTTAAATAATTATTTCACAATTGTGAAGTTTAAATGAGTAGGTGTTTTATAATATACTAGCAGGCTAAGCCCGCTGCGCTGGTCTATTTTTCAAAACAAAACATGAATCAAACAAAATATTGAATATGATTGCGTTTTTTGAAGCAACTTCACCTCGAATGTTCTTTCACATTTCTGAAAATCATACAAAACGCCAATGTATTTAAAGATAGAAAACCAACGATTATAAATGCACCAAAAATGCATTAAAAGTTAGCAAACAGCTGTTTCGAATCTACTGTCGAGATTCTTCATGAGTGCAAAACTCAGTAAGCTAGAAAAAACAAAACTGAGCCAAAAATAAAAACAACAACAATGGAATCAAGGCCCATTGACGCCAAAATATATTAAAATAATAATAAAATATTATTTTGTTGTATCAGCTTATGCATTCGATAAAATTCGGGCTTTTAAGAAAAAATATCTCAGTTGACCATTTATTGTAGAGTTTAATAGATAAATGAGGCAAGTATGAAAAGAGCAATTTAAATATTGTCTATTCACCATACTTCTAAAATAGCGAACATTATTATCGCAGAGATTGACCATTGAATTTAAACAATTTTCAAGTGATTCATTTTCATTTGATAGTTTTTGAGCTCTAAACCTCTCAACTTGAGGATATAGGTATCTGTGGAAACCTTAATACATCCTCTAACAATATTATAATATATTTCGCAACGTACATCTGCTCTTGATAAATCTATTACAGTGTTCCGTGTTTGAAATGCAGCAGAATAAATAAAGATAAATAAAGTTTTCCTTAGAAAAATAAAGTGAATGTTTTTTGAATGTGTGAAATTCATTTTTTGATACAGATGTCATATACGCATCACGTTGGCGTGATTGAAACAAAATGAACATTTTCTGCCTCTTATGGTAATCCAGCTTTGTTTTTAATTTATTAATGAAGTATTTATTTACTTTCATTTGAATTTTAAAATGATACAAAATGTTATGCTCTATACATAGAAAAGTAAAATAGAAAATAGAAATGTATCTGTCATTTCAAAACGAAGTTTCCATTAAAGTGGCGCCAGAAATGTATCACCCCAACGTGGTGCATATATGACATTTGTGCCTCTTTCTTACAACATGGGTGTGTGCATTTGCACCTAAATTTAGTTATTTAGCTCTATTTTTGTAATAACTGGAGTTTGTACAATGTACGGTACTACTTGATTATTCTGTCGAGAAAAAAATTAATAGCAGATTATAGGAATAAATGTCAATAATCGATGATCGTAAGTATGATAGCAATTGATATTACACGTGATGCACGTATTTTTTTACGTCATAAGTGCTTTTTAATTCGACTTTTAATTTGTATTTTTTACTTATGTTTATTGTTCTTTCGTTATTTAAATTGAATTTATGTAAATTTGAATAGTTTGGCGAAACTGGCCGACGTGTTAATCAAGTAGCACTCAATTTACATTTGAAAATACCATATTTCACAAAAAACTCCATCACAAACCCGGATTTGCAAGATTTCCTTCCAATACCAATGCGGCAAAATCCTCGTTTTAGAATAGCGAAGAAATGTGCATTTTAAAAAATTATTTTCGTTATTTTAAAACGAAAATAAATAAAAAAAAAGTTACTATAGCACAAAACAATTTATAGAATTTCTAAAAAGAAATTGAAAGTAAATAAACAATTTATTAATACAGAAACAACTATTGCTGGGTTAACATATCAGGCAAAATAATTCATTTAGTTCATCATTCATTTTTACCATCATTTAGTTTTCTACTGATTTTATGTGTTATGAATACGGTTCTTATGAATGAACCGAAACATGTCAACTTTTAAATTTTTTTTTCTTTTTTTTTTTTGTGACACCTGTTCTAAGTAAATAAATATGAAATGTTTTTTATACGTAAAATAACACCGTTTTGGCGATAGTCAGATACCTCAGTATGTATATAATAACTGTGCCAAACATGTTTGGAAAAAACAATAATCGTTATTTATACAGCATGTTTAAATACTGTAGTATAGTGAAAAAAATGTATACATGACATATACGCACCACATTGGCGCCTTTTTTTTCATTTTCTTCTGGTGCCGATTCGGAGAAAATTTTGTTTTCAAATACCAGTTACATATATAGTTTACAATTATTTTCTGTTATTTTAAATAGAAAATAACAATAAATTTTAAAAAGTTTAGTTAATAATTATAAAACAAAACTATTTATATCCTTTAAAAAATAAAATAAAATAAAAATTTATTAATAAATAAACAACAGCCAGGTTACCAAGTGAGGCATAAAATCGCCATTTTATTGCAGTCGCGCAAATGTGGCGCATGTATGACAAATGCGCCTAGATTAAAATAGTTTATATAACTGGAAAAAAAGAAAAAAAAAATGTAAATAGACAATAACATCCGCGTTGCCATATCAAGCAAAATAATGATACTTTGGCGTCAGTTAATTACCCAGATGTATATATGGTATTGGCGTAAGAGACAAATCGCACCAATGTAGTGCGTATGAAATATCTGTGCCAAAAAATTTTTTAAAAGTTGCAGTTAAATTATTTTACAATATCTATGTATGTGGAAAGACATTTATCCTAAAATTTAAATATTATTCATTTTTATGGTATTAACTGCTATATATGTATTTAAGTTAAATGTAAAATTTTTTCCTAAAAATGCTCTCACTCATTAAAAGAGAGAGAGAGAGAAAATAGTTCTTGCGAACTACGCTTTTTTTTTTTTTTTTTTTTTTTTTGGTTTAGAATCGCATTGATTGGCGACAAAAGTAGATCGAAACACCCAAATGAACAAACAACATACAAATAACAATTGGAGCCTTTAAAAAAATATTAATTCTGCGAGTTTCTTCTGTAAAACACATAGCGGGAAAATTAGATTTAAAAATATTTTTAAAAAAAGAAAAAAAAAAATACTTATGTTTTACCTAATGAAATTTTTGAGATGTTTTCTTTTAATCTGGCTCGAAAGAAATGAACAGCCAAATATTGTGTCACTTCAAAACTTTCTTTCACATTGAGTTACTTTTTAAATAGTATAAATGTTTTTTTTTCTTTTTTTTTTTTCGTTAAAGATAAATATTTTCCTTTCATAGTATTATTTTGCATTAAACGGATTTTTTCTTTTTATCATTATTTATTTTAAATCAATGAATTAACAGGTTTTTTTCGAAATGTTTATATTATTTTCCATTAGAGAAAGCATTTCATTTCTTTTTTGAAATACGCCAAAAAATTAGTTGTTGCAACCCTTCCGTCAAAAATAACCGAAAAATACGAAATTTAGTACGAAAAATCAGAGTTATCCCTGTATATTTGTATCATAAACCTCCGCAAAAATATTTCCTATCGAATGATATAATCTGCAGAAAAATCCATCGGGTAGTTTTTGAAAACACCCGTTTGGAAGTTTCAGAATTTCTGCTTTATAATATATATGATTGTATGGTGATGATTTATCTTTTTCTATGAAAGTGTATATATCTCGAATAATAAAGTATGCAACAACTAATAATAAATTTTCAGCAATACCAAGCTACAATTAAATAAAATATTTGGAGGTTCTGCTACATATGAGCTACGCTCACCAATCTTCAAATAATCAGTCAAGAACAGGAATAAAATTAAATAAAAATTAAAAATACAATTAATTTTTTAAGTGATAAAATAAAGTAATTAATTTCAGGCAAAATATACGAAGTTATAAAAATATAATTTGAACACAATTTTATTTAAATAAAAGGTAAAAAAATCCATTAGAATTTAAAACTACATCAGACTCTGGACAATAATCGAAAAACCTTCAGAAGCATTTTAGAGCCCTTGGAAATCAGAGGTCCGTGCTCCATATGCGCTGCCGTAAATCAGGCAATGCTTTTGGATGTGTTGCAGAAATGGAACGTAGTGATCAGGGCCTGATTAATGCACGGGCCTCCGGGGCCTTGGCCCTGTTCCCATCAATTTCAGGGACCCACAAATTATGTGGCTGATTTTTTTCCCTTAATCAAGTACTTTTCAAATAATATTGTTTTATAAAATATGAAACGTAAAATTTAAACATTCTGAATGACTCAATAAAATTTTTAGAAGCTCTTAACCTAGGCACTTTTCACCCAAACAACTTTGTCAACTCGTCAAATAAACCTTCTTTTTTTTGTGAAAGTGTCGCCGAAAATGGGTAGGTAGGGGGGGGGAGACTTTTTAAGAGGCTCTGGGCCCAACTTCAGCTTGATCGGGCTCTGGTGGTGATACAAAGGGTTAATAAGAAACAGCTTTTGTTGTCATTTGTGTGTATATGTATAACATTGTGTACTTTAGTAGCAAAAATATAAAAAAGATAAATTTGTTTCCATTTAACACTTTTGTATTGCAACGGCAATGTATCTCTGTAATATTTGTTTTACATATTAATATAACCACAAACTCTTACACTGTAAAAAATGTCAGATGTTTCTGAATATATAAAAATGCACTGTAATCAAAAACGAAAATGTACAGTAACCTCTTCTAACTCACCTAAGGTTTCGAAAACCGTTCTTTTACCTTTAAAAATCCCAGAAAGCTATTTCTTTTCGAAATTTAAAGAAGAATTTATAAAAATTAATTTTTATTAGCTGTTCATCCATTTCGGAAACGTTTCTAAGTACCTTTTACAGTACAATAATCACTTTTTTCAAATCAAAACATCACTTTTCGGACGCTACCAATTCATACGAAAATATTTTGATATTCAGACAGCACATTTGATAGACAAACATACAATACTAGCAGACTTCGCCCGCTACGCTGGTCAGTTTTTCTAGAGAAACATTGAATCAAACGAAATTTTCATATCATATTAATTTTTAGTTTTATATTATATTTTAGACTGTCTGTCATCGGTGAAAAGTCAGTCATCTAAACGGAAAGTTCAATGTTAGTCACCGATGAATAAAGTAACGTTCAACATGTTAACACTTTTAATCACATAAAAATTCATTCAGCGGAACCTTTAAAATAAAGCCACCTTTTGTGATTGGGTACATCTGATTTCAAACATCCCCATAACTAAAATATGTTATCAGTTGAAAAATGATTACAAAATCCGATTTTTAAGGAATTTTTTAAAAGTTCGTTCTTTTTTTAACCCCCTTAGGGGTGGAATTTTTGAAAATCACTTCTTAGCGGCACTCGAAGTTATCAGAAGTATTTTTACCCCAATTTTCAAGATTGTTGGTTCGGTAAATTTTTTTGTGCTGTGATCAATACGAAATCCGGACTTTCTTTTATATATATAGATAATGATTGAAAAATTTGAGGTTTTTGCGCCGAAGACATCGCCAAATTAGGAAAATTTTAAGTATCTCACGAACTACATAGTTTAAAATAATTTGCTTAGTACCATTCGATTCAGCATGAAAAATTACACAACAACATGTTATCGGTTAAAAAATAACTACAAAATTCGATTTTTAAGGACTTTTCTAAAAATTCGTTCTTTTTTTTAACCCCCTTAGGGGTGGAATTTTCGAAGATCCCTTCTTAGCGGCACTCGACGTTATAATAAATATTTTTACCCCAATTTTCAAGATTTTCGGTTCGGTAGATTTTTTTGTGCTGTCATTAATACGAAATCCAGTCTTTCTTTTTTATATATATAGATAAGGTTTGAAAATTTCAGGTTTTTACTCCGAAAGCATCGCCAAATTAGGAAAATTTGGAGTATATCACGAACTACATGGTTTAAAATAATTTGCTTAGTACCATTCGATTCAGCATGAAAAAATACACTAAAATATGTTATCAGTTAAAAAAATAACTACAAAATCCGACTTCTAAGAAATTTTTTTAATGTTCGTTCTTTTTTTTACCCCCCTTAGGAGTGGAATTTTCGAAAATCCCTTCTTAGCAGCACTCGACATTATAAGAAGTATTTTTACCCCAATTTTCAAGATTTTTGGTTCGGTAGATTTTTTTGTGCTGTGATTAATACGAAATCCAGACTTTATTTTATATATAAAGATAAGGATTGAAAATTTGAGGTTTTTGCGCCGAAGACATCGCCAAATTAGGAAAATTTGAAGTATCTCACGAACTACCTGGTATAAAATAATTTGATTAGTACCATACGATTCAGCATGAAAAATTACACTTAAATATGTTATCAGTTGAAAAATAACTACAAAATTCGATTTTTAAGGAATTTTTTAAAAGTTCGTTCTTTTTCTTAATCCCCTTAGGGGTGGAATTTTCGAAAATCCCTTCTTAGCGGCACTCGACGTTATAAGAAGTATTTTTACCCCAATTTTCAAGATTGTTGGTTCAGTAGATTTTTTTTGTGCTGTGATTAATACGAAATCCAGACTTTCTTTTATATAAATAGATTAACAGCATTAACATCAATATGAAAATTGACATTATTTGCTACAATTGCATGCACAAAATCAGTTATGCAGCTGAAAATGTTTACTTGAGAATTGATAGAATCCGAAAAAGTGATATTTTGATTTGAGAAAAGTGATTATTGTTCTGTAAAACTACTTAGAAACGTTTCGGAAATGGACGGGCAGCTAATAAAAAATAATTTTTATAAATTATTCTTTAAATTTTGAAAAAAAATAGCTTTCTGGGATTTTTAAAGGTAAAGGAACGTTTTCGAAACCTTAGGTGAGTTAGAAGAGGTCACTGTATATTTTCATTTTTGGTTACAGTACATTTTTACATATTCAGAAACATCTGACATTTTTTACAGTGTATTTATAGTACAAAAAAATTGTTTCTTTTAAACTTAAATAAAACTTTGGTGCTTTTAATAATTTAAACTTAAATCTAAATACCTAATTTAAACTTTATTTCTTTTAAATTTAAAACTTTAAATCTACTTACGATAATTCAGTCTATTGATGTAATTCTTAATCATATTTATTTTGTTTATTATTTCATTGTATATCTGTTGTGTTATTATAAACATTTTTTCCTTTCTTTTCCGTTTAGATGACGATGTTCAAAGGCAGTTCTATTCTTTTCCCTTAACAATAATATCTAAAGAAGAGTGCAATAATACCATGAATTATAATGGAGTGTTAATTGATAATTTATTATGTGGTGTTCGAGAGAAAGAAAAGGTCCAAAGCTGCTATGTAAGTGTAATTATTTATTCATTATTTATTTATTTATTTGATAAAAATAAATTATGCATGTAAAAATAAGGTATAATTTACTGAAAAGAATACTTATTGGAAAAGGTATAATTTACTTCGAATATTAAATGTTAATTTAACAAAAAAAAATCTCTTATCAAAAGTAACTGTTACAACTAAAATGTAAAATTACTAAATTCTGAAATGTTTTATTAAATCCTAAATAAAATGTCTATTTTTAAATCGATCTTTAAGTAAAAAATTCATGCTTCTGAATTGTAATAATACAGCTTAATTTCTAGAACGTAATAAAAATTCATACTTTATATAATTATAAAAACGCATACCCATAATTATATAAACAAAGATTTTGATAACCTGGTAGTTTAATATTGATATACTAAATATTGTTGCTCTTCTCCTTATACATGTGATGATATTTAGGGATATTCCCGCCACAACAAAACGATCTAACGAAGTGAAAATAATGGCACAAACAAAGTCGACGGTCGATCTGTGATAATCAATCACATCACCTCCAATACTTTCGCGGCCGAAGCAAGTTAACAGATGGAACTCTATGAATGATGTGATCACTTCAATAATTAAAATTCTACGAAACATCAATGAATATCACAATTTATTATAGTTCTATTGCGATGTTACTCCATCATCAAAACTAGACTTCCTGTCCAAGCCAATGTCTCGGAAAGTAACAAAAGAACAAAAAAGAGGCTCGGTGAAAAGCCAATTTTCGGAGAATACCACACTACGGCAAAACGTACGTGCTTAATATTTGAAAGGTCAATCAATTCTGATCGCTCCGTAAAAACCAACTGACACTCTCAAAAATTCTCAGATAAATGGGCCCCTTCCTCTCTGACGCATTGCTTTTCAAAACCCACTAATATTTATTCGAATACAGTTGTGATTTACTTCACGCCCTTCCATTGGTTAATGGGTGGGACTAGATGTAAGGATTCTTTCCTACCCCGAGCCAGGAGATAAAGTAACCAGTCCCTAAATGCGGATGAATCCAACCAGCCACAGATGATTATTAAATAAATAAAACAAAATTAAAGTTTTCGTAAATGTTTTATTCTAAAAAGGGAAATAGATTTGTGGAATGAAATTAAGATTTCGCAATAAGATATTGACATTTAAGTAATACATTCTAGTTCTTTTTAGGAAAATAATTAATAGATTATGCTGAATTAAAGAAAATAAAAATAAAAGGAATTTTAGCCGTTAAAAATATTAATATATTACGGAAACTGAGAATGAAAGTATGTTCTTATAAAACTTTAGAACGAACTCGAAGCGGAAAAATAACGAATTTTTAACATATATATATATATATATATATATATATATATATATATATATTGCGTGTTTTAAAATTCTAACATCATCATAATCATTTTTTTAAGGAGACTCAATAATTTTTAAATAAAAAAAATTATAATAATGTCGAATTTCATAATTTTATTTTAAGGTGTACCTTAATAGTCTTAGAACATTCTACCCGAATTTCGGAGCTAATCGATGAATTATAAAGAGGAGGTATAATATATTTCCTTAAGCCTTTCCATTCAACGTCTCTTTTAATGTCATTGTTTAAACTCATTTTTATCAGTTCACAATTTATATTTTCATTTTAATCGAAATTTTAAAGCTGCTACAATAACTAAGCAAATTGCCAGTCTTTTTTTCATTTTTATAAGTATCTTTAGAGTCTGTGTGTAGTAATTAAGTATCATAATTTTTCATGCGTATTTTCGCGTTTTGTTATGTGCTTTCAGCCCAATATGGCAAATTTTGTCCTCTTTTAAATAAAATTTATTAGGAGCTCGCGGATAGTTTCAATATTTTAATGCGATTTCTAGCGTTTTGCATCCATCTTTTGAAAAAAAAAAAATGGTTTAAAAATTTAAGTTTTATTTCAGTAACATTTTGTCGAAATTCGCATTTTTTTACCTGCGATTCTTTGACAAAATTCGCAAGGTTTTCTGCGATCGACATCCGATTTTTATTTTATTCATTTATTTTTATTTTCTTTTTTCGATCTATTCATGAAATCTATTTTTTCTTTTTCATGATCATTTATCAAAATTTGCGTTTTTTTTTTTTTGAGGAGGGGGGGGGGGAGGCACAACTGATTGTAACTTTAGATTATATGTCTAAAGTATAACGCCAATGTCCTTTTTTATAATTATTCAAGAATTTCTTATTATTTAAGAATTTAGATATTAATTTAACAGTTTTCATTTAAATCATACTATATACTGTTTCTTTACAGATGGATTTTGGATCACCGCTCTTTTGCCAGAATGAAAACAAACAATGGGAGTTACATGGGATTTTAAATCGACCAGATCCTTGTGATACAGATAAACCAATCGTATTCAGCGACATCTTGAGTGTAGGCAAATGGATAAATGAAAGCATGACAAACGATGACATAGTTCTGGATACGAACTAATCAGCTTCAAAAGTTAACAATGCAATTATTTATAAGTGTGATATTGTTAGGAATCTTAATAATTTAAGAAATACCTGAAACTGTTTTATTGCACTGGTGCAGCAAAGGAAGGGCAGGGGATTTGCAAGATAAAACTTCTCTCAAATGACCAAAAATTTCCTACAATAAATATTTATGTGCAGCAATGAAAATGTAATGTGTAAATACAAATATAAAGGAAAAGAGAAAAAAAAGGTCTATCTCTATTTCAACGCTTATTAAAAGAAGACACAACTATGATTTCTGTAAGCCAACATATTGTTATTACTGTTTTTCACTCTTTTTTTTTTTTTTTTTTTTTTCATTTCTTGAAGAAAAAACTTATCCTAACTAAAAGAATCTTATAACTTTATATTTGCACATCACATATTCATAAAAAAGCCATTTTTGTGCACATAAAAAACAAATATATTTTTGTACTCTTTATGAACAGTATTGGTTCAGAACCCTTCTCACACAAAAATCTGCTGCGCCACTGCATATTGACTCAAGCTTGCACTAAAGCTGTGATTAGGGATCGATTCAATTGCCCAATGTGACGGGATTGATTTTGTCAATGTGACAAGTCAACTATTAACTATTTAAACTTATTTAAGACTAGTAACAATGTACAAAGCTAGTCCTACATTTGCAGTGATAATGTGCAAAAGATTGTGTTTGATGCCGTCCAAGTGTATGAATCATCTGTGATGTTGAATGTGCCTTAGAAGAGAGACTAAATCTTCTGCAAAGGAACCAAGATATTTGTGTGTGTGACAGCTGTGTAAATATAGTTTCTGTACAATAATATAAAAAAAGAGTCAATGGACAATAACTTGACCAGTCATCTGCAGCCTTATTGTGCCTGTTGTTTTTCTATATTTTATAAGTGTGTGTGTATGTTTGCATATAGTGTGAACTGTATTGTGCCGTTTTTTTAGGGTTTTCAAATTTATTATTTAAATGTGCTTTTTATTCAATCTGTGCTCCAAGTGACTATTATATCAGCATAAAATACAGACTTCAAGTGCTTCACTATTTTTAATTTCACATTTTAAAAAAAGGAAAAAAAAACAGTCTGAATTTGCAGTGCTGTTTTATACCACTAATTTTTTGGGGAAAAAAATATATAAATACAAAATAGGTTTCAAGAAATTCAAGTCAAGGAAATTTATTTGCATAGAAAGAAGATTGCACTTTTAAAAAAATATTTCATCTGCAGAATAATTAATGCTATTAGCAATCTCAAGATATTCTGTCAAATGTGCCAGATGTTTTCATGCTTGTCATTTTTTGTTATTTCATTGTTTTATGTACAGGTCACTATTTTCTTTTGAAATTTTGTTAAGTTTCCTGGTTTTTGAAAAAAATTTCTGAACCAAAATCATGGAGGATTAAGTTATAAAAGATATCCATATTTATTTTTTTTAAATAACTGAAAATGTTGTAATATACTTTTCTAAAATGGTTTTTAGATGCATTGTTTCATTTAGTTTTTGTTACTAGTGCATTTGAGTGATAATTAGTGATGTTTATGTGCCATTTTATGAATTTGAGTTACATTGGAATGATAACTTTGCAATCATAATGTAATAATGCAACCTTGCAGCCCATTCCTCTATGAGTTACTGTTAATAAATCTTACTTATTCACCTAGTCAATGAAATGTAGTAATATTTATGGTATCACCTACCACACACACTCACAACATACGTAATTATTTTTAACCACAGATGCTTAGTAAAATTACAATAAACTACATATAGACACAGTAAAACATGCTAAAGGAAATCACAATAGATCAGAGAAAATTCCTAATATAGGCAAGTTCACTACCTTCTATAGTTGTATTTTATTCTTTCTATTAGGTCAAACAAATTTTCAAGATCAAAAAAGGATTCCATTATAAACAGGTGCAGTTTTCGCAGGTTTTGCTGAAAGTACACAAATACCTGTGGTGGCTAGTGGGTTATTTAATAAGGGGGGAGGTTCACAATATCAATATGAAAATAAAATTTGTAGATAGATCGTAACGTATAAGTTAAAATACATTTGAGCAGTATTGAATTCAGAATTATTTTTTCTCTCACTTGAATTGTGCTATTCTGAAGAAGGGAATATAAGATTTCGTGAGGAGGTTGGAGGGCAGATTTTCATGGGAAATTCCTCTTTCAGGGGTGGTTTTCCTTTGACATTCCCTGAATTCATAGTACATTTTTGTTTTCCCAAGTTTAAACTAATCAGATGTGGCAATCCCAAAACTTTCTTCTATCTTATGCATATTAATACTTCCTGAAAAATGCAGCATAGCAGTGCCACCAGTTAGGTGGTTTAAACTAAAATACAGTCAGCAACAACTTATGTCAACTTATAACTGAATATGAAGTGTGATGAAAATCAGTGCATTAGTTTTTGAGATAGAGCTATTGCAAAATCTTAAAACAAATCTGCATAACAGCGCCATGGGTGATGTACACCAAAAACTAATCAGGATCAATTTTTTATCAGGTACTAACTGAATCTGAAGTTTGATGAAAATCCATGCATTACTTTTTGAGATACATTTATTAAGACACCGTGAAAGATGCAGCATAGCAGCGTCATCTGTTGCGCGCTGCGTTGAAATAATCAATATGTGATACTGGAAAAACAACGACCGGAAAATCGCAATCTCGAAGCTAACGGCTCCGACATCTTACACACACATATATTTATATATATATATATATATATGTGTGTGTGTGTGTGTGTATGTGTGTGTGTGTATACAGGGTGAGTCATAAAGATCGAAACAATAGGCTATCTCCTTAAATATTGCTCCTAGACCCATACTTCCAATTGCAAAAATTCATAATAAAAAGGCATTTTGATAAGATAAGTTGCAACTCCATGGGGGGGGGGGGGGTCTTTTTGAAAAAATACGAAAATTAAATTTTTATACGGCCCCCGTAGGATAAAAATTCCATTTTGGAAAACTTTCCATATCCCGTCCTGAATAAGACACAAAAAGTTGCATCTTCATATCTTCAAAACTCGCAGAGTTATAGCCGTTTAAATAATTTACCAGGTTTTAAGAGATTAGACAAAAAATGAAATGCTCGCAATTCTAAAAACAATATTACTTTAACAGTTTTAGGAAACGTGTAAAAAGTATACCTTTTGAGTTGGAATTTTGATTTTTTTTTCTTTTTTTTTTTTTTTTTCGATGGTTAGCCACATAATTTGCTAAGAAAATCAGATCCTAAAATTTCTCATGAAATTTATAAAAAAAAATTATATGGTTAGTATATTGGCTTAAATGGGATAATTAAAAATCGTTATAACTCGAAAAATTATTTATCGAATTTCAATGTCTTTCCATTTAATTAAAGATGAAAATCTCAATATCTGATTATAGTTTTGTTCTAGGGTTTTTGTTTTTCAATATTAATTTTAAAACTAATAAAAATATTTATTTAAAAAATAATATAATTTAAAAAAAAAATCATATTTTCAAAAGTAAATATTCTTTCAAATATGCCGAAACAAGATTAATGTGAAATAGTCAAAAATGACGTTTCAAGTTTGTACTTTTTTTCTTTAAGAATTCTTAACTTTTAATAATTTAAAGACAAGAAATAGTGGGAAAAAATTCATTATGCAGAAAAACGAAGAGTACAGTGTAAATGTCCGTCAGTTATTTAAAAGAATGCTTTTTCTAAGATGCACATTAAGTCTTTTTTTTTTTAATTTAGCTTTCACAATTTCAGCCTTTCGTCCTGGAGAGGCTGTTAAAAAATCTGTATTCTGGGCCCATGCCGGGGCAGGACCGAGACGTTACTTTTTTCTGAAGACTCGCCTGGCCGGGCCTAACGTATTTTTCATACCGGAGGAGACAACTTCCTTCTTCCTGCACTGGACGAAATTTTCAATACCGGTCTCGAAAAATCCCTATTAAAATCACTGTCTCTGGCTGACCTAATGCGTGCATAAAATAAGTAAAATTTGGTTCAATCAAATTTTTTACAAAAACCACACAGATTTTAAAATCACTTTTATTTTACAGAAAAAAAAAAAAAAAACTTTAAAATTCTTTTTTTTTTTTTTTTAAGAATAGCATATTTAAAGGCGAAACTATTAAATACAATAAAATCAGTGAAAAATATGTGCCTATGACGGAATTCTGTCTTAAACGGAAAATGTGTTGATCCATGCAAAATAAATATACCTGAGAAAAAAATAAACTCTACACCCCCTAGGAAGGGCATATGTCTATAACGTATTTTTTCTTTCCTATGTGATTCCGTCTTAAAAGGTTTTACTGTATAACATTTTTCAAAGTTTCCAACGCAAGGGATATGGATTAACGATATTAAAATATACGTGAAACATTTACATATAAAAAGAAATTCATTGTTAAAATGAATGTATCACAGCCTTTGGCGCTTCTTTAATAATAAAACGTAGAACTATAGAAAACGAAGAAGCTATAATAAATATTTTTGGTCAGAACTCCTCCATACGAAACAATTTTTAACCTCACCGAGGTAAAAAAAAAAAAAAAAAAAAAAAAAACTATGTTGAAATTCATGACTGAGCCGGGCTATAATTTAAACTTTTTTCCAGGCCGATCCGGGTTATGATTTTATCATTTTTCCAGGCCGGGCCGAACTTTTCTCCCTATGGGTCGGTTTGGGACCAAATCTAGATATTTCGATCCATGCAGACCTCCAGTGCAGACTACCAATATATTTTGAAAACAATTAATTAGATTAATTGATAGATTAACAATTAATTAACAATGAATTAGATTTAAATCAATACGTTGCTTTATTATGTCCAAAAAAAGGCACTGTCTTAAACCGACATTTAATATTGGACAATTTGTGGACGATCCTTGATTCGCTTTCAAAATGATTCAAAAATTATTCGTTTACAGGGATGGTTAAGAGGTGTAAGTCACGAATTTTGGATTTTTACATCGCTGTCAGGTTTTTAGATATCGAGATGAATTTATTATTATTATTATTCAATTTAGGAATGCATAAGAAATAATTTCCTTACTGGGAATTTTGTCCTACGGGAGCCGTATAAAAATTTTATTTTCGTATTTTTTCAAATAGACCCCCCATGGAGTTGCAACGTATCTTATCAGAAATTTCACCTTTTTTATGAATTTTTGCAATTGTAAGTATGGGTCTAGGGGCAATATTTATGGAGATAGCCTATTGTTTTAATATTTATGACTCATTCTGTATATATATATATATATATATATATATATATATATATATATATATATGTGTGTGTGTGTGCATGCGTATGTATATGAAGCTATAAAAATTAAAATTTTCTAGCTTGACATATATATCTATATATATATTAGAAAATTTAAATTTTTATAAGGCCGATTCCTGTGTTTTGTAAGTTAAGCTGAGAAAAACTTTTCCTGTGCTGTAAGCTTTTCACAACATATTTACTCAAAACAAGTAAAACAGAGGCAATTCCACTTTGTAAAACTTATTGAATTATGATATTTTGAATTTTATGAATTTTCAGCGGTTTTTGTTTTTAGATACAGTTAAAAAAAATTATTTTTATAAACATGGATTTTCATAGGATGAAGAACAACATTTGAGAGATTTTTGCAACTGGAATTCTCTAAAATTAACAGCTTAAGAATCAGCTATTGATCAATTTTAAGGATATAATTTCATGAATTTTCTCAGCAAAACTGCAAGCTATTCTTTATGAGATCCTGTATAATTTGCATTTTCAAACTCTTTTTATTATTTTCTTCAAATGCCTATTCTTATATAAGTAAAAAAAAAAAAGCATTTTATCCCCAGGAGTAGTAAATTATGATGGATAAAACATTTCTTATTTAACTCATTTTTAAACATAGAATTGTCTTATTTGATGGGTCCTGTCGACTCGCTTTTAATAATAATATACTACAAGAGATCTAAATTTACTGCAAAATTTCACCAGATATAATACATAGAATAAACAATTTGGAAATTGTACGTGAAGCGTAGCAAATGAGGTGCGTTCGTACGATAACGAAGTTTTAAAATATCACTCTCATATATCAATCTCATAAAATTTTAAATAGTTAATTATAATTAAATGTGCACCAAACAATGTTCTCCTTTTACAATTATGTAATGGAATATTTTGTGTGGCCTTGTAAATCAATAACAAATGTTCTTTGCACCACAGATTATGCAAAATGTATATTATAAAATGTACTTTATAGATGCATATCAATTTTACTATATATAGTAATGAGTGTAACACCATTAAAATGCATTTGATACATTTTTCCCCATTGACCGTAATATAACGGAATACTTTTGATTGTCCCTGTAATATATCTATGCATCCGTTACAACAAATTTTAATATTATAAAATTTAAAATTACTGGACAAAATTATGTAATAATTATGTATTTTAAATTTCAAACGATTAAAATACATTTGAAACTTTTTTCCCCATTGACCGTAATGTAACGGAATACTTTTGATTGTCCCTGTAATTGATCTATGCATCCGATTTTCATAAAATTTGAAATGACTCGACAAAATTATGTAGTAATTATATATTTTAAATTTCAAACGATTCGGTTGGGTAGTTTTTGCTTTGTTATATGCGGGCGGACGGACGGACTGAACGACAACTATAGGTGCTACGCATTTACATAATTACGAACACATCTAAAAAGCTCCTCATTTACCATATAGCAAAAAGATAATTTACCTAAATTTTCAATTAATTCAACAATTAAAAAAAGAAAAAGACAATGAAAATTGCGTATTCACAGATTTTGAAACATTTTATAACACTTCCATAATATATTTTCTAAAAATTCACCTTTTAACAAGGCAAAGAAGGTATCTAAAATGCATAGCACTTTTGCAAACTTGATTTTTGCATGTAACATCCATAGTCTGAAAGGCATTTACATTCTTTTATGCAGAACTGTATACAGGGTGTCCACTTTCAACAATATCCAATGGCTAATTCCTTAACCGTTAAGTCATAGGCATATAGTTCCAATTACAAAAGTGTTTTAAATGGGGTAAAGAAAAAATTTAAAATTGATTTGGGTCAATGAAAACATTTATTAAAAAATTACGAAATTTAAATTTGTTTACGGTCTCCTGGTCCTATAAGTTATAGTTAGTAACATTTTCTTGCTACACTGACAAATAATAAAAAAAAAGCCCCGTTATTCTACGATTAAAATTGACCGGGTAATAGCTGTTTAAAGTTGGAGCATATTTTTGCTGCAAATTAGGGATCATTCACAAATTTAGTAGAAATATAATTTCGTCATTTATATTTTAAAAATGTTTGAAAGTAAAATTAAAATTGTAATATAAATTTGAAATATTTAATAATTCTAAAATATTAGTGAAAAATATACAATTGGTAATATTTAATAATTCTAAAATATTAGTGCAAAATATACAATTGGTAATAATCATATTAGGATAAAAAACAGAATTTTTGTTAAATAAATTGATGAAAATTAACAGTTTCAATTCTTTACAAAATGATACATATTTTAAAATGTTATTAGATTACACTAGCCTGCAAAAAATGGGTTAGATCATATTTTAGATCATATTTTTTAGCTTTTGATAATTGATTCTTATGCATTCTGTACCACTGAAAACAAAACCTTTTTTTTTTTTTTTTTTTTTTTTTTCACCATCGCGTAAAGATTTTTTTACAAATCGTAAGTTTTAAAGTTCAGAAAAAATTTGCTGATATAAAATAGATATGATCGTCATCTTAACTTTTGGTAGATGATTTTTCATGTATTTTTTTACCACTGAATCCGAAAATGACCTTCATTTTTAACTATCATTTCAAGATTTTTCGTAAATTGTAAATTTCAAAGTTAAAATTGAGTAATCTTTTTTATAATATCAAATTTTAGCTAAATTTTAACTTTGACATTTATGATTAGCAAAAAAACTCTTATGTGATGGTAAGAGAATGATAAAGGTCAAGGTCATTTTCAGATTTAGTACTAAAACGTACATAAATATAATTATCAAGAGTTAAAAAACACCGCCATTTCCTTTATTTTATACCAGCCATTTTTTTTTTTTTTTTTTTAACTTTGGCAATTTATAATTTACGAAAAATTCTTACACGATGGTTAAAAATTACGATAGTTTTCCGATTTTGTGATTAAAAATACGTAATAGCTAAAAAATCTAACCATCACAGTCTTGTATTATCCAATCTAAAACTTTTTCTTAATTTCTTGGCGGTAATCTGTCCAGAATGTTTAGTGTTATTTATCCTGTAAAATAAGAATGGTAACTAGCGAAAATCATAATACTATTAGATTGTCATCGGATTGACGTCAGTATGTAAAATTTAATCTCGATCGGATATTTGAAATTGAGTTAATGTTCCAGAACAAATTTTGAACTGCAAAAACATACATTCGACCGTTGAAGTTAAATAAAAACTTATAAAAATAACATAATTATTTGTAAAAGAAATCATGAAAGGAAATACTTTTAAATCCTGGCAAAATTAAACGTATGTTAAATTGCAATAAATTTATTCAATCTAAAAGTTAATAAAAGTTAACTCAATCGTAAAACTTGTATGACTTTTTTTCATGATACACATGAAATAAGATTTTCGAATACTTTAAGCAGGTGGCATATGAATCCTAAAAGCAGGCCGAATTCATTTGTGTTCACATGTAGAAAAAAGGTACAAGTGTCAGGCATTTTCAAAGTTTCATAACTCGGTCAATTTTAGTGTTATATAAATGGGACTTTTTTTTTTGTCTTATTTGTCAGTGTACTAGGAAAATTTTACTAATAAGTATAACTTATAGGACCGGGAGACTGTATAAAAATTTTAATTTCGTAATTTTTAAAGAAATATTTTTATTGACCCAAATCGCTTTTAAAATATTTCTTTACTTCATTTAAAACTTTTTTGTAGCTGGAACTATGTGTCTATGACTAACGGTTAAGGAATTAGACATTGATCACCATTGAGAGTAGCTCGATGCTTTACAAACTGAACTATTGCGACGATAGCCTGTCTGGAATCCCTCACGTTGTTGAATTGAGACATGTTTCACCGGGGGAGGGATTTCTGGGGAGGCGGTTCCGAGAGGAACATTATTGATTTGCTGAGGGAAATTGCACTTTTTGATCACTGAAAACACAAAAATTCCAGGGCGGTACATCTCACTGTTCCGGGGGGGGGGGGGGATGTACCTCCTGAAATCGACACTGCTCACTCTCATATGTTGACAAATATGCATCTACAACACAAGATGTAACATCCTCATGTGCCATAACCCTGTGTCAAACATGAGATGAAATTAATCCCAGCATTGGTGAAATGAATTAGGCCTGAAATATTGAATATTCAATATTTCGGCATAACTCATAACTACAAAAATTATACCTGAGTATCATTTCGCCAATGCTAAGATTAATTTATTGAATATACAATAGTTCAGGCATAATTCATAAATAAAAAAGTTATACAATTCATTTCACATGATGACGAGACTAATTTCATCTTATTTTTGCCACAAAGTTGTGGCTCATGACGCTATTACATCATACAACCTTGCTAACATATACGAGTGAGGAGTGCTAGGCTGGGTATTGTCAGTGTAGCTCATTTAGTATATCATTGGTGAACTGCATCAATGATCTGGGTTCGAGCATGTGCTTGAACACTTTTATACTCTGTTGGTTTATGCCTAGTTGCAAAAAATCATGCATTTAAAATATTCAATATTTAGAGCATAATTCATAACTACAAAAAAAAAAAAAAAAAAAAAAATCTGTATAAAATTTTGTAATGTTTGTCATAGCATAACATCACTAAAATACATCATAAATGATTTTTGTCTGTAGGTCTTAATGTAATGGTATTCTTTAGTGTGTTCCTGTAAATAAACTTTAAATGATGCACAATCTATATTCTACAGAATATATGTTTTAATGCACCTCAGAAATTCATATCAATTTCATTATGTTTGTAATAGTGTAACATCTTAAAAAAAATGCATAAACAATTTGTCTCCATAAACAGTAATGTAACAATATTCTTTTGAATGTCCCTTAAACAAACTATAAAAGTTATGCTCTTCATTTTCAATAGCAAACATGCCATAGTAAAGCACTATTAACACATATCATTTACTTAGCAATCTGAGTACATTTACAAAAATTATAGGATCAGGCCAAACTCAAACCTTTTTAAATCATGTTGGAAAGTTAATAAGCTAGATAAAAATGACTTGATAATCAAATATGCTAGATAACAAAATGAGATTTTGCAATAGGTACAAACAAATCCTCACAACATGATCCATAGTAAAAAACTGATAATTGGTTAAGATATAATCAAAATGATAATTTAGAACTAGGATGACATGATAAAAAAAAATTTCTTTTTTAATCTCAGAAAAATAAAGCGAAAAAACTTAAAATTGTTGGTACCAAAACTGAAGGTACCATACACAAGCTGAAAAGAATCCGCCTTTGGCAGCTGCCATCTTTTTTTTCTTTTTGTCAGCGCTGAGGCCTAGATTTCAGGAGGCGGAGGTTCTGAACTGACGTCAATTGCCCTATTCTTAGTGAATGAAAGCAAATTGCATTACAATAAAAACTTCAATATAATAAAAAAAAAGTCGGCTTTTGGCTAAATGTTTCAAATTGGCTTTTGAGTTAGCAAAAATCTGGGAGCATCATAATCTATGAACGGTTGAGTTCCCACAAATATTTTTTTCCAACTACAGCGCTGCTTAAATGGACGTCTTACTGCAAAGCAACCCAAGTAAATCAAGGGATCTGGACAAAGAAAAATCCCACGTCACTAAAACTAAAAATCAGAAATAATAATAAATTACACTTTTGTAAAAATTCTTTCATTTATTAATCTTAGTCATTATTTTTCAATGCCATCTGTAAGATGCACATAAAAAACTAAGATTCTTATTTATTTCTTAAAAATCTTAAACTATCAAATTTTTATACATAACTTCACAATTGCTCAAAAACAATTTTCGAAATTAGCTATTGATGAATTCTTAATCTGCCGTTTGTAACTGTTCTTGTAATTTGTTCAAAAAGGACAAAAAGTCATATTGCACATGTATATTTCAGTGTGGCATCCAATATTTCTTATATTACTGTAGAGGCAAATTAACCCCAGAAAACCACAAGAACAGACTCATGATGTAACTGTATTTCAATAGCTGAATGAAGTCCAAAAGCCCAGCCCAGGCAAATATTTCCAAGCTAAATGCAATTCGCAAAGTGTGAAAAGCTCTAAGATTTCTAGGAGAGATGGAGCAGTTGGCCTCCCGCGTGCTTATGCTTTATCGGAACGAGTTTCCGTTTAAGAACCTTTTTAAAAGGATCGATTGAGATCCATTAGTGATTTTAATCACTAATATATTTTGTTAATTTTATATTTCATTTACTCAAGAATTGTATATTTATATGTACCAGTTATTTAGCCAAGAAACCTTTAATTAAATATTGATTCAGTAACACTTTGGAACTTTTATTTATTTATTTACTACTACCTGATTTTCCTCCGCCCCTTTCCTATATTACTTTTAAAAAAGATGTTTTAGCTATCATTTGAAAGAAATGCACCATCCAGCATCATGCAAGGCCGGAAAACTCTACTTTTAAAAATATGCCAAATTTTCCCCCGGTAAAAATGTGAATATAACGTCGACTTTTTCAAAGCCAAATTTGTGGGTTTTTGAAAGAATTTTTAAACTTTTTTCAATATTTTATATTTAATATTAACTAATTTATATTTTTAAATGTTTTTTTTTTTTTTTTAACTATGTTAATAGTTCAATAAGTGGCTTTGAAAATATAATTTTCAGAAAGTTATGCTACATAAAAAAAGAAGACTTTAACAGAATTTTTTTTTTTTTTTTTTTCGATTTTCAAACTTTTTAATATAGGGCTTTAAACTGCTCTAAGTTTCAACGATAGGTGCAAGCAACATCAAAAAAATTTCCCTTGCAAGTGCTCATTTCATAATTCAAATATCATGTTTGGCTGTGGATGCAATTACAGAAGATTGATTTTTTAAATTAATTCAGATCTAAACTTAAAATTTTGTTATCAAAAATCCCTATTTTTATTTGTTTTGCTAATGATATTTCATAATTTAGTCTGATTAAACTGCTCAAATAGAAAGATCTTCAAAATATTTTTATAAGTATAATTTAAAAATGATAATAATAATAACTACTTAATAAAATCATAAGGTTACAACTAATAAACAGTGGTGTAATCGTAAAATAAAAACAGATGGTATATAATCAATGCAGAGAGTATTTCTTAGAGTGTATATATTATAGCTTTCTGGAGAAACAAAGGATATACGGCGGTTCCAATAAAAAATACATATCCTCCACTACCTCCCTGCTAATAAAAATGACAAAATAAGTCTATATCTTTCAAGACCAGTAAACTGAAGATGCACTAACAACATTGAAACTATTTAAACACAGATAAATATATCAATATATATTATAAAACAGCACATGTATTTGTTGAATCAAATATATTATCTTAGCTTGTACTTCAGAAAAAGTTTACAGAAACTCTGTATTTAGGTTTATAAATATATATATATTTTTTGCAAAGATTTTTTCTCTTTTGACACATGAAAAAGTTATCTTTTTTTTTTTCTTTTTTTGTCAGAATAAAACAGCTTTATAACATCCTTTAAAGATTTTCATCAAGTACTGTAGTTTGGGAGATTGGCCTTTGAGCATCAGAAAATATTTCTAGATTCCATTCAGTATACTTCATTTTAATAAATTTAGTCAGTGATCTGACTGTAATCCTGTTTCTGCTTGTATCCCGGTATATGTATGATTATTTTCCCAGGTTTTATCATCAAAATTCTTTAAATTATCCTTTCTAGGCATTAAAAGATGCTTATTGAAGTGATTCAAATAATTAATCTATAAGAATTAAGGGCACATACGACCTTTAAAAGTGAAAATTATGCAAGAAAAATCATCATGTTTAACATTTAATTTCTCAGAATGTATTTGCTCTATGACCATAACTTTTTTACTGGCTATAAATTAAAACATTATAATTTAAAAGATATTTTTTATATTCTTATAAAGGAAAAAAGAAAGTTTATTTTTTGTAAAGGTTTAAACAGTAAGTATTTAAAAAAAAAAAAATAAAAATAAAAATGATACAGCTACTTGCGCACATGATTTCAAACAAAATATCTAATGTAACACAAAAAATCACCTGTTATAACATATTACAATATTTTCTCTTTAATCTGAACCTAAATTTGTTCAAATTTAGGCTCAAAATATATTTTTAAAAAAAGTTTAAAATAACAATTATTTTTTAATAAAATCTGAAGTATGACCTGCATGAAAAATGGGGAAGGGGGGGGGGGTGAGAGATGTAAAAATTTAGATTCAATTTGAAAGATCTGATATGTTACAAAATCTGTGAAAATTTCAAGAAAAAATTTTAAATAGTTTTAGAGATATCCTGCGCGCAAGGTGGAAAAAAAAAAAACACATTTTGAGATAAATGGCTTTAAAGTTAAACTATTAAATAGTTCACCATAGGAATGACTTTTACGTTTTGTATCATATCTGGAATTAATTGGAATATTTTCATGATTTTTTTTTTTTTTTCTATGCGCAGAAATGTTCAGACTTTCAGGTATGTTTACTGTGAAAAATCGATTTTTTTTTTTTTTAAGCTTAAGAGTCGTTTGTCCCCTTAAAAAAGAAAAAAAAACTACCGAGTTATGAATTTGCCACAGTTTTGACTAGAAAACTTAATTACAACACTCTCTAAAATATTGTGAAAGATTTTTAATGAGATGATTCAAGTCAACCATTGCAAATGAAATCATGATGTTTGCATTTGAGTAATAATTTTATAGGTATAGAAACTATTAGATTATAAATTACAAACAAGAAAACAGTTATTCATCCTTCTGTGGTTCAACCCTGTCTGCTAAATATCATGTGACCATGATGAGTGATGCAACGTCACTTTGATTTTGCAGCTGCTCTCCCAAAGATGGAATGTTTACATTTTATACAACTTTGGTGCTCATTAATTAATGCTATGACCTGAAATAACCTAGCACTCATTTCATTTTGTAATCTTTCTGTGAGCAAGATAAATAGAACTTTGATTTCAACAGGTTAAATTATCCTTCTTTTATTAACATATTTATATATAATGCATTTTTATATTAAAAATATATATTTTAAATTGCCCCCCCCCTCCCCAATTAGGCAAAAAAAAGCATTAAAAATGTCATGAGTTCATATAATATTGATTTGAAATTTATGTAAATTATTATTACTTTCATATTTGAACATGGGAAATGTTAAAAGACAAAGAAATCTCCAAAGATTTTGCTATTTATAGCAACTTTTTTTATTCTGATTACATCAGAATTTCAGGGCCTGCAACCATAGTCATGTGAAGATATTTGAAGCCAATGTTAAATCAATGGCAACATTCTTTTCAAATTTCTTGTTTGTACTTCAATATTTTTAAATGATTAGTTGACATTAATTTTGAATTGGATTCTTTTTCACTTGTTAGATTTCCATTGAATTTTTATTATTTTTTTTTATAAGATCAGTTTCTATTTTATAGTTGATTTCAAAGATAAAAATATTCCTTCACACAAACTACAACGAAATCAAAAAAGTAAAACTGTTCCTGGTTAGAGATCAACCTCAGTTATTCCAAAAAAACAGTCTAAACTATTAATATGAAAATGAGAAATTTCAAATTAATGCTGCTGTTGCTTTCACATTAGTTAGTGTCTTCAAATAACAAATGTAAACTGTTAATTATGTAGTTCAATAACACATCTGTTAAACTTGTTTTTTACATATTTATTGCTCTGAAAAGTTTTTTTTTTTATGAAATGTAGGTCAGAAACAAATGCTGAATTATTTACATTGTTTCAAATGCAAATGTATTATTTTGCAGCTGATTAATTTAATAAGGTGAATAATAATGATTAAAAAAATCATTCATGGAAATTATTTTTAAAATCATAAAAACTCAGTAAATTCAGATGCAGTTTTCAAAAATAATAATAATAATAATAATAATAATAATAATAATAATAATAATAATAATAAAATAAATCTGAAAGTAATATTTTTTAACTTTTTGGTGGTATAAAAATTAAAGGAATTTTTAAAAATAATTATATTTGTATAAAAAAGGGGGGGGGGGCAAATGAAAGGCTGTCACGCCAAAATGTCATGAATGTTATGCAAAGTATATAGATACTTAAATAATAAAACGAATTTTTCATAGAGATAGATAAAGCAATTCAAATACATTCTTATCTATGTTTGTCTCTTATTAACTCCATAATACTGATAGATAAAAATATACAATTAGACATTTTTTAAACTGAGTGAAAAGTGTTCATCCTCATTGAACTCAAGGACTTTTGGTTAAATTGCCAATATTCAGCCTTTTAAGCTTCATGATCAGACACAATTCACCCAGCAAAATGTTTTGGGCTATAGCATCTGCTCTGCCATCAGTGCCGTCCTTATAGAGGACAGTTTAAAGTGAGGCCCGGTGCAAGGATTTTGCAAGGCCCTTTCTTTTCCGACTCTTAATATAATCTTATCCACTATACTATCAATAAAAAAGAATGGTTTTCACCTATATTCTGTGACCTAGGAGCTAGGGTTCGATTCCTTAGCTATTATAAAGAAATAGCATTTGTGTTTTTGTAGGGGTAATTTCTGGAACTATTCACCAAATTTCAAAAGCAATGTTTACAAATTGATGGTGAAAGCCCACCTTCAAACATAGGCTATATTTTATGCCTTGACCACTATCTTTTCTTAATTAAAATCATATATTTATATTAAGGATTTTTTATTATACTTTCTTCTTTTTATTACAGAAAAAATGTTTTATATCAAGGTTTGTGGCCGGCCCTTTGCGACCACATCTGTTGCACACCCCTAAGGACAGTTCGGTCTGCCATGTAGACAATTCAGCAGAATATACCCAGTTGTGGGATTCAACCAGTTTGTACCGATTCAGTAGAACCAGTTGTAAATTTATTTTGAGTTAAACAAACTGGTTGTCAAATGAAACTCATTTACATTAATCCACTTTCTTTAAATGTTTATCTGGACAGCACTGCTTTCTAAACATAATACTGTGACATGTTTCAACTTGTTCCATTTAATAAAATAATGTTTAATTTACAAAATTTATTTTTTTCTTCATCCGTACTGTAAGAAGTAAAATTTAACTTTAAATTTTGAAGATTTAAAGGATTTGGGGATCTAAATTGATAGCCTCAGACTAACTCTAGTTATATAGCATGTTTATTCAACACTACAAAAACTAACTACATCCAAATAAAAAGGTACTTTCTTTTGGCTGCTTCCTTTGGAAATTAGTATATGGAATGTTCCCTATCAGGGACATTGCTGAGACACTTCACTGGCAGAAGACATTAAATTGCCAAGTCAAATTTCAGTATTTGCCAAATCATTCAAAAACAAAAATAAAAACTTCTTAACGTTTATCAACTAGTTTTATACAGTCAAAGTTCTATAATCCACACACACATAATCCACTGTTTTCTATAATTCACGTTATTTTACGAATGTAAACAATGAAATAAACAGTTAAAAAATTTACAAATTAGTAATCCAAAAACGATTAATTTTTTTTTTTTTTTTTAATGAGAAAACAGTGGATTATGGGTGTGCAGATTATAGAACTTTGACTGTAATTCTGCCAAGTTACCATAATTAGAAAATGTAATATAGATCTTCTTTGTAAAAAGTTTAATAATATATAATTTTTGCCAAGTCTATCAGAAATGGAAAGTGTGTTTATAGTTTTTTTTTTATTAAAGTTTTAAACAAATCTGGAAATTAAGTTTGTCAATTTGCCAAATGTAACAGAAATTTGCCAATTCTTTTTTTTTTTTTTTTTTTTTTTTTTTTTTAAAAGGTATGTGGGGAGGAAGGAGGCTCTCCCTATCATTCCCCTTAACAAGGGCCCTATTCCCTGTTAACATTGATCAATATCTAAATTGTTATATTTAATGGTATTGTTACGAATTTTGTAAATAGTTAGTGTTTGTACTGTAAAATAATGTAAATAATCTTATTAAGCTCCATTCCTTTACTAATAGTAGTTTTTGTTACATTGTCTCTGTTATCAAGCAAACTTGCCTATTATTTTCAGTGAATGTCTATGGCAGCATCGCGAAATATTTGAGATATCGCCAAGTTGGCGTCACTTTTGGCGACTAATTTTGGTCGCCAAATTTGGCGATATATCGCCAAGTTGGCGACAAACTTGGCGATTGTTGGCGATGGTAACCCTTCCCTATTTATGGTAACCCTCCTTAGGTCTACTGATACATTGTTTGTTGTTCCGTGGTTTTCCAGGTTTTTCTAGAAATTTCTAGCACATGCTACGAGACTATATATAAGGAGAGCGATACGAGCTGTTGTTGTTATTATTTACCAGTCAGTCATTGAGTGAGCTACTAGAGATTGTCCAAGCGAGTTTGCTTGATGTATTGAGTTTTATCTACGTTGTTTTGAATGTGATATAGTGTTGAAACATTGTATAAAGAGTCTCTGCGACCTATATTTGTACTTGTTCGATAGATTTAAACAGTTATTTTGGAATATCTTGTAATATTTGTGAGTTTCGAAGACTCTGTTGTTCTGAAGATCTGTAAATAAATTATTTTCTACTTTTCTAAGAGAAAAGAGTTTGAAGTTGTCTAACCATAAGATCGAAAGAACCCTATATACGCTGCAACATATGGCGAAAACAAGAACAATGGATGGTCAACTGAAAGAACTGTTAGAAGCTATTAATGGAATAAAGGCAGAATTGACGAAAGGCCAAGAAGAGTTGGCGAAAAAAATGAATAAAGGCCAAGAAGAGTTGGCGGAAAAAATGAATAAAGGCCAAGAAGAGTTGGCGGAAAAGATGAACAAATGCCAAGAAGATGTGACTGAAAAGATTAATAAAGGCCAAGAAGAAATGAAGAAAACTTTAGAAGAAAAGTTCTCGTCGGTAAAGAGAAGAATAGGCTCGGTAGAAGAGAAAATAGAGGAAGTAGAAGAGAAAATTCAGAATGAAGTTAGTAATGTTGAACAGAAAATGGAACGGAAAATGGCGGAAGTAGAAGAGAAAATTCAGAATGAAGTTTGTAAAGTTGAAGAGAAAATCAGTAACGTTGAAGAGAAAATACTAGGTGAAGTAGATGAAAAGCTAAATAAAAAAGTACAAGATCTTGAGAAGAAACTTTCAGCGTCTAGTGGTAATTATGAAGAATTTAGGAATCCGCCTGCTTCTCCCGTGCACATTAAGCTGTCGACATACGATGGAAAGAGTTCCTGGCAAGTTTACAAGACCCAATTCACCATTGTAGCTGAAGCGAACAAATGGAGTGACGAGGTGAAAGCTTGTCAACTGGCAGCATCTTTAAGAGGAGAAGCCGCCGACGTGCTGCAGACATTGCCCGATATGACGCAACTCAATTTTGAGACTCTAAGTTGTGCACTTGAAATGAGATTCGGCGAAAAATTCTTCAAGGATTATACGAGGATACAAATGAAGAGCCGCCATCAAAAATCGAGTGAAACCCTTCAAGAGTTTGCCTCGAAAATTGAACGGCTTGCAAATTTAGCATTCATTGACTGTCCAACAAATGTACGGGAAATGCTGTCACTGCAATATTTTGTAGACGGACTAAAAGATCCAGAAGTGCAGAGAGCGGTACGAATGGCAGATGTACAGGATTTAAAGGCTGCACTACTATATGCCTTAAAGTTGGAAGCAGCTACACAAGCCAGCCGAAGAGATCGTCATTCAGTCCGAGGGGCAACGGTGAACAAAAGCTCAGACACTGAGAACGACGTCTTGAAAGAAATTAGGAAAATAAATCAAGAAATTGAAGCTTTAAAATACGGAAGAACAAGTTCAAGAAGACAGAATCTCACGTGCTGGGGATGCGGTGATACAGGACATCTCCGAAGAAATTGCCCCAAAATCCACGAACGTGAGATAAATTCAAACAGTCAGCAGGGAAACTAAATTTTGGCCATCTCGCGGGGCGGAGGTTGCCAGAGAATGAAAAGCCCCACCTGAAGATCCTCCAGATATCAAAAATGAGCGGCGGTGATAACGAATTATATGTGATAGGCTTTATTAACGGAATTCAGTGCCGTATGATTGTCGATACAGGAGCCAATGAGACAATAATAAGAGAAGATTTGGCTCGAAAATTGAAATGTAAACTCATCTGGACTCCACCATGCGTTACCTGCAAACTGTGACGGGCGACAAGATAGGCATATATGGAAAGGCCAATTTAACTATCAACTTTGGAGGAACGAAATATTACCATACGGCATATGTGGCTGACATAACAGATCCTTGCTTAATCGGACTAGATTTTCTGAAGAAGTTTGACTTCAGACTTGATTTCAAAAATAACAAAATGATCTCAAAATTTGAAGAAATAAGTCTTTTTGGATTAAATAACGAAATTGAATGTAAACAAATAGTAATAGCCAAAGAAGACATTAATCTAGATGCAAGAACAGAATGTTTGGTTCCTGCTGTAATTAAAAATAAAACTAATTATCGATTTGGCCATATAGATTATCCAGAAGACAATAGTACACAAGCAGGAGTATTGGTGGCTTCTTCTGTGGTAGACCTCTCGAAAAAGACCATTCCAGTAAGAATTGCTAACATCAGTGATAAGACGAGGACTATCAAGAAAGGAGAGGTGATAGCGTCATGTGCTCCTGTGACGTGCATAAGTCAAAATTCCAGTCACTCTGAGAAATCTTCAGATAATTTAGTCAAGGATTTGTTACAAAATACAGACTTAAATCCAAAACAGTTGGAAGCTGCGGAAAATTTAATTAGAGAATTCCAAAGTTTATTTTCCCAAACATCTGAAGACTTTGGACGAACTAAAATGGCACAACACCGAATTGACACGGGAGATCACTCTCCTATTAAACAGCACCCTAGACGATTACCTTTTGCCAAGCAAGAAGAGGTGCAGAATTTAATTAAAGATATGGAAGAAAATGACGTCATCGAACCATCAACAAGTCCATGGGCGTCTCCCATTGTATTAGTAAGAAAGAAGGATGGTTCTACAAGATTTTGTGTAGACTACCGCCGACTGAATGACGTCACCAAAAAGGATAGTTACCCTCTGCCAAGGATTGACGACACTCTTGACACACTTGCGGGCAACACTTGGTTCTCGACTTTAGACTTGAAGAGTGGTTACTGGCAGGTAGAGATCCATCCCGACGACCGCGAGAAGACTGCCTTTACAACGGGACAAGGATTATGGCAGTTCAAGGTAATGCCTTTTGGTCTATGTAACGCACCTGCAACTTTTGAACGCCTTATGGAAACGGTTCTTCGGGGACTGTCATATGAGGCATGTCTTGTTTATTTAGACGATATCATAATCATAGGAAAATCTTTTGATGAACATCTGAACAACCTCAGGCGGGTGCTACAAAAATTAAAGGAAGCTAATTTGAAGTTAAGCCCTTCGAAGTGCAGTTTGTTTCGTAATGAAGTCGTCTACCTTGGACACATCATTTCGGCGGAAGGAGTTAGGACTGATCCGGAGAAGATATCGGCCGTGAAAAATTGGAATCGTCCAGCAGATGTTCACCAGCTTCGAAGTTTTCTAGGATTATGTACCTATTACAGAAAATTCGTCAAAGGCTTCTCGATGATTGCAAGACCACTTCATAAATTAACAGAAGCCAATCAAAAATTTATGTGGACACAGGAATGTGACGCTGCTTTCGAAAAGCTTAAGGAGGCCTTGACATCCACTTCAATTCTGTCGTATCCTCAAATCGATAAACAGTTTATACTTGATACGGATGCAAGTAACGAAAGCATTGGCGCTGTACTGTCCCAGGAAATCGACGGCCAGGAGCGTGTTATCGCCTATTTCAGCAAGTGCTTGTCAAAGGCCGAGCGAAACTACTGCGTAACAAGAAAAGAGCTTCTTGCTGTAGTGAAAGCCATAGACCACTTTCATCACTATCTTTACGGTCGAAAGTTCCTGATCCGAACTGATCATGCTTCTCTAACTTGGCTATTGAATTTTAAGAACCCTGAAGGCCAGATAGCCAGGTGGATACAAAAGCTTCAAGAGTACGATATGGAGATACGCCATCGAAAAGGCTCATCACATGGAAATGCAGATGCTCTCTCAAGAAGACCCTGCTCAGAGAATTGTAGATACTGCGACCGGGCTGAGAAGAAATTTAATGTCAAAGGTCCTATAGTAAGACAAGTTACAACTGGGTCTACATCATCGCAAGATCCGTGGAGTGACGAGAGCCTGCGTAAAGATCAACTTGCTGATCCTGAAATTAAGCCAATTCTAGAGCTGAAAGAGGAGTCCAACAGGAAGCCCAGCTGGCAAGACATGGCCCATTACCATCCTACGACTAAACGTTATTGGGCTCTCTGGGATTCCTTACATTTGAAGAACGGCATCTTGTACCGAAAATGGGAGTCTGACGATGGAAAGACATGTAGATGGCAACTACTACTCCCTAAGTCGAGAATTTCTATGGTCCTTCAAGAACTGCATGGTAGTCCCACAGGAGGTCATTTTGGTGTAATGAAGACCCTGCAAAAGGTTCGAGAGCGTTTCTACTGGAATAATGTTCGCAGTGACGTGGAGAAGTGGTGTCGAGCTTGTGACACCTGTGTAGCACGTAAAGGTCCTAAGAGGCGCACCCGTGGACGATTGCAACGTTATAATGTAGGAGCTCCTTTCGAACGAATTGCCCTAGACATCCTGGGTCCACTTCCTAGAACATCTGATGGTAATAAGTACATCCTCGTTGTCATGGACTACTTCACTAATTGGCCTGAAGCCTATGCCATTCCTAATCAAGAGGCGGTAACCGTAGCAGACATACTGATTCAACACTGGGTTTCCAGATACGAAGTTCCTCTTCAAATCCATTCCGATCAAGGAAGAAATTTTGATTCGGCTGTGTTCAAGGAAATGTGTGAACTACTCGGCATGGACAAAACCCGAACAACACCTCTACACCCTCAATCGGACGGCATGGTAGAGCGGTTCAATCGTACCATCCTAAATAGCCTCTCTCTCCTGGTGTCTAGAGACCAACAGGACTGGGACAAGAAATTGCCTCTTTTCCTGCTTGCTTACAGGAGTGCCACTCATGAGGCCACTGGTTACTCCCCTTCTCAAATGCTCTTTGGTCGTGATCTTCGTCTACCTGCGGATCTTTTGTTTGGCCGTCCTCCTGATGCTCCTTCATCGCCTGAGGAATATGTCGATGAACTCCAGGCGCGGATTGAGGAGATTCATTGTCTAGCGAGGAACCGAATTGGACTGGCATCAGAAAAGATGAAGACACGGTACGACACAAAGGCAACAGGACATGAGTTCAACGAAGGTGACAAAGTTTGGTTGTGGAATCCGATACGTCGTAAGGGACTGTCGCCAAAATTACAAAGAAACTGGGACGGTCCTTACACAGTCGTCAACAGGCTGAATGACGTCGTTGTACGCATACAAAAATCGCCACACGCCAAACCGAAGGTCGTACACTATAACCGGCTAGCCCCTTATTTTGGCCAAAGTGATTAGAAATTCGAAACTTGAATTTCAGACCATGGTCATGAAAGTCACTTTTTGTAAATATGTAAATAGTAATTAGTTCTTATTTATGTAAATATTATTATTATTTATTTATTTATTTTAAGTGTTTTCCTCTAACTCAAGGATTGCACTGCCAGGGACGTGCAGTCTTTGAGGAGGGGGTAGTGTTACGAATTTTGTAAATAGTTAGTGTTTGTACTGTAAAATAATGTAAATAATCTTATTAAGCTCCATTCCTTTACTAATAGTAGTTTTTGTTACATTGTCTCTGTTATCAAGCAAACTTGCCTATTATTTTCAGTGAATGTCTATGGCAGCATCACGAAATATTTGAGATATCGCCAAGTTGGCGTCACTTTTGGCGACTAATTTTGGTGCGATATATCGCCAAGTTGGCGACAAACTTGGCGATTGTAACCCTTCCCTATTTATGGTAACCCTCCTTAGGTCTACTGATACATTGTTTGTTGTTCCGTGGTTTTCCAGGTTTTTCTAGAAATTTCTAGCACATGCTACGAGACTATATATAAGGAGAGCGATACGAGCTGTTGTTGTTATTATTTACCAGTCAGTCATTGAGTGAGCTACTAGAGATTGTCCAAGCGAGTTTGCTTGATGTATTGAGTTTTATCTACGTTGTTTTGAATGTGATATAGTGTTGAAACATTGTATAAAGAGTCTCTGCGACCTATATTTGTACTTGTTCGATAGATTTAAACAGTTATTTTGGAATATCTTGTAATATTTGTGAGTTTCGAAGACTCTGTTGTTCTGAAGATCTGTAAATAAATTATTTTCTACTTTTCTAAGAGAAAAGAGTTTGAAGTTGTCTAACCATAAGATCGAAAGAACCCTATATACGCTGCAACAGTATATTTCCAACTGCAATTTTTTTAAAGTTATTTGTTATATCTTAGAAGACATGTGAATCCATGTAGTTATTTTAGTCGATGTAATAAATTTTACTTTTATTTATTTATTTTTATTTTTTTTTTATGAGGTCACTGAATTCTATAAGGTTGCTGGAAACATGTAAGGATCCAGCAATCTACTGATTCATATTGATAAAAGGAAATGTACATAAAGTTATTATTGAAATTTTATTATCAGTATTGTTAGTGCAGACTCTAAAAGTTATATTAAGCATATTATTAATTCTCTGATGTTTATATATATTTATATGTGGTATGAATGTTGTAAAGAGTATTGTATTTCATGTTAGTGCTATTTACGTGTTAAGAAGGAAAACAGGCCTATTATCTATAGTGGCATCTCTGAGCGCGGAGGGCCGACGGCCTGGCGCTTTGGTACACAATGTCTTGATAGTATTGTCAGGATTGGATTTATACGCAAATTTATGACAGGCTAATAAAAATCAGACCTCACACGAATGAAGTGTTTTGAACTCCCGGTTTTTTCTTCCATCGGATGGGAGGGCAGACGATGGGGGTCAGTCCCCCACTCAGACAAGAGCCAGCGAATGTCTTTGATTAAGTAATTCCGTTGCAGAAGTCTAGATCTGCCCAGCAAAGGTATATTTGAAAAACATTTTCCATGATCTAACAAGTGATAATAATAATAATAATAATAATAATAATAATAAAAACATTCTATGGATTAAATTTGGTGAGTATAATACTTTGTATTTTATGAAATTCCAGTGTTGTCTGTTTTTTCATGAAGAAATGGTAAAAATTCTAAATATCATAACCCGAAAAGTTGTGCAAAAAATTTGTCTCAGTTGTTATTGTATGGCTAATGTTTTTTTTTTTCTAAATATGTTATGAAAATGCAAAAAGCCATATGAAAATTCAAATTTTGTAAACTTTTTCTACAGTAAAAACTCTCTCTAAAATAATGAAGAACATGATTTTAAATGTGAAAGAGTTGGACATTTACACCATAAAATGTTACAAATATTAAAAATGTTATTTTTATTTTGAAGTCTATTTGTATGATTTTAAATATTTTTGAAATTAGAAGTATTCTAAATTTAACAATTTAGTAATTAATTCATAGTTTGTAGTAATAAGTGACACCCAACATATTTTATAACTAATATTTCCAATGAAATTGTTTGTGTTTCAAAAACATTGCAAAAAGGAAGTATGATCATCATAAAGGATGAAAACTTAACATACAATTTATTAAAGCATTTGAAATGATTTAAAAAAAAAAGTCCATACAAAAGAAAGACAGCAAAGGTTTTATTGTTACTTCAGAGTTTAGAAAAAATAACAAATTTGTAGAAGATCATAAGTGTTTTGTAGTCAATGTGAATATAGGTATGACTTACATTTTTTCTTTCTCAGATTACTTGAATGTTGAAGAATAATACTTTCAGGAAAAGCAGCTGAAGAAATATTATATATATTTAAGGTACTTACATTAATATGATTATCAATCATGTTTTTACTACATTTTAAATATTTTTCTAAAACCATAGTTTTTTAAAAATTAGATAAAAGGTTAAAAATATTGCTTGAATAAATACTGCAAGTTCAGCAGAAATGAAAAAGGACTAACATTATATGGTGATCAAAGAGAAGTCGACTCGCTATCTTTAGTGTATCAAACATAATGGCGATTAGTCTAATTGGACTTTCTCTAAATAATAGTATTATAGAGTCTTACCTTTACAATACAGGTTTGTTAAAAAAAAGAATTATACATCAGATAATGTTTGAATAAAAAAAATTGAAATGAAGACAGTTATTAAAAAGCTATATGTAGTAAATATCCCAAATGGTACAATCTATTTAATATTCTTTTCTGTACTATAATATAGATTTTTTACATTGCTTATTGTGTTATTAATTATGTATTATACATTAACAATGGAAAATAATGTATATAAAATATTTTAGGATATAATTTTAAAACTTTTCAATATCATAAATGTATAGTTGTTTTCAGTATATGATTTCCAAAATAATTTGAATTTATTGTTGCTGGTTTCAATCTGAAAATGTATAATATGCTGATGTATTACATCAACAATTAAGGGCAGTTATTGTAATAAAAAGTTTTAAAAAAAGTTACATGTTTTTAAATTGAGCTAAATTTTATTAATGATATAAAATTTCCAGAATATATTTTCTCCTCTTGCGTCTCATTGTTACTGCAAAAATAACTTCCAATAACTTTTTTGGAATTAATTATAGAAAACGATATTGACATATACTCAATGGAATTTGCAACTTTAATGGCAAAATCTAACATAAAACATGCAATTAAAACAAAAGCTAGAAATCAAATACTTATCACTTGACCGCCAATCTATCAAGATTATCTTTGAAGAATTTACAAGCTTTTATCACCAAAACAAGGATGTGAATAGGAATGCTTGATATTTAGTGGGTTAATATTCTTGCGAGATTAGAGACTTGAGCAATATCTCCAGCTCTTCCTACAGTCAGTGTTTTTAATATCTGAGTATTTGCAATTTAATCATCAACACAAATTAATTCTTACACTTAAATTTTTACTATTTCTATGTTATCCTTATAATATTTCTACACTGTTTTGATGCATTCGAAATAGACATTTTGATCAGAATTTCATGATTGTATTTATAAAATACTTCCTTTTATAGTCAAACATGTTTCAGATTTTTTTTTTTTTTTTTTAACCTATGCCAAAAAATCAAAGTTTCTTTATTAACAAAATGTACATTATAAAGGCCAAATGTATCTGTGCGTAATGCATATGTCATTTTGCAAATGGTAACAGTTTCCCATGCAATTTCAATTTTGCATTTTTTGCTTCTGCAAATTTTATACTTTTAAACATTGCATATTTCTGATTTTTACACCGTAGTATAGAGAAAAAATGTACTTTTAAATGCAATTTGTTTGAAAGCTGTATCTCAGTCTGTTTTTAAAATATTTTTTTATAGTTTTTAGTATCAATTTTGTAATTGTGGCAACAGAATCACTCCTTTTTCTATTAAAATCGTGAAAAAAAAAATATGTAGAAATTAAAATGCATATATTTTGTCAAAAATATCGTCTGTTATAAAATTCCGTGATTTCGGTTTTATTTCGTTTTTATTCATCAGTTAAAAAACTTCAAGTTTTGAGCTGAAGTGATTTTAAAATGATCAAATTAAAATACTATTTTTTTTTAACATAGTGATTATGGATATGAGAAGAAGGTATTTAAATTTTGAGAAGATGAAAATTATGATGGGCTTTAATTTTGCGTGAAATTCTATGATTGTGTCAATTTGGAATAAATTTTGTTTTTTTTTCATTCGCATTTATACCAAACATAAGAATCTCAACTGATAAATTCATCATAATAGCTGATCTTTATTATATTTTATGGATTTTATGTGCAATAAAAGTTTAATTTTAAAAATTTGGACAACCGAGTTTTATAGTATTTTGTTAATCTTAGCTTAAAATAATATCTGTTTTAGAGTTAGACTGATCAATATAAAATATATTTTTTATAATATTTGTTTGAGAGGTAGACTGATCAATATAAGATGCATTTTTTCTGTAAATAATACTGTAGATTTATTGTAAATCAATGAAACAGTTCATTCTTAAACATTTTCTTTCGTCGAATTTCAACGGGTTCCACTTCGCTTTTATAATATAGGAAAATCTTTCATAATCTGTGTATGATGCTTCATATTCTTTTCATGCTTATACATAAAAAATCATTCAGGCAATGAACCGGCCGTTAAATTATTTGAATCCCACTACTGAATATACAGTATGTAATAGAACTTCATTAAATGATATATACACTCTATACGATTTAACTCAATGATAATTATTATTATAGGTATCACATGATTTAACACATTTCCAACTGATTTTGGAGCATAAAAAATTGTCTAGAAGATGAACCCAAGACTGGGGCGTCATTCACTTCGAAAAATGTCGAATAGTATAATATTTTTATCTATCAGTAGAATCAAGTTAAAAATAGTAAGCGTTTATTTATGAATATAATATTTAATCGAATTTCATTATCTATGGCAAATTCTGATGAACTGTTCACTTGGCAGACCACAGTCAAGAAGATTTTCCTAAGTGAATTGTGTCACTTAGTTATCAGTTCAGGTAGCTCAATAGGCAGAGAATTGCCAATTTAAGGCCTGCACTGGACACTTTTTCCAGAAGTTGTAAAAATGTCAAATTGTATATGTATATTGTTAATAAATAAGACATTTAAAGACAGAGTAGTGCATATTCTTAATTCTTAGAAATTAAGTGCATGAAAGGCATCTAGATAAATCAACAGGAATATTGATATGATTAATAGTTTCACAAAATTTGTCTGTAAATAACACCTGAAAGTATTTTATTCAATAGGAAATCATTGTGGTGTATCCAGAAAATATTTGTTTGTGAGTATTTAAGTAAATGTAACACATACCACTATGTTTTTAAATACCTCTTATGTACAAATACATAAAATTGTGAATCACTTAAAATAATAGTATAATGTTTATGTCATAATGGTAAACTCATAATAATATATGAGAAGACATTATAAAACTTTAAAAAGAAAGTTTATGTGCACAAGTTAAAAACATATATACACAAGAGAAAGTTCATTTAAAATATTTTATATATCACAATAATCACATTTGAATAACAAATGACTGGAGGAAGATACAAATGATAAAAAAGGTAAAAACACAGACAAAATGGTGAAAAATAAAAAAAAAAGTAAGTCACTTAAGAATTTTTAAAAATCTGCATAAATTTTCAACAAATGGAAATTTTTAAGTGGGAGACAATTGTTCAGAAAAACTTTTTACATAATTGATCCCATTCAAATATTTATTTTATTTTATTTTATTATTTATTTATTTACTTTGTCTTTTTTCTGAAAATAGATTGGGTAAAAATAAAATTTTTGATTATAGCATTTTATAAAAAACCAATTTGTTACATTACAAATTACATTAAATTAAAAAATAGTCAAATTTTGTGATATATGTTCGGCAAAATACGATTAACATGTTAGTAAGAAAATTAAACAATAAGAATTATGCTGATATTGTTCATAAAAAGATTAGAAAAAATTGTTTTAAATACAGGAAAAATATACCAACTTATCAATGCTTTAACTAAATAAATGTATTTAAAACATTGCATTTCACACAATAGAGATATTTATATAATGCATATTGACTAGTCAGTAAAATTCATATACTTTTTCTTTGCACAAATAAATTATAACAAAAACTTTTTTTAAATATTTTATAATTATTCTGTAATGGTATTATAACAATTCTTCCAGCTAAGGTTAAAAAACATTTTTTTTTTTTGCATGATTGCAAAAACAACGAATAACATTTTTGATACAACGTACAAAACAACTTTTAATATAAAATAAATACAAGGCACATTTGATATTTTGTATAAGCTCAGCAGTTACTGTCACAATGAGTAAAATGAATTGTTTTTATATTGGAATACATTCAACCAATACAAAATAGATATACACATTTTATTGCATTTTAAACTTTAACAGATTTTGTACACATCAAAATATTATTAAAAAAGTTCATATACAATTGCAATATATACATATATTTTTTAATTTTATATCAGAAGTTAATAAAAAATTAAAAACTGAAAATAAAAGTTGCAAATTTTATATAAAATATAAAATTCACAAAATCTAAAACAAGTTTTAAAATCTACATATTAATCCTGTATGCATTTTTACAATAAAATTTTCTTATGTAGTCATTCAATAAAATTCTTAATTCTAAATTTGCATCATGTATGATAGTAATAACAGTTAGAGTAATAGGAAAAATAAAAAATTTCATCATAATATATATTTAAATTATAAATTGTATAGTTTAATTGAAATTCACCTATAATGAGGTATTTTATACATAATAAAATAGTTCAATTAAAAACCCTTTTTTTCAAGTTTGTTACATAAAATATAAGTGCAAAATGCGCATTCTTAAGTTTGAAGTGTCATACTAACAAAGCAATGATAATGAAGGGGTTTTCCCTTCAAAAATATGGATGGCTTCAAAGAGTCTCAAAGAAATTTAAAACAGCATAAATTAACAGCATGAAGATTTCTCAGGTTGAGCAATCTTAGTAGTGAGTGACACATTATTTTCAACAACATTTAAAGGCCTCGGTTCAGAACCTCCATTTGGATAAAAGTGTTCAAAAATATATTCAAACATCCTATCGACATTAGTACCCTTCTTACTTGAGGTTTCAAAGTATGGAATAAAACCAGTTGTTTCATACAACCTTGGATTGAGGGATTTTGCAAACTCTGTAGCTTCTGACAGTGAAATCTAGATGGAAAAATAAAACGATAATTTTATTTAAACAGTAATAAAAAAAAACAGGATATAGTGCAGCAATTGGTATATACAAAATTTTTAGAATTTATAATTGCATAAATTCATTAGGATACTTAATCTCACTTATGCTTGTTAATAAATATTACAAACATTTTATCGAAAAAGCAAAATATAAATAATGCTTATAATACAAACAATAATAAAAATAATAACATATATATACATATATATATTTCTTACATGGTGCAAAAAAGAAACTGAATTTATGGTTTGGTAACAACTATACCATTTATTCTCAGCAGTTAATTTACAATCAAATAACCGAACCCATTCAGCAAAATCCCTTTTAAAAACACATTGTTTGATGGATGTATGAATAGCAATGCCAGTGGTTCATTTTATGATGAAGTGGGTGTCCAACGAATCAGCTTTCTGATCAAGATTGTTTTTTACACACGGCAGAAAACATTTTGTTTACATTTCATTAGCATCATACATAGTATATCTGTAGTGTGTTTCAAAGAGTTTTACATGAATTTAAGCCATGCTGTACAATATTATAAGTGAAACAATTAATTTTTATTTTCATTTGCAACAAAGTTTTCCATTTCTTCTAAATTATTTGTAAATTTCATATGTTAAAACGATTTTTGGCAATAATCATTTTGGCTAGAATTGATGCAAAGAGTGATGAGCAAGCGAAGAGAGTTGGGAAATCTTAGTGGACCCAATTTGACTTGACAAAATTATGTAATAATTATAAATCTTAATCTTCAAACAATTTGGTTGGTTAGTTTTTGCATTGTTATATGGGGACAGAGGAATGAATTGAACGATGACTGTAGATTCTTCGTATTTACATAATTACAAAAATACTTAATAAGGGATACGACTACATTTCATCAGTTATTGACTGATTTAAAAAAAAAAAAAAACGATTTTTTATGAAATGTAAATTTAAGTCTTATTTAATTTTAATTTTTTATTCCTGTAGATTTTGTATCTTATGAATAAGAGTTAAATAGTTTTCATGTTTTACAGAAAAAGATTGATTTAGTTTTTCTGATTTCACAAACAACTGTCTTTTACATTTCTTCTTTGTGTAACAGTTTGAAATATAATAATTTTAACAAATAACAAACAGTTCTCAGCAAAAATTAATCAAGATATTCCTTCGTTTGGTTTTTCTGAATAAAAGAAATGAGTGTAAATAGTTCATTAAAGTTCCTATTTCCCATTCAGTACACGAAATATTTTGATTTGTCATAGTTCAAAAGCATAAACAAAGCCTGGAGCCAAAAACAAACAAAGCCAACTTATCTAGTTTTGAAGTTCTGACATTGTGATAGATTTCTTGATTCTTGGCTGCATTCATAGTACAGTAAAACCTCCATAACGGACACTCCCGAATAGCGGACACCTCTATTTAACGGACAGTTTTCCAATCCCCACTCCCAAAACTTAAATTTTTGTATGTTTAACCTCTGAATAACGGACATTCCGAATAGCGGACACTTTATTCGGCGATAAAGGATGAAAAAATATGTTTTAAAAAGAAAAAAAATGAAAAGCAAAGCAAAAAGGCCTCTGAATTTATCAGGACAACGTATCACAAATTTTGTGATCGCAAATAAATATAGATAAAAAGCTGGAGAAAATCCCCCCCCCCCCCACAACGTTCAGTGCTAAATTCAGGGTATTGTCCGGGAGGAATATCTCCCACAGCATTGAAATGTCACCCAAGAATATATTGAGATTTTATGGTTTTAAAGGTCAAAAAGTGCAATCCTTTGCTTCACGCCCGGAACTTTACAATGTCCAATAACGTCACATAGAAAAACAAATTACATGTAATCGCAAGCAAAAGTAAACTTTTGTAACAGATTATTTCACGAGAATATAATAAACAATGGATAAAAGTGTGCACAAATTTATTTCATTCTTATTGATTAAAAAATAATTTTAATTTCTGATTAATTATATAATAGAGGTTTTAGGACATATAAAAGTAAATTAATGAAACATTAAGCATTTCTTAGCGGTTTTTGAATCTCGGAGGTTTTCCCAATAGCGGACAATTTCTGCGTTCCCGAGGTGTCCGTTATTTAGAGGTTTTACTGTAGTAGGTGTTAACTTTAATCAACAGTGCAGTGATTTGAGCTTTTGTTTATTTATATTGGATTTTTGGGTTTTTTATTTCATTTTATTTATTTATTTATTTATTTTTTATTGTTTTCTAATTATAAACACTAACGGTAAATAAATTAGTATTTATAATTAATATTTTGGACTGAAAACATGATATTCATTGATTATGATAAAACAAAAAGGTTTCAGATTGAAAAATAGCATTATATAAGGAAAATTTCCTTACAGTTTTAGTTTAAGAGGTGAAACTTTTGAAAGATTTGTTTAAAGTTATTAATAATGTTTTACCTTATTACTTTTAGTGTTTTTAAATTGATATATTCATTTTTCTAAGATTGTATAATATCAAAACATTTAATTAGTAACATTTTGTATTATTTATTGAATTTCCTTCTATTGCAAACACATTTTCTGGATTTTTTATCCAAGTAATTATTGTCACTAAAAAAAAAAACATGATATTTAAAACATTTAAATAAAATGTTGTTTATGCCAATTTAAAGTTTATAGATAAAACTATTTTAGTATATTTTAAGTTTATATTTACATTTTACTCACATAATGTAGGTTTAATATCTATTAAAGAGATTAAAAGCCATTATTTTGAAATTCAGAAAAAAAGGAATGTTTTGATAGTTGTATTTTTGAATTGGTTTGATTTTTTTTTTTGTGTGTGTGTGTGTGTGTGTGTGTGTGTGTGTGTGTGTGTTGAAGTAAACTGTATTTAATGAATAACGTGTAATTTTGGAGCCCTGAAAAAATTTCCTCTTTCATACAGAAAATATCAAATTTCAAGGCTGTGAATGTCATTTTTCATAAAAAATGAAATGCCGATATGTTTGGAGTGCTATATCTCTGGTAAGCAACAACACCCCAAAATTCTTTTGGCATAAACTATTAGTATAATGCAGTCTCCTTATTAAAATTTGTTTTCATGAGACATTTTTTCTTTACATTGTTATGTTGCCACAAAGTACCATCAAAATGACATTTTTGTCCATTTTTCGAATTTAATATCTTATTTAAGCAATAGTACACTTAACTTTTTCTTATAGAATATGAAAGTGTATACTAGGACAAGCTAAATAATACTGCATCAAGATATTGCTGCCGTTAGCAGATATAATTTATTAAATATTCAAAATTTTAAAAATCTGAAACATTTAAATTACTGTTATCTAAAAAAAGCGTCACAGTTCAATAAATAAAAATAAAAATATAACATGCAGTAGTTGAATATATGAACAAAAACATGGAAAAGAAAAAGAAGTAAGGTCTTGTAATACTTTTTAGGGGGGAAAAGGATAAAAGTTAAAAAAAAAAAAAAAAAAAAAAAAAAAGAGCAATGTCAATAATGACATATTTTCTTGATTAGAAAATTAAATATCCCGTTTCTCTTTCAAAAGGGAAAAGAAAAAAGGGATATTCCATTTTCTCATAGGGAAAAAATATAGAAAGAGGAAAGAGAAATAGGATTTTTCATTTTCTGATAGGAAGAAGTGTGATCATCAACATTGTTTGTTTGAAAATTTTGTAATTTTTTTCTTAAAATATCAAGGGAACCCACTTTTTTTCTATTCTATGCTTTTGTACACATGTTCAACACTGCATATATTTTGATTGATTCAACCGTAATGCTTTTTTTACAAAACAGTAATTTAAATGTTGCAGTTTTTGAAAATTTTGAATATTCAACAGTTTATATCTGCTAACAGCAACAATATCTCAATGCAGTTTTATGTTATTTAGTGTATCCTAGTAGTAAACTTTTATATTCTATAAGAAAAAGTTTGGGGTACTATTGTTTAAATAAGATATTAAGTGTGGAAAGTGGACAAAAACATCATTTTAATTGTATTTTGTGGTAACATAACAACGCCTCATGGAAACAACTAAATTTTAACAAACAGTTAATGATATACTAACAGTTTGATGCCAATGGGCATCATTTTGGGATGTTGTTTATTGCCAGAGATACAACACTCCAAACATACTAGCATTTCACTTTTCATGAAAAATGGCATTTGCAGCCTTGAACTTTGACATTTTCTCTAGGAAAGGGGAAAATTTTCCAGGGTTTCAAAATTTCACATTATAAATATGATCTACTTCAACATTAAAAGATAAAAAAAATCAAGCAAATCAAAAAATACAACTGTCGCACTAATAACTACTTTTTACATTCAAAATGTTTTTCTAATAATGAAAAGCAGTACATATACAGTCATTTCATTTTCTTCCTTCTTTTTCGCTATTTCCTAGCTTGATCTTTTTCATATAAAATATATTTAGCTTATATTAATAGAATATAATTCATACAGGAATAAAAAAAATAAATTAAACATGACTTATCCTGTCGTTTTATAAATAAACAAACTATTAATAAGAATAATTATAGAGTATGTTTAAAATATATTCATACCATGTACATGTTCCTTAATATAAAAAAAAAATCAGACTTTAAGTTGATGTTTACATTTAATAAAATAATGACAAATCATCACATATATAAAAAAAATTAACACATTCTTAATATTTAGACCATGTTTAGTACTTATTAAAAAAAAAAAAAAAAAAAAAAAACAAGTTGTAAATTGTACGTAAAACGTAGCAAATGAGGTGCGTTCGTACGATAACGAAGTTTTAAAAATATTCAGATCTTGCTGATATAGTAGAGCGTACTTCGGATACAGTATAGTGGCCGAAATCTTTGCTTTCCTGTAAATATGCAGGAAGTAATTTTTATTACACCTCAGTAACGTATATCTTATTCATAAAATGTGAAGTAGTTTAATATAATTAAAACACGCCCCAAACAATATTTCCCGTATAGCAATGCAGTGGAATACTTTTGTGTGGCCTCTGTAATTTAACAATGGTCTTTGCATCACAGATTGTACAGAATGTATTTTTAGTACATACTTCATAGATTCATGTCAATTCTATTGCGTTCAAATGTGTGTAACACCATTAAAATGAATTTTAAACTTTTTCCCCCATTGACCGTAATGTAACGGAATACTTTTGATTGTCCCTGCAACTGATCTATGCATCCGATTTTCATAACATTTGAAATAACTCAACAAAATTATGTAATAATTATATGTTTTAAATTTCAAACGATTAAAATGCATTTGAAACTTTTTCCCCATTGACCGTAATGCAACGGAATCCTTTTGCTTGTCCCTGTAATTTATCTATCCATCCGATTTTCATAAAATTTGAAATGACTCGACAAAATTATATAATAATTAAGTATTTTAAATTTCAAACGATTCTGTTGGGTAGTTTTTGCGTTGTTGTATGCGAACAGACAGACGGACGGACTGAGCGACAACTATAGGTGCTACGTATTTACATAACCTCTTCAGACCCGAGGTGCACATTTGTGTACCTCTGATTTCAACTGCGTATCTCACTTAATATTTGAAATTATTTTATTGAGACGAGAGGATGTTATTTGTGTATTGTGCCTTTTATTATATGTATATTGTGACTTTTCTAGTTTCAGAAAGAAATGGCGCTAGCAGACTTAATTCATACGATTTTTTTTTTTTTTTTTTTTTTTTTTTTGAAAAAAAAAAAAAAAAAAAAAAGAGCAATGGCGAAAAATATAAAGCTACGAAAAAGTAAGTGCGTTTTTATGGTTAGAAAATTAATATTTATTCATAATATTTCTTAAGAAAGCTTATAAACTCTTCAATATTGCATAAATCATTTCACTTTTTTAGCTAGATCATAATATCTATTTAAATTAGATGTAATTTGAAAGGTACTTATATGTGCACCTCCGGTTTCAATTCTGTGTTTTTGGAAAGAAGTCATCTCATATAAAAAATTTGTACTGAATGGTATCTAATTGATGCAGTACTAAAGTTGTTGAATTATTAAAAAAATATACTTAATTATAAATAAGAATTCATTTTGTTGATCTTTTAAATTAAAAATTAGTTTTTAAAAATCATAATTATATCTTTGTTAAGAGTAAATAAACTGATGAAACCAATGGTGATGGTGAGTCTTCTGGCAATGAAAATTTAGATGATACAGATATAACTATTGAGTATATTGCACCAGTACCTATCCCGAATCTATGTAACAATAAAATTTAACCTAAAAGGCCTTTGTTATGGAAAGCTTAAAATAAGTAAATTTTTAAAACTTGTGTTACTGCACACTAGAATAATAAAATCTTATTTTTTCGCAAATATTTATTTAATCTTTTTTTCTTCTAATAGTATTCCGAGGACCATTGATTGATGAGGATTATCTAAAAGCAGATTTTACAGCATCGTAAATTCTTTTGAATAATTTCTAGATTAGTTAAATGAAGATTTTTGGAAAAAGTTTCATATGAAACCAAATCCGTTCAAACAATTCCAATTCCGTTATATTCCGTTTAAACACGAAACAGTCGCTTAATAAATGCATCTAAATATGAAATTATAAAAGTTGCAGGCAAAAACTCGTGGGAACTTTAAAATATCTCCAAGCAAGGTTCTACTGGCAAAAAGACTTGTCAGTACTTAGAAATTCAGCTATTATGTCACGTGATCGATTTTTTGAGATTAGAAAATTTCTTCATTTTGCAGATAAATCAAATGATTTTTAAGCAGATGACAAATTATAGAAAGTAAATCTTATCTTTAATGCAATAAGAATAAAATGTTTGTCCCTGTCCTGGCCAAAACCTTTATCACTAGATGAACAAAGATCACTTGATCCCATTTGCTGGACGTTGTGGATCTAGACAGTTTGTGCCGTTAAAACCTAATCCATTGGGATTAAAAAACTTTATTTTATTCATAGCCATTTTATCCTCTATTGATGGCCATAGCCTTGACTGACAAATATATCATAGAAAAGGAATTGTACCAGCTGATGATTCAAAATAATTATGATTAGGTCTAGGTGGAGGTACTGTCAATTTTTTTTTTTTTTTTTTTTTTTTTTTTTTTTTTAATTTTACCAAAAGACAACACACGGGTGATTTACTAGGACAGTTTTTTTACTAGTGCAAAATGTGCCGATTTTCTATTGAGGAACAATATCTACTAAACTGGAATAATTATGAACAAAAGACTAGGAGGAGCAGATAAAAAATCCAGAATGATCGAGATTAGTAATACGGAGAGTGGGATAAGTGACTAAGGGAAGGATATGTGTATACTAAATTGGAAAGATAACAAATGTGTAACTTTGTTTTCGATTTGCATCGATAGGGATCCCAGGAGCAGTTGTGTTAGGTGGTTTAAAGATAAAAAATGTAAAATTAATGTAACACAACGTGCAATTGTGAATACAAAACGTGTATGAGTGGTACAAATTTAAATGATAGGTGTTTAGCTTACTACCGTTATTCTATTCACACAAAAAAGTAGTCAACAAGAGTTTCATATACATTTTATAGATTTGGTTATTTTCATTTGTTGGATAATGTATACCAGAAATTGCAAAACAGGTGAAGTTCCACGAAAAGACAGATTGTCTCTCTTGCGGTATTTTTAGAGATTGCATAAGTACTGATGAAATGTAAGAGTAAAGTAAGGAAAGAACGACGACCATGGAGACCACGCAAAATTTATTCATCTGAAAATTATTCTGAAGACGATTCTGCAAATAAACCACAGCGAAAACAACGTAAGGGTATTTTGAAGCCAATTTACTATATTAGATACGACAAAATTTGACAGTTTGTTCTTTCAACAAATGATAACTTTGCTTCAAAACGCAAGTATGATGGCTGCAAATCAAGAACAAGAGTTATTTGTACAAAATGCAATATCTCTCTCTATATACATATAAAAAAAATATTTTTTTTTCGAAAATAGAACGTAAAATGAGCTTATATGTATCAATTGTCCATCAAATTCCCCGTTTAAATATTTTTTTAAAAAATGAAGTTTTTTTTTTTTTTTTTTTTTTTTTTTTTTTTTTTTTTTTTTTTGCAGTATGAACCCGAGGTGCACATATGTGTACCTGCTAGTAAATATAAACTAATAATTATTATTTTACTTTTTATTACAAAATTATGTTTCTATACGTATAACCAGGTGGAACAAACTGTGAAATAATTTTTACGATGGCTTAAAATGTGTCAGGTCTGAAGAGAATAATTACGAACGCACCTAAAAAAGGATGTGGTTTGATAAGCAATTTTTTTCTCCCTCCTGTTTAATATAGATGTTTTTATTGTTTTAATGCAATTTAAGATTTATATTTTCTCTTTTTCTGATTGATTTTTGTTTCAAGATTTCTTGCATGCATCATACAATATCCGAAACTTAGGTTTATGTAGCAAATTATAATGCATTTCAATTACATCAATTTTAGAAATATTATATGTATAAATATAAACTCAAAACATAATCATATCTTTTCTTATGCATTTTAACATGCAAATCACAGTGTAAGCTATTTAAAACAATAATGCTGTTATTGTATAATTAAACTATATTACTATTTGCTAAATAAATTAAACATATGTTTCGGATCTTGAAAATTAACTTCCTACAAAAATTAAACCAAGAGACTAAGTATTTCACTCTAAATTATATTAAAATAGTTAGAACATCATAAAAAAAGCAAACTATTTTACCTGGGAGTGGGGGGGGGGGGGGAGCGAAATCAATGCTTCATAACATTTCATTAATTTATGGTTCAACATTTCAACAATTTACAGTTAAAAGTTTTGCTAACTAATGGTTCATCCTTTGAACTAAATGTTAGAACATTATTTCACCACTTATTTTGATTACTGCAACTCTAAAAATTGAACTAATTTTTTTAACAGAGTAATTGTCATGAAACTATAGGAATAAATTAGGACACATTATTTACCCCAAACAAGAAACAGTATTTCAATATTCTGTTTAAATAAATTTTGTTTTTTTGCTTTTATAATATAAGTAATCATAGAATATAATTCATTCAAGCAACAACATTATAAATGCTATTTGCTTTATCAAATTTATCACACATCTCTACGAACCATATTTCCTAATATTACAATCCCTTAATAAATGAATATGAATGCATATAAATAATTGGCTAAAATAACTTTAATAAACTACAGTTATAAAGTTATACATAACAAACCTGTCTTTTGTGACTAAACAGAAGATCACACTTGGTTCCTACAACCACCTTTAATTTTGTAGTATTCAATAAATTTAAAATAGGTAGATATTTTGTACTGTAAAAGACAAAATACATTAGTACATTAACAATTTTATAAAACAAATAAATGACAAAATAAATATTACATTTCATGAAAAATGCATACGTTTACAAAAAAGAAAGAAACATAAATATAGTAGACTGCTTGGTGAAGGTCAGCAGCATAGTGGTCAGTGCATCTCTCTACCATAAGAGCCAACTTTGGTCCCAAAGCTGGGTCTGCTACAAGGGCAGTTGTTTCAGGGGTAAACATGCGATGTGCCGGGGCAAAAAAGCGAGCTGAATGAACTAGACGGTTTACGTCATAGCCCGGAAGCTGATGCAATTTGAGCATTTAAATGCAAATTCAGAACTTTAGACTTCTTAGCACTTTAAGACGAAAATCGAGATTTTCCTTCGCATGATCGACGAAATTCGCAATTTTTCTTCGCGTGATCGACAAAATTCGCGATTTTTCCTCGCTTGATCGACGAAATTTGCGATTTTTCTGCGCCTGATCGACAGAATTTGCTATTTTTCCTCGCTTGATTGACGGAATTTGCGATTTTTACGAAGCCGATCGACGAAATTTGCGATTTTTTTCGCACCTGACCAAAAAAACTGCGATTTTTACGAAGCTGATTGACGAAATTGCGATTTTTCAGCGTCTTATCGATGAAATTCGCATTTTTTCCATGCTTGATTGACGAAATTATCGCTTTTTTCCGCACTTCATCGATGAAAATTGCATTTTTCCGTGCTTTATGGACGGAATTCGCGATTTTTCGGAACCTGCTTGAAAATCTTTCCACTCCCAATCAACAAAATTCGCAATTTTTACGAATACGATCGACGATATTTGCGATTTTTACAAAGCAGATCGATGAAATTTACAAAGCCGATCCGCGAAACTTGTTATTTTACAAAGATGATCAAGGAAATTTGCGATTTTTACAAAGCTAATCGACGAAATTTACGACTTTTCCGTTTCAGATCGGCGAAATTCCCGATTTTTCCACGATTAATTGACAAAATTCACAATTTTTGCGAAGCGGATCGCCGATATTTGCGATTTTTCTTCGCATGATCGACAAATTTCTGTATTTTTCCACACCCGATTGACGAAATTTTGAATTTTTTTGAGTCTGATTGATATGTTTTAGCAATTTTTCCATGTGTGATCAACATAACTCGCAATATTCTCGTCTTTTATCAACGAAATTTGCGATTTTTTGGATCCAATCAATAAAATTCGCGCTTTTTCCACCCTTAAGTGACGAAATACGCAATTTTCCGCGCACGATCATCGAAATTCACGATTTTTGTACTAAATCTGACGAAATCTGCATTTTTTTCGCAAGTAGATGGAACTCGCGATTTTTTTCTCATGAAAAATTGACGAAATTCATGATTGTTTCACAGCCGATCAAAGGAATTTAAAAATTTTTTGAGCGACATCGTCAAATTCGCTATTTTCCGTGCCTTATCAACGAAATTTGCGATTTTTGGTGCTTGACCGACAAAATTTGACACTTTTTTGTGTCCGATCAACGAAAGTCGCGTTTTTTCACGTGATAAATCAAGAAAACATGCCTCTCTTTTTTTTCAACCGACGAATTTAATTTGCAATTTTTTCGAGCATCATAAACATCTGAAGATTTTTTTTCTTGCCCGATAAATGAAATGTGCGATTTTTCACGTCCGACTGACAAAATTTGCGATTTTTCCGTACCTGATCGACAAAACTCGCGAATTTTCCGTGCACGATCGGGGAAATTTATTTTTTCCAAGCTTCATGGGCAAAATTCGCGATTTTTCCATATCTGATGAGCGAAACTTGCGATTTTCCCGAGCCATATCGACAAAGTTCGCTTTTTACGCCCATAATCAATGAATTTCACGTTTTTATTTGTGCCAATCAATGAAATTTGCAATTTTTAAGTGACAAATTTTATATTTTACCGCGATAAAGTGATGAAATTTACGATTTTTTCCTGCAACATATGCACAAAAATTGCAATTTTTTTCCAGTGGTAAATTGACGAAATTCACGGGCCATATATTAACCCATCGCGGGTCACAGGTTGTGCATCCCTAGTTTAACACATAAACTGCAGAAAAATGGGTATGAGACAAAAATTTTAGTTTATTACACATAAAAGTAGCAGTTTGCTCAGTAATCTCAGGAATAAATATCAAATCAAATCAAAGTATCTTAAAAGAAAATTTAAAAAAAGTCAAAAAATACTGCAATACAAATTACATTGAAGATAGAAGTATAAATTACAGTAAATGAAATTATTCAAGTTTTATCATATTTTCATTTATTTCTACTTTTTCGCTGCTATCTTTGAACAAAATTCGAATTTTTTTACTCTATTTTGACAAAATTCGCGTTTTTCTACCGCGATCATTTGCCGAAATTCGCGTTTTTTCTCCGCGAACTTTTGCCGAAATTTGCGTTTTTTCCCCGCGAACTTTTGCCGAAATTCGCGTTTTTTCCACTATCCTTTGACAGAATTTCCTTTTTTCCTGTTATCTCAAAACGAAATTGTAGTTTTTTTAGGGATTATTTGCATTTTCATCACAATTTTTTTATGAAATTCGCGTCTTTTCCGCGATTTTTTTAGACTTTTTGCCAAAATTCGCAATTTTCTCGTGCTTTTTCGACAGAATATGCGTTTTTCCTGTGATTCTGTTAAAGAATCAGCGTTTTTCCAGCTATTATTTGCGAAATTCGTATTTTTCTGCGATCGTTTGCGAAAATCCGCGTTTATTTCTCAATTCTTTAACAGAAGTTGAGTTTTCCCTCACTATCTTAGAATGAAATTCGTATTTTTTTCAGTGATTCTTTGACAGAATGTGTGTTTTTCAGACTACTTTTTGACGAAATTTTCCACAATCTTTAAAGATCGGAGGCGATTTTCGTGTTTTTTCCACAATCCTTTAACATAATTGATGTTTTTTCGCGACCCTTTGACGAAACTGGTGTTTTTCCGCGATCTTTTGACGAAATTGGCAATTTTTTCCCAGTTATTTTTGATACTGTTCACGTTTATTACGCGATCTTTTGACAGAATTGAGTTTTTTTTCGTGATCTTATCTCCGAATTTTCGGACTTATGACTTACTTTCTTAAATTTTGGAACAAATCACTCCCGCGAAAAACGGCAAAAAAAGAAAGGAAAAAAAAGCAAAACGGAAAATTGCGAATTTGCGGGAAAATCTCATGGCTCCATTTTTCAGGGTCTGCCAAGATGTTGCAAGGTCTGCAGAAATTTTTCAGGGTCTGCGCGGCAGACCCGCAGACCCGCATAACCCATACTATACCAGAATTTGAAAATATTTGTTTTGTACAATACAGTACACCTTAGAAAATTATTACAGAAAAAGCAAGCCACAAATAAAAATATTGTATAAATTTTTAAATAAATTTCAGAATCACACGAGTTCAATTTATTGATTAAATAACTGTGTTAAAATTAATCAAGTTAAACAAATTTATAATTTTCAACTTATTGCAGGAAACAAAATAATGTAAAGTCCACAATAATTGAAAAATATGAATACAATGCATGCAGTAAAAAAGAGGGGGGGGGGACACTTTTCATAGTGTGTTCTACATTGTGCAGTACTTCCTCATTGCTTTATACGTAATAGGCCGGATAGTTAATTGTATTGTGCATATTAAGTGCATGGGTTACACCAATTTAATTACAATTATCCTTTTTAATAAAATGTCACAAAAAACAGTTTTTTTTTAAATTTTTATTTAATTTTATTTTTATTTTATTTTTTTTATAATTGAGGACTCTAAAAGCCAAGGGGTATAAGTGACAAAATTGAAAGAGTTAAACTAAGTGCATAGACCCTGGAGAAATGCTTTTTAGGGTTTCGTTCATCTGACGAAACCGTATTCGTCTCTGTACTCTGTCAGTCTGTCACATAAACTATATATGCCAGAGAGTTCAAATTTTGTGTACTTACAACTTAATACCTCTTATCACACAACAAATCGTAAAATTTTGAAAAAGGACTATTATTTTAATTTAAATATTTTTTTTAGATCATCAGTTGATTTTGTTGTGGTTTTTTCTCTTCTAATTGTTGCCACACACGTTTAAATATAAAAATTATTTCATTTTTTACCTTTTATTTTTAAAATAAATTGAGTACTTCTGTTGCCATAATTACAAAATTGGTATTACAAACTACAAAAAAATTAATATCTCAAAAATAAATTGAGATACAGCTTTTAACTAAAATGCATTTAAAAGTACATTTTTCTCCTATACGATGGTGTAAAAATTGAAAATGTGCGATATTTAGAAGCTTAAAGATTTGCAGCAGCGTAAATTTCAAAATTGAAATTTCTTTTCTTCTAATTGTTGCATGCAAGTTTAAATAAAATTATTATGTATGTAGCATAAATTAATAGATTAAATAGATCATGTAAAAACGTGCTTATTTTTTTTATTTCATCATATTAAATCATGTTTATTAACAATATTTTGACACGCGAAATGAAATATTTATTATATTATTATTCATTTAAATTAAGAGCCGCCTCTGGTGACCAGTTTGGTCTCCCTTAAATTTATGCTAAGCTTTGCAATATTTTACTTTTATTCATAATTTTATTTACTTGCGTCCCTTCAGTAAATCTGCAGATTCTGACACAGAGAAATAAACAAATCTATGCGATCAAGGCAACATTTAGGGGTAAATTCTGTTAATATTCTGTTCTGATTGGCGCGATTGGCGAATAAATCCGAAAATAGTGCCGAAAAACCGTTTTTCATTTGTTAATTTAATGAAAAAATGTGTTTTGAAGGAGATATTAAACGAAACCCTCTGTCCGATCTCCGATCACACTTACCTGTTTCTACACCTACTTGTTTCTTTTCAGAAAAAGAAATATAAGTGATTTTCTAATTATGAGCTGCATTTAGACTAAAACCATTTTTGCCGCATAATAATCAATATTGATTAATTATAAATTTAAAGAAAATCGTCCTCCACTTTTTTTTTTTAACAGTTATTGAAATAAAAGTTCAAAGACCAGAATGAAACAAGCGACAATTTCCAATTTCAATTCAGTCAGTTATTATTGTTGTTCAGATTTACCGTCAACTATCATTAAGCTCAATTTACTCCTAATCGAATTTTTGTCACTTGTACCCCTTGGCTTCTGAGGTCATCAATTAAAAAAAAAAAGGACATTTTAATTGAATATTTAAATGCAAGCTGCTGAGTTTCTTTAACATTTAAGAGTTGCAAGACGTTTTAAGTTCTAAATTTTCCTTTATTTTTCCGCAATCCATCGTAATTAACAGTAATATGTTTTTTTTTTTTTTTTTTTTTTTTTTTTTTCTCACAGCTACATTAAATTGAAGAAATATCCAGATAAATATCCAAGTTAACATCCTTAATATTCACTCTTTAAAATAAATACTCGGGTATTTTACATCATTGTAAGAGGTTATTAAAATGGGGTGAAAAATGTGACAAGTTACACATTTACCTGTTTAAAAAATCACCATGGTCGATGGCTTCAAATTTGCGTTTGTAACAGTAGTAAGATTTATTTACAGATGTCAGATTATTAGATAATACTGATTAAATAGTAAAAATAATACTATGTAGTAGAATCAATTGTTTGTATTTGTTCTTTATTTACTCAGAAAATCAACAGTCTATTCTTTGAAACTTTTCTTCATCATATTCAGCTCCGTGTGAAAAGGAGGGGGGAGGGGGGGGGGGGGAGTGCGAAGAACATGTTTGTATTGGCCGCACAGACTGAGGGGGTGTCAAATATATATACTTTTTTAGTGCTAACGACTTCTTTTTCTTCTGCATTCGTGCCGATTTTATTTAATATCATCTTCCTAATAAAAAGGCAAAATGTTGTTTAATTGTTTGAAATTTTAAAAATAATGTCAATGCTTTTAAAGTTCAAAAAGAAACGCGAAATATCTATTCAATAGATTCTGCATTTTACCAATTGTGTGACACAGTAAAAGAAGGAAGAGGGGGGGGGGATTTAAACTTTACCCAGGGAGCAATTTACTCTTCGCACGGTTATCATATTAATTAGAGATCGGCCGAAAATTCGGTTTCGTTTTCGGCTCAAAATCAGAGCTTCAATTAGAGAAAATTCGATTGGACCGAAACTATCTGTATTGCAAAAATCTCGTTTCTTCTTTCTGAAGGAAATTTTCAACATTAAGCATTAACTTCAACTGTATCAGCTTAAAAAAAAGACACTTTTTATTTACTATTACGAACGTCACTATTTAACAGTCATGACAGACTCAAGACGTGAGGGCAAACTATAAAACAAGTAATGCATTTAGTAGGACAACTTTGAAGTTGCTTTTACCGTGATCATTTAAAGCTGTTGAGTTAACAGTAACCGAAAATTTTTAATTTGAAACTGCAGAAGTGTATTGAATACTCTTTGTGAAAATTCTTGTGTAAAGATGATCATTTACAAAAATATTATAATTGATAAATATCGAGGTATGTATAGCTAACACTTTTTTAATTAGTTGAAATAAATATAATTAGAAAAACTTTCTGTGTCTTTGATGAATCAATTACATTTTATTTTATATATAAAAAAAAGTCTTGATCAGAGGCGCAAAGAGGCAATTTAGACCAACCATATATTTGATTAATATTATATCTATACTATATTATAAAGAGGAAAGATTTGATTGTTTGAATTGAATAGGTTCCGAAACTACTTGACGGATTTGAAAAATTCTTTCACCGTTGGAAAGCTACACTATTTCCGGTGAACATAGGCTATAGTCGCCGCTTAAAAGGATCAAAATAAAACGCCGGATAAACGGATCAAAAGCAATTTGAGAAATTGAAAGTTACCTGACACCCTGCCTAGACACATGACAATCACTGAAACACATATGAAAATCGTAACTATGCAACCGAAAAAAAAAAAAAAAAAAAAAACATTTTAAACTTTTTAGTCCGATTTGATATAAAAGCGTGTGTTTTAATTTTTAAAACTATTTAGCAATTATGAAAAAAGGAAAAGGAATGCTGAAACGCGAATTAATTTTTAAAAAATCACAAAACGATTGTTCTGGAGTTTTCAAAAAAGTTATAACAGATAGTGAATATTTTAAAAAGTAGTAAGCATCAAATATGGGGCTTTATTTTATTTTATTATTAGGGGGAGCGGTCAAATATTTAAAATTGTAGCGTTTCCTACCCTTTCAAATGCGGACTTTTCACTAAGCCCAGGGATAAATATTACTTATTTAATATAAAACTTTAAGATAGATTATAACACTAATATTGATTTTAAAGAGTAGGGGGACATCCAATTATGGATAGGGGAGGCAATAATTATTTTTGGAAGAACGTGATCAAACATTTAATATCGTCCCGTTTTAGATGCGGATTTTCAGAGCCCAGAGGCAAATACTTATTTAATATAAAATTTTAAAAGTACTTACTCCTATTTTCGAATAAGAATTTCATTAAATATCTTTCTTAATTCCAGAAACAGTTTTGTTAAGTTCGCCCCCTGGTGATGAAATGTGAAACTAAAAAATTCCAGAACACCCCACCCTTTTCTTTCTTACCGTGCGTGCATAGCACTTCTGCTAAATGTTACCGTAGGCAGCGGGGATTCGGTACGAGATTGGGTCTTTTTATGACATTTTACAATACAAATTTCAGATATGTTTTAGAATATAATTACCCGGGCAGCGCCGAGCGGCTCAGCTAGTGTTTAATAAACTTGAATAGTTGTCTGAGCGAAGCGAAGTCTTTATACTCAGAGATACGTAACGATATTAAAAGTCAAAAAAAATTCTTTCGTCAAGCAAATCTCAAAATGTACTTGTCGGATTTTGATTCTGTTTGTACCAATAGGTACCTATGAAGGTAATCTGGTGAATGCACTACATACGAAAAATTAGTTCCAAATAGTTTAAAAGTTATATTAAAAAAAAAAACTTATAAAAAAGCACAATTTATTTGCATACGTCACAGAAATTTGGTGTGCGTGATTTTCAAAAGCTGGATATTTTCGTAGATAACCGATTTAATACATGGAGTAAATAGTAATCATTTACGCACTCAGAAATATTGAATGCAATAAAACATTTTAAAATTTAATCATGCAGGAAAATAAAACTGTTATTTTTTTTATTAAAAAAAATGTCATAAAAACAATAGCATTTTTTGATAGCTAAAAAAATATTTTATATATTTCGCGTGTGAAAATTAGAAACAATTACGTTTTTAAATAAAAAGTTTCTTTTATGACATCATTTCCCTTTATATTTATTTTTATTGCATGATGTTTTCTTTTAACTTATATTTTGTTTGTGTGTGGAAGTCATTTCTGACCACTAATTTTTCGGCACAGATGCCACACGCGCATCAGACTTGGCGCATTTCTTTTTCAAAGCCCATTTGGCGAAAACTGCGTTTTCAAATAACGCTTACATACACATTTTTAAATTATTTTCTATTATCAAAAAGAACCTGCAATAAATAAAATAATAATAATAATTAATAACTATAAAAACAAATATTTTATATAATTAAAAAAAGGAAATGAAAGTAAATAAACATTTTATGAGTAAATAAACAAATAATAAATAAATAAAGCCGGGTTACCATCTCAGGTAAAATAATGCTATTTTGACGCCAATTATGTACCCTGGTGCATATGTGACATCTTTTCCCATTTTGCTTCTATTTCCTGTTGGTATACAATTTTGAAATTTGGAATATGTATGCATACCTGGGAGCAATACTGGAATTAGACATTGATTTTTTTTTTTTTTTTAATTCGATCCAAAAAGGGGCAACGGGGGTTATTTTTTAAAGATTTATACAATTTATACTGCATAAAGTAGCCACTTACCTATATTTATATAGAAGAAGTAAGTGGCATGTTAAAACAATTATAGTATACATGAATAAAATTCTTGAGATAATATACTAAAGATATAAGCACTGGGTTTGGCGAGACTTTTTATGCCAATTAGGCGAAAACATCGTTCTGATTACCAGATACATATAGCATGCTATAATAACACGTTATTTATTTATTTCAAAATAAAAACAAGTTGGAAATTGCACATGAAGCGTAGCAAATTAGGTGCGTTCGTACGATAACGAAGTTTTAAAAATATTACTTTCATATATCAAGCTCATAAAATTGTAAATAGTGAATTACAATTAAAACGCTCATCAAACAATGTTCATCCTATACCATTATGTGATGGAATACTTTTGTGTGGCCTTGTAAATCAATAACAAATGTTCTTTGCACCACAAATTATGTAATATGTATATTATAATATGTACTTTATAGTTGTATATAAATTTTATTAAGTTCGCATGAGAGTAACACGATTAAAATGCATTTGAAACATTTTTTAACATTGACCGTAATGTAACGGAATACTTTTGATTGTCCCTGTAATTCATCTGTGCATCCGTTTTTCAATAAATTTGAAATAACTCGACAAAATTATGTAATAATTATATATTTAAAATTTCAAACGTATAGAATGTATTTGAAAATTTTCCCTTATTGACCATAATGTAATTGAATACTTTTGATTGCCCCTGTAATTGATCTACGCACACGATTATCAAAAAATTTGAAATAACTCGACAGAATTATGTAATAATTGCGTATTTTAAATTTCAAACGATTAAAATGCATTTGAAACTTTTTTCCCCATTGACCGTAATGTAATGGAATACTTTTGACTGCCCCTGTAATTGATCTATGCATCCGAGTTTCATAAAATTTGAAATGACTGGACAAAATTGTGTAATAATAATGTATTTTAAATTTCAAACGATTCGGTTGGGTAGTTTTTGCGTTGTTATATGCGGACAGACAGATGGACAGACAGACGGACGGACAGACGGACGGACGGACTGAACGACCACTATAGGTGCTATGTATTATATAATTACGAACGCACCTAAAAAGGAATAAACGAAACATTTTCTTTTATTAAAAAAAAAGATATAACAACCAATAAATGATAATATTTTTAGAACAAACAATTTATTATAACATTTATAGGATAACCATGTTAGGCAACTGAACTCCATTTTGGCACCAATTAGGTATCTTGGTGTGTATAGGGCATATATGTGCCATATTTATTTGTAAAACTGAGCATGAACATTTACCAAGTGTGTTTTCATAGCCGCTTATATCTTTTTGCAACATAGCGCACCTTTCGAAGCCAAAACTGCACAAAAGAAAATAAATAAATATTTGCAGTATTTTTATTTAATTTATTTATTTTATTTATTTATTTATTTATTTATTTTTTGTAATGTAATGCACATTTTGTAAACAGTAAGTTCGATAATCAGACCTCGTTTTTTTGCTTGAAAAGATGATATTTCATACGACGTTTTTTTTTTTTTTTTTGATTCGGCGTTTTTCCATATTTGATAGTATGCGTCTACTCGTTTTGTAACTTTTTTTGTAACTTTCTTCTTTATTAACAGCGACATTTGGATTTCCTATTTAAATAAAAATTCTTCTAAATGCAAAGAATTTTGTTAAAATAAATAAATAAATGAAATGCGGACATCTGTTGCTCAAAATTTTTCCTATTGAGTTAATAAAAATCAGTAAAAACATAATTTTTATGATGATAAAAAGGTGACTTACGTAATAACAGAGTCATATATTAAGTACGTTATGGATTAAGTATTAATATTTCTCCACCATTTATAAATAATAATAATAATAATAAAATAAAATGCGGACAGACCAAAGTCTATATTTGACTGAAAACAACAGCCATTTTCTAAATGCTTTAAAAAAAGGCCAATGAAAAGTGATATTTCAAAAGTATTATGAAATTATTTAAAACCATTCACTTTAAACTAAATGAATAAAAGATTTATATTTTTAATGAAATAAATGGGATTTGAAAAATTATTGGAAATTTTTCACCATAGATGTATTCATATTATAATCGGTGCCTTGTATGCAAAATGGAACAATTAGCAATACTTTTTGTACCCGAAAAATGGTCGTTGCTTTTTTTAAGGTTAAAAAGTAGATTACGAAATATTCCTATACAGAGATGCCAAGATCCCGCTTATTGCATAGCAGAATTTTCTTATAGGAAAAGTTATTTTTTAATTCTGCAGAATGTTCCAATTTAATAAAACATTTTCTGTATTAAAATACCGGTATCCAAAATGCCGGAGACTTGGCAGCTCTGCCTATAACATTTTAATTAATCACGGTACTTTTTTAATCGGATTCAAATTTAGTGGAGACTACGTTTATTGGCCAAAAGCAGCATTTTTCCACTTGTTTAACTACGATACAATCCCTTGATGCTGAAATAAAATGTTTTGACTTATGCTATTATTGCTTCCTCTTAATTATTTATTTGAATTTTAAATAAGATTATTCAAAATCGCTTTAAATGTACGGAAAAAATCCATTTCGAGAGAGGGCGAAAAGAACAATATTTGGCGATTTATTATCTGCACTTGGCTAAGTGTCTTACTACCTTGTATTTAATACTCTTCACAATACTTCGTTGTTATATGGACTTTGGCGCTTTTATAAAAAGTTCGACGTAATTCGGGCTTAAGAAAGTGAGTTTTTTACTGAATAATACAAATAAGTGAAAAATGAGTATTAAGAAATACTAAGAAAAGAAAAATGAAGCATTATATTGATCTATGTATATTTAAAAATGCATCTGCTAGCACTAATTAGACTAGCAAAAGCCATGCTTTGTTTGGATTCGCGAAGCATTTTTTTTATAAAGCATATATTTGAAAGTAACAATATTTTTTAATATTATTTTTGCATCTTTATTAAACAAAAACGTTATTTTATGTTTTGGCGCATTTTAATTCTAAAAATGTAAGTTCAGCCAAATAACTATCAATTTCCTAGGAATTTTCTATTTATGATGTAAGACTGGCATAAAAAAATATTTTCGAAGCAAACTTTTACAAAATATTTTTAAATTTTCAACTAAAAATTCTTTTAAAGATTTTTTTTACAATTTCTAATAGCCACTGGTGTTTTTTAAAGTTGTTTGAAATATGCATGTTTCCAATCTTTCTAATTAACATCAAATAATCTTTGATAGCTATTTTAGAATAATATATTTGAAGAAAGCTAGAAGAAAGTTACTTCTTTAAAATCCTATTTTCTGGAAAAACATTTGAAATCTGCTCTCGTCGATACTATGAATTTTTAACTGTAAAACTTTTTAGTTTAATTTCTTCGTTTTTATACATGTTAGTGCATGAGAATTTTTGATATTAAAGAATTTTTCGCAAGGAAGATTTCTATTGAATGCTTAATTTTGAAGGATTTTCACTCTTGACAACGTTACGTACGTTTTTAAGCCAATTGGTGCCTATATATCCTCAATATCTACAGCTGTTTCATCTAATGTTAAACCTTGGGATTTATGAATTGTAACAGCATAAGCTAACTGCAGAAGAAATTCTTTCCTTGAGCAATTTATGCTTCCATATTTCCAGAATTCAATTACAGTAGACTCCCTCAAATCCGCAAACCTAAAATCCGCAAAACAATGAAGCATTCAGTTCAGATATAAGGACAAAATTTTACTTTTTTTGTTTTATATCAATTCCAAATATATTTTAATTTGTAATTTTTGTTACTATTACTGTCTTAATGTTTTCTCTTGAAGGAAAAATAAATTGATTTCTGAAAAAATTCAAGATATTCCTGTTATCAAAGATAATCATAATCTTACCAAATATATATGTCTTAATCAACCTTTTTTAGGTGCGTTCGTAATTATGTAAATACGTAGCACCTATTGTTGTCGCTCAGTCCGTCCGTCTGTCTGTCTGTCCGTCTGTCTGTCTGTCCGTCTGTCTGTCTGTCTGTCCGTCTGTCTGTCTGTCTGTCCGTCCGCATATAACAGCGCAAAAACTACCCAACCGAATCGTTTGAAATTTAAAATACATAATTATTACATAATTTTGTCGAGTCATTTCAAATTTTATGAAAATCGGATGCATAGATCAATTACAGGGGCAATCAAAAGTATTCCGTTACATTACGGTCAATGGGGAAAAAAGTTTCAAATGCATTTTAATCGTTTGAAATTTAAAATACATAGTTATTACATAATTTTGTCGAGTTATTTCAAATTTTTTGATAATCGGGTGCATAGATCAATTACAGGGGCAATCAAAAGTATTCAATTACATTATAGTCAATGGGGAAAAAGTTTCAAATGTATTTTATACGTTTGAAATTTAAAATACATAGTTATTACATAATTTTGTCGAGTTACTTCAAATTTTATGAAAATCGGATGCATAGATCAATTACAGGGACAATCAAAAGTATTCCGTTACATTACGGTCAATGGGGGAAAATGTTTCAAATGCATTTTAATCGTTTGAAATTTAAAATACATAGTTATTACATAATTTTGTCGAGTTATTTCAAATTTTTTGATAATCGGGTGCATAGATCAATTACAGGGGCAATCAAAAGTATTCAATTACATTATATAGTCAATGGGGAAAAAGTTTCAAATGTATTTTATACGTTTGAAATTTAAAATACATAGATATTAAATAATTTTGTCGAGTTATTTCAAATTTTATGAAAATCGGATGCATAGATCAATTACAGGGACAATCAAAAGTATTCCGTTACATTACGGTCAATGGGGGAAAATGTTTCAAATGCATTTTAATGGTGTTGCACTCATTCGAACTTAATAAAATTTATATGCAACTATAAAGTACATATTATAATATACATTTTACATAATCTGTGATGCAAAGAACATTTGTTATTGATTTACAAGGCCACACAAAAGTATTCCATTACATAATGGTATAGAGAGAACATTGCTTGATGAGCGTTTTAATTGTAATTCACTATTTACAATTTTATGAGATTGAGATATAAGAGTAATATTTTTAAAACTTCGTTATCGTACGAACGCACCTCGTTTGCTACGCTTCACGTGCAATTTCCAACTTGTTTTTTTTTTCTTTGTCACTAAGTGTGGCTAAACCTGGAATAAAACCTCCTTAATTTATTATTTTGATCTGAATTAGTATTGTATATTATTTATGAGGCAAGTTTCATTGAATAATTTATTCAAAATACATTTCATCTTTATAATGAACACTTAATCATACATTATTAATTAGACATTTGTTTTTAATATTTTAATCATTTTAAAAATGATCTAATTTTTTATTATTTTAGTTTATTACTTACTTTAATATTTTATTATATTGTAAGCATACATTATAATTTCAATTAGATTATTAATTGCATTCAAATTACTGTTTAAAAAATGTAAACAAAGCAATGACCAGAAATCCGCAAAATTCTAAAATCCGCAAAATCTCTGGTCCCAAGCTGTGCGGATTTGAGGGAGTCTACTGTATTGGGGGAATTGGTACGCACCAATTCTTTTAAGTTAAATTATTGTAGTATTCAAATTTATCCATGATTATTCGCGGTATCTAGTCTGGTGGCTTGTGATTTTCTTTAATACGTGCAACAAAGTCTAAAGTTCCGTTCACTAAACCTTTTTCGGTCCACAAATAAGAACGTAACATTACTTTCGATACCAATGATAAAGTAAGAAATGGTTGAAGTCCACTTGTCATTTCTGAATCGGCCAACTTTTTCTTTAGTACATTTATAAAGAGCTTGAATCGAGGCAACAAGTTCACGCAATTCTTTTAATTTTTCATTTATATAACAAATTTAACAATTCATTTTATTTGTCTACAATTCTTTTGTTGCCACTTTACAAAAAAAAAAAAAAAAAAATCCATAATACAATTCTTTTAAAATGTTTAAGTGTCATTTGTGCAAACGATTTTGCTGAATAATGAAAACATATTTTATTTATTAAATTAATCGTGATTCTATCTATAATCACTTACTCCATGATTTATTTTTTTTTCTGAAAATATACGCGTTTCATTTTTTATTTATTTGCTAAAATGCGTCCGTATTGGAAATGCATGTAAAATAAATTAATTAAAATAATATTTTTTTAACGTTTTACTGTAAAAAAAAAAATTATATTCTGCAAATCTACAGATCATATTTTATTTTTGTGTTTAATTTGAAGTCAAAATATTGAATAGTTTTTTTGTAAAGTGTACGACAAATTGTAATTTGAGTGGCCTAGTAGAGGATTCGCTTCGCTCATCCTAATAATTTATGTATATAATAGAAGATAAATAGCTTTTGATTCTATATTTCTATGCTATAAAGCAATAACGTTTGTGTGTTTTTCGTTATCATTGGGAGTACCTAGCCGATTTAAAAAATAATGTGGGCAAAAAATTTTGGTAACCATCTTTGCTGCAAAATATACTATATTTTGAGTAGGAACAATAATCACCATCAATGCACGAGCAAAAAAAGTTCTAAAATTGAGAATTCTTTAATGTTGATATGACTAAAAATTTATATATTTTTTTTTTCTTGTGGCAACTTTTAAGATATAATATTCTCGTTATGAACGATTTCTAAAACATTCGACAATTTAAATTCACAAATTAAACATTTTTTTTTTTTTTTTCTAGAAAAAGTTTTAAACCCAATTTATTGAGAATATTGCAATTTCTAGGATACTGTTGGTGTTAGAAACTAGAACTTTGGAACTTATAAGATGTAAATGCTCGTTTAGGACAAATTCTTAAAAAAGGATTCCTTAATTGTTATCGACAACCTCATGGCATCCATGGAAAACAGATGTTCAACAATATAAACTATTCAGTCAGATCTCGCACCATATAAAATACACTCCATTCTCTTCAAACATAATAGTTTATGTTATTTATAGTTTCTCAAATCGGTGCAGAGCTTCTGTTTATGCTCATGACATCATTTCAAAAAGTTATATTTCCAATGTAGGAAAATTTGGTGTTTTATTTTCTGTATTACTTTTAACATTTTGCATATATCCATGTATGGTTTACTTTCCCTTTTATAAAAATAGTATATGTAACTTTATATATAAGATTTTGTAATTCTATGATTCAATATGCTTATTTTCATCATATTTTATCACAATGAATGGCCAATGAAAGGTAACATATCATTTTCTTTACTTGTCGCAAGTTATTAAATGTGTATTCTCAGCAACATCACTTAGACTAATCCCTCTGAGGGAAGTCCTAGTTAAGTTATAATTCTATATATTTAAGCATGTATGAATTACTTAACATTTTTGGGGACATTTTCGTTTTCGGTTGAAAATATGAAGATCGCCGAAATTCGATTCGGTTTTGGTTTCGACCTTAAAAACATGCATAAAGTCGATCCTTAATATTAATTAAATCCAACTGTTTGGTAGTAAGATTCGTTTACTATTAGCTTATCTATCTAAAACCTTTAAACATAGTTTTTTTTAAAGCATTAAACTGTTTTATACAAGGCCAAATATATATATCTTACATGCGTGACATGTTTTTTTATTAGTAGTGAAAAATCAAACTGTTTGGTGGCAAGATTAGTTCAGAATTAGCTTGTCTGTTTAAAACCTTTAAACATAGTTCTGTCAAAAATTAAACTGTTTTATATAAGGCCAAGCATACACATCTTATATGCATGACATGTTTTTCTATTAGTAGTGATAAATCACGCTGTTTTGCAATAGATTATTTTTATGGAGTCAAATTTTTATGATCGACAGGAAAATAAAGAAGTAACAAAATTTCTTTTAGATGAAGGGTATAAAATAAACTAGGGTTCATATTCATTTTCCAAGAAAAAATTCCCTGATGTATTTATTTCCCGGGATGTAGAATTTTCCCCATATTAACATTTCTAAAACCAATATCATAGCGCACATCTCCTTTAAATAAAATAAAAACAAGGTAATCTCAAAAATAAAGTTTATACATAACTTAAATAAACAACATGAACATAACTTTAAAAGGAAAACATGAATTTATGTAAAACAGAGACCTGCATGCCTTGCGGGGCTGTCCTTAAAAACTTGGTAATTTGCTGAAAGAAGTTCATTTCTACTTTATGATTTTATTATCTCTTTTTAAAGCATTATAGAGCAAGATCCCAGGGTCCCAGACGTTACTTATTTTCTCACAAGTAAAATGTATTGGATAAAGTAGTGTTAGTACGTGCTATGAGCGTAGTGATACCTGCTAGCTTGGACCGACGGCCAATTTACAGATACCAGGTACCAAAGGTAGGTAAAAACGCTGCGAACTTTTCTTATTTTCTCAGTCTTGATTTTTATGTAATGATGCTCAGGCAGCTATTTCAATACTATATAAAAACAGCCAGACCAATTGCATGGGCCAAACATCCAGCCAGACACACATAAAGTGTCGCGGCTCCTTATGCGACCATACATAAAGTGACGCTTTGAAGCTCCCTAAAAATTGATATAACTTTACTTATTTTCTCAGTCTTAATTTTTATATAATGATGTTCAGGGAACTATTTCAGTACTTTATGTAAGCAGCCAGACCAATTGCATCGGCCAAACATCCAGCTAGACACACAAAGTGTCGCATCTCCCTATTCGATTACACATAAAGTGGCGCTTTGAAGCTCCCTAAAAAATGATGTAACTTTACTTATTTTCTCAGTCTTAATTTTTATACATGATATTCAGGGAACTATTTCAGTACTTTATGTAAGCAACCAGACCAATTGTAGGGGCCAGACATCCAGTCAGACATGCATAAAGTGTCCCTATGAGTATGAGCGCGAGCGTGATAATTAGATTTATAACAAAGCATCATAAAAATGTTTGTAATGGTCTAATGGAAGTCTTCAGTAATGTTAATATTTGTGATTTATGTTTGGAATCTGGCATCACACTAGTTGGCTAATGTATGTAACTATAGAACCGCAAATTGTCTGTTGTTTTCCTTGTTTTTTTTTTTGTTTTTTTTTTTTGGCTAGAAGAGCAAGCAACGCTTCGCAATGTCTTAAAATAAAGTATGTTTCAGTCCACTAAAGTATGTGAGTTTATTAATTACGTTAATACGCATCGCCGCTACAAGTAATAATTAAATAATATCTTAACCCTTAATTAAAAAAATAATTATAGCATGCCAAAATGTGAATACATTTGAAATCGTAATCGAAATTATGAACAAGAAGATAATGAATAACATTTCAACTGTTTGATGGGAACCAACTACCAGGCTTTGTAAGTGAATCACTTCAAGAATAATCAGGTATTCTACAAATATAAATATTTATATAAACTTGTAATTATTTGATTCTTAATTAGATATATATTTTTTACAAAAAAAAAAAAAAAAAAAAAAAAAAAAAAAAAATATGATGATGATTATAAAGGTATTCAATACTAACATTGGATTGATGATGAATTATGAAACTTCAACGATGACGATAATGAAGATTAAAAAGAAGTAATAAAATAGATCATATTTTCTCATTAATAAAGTAATGGGTAATTTTTAAATGAATTATTTTGAAATTTTCTATTTATAAATTTTATTGTTTTTTGCCTATTACAAGACGTCAATAAACTATTATTTTAATAAATTGATTGCTGTTGAGAATCATCAATTTCCTCAATATTTAAAAACACTCTATAAATTAGTAACGATTTGTTCATAATTTCGATTACGATTTTAAATGTATTCACATTTTGGTATTCTATAGCTATTTTTAAAATTAAGGGTTAAAATATTACTTAATTATTAATGAAGACTTCCATTAGACCATTACTAACATAAGTTTTATGATGCTATGTTATAAATCTATCTAATTATCACGCTCGCGCTCATACTCATAGGGACACTTTATGCATGTCTGGCTGCTTACATAAAGTACTGAAATAGTTCCCTGAACATCATTATATAAAAATTAAGACTGAGAAAATAAGTAAAGTTATATCATTTTTTATGGAGCTTCAAAGCGCTACTTTATGTATGGTCGCATAGGGAGCCGCGACCCTTTATGTGTGTCTGGCTGGATGTTTGGCCCATGCAATTGGTCTGGCTGCTTACATAAAATATTGAAATAGTTCCCTGAGCATCATTATATAAAAATCAAGCTTGAGAAAATAAGAAAAGTTCGCAGCGTCTTTTACCTACCTTTGGTACCTGGTATCTGTAAATTGGCCGTCGGTCCAAGCTAGCAGGTATCACTACGCTCATAGCACGTACTAACACTACTTTATCCAATACATTTTACTTGTGAGAAAATAAGTAACGTCTGGGGGGCCTGGGATCTTGGTCTATTATGAATAATAGGAAATCTACAAGTGAGTGCCAATATCATTTACACATGTCCTTTATTTTTCTTTAACTATCGTCAAATCTCATGATGTTAGATCTGTCTAGGACTGAATGAATGTTGACAGATGCAATAGCATAAACCAGACGAACAGCAAAAATTGCCCTCAATTTCCCAGAGTAGACAATCATTTTGGTAGGTTTTCTCAGGTTTGGGGAATTTTTTGTATTATCCCCTGATTTTCCCAGAATCCAGAATTTCCCGGATGAGCATGAACCCTGACACAGTCAAAAATTAAGTTAATACAACAATTAGGTGAGAAATAAATATTATTTAAATTGAATTTAAAAATATTACCTGAGATCTTCAAAAGTACAGCGGTCTGTAAGATCAAAGGCTAAAATTGCTGCAGCAGCATTTCTGTAATAAAAATTGTTCATGCCAGTATATCGTTCACTACCTGCTGTATCCTTTTAGAAAAAAAAAGGAGAGAAATTGCACTAAACTAAATCTTATAACTAAGTTTAAAAGAAAAAAAATTAAAATAAAATTTCCTTAAAATATTGTAACAGATTTTTAATGCCATTTTCCCTTCTTATAGTAAGGCAGAAAAAAAAGATCGCCATGCATTCTGTAGTTTTTTTTTTTATTATTATTATTACAGAATAGAAATATTTTCCTTTGGAAAATGAAAAAAATTCCTCTTCCATCCCCACCCGCCTTTTATTTGCATTCACATAAAAATAAACTTTACAGTTCAAGATGATAAACTATATACAATTTATTAGTCGGTGGTACAAGAAAAAAAACTTGAAAAAGAAATTATATAACACACTTTATCAAAAAAATTTTAAGCGATTTTCTTACATTTATTTACACTTACTATATAGCAGAAGAACAAAATTGTAATGTTGTTTTCTATGTATTTTTTTTTGCTAGATTTTTAATGCTAGAAAAAAAATTCAACATAATAAAAAAAAAAAACTTAACTATGTAGAAGAATATAATTCATGATAATATTAGTAATTACTCAATGTTTTAAAGCTATATTGCAAACAATTCGGGCAACTTTGGTCTCCATTTACGAAATTTTGATCCATAATGCCGCGGTGGGAGCTTGTCATTTACAATCAGTTGCGAACCTATCGATAATGTTGTTATCTATATTTTGAGACTAAAACTTTGCCAATAACTGAAGTAATGTGACAGACTTAATCCTTTTTGTCCTTTGGGGCAAATTTACACCAAATGACTGTATTTCTTCAGTAGAATTATACTGATTTAAATACTGCTTCCGTTGCAATGAAATCTGCAGATTCGTTAACGAATATTCAGTTCATGGTGCTGAAAAAGTTAACAACTACTAAATTTTCTCTAGACTACATTGGAATTCAACACGTTAATAATTTAAGAAAAACTTAAACATGCAATTGACACAAATAATTATATCCTATAACTTACCCATATTGCTATATTGTAATGTCCCCAAGGCTTTAGAATAAAAGATGCACCAATAGTCTGCAAAAATAAATAAATAAAAATAAGAGACAAAAGAATAAGTACCTGACACTTCATTATTTAAAATAATATCATAAAAACATCTTTAACATTTAACCAAGCTATTATGATTATGCTTTTGAGATAACGACATATATAGATGAAATTTCCTTACAAATTTTTGAGCTATCTCTATTTCATTAAAAAGCAAATTTTCACAACAGCTAAGGACTTAGGTAGCTTGTCTTAGGTAAATTACAGGGTCTGTCCAGTAAATAGTAAGTAGTAAGACTGGTTCCATAAAATTCCTTTATTTTAAGATAATTTTACAAACACTTATCATTCTTCAAAATAATCTCCGTATTATTTGCATTCATCAACTCTGTTACCCATTTATGACCGTCTGAAAGTCTGCAATTGGAAGGCTGATTAGAGCGTATGTTACATTTTTCTACATATTCTCCAGATTGTCAAAACGATTACCTTTAAAGCTGGATTTTAACTGATGAATAAAAAAAGTCAGGCGTAACAGATTGGAGAGGTACGGTGGCGTTGTGATGATGTGTTTTGCCAGGAATTGTAGAAATTTGAAGACCCAGGTTTGTCACAAAATTTTCCGCATTTGAAGTTTGTCCGAGACAAGTTGATGCACAATCGGTTTTGTAAGTCCCAACGTCTCCACAATCATTCGATGTTCAGACAGGGGTGATTCTGGATGAAAATTTTTTTTCGCAAATTCGCATCGCATTTTCGGAAATCGGGGGGGGGGGGGGGGGGGGGGTCGTGATTTCCCCCCCCCCCATCCAGAGATCTTCGGACAAAATCGGCGTTTTCCCGCTATCTTCAGACGAAATCAGCAATATTTTAGCAAAATCGGCGATTTATTGCTATCTTTTGCCGAAATCGGCGGTTTTTCCACGATCTTTTCACGAAATCGTCGGTTTTCCATGTTTTTTTTAAGTGAAATCATCATTTTTTCGACTATCTTTAGACAAAATTTGCATTTTTATGCAATTTTTTCTCGAAAACGGCGTTTTATTCCGCGATCTTTTGATGAAATCGGCGTATTTTTTCAAATATTCTTTTGACAAAATATTTTTAAGCGAACTTTTATCGAAAGCGGCGTTTTTTCCCGCGATCTTTTAACGAAATCGGCGTTATATCCGCAATCTTTAGACGAAATCGGCGTTTTCCCGCGGTCTTCAGAAGAAATCAGCATTTTATCTGCGATATTTGATGAAATTGCGATTTTTTCCGCGATCCGCACAGGAAATTCGCGTTTTTTATCGATCTTTTGACAAAGTTCGTTTACAAAAACATAGACGAAATCGTCGTTTTTCCACGAAATATTGACGAAATGTATGCTATTTCAGCGATCCTTTCACGAATTTGCATTTCTACGTAATTGTTTTTTCCGCGCGCAAAACCATACAAGTTGGCAACTATGCGGAACTGATAACCCAATTTCAAATTTTCGGAAGAAGATGCCTTAAATTTTCGGAAATTTCGGAATTTTCGGACGAGAATCACCCCTGTGTTCAGAGATAAAAACCACTTTCATTTTAGCCACATTGTCTGAAGTTCGAGAACTTGATAGACATTCAGCACATTGTTTGTCATCGATGTTCTCTTTTCCATTTTTGAATGCTTTGTACCACCTAAATACTTGAAAGTTGGATTAAGATTCTTTCCCGCTATCATGGTGCTTGCCGTAGGTTCTTGTAGCATGGGGAACCTCTCAGATGCTAATTTGCTTAGTTTTACTCAAAATTTATGGCGTATCTCTGCTCGACAGTCTACTTCATTCTGAAAACCTTACACCATTTTCAAACACAGGTCTTCTTCGTGAGTGGTACGTTGTGCTGCAAAGGCTCATAAAAAAGGCTCAATAAATAGTCTTATTTGAGTTGATGCTGCTCAAAGTTCTTCCGTAACAATTTGATGCAAAATCGATTGTTTAAGTCCCAATGCCTCCGCAATCATTCGAACATTCATTTGACGACCAGAGACCAAAAGCACTTACATTATAGCCACATTCTCTGAAATTCAAGAACAGATGGATGTCCAGCGTGTTGTTCATCATCGATGTTCTCCCTCTTTGAACGCTTTGTGCCACCCAAACATTTGAGACTTCCCGTAGATTTCTTGCAACATGGGAAGCCTGTCTGTAACCAATTTGTTTAGTTTTACACAAAATTATATGGGGTATCACTGCTCGACAATTTAATTCATTCTGAAAAACCTAACGCCACACTCAAACACGTGTCTGTTTCATGAGTGATTCGTGTGTTGCAAAGGTTCAAAACCAATTGATTTCTGCAAGAAGCTGTAGATGACAGACCGCACGACACGTATCGCTTGCAAACTCCATCCCTTCGACCTTCTACTTAGCGCAAAAAATTCAGTCTCATTAATTAATGGACAGACCATGTGCATTTTCTTTTTGCGAACACATGGTAATCTAAAATATATTGTAACATGGCCTCATAAATGGACATGTAGTATTCATTAAAAACATCTTAATTGCATGTCGAGAAAAAAAAAATTCTTAGAAATTGAATCAGGCCAGGTCGAGCCTGTTTTTGCACAGGCCGGGCAGAGAACTGTGAAAATGTAAACGGGCCAGACAAGGCTGGAGCTGAATTTTTAAGTTTTACATCTTTTCCTGAAGTTCCGGCCCGTGCAGACTTTTACTTCAGGGGCAGAAAATAATTTGCATGTAAAAATGTTTTATAATCGAAGCGTTAGTTAATCAAACAACCATTAACCTTTAATGTCCTTATGCATTTTATACATTTTTATTAATAATAACTTTAAATTTTTGCATTGAGTAATAAAGAGCTAAACATAATATAGAGCGAAATGAAAGTTCATAGAAAAAAAAATTTCAAAAGAGAAACGAAAATTTGGGGCGTCTGTCTCCCATCATGAACTTTCTGCTACTGGCTATACTGATTTGTGCAAGATGGAATGCGAAATGAAACTTTCTTTAAAAATATCATGAGCAGTTTAGGAAGAAATATACATAAAATTCATAATAGCAAAAGTAAAACATCTTACACTAATGGATTCTTGAAACTGTCTATCAATGTACCTTAATACTAAACATGTTTTGCCAACAGAAGCATCACCAACCATTACAACTTTCAAGTCCCTGAAACAATGTAAGAACATTTAATATTGATAATACAAAATAATAACAATAATTGCTACAGATCAATAATTCATTTTTTCTTGAAAATTTTCGTTGAAACCTACCATAAAGATTTTTTATTGGAAATACTGTAAAAGCTTACCACGAAAATTATTCTCCATAGTTACTAGTAATTAAAAAAAGAAAAGGATCATTTGGAAGACCTATAAATTTACCCGTGCTACAATTATAATTGACACTATACTATTTAAAATAATGGCATTTTATTCTTTCAAAATCTCTGAGGCAGGAAACAAAACACCTTTTTTCTTTAAGAATTTACAATATAACTTGAATGTATCAGTAAAAATGTAGTTCAGAAAATAAGAGCACATAAATTAAGCAAAAAGTATTTGTTACAGATAGGAAGATAATACAATAATCCCCCCTCCCTCTTCCTGATTTTGCAGCGTATTCACAGAGCAAAAATCTGTATATTAGGGTATGACAGAAATTTTTGCTTCGTTTTCGATGAAAAAAACAGTCTATAATTCGATGCGTACCGCAATTGTAATAGGATCTCCATAAATACATGCGTATAGAAGAACCTATAATTATTTCCAGTATTTTTCTTTATGTTATCACGGTAAACGATATAAATAGTATTCTTCAGATTTTTATGTACCATTTATTTTGGTAAAATTGATTTAGAGGTCTGCACGTGTCGGGACATGGCACGAGGTTCGTACTCGGCCCGACAAATTGAAGGCCAACTTTCAACCGAGCCGGTAAATTAAATAAACGAGCGGGGCCGGACCGGTAAAAAAATAGAATGGGCCTACTGGGCCGAGCCGCGGGCGATAGAAAAATGTGATAGAAGCCGATAATATATGGTCAATTTTAATGAATGTATAATTTTAGCAAAAAGTATAAATATACGTCACGAGTCGATGCTAGTTTGACAACATGAACACAGAAAAATACATGTCTGACGAAAAAGACGAGAGGTTGTATCCAAATATAGTAGTACGTGCTATATTGTGTATGTGATATTGACACTTATCAATAGATATATAGATACGGCTCCTCATCCTTTTTGCTTCATTTTGAGACAGGGTTGGGTTTTTGACGTCAAAAACTGGTTTTCGACATGACAGTGGTAAAAACCGTGTTTTTACCGGTTTATTCCGTCAAAAACCCATCATTTTCAATTTTTGTCTGATTTATAATGCAAATGCAGCATGAAATTAATTTCTAAGTTAATTTTTCCTTGTTGTTCTTATTATTTTCAATTACATTTGTTAAATTTATTTAAAAGAAGGATTTTCTAAGTGGGAAAATTTAAAAATACAAGAGTAAAAAGAAAAAACAATATTTGTCATAATCTCCATTAATGTAGATTCTACTAACTGCAAAGAACATTAATATTAAATGATAAAAGGTTATTATTATTAAATAACATTCAATATAAATTTCTAATAAACTATTTAAATCATTTTAGGGATGCAAAAATGTTATATGATATGAAAATAGATGTCAAGAACTGGTCATTGAATAAATTTGAATATCATAATATGATACAGTAGACTCCCTCAAATCTGCAACTGTCTAAAATCCGCACATAATTTACCGATGTAAACAATGAAACTTTCTGTTCAGGTGAAGGAACAAAATTTGACATATTTATTTTTATATCAATTCCATATATATTTGTAATTTTGATAAATATTACTGAATTCATGTGTTTTTATGAAGAAAGAATAAATTATTTTGGAAAAAATTAAGATATTGCTGATATCACTGATAATCACAATCTTTTTACCAAATATATGTATTAACCAAATTTTTTTGGTTATTAAGTTTGGCTAAACCTAAAATAAAACTTGCTTATTTTATGATTTTGATGTGAATTAGTAATCTTTATAAAGCAAATTTCATGTGAAAAATGCATCTTATTTTTATAATAAATATTTTATCATACACTAGTATAACAACCCCGTCAAAAATGACGGAATTTTCATTTGCATTTTATTTTCATAATAATACAAACAGAATGAAGATTTTAGTATTGAAGAGTTTGTATTGTAGAAAAGCACATTTTAAAAATAACAATAGATTTCTACAAATACAAATGATAAAGTTTTTATTTTTTATTTTTTTTTTTACTTGATATTTAGTTTTTGAACAAATTTTAATTTCAAAACAAAGAGCAGTATTTATTACAATAACGATAATAATAATTAGCAAAATGAAACTCAATTTCTGAAGATTTCACAAAGCATTAAAATTAAATATTGAAGTATTTTAAATTTTAAAATACATTATTTTTATTAAAAGTATGATTATGGAGTGGCTTTAATCATGGGCATATGATACTTAGTTCGATGCTTTTAGGCATGAATTAAGAAGCTTTGTGTTTCGTTTTTTAAATTTGGATTTGGCGCTATCTATACGCAGTTAATATAAACAAAACAACTTTTTTTAAAAAATAGCAGTTTTATTTTGAAAATAGTAAGTTTTTCAAGAAAATTCGCATATTTTCGACTATCTTTCGAGAAAATTCGTTTATTTCCCTTGATTTTTCGAGAAAATTTGTTTATTTCCCTTGATTTTTTGAGAAAATTCGCATATTTTCCGCGATTTTTTGACAAAATTTGCGTATTTTCCGCGATTTTTCGACAAATTTCGCGTATTTTCCCCGATTTTTCGACAAAATTCTCGTATTTTCCGCGATTTTTTGACAGAATTCGCGTATTTTCCTTGATCTTTCGTCAAAATTCTCGTATTTCTCACGATCTTTCGTTAAGATTCGCCTATTTTCCGCTATTTTTTGACAAAATGTGCGTATTTTCCCCGATTTTTCTACAAAATTTTGATATTTTCCCGGATCTTTCTTCAAAATTCGCGTATTTTCGGACGATTTTTCTGCAAAATTTGAGTATATTACATGATTTTTCGATAAAATTCGAGTATTTTTCGAGTATTGCCATCTCGATTTTCTTTCGCGAGCTAATCGCCGTCTACGTTCAACCGGCGTTTCGTTATTTTCATCAGGCATTGCTAAAATTATCGGGAAATTACAGAAACAACGATTTACTTGAAAAAATATATAAAAACCTACCGCGTGTTCAAAAAGATCAACAAACACACGTGCGTTCTCAAGTACAAATAATTTTGATTGAACGATTCTCAAACGTGATTGATTCACTACATTTTTTGCGAGAAGAATACCACGATCCAGCCTACTTTCGCTGATAGCGAAACGTGACTAACCAATCAGAATTCTGCATTTTAAGAAACAGTGAAAAGTTCTTAAAAATGCATGCTTCTGATTTAGATCTCTATTAATTATTAGCAAAGTGAAATGTAATTTCCGAAAATATCACATTAACTTTTTGATATGCCGAACATTAACTCGTGTTTATTACAAAGTTCGATTCTTTATATTATTTGCCAATAGATGATTGCAAAAAGAGTTTTTGACAGTTTTAAACAAAATCAAATTATTTAAAGAGTTTAATACGATTTTATAAATATTTTAAGAACAGAATTTGATAATTGACGTGTATTCTTTTTTTTTTTTTTAATAATGCGTTCAAAGAGTCATTCATTTGTTTCAAGATTTGGAAAATCTGAATGGCAACAGAGTTCGTTTGTTTATATCGTAATCTGATGTTTACAATTACTTATTTTTAATTGGGAGCCTAATACATTATAATTGGATATGATATACATGTTTTATAGAAAAATATGCTGTTTAAACGTTATTTTAAGTAAAAGAAATTATCTTTTAGCTGTCATATGTCTGCATTTGTTTTCCATTAAGCCTAACGTGGCGTATTGCTAGGGTCCATTCACAGATAGGAGTGGCGAATCCTGGAACTGTTCCACACAGCTCTCCAGAACGCATTTTATTATAAGTAGATTACTGATTATTAACTTGACCTTTGCTTTAATTATCTTAATCATGTTAAAAATTATCTAAATTTTTATTATTTTAGCTTATTACTTATTTTAATATTTTATTATATTGTAAGCCTTCATAATAGTTTTGATTTCATTGTTAATTACATTCAAATTACTATTTAAAAAATATAAACAAAACAATGACCAGAAATCTGCAAAATTCTAAAATCCACAAAACCTCTGATCTCAAGCTGTGTGGATTTGAGGGAGTCTACTGTATTTCAAAATGCTTATCTCATTCACTTCATAAATGCAACTAAACAGTGATTTTTATTTTCAGTTCAATAAGCAAAATCTTAAATTTTTTATATTAATAAAATTTTGATAAGACTCGATTTCAATTGAAAGCTTTTGGATTTAAAATTTAATGAATAACAAAACAATATTTAAGAAAAATCAGAGTATAATAATAATTTATATATTCTAGTATTTATTTTTTAACTTTAGTGCTAATATTTATGAGTCATGTAGACAATTCCAGCACCTATATTTTTATATATAAATTTTTACCTGAATAGTCATGAAACATTTTTTTTAATCAAAAGTTACTAAAGTTACCATAAAGTCAGACTAATTTATATCCTGCTTACATTTTATTTAAAATTTATTCAGGTATTATTTAAAGTGAATTAAAAGGAATAACACATTGCATATTTTTTTAACATATATATGACCGTATGAGTAAAAATCTTTTACCTTTAAAATTATTCTTAAATTATTATTACATTTACAGAGAATCTTAAATGCTTTTTGTTTTAATGCAGATTTTGTTTTTGTTTTTATGAATAAATGTACTTGAGAATCTTTTTGATACTGAATATTTCTTGTAAAATGGCTTAATACTAAAGATAGAATGAAAAAATAATTATTGTTATAATATAAAAACAAGCAATTAAAAAATAGGTTTTTGACAGTTTTCGACATTTTTGACAAAGAGGTTTTTGACATGACGGTAAAAACCATGGTAAAATCCGGTAAAAACCGTCAGGCGTCAAAAACTTGCCAACCCTGTTTTGAGAATAATGATCTTATTCTATCGACGATAATTTTCAGTATTTTCAAACTGTTCAGTATTTACAGACTGTTTTTATGAAAACCTTAATTTCTTTTCGAGTATACGTGCTATCCTCATAAAAATGAGCATACTTTATTACAATAAGACACTTAATCATAATCTGCAGTTTGAACGCTTTTGCTACATTAGTTTTGACAGGGTTATCCAAAAGATTTTCGTTCTTTTTCAATTTGTTGACGGTCTCCTATGGGATTTTGGGGGAAAATCTTCGCGGAAATAGATGACCTGTATTATTCCGTTTACACATCTGGAGTTTCAAAATAATTCTTTATGTATATTTTTAGATATTTAACAAAACATGTAAAATCGCAGATTGCCGGTCACCTTTGACCATATAGTGTATATACCAAGCTAAGCAGTATAAAATGTTTGTGTCAAAAAACTCCCCTCCGACCAATGTCATATTATATTAATTAGTTGCATATCACAGATCATTCCGGATCAAATATGCAAAACATTATTGTGTAGTGAACTACGGGGGTTTACTCGTCGTCGATTACTAAAATGAGAGGACGTACGCCGTGGTGGTCAAAGGATTAATTGTACGTTAAGGGGGCTCGGGGGTTGAAAACTTTTCAAAAAATCGATTTTTTTATAATCTAGTTTGATTATTCAATTAATTCTTAACTCAATGCAAAAAACCGCATAAAAATATTAGCATTTTTAACGGAGTTATAAGTATTTATGTATCAATACTTACATAGCCGTTTCTCAAAACTTGATTTTTGACGACTAACACCAAGATTTTAAAAAAACTATTTGATAGAATGGCTTAATTTTTTTTTTTTTTTTTTTTTTTTTTTTGTATGCATATAACATCATTATCTAGATTATGAATTAAGGATATAACTATCACTTAATAAAAACATTATTAAAAAAACTCTCAAAGTTGAAAATTTAAAAAAACCCTAAAAAATACAACTTTTTTTTCCATTAAAAATACTCAAAATATTAAACTATCTAAAATATATTAATTCATAATCTAGATAATGATGTTATATGCATGCAAAAAAAAAAAAAAAAAAAAAAAAAAAAAAAAAAAAAAAAAGCCATTTCATCAAATAGTTTTTTTTTAATCTTGGTGTTAGTCATCAAAAATAAAGTTTTGAGAAAACGCGACTTAAAGTTGAAATTATATGGATGAGGCTATGAAAGTGTTGATAGATAAATGCTTATAACTCCGTTAAAAATGCAAATATTTTTATGCGGTTTTTTGCATTGAGTTAAGAATTAAATGAATAATCAAATCAGATCATTTAAAAAATCGATTTTGAAAAGTTTTCAACCCCTGAGCCCTCTTAAGAAAAATCTGAATTTTTTCAATTATCTATATACTAATAAAAGAACAAAACCCTCTGTCTGTCTGTGTGTGTGTCTGTGTGTCTGCGATGGCTAGCAAAATCTACAGCACGTACGAAGCTCAAAATTTTTTTGAGAGTAGCCCAATGTCTCTCCTGATGCACCTGAAGCTCAGAATTTCAAAATTCTATTTATTAACTGAGTAATTAATTAAATTCCAAAGCTCACTCTCATAAAAAATCGCCTTTTTTCGTTTTTTTTTTTTTCATTTCATTTTCTTATGGTTGATTGGTTGCATAAAATTTCCGCAGAAATAATTAAAAAAGCTGGGACAGACCTTTAAAATTCATAGACTGGCAAACTGTCAGTTTAAATGAGGATTTTTTTTTTTAATCACAGCTGCTGTACACCATGGAGAAAAAGATAGGTGGAGGCGAAGTAAAGCGAAAAAAGGTTTGCAACACGGAGTAAGAAGTGTCTTACTCCGTGATTTGCAATATTAAACCATTTATCGCTGAAATTTTAATGTCTCAAACAAAAGCACGAGGAAGGAATTTTGTATTAATAAAACGAATTGAAAGAAACGAATTACAGCTGAAGCATATTTTACGAAGAAATAGTAATTTTTTAAAATATTTTTTTCTATTACTAGGGGGGCGCCGCCCCCCTGCTCGCTATGCTCGCCAACCCCCCGCGTAATCGCTTCGCGATTCCAAATTATTGGCTACCCCTGCTTGTTGCGCTCGCCAATACCCCATGGTATGAATAAGCAGTTGCAGACCTTTCAACTGATGTGTCACACGACTGGTGTTGTAAAGAAATTAAAAATGTGCCCCCCTGGGGGGCAGAGTGGGAGGCTACACAAAAGACATCCATAATATGAATAAGCAGCTGCAGACCTCTCAAATGATATGTCACACGACTGGTGTTGTAAAAAATTGAAAATGTGCCCCCCTGGGGGCAGAGTGGGAGTGACACACAAGACATCCATAAAATGAATAAACAGTTGCAGACCTTTCAAATGATGTGTCACACAACTGGTGTTGTAAAGAAATTAAAAATGTGACCCGCACCTGGGGAGAGCAGAGTGTGGGGGTGACACACAAGACATTCATAATATGAATAAGCAGTTGCAGACCTTTCAAATCTTGTGTAACACGACTGGTGTTGTAAAGAAATTAAAAATGTGTCCCCCCCGGGGAGCAGAGTGGGGGATAACACATAAGACATCCATTATATGAATAAGCAGTTGCAAACCTCTCAAATGATGTATAAAACGACTGGTGTTGTAAAGAAATTAAAAATGTGGCGAAATATTACAGTTATCGCCAAGTTGGCGTCACTTTTGACAACTAATTTTGGTCGCCAAATTTGGCGATATATCGCCAAGTTGGCAAAAAACTTGGCGATTGTTGGCGATGGTAACCTTTCCTCTCTTTATGGTAACCCATACGGCGATGCATAGACGGAGCCCTTTCCTGATTGGTCTATTCGGCTCATGGAAGGAGTGGACAACCCGGATTCGTTAGTTCCGGAAATCTTCCACATCAGCATCATTCCAGGAGTCATTCCTTTTAAGGCTAGTTTTTTTTACTATAGAAAGATATCCGATTGTAATATGCACACTGCAATCACGGCTGATCTAAAAAGACACTCTTAGTTTGTGTAAAACATTGCCTTTTATCAGTGTGTGATTTCCATTATGTTATTTTAAAAAGTGAAGTATTTTCATCTGTGAAGTATTTCAAAACAGCTGGGATGAGAAGGACGCACTTCTACAAAACATATTTCAGTTTTAAGAATTAAAAAACATGCTGATTTTTTACATAAAATATGTCATTTGTATCCGCTAAAGCATTCCTGTTTTCGATCCATTTTTAAACTAAATCTGTAGAAAAGTATACATATAACGTCATTATCAAAGAATAATACACAAACCCAACAAAAAAACAATGTCGTCATTCAAGACGCAAATTGGGCATCTAATGATTCATATGTCGTCATTTGTTTATTTTTAATAGCTAAGTGGTTTATCGGAAATCATTCATTTATATTTTTTCGAAGTTTGAAAATTTTTTTTACACATAGATTAATAAACTTTCATTCTTTCAACTATTTGATACAAATTAAGTAAAAATGGAGAAAATAAGTCCCACAACTATTCTTTAAAATACATTTTTATTAAGAGAAAGTGTTTTATTGCGTGTAAAATAGGTTTATAATAAACTAAAAATCATTTAATTGATAAAACGAAAATAAAATCCGAATAAAAAATGAAATAAAATTAAAATTCATTTGGTTTTAGGACAGACGTTATTCTTATGGCGTAGCACGTGTTTTAATTTTAATTTTTTACACTTTTTATGAAAATATGGTAGCAAAACGATATAATAATCTGGTATTTTCCATGGAGGAAAGAAATAGATGTAGGTGGAGTATGCCGTAAAAATTGTTCGTAATATGATGCACTTTATCGCTCAAATTTAAATTCTTTCATTCGACCCAAACAAAACAATCACGTGGAATAGGGACAAAATTCTTTGACATCAGCTGTGAAATTTTTCTTTCTAAATGAAAAGCACCTATTTATATTTAAGTCATCTAAAGTAGTAATCTAAAGTAGCATTTCATTGTATTCCGAATTAAAAATTGTAAAACTAAAAGTTTTCTTCCTTTTTGCGAAAGCACGCGATTGTGTTTGTGCATAATGTAGCTAATTTTAGGATTACATTTTTGGCATCATCTCCAACCACCATACTTCATCTCTATTCTTTCTTTTTGCTCTATGGGTATTTTCCCTTTACTTTTAATAGAAATGGAGTACTTCTGTTGCCACAATTACAAAAATGGTATTAAAACCTACAAAAAAAAATAATAACTCAAAATTAAATTAAGATATAGTTTTTAAACAAATTGCACTTAAAAGTAATTTTTTTTCTCTATAGGATGGTGTAAAATTTGAAAATGTACGACGTTTAGAAGCTTAAAAATTTGTTGTAGCAGAAATTTTAAAACTGAAATTTCACTTCAAATTTCAAGGTGTTGCCATTCGCAAAATGACATATGCGTTACGCACAGATATGTTCTGCTTTTATAATATAGATAGCATTTATAGATCGTTTATAGAAGAGTACAAAAGATTTTTATTACATTATGTTCCATAATGAAAAATTGCTTGCGTATCATAGCAAACGCGGTAGCGTTTGGTATAATATGTTTAAGAAATAGAAAGTGCAAACAACTTTCTAAAATTTCTGGCGAACCAGTTGAGATACGGCAGTGAAATTTTTTTTAAAAGATAGAACTCGACGAGACGAATAAAATGATAGCATTCAAAAAATTACTGCAGCTTAGAATAGTTTTTTTATTTAATTTTTAATGAAAAAATGAAAGCAAAAAATTCAACAAAGTCTTGCTAACGTTTCCGTGGATGGATTAACTTCGTTTTTGGTTTATTTTAACCTCATGGTAAAACTCAGAACAGTTTTTTTTTTTTTCATCTTTGTATGTTTGTCGGTCGCTGAGAAAATCGAATTTTTGTCTGAAATTTCCAGCTGAACTTAGTCTTTTTCTTATATATTTCTTATATTTACTTCTTCTTGTAATTGTTGCACGTAAGTTTAAATGAACATAAAAATAAATAAATAGATTAGATAAATCACGTGAAAAAATACTTATTTGTTGTTATTTTCATGTATCATATTCACTATCTATTTTGACGAGCGAAGTGAAATATTTTTTTTATTTATTAATTTCTCATCTATTTAAGTTAAAAGCCGCCTCTGGCAAAAAGTTTAGTCTCTTTTAAATTTATGCTAGCCACTGTAATATGATACTTTTATTCGTAATTTTATTTACTTGCTTATCTGAAGGTCCATAAGATGAAATGAACAAATTTAGGCAATCAGGACAAGAATTTGCGGAAAAGTTCATTATTATTAAAGTTATTCTGGTGGTGTGTTTGGCGAATAAATCAAAAATGGCGCCGAAAGACCGAATAGCAAATGTTTTTAACCGCAAAAGCGACGTAACCGTGTTTTTCCATCACGTAATATTTTATTTCAAAGACTGATTTAACACAAGATTGACATTAATATTATTATTTTTTTTAATTGTATTAGGGGGGCCCCGCCCCCCTGCTCACTATGCTCACCAACCCCCCGCGTAATCGCTTCGCGATTCCAAATTACTGGCTACCCCTGCTTGCTGCGCTCGCCTATATCCCATGGTATGAATAAGCAGTTGCAGACATTTCAAATGATGTGTCACACGACTGATGTTGTAAAGAAATTAAAAATGTGCCCCCCTGGGGGGCAGAGGGGGAGGCGACACAAAAGACATCCATAATATGAATAAGCAGCTGCAGACCTCTCAAATGATGTCACACAACTGGTGTTGTAAAGAAATTAAAAATGTGCCCCCCTAGGGGGCAGAGTGGGGGGTTACACACAAGATATCCATAATATGAATAAGCAGTTGCAGACCTCTCAAATGATGTGTCACACAACTGGTGTTGTAAAGAAATTTAAAATGTGACCCCCCCCCCCCCCCTGGGGAGAGCAGAGTGTGGGGTGACACACAAGACATCCATAATATGAATAAGCAGTTGCAGACCTTTTAAATCTTGTGTAACACGACTGGTGTTGTAAAGAAATTAAAAATGTGTCCCCCCTGGGGAGTAGAATGGAGGATAACACACAAGACATCCTTTAAATGAATAAGCAGTTGCAAACCTCTCAAATGATGTATCAAACGACTGATGTTGTAAAGAAATTAAAAATTTGGCGAAATATTACAGTTATCGCCAAGTTGGCGTCACTTTTGACAACTAATTTTGGTCGCCAAATTTGGCGATATATCGCCAAGTTGGCGACAAACTTGACGATTGTTGGCGATGGTAACCTTTCCTCTCTTTATGGTAACCCATATGGCGATGCATGGACGGAGCCCTTTCCTGATTGGTCTATTCGACTCATGGAAGGAGTGGACAACCCGGATTCGTTAGTTCCGGAAATCTTCCACATCAGCATCATTCCAGGAGTCATTCCTTTTAAGGCTAGTTTTTTTTTACTATAGAAGGATATTATTTAGGTTAAAGTTAAATTGCATTTATGTTATGGTTAGAATAAGGATATGTTACAATAAAGTGAATACATTTAGGCTAGGTTACATTTCTGTTATATTTAATTTACGGTAGGGTACTGTTAAGTCGCTGTTAGGTTACAGACAGGTTCTGGTTACGGTATAAAAGTTTAAGGTTAGGAATTTATACACAGAGTGAACCTATACGCAAGATTTGATTAAAAATAACACTTACTTTTGTTAAATAGCTCTGAAATTATAGTACTATATACCAACCTTTTAGCTACCATCGTGTATCGATTTCATTCATGGTATAGTCGGATTTAAGAGTGATATAATTAGTTTGAAATTCAAAATATTTCACTTGGGATTTGTATGTGAAAATAATAATTAGTTACGTGACTTAACAGTGATTTTTACGGGTAAATATCAACTTTTTTACACGAAAATCATGCAATCGTTGGATACATATTCCCTCCCGCGTTTTTCATTGCTCATTTTGAGTATTTTTAGAGTTTAATATTAGTTGTTTTTAAAACCGATTTTTCACACAGTCAGTGGCTACGTATTTCAGACAATGCATTTCTGCATGTAACGAGTTAATGATAAAATCATACAAATTTCAAGTTCGTTTAATATTGTTAATACGGACCCGGGCAACGCCGGGCGGATCAGCTAGTATTAAATATTTTTATTACACTTTTATTTTTACTTTACTTATTTTAATTAGAAATCATAGAAGTTGATAATGCTATGCTTATGAAAAAGAATTTTTAAAATAAGTTGAAGAAAACTGTTTACTTCAACAAATAAATTCATAATAATGGGACTAATTCTACAAAATAAACAAAGATAAATAACGATTTTGAAAATTGCCACAACCATTAAAATCACAAATAAGTATTTCGATTAGGAAAAATGTCGTTATGGAAGAATTTTTCTTCAAGAATTATATTTAGAAAAAGTAAGGAAACACTTTTATATCAAATTTTCAATGAATAAAAGAGTCAGTGCATAAAAAACCCCTGCAAAACAAGGAAATGCTCAAAATTCATTCAATAAAAACCAGAAACGCACGGTAATAACTGAAAACTGGTCGACCTTCAGCAAATCACCATAGAGAAACAAATCTCTTAGTTTTCAACATTTTTTTAAAGACATCCGTAAATAACAAAAATAATATATCAGTGACTCTACAAAGAAAACAGAAAAGTTCAGAGTCCTACACCGTAGTTCACAGACGATTACATAATCGAAATAACATAGTTCAATAACAGTATTGATTTTAATCAAACCGCGATGATTTTCTGTCAGAAGGGGAAGAGTTCGCTGCATTTTAGAAGGGGTTTCATCAGATGTACCGTGATTTTTGAAAATCGTCTGTATCTTATAACCTCTATACCAAAAAACTTCAAATACCCCCCCCCCCTCACCTTCCTCTGAAAAAAGAAATCTCTTTGACAATTTATAATTTTTTTCTAAATTTCCATTTAAAAACTGAAAAATCATCAAAAATCGATTTATATAAATCCATTTACAATCAAAGAAAAGTAGTGAAACACAGGTGTTTGAGAAATATTTTATTCCCAAACGCAGTGGCCAAACATTAAAAGGGAGACATCTAGTAATACAACAGATAATTTTTTATGACGAGGATTGTATTTTCGAGTGTACATTTTTTACAAATAATGAATTTATAGATTTCAAACTTGTGCATCTATGCCTGTTTCTCGACGCTGATTTCAAACATACAATTTTCGTAAAAATCGATTGAGAACATAACGCTTTTGTATAGCATATTATTTAATTCTAAGCGTTTCCCCACCAATTATTTTAATTCGCAGTAAAATTTACGATATTTCATAATATTTTTTAAAAATTAAAGGTCGAGGTTGAATTTCAGGAGAGGGCGAATACATTTTTTTTAATCGTAGTTTTTTTTTTTTTTTTTTTTATAATTTTAGATGTGTTTTAAGGTATCCTCTAATAAATATTGTAGGATATACTCTCGCATGTGTGGGCTACACTCTCTCTCTGCTGCACCTGCATTGGAATGTATTTCCCTCCACCACTCTCCGAACTCTGCTTCGAGATTAAAAGTAGAAACGGGAAACATCGAAGCTGTGTCGTCAGGATTGAGAGGAAGAAAATGCAAATAGAACGTTTTTCGACGATGGCTAACGACGTTGATAAAAAGCTAAAGAGATGATTCCAACGAATTAAAAACGACGATTTTAGACGATTCTTTTAAGAACTAAAATATTTACGACGTATTAAGACTTTTTAAAGATTGTTAAGAAAAGTAACGACGAACGAATCTATGTTTTATTTTTTGTTCGTTTTTTTTGTCCTGTTCGTCTGATTATAAATGTATGTGACTGTCAGAGAATAGTTTTTATTTACAGTAAGGACTCGTCCATCCTATAAAGTGGTGCCAGAAGTGCCCACTTAGCATTTTTTCTCATTGTTATGAACTATTTGTTTTCTTCAGATTCAAGTCGGATATCATTTTACGGGTGAGTTAATTATTCCATATTCTATATTTACTATGAAGCTAGTCGACATCAAAGAACTGGAACTTGCATTTAAAAATGAACGTACTAATAAAATAAAACTCCTCCACAAATTATTGTTCGACACTGATGGTGATCGATCAAATCAAAAAAGAATTCGTGACTTCACTGGTTTCGATTTCGAAACGACCTGCACTGAATTCAAAAATAAAGTTACGAAAGTTCAAGCAGGTTTTTCTTTAAACGATTTAATCACAATTTGTAATTTACTCTGTATCTCAAATGAAGGTTCTTTAACTGAACTTGCAACCAGATTAGTGACATATCTTTCAGACTTAAATTCACTGCAAGCTAACATTATTTAAAACGAAAGTGATACCGATTCGGAACCTGAAATATCTTCACATAATACTACATTGAATAAAGACCCTGCAAGTAATACCGAATCATCAAATTTTGATAAAAACAAGCAATTTCCAGTTCAAAGTTTTTTGCCATCTACTATTAATTTTAATGATGTTAAAAGCGTTATACCGCCTTTTGATGGTAGTTCTTTTCAAGATATAAATATTTGGTTAAGTAATTTTGACGATGTCGCTAGCATGCTCAATTTATCAGAATTTCATAAATTTGTTTTTGCTAAACGATCCTTACGAGGAAAAGCCCAGCTCCTAGTACAAACAGAATTTCACATTAACTCGTATGAAAAACTTAAACAACTTTTAATTTCTGAATTTGGCATTACTTATAATTCTGCTGAGTTACATGACATGTTAAATAAACGAAAATTACAAGAAAATGAATCCCTTTAAGAATATTTTCTCGTAATGAAACAATTATGTTCGCGTGGTAACATCGAAGATTCAGCACTGATGCAGTATATTATTAACGGTATACCCGACCCTGTTTTTAGAAAATCAATATTATATGGCTGCCATTCTATAGTAGAATTTAAACAAAAGCTCAAAATTTATGATAAAATTCGGCATGACTATGAGAACACTAAATTTCGTAAATCTAAACCAGAAAATCTAAACCAGAGAAATCTTTTCGTCCAAAACCTGATCTTCTCTGCTTTAATTGTGGTTTAGCCAACCATAAAAGTAGCCAATGTAGGCATAAAGACAAAGGCCCTCGCTGCTTCAATTGTTCGAATTTTGGCCATAAGTCGGCTCAATGTGACCAACCAAGGAAATCTAGAAATAAGCCTGAACCATCCAATATTTCCACCATTACGTCGAATACTTTTATGACCAAACAAATAATTATTTCGTCAGTAAATGTTCTTTCTTTGATCGATATGGGAAGTGAAAGAAGCCTGTTAAAAGAAAGTATTTATCGCAAACTCCCAACGGTTTCGAACCTCGAACATTCAACAATCACATTAACTGGATTAGGAAATACTATGATCAAACCCCTGGGTTTTTTCTCTACGGATATTACTATAGATGATTTTAATTACACCACTAATGTTTATGTAGTACCAGATTATTCCATATCTTTTGATTTTATTATTGGTACAGATGTTATACAGCAAAGTATTTTAACAGTTTCTCAAAATAATATTTCGATGCAAAAAATCAAGCAAAATGAAAATATGTCAAATAATTTTCTGATTAATGTTGCTCAAGTATTAGACGATAGTAATCTTGATTTATCTCATATTACCGATACAACTATACGTTCAAAAATTACGGAACTTATTCAAAATTATTCCCCCCGAAAAGTAAAGACTACCGATGTTACATTATCAATTCATCTGAAAGATGAAATTCCTGTCACTTGTCCTCCCAGACGCCTAGCTCCTATAGAGAAAGAATTTGTCGAAAAACAAATTTCTGAATGGCTTGAAAAGGGAATTATCCGAAAAAGCACCAGTAATTTTTCATCACCTATTGTCCTCGTAAAAAAGAAAGATGGTTCATATAGATTATGTGTTGACTATAGGAAGCTAAATGCTAAAACACATAAACAACGTTTTCCCCTCCCAGTAATCGATGACATTATTGATCAGTTGCACTCTGCAAAAGTATTTACTACTCTTGATCTTAAAAATGCATTTTTTCATGTCGAAGTAGACGAAAATAGCCGAAAATACACTTCTTTTGTAACACATTCTGGTCAATTTGAATTTCTATACATGAATTATGGCCTTAGCGATGCTCCCTTAGTTTTTCAGAGATATATCTATAATGTTTTTCGCGATCTCACTAATGAAAAAGTACTTATCGTCTACATGGATGATTTCATAATACCATCTGAAAACGAAGCCGAAGGACTCCAGAAATTACAACGCGTTCTTACAACTGCATCCGAATACGGTTTGGAACTGAATCTAAAAAAATGCCACTTTTTACAGCGAGACATTGATTTTCTGGGTTACCACATTAAAAATGGTCAACTACATCCATCTCCCTCCAAAACTAAAGCTGTTCTAAATTTTCCAGAACCTAAAAGTGTAAAAGATGTACATTCATTTGTCGGATTAACCTCATACTTTCGTAAATTTATTCAAGATTATTCTTTAATAGCTAAGCCCTTAACAGATCTCCTTAGAAAGGACACTAAATTTCACTTTGGTGACCAACAGCGAAATGCATTTAATCAGTTGAAACACATCCTTGCTTCAGGTCCTGTTTTAAGCATTTATAACCCTAGTAATGAAACAGAAGTTCATTGCGATGCTTCTATTGATGGTTACGGAGCAGTCCTCCTTCAAAAGTCTTCTATTGATAATCAATTTCACCCTGTCTACTTTATGAGCAAAAAAACCACTGATGCTGAGCGTAAATATTCGAGTTATGAACTAGAAGTTTTGGCTGTCATCGAGGCTCTTAGAAAAGAATTCCGAGTTTATATTTTAGGTATTCCTTTCAAGATAGTCACAGATTGCAATGCATTTGCCCTAACTATGAATAAAAAAGATCTTTGCACCAAAATAGCTCGATGGGCTTTAATGCTAGCTGATTATAACTATACAATCGAACACAGACAAGGTACACGTATGCGCCACGTCGACGCTTTAAGCAGAAATCCCGTATGTATGACCATTCAAGACAGTTTTACTTCCAAAATCATACAATCACAGAACACCGATGAACATATAGAGACCATCAAAGAAATTTTGAAAACAAAGCCGTATGACAATTATTTCCTCAAAAATAACGTTCTTTATAAAAATCATAAAGGTTACGATCTGGTAGTTGTGCCGGATGAAATGCAGCTAAACGTCATTAAACACATTCATGACAAAGGACACTTCGGACGCAAACGTTGTGAAGAACTCCTTAATGAAGAATTTTTTATCCCTAATATGGCAAGTAAGATTGATAAAGTTATAGCAAACTGTGTAACATGTCTTTTATATAATCGGAAACGTGGAAAACAAAAAGGTGAGTTACATCCCTTACACAAAGAGGAGACTCCCCTCCAAACTTACCACATTGATCATCTAGGCCCTCTCGAATCAACTAACAAAAACTATAAACATATTTTGTCTTTAATAGATTCATTTACCAAATTCGTGTGGCTATATCCCTGTAAAACTACTTCTTCTGCCGAAGTCATATCGAAACTGCAACAACAAAGTTATACTTTTGGCAACCCTTCCAAAATTATTAGCGATAAAGGTCCTGCATTTACAAGTAAAGAATTTGCTGATTATTGCCAAAATGAAAATATAAAACACGAGACAATTACAACTGGCCTTCCCCGTGCTAATGGTCAAGTAGAGCGACTTAATTCCATCATAATTTCAGTAATCTCTAAAATGTCCAAAGACGAACCGACCAAATGGTTTAAATATGTTCCTAAAGTTCAACAAGTTATTAATTCAACTTACCAACGAAGCATTAAGAGAACACCGTTTGAAATACTATTTGGTACAAAAATGAAACAGAAAGAAGATTTACAAATTAGTGAACTCCTAAACAGTGCAGTCGAAGACCAATTCATGAAAGATAGAGAAGAACTCCGAAAAGAAGCTAAGAAGAATATTCTGGAAATTCAACAAGAAAATCGCAAGCATTATAATTTAAGACGTAAGAAACCCCGGAAATATAACCTTGGAGACCTCGTAGCAATTAAAAGAACCCAACAAGGATCAGGGTTAAAATTGAAGTCTAAATTCCTAGGTCCATATAAAGTAACCAAAGTGAAGTCTAACGACACCTACGACGTAGAGAAAATCTCATCAACTGAAGGACCGATCAGTACTAGTTCGTGTGCTGAATACATGAAGCCTTGGCATGACGATAACTGAAACTTTTTTTTCCTTATCTTTAATGTGTATGTCTGATCATTTTAAAAGTCAGCAATTTTAAAGAACATTTTCATTCGATGTTACACTATTTCAGAAAAAGACGACTGATCTTTCTAGTGTACAAACGAACTTTATTTTTTTTTCTCCTAAGAACAGTTACTTTTTTTGTTTTTGTTTTTGTTTCTTTTCAGATTCTATAAGATCACATGTCGCTGCGGCAGCTCCAGATGTCAGGACGGCCGCATGTGGGATATACTCTCGCATGTGTGAGCTACACTCTCTCTCTGCTGCACCTGCATTGGAATGTATTTCCCTCCACCACTCTCCAAACTCTGCTTCGAGATTAAAAGTAGAAACGGGAAACATCGAAGCTGTGTGGTCAGGATTGAGAGGAAGAAAATGTAAATAGAACGTTTTTCGACGATGGCTAACGACGTTGATAAAAAGCTAAAGAGATGATTCCAACGAATTAAAAACGACGATTTTAGACGATTCTTTTAAGAACTAAAATATTTACGACGTATTAAGACTTTTTAAAGATAAGTTTGTTAAGAATTGTTAAGAAAAGTAACGACGAACGAATCTATGTTTTATTTTTTGTTCGTTTTTTTTGTCCTGTTCGTCTGATAATAAATGTATGTGACTGTCAGAGAATAGTTTTTATTTACAGTAAGGACTCGTCCATCCTATAATATTACTAATTAAATGTAAAACTTTTAAAGGGTAGATGAATTCAGAAGACGCGAGAGTGGACCTTCCGCCAGCGTGGCAATTTTCTAAGCTTTTTCCAATCCCTTATGTGATACATTGTTGGACAGTCCTGTGACCACTCTTTCTTAATATAGAAGAGTCCTGCTATTCCGAACTAATTGGGACTGAACACTGTTTGGTTTAGCGGAAATTCGAAATAGGCGGGATTCATCAATAAAATGAAAGCCTACGTCATGTGACTGCCATCAACAGTTCCGGGCTGACCACTTCGTTTTTAAATGTCCGGCGTTTTGCTGTTTTTATGTTAGTCGGGTGCAGGTGATATACAGCCAAATACGGTTCCATCGACGTCATTTGATCTATTTTATAACAGTCCAAGTTATGTGAGCTGACATATTCGTCTTCCATATACAAAACATATAACTTAATAACTATAATATAATTAAAAACATATAACTTAATAAATATAACTTAAAGTTTTGAAGAAAATTACATAAAAATCGCCATGATCGCAGAAAAAGTATTTGTACTTTTATGTTAGCAGAGCGCAAATTTCGCTAAAAGAATTTTTTAACCACTGCAGCTAGCATTTTCTATTTTTCGCCTGGAAAATTTAGACAGTACTTTGATTTTGAGATTAAATGTTATGGTTCATGGTATTGTGTTCTTTTTTCTTTCTTATTTTTTAAGAAATAAGTGGAAGCCATGAGTTTTAAATGTTTCACTTTAAAAATATGTATACTAAATAAAACGAGTGAAAGTATTATATTTTAAATAGAATTGATGAAATACGAAAAAAAAAAAAAAAAAAAAAAAAAAAAAAAAAAAGGCGTCGGAAATAATGTTTAGCGATTTATTATTTGCGCCTGACTAACATAAAAAAAAATAGAGTTCTTGATTTTTTTTTATCAGAATCTTCCTATTTGGCACAAATAAAATACTGCCTGTATCGAAATAATCAAAGATTACCAAAACTTAGTTACTGCATGCATATAATAGTATATAAGATTACATGGGGATTACATGTGCCATGATTTTACTATGTCACTCTAGAGATTCTGACAATTCAGCTTCCAAAAGCCTATGTTCAATTAAATTAATGTCCGAACCTTTGTAAATATGTTTAGTTAGGTCCACTCTTGCAGACAAATATTTTAATATTACGTTTCAATATCCAAAAATAAAATATACCTATATTTCATCTTTCTTTTTTTCATGGGTCCAGTTGTCTCAGTTTTAAGGAGCAACTAAAGCAGAGCGGGTCTATTTTCTACACATTTTTGTTTTTTAAATATAAGGTATCAGGACCTGTTTAAAAAGGTCTAAATAACTTTGAAAATTTTAAAACAGGCAAATCATGCAAATTACACATCAATTAAGAGCACATCAAGAGCATTGTAACATTACACCAAGAGCATTGTAAGGGAAGCTTTTACAATCAAGATGTTTACAGAAAGCAGCAAATGTTAAATTATTAGATTTATTTATGCAAAAAAACATGAGAATTAAGTAAGTACATATGCACTTTAGTTATCAGTAAGAAAATCAATTTTGCTTGACACAAAAACAAAAATTTTTATTTATTATGTGCAAGGTGAAAAACACTTGAAATTCCCTGAACAGTGTAAAAACAACATGCAAAAGCTATTATAATTAAAGAAATTGTAAGTTTCATAATGTATCCCATACCTCCCCACTAACAGGGAGGTATGGGAGAAAGTAAGACAAAGGCTATAAGGCACAAATAGTCTAGTGTCAACTATATATACAATCAAACAAAGATTGTAGATCCATAATGTATATGCCACAATATAAAAGCCTCTTATCTTCATGACTGGAATGAAAATTCAAGATTGCCAGTCAAAGTCATAGATGACATTAAAAAATCATCAATTCAATTTATTTATGTCTTGAAGTAAATAAATATATTATTCTATAAAAATTTTTGCATGTTAGCAATTTTTATTCATCTTATTTCAAAAAGGGAATTGGACATGTCTTATTCCTCCCCACTTCCTTGTTTTGTGTAAAAATTCTTGTATAAACAAAAATGCTGCTTTTAGGCTTCACTTAAATTATGGATACTATACAGTATAATATGCCATAAATAGGGAAACTATTACACCTATTCATAAACAACTCATTTATAGATAGAAAGCATTAATAGCATATGTAGCAAATCTACTTTTGATTCTTGAAATGATCTTTAATACAAGCGCAAGCTTATACAGATCTTTTTTTTTTTTTTTTTTTTCAATTGAAGATCAGACTACCATTGCTTCCTCTTGTGTGTGATTGATGAAATGTTTAGAATAATAGCATATAAAGCGAAAAACCTACTGCCCCATTCCTCCCACAATCCCACTCCACCTCACTATCCCCTATATAATACACATCGTGTATTTCGCATTTCGGCCATGAGTGTCAACCGAAGAAAATCAAAGGAAGCAAAAGATTTTAGAACAAATATGTCTTTGTACTATACATCACATTTTAAAATGTGGACAATATAAAAAGGAAATAGGTTAATTTAAGAATATTTTTAGCCCCCCACCCCCACAATCCTCCGTCTCCTATTATAAGGTAATTTTTTGTGTTGTTAAATATTTTAAATCATTTAACCAGAATATATTTTATGATGATTTTCACAACCATTGACAAAGAAAATTTAGTTAATTCAATTTTAGAATCCAGGGCGAAGCAAAGACAACCTCTTTCCTCCACACATGCATGTTCATTTTCTTGCTGGTGGCCATTGTTGCGGCCCAACTAACTTATCAACTACAGTCGACTCTCGTTAATTCGAAATCGGATAATTCGAATCTTCGCTTAATTCGAACTAAACATGAAGTCCCGAAATTTTCAATGGCAGAATAACGTTAAAATTTTTCATTAATTCGAACTCATTTTCTCTCGACTTCGTTTAATTCGAACTAACGGGAATTCCGATTTTTCAATTTTCTTTTCTTTCTCATGAATTTCAGATCATTTAAGTAACATTCTTTCTTTGATTTTTTGGAAAATTATTCCGAACGAGTATACATATAATCCAATAACGAGTATACTCGTACATTTGATATCCACTTTCTTAGCGCCTCGTCTGTTCATCAGTGACGCTTTAAATTTTTCTTCTATTTTGTACTTGTTTCTAACCTTTTAATTGGTTTATGTATTTATACATTCTAATTTAATATTATGTCATATTCTAATGATAACAGACGAAATAAATTAAAAAAACACTGTAACATTAATGCCTTTGTAATAGTACCATATTAAGCATGTTTTCATTTCATATTTTCCATAATTCGAACTTCGGATAATCCGAACATTTCTTGCGGTCCAGACGAGTTCGAATTAACGAGAGCCGACTATATGCATTTGCGACCCGCGAGAAATAAAGGTTGAGTATGGCTGCTATAAATAAAGAACAAAGTGAAAGACCATTTTGCATGCTACTGATCAATATTGTCTATAGCTATTTGTAGTTTTTTTTTTTTTTTTTATCAAGAGCAAAGCTTGGAAATTATTGTAGTAAAGATTTCAAGTGCAATAATAATGAATATTTTTTAATAATAAAAATCTTTACGTGACTATTAAAAGAAAATTTTGAAAGATGATGGTTATTTTCAATGGACTCACAATAATATTTTATGATAATCATGGAATTTAACAATTTAATGAATCCTATATTTCTCAGACTTCCGTCATATTAAGATTTAACTTACTAGTTATAAAAGGGGGAAAAAGGGAAAAAAGAAAAGAAAATGAAAACTTTTTTCTAAATATGATTCAATCTGTATTATAGAACAGAAAGTCACTAGATTTATGAGATAGTATGTATTCATTATCTTTGGAATTTATTATTACTATTATTAAATTATAACAGGTTACTATTATTATACAAGTTACCTACTATTTTACAGGTTATAATAGTATATTTCCCAAAACGACAAAACGTAAGCAAAAATGATATATTTCGTTAAATTGGAGCTTTCGGAAACTATGTTACAATAAATGTTTTCCTGACATAGACATTTTTATTAATATGTTTAACAATTGTCTGTATCCCTTATTATATTTTATAAAATCCTGCAAGTCTATCTGAAATGCAAATTGTGATAAAATATTTTCCAGACAGCTACTATGCTCAAGAAACTGACGTTGAACACGATTTGAAATGGCTACATTTTATATTTTATCAAGAGCAATAGACTTATAAAACGTGACTGATAATTTTTTTTCTTCTTTCAAAAAGGAACGTCTGAATAAAGCGATAAATGACAGAATCGTGCAATAAGACGTAAGAGTCATTCAAGGATGTTGCTTTACGCTGATAATTTCCTTTGCTGTCTCTCTCCTTTCGCTTTCGTTTGTGTGTGTATGTGAACATATGATATGTATTTTGAAGAACTACCACCAGTTTATTCTGTTTTAAGGTTATGTGGCGAAAATTCTGGCAGCCGCAGGTACACAAATGAAATCTATGTTATCAGAAAAAGGAGAGAAAAAAGATAAAGACTGAGAAATAGCCTTCAGACTTCTTATAAAATATAAATTTGACCCTTTTTCTTATCGAAAAAAAGCAGACATTTTTGGTGACTAAACCAACTAAGTTTGTTTCTCTATACTTTTTTTTTTTTTTTTTCAAATGCAGCGAAATGGGGAGGGGGGGGGGGGGCGAAAGGGGGCGGTCGCCCCGGGCGCGGAAATTTAGGAGGCGCCAAATTTATGCAACAAACGTCATTTTTAGCCAAAATTATCCAACCGAATCGTTTGAAATTTAACATATACAATTATTACATAATTTTGTCGAGTCATTTCAAATTTTATAAAAATCGGATGTATAGTTCAATTACAGGGACAATAAAAAATGTTCCATTACGTTACGGTTTATGCGGGGAAAAGTTTCAAATGCATTTTAATGGTGTTAAACTCTTTCGACCATAATAAAATTGATATGCATCTATGAAGTATATTTATAATATAACATCCTGCACAATCTGCAATGCAAAGAATATTTGTTATTCATTTACAGGGCCACACAAAAGTATTTTATTACATAATGGAGTAGAGGAAATATTGCTTGAAGCGCATTTTAATTGTATTAAACTATTTAACATTTTATGAAATTGTTGTACGTTACTGAAGTTCCCTACAAGTTATTTCCTGTATAATAGAAAGCATATGGTATTTACAGGCGCACACAAAAGATTTCGGCTACTATACTATATCCGAAATGCTACATACTATTACAGCAAGATCTGAATATTTTTTAAACTTAGTTACAGTACAAACGCATTTCATTTGCTATGCTTGACGTGCAATTTCCGACTTGTTTAGGAATTAGTACATTGCTTCTTTTTCTTTGTAGAATAAATACTAAGTTATTAATTATCATTTCATAATATTTATGTTATTTTCTTAATTAGATAAATAAATGGTTAATAATTATTAATTTTAAGCAGCATTAACAATTTAATATTAAACACACAGCTATTAATAATTTTAATAAATATAAATATCAGTAGCATTTAATATGATTTTATATAATTATTGCAAAATATTAATGTACATAACGTTATTGTATATTAGTAACTGCTGGAAATGAATGCAGTTTTTAAAAATTACTGAAACTACTAACTAATAATTATAATTAATTAAAGCTTAAAAAAGCAGATTATGTTAGCAATTACAGGTTTAATTGTTTTGGAAACTTAAAATTATTGGTAGCTATTCTGTATTTTAACGCAAAATCCAATTTAATTTTTTTTAAATAACTAGGGGGCCCCGCCCCCTGCTCGCCAACCCCCCCCCCCCCCCCCCCCGCGTAATCGCTTCGCGATTCCAAATTATTGTCTACCCCTGCTTGCTGCGCTCGCCAATAACCCATGGTATGAATAAGCAGTTGCAGACCTTTCAAATGATGTGTCACACAATTGGTGTTGTAAAGAAATTACAAAATGCGCCCCCTCTGAGGCCAGAGGGGGGGGGGGGGGTACACACAAGGTATCCATAATATGAATAAGCAGTTGCAGACCTCTCAAATGACGTGTCACACACTTGGTGTTGTAAAGAAATTAAAAATGTGCCCCCCCTGGGTGGCAGAGTGGGGTATGACACACAACACATCCATAATATGAATAAGCAGTTGCAGACCTTTCAAATGATGTGTCACTCAACTGGTGTTGTAAAGAAATTAAAATTTGTGACCGCTCCCCCCCCCCCCCCTGGGCAGAGCAGAGTGTGGGGGTGACACACAAAACATCCATAATATGAATAAGCAGTTGCAGACCTTTCAAATCTTGTGTAACACGACTGGTGTTGTAAGGAAAATAAAAATGTGTCCCCCCTGGGGAGCAGAATGGGGGATAACACACAAGACATCCATTATATGAATAAGCAGTTGCAAACCTCTCAAATGATGTATCAAACGACTGGTGTTGTAAAGAAATTAACAATTTGGCGAAATATTACAGTTATCGCCAAGTTGGCGTCACATTTGACAACTAATTTTGGTCGCCAAATTTGGCGATATATCGCCAAGTTGGCGACAAACTTGGCGATTGTTGGCGATGGTAACCTTTCCTCTCTTTATGGTAACCTATATGGCGATGCATAGACGGAGCCCTTTCCTGATTATTCTATTCGACTCATGGAAGGAGTGGACAACCCGGTTTCGTTAGTTCCGGAAATCTTCCACATCAGCATCATTCCAGGAGTCATTCCTTTTAAGGCTAGTTTTTTTTTACTATAGAAGGATTTAAAAAAAAATCTATATTTTTTATCCGATATTTTCAGTGATATTATAGTGTATATATATGCATTATCACCCCTCCCTTTTTCAAGTATCCACGCTAATTATCGTTACAGCGTTAAACTGTATACGGAAAAACAGACTTTTTTCCTTTTATAGTTACACACATTTATCGGAAGGAATGAGTAAAATTGTTACATGAGTCACCTTGCAGGTTTTAGACAGGCACGTAGCCAGGGAGGGGGCTAAGGGGGCTGAAGCCCCTCCCGAAAGTTTGAAAATACAAAATTATCTGTATGATAAAAAAAAATAAGTTTCGTTTGTTTTTATTTTCCACTAAATTAAAATCAATTGCATTTTTAACTGTAAAAATATCCATTTATTACAGTTACAGTAATCTTTCATTATATCGGTTATTTGGATATATTGTTTTTTTAATAGATATGTACCACTAAAAATATAAATTCATTTTAAAAAGTAATTTTTACTTTCTTTATGTGCAGTAAAATTCGATCAAGTGTAATTTTTTATTACTAGTAATTTGACTAAGAAAAATTAAGTGTAATACGCATACGGAATAAGATAGGTCACGATAGAGGTTTCGTTAATTTAATCTCCTTCTAATCAGATCGAATTTTTATAGGTTTATGAATCTCTCTGAAAAAACACTGATTAATATTTTCACATTTTCCCGCTTCGTCACTCCGTTGCCATTTCCTTGCAGAATTTTTATAAAGTTACGAAGCACCATACTTTTGCAGTTTTTAGCTTCATAAATCACCTTGCATCTACGCGTAATTTCGAAGTTGAATAAATCCACCAACGCACAGCGTCTGATTTCCTTGAAATCTTTCACAAAAGTCAAATCTTTGTTTTCCTAATTATGGCGTTACTAAAAAATTGAGAGGATTTGTATTTTATTTACTTAAAATGTAGAATTTACAGATACTATAAAGTGTAGTTTAATAAATTCCATTTCATATTTCAAAATACTTCTACATTTATTAAATAAATAAATAATTAAAAAAAAACAGTCTTTTGCGTCATGATAGAAAAAAAGCTATTATAATTAATCATGATACACAAAGATAAGATTACAAACTTTTTCTCACGTTTGTTAATTCGACTGAATTCGGCCTCACATATCAAACTTTTTTCATAAAAAATTGAGTAATTTTGAGTTTTTTTTTTTTTTTTTTTTTTTTTTTAGCGAAGAGAAAGCAAGTCCTATATCAACATTAACAGCTTTTGTCCTTTCCTATTCCTTTTCAGATTTTGTCCCATGTCTTGTATAAAAATATTCTTTTTTTATTTAAATTATTGGAATTTCTTTTAGTTACTAAAATTGCTTAAAACAAAATTTATTGAAACCAAGCATTTGAATTTATACGGGTTTTTTTGCAATATTTGTACCTCCACTCAAATCTTTTACTTATTTATTTATTTATAAGCATTTTGCATAGTTTGAAATACAATGTTCTTACAATGGAAATATAGAAATATTCCTCCCCCCCCTCCCAATATTTCAACCTCAATGTAGCTGCAAGGCCCTTTTTGAAAAAAAAAAAAAAAAAAAAAAAAAAAAAATTGTACCCAATGATGTTTTTGAAATAAGATAAAGTATAAGATCTACAACTCATTCTAAATCTACTACTAATCGATGTATTAAATGAATTCTATAACAAGTTATTTTTTATGGTGTTTTAAAGTACCACTGGGCATAAAGGACTAATAATTAAATAACAACATCAGTTCATAATGAATAACATCTTTGATTATCAATTATAAAATCATATAAAATAATGTTTTAATAATATATTCTATTTTATTTTAAATAAATATATGCACAGCACATACCACATATGCGTAATAATGTGTCCTTGCAAGATATATGTGCTTGTGATTAATTAAATTAAAAACATATTTGTATATGCATATGGATACTATACTAACTAGTTAAAATTTCCATTTTCGTTTTCAATAGAAAATCTAAACAGAATCGAAATACGGCTTACGACTCAGAAACTTGATCAGCTAAATTATATCTTCACTGTGTTAACCCCTTGAGCTCTGCTGGTGGAATTTTCTACCACATAATTTTAATTCCAAAATGTGACAATGGCACCAGAAAATTCGACCAAATTTATTTCAAAAAGGTTTAATACATTTTTTCGTGTTTATTGTTAACCGGTTTTTTTCTTTGCAAAATACTGGTGCCAATGTGACATTTGGAATTTTGAAGAAATTTACACCCCAGAGCTCAAAGGGTTAATTATATTACAAACAATCTACATTATAAAGAAGCAAAAAAGCTGTCCGTGAATAATTCTTATGCTATATCAATGGTGACAACGACTTAAATAAATTTCAGTGATACTGCGGTCGAGCTATAGCGCGTAAATTACGCAAAAAATAAAATAAAATAAAATAATAATAATAACAAGTTCAATGTAGATTCTGATATTGAAGAATTCAGATTCGCCTCCGATTAGCAAAAAAAAAAAATCGATAGAGGTTTTTTAGAAGGGCGACCCCGTTTAGAATGGCGTTGAAAATGAACTAACTTCATTTTTATTGTGTTTATCAATATACTAGCAAACAGAACGGCGTGAAATACCCAATTGATTAGCAATTTCTCTCTGAGACATTGGAATTGCGGAATAATAAAGAGATACAATTCGACGTATTACTTCTTCATTGACTAGATTAATCAAAAACGGATTTTTTCTTTAGTTTAAACGCTTTTTTATAGACTCTGAGAAAAGGGAAATGCATTTTAACAATAAAAGGAGTGGAATCCCGTCAAATTTGACGAATGAAATGTTTAAAAGACCCGATCGATTTGGTTTTAAAAAAAGCAAAATAATTACACTATTGAATCAATATATAATAAATATATTTCCAAACTTAATGTCAAGTTTGCCAGTTACAATATTCGCACATCTTCAGTTAAAATTGTAATCTGAGTTCCGGCGAAATCCAGAAATTTTATTTTATATGCACTCACAGAAAAATATTTTTATTTAAAAAAAAAACTAATTTCATTTTTACTGTGACATTATTTTAACTAACTGAAGTCATCTGAAAGTAAAATCTCAATCTCAGTGTCCATAATGAAAAGAAATATTGAAATGTAATATCGTTATGAGTAAAAATGCGATGTTTTAAATAGTGACGTCATTTTCTCTTCAAATGTTTTTTAAAAGTTACTGTTATTAGTAATATGAAAAAGGCATCCGTAATAATATTGTATATTCCCATTTATCTGGTTGCTGAATGACATCATTTTCCTCATTTGAAATTTTTCTTATTTTGCTTTAAACATTAATTTTTATCATAAATTTTTTTCTGTTATTTTATTTACATGATTAATATTATTTCTCAATAAATATATTTTTTTTTACCTCAATTCTCTTTCAAGTGCATAATTATACGAAACCACTTTGGAAAATAAATTTTTATTATCGAAAGAAAAGCTAAACTGTGTTGCCACCATTTTGAAGAAATATCATAAAAAGCATTTAAAATTAAAAATAAAATATAAAAATGGAAATAAATTTAAAAATAGCTAAAATGGGCACAACTACAAATAAATAGCTTTCATTTTAAAAAATAATTATCAAAATCGGTTCAGTAGAAAATTCAGGGCGGATGGACACGACATTTTTAGCTTGTCTGAAAGAAATAGCATCGGAGGCTAATAATAAGACAGGTGAAAAAAAAAAAAAAAAAAAAAAAGCTTTTGGAATCCAGTGGGATGCGTAATTTCATCAATATTACGGGAAAAGTCAGAATTTTGTCAAAGAATCGAGGAGAGAAAAGCAAATTTCATCAAATAACCAACAAATTTCCTTAAAATATCGCGAAAAAACGACTAATTTATTCAAAAAAGAAAATTCTTCAAAAATAAATAAAGATAAGCGCGTTTTTCATGTGATTTATTTAATCCATTAATTTCTTTTACATTCATAATAATTTTTATAACTATTTAAATTTGCATACAATAATTAGAAGAAAAAAAACATAATTATAAAAGGATGTTATTTATTTTAATCAAATTAAAAATGTTCATGTCAAATTATCAATCTAATATATAAAGGCCAAACAAATCTGTGCGTAACGCATACGTCATTTTGCAATATTTTGAAATTTGAAATGAAATTTCAGCTTTGAAATTTACGCTACTGCAAATTTTTAAACTTCTAAATATCGCACATTTTCAATTTTTACACCATCGTATGGAAGGGGGGGGGGGGTTCTTTTAAATGCAATTTGTTTAAAAGCTGTATTTCAATTCATTTTTGAGATTTTTTTTTTTTTTTTTTTTTGTAGTTTTAAATACTAATTTTGTAATTGAGGCAACAGAAGCACTCCATTTCTTTTAAAAATAAAGGGGGAAAAACAACAAACAAGTGGGTAAGTGTGATCGCAAATCGCACACAGGGTTTCGTTTAATAGCTCCTTCAAAATACTTTATCATTAAATTAACAAAAAAAAAAAAAAAAAAAAAAAAAAAAAAAAAAAAAAAAAATTGCCAATAGAAAATTAATCATTCCTTGCAAGTAAATAAAATTATGAATAAAAGTAAAATATTGTAAAGCTTAGTATGGATATAAGGTAGACAAAATTTGTCACCAGAGGCGGCTAGTAATTTAAATGAATAGGAATTTAATATAAAAAAATCACTTTGCATATGTAATATGCGATGTAATATGTTAAAATAGTCATTTCATCCCATACTACATCATATTTATCTTCTAATATATATCATATAAAAAACTGGTGGAACCAGAGAGAAAAGTAGAGCTCAATCTAAAAAAATGTTACAGTAAAAATTGGGAAATATTTTCAATCTAACAATGTGCGTAGAAAAGAAATGGAATCAGATTATCTCTAAAACTCATGAAATAACCCAAATTTTTGTTAGCTGAAAATGCGGACTAAGCTTTACTGGTGCCTTAAACTCAAACAGGGAAACAGAGTCATTTTTAATTCACTCCATATTCTAATTATCCATAACCAGTTTAAAAATTTGGATTTATAAGTATAGGTTACAGGCTGATATAATGAAGTATGAGAACGGGCCGTTCAGTACAAAGTATGGACGCAATTCCATTCCAAATGTTTTAATAAATACAAGATCAAAGCACCAAGTAAACCCAAAACCTTGATCAAATACGATTCAACCATATACTAAATATTTGTGTTCAGACATATTTATCTACATCAATTCCTCAACAACTTGATTATATTATTGTTATACTTTAATTATTACTTCATGGTTTTATATTCGTTTAACGTTATGGAGCTCAACTGATTTGAGACAACATAACAATATATTATATTGACTACTTTGCTCAGTAATCATTTTGAGTGGATAATAGTATAATTCTGAATATAAGGCACCAGTAAAGCTCAGTCCACATTTTCAGCTAACAAAAATTTGGGCGATTTCATGAGCTTTAGAGATAATCTGATTCCATTTCTTTTCTACGCACATTTTTAGATTGAAAATATTTCCCAATATTTACTGTAACATTTTTTTAGATCGAGCTCTACTTTTCTCTCTGATTCCACCAGTTTTTTTATATGATTTCATAGCTTTTTTCAGATCCTTTCAGGAACTTTATCAATCATTTCAACTAACAAATCTAAACTATTATTAGTATTAGTTTAAAGTTATTATTAGACATATGTTTGGCGAAATACCAGAAATAACGCCAAGTTGGAGTCAATTTTGGCGAGTAATTTTGGGTGCCAAACTTAGCGATATATCGCCAAGTTGGCAGAAAACTTGGCGACAGAACCGTTCCTTCCCCGATTGTATTCCCACTGCAGTTTCGCGGTATCTACACGGATTTTCTTATGATCATATGTATTTACACAGATTTTCAATGCTTCATTTTCAAATCGTTATTTTTTTATGTATAGAAGAATTTTTTTCTAAATTATCCCGTTTTAATTGAAATATCTGTATTGTAGTAATTATGGTTACGATGTTGTTTTAACGCATATTTAGTTACAGTTTATATATACGTTTATGAAAAATATGTATTTTCTGTTTCGAATGACGCCAATTTCAAAAATGCAAAAATCTAGATCAGACAATCAGGATTTTTATTGAACTATAAAAAAAGTACACGTGTTATCATTTCTTTTTTAAATTATTGAACTGTTTTTTAGTTGGTGGCAACTCGAAAGACATAACTGAATTAGCAATTAAAAAGGAGATATTTCTATAATGTTAAATTATGGAAGGTATAGTGTTATGTAAATTTTAAATGGGTGCCATTTCCTTAATTTTTGATATTTTTTTTTACCGGACCTTCGAAAGGCACATCCCTAAATTAAAAGCTTTCGAACAAGCTATTACACGTCGCTGAATGTTTTCTGGCTCGGGTTATAATTGAGTTGTTTGTCTTTTTTTCTTGTTTCACGAGCAAAAAGTGACAAAACAGGGATTCTGGATCTCCGAAACTAATCGATGGATCTGGATGAATTTTTGTAAACTTTGAGATCTAGAGTAGGAAACTTCCCCTTTTACTTACCCATCATACGTAGTATAGGGTAAGTCTTGCAATCGTTTTGAAAATCGAAAAATTTTTTTTGACGGATTTACACGTTTTAGATAGTGGAGATTCCGAAAAACATAGTTTTAGAAAAAAAATTTTGCCATCCGTCTGTCTGTCTGTCTGTAAACGCTCTATCTCCCGAACAAATTGAGATAGAGACTTGAAATTTTGTATGTAGTTAGTATGTAAGAATGGGACGAACCCTATTTAATATCAGCAACCTCGATTATCGGGAACTATTTTTTTCGGACTCTCGAAAAATTCGTTCTGATGAAAGGTATATAAAATTTTTCGAATTTTTTTGTTCTAAGGAATGGACGTAAAAGGCAATAAAATAACACACATTTTGCATATAGAACGAAGTCGATCGGATTATTAGTTGCCGAGATATTTGTAATCTTGTTTTCCACATTCTTCGATTTTTCATGACCCTGTATTTCATTCAAATTTCAATTCAGAAGTATATTTTAATTGGAAATGAGACGCTTAATCCGACGCAGTTAATTGTTAGTTAATAGAATTATTATTTTTGGAGTTATAAGGATGTTTCTTTTACGCAGTTCGGTATTACTTGAGTAGTTTGGCGTTTTATATAATTTCTTCGAAATTGGTACATCAGCAGTTCTTTAATATAGCATTACTATGTATATTAACAATATTTAAATTTTGTTTATGAATTGCAATGCATTGTATAAATAGTTTCACATGTTTTATTTTCATATACATATCCATGATGGGTAAGTATTACGGTGGCCCCCAACGACTAGTTTAATTTCGTCCCGGTCCGATGATTAGTTTCAAAGTTATAAAGAGGCAAACTTTGGAATTTAACATTAGAGATGCATCTGAGCTCTACTATACAGCATATCGTGCTGTACGATATGATGTAATATGGTGAAATAAAAACAAATAAGCGTGTTTTTCACGTGATTTATTTAATTCCTTAATTTGTGTTAGATACATAATTTTTTATACCTTAATCTTTTATACCTATTTAAACAACCGTGCATCAATTAGAAGAAAAAACAAAAAAATAATTTTTAAAGGAAGTTATTCATTTTAATAAAATTAAAAATGTTCGCATCAAATTATCTGTGTTATAAAGGCTAAACGTATATCTATGCGTAATGCATACGTCATTTTGGCAACATTTTGAAATTTCAGTTTTGAAATTTACGCTAATGCAAATTTTTAAACTTCTAAATATCGCACATTTTTAATTTTTACACCATCGTATAAGGAATAAAATGTAATTTGTTTAAAATGCTAATTTGTTTTAAATGCAATTTGTTTAAAAGTTGTAATTCAATTCATTTTTTTAAAAATATTATTATTATTATTATTTTGTAGTTTTTAATACCAATTTTGTAATTGTGGCAACAGAAGTACTCCATTTCTTTTAAAACTATAGGGAAAAAACAACAAAAAAAATGAATTGATGATATTTAAAATATATATTTTTTAATTAAAATAATAGTTTTTTTCAAAATTTTATTATTTGTTGTGTAGTATTCAGCTGTATTTAGACATATAGCTTTTGTGAGCGGATTCTGTGGAAGAGACAGACAGAGGACAGAGACAAATAGGGTTTCGTCAGATGAACGAAACCCAAACTAGTTAGATGTGCCAATCCCAAAACTTTCTTCTATCTCATACGTACATTTTAATTTTTTTTTAAATAGTTACTCATTTTAATGTTTTAATAATTATATTCAATACCATACGTCATACGAACTTTGTTTTTCATCTTAAATTTCTGCTTCAATCAATTAATTGGAGTAAAAACGAATTTCCGTCTCTACACGAGACGATGAACAATAGAATGATAGGCAGTAGAGATGTGTAATATCGTTCCTTTTAAGGCATCGGTCACCAAAAGGAACGAGTTCTTCGGAATCGTTCCTATTGGACTCGTTCCGAAAAAAAGGAACGAACCCGAAAAAAATGGAACGAGTCCAAAAAAAAAGAAATGAGTCCGAGAAAAATGAAACGAGTTCGAGCAAAAAGGAACGAATCCAAGAGAAAAAGCAACAAATCCGAGAAAAAACGGAATGAATCTGATAAAAAAGGATAGATTAAAAAAAGGATTTCAAGGGGAAAGAACAGGCCCGAGAACCATTTTAAGAAAAAGGGAATGAATCCGGAAGCAGGGATGAAAGGTCATGGTGCGACATGCAATCCTTAATATTTATTACTAATTTATTTTCTTGCGTATCTTTTTCCATACCGTTTCCGACCGTTCACCTTAATTTTTTAATATTTTGGACAAATGATTTTGCTTTTGAGATTTCATTTTATTTATCTATGTGTGCTATTAATTATCATAGATATTTCTAATCACCATAATACAAGTAATTCCTGACTTTATGATTTATGTCATTAAGCATAATTCCTCTTGAACATTCGGTTGACCTTTCATTTATCGCTATAGTTTATCCATGAAATTTTACTGTAGCTTTGGTTTTGGTCATCAAGCTTGTTGCCGCGGTCTATCAGATTTTTAACGTAATCATTGCTTTCCTCTCCAAAACATCGTCAAATAATCCTCTATCTATGGTTATTATTTTATGTAGAAAATTTCATTACTGATCTGATATTTGACATCAGGGCCGACGTTTTCTTTCCTCTTCAAAATCCACCCTTATATAATCGTCAGCTTATTTATCGGTTCTCGCAAACGGCTGTTTTTCGAATTGGTCCATTTCGGTACGATTCCTCAGAAATCGGTAATTTTGGAATCTGCGCATTTCGAAAAAATCCCTATCGGCTTGGGCTATGGCGGCAGTGGATTTCGTAGAGTGCTCATTTCAACAACAAAAAATAAAAAAATGATTCGAGATAAACCTAGTTTAACAACTTTATTTGACCGCTTTTGAAAAATTTTGATTTCCTTTTTCTGAAAGAATTGGTTTTATCAAAATCATCTTAAGCGAAATTCGGCTCAAATACCCATTATGACAACATATTTTGAAATATATTCTGACTTTGTTTAAAAAAAAAAAAAAAGAAAAGAAAAGAAAAAATCGACCAATACGCACATTATACAGTTTCTAAATAACAAAAAACTGTCAATTGAATGCGTTTGAGAGCAAAATTGAATGTAAAAATGAGTCATAAAATAATCAATTTGTTATCTGGATGCATTCCCAATTCTTTAATCATGATCGGTTAGGGAAATTTTGTGCGAAGTGCCAACTTTGACAGTTTAAAAAATATATATATTTAGCCTTTATCAAAAAACTGACTAATACGGCACATTATACAGTTCCTAAATAACAGAACTTGTCAATTGGATGCGTTTGAGAGTAAAACTGAATTTAACAGGTAAGAAAAATCGTGCGTTAAGCATAGATTAAGAAGCTTTTTCCAACACTTCTTGAAATCTTTAACAAAACTTCGTTATCCAGGGAAATAACGTGTTATTGTTCATGTCCAAATATGTATTCCAATACTTTTGAAAAGACCTGTATTTGATCTGTCGGATAATATATAGACTATATAATGATAAAATTTAGTTTAGCAAGAAAACATCTAACTGGTTGAAATTTTCCTTTCAGCAATTTATGCTAATAGATGGAAACGTACTTGAATACTTTTGTTTAGATCTGTAAAATACATAGTACCTTTAATACACAAAAGTATTTTGCTAAAACTTAGTTTAAAAACAAATTTTCTTTAAACTACTTAAATCAAATTTCTATAAAATATCATCCAAAGGCGACCATGTATCCAGTTCTTTGCATGACCCTGTATATCATTTTATCTATATTCTACAAACATTTCTTAGTAAACTAAATGCAGTTCATCATAAAAAGGCATAACATATTTAAAAACCACCTTTAAGTAAATTACGCTCATATTCAGTAACCTTTCCGAGATCTTTTGTGCAACCCTGTAACACAGGGGTGCAATAAATGTTTCTACTCTCAACATTTCCCCGAATCCACATGAAAGTTTCCCCAACATTCTACGGTATGTTATAGCTAAATGCGGTATTACCGTAGGTATAGAAAATTTATTTTTCGTTTATGTATGAACTTATACATGAGTATATATGGCAAGGGTGATTCTGAATGAAAAAAATTCTGAAATTTATTATGTCACAGCGATTTTTTTTTTTTTTATGAAATTAGCGATTATTACGCTATCTTTTGTCAAGTTCTGCGATTATTTTGTCCTCTTTTGACAAAATTCGCGGTTATTTCGCGATTCTTTTACGAAATTAGTTGTTTTGCCCTCATATAATGAAATTCACGGCTCTTTTGATGGAATTTTCAGTTATTTCATTCCTTTTGACAAAATAAGTTGTTGTTTTGCGGTAATTTGCGGTTGTTTTCTGTTATTTTGAACAAATCTGAGGTTTTTTGTGCTAATTCGATGACATTCACGATTATTTCGCCATGTTTTAATGAAAATCGTGGTTATTTCGCCTCTTTTGCCGGTTGTTACGCGATGTTTAGATGAAATTTATAGTTGTTTCGCGATCATTTGGTGAAATTTGCAATTCTTTTGCGATCTTTTGACGAAATTTGTGATTCTTTCGCGATCTTTTTGTGACAAAAATCTCATTTTTTCTCTAACTCTTGGAAAATTTCGCGGCATTTTTATGTCCGAATATTAAAAAAAATATATTTGGAACTAATTGCCTTAAATTTCCGGAACAGAATCATCTATGATATACAGTACATATTATTTTGAGATCTATTTTGTGAGGGTCACCATACGAATCTTTTTATTTGTAGTGAAATTTTTCTATCTCAGAAAATTATGGAATTCATTGTTAAAATCGAATTCAATTGCATATTTTCAGAAAAATTTCCCCCGATCCTAGATCACGGGATCGGACATGTTCTGCACCCCTGCCCTGTATATCTAAATTGTGCAATAATTAGCATTTATATAAACCATATAATATGCATACATCTAGTATCACTTAAAAATGTATTGTATATCATAATTAAAAATGCATTTCATCCATCTAACAGCCATTTTCCACAATATACAGGACTTCGGATAGAATATGCTATTTGAAATCTTTTGTGTGTCCCTGTAAATGCTATGCACTAGTATTATGCATGAAATAACTCATATTAATCCTCAGCAACGTATATCAATTTGAATATACATGAAATCGTTTACCATAATTAAAATATGTCGCAAACAATTCCCTCTATTGTTATTATGTATTGGAATTCTTTTGTATCGCCTTGTAAATGAATAATAACTATTCTTTTCGCTGCATATTTTTAAAAACGCATATTTTAATGCAATTTGTAAATGCATATAAATTTGAAGATGTTTGACAGGGCGTAACATCTTTACAATTCTTTTGAAACGATTTTTCCCCATAGGCAGTAATGCAATCAGGGTTGGCAAGTTTCTTCCGCAGTGGAAAAAAACCATGGAAAAAACCGTCCGGAAGAAATAGGTTTCTTCCAAGTGGAAGAAATGGAAGAAACTGTTTTTCTGCTAGAATTTACCGTATAATTTCAATTTTTTAAGATATAATAAATATCTTCTTCCTATAATCTTAAATGAATAAATTCCATTGGACCAAAACAAATTTAATTAAATATATATGCTAAATCAATAATTACTCCAATATTTTAGCCAAGATCACACACAACGCCTGTCTAAAGATCTTCAACCATTGGCTAAATGACAAGATTTTATCCAAAATTAAAAAACACAAAATTAAATGTTATTCATTTCAATTTAATCAATATATTTTTTAATTATTTAAACTAGACGGTTGCCCGCCCTCAGTAGCCCGAAGACTATCTGAATGCCAGTTCTACAACCCCACACATTCACGTTTCTGTGCCATGTCTCGTCAGTTTTAATTAGATTTCTTCTCGGTGTTCTGGGGTTTCGTTTGCATATCTTTTTTTATTGTTAATGAAGAGGTCTTCCATTTGTTCTTCCATCTGTTCTTCTTTCTGTTCTTCCATCTGTTCTTCCATTTGTTCTTCCATTTGTTCTTCCATTTGTTCTTCCATTTGTTCTTCAATTATATTCGACGATTCACTGTTTGAGAGCCTATCTGTCCTTTTATTTATAAAAGTTCAAAATGAAAAAAGATTTTCTTAGCAGACGATTTTTTGTGATAAATACATTATCTGTTTTATATTTCTTCTGCTTTATTCCTTTTATTTATAGAGTTCAAAATGAAAAAAGATTTTCTTAGCAGACGATTTTTTGTGTGCCTCAATTAATTAATTAATTATCCTCGGAATTCCTTTTATTTATAGAGATTTCTGAAACTAGTAGTAAATAGTAAGGATTCTTTACCAGTGGTAGAATGAAACCCATTTAAATAAAAGCTTTTAATTTACATCAATTTATTAATATAAGTAATGTACAATAATTACTGTAATATTAAAAGCTTAATATTAAATTTTTAATATTACTGTATTAAACAGAGATTGATAAAAAGTATGGTTTCATTCTCAGCCCAAAATCCGAGTTTTGCCAAAAACATGAGGATGCTGCAATCAGTTTCTCAACTTAAATTTGATGAATGCAAAAAATGAAGGGTTTTTTTTTTCTTCCAAGTCCTACACTTACACTTCAAGATAGTTTTAAAGCATTTTGACATACCCATAGATATTTTTAGAACACTACAGCATTGAGATATTCATGCTAGATGTTATTAAAATAATTACAAATTTATTTATTTACTGTGTAGCACAGTTTAAAATAAGGCATTTTTATAAGAAAAATAAACAATTTGTTGGTGGCTTTTTTGCTCTCTTTTTATATAAATAGTATAATTAATAATAATAATAATAAAAATCCCTCTACTTCTAGAGTAGTAAAAATCCATCACCTGAAAATGTCTGCTGAACCTGAAGTTTGTTATTAAAAAAATAACTTATCTTTGCAGAAAAAAAAAAATTAAATTTTCCAATTTAGGTTTCATGTAAATATACTTTAATTCTTTTATATAGTTAATATACTTTAACTTTGAGCATTTGTTTTGGTTTCTGGTAGTTTCTTCCATTTCTTCCGTTTTTTTCCAGTTTCTTCCACTGTCCTGGAAGAAATAGGTTTCTTCCGGAAAAAACCCAATCCTGAATGCAATGGAAAACTTTTGACTGTCCCTGTAAATAAACTAATCATGGCAGAACCTTCATTTTCAATAGGGTTCGTGGTCGGGTAAACATCATTAACGTCCAGAAATAGGTCCTTTTGGGATTCGGTGCATTTCGGACCGATTCCTCGGACGGAGTCGTTTAATTTCGGAACGAGTACGAGGAATCGGTCCTTTTCGGAGTCGTTTTAATTCGGAACGAATCCTAGGATTCGGTCCTTTTCGGTGTCGTTTCATACGAGTCCGTGGATTTGGTACTTCTCAGTCGTTTCATTTCGGAACGAGTCAGAGGATTTGGTCTTTTGGGGAATCATTCCAAAAAGGACCGATTCCGCGGATTCGTTCCTTTTTGGAATCGTTCCGAAAAGGACAGAATCCTTTTCACAGAAAGGAATCGTTCCTTCAGTTGCCCTGTCGGACTCGTTCCTTTGGATTCGTTCCTCAACAAATGACACATCTCTAATAGGCAGATTTTTTTTTTTAATTCAAGGAGGACCTATTTGCCTTACCAAAAAATAGTTATATACAAAAATTTTAGTTCAGTTCTAGGACTAACTTCATACACTTTCAGGTGGTGCAATATTGAAAATGGCATAAAATTCGTTATTGCATCGCCCACTTCAGGCGGATTTTTTTCAAATTCAAGGAGAACCAATTAACCATAGTCATACACTTACACAAAAAAATTGATTAATTCGATACATAACTGCATACACTTTAGGCCGGTACAATATTAAAAATGGCACAAAAATCGCGATTACAGCGCCCCCTTTCGGCGTATTTTTTTGAAATTCAGGAAGGAACAATTAGCTATAGTCATACACTTACACAAAAAATTTGGTTCAATTCGATGCATAACTTCATATACTTTTGGCCGGTACAATATTGATGCCGGCACAAAAATCGCGATTGCAGCGCCCCCTTCCGGCGGAATATTTCAAAACTGAAGGAGGACCTGCTTGCCACAGCCAGAAATATTCACAAAAAATTTGGTTCATTTCTATGCATAACTTCATACACTTTTTGATGGTAGAATGGCGACATACACACAGACACACGGAGAGACAGACATTTTGTAAAAACAGGTTTTTTGGAATCTCGGACCCCTAAAACGTGTAAATCCGTCGAAAAAAATGTCGATTACAATACTTTCTTCTATTGAAGATAGAAGAAAGTAAAAAGAATGAAAGAAAGAAAAAGAAAACCCAAGAAAACAACAAATCTCGACAGAAAATCGCGAAAAACGGCAAATTTCGTTAAAAGATTGCGATAAAAAGCCAAAATTTTGCAAAATATTTCGGTAAAAGCCTGAATTTCGTCAAAAGATTGCGGGAATAAACGTAAATGTCATTAAAGATTGCAAAAAAGCGACAATTTTCTTATTCTTCAAAAAAAGAAAAAATGGCAAACTTCGTAAAAAAATCGCGAAAAAGGGCAAATTTCTTCAAAAGATTCGCGATAAAATGGCAGATTTTGTCAAAAAATCGGGAAAAAAAGTGATAGCGAATTTTGAAGTATTAACGTGTATGAGATATAGCAAAGTTTTGGGATTGACACTGACTAGTTTCTATTAGTTTTTAATTCTTTACATTTGCTTATTTGTGTATAGTTTTTTACTAATTTACTTGGCAATAATATAACTTAAAAAAAGAACTTTAATAAAATATATAATTTACATTGAAATATGTATATATGTTATGGATGTATATATATGCATTTAATATCAATTATTTTATTACTTTTTCTCGTTTCATATGTTACTTGATACATTTTACTACTTTATTCATATGTTGCTTTATCGATGTATCGGAATATCATGATATAAAAATGCCAATTTCGCATGATATTTAATTTAAGATATAGCCCAGCCTTACTTCTTAATGCGTTAAACAAGTACGCGTAATAATTCTAAAAGGAAAAAAAATCTGTTGCTTTAATTATACTTATTACGTTTGTGTTATTAATTTACTAATATCTCAAAATTGTACGAATTTCATTTAAAAATGTAATTTGTCACTGCTCAGTTTCTTCAAAAAATATTTAGAACTGAAACGAATTTAACAATTATTTCCAGAATAAATAAAAAATCACAGCAGAAGTATATTAAAAAAAAAAAAGATAATAAACGTCCTTGAGCACGATAAACTACATTCAAACTTTTTTTTATTAATATTATTAGGTCGAGAGAAAAGAAATCATTTATAATCTTTTAAATTTAATCATCTGCATTTGATTGAAAAGATAAACATAGCTTTACCATGAATCATTCACCGAAAGGATTTTTTTTTTTTTTCATTCTAAGCAGAATTAAGAATATGATAAGAAAACCAAGTTATAGTCCGGGTGCTACGCATCCGAAAACTGCAAATCGTGATAAGAATATACCACTTGGTGAGTATGTACTTTATGATAATACAATGCATTTCAGAGGGGGAGGCATCTCGTAAAGTCGTCTGAATTCAAGATGGCGGCTATTATTCAAAATGGCGTCATTTTCTGAATTTCCTTAATATGCATGATATAAATGTGTATTTCGTGTCGATTTCGATGTTTTTAAAGTCAGTTTTTTGTTTTTAACACTTTTCAACATTATTTAGTAAAGTAATTGAATTCGATTTATCTGTCTGTTTGTCTGTCTGTCCGCCTATTCTTCCATTCTTTCTAATTCACTTTAATGTACTCAGACTGCCATGTAAATTTTATAGGTTGTATAAAGTTTATAATAGCATGTTCGGAGTAAAAAATAAAGTGTATAGCTTCTAGTCCATTTACAGGGCGCTGAAAAAATTTATGAATAGTCTAACTGTTAGTCTGGCCCTGCTCTTTTTTCCTTAAATTTGCTCGGATATCCGTGTAATTTATGTATGTGTTATGTCTATATGTAATTTTAAAAAGTGGTATACTGCGAAATATTTCACATCGAAAATGTATAGTGTAGCATTTATAGTTCGTTTGCAGACACACTCAAAATAATTCCCTTACATTATGGTCTATTGGCAAAAATCCTTTTTATTGTGTTTAATGATGTTAAACTGTTTGAAACATATTAAAATTAATATTCATCAGTGAAGTACAATAAAAGATACATGCTGTACAATATGCCCCCAATACAAATACACTCCCAGTACAATAATCCCCAACCAAAATGAGATGAAACAAATGTGATCCAATATTTCAATTTGAATTTATTTTCCTTTCTTGTTTTGCGGTTACTGACTCTTCTTGCAAACTCATTGACAGGCAGATGATAAAGATGTGAAATAAACTGAAAAGACTTTTGTTTATAAAAAATTAGCTGTGTGTATTTTTTTTGAACGGGAAGCACGATTGTATGATGAAAAATTTTTAAAGATGAATAACATAAATATTCACCGTTTGTGTTCGCCTTTAAATAATCATTTCTCGTCTGCATCATCCATTTAAAAGAATATTTTGAAACCACAGATTGGGGTAAGAATATTTTACATCTTAAAAAGAGTTTTAAGTTAAGAATAGAATATCTTTATTGCAATCAATCGTATTTTATTTCACTTTATCATACATAACAGTACAGTAAAACCTCCAAATAACGGACACCTCGGGAGCGCGAAAACTGTCCGTTATTCGGAGGTGTCCGCTATTGGGAAAAATCTCGGAGATTCAAAAATTGTTAAGAAATGCTTAAAGTTTCATTAATTGACTTTTATATGTCCTAAAATTCTAATATATGATTAATCATAAATAAAAATAATTTTTTAAGCAATAAAGGTGAAATAAAATGGTACATACCTTTGTACACTGTTTATTACATTCTTAATGAAAAAATGTATTTTAAAAGTTTCATTTGCGTTTAAAGATTACATGTAATTTTTTTTCAATGAGAAATTTTAACCCTGTTAATAGCTTTGATTTTTCTGAATCATCTTAAAAAAAGTGTAACTGCTCATTGTATTTTGCCATTTTTTAAAAGCATAAAATCTCAAATCTTACAGAGGGGAGTGGAGGCGGGGCATTGTGATGCTCCGGGAGGTAATGTCCCTCCGGACCATTCCCTGAATTTAATACTGAACGTGGGAGGAAAGATTTTTTCCGGCCCACTCTCTACATTTGTCCGTGATCCCAAAATTTTGAACACGTTGCCCTGACAAATTTAGAGGATTTTTGCTTTTTTTTCCTCGTTAAAAAAACAATTTTTCATACTTTATCCCCAAAATTACTGTCCGTTATTCAGAGGTTAAACATATAAAAATTTAGATTTTGGGAGTGGGGATCGGTAAACTGTCCGTTAAATAGAGGTGTCCGCTATTCGGGAGTGTCCGTTATGGAGGTTTTACTGTATTTGGTATAATTTTCTAGGTTTTGCTCTTTACTTATGTGTTTTTTTTTAACATGTTTTTAAATATGGCAAAGCGAATACGATTAATTTCAGAGAATAACTTGTTCAATAATGGTGAAAATTGTCTGTTTAATGCATAGAATAAATTACCAGACGTGCACCATGCATTTTCATCCGGACATTTTGTAATAAGAAAATCAAACTCTTTTCAACAATGGGCATAGATTAAGCGCATGAACAAAACAACGCTATTGTCAAAGGAGAAGGAGGTGCAGTAGGGTTATTGCAGGATCCATCGGCACTAACACGTTGGATGATACCTGGACCAGAAATCTGTAATTTCATACAAGAGTTTGAGTCTAACCTTCAAGTAAAACCCGAAGAAAGAAATTGATACCATCATGAACTTGAACAATATCACTCGTTTCAAATTAAATTTTTTGCTAAGGTTCAAGCACTCTATAGCGCATTAAAAGAATTAGGGAACCCATTTTAGAAGATGCTGAAGACCTGCTTGTCATCGACAGCAGAGTTATTGTTAATAAGGATATTAATACATCAATCTATTCAGCTGAGTCAACTGGTACTGATCAATTCCACTGTTTTATTAAGGAACGCCTAGTAAACAAGTCTTCATCAATATTTCAACCTCTGAAAAAGAACAAAATTCCTCTGTTTAGTACTCCGGCGAAAAACATAAGTCATAAAATGCAGTTGTTTTCCAGGCTTTTAATCGTTACGCAGAATCGTCAGTTAGACTTGCAAAATTTTTTCAAATATGAAAATCAACCATTTCCACCTGCATTTTCTGGTAACGGTGAATTTAGACCTAGCCATAAGAGTGACTTAGCACATATTTTAGAGGAAACTGTTGTGAAAAATGGCGAAGTTTTTCCAGGAACATGTGATGTTTTAATATATGATGGGCCAGTTCTACCTAACATTTTAAAGCCTCAACAGACTTCAAAGAAATTTAATGATTACTACATTAACACATTTTATCCTCACTTACGTAACGACATTGAGAGTTTTCGATGTCAAAAAATAGATTTGATTTGGGATAGATACATTACACCAAGCATTAAAGAAGAAACAGAAGAAGGGTGCAGGGACCAGACGACAAGTGCAGCCACATGTTAGATTACCGAAAAATTGACAATTTCTTAAGAAATTCAAATAACAAAGAAGATCTTTTTAATCTACTTGGAACGCTGGCAATAAATACCATAAAAATATACAAGCTATAACCACTTCAGGAGAAGAAGTGAAAGGCAATCTTACTGCCGTAAGTTCCTTAATTGGAAAGACTTCCTTCACGAAGAAGCTGATTCAAGAATAATATTGCATCTCAAAGACATGATTGAAAAAGGACTGAAAAATATTGTTAGACGCTCTGTAGACACTGATGTATTAGCTTTAGCGATTGCATATTTCTTTATCTTTTCAGATAGATGCCTAGAAACTGTTTGGATTGTATTTGGAACAGGAAAAAATTACAGATTTATTCCTGTTCATGCCATAGCTGCAGCAATTGGAAGAGAAAAGGCAATGACTTTACTAGGATTTCATGCTTTCACTGGATGCGATAGCAATCCAGGTTTTACAAGAAAGACGAAAAAGTCAAATTGGAAAACATGGATTCTCTTTAAAGAAGCTACTGCTGCATTTTAATACCTATCAAAACCACAAACTTCTATTCCTGAAAGTATTTCAAATATTTTAGAAAAGTTCGTAATATTGTTGTACTGTTCAACAAGCAATAGCATAAGTGTCGATGATGCAAGACAAGAATTGTTTATGACAAAAAATCGTTCTCTCGAATATCTTCCACCAACCAAGGGTGCACTTCAACAACATATTTTACGCAGTGCTTTCCAAGCCGGACACATATGGGGACAAGCAGATCAGCATGAAATACGTTCACCCTCTCCAAACAAATGGGGATGGTGGTTGGATAATTCAACATGGAAAATAAAATGGTCGGAGTTGCCAGAGATTTCAGACTCTTGTGAAGAGTTAATAAAATGTATGTGTAAAATAAGTAAAAATAAATGTGGCCGTAGAAGCTATCTTGCACATTACTGTTCAATTGCAAAAATGAATGTGAGAAATATGATATTAAGTGATGTTTCTCTATTCTAGAGCTTTATATGTAACATTCATTTTTTAATATATTGTATAAGTAATGTATTAATAAAAAAGTATTTTCATCATTTTTTATTCCTTTAAAGTTTCTATTGTAAATGACAAAAATATTTTACTAATTGTCCTATTTTCATTTTAGTCATATTTCTAGTATTAAAAAGAGACGAGTATCAAAACGTGGAAATTGACATCAGATATACCCTTGTAAGATACAGAGAAATAAAAATGCAAAAAATTTTAAATAATAGTCAAAATTTTGAATTCCTATAAATTCATACAATGCATTAATTTCTTATATGCATTTTATTAATATAAGATTGATACTGACTATTTGGGGTATACTTTTCACAAAATGAAATTTTATCCCTCCTAGTACCTCCACAAATAACACTTGAATTAGATGGTGATCTTTATAAAATTTATCTACATTTATATTACAAATGTATATTTTCTTGTTTTGGTGCGTCACTGTAAATAAGCGATAAATACTATGCACATCCTAATATGTAGTAAGTATTTGATAGTTCCTTGCAGCATTAACATTGATGTATATCAATTTGAATGTGTTTTAAAGAGTATAACATCATTAAAACACATTGCAAACGATTTCGCCGCATGCATAATATTATAATGTGATTTTTTCAGCGCCCTGTAAATGGACTAGAAAAGCTATACACTTCATTTTTTACTCCGAACATGCTATTCTAAACTTCATAAAACATATAAAATTTACATGGCAGTCTGAGTACATTTAAGTGAATTAGAAAGAATGGAAGAATAGGCGGACAGACAGACAAACAGACAGATAAATCGAATTCAATTACTCTATTAAATACTGTTGAAAAGTGTTAAAAACAAAAAACTGACTTTAAAAACATCGAAATCGACATGAAATACATATTTATATCACGCAATATTAAGGAAATTCAGAAAATAACGCCATTTTGAATAATAGCCGCCATCTTGAATTCAGACAACTTTACGAGATGCCTCCCCCTCTGAAATGCATTGTATTATCATGAAGTACATACTCACCAAGCGGTATATTCTTATCACAATTTGCAGTTTTCGTCTTATTTTTGTCGCGTAGCACTCGGACTATTAGTGAACAGTGCATCTGAAATTACAAGGGACAGGCAAAAGAATGGATGGGAACAAGTTGCACAATTTGTGCTATGAAGTTTAAAATTACGGAAACAATGCAGATATTACTTCATTTAGTTCTGATGCAGTCAAACATTTTCAGCAGTCAACCGAATAGAATTTTCGACTAAGGGACTGATATCCTGCAGGGCAAATAGAGTACGTATACAGGCATCCAAATTAATTAAATAGAATTACAATGCATAACATATATGTTTAAAATTCAATTTGAAATAGAAACAATTTCTTTACTGCTGATAACTTGTCTCTCATCCATATATCCGTGAGATGCCTGCTTAACAGTTAAAACAAATTTGGATTATTTTTCTCCTTTATACACATAAATACAAATTGAAACTGATTCAGAAACATCTTCTCTCTCTATTAACATCATATAACTTAAATTTAACTCTAGCATCCTTTTAACTATCCATGAAAAATCCATTAAAATGCACAATCCGGGATTGAAAGTTTGGTCTTTTTTTAAATTACGAAATTTCGCAGTTATGCCAGAAATGTCCTATAACATTTTCTTTACTTAACTACATACATTTCGTTATTCTCTAGCAGCGGTGTAGTCGCAAAAAAAGAAGTGGGGGGACGCTCATTAAAAAGTTGGGGGGACGCTTAGTAAAAAAGGATTCACGAACATTAAAAGGTAGGGGGACGCTACAGAAAAATATAAAAAGTGGGGGGACGCCGTCCCCCCGCGTCCCCCCTCGACTACACCACTGTTCTCTAGTCTAGTCAAAAGGAAAAAGAAAAACCTTCTTTCAGAATTACTGGTATGAATTCCAAATTTTTTAATATAAAAAAGAACTAACTGGCATCTCTGGTATAGACGGTAGAGAAAAAATATACACCCCCATAGATTTTAACTGTCATTCAGAAAAAACAAAAATACTCATTCAATAAAGGGCAAAATTAGCACTAGCCACCGGCCACAGGGCCAGTAAATGAGAAAAAGTGGCCAGTAAAAAATTGACTATCAGCGGCCACCTTCCGGCTACTTTTTCATATGGAGAGAATAAAATTTACTTGCATTTCATCAAGGATTCTATTTCTTTTTGCTCCAACATATTTATACTAGCATATTTATTTGGGCTATTCAGTTATAGATTAATACTTATGAATTTATTACTGTTTAGTGATTTTAAATAAAAAAGTGGCCACTGGTTTAAAGAAAGTGGCCACTTAAAAAACCAGTCCTACCGGCTAGTGGCCACATATGAAATTTCCCAATTTTGCCCTATATCATTCAATTGAGAGCTGTGTCTTCTTAGAATTCTGTACTTAAAAAGTGAATATACGGGACTATTATAAGATCACTCCTGTGTTTGTCACAGCCATCTTACTCGTAAACTATGGAATGTGGAAAGTTCGAATTGGCTCAAGTAATAAAGGCTATTGACCCACATGTTTATAGATTATTAACTATTCATATAAAGCATTTAGGAAAAATGTAGAGGGGCTAATTCAAGTTACTTTTTAAAAAAAGGGGAAAAAATTCTTTGTATATCGTGTACACTAGGAGTATCGTAATGTGAAAGCTTTCGTAACGACGAACTCAAAAATACATTTCTTTTAATTTGAGGCATTGTATTTTCTGAAATATCGTCGAAAATGTAATGAAAAATATGTCGGCGCCCCCTCTGTTTTCGAATGCATTGAAACTAAAATTATGATAAAATTAGGGGTAGTCGAAGTTAATTTAAACCTTGGAGGAAAACTATAGCAATTATTCTATCAAACATACTTTTAGAGAAAATCGCATTTTTCTGTTACACACAAACTTCGATTTGCGGGTATTCAGTAAAGGAATTGAGGTGCTCGTCGGACATATACAAAAGGCAGAGTTGGCAAATTTCTTAAGCAATGGAAAAAACCGCGGAAAAACAATGGAAAAAACCGGCTTTCTTTCTAAATTTACCATATAACTTAAAATTTTGTAAGATACAATAAATGTCTTCTTGCTGTAACATTAAGTAAATTAATTTTTTCAAATATATATAAATTTACTAATTACACCAGTTTTAAGCTAAGATCACATGACACCAGTCTGATGATCAACCATTGGCTAAACGAAGAAAAGGAATTTTATCTAAAATGCACAAAACCAATTAAATCTTGTCCATTTTAATTTAGCCAGCCTATTTTTCAAAATACATTTTTTAAACTAGTATTAAATAGTACAGATCATTAACCAACGAAATGAAACTCATGTAACGCATTGAAACTCATGTAAATAAGACATTGCTTTGAATTTAGATCAACTTTACTGAGATAACAATATAGTACAATAAATACTGTATAAAAAAAATCATTAAAATACCGATTTTCCTTACTGCAGTATATTATTACATATACAGTCCCTGGCCAAATTATTAGACGCACACGTTTTCTTGTGTCGAATCGTATTACTAGCTTCATACAGATATTACTGTGTCAATAGTTAAAATTGATTATATACATCATCTGTAGGATTATAACAAATTAAAAGCATGCTAATAACTTTAAAAATATTTATTTTTATAAATTAAACTAACGATTGCTGAAATTGTAAAACTAAAAACATGAAACTAAAAAAAAATGTCAATATTTTTCGGAGCCTCATCTGGCGACAATCAGTGCCTCTATCCTTTGTGGCATGGTGTTAATATAGAAATGAAATGTCTCTTGCGATGTGTAAGTGATGTTTTCAGACAAGGATACGTTTTTCTATGAGCTATGTTTTGTTCGTTATGAGCTTTTTGACCAGTTTTTTCTTCATAAGCTCCCAAACATTTTCAATGGTATTCATGTCTGATGAATCACAGGAAACAGTTCAGCACAGGGATATTTTTTTATTGAAAGTAAGTCTTGACGGATCGTGCTATGTAACAAGGAGCTTTCCTTGCAAATATACAAGAGGTTCTTCATTTAGAAACCATCATTTTAGCTGCAGAATAAAACTATTTTGCAAACCTCTTTATATTGGTCTTGAGGATTGGCTAAGAAGTCATAACAAACAAAACCAGTTGATAGAAAATCTTATCCACGCCTGGAATCGTCACCCACACATGCGAGAAAAACTTCAATTTTCTATTAACAGCATGCCACGAAGAACAGAGGCATTGATTACCACCAAAGGAGGCTCCAAAAAGATTGAAAATTTTTTGAGTTTCAAGTTATACATTTTGCAGTTTCATCCATTTTTAATTTAATTTGCAAAAATAAATAATTTTAAAGTCATAAGCATAATTTTTATTTATTATAAACCTACAATTGATGTGTATAATAAATTGCAGTTATTCACACAGCAATGTTTCTATGAAGCTAATAATATGATTCTACACAAGGAAAAGGGAGTGCGTCTAATAATTTGGCCAGGGACTGTATATAATTAAATAAAAAAAAATCTGTTAGCAGTAAAATGCTGCAATCAGTTTCTTAACTTAGAATGGATAAATGCAAAAGATGAAATAAAAACAAAACTTAAGTCCTACAGAAAACTTCAAGAGTTTAAAAGCATTTCGACATACTCATAGACATACGTGTAAAAATCTAGGTGCCAGCAGGCAGTCTTTTATCACTATTTTTTTTTCTTCACTTAAACTTTATTAGAATTCTTGCAAAAAATGTAGATGAAAAATAAGGAATAAAATTTAATGGTGAAAAACTGCCCACTGGCACTTCGATTTTTGTACCCCTGCCCATAGATATTTTGAGAAAACTAGTCTTTTGTCTTCAAATCAGCATTCAGATATGCATGCTAGATGCTAATCTATATAATAAAGGCCAAACGTATCTGTGCGTAACGCATACGTCATGTTTTGAATGGCAACACTTTCCGATGAAATTTCGATTTTGCAATTTTCGCTATTGTAAATTTTTAAACTTCTAGACATTGCACGTTTTCAATCTTTATACCATCGTTTAGAGAAAAAAATGCACTTTTAAATGCCGTTTGTTAGAAAACTGTATCTCAATTTGTTTTTGAGATATTAATTTTTTTGTAGTTTTTGGTTCAATTTCTCTAATGGTGGCAACTTGAGTATCGCATTTATGTGAGGGAAAGTGAAAAAATAGCCATAGAGTAAAAAAGAAAAAAAAATAGAGACGCAGTTTAGTGGCTGGAGGTGACGCCAAAAATGTAACTCTAAAATTCGCTACATTGCATCAAACACAACGACGTGCTTTCACAAAAAAGAAAAACTTTTAGCGATGCAATTTTAATTCATAATACAATGAAATGCTATTTTATAATGCTAAAATATATTCAGATCTTTATCATTTTGAGAAAAAATTATGTTAAAAAATTCGGTCTCTGTTCCATGTGATTGTTTTGTTTGGGTCGAATGAGAGACTTATATTGGAAGAATAACGCCCATCAAACCGTTTTAATCGCATACTGCACCCCCATCTATCTCTTTTCTCCATGGAAAATAACAGATCACTGTATATTTTAGTTGTCATTTTTTCATAGCAACTGAAAAAAATAGTTGGCTATATCGTTGGCTATAAAACCCGGTGAATGTTGTTGGTTTTATTTCGTTTTTATCTATGAATTTAGTGACTTTTAGTTCGTTGTAAACTTACTTTACAAAAGATTCATCAATTAACCTTTACAAAAATGTATTTTAAAGAATATCTGGGTGTCGTACTTTCTTAGTTGCTTTTAAAAACTGAGAATGCAATTTTATTCTATGGCGAAATCTGGCTAATAACTGCTATATTGCGTCTAATACGCAGGGCCGTAGTGAACAATAGGGAGGGCTCAAGAGAATGTAGGGGGGCTCATAGTTTTTTTTTCTCTCTCTGACGCAGAAAGATAAATTAGTGCATATTCATATTGTAAGTACTCTGTTTCTTATTAAATTGTTAAAATAACATCAATTTATGCTTAGAAAAGTATATGATGATGAAGTTTTGAGTATATAACTGGTGCAAAATAGCCCATCATGTTAGCTTCATATGTACAAATAGCATGAGGGCGTGTTGAAACACTTATTTTAGATACAATTTAGTAACTCTGCAAAACTGTGAAAAGGTTTCAAAACTAAATTAGATTTTTAAACAATATTTCATTTGAATTTTTGGAACAGAAATTCATTGAGTGACCTTGGAATCTTTTCCAGGGGAGAGCTCAAATTATTTTAGGGGGGGAGCTGAGCCGCCCATAGCGCCCCCTTAGCTACGGCCCCGCTAATACGGAAGTCTACCGATAATTTTTAAAGCTGTATATGATTACATAAATAATATGTTTCATATAAAATTGTTATTTGGAATTAGTTGGCAGTTTAAAAAGCCTATTACGCAGAAAAAATTTATTAGGCTTTCCAATTTTAAATTTTAAAAAAGTTTTTCACCTTTACTTTGTGACCCGGGAACCCCGGGTTCGGTGTACTAGTATATATAATTGCAAATTTGTATATTTACTGACAGTTTTCAATAAAGCATTTTTATGTGGAAAATAAACATTTTGCAGGTAATTTTTTCTCACTCATTTTACATAAATGGTATATTAATAAATAAAAAAACATCACTCTACCTCTAAAGTTATAAAATCTATCACCCATAAATGTCTGCTGAGCCTGAAGTTTGTCATTAAAAAAATAACTCATTTTTCCAAAAATAATATTTTTTAACATGAATTAAAATTTCCAATTTAGATTTCATATAATTAGTGTTTGTGAGGTCATTGTTGCGATAGCTGCAAAGGTCAGTTGGTAGCGGAGGCATATACATACGATCCTTTTTGAACCCCTACTGGTAAGAAAAAACATGGCATCAGATCAGATGAGCGTCTGAACAGAACTTTGCTAATCAATGTTTGAGAAGAATTGAGTAATCGACTGGATGTGTGCTGTATGATGAAAGGTATTCACATTGAACACTTGTACGCTTAATAGGTAAAACAGTTTCAGTTGCTTTTTAATTTTATGCATTAATTATAATTTTAAGTTTTATGTAATAAATACTGCCAAGCGCTAAAACCCCGACATTGATTTAGAAACACCCTCTTATCTTGCTTCGATATGAAAATATAAATCTTGTTTTCAATGAAGACAGCGTTTTAGATTGTTTGTTAATTATTTTCTAAAAACAGTCGAAATAATGTTATTGCTTTTTTTTTTTATATTTATGTATTTATTTATTTATTATTTATTTATTTTATTTATTTATTTTTTGTAGTTAACAGTAACAATCAGTTAAAAATTTCATGATAATTACATTCAGTAATAGTCTATGCACAACTGCATTGATTTGAAACTGGTACCAAATGCACTTGATTTTTGAATATACAGTGGAACCTGCCTAAAGTGGACCAGCTAAAATGGTCACTATATAGAGGTGGTCACTTTATGAAGTGTCTTTAAAAATAGTACATAAATTTTTTTTGTGATCTTAAAAAGTAAAACAAATTAAAATATGTATAAAGGAAAAGTGCACTACATTAAATTAATGAATTGATTAATTAACAAATATAATTATTGAATTACTAATTAAAAATATACTACATAGAAGGTAATTAACTTAAAACTCATCCTTTTTTTTTTATATAATTATTCAGTTGAAGAACTTCCGTAGTGATTGATTTAAGAGCCATTATTTTGAAAATCAGACAAAGCGTGATAGTTGTATTTTTTGATTTGCTTGATTTTTTTTTATATTGAAGGTGATCATATTTAATAAATAATGTGCAATTTTAAAGCCCTGATAAAATTTCCTCTTTCCTATAGAAAATGTCAAAGTTCAAGGTTGTGAATGCCATTTTTCAAGAAAAGTGAAATGGTAGTATGTTTGGAGTGCTATATCTATCGCAAGCAACAACATCCCAAAATTCTTTTGGCATAAATTGTTAGTATAATACTGCCTTCTTATTAAAATTTGTTTTCATGGGGCATTGTTATTTTACATTGCTATGTTGCCACAAAATACAATCAAAATCATATTTTCATCCATTTTCCGCACTTAATATCTTATTTAAGCAAGAGTACCCAAAAATTTTTCTTATAGAATATGAAAGTGTACTACTAGGATAAGTTAAATAGAATAGTTCTCTACCGGGATATTGTTACTGTTAGAAGATATAATCTGTTAAATATTCAAAATTTTCAACATTTTAACTATCCATATTTCAAAAACGTGTCACAGTAGAATGAAACAAAGTATACCATGTAATAGGTGAACATATACACAAAAACATGGAAAAGAAATAAGAAGTGGGGTCTTTTGATATTTTTAGTAAAAAACTTGACAAAATTTTCAAACAAACAATGTTGATGATCACAGTTTTTCCCTATCAGAAAATAAAAAATGCTATCTCTTTTTCCTCTTTCTATGTTTTTTCCCCTATAAGAAAATGGAATATACCCCCCCTTTTTTTTTTTGCCTTTTCTGAAAGAGAAATGGGATGTTTCTTTTTTTTTTTTTTTTGATAGGGTAAAATTGTGATAATTGACATTGCTTTTGTTGTAACTTATGCCTTTTTTTGCCTAAAAATATCTCAAGACCCCACTTCTTTTCCCATGTTTTTGTACGTATATCTAACTATTGCGTGATGTATTTCGGTTTATTAGACTGTGGCGCTTTTCTGAAATAACACTACTTAAAATGCTGCAGATTTTGAAAATTTCAGATATTTAACAGATTATATCTACAAACAGCAACAATATCTTGATGCAGTTCTATATAATTTAGCTTGTCCTAGTAGTGCACTTTCATATTCTATAAGAAAAAGTTTGGGGTACTATTACTTAAATAAGATATTAAGTGCGGAAAATGGACAAAAATGTCATTTTGACTATACTTTGTGGCAACATGTAAAATAACTATACCCCATGGAAACAAAATAAAAAAATAATTTTAATTAGTAAGTAGTGTTATACTAATAGTCTATGCCAAAAGAATTTTGGGATGCTGTTGCTTTCCAGAGAAATAACAGTCCTAAACATTACTGGCATTTCATTTTTCATGAAAAATGGCATTAACAGCCTTGAACTTTGACATTTTATATAGGGAAGAGGAAATTTTTTCAGGGCTTCAAAATTACAGATTATTCATTAAATATGACTTACTTAAAAAAAAAAAAAAAAAAAAAAAAAAAATTAAGCTATTTAAAAAATACAACCATCAAAATGTTATTTTTTGTGTGAATTTCAAAATAATGGCTCTTAAACTAAACATAATGAGAAGATACACTGTAATTAATTTGCATTTTTATGTTGATTGGCTAAAAAATAAGAATTTCTGTGGTATTTTTGAATATGTACTGTTATGGGGGAAAAAATCTATTGAATTGGAATCTATTGTTTTTGTATCAACGGTATGAGATTCGCCACACAAAATTTTTTGAAAACTCTAAAGCTGCCTCTCATAGTAAAGGTTCAGAAACTCCATCATTTATCTTACGCATTTGTTTAAACAGTTAACAAGTTGCTTGATTTGCATAAAAATAATCGTTTAATTTTCCGACTCATTTTTTTTTTCTTCAAATGTTTACAGATATTACGATTTCCTTTTAAAAATACAAGGTAGAACCCATCAAATTTTGACGAAAGAAAATGTTTAAGGGGAACTGTTTCATTAACTTATAATAAACCTACAAAATTAGTTATAGTGAAAAATGCATTTTATATGGTATGTCTAACTCTTAAACATACAATATTTATCGTCAAATTAACAAAATACTATTAAAATTATTTCTATAAAACACAGTTGTAGAAATTGTTAAAATTAAACTTTAATCGTGTATGTAAGCAGTAAAAAATAATAAATGTATGTTATTATGATAAATCAATCAATATGATACATTATCAATTAAGGTTCTTATGCTAGTATTACAAAATGATAAAAAGCAAAATTTATTCAACTTTGACTCAATCATAGAATTTTTTTTTCCGTGAAATCTAAACCCGGCGTCATTTTCACCATATCAGAATTTACAAATGTACATTTGTGTTATAGCTTTTAAGATTAATCGCAACATTTATTATTCTGCTTCAATGTTCAATGAAAGTTTATACAGTAATTTTCAACACAAAAATGGTGACAGATTATACAGGGTTCCCTGCATCATGGAAAGTCAGGGAATTTCAAAATAGTCATAGAAAGACAGGAAAATCTCTAAATATACAGGAAAAGTTGGGGAATTTACAAATATTTTCTAAAAAAGTCATGGAAAACATTTGAGTGAAAAAATGAAAAATGACACAAAATTCATCAAACAGTTGGGGAAAAAAAAAAAAAAAAAAGATTGAAGTATGATTGCAAAAAAAAATTTGCTAATTTTGTCAAAAGATTGTGAAAATAAGTATCAAATTTCACTGTATGCTCGTTTGGTCAGAGAATTTTTCAAGATTTGGTCTGGGAAATTCAGGGGATTTTTTGAGATTTGGTCATGGAAAGTCAAGGAATTTGCCAGTCATGTTTTGCTGGGAATCCTGTTATAACAAAAAAAAAAAAAAAAAAAAAAAAAAGTGAAAGTTTTAGTATAGTACTTTAATGATAATTTCATTGTTAAAATTATTACTAATAATTAATTTTTGTAAAAGCAAATTATAATATTTATTATTGTCATTGATTTATAAACTTTTTGTAATCAATTAGTTATTTTAATTTGTATTTAGTAGTATAAGTACCTTGTTTTCAAACATTCTGAACCATATTTCTTTAACTTAAAAAACTCTAATAAAATATAATCTAAAATGTATCCAGATACTTTAAATGATTGCTTACAGATGGCATACAAAACTAAACTAGTAAAAGTGTATTGCCATTTACAATCTAACTTTATAGATATGACTGACATTGACTTTTAGATAATCCAATTTAATACTATTGCAATATAAATGTTGCTTAAATTGTAATATATGCATATATATGTGTGACTTCTATTTTTTTTTTTCACAGAAATTAGAATATTTACATAAATGTTGCTGCTTTAAACTATTGAAGTAAATGAAAGAAATTTCATAAATTATGTCTGTTTAACTTAAGATTTATATAAAGAAATTCAGTTGCACTCGGTTTAATATCTCATTCTTCCAGTAATCTAGTTCTATGAGATACAAAATAATCTTTTTAAATATATTTATATTTTCTTTTTATATATTTATTTTTATTGTTAATCTACACTTAATGCAAAATTATACCTTTGTTTCACTGATAAATGAAAAATTTAGGTACTATGCATCATGTGAAAATTAGAAATTTGAAGAGTTTTCTAAAAAAATGTTAATAAAACCCGAAAAAACCCGGGTTTCAGACTACTGGGCCCACTGGGTTAGGCTTTTTCAAACCCTCCTCCCCCCCTCTTAAAACCTTAAAAGTAAATAAAATTTTATAAATGGCTATTAGTAGTTTAAAGTTTTATATTACTGTCAAGTCAAATCAAAAAACTGCAAATTTTGCAAGGAAATAAAGGGTATATAAATTTATCAAATGAAGTTAGCTCTTAGCATGTTCATTAAGATTTTTATTGAAAAACAATACAGTTTCAAAATGTTATTTTCTGTTTCCTGATTGATTTGATTAAGAGTGTCAACAATAATGCAAAATTATATAACATGCATGGAAGAGTTATGAAAAAACAAAAGTTAAATTTCTATTGTAGCAGATATAATTCATTTACCGATTGAATAATCGTGTTATAAATTAATTTAATATAAATTTCTATTGGTTACTTTTTTATAAATCAAAAACATTGAAGGGTGTCCACAACTGGCACATTTACCTTAACATTTTTTGAACAGATTTCTAAATTAAGATTTTTAAATAGCCAACATGAATATGCAATTGATATGAATAAATAATATAATTTTTGCACCACGTAAAATGCTGGGGTTTTTTTAATTTATTTTTAATATGGAAAATTAAACGTGAGCAATCAATTTTCTGAATTGTATTATGGATCGATAGTCTGTAATTCAGATATATTGAAAAATTAAATCCAAAGTGTAACGCCTAAAATTAATCATTATTTAAAGAACTCATTGATTGATATATAATGTATAATTATCTCAATCAAATAATACATTTCCGGATATAACAATATAATATCGGAATCAATAAATGAATTTTTATTTAAAAGATATGAAATAAAGTGGAAAAAATAAGAATATTCAGACAAATAAATTAAGAATAATATAAACAAATATGGTACTTTTCGATTAGCCGGGCGCCAGTGTTATACACATAATATCTGTGTGTATTTATATAACACACACAAATATATATATATACAACATTGGCGCCCGGTTAATCAACAAGTACCATAAATGTTTATGAGAGAACCGAAAATCATTGTCATAACAGAATTAATTTAGTGCGATGACAAATTACGAAACATTTACTAAGAGCAATACTTACGGCTTCCTGTAATTCCTATTCGAGCTCATTCTGACACAAAATCGATAAAAAAATAAAAGTATACAAAACGATTATAAATATCGTAACAGTAACCACAAAAATTTAACAGAGTATTCACTTTTATAATTACTATTTAGCATGATCTAGCATGTCAGTAATTACACGAGTCCGCACAGCACAGACAATTTTTTTGAAAGACGGAATGATTCATATCTATCAATTTCAGATTTTAGCAGACGATTTCAAACGTTCAGCTGAGTTTAGAATGCTCCTGAACTACTTTTTACTTTAGGAAAAAAAAAAAAAATCATGGAGATACTTGTTTAGAACACATTTTTAAATTGTTTACCGCTAACATAGTTATTATTAAAATAAGTAATTTAACAATGTTCTAAAGAACAGCAGTCGTTAAATAGAGTTATTAGAGAACGCCACTCTGTGGGGAAAACGCCATCTGAAAAAAAAAAAAAAAGTTCTCATATGTCGCTGCAATCGATGTCTCAGTATTTGCCAACCAACCAACCAACTTTGATAAACAAACATCATCATCAATCGTCATGATATTTAAACATTGATGAGAAGTACGGTGAGAAGACAATAAAAAGTATCAGTAGTCGTTAATGAGTTGTTGAATATTTAGATAGCACCTTTTTCTTTTTCTTAGATACTTCTTAATGAACTTTAAAATCGTCAACGATAGTACTCATGTCAAAAAAGCGAGCTAGTCATTGTTTTGTTCCAGGTTGTAGCACTCAATACAAGAACAGCAGACTTTCCATGTTTAGCCCACCAAAAGATGAAAATATGCTAAAAAAATGGAAAATATTAATACGTCGCTCTGATAAAGAAATAACCGCAAAATCTTGTGTTTGTGAGCTTCATTTTCAAAAAAAATTTATTCTGAAAAATTATGTTCATGTTATAAATGGCGAAACAGTCACTATTCCTAGAGGAAAGCCAATTTTGAAAAAAGATGCTATTCCTACGATATTTCCTAATCGTCCGAGGAATCAGACAGTTTCGCTACCAAATAAGCGAAAATATCTTGAATGTACATCATTAGATAAAGGAAATACAGTTGAAGATCCAATGACAGAGAATAAATATTCAAAAATTTCAGTAACCCTAGATGATCTAAGAAATATAAAACTACCAACTCAATTCTGGGGAGTTATAAATCCTGTAAATAATAAAAATAGTTTAATCTTTCATATTAGTGCACTTAAATTTTCAAAGAGTTGCCCAACTCTGATGACTGAAAGATTGGTTATTGTGAAAGATGAGAACTCCAAACTGAAATGTGAAATATACTTAAAGGAACTTAAAGTAGAAGAATATTCAGATATTTCATCAAAAGAAATGCTTCAGAATATTTTAAACTCAGTAAACATGCGTAAAATTTATGAAGGAGCTGGAATAGGCCCTGATTGAAAGAGATTTGTAATATTACAAATTTGTTAGTTTGAATTCTGCAATTTTTTTCACTATACATGATATATTCAAATCCTATTTTTATATCAGAACAGAACTGTTTTTGAACATTTTATTTTTAAAAACTTATTTCAGTACAAAAAATTAAAATTTTGTAATTTACCTTTTTATATTCAGACATTATCAAATTAATTTTCTGTTGTTATTTCTATTAAAAAATATAAAGTATATTCTTCTTTTCTACTACACAATTATACTTTTATCCTTTCTTAAAGTTAACATTAATGGAGCCTTTATAATGTTTATTTAACAAATTGAAGAAGAATGTTTTTAAATATCATTTAATGAAATGTCTTGGTATTTGTCAAAACAGAAAGTTCTACTTATTTTTAGAGAAGGAATGACAATTGTTCTATACCTATAGAAACTACAAGTTGTCCAAAGTTCTACTGTTGTTTCTGTTTTCTGATATCCTGTCATTTTCTGAGTAATTGAAAAGATTGCTTTTCTACACTAATCATTTTCTGAACCAAGTAATCAAATATTCTTTTCTTGAAATAAAAAAGAGTGAGTCATATTTTTATCATTTCAGATATTGGAAAAAATAATTTTTTTTTAAATTTGAAATATAAAATTTATAACCCTTAGGATTGTCTAGGAGAGTGTTACTAGTGAAGTGCATCCAGGCAATGCAGAAAATTGATGGATATGAGTTAATTTATAAAAATTCGGTACTTCTAGGTTACCCATTGACCAATTTCGCCAAATTATACATGTTCACATAATTTTTATTTTAAATAATGAAAAAACAAATAATTAGTAGAATATTAATAAAAATATTAATAAAAAGTCTAAATAAAAATCACTTAATGACATTTTAAACACGTGAATCGCAATTAATGTCATTGAATGTGACATTCATGATCCTCCATTATTGGCATTTAATCTTATAGTTTGGCGATAATTTTTTGGTCGACGGGATAACCTAGAAGTACCAAAAATTCTTTGGTTTCTGTATTGCCATTTGATATTTGTCTGAAACTGCCATGTTTAAAAAAAAAATAAAATAAATACAGTAAAATAAAGCAGAAATATCTATTTACAAGCTGATTTTAGATTATTGAAAACATTTCTTTTAAAATGGACAGTAGTTGTAATCCTCTAAAGCCTTTAAACAACCATCAGACTTTAATACACAGGCTTTTATTCTAATCTGTGTCATATTATACATTATTTTTAAGTAGCTAACTAAAAATTAACAATATATCTTTTTAGGCATTTTTATGAGAGTTATTTTCTATTATGTCTCAAGCAAATCATCTTGATCTTCCGCCCCCCATCATTTTCTTTTCACATCCAAATAAGGGGTTTGATTATGCAGAGGTGCAGGAAATATTTTTTTACTCTCAACATTTCCCTTAATTCATATAAAATTTTCCAAGCTTACATAAACTTTGTATTACCGTAGATATATAGAATTTTTTTTTCTAAAATTTCTCAACTTATGCTTGAGTATAATATGGTATTCATTATTCTGAGATTGATTTTGTGAAGGTTGTCATATGGATCTTTCTCTTTGTCATGAAAATCTTGAGGAATTATATTAATTCATTGTTAAAATCAAAATCAAACTTATGTTTTTCTACAAAATTTCTCCAAATCCTAGATCGTTGGATCAGACATATTCTGCATCCCTGCGGATATGTTACATAGGATTTAAATATATCTTGTTATATATTTTAATTCAAAATAAACAGGTGCCTAACTAGTATGCAATATTTCTCTATCATATTATTCAACTTCATATCTTGAGGGTTTTTTTTAATGCATTATTCTTAAAAAATAATCTGCCCAGTCAGGGAAAACTTTACTTGACTGAAATAATTTGTATTTTTTAGTTTAAAATCAATTTATATTTATATTACGATTCATTTAATAAAAAAATTTGTCAGACATTTCGCTCCCTCCTCTTCTGAAGAAATATTATGCCTACACCATTGTATTATTTGAATGTATATAACAGGAGAGTCTTGTTTATTTTCTTGTACCCTCCCTCCCTTCGGAGACATTCCAAAACAGTCTATCTTCTCTGGGTTTCTAATTTTTTTCCAACAGAATTTGCGAAAACAGTTAAAAATCGTCATAGAAAAAGTTTCCCTGCATGGTCAACAAGCGAAATTATTTAAGAAATAAGCTTTTTTAAAAATTATCTATCAAAATTTTTTAATGTAAATTTTCTAGCTATAAAGAAAAAAAAAAGATAGAGCTTGTAGATGTAATATTGTTTATTTTCTCTTTGTTATTATTGAATAATGGGTCAATCCATGTGAAATCATCCAGACCATGTTGCTCAATATTTTTGATTTTTTTAATTCTTTACCAGTTAGTTTATTGTACTTTTAGGAGTCTAAAACAAGGATTTAAAAAACTTTAAACCTTTTGAATTTTTTTTGGCATCCATTTTTTTGTTATGTCACAAGCGGTTTTTCATGAAAATAGTACTTTACAGAATCCTTTATAACTTTTTTATTTCTAAACGTTTCAAAATGATTTAAAAACCATTATATTTAGTAATGAATGAACTAAATTTTCATAATAGGTATTATTATGATAATGATTTAAAAAATTGTATAAAATAAGATTAAATGTATCATTTTTACAGTGGAAAACTGTCTTTTTTGACATAAAAATTTTAATAGAAGAAAATAAAACTCACCTTTACATTTATTTTTCTGAATATATACCCTAATGAACTATTCTCAGAAGAAATATGAAACATTTAGAGACGCTCCTTCTTTTTCTATAATTAGTCAAAGTTGGCATCTCAGCATCAAAACGCTAAATTTGAAGTTCAATATCTAAAAAAGGACTGGTTAAAAAATTATGAAAATTTAGCAGGATAACCTTCTTATGGATGTAAACATGTACCAAAAGTATTATGAGTGATATGTACGTGGTTTTAAAAATATAGAACTTTGAAATTGGCTTGAAAATCACATTTGTTTACACATTTTTTAAAAGAAAAACTACTCCTAAATGCATAATTTATTTATTTTTTTTTATTATTTCAAATGCTACTGTTAAAGATATAATACATGTTTTTTCTTGCATAGAATACATAATAATTAAATCTACTTTACACTCATAGAAATAAATATCTGAATATTTCATTGCAAAGTGTCTCAGTAACATTGTAGCTGTATCCAGTGACTGTAATTAGTTCCAATGATGTTAGTTTCTGAAGCATGTTATTTACTGGAACCCAAACTTTATCATTTGGATAATTTTTGTATCAAATTGAAAAGAAGTTGTTCGTCTATACAGTACAGGTGAAAAAAAAAAATGAATAAACAGGTCATTGTTTTTTTCACTTAGCTCAAGAATTTTTCCAATCCACCACTTTTTATCATAAATGCACACAATATAATCATTTACTTTGAATGATAGCAAGCTTTTCCAAAATTTTAAGATATTGTGATTATTATACTGTTCACATGTAGATGTTACAAAGCACCTGATAACACTTTCACTTAATGGTATAAATTGGCGATATGCTTGTGTACCAGAAATTTGTTGGCAGAACAACCTTTAAGACAGAACACAACTGAGTTCTCCTAATGAGAAGCTAAATAAATTCTAGTAATGAACAAGTTAAAACATGATACATTTATTCACTATTCACTGAGTGCTCATAACTAAATAAGATAAAACAAGAAAAATTGTTTTCAATCACAAAATCAATATGCAACAGTTTAAGACATGATATATTTATACACTGAATAAATAAAAGGCAAAAATGCAAATTTGTTTTAAATTATAAAATGAAGTATGCAGTATTTACAGTTTAAACCATAATATATTTATGCACTGGCACATTAAAAATAAACAGGACAGGATAAGAAAACTTGTTCTCATTCATAGAATTTAACAAAAGAGAATTTGTAAATTTGTTTTTAATCATAAAATTAATACTCACATTCACTTAATCCTGGCTTAAAAATAAATAAAATATTAAGTTTATGAGCATAAATTAGGTTTTAATATACAGTAGATTCTCTCAAATCACCAACTCTCTAAAATCTGCACATAATTTACAAATGTAAACAATAAAACATTCAGTTCAGATATAGGGAGAAAATTTGACTTTTTTAGTTTTGTATCAATTTCATACATTAATTAATAATTTTTGTTATTATTACTGAATTAATGTTTTTTCTTGAAGGAAGAATAAATTTATTTCTGAAAAAATTCAAGATACTGCTGATATCACAGATAATCCATAATCTTTTTTATCAAATATATTTATGTATTAATGAAACTTTTATTGGTATTAAGTCTGGCTAAACCTGGAATAAAACTTCCTTATTTTATGATTTTGATATGATTTAATATTCTACATTATTTATGAGGGAAGTCTCATTGAATAATTTAGGAAAAATACATTTCATCTTTATAATGAATAGTTAATCATACATTATTCATTTGATCTTTGATTTTAATATTTTAAAAATTCTCAAAGTTTTTATTATTTTAGTTTATTACTGATTGTAATGTTTTACTATATTGAAAGCATTCATTATAATTTTATTGCAATCTTTATTTCATTCAAATTACTGTTTTAAAAATGTAAACAAAGAAATGACCAGAAATCCACAAAATTCTAAAATCCGCACAACTTCTGGTCCCAAGTTTTGTGGATTTGAGGGAATCTACTGTAATTATATCTACGTGAAAAAGTTATTTATACTTTAAAAAGAGACATCTGAAGAAATGAGCAGAATATATTATACATTATGAGTTCTTCATAGTGTGGAAATATATGTAAACAAATGTGATTTTCAAGCCAATTCAAAGTTCCATATTTTTAAAACCACGTACATATCACTCATAATATTTTTGGTACATGTTTACATCCATAAGAAGGTTATCCTGCCAAATTTTCATAATTTTTTAGCCAGTCCTTTTTTAGATATTGAACTTTAAATTTAGCGTTTTGATGCTGAGATGCCAACTTTGACTAATTATAGAAAAAGACGGAGCATCTCTAAATGTTTCATATTTCTTCTGAGAATAGTTCATTAGGGTATATATTCAGAAAAATAAATGTAAAGGTGAGTTCTACTTTCTTCTATTAAAATTTTTATGTCAAAAAAGACAATTTTTCACTGAAAAAATGATACATTTAATCTTATTTTATACAATTTTTTAAATCATTATCATAAAAATACCTATTATGAAAAATTAGTTCATTCATTACTAAATATAATGGTTTTTAAATCGTTTTGATACGTTTAGAAATAAAAAAGTTATAAAGGATTCTGTAAAGTACTATTTTCATGAAAAACCGCTTGTGACATGACAAAAACATGGATGCTAAAAAAAATTCAAAAGGTTTAAAATTTTTTAAATCCTTGCTTTAGACTCCTAAAAGTTCAATAAATTAACTGGTAAAGAATTAAAAAAATCAAAAATATTGAGCAACATTTTTTTCTTTTTCTGGATGATTTCACATGGATTGACCCTAATGCAGTAACTTTTGTTTACAAGTTAAAAAAATTCAAAACATAAATTTTATTTATATTCTACATGGGATTGTTTTAATTTTTTAATTTTTATGCTTTTGAAAAATTCCAGATTTTAGGGAGAGGGAGGGGGGTGAGTTCTGAATTTCAGAAGGTCTTAAAATCCAGAAAATTCCAAAATCTGAAAAGCCTTTGGTATTGGTACTGAGGATTTCAGATAATAGGTCTCTTATTGTTAACTTTCAAAAAGCTACACTTTTCTATTTTTCATATTCCTCGCATGAAGAAAATTGTCTAAATACAGTAGATCTTTATAACCTAAACTACCCTAACTGCACACCTAAAAACAGAAGGTTGTGCCTTATATAGAATTTTGCATAATATGGATCACATTTCGCATATCCTCAAACTTACTTTATACTATATGATCATAATGTGTGTCTAAAATATTAAAGTACTGTAGAGTATAATATATACTACATTCCTTGTTACCAGAATTTGTACAGATTATAAATTTTTGCATAATACAATAGACTCCCTGAAATCTGTCATCGAAAAATGCCAACAAAAAAACGTACATCATTACAGATGTAAACAATGAAACTTTCAGTTCAGTTGTAAGGACAAAAGTATGAGCTTTTTTAGTTTTATATCAATCTGTATGTATTTTAATATGTAATTTTTGATATGACTGAATCCTTGATTATTCATGACATTTTTTTTTTTTTTTTTAATAAAAAAATTGCTTATATCACTGGTAATCACAATTTATCTTCCAAATATATTTATGTATTAATCAAATAAAACTTCCTTACTTTATGATTTTCATAACTAATTTATAAGGAACCCTTAATGTGACACGTTTCAATGAATAATTCTAGGAAAATGTATTGTATTTTTATTATACATAATTATTTATGCATTAATTATTTACTTGACCTTTACATTTAATTATTTAATCATTTTTTAAAAAAATTCTGCATTTATCATTTTAGTTTATTGCTTTACTTTTAATCTTTTACTATATTGCAAGCATTCAATATAATTTTGGTTGCATTATTTCATTCAAATTATTGTATGAAAAATGCAAACAAAACAATGGCTAAAAATCCGCGAAATTCTAAAATCCACACAACCTCTAGTCCAAGCTGTACAGATTTGAAGGAGTCTACCAGTAAACTCCCTTAAATCTGGAAGTCTATAAAATCCAAACATAAGTAACAGATAATGAAACTTTCAGTTCAGATGTAAAGACAAAATTTCACTGTTTTATTTTTATATCAATTCTATAAATTTTTGTAACCTGTAATTTTCATTCATATTATTGAATTCAAGCTTTTTCAGGGTTGCCACACCACCTGGAGAACTGGGAAAACACAGGGAATTTTAAAACTCGTCCCAAAACAGGGAAAATCCAGGGAATTTTTAAAAAAATAATAAAAAATCTGGAAAACACAGGGAATTTGATAATGACAAATTATAACATTTCTAATTAGCCTTCATACACGCATATATTTTTTTGCATTCAAAAAGGAATAAATGTGTTGCAGTACAGGGAAAATACAGGGAATTTTTTTTTCAAGATTAGAGTGGCAACCCTGTTTTTTCATGTAGGAAGAATAAATTTATTTCTGAAAAATATCAAGATATTACTAATATGAAATCTCAATATTTTTGCGAAATGTATTTAGGCATTAATCAAGTTATTATTATTAAGACTGACTAAACCTGAAATGAAACTTCCTTATTTTATGATTTTGATGCAAATCAATAACCCACCTTTATGAGGCAAATTTCATTGAATAATTTTGGAAAAATACATCTCATCTTCATAATGAATATTTAATTGTACATTATTTATTGTTTACTTGACCTTTGCTTTTAAAATTTTAATCTTTTTAAATATATATCTAAATTTTTATTATTTTAGTTTATTACTTTATTTATTTTACTATATTGTAAGCATTCATTATAATCTCAATTGCATTATTAAATGCATTGAAATTACTGCTTTAAAAATGTAAACAAACAATGATCAGAAATCTGCAAAATTCTAAAATCAGCACAACATCTATCTGGTCCCAAGCTGTATGGATTCATGAAAGTGTACTGTATCCATTTTTGTTGCAGCATGTTAAGGAATAAACTTACACATCTGCTTCATACACTATTGCACAGTCCAAAGTAAAACTGTACTTTGTTCAGCCAGATTAAACTTATTTCAGTACTACTTGGTTATCCAGTCGACCAGTTTCGCCAAATTGCACAAACAAATGTACTTTTATATTAAATAAATTAGTAAAATATTAATGAAAAAACAAACGAAACTTCCCATTAAAAATCTTTGATGACGTAAAAATCACATGTAACGTGTTGTGTGACATTTACGATCATCCATTATTGCCTTTAAATCTTATAATATGGCAATAGTGTTTTGGTCGACGGGATAACCAAGTAGTATCCTTATTTCACATAAAAAACAGGTAGATCTAGCATAATTGAAAAATAACTAACTCTACAACAACAATGCTATATACTTGATTAACTGTAAAAAAAAAAAAAAAAAAAAAAAAAAAAAAAAAAAAAAAAAAAATCTTAGCAATGGGAAAACAAATATTCCAATAACTGTAAGCCGCATGGCAGAAATGCAGTAACATTGTTGCAGAAAGAAAACCGTGCCTTGCAGAAATTTTCCTTCTTGAGCCGTTAAATATAGCTGAAAATATTCTTTAGAATTGTCAATTTCATCTCAAACAAAAATAAAAAAATATTAAAGCCAATAAGTTTCGAATAGAAGTTTTTAGAAGACTAATTTTCTAATGCAAGGAAAGAACTCTTTACTTAGTTATGTAACCAAATTTTTGAAAAAATAGTTTTAAATTAACTTTGATTAAAAGAAATTTTTATTTATATCAAGAATAAAAATGACCTTATCTCCAGCTTCTAGCAGGATAAAGAATTAGATATGTATTATACATATTAATTTATATTTTAATTATTTGTAGTAATTTTAATATTCATGTGCATTGCCTTTCTCCACCCCCCCCCCCCTCCTCACACCATTAAATTAATTTTCAAATGTGTGGTTATTTGCTATAAATAGCAGCAATTCAACCTCCACTCAATCAATATATCCTAAGGGGGAAATGAGACATTCTATTTATTGTAGCTATGCTAAATAATTTCTTTAATGCTGATTCATTAAATTTAGATTTTTGACTTTTTTTACATGAAGTTTAAAAATAGATAAGACCATCTATCTATATATATAAAAGAAAGTCAGGATTTCGTATTAATCACAGCACAAAAAAGTCTGCCGAACCTAAAATCTTGAAAATTTGGGTAAAAATACTTCTTATGACATCGAGTGCCGCTAAGAAGGGATTTTTGAAAATTCCACTCCTAAGGGGGTTAAAAAAAGGAACGAACTTTTAAAAAATTCCTTAAAAATCGGCTTTTGTAGTTATTTTTCAACTGATAACATATTTTAGTGTATATTTTCATGCTGAATGGAATGGTACCAAGCAAATTCTTTTAAGTTCAGTAGTTCGCAAGATACTTCGCATTTTCCTAATTTGGCGGTGTCTTCGGCGCAAAAACCTGACATTTTCAATCCTTATCTATATATATAAAAGAAAGTCAGGATTTCGTATTAATCACAGCACAAAAAAATCTGCCGAACCTAAAATCTTGAAAATTTGGGTAAAATACTTCTTATGACATCGAGTGCCGCTAAGAAGGGATTTTCGAAAATTCCACTCCTCAGGGGGTTAAAAAAAGGAACGAACTTTTAAAAAATTCCTTAAAAATCGGCTTTTGTAGATATTTTTCACCTGATAACATATTTTAGTGTATATTTTCATGCTGAATCGAATAGTACCAAGCAAATTCTTTTAAGCTCGGTAGTTCGCGAGATACTTCGCATTTTCCTAATTTGGCGGTGTCTTCGGCGCAAAAGCCTGACATTTTCAATCCTTATCTATATACATAAAAGAAAGTCAGGATTTCGTATTAATCACAGCACAAAAAAATCTGCCGAACCTAAAATCTTGAAAATTGGGGTAAAAATACTTCTTATGACATCGAGTGGCGCTAAGAAAGGATTTTTGAAAATTCCACTCCTAAGGGGGTTAAAAAAAGGAACGAACTTTTAAAAAATTCCTTAAAAATAGGCTTTTGTAGTTATTTTTCAACTGATAACATATTTTAGTGAATATTTTCATGCTGAATCGAATGGTACCAAGCAAATTCTTTTAAGTTCCGTAGTTCGCGAGATACTTCGCATTTTCCTAATTTGGTGGTGTCTTCGGCGCAAAAACCTGAAATTTTCAATCCTTATCTATATATATAAAAGAAAGTCAGGATTTCGTATTAATCACAGCACAAAAAAGTCTGCCGAACCTAGAATCTTGAAAATTTGGGTAAAAATACTTCTTATGACATCGAGTGCCGCTAAGAAGGGATTTTTGAAAATTCCACTCCTAAGGGGGTTAAAAAAAGGAACGAACTTTTAAAAAATTCCTTAAAAATCGGCTTTTGTAGTTATTTTTCAACTGATAACATATTTTAGTGTATATTTTCATGCTGAATGGAATGGTACCAAGCAAATTCTTTTAAGTTCAGTAGTTCGCAAGATACTTCGCATTTTCCTAATTTGGCGGTGTCTTCGGCGCAAAAACCTGACATTTTCAATCCTTATCTATATATATAAAAGAAAGTCAGGATTTCGTATTAATCACAGCACAAAAAAATCTGCCGAACCTAAAATCTTGAAAATTTGGGTAAAATACTTCTTATGACATCGAGTGCCGCTAAGAAGGGATTTTCGAAAATTCCACTCCTCAGGGGGTTAAAAAAAGGAACGAACTTTTAAAAAATTCCTTAAAAATCGGCTTTTGTAGATATTTTTCACCTGATAACATATTTTAGTGTATATTTTCATGCTGAATCGAATGGTACCAAGTAAATTCTTTTAAGCTCAGTAGTTCGCGAGATACTTCGCATTTTCCTAATTTGGCGGTGTCTTCGGCGCAAAAACCTGACATTTTCAATCCTTATCTATATATATAAAAGAAAGTGAGGATTTCGTATTAATCACAGCACAAAAAAATCTGCCGAACCTAAAATCTTGAAAATTTGTTTAAAAATACTTCTTATGACATCGAGTGCCGCTAAGAAGGGATTTTTGAAAATTCCACTCCTAAGGGGGTTAAAAAAAGGAACGAACTTTTAAAAAATTCCTTAAAAATCGGCTTTTGTAGTTATTTTTCAACTGATAACATATTTTAGTGTATATTTTCATGCTGAATGGAATGGTACCAAGCAAATTCTTTTAAGTTCAGTAGTTCGCAAGATACTTCGCATTTTCCTAATTTGGCGGTGTCTTCGGCGCAAAAACCTGACATTTTCAATCCTTATCTATATATATAAAAGAAAGTCAGGATTTCGTATTAATCACAGCACAAAAAAATCTGCCGAACCTAAAATCTTGAAAATTTGGGTAAAATACTTCTTATGACATCGAGTGCCGCTAAGAAGGGATTTTCGAAAATTCCACTCCTCAGGGGGTTAAAAAAAGGAACGAACTTTTAAAAAATTCCTTAAAAATCGGCTTTTGTAGATATTTTTCACCTGATAACATATTTTAGTGTATATTTTCATGCTGAATCGAATGGTACCAAGTAAATTCTTTTAAGCTCAGTAGTTCGCAAGATACTTCGCATTTTCCTAATTTGGCGGTGTCTTCGGCGCAAAAACCTGACATTTTCAATCCTTATCTATATATATAAAAGAAAGTGAGGATTTCGTATTAATCACAGCACAAAAAAATCTGCCGAACCTAAAATCTTGAAAATTTGTTTAAAAATACTTCTTATGACATCGAGTGCCGCTAAGAAGGGATTTTCGAAAATTCCACTCCTAAGGGGGTTAAAAAAAGGAACGAACTTTTAAAAAATTCCTTAAAAAATCGGCTTTTGTTGTTATTTTTCACCTGATAACATATTTTAGTGTATATTTTCATGCTGAATCGAATAGTACCAAGCAAATTCTTTTAAGCTCAGTAGTTCGCGAGATACTTCGCATTTTCCTAATTTGGCGGTGTCTTCGGCGCAAAAGCCTGACATTTTCAATCCTTATCTATATACATAAAAGAAAGTCAAGATTTCGTATTAATCACAGCACAAAAAAATCTGCCGAACCTAAAATCTTGAAAATTGGGGTAAAAATACTTCTTATGACATCGAGTGGCGCTAAGAAAGGATTTTTGAAAATTCCACTCCTAAGGGGGTTAAAAAAAGGAACGAACTTTTAAAAAATTCCTTAAAAATAGGCTTTTGTAGTTATTTTTCAACTGATAACATATTTTAGTGAATATTTTCATGCTGAATCGAATGGTACCAAGCAAATTCTTTTAAGTTCCGTAGTTCGCGAGATACTTCGCATTTTCCTAATTTGGCGGTGTCTTCGGCGCAAAAACCTGAAATTTTCAATCCTTATCTATATATATAAAAGAAAGTCAGGATTTCGTATTAATCACAGCACAAAAAAGTCTGCCGAACCTAGAATCTTGAAAATTTGGGTAAAAATACTTCTTATGACATCGAGTGCCGCTAAGAAGGGATTTTTGAAAATTCCACTCCTAAGGGGGTTAAAAAAAGGAACGAACTTTTAAAAAATTCCTTAAAAATCGGCTTTTGTAGTTATTTTTCAACTGATAACATATTTTAGTGTATATTTTCATGCTAAATGGAATGGTACCAAGCAAATTCTTTTAAGTTCAGTAGTTCGCAAGATACTTCGCATTTTCCTAATTTGGCGGTGTCTTCGGCGCAAAAACCTGACATTTTCAATCCTTATCTATATATATAAAAGAAAGTCAGGATTTCGTATTAATCACAGCACAAAAAAATCTGCCGAACCTAAAATCTTGAAAATTTGGGTAAAATACTTCTTATGACATCGAGTGCCGCTAAGAAGGGATTTTCGAAAATTCCACTCCTCAGGGGGTTAAAAAAAGGAACGAACTTTTAAAAAATTCCTTAAAAATCGGCTTCTGTAGATATTTTTCACCTGATAACATATTTTAGTGTATATTTTCATGCTGAATCGAATGGTACCAAGTAAATTCTTTTAAGCTCAGTAGTTCGCGAGATACTTCGCATTTTCCTAATTTGGCGGTGTCTTCGGCGCAAAAACCTGACATTTTCAATCCTTATCTATATATATAAAAGAAAGTGAGGATTTCGTATTAATCACAGCACAAAAAAATCTGCCGAACCTAAAATCTTGAAAATTTGTTTAAAAATACTTCTTATGACATCGAGTGCCGCTAAGAAGGGATTTTCGAAAATTCCACTCCTAAGGGGGTTAAAAAAAGGAACGAACTTTTAAAAAATTCCTTAAAAAATCGGCTTTTGTTGTTATTTTTCACCTGATAACATATTTTAGTGTATATTTTCATGCTGAATCGAATAGTACCAAGCAAATTCTTTTAAGCTCAGTAGTTCGCGAGATACTTCGCATTTTCCTAATTTGGCGGTGTCTTCGGCGCAAAAGCCTGACATTTTCAATCCTTATCTATATACATAAAAGAAAGTCAGGATTTCGTATTAATCACAGCACAAAAAAATCTGCCGAACCTAAAATCTTGAAAATTGGGGTAAAAATACTTCTTATGACATCGAGTGGCGCTAAGAAAGGATTTTTGAAAATTCCACTCCTAAGGGGGTTAAAAAAAGGAACGAACTTTTAAAAAATTCCTTAAAAATAGGCTTTTGTAGTTATTTTTCAACTGATAACATATTTTAGTGAATATTTTCATGCTGAATCGAATGGTACCAAGCAAATTCTTTTAAGTTCCGTAGTTCGCGAGATACTTCGCATTTTCCTAATTTGGCGGTGTCTTCGGCGCAAAAACCTGACATTTTCAATCCTTATCTATATATATAAAAGAAAGTCAGGATTTCGTATTAATCACAGCACAAAAAAATCTGCCGAACCTAAAATCTTGAAAATTTGGGTAAAATACTTCTTATGACATCGAGTGCCGCTAAGAAGGGATTTTCGAAAATTCCACTCCTCAGGGGGTTAAAAAAAGGAACGAACTTTTAAAAAATTCCTTAAAAATCGGCTTTTGTAGTTATTTTTCACCTGATAACATATTTTAGTGTATATTTTCATGCTGAATCGAATGGTACCAAGTAAATTCTTTTAAGCTCAGTAGTTCGCGAGATACTTCGCATTTTCCTAATTTGGCGGTGTCTTCGGCGCAAAAACCTGACATTTTCAATCCTTATCTATATATATAAAAGAAAGTCAGGATTTTGTATTAATCACAGCACAAAAAAATCTGCCGAACCTAAAATCTTGAAAATTGGGGTAAAAATACTTCTTCTAACATCGAGTGCCGCTAAGAAGGGATTTTCGAAAATTCCACTCCTAAGGGGGTTAAAAAAAGGAACGAACTTTTAAAAAATTCCTTAAAAATCGGCTTTTGTAGTTATTTTTCACCTGATAACATATTTTAGTGTATGTTTTCATGCTGAATCGAATGGTACCAAGTAAATTCTTTTAAGTTCCGTAGCTCGCGAGATACTTCGCATTTTCCTAATTTGGCGGTGTCTTCGGCGCAAAAACCTGAAATTTTCAATCCTTATCTATATATATAAAAGAAAGTCAGGATTTCGTATTAATCACAGCACAAAAAAATCTGCCGAACCTAAAATCTTGAAAATTGGGGTAAAAAAAAGGCTTTTGTAGTTATTTTTCAACTGATAACATATTTTAGTGTATATTTTCATGCTGAATCGAATGGTACCAAGCAAATTCTTTTAAGTTCCGTAGCTCGCGAGATACTTCGCATTTTCCTAATTTGGCGGTGTCTTCGGCGCAAAAACCTGAAATTTTCAATCCTTATCTATATATATAAAAGAAAGTCAGGATTTCGTATTAATCACAGCACAAAAAAATCTGCCGAACCTAAAATCTTGAAAATTGGGGTAAAAAAAACTTCTTATGACATCGAGTGCAGCTAAGAAGGGATTTTCGAAAATTCCACTCCTAAGGGGGTTAAAAAAAGGAACGAACTTTTAAAAAATTCCTTAAAAATCGGCTTTTGTAGTTATTTTTCAACTGATAACATATTTTAGTGAATATTTTCATGCTGAATCGAATGGTACCAAGCAAATTCTTTTAAGTTCCGTAGCTCGCGAGATACTTCGCATTTTCCTAATTTGGCGGTGTCTTCGGCGCAAAAACCTGAAATTTTCAATCCTTATCTATATATATAAAAGAAAGTCAGGATTTCGTATTAATCACAGCACAAAAAAGTCTGCCGAACCTAGAATCTTGAAAATTTGGGTAAAAATACTTCTTATGACATCGAGTGCCGCTAAGAAGGGATTTTTGAAAATTCCACTCCTAAGGGGGTTAAAAAAAGGAACGAACTTTTAAAAAATTCCTTAAAAATCGGCTTTTGTAGTTATTTTTCAACTGATAACATATTTTAGTGTATATTTTCATGCTGAATCGAATGGTACCAAGTAAATTCTTTTAAGCTCAGTAGTTCGCGAGATACTTCGCATTTTCCTAATTTGGCGGTGTCTTCGGCGCAAAAACCTGACATTTTCAATCCTTATCTATATATATAAAAGAAAGTCAGGATTTTGTATTAATCACAGCACAAAAAAATCTGCCGAACCTAAAATCTTGAAAATTGGGGTAAAAATACTTCTTCTAACATCGAGTGCCGCTAAGAAGAGATTTTCGAAAATTCCACTCCTAAGGGGGTTAAAAAAAGGAACGAACTTTTAAAAAATTCCTTAAAAATCGGCTTTTGTAGTTATTTTTCACCTGATAACATATTTTAGTGTATGTTTTCATGCTGAATCGAATGGTACCAAGCAAATTCTTTTAAGTTCCGTAGCTCGCGAGATACTTCGCATTTTCCTAATTTGGCGGTGTCTTCGGCGCAAAAACCTGAAATTTTCAATCCTTATCTATATATATAAAAGAAAGTCAGGATTTCGTATTAATCACAGCACAAAAAAATCTGCCGAACCTAAAATCTTGAAAATTGGGGTAAAAAAAACTTCTTATAACATCGAGTGCAGCTAAGAAGGGATTTTCGAAAATTCCACTCCTAAGGGGGTTAAAAAAAGGAACGAACTTTTAAAAAATTCCTTAAAAATCCGCTTTTGTAGTTACTTTTCAACTGATAACATATTTTAGTGTATTTTTTCATGCTGAATCGAATGGTACCAAGCAAATTCTTTTAAGTTCAGTAGTTCGCGAGATACTTCGCATTTTCCTGGTTTGGCGGTGTCTTCGGCGCAAAAACCTGAAATTTCAATCCTTATCTATATATATAAAAGAAAGTCAGGATTTTGTATTAATCACAGCACAAAAAAAATCTGCCGAATTTACAATTTTGAAACAGAGCTCTATAATCAGGTTAACATGATTATGTAAGCTATATTTAAGTGTCTCAATATATATGAAACGCAAAGTGAAATTTCATTGCGGCCGCTTATAACTTAAGTTCTACAAGATAGATTTTAATGGATTTTACATTGTTAGTTGGATAATTTTTCAGAAATTTAGTTACAAATGAAATATAGCATTCTACGTTGTTTAATTGAATACTTAGGAAATGTTTTTTGATCAGATGAACCCAATTACAAAAGTTTGGCTTTATTTTAAAAGTTCCGCTGAATGAGTTTTTTGTGATTAAAATGCTTAACATGTTGAGCGCTACGTTATTCATTGATGACTAACATTGAACTTTCCGTTTAGATGACTGATTTTTCACCGATGGAAAACAGTCTAAAGTACGGTATAAAACTAAAAATTACTATGATATAAAAATTTTGTTTGATTCAAAGTTTCTTTAAAGAAAAAAAAAACTGACCAGCGTAGCGGGCGAAGGCTGCTAGTCTATATTATAAATGCCAAACGTACCTGTGCGTCATGCATACGTCATTTTTTGATGAAATTTTACTTTTGCAATTTTCATTACTGCAAATTTTTAAACTTCTAGACATCACACATTTTCAATCTTTACACCGTTGTATAGGAAAAAATATGTACTTTTAAATGCAATTTATTTGAAAACTGTATCTCAATTTGTTTTTGAGATATTAATTATTTTTGTTTTTTTTAATTCAATTTTTCTGGAGGTGGCAACTTGAATACTCCATTTCTGTGCGAAGTAAAGATGTAGTAAACAGGGCCGTAACTATAAACTTGGGGGCCCTGGGGCAAATTAAAACTTTGCCCCGGGCGCAGTTTTTTTTAAAAAATGGAATTTACCACTACTTAAACATACGCTGCTATTTAAATGTACACAGTATGATAAGCCTAAAAAGATGAAATATCGATTTTGATTTTTTTTTTCGATTTTATGTATTTATTAATAGATAAAAAAGAAAGATTTTCCAGAATGTTTTAGATGCTTTTTATATTATTCAACCGATTGGAAGCCCATATTTTCTTTCTTATACTAGCCTCGGTGGGATTGGCAAACATGCTGGCATGACATGACGCATTCGGCTCCAAAGCCCGATCAAGCTGAAGTTGGGCCCAGGGCCTGTTAAAAAGTTGGGCCCCTTACCTACCCATTTTCGGTGACACTTTCAGAAAAAAAATATATATTTGATGAGTTGACAAAGTTGTTTGGTGAAAAGTGCCTAGGTTAAGAGCTTCCAAAAAAATTTTTCAGTCATTCAGAATATTTAAATTTTACGTTTCACATTTTACAAAACAATATTATTTGAAAAGTATTTAATTAAGGAAAGAAATCAGGCAAATAATTTGTGGGCCCTTGAAATTGTTGGGGCCGAGGCGCCGGAGGCCTGTGCATTAATCATGCCCTGTTCGACCCGACATTCTGCTGTCTGCTCTAGAGCTGCTTTTGTATTTGAAGCATATGGAGTATACCAATGGACATGCAGAAACATTTACTCTGGCACTTTGATTTTTATTATTATTATTATTAATTTTTAGCTAGGTGCTGGGCATTTTATAGAAAGTTAGACGAGAAACTAAAATCAATAGTTTTTTAAAGCCATCAGTTTGGGGCCCCGGCGGTAGTTACGGCCCTGGTAGTAAAGCGTCCTATGAATGGGAGAGGTGTCTGCAAGATTAAAGGCGGGTCACATCAATCAAGGTCATATGCCACTTATCGGGAGAGGTTAAATTCAAGAGGATTAAGTAGATTGCAGTTTCTTTCGTGTGAATGGCAACAAAAATTTTTTCTTTCTATAAAATGTTGCGTAGAATAAATTTTAGGCTTGAAATATTGTAAATAAATATAGAATAAATAATTGTAGTACGATTAAATATTAACATAAAATTACTAAGATGAAATATTATTTAATTATGCAATACAAATATCGCCGATTTAAGTATGTTAGATTTTAATTATGTTTTTTAATGTAATGAAAGATGACTCATAAAAATTAGTAAGTAGTTAATATGTAAAGGCAGAATTTTGTCATTGTCTCATATTTTACTAAATTTTTGATGAGCTAAGTTATAAAAAATGGTATACACCGTCGTATTTCCTATGAGAATACAACATTTATCAATGTTTAGAATATCTATAGAATTTAATACTAAATAAAATATTCAATTTTTGCTGTTTTTTTTCTTTTTTTCATTTACCGATTACAGACTATAATAAGGATTTAATGTTTTCTTGGTCATATCACACTTATATTATTTAACTCGCAAACATTTGATTCTTTTAATTTAAAACTCATTTCATTACATATTCGGAATAACTTTACTTTTAAATGCATGTATTAAATGTTGTTTTATTAAACATACAAAATACTGTTCGTTTGTTTAAATATTTTGTGATTTTAGACAATAATTTTCCTAAAATCGTACATTTGACTGACTCTCTTTTAGAGATGTAAATTTTCTGGAAAAATATAAGTAGCAGAAAAAAACTGGTTTTTTTTTTTTTTTTTTTTTTGGAAAAGTTGGAAAAATTGATTTTTCATGATTGTTTTTCCCAAATAAATTATATTTTCTTAGAGAATATTAAATAATAAACATTTTTTTCCATTTATTTGTAGTAAAAGAAAATTATTTTCACTTTATCTTACAAAATAAAAAGAAAGAAACAAAGCCTGCTTATATATATATATATTTTTTTTTTTTTTTTTTCGCAGCCTAAGAATTATTATTGAATGCTATTGTTTGTTCTATCATATCTCTGTTGAAATGATTTTGATTTAGTTTTATAATCTAAATTCAAACAAAACTAAGTTTTAGTTTGGCTTACTCAGGTCTGCAACTAAAAAACAGCATAGGATTTAATGACTGTTAGATTTTTACTCGGCGAAACCAGGAAAATATTTTTTTTTTAAGTTAAATTAAACGTAATGTTTTTTCTTTTTATCCTGAAATCTAGTATTCCATTCTTGAGTAAGAAACCATATTCAATAATATTTCCATATGGTAATGTCATGTTTCTAAGAGTGGAACTCAAAAGTTATGAAAACAGAACACTACAAATAGAAAATGCTTGCTATTTGAAGAATTTTAACAAAAGCAGTTGCACACAGAGATAAATTTCTACTGTGCTTTAGAAAACTACTAAAATTCAAAGTTTAACCAAGAAGGAAAGTATAATTTGGAAGCATTTACTTGTAATAAAATATGTATTTTATTTTCATTGCAGTTGTACTTTTCTTATGCTAACTGCCCATGTTTTGCAACATTACTGTATATTATGGAGGTAAAGTGGAGGTCAATTTTAGATTCAACACCTTGAAAATACATTCAATTAATCAGCTATAACGAAATCTTGAAAAATGCAGCATAGTAGTGCCATCTATAGGGCAATTTACACCAAAAACTAAACAACATTAATGTATATCAGGAACTGGCTAAATCTGTAGTTTGATGAAAAATCGTCTTTTAGTTCTTGAGATAGAACTAATGTGGAAATCATGAATAATGCAGCATAGCAACGCCATCGGTTGGGAGATATACACTAATAACTAAACATCTCGAGTTTATATCAAGGTGTAACGGAATCTAAAGTTTTGTGAAATTAGGTGCATCAGTTCTTAAAATAGAGTGCCCATAAAATTTTTGTCACATTCAGACTCACAGAGTGACAGATATTTTCCAAAAACCACCAAATCGTGCTCAGGACCTTCTAAAACATTTAAATAAACCAAAAATTTTTTACAAATTCAATACTTACTTCTTGTAAAGATAGAAGAAAGTAATAAATGCATGCTTCAAATTTTATGTTAAATCTTTTATTTTATCATTCCCATTAATCGGCATATTATTGAAAAATTTTTGCACATGAATTAATTTTTAAAAAGAGAAGTTGCATTCAATTATATATCTAGATTTTTTTTCATGTAATCCTGTTTTTGTAAAATTGCGAACTTCTTGTATATACTTATACAAAATATAATCAGAATTTATGATTTAGAAATTATCACTATATTTAGGTTTTAAGACATTTTTAATAAGGTTATTCATACATATATACAATTTGATAAGAATCAGCTACTATAATGGCATGAGATTTTTTATTTTTTTTTCTTCAATCACTGCATTTGTAAAAGATTCAATTTGGAGATGAAAAATAGACATTTCAGAAAAAAGTTTCGAGAAATTTTGCGAAGGGTCTTGTATTTCAAACTAGAAAAAAATGTGAAGGATCCTTTCAAGTCTTCTCAAACAGATTTCTGCTAAGAAATTAGATTACCCACATTAAAGTTTTCATGTGGGACACTCAACATAAAAATAATAAAATTAAAAGTATGAGAATGTAGCTATTACAAAATTTTCAATATATTATTTTAGAAATAAAATTTCAATTTTTCCAGTTTGGAAAAATTAAAAAATAAGCCTTTGGAAAACCCCCGTTTTTTTTCCCAATTTTTCCAGGGTTTTTTCCGAGCATTCCCACTGTACTCTTTTTTTAAAAAAACAAAGCTATTTAGAGAATTCATATTAAAAATTCAATCATAAATTTCAAACTATTCTCTCATGAAAGATAGATGAATCCTCTTTACAAAATTTTTTGTAAAAAAATATTTTTGTTACAGATTTTTTTTAATTAAAAATATGCGTATTTAAAAAAAGAAGTTGCATTGTCATTTTAATTTCAGGGTAAAAGACAATATTTTTCGTAGCATTAGTGCTTTTTCTCCCGAAATTAAAATGATATTTTGACACAGATAATAGATATCTATGCATATATATGATTTCTTACTAAAAACCCACATATTCATTATCACCTTGGCCACCAGTTGGTGCAGCTATGTTAATTAACGACAGATTCTAGCATTGTCTTTGAACACTTGATACGTGTGCAGTTTTGGTACAAAGTAAAGGGAAAATAGCCATAAAGTAAAAAGAAGGAATTATGGTGGCTCGTAGTGATGAAAAAAATTTAACCTGAAATCTGCTACATTAAGCCTAAACACAGCCAATTGCTTTCGCAAAAAAGAAGGAAACTTTTAGTACTACAGTTTTTGGTTAATAATAAAATGAAATGCTACTTTAAAATGCTTAAATATAAGCACATCATTTTCATTTAGAGAAAAAATGCACAGCTGATGTCAAAGGATTTGTGCCTGTTCCATTTTTATTTTTTGGTCCAAATGACTGAATTTAGATTTGAGTGATAATACACATCATATTCTTAACCTAGATAAAATTATCTAAGTTTTTAAAAATAAAGAATAAAGAAGCTATTTTTTCCTCCCAGTACAAGCTGTGAAATTTTTATTCTTGCAACAAACTAAATTCAGAATTCGCTTTGTTATCTACTTGCTTCCAAATATTTTATATACATTATGAGTAGATGCAGAAATTTCAGTGTTTCTTTGTTGTTATAGTGGTCTTGGCATAACCTAGTCTTGAGAAAAAACAAATATGTGTCAAATATCAAAGCATGAAAATGAAGTAGCAACCAATAAGAAATTTTCTATATGGTTTAGATTATATGACTTATAAACTAATGACTAATAAACTAATCAAACTGCTTCTCAATGTATGTGTAAAAATGGCCTGAATATAAAACAAAATGTTTGTGCATTGATAGTTATTTCAAAAATATATAAACACTTGATGCCTTTTTAAATTGTAAAAGAAAGTTGATGGAAAATGCTTTTAAAAATTTAGCTTTTCGCATCAAATTTTACCATAAGGATTTAACATTTGATGTTTCAGGTATTGTAAAAACAGTAATATGCAAGAAATATTCACAAATTTAAAAATAAATAACATAGAACAGAACAGAATACAAAGGACAATTTTGTGTGATTGAATGAAGCATGCTCAAAAAGATTTTAAAAAATCAGATTTCTTCCTTCTCCTTGTTATACAATTATATTTTGAGTTGCCTTATTTTCCCCTAAAAAATTTTTTTACACAAAACATGCTCAATTAGTATTTCTTACCAAGATCAAAGAATACATTAGTTAAGCCTTTCTAGTTCCTTTAAACAATGTAAATTACTTTTAAGACATGTAAATCACTAAGTTCTTTTAATATTAACCATGGTTTTCAATAATTTTGCCAACAGTGTATGATGATCACACTTTTCAAGTACAAATAAAATATGCTACTATTCTAAGGGAAAGAAACCTTAATGTCTATGAGGAATCCATAAAAAATTGCATTTGTTTTATTGGGGGCAATAAAAGTAATGATTATTTCAAATTTCAATATATCTTCCTTGGTATAACAAAAAGTTTATAAACACAAATATTTGGATAAAATTAATAAATAAATTTATTTTGCGAAATTTATACAACAAAATATTACAACCTGTGTTACAATAAGATAAACACACTACATGATATGATAACTACAGCAAATCATATATATGTATTAAAACTGATTTGTAAGAAAAAAAAAATGAAATGGAAGCACAAAATCCTCTGCACACAAGACCAAGAAACAATTGAAACAGACACATACAAACAATTTGCATAGATACATATGTGGCAAAACACTTGGGCAGCAGCAGACATAGAAAATATATCCGGCAAAATATATACATGTATACATAGTAAACTAATACAAGGCTAGATGCTTGAGCAGGGACTTAAATGATTAAGACACTAGTGTGGTGATCTTTGGTTAGATAAGGAACTAAATGAGGTTTTAAAATCCACAGCAATAAAACCAAATAAAATTATGAAGTTTTTATGAGATGCATTTTGCAAATTATAGGGCCAATCAAAATTATTACCCTTCTCAAAAATGGGAATAACTTTGTTATAAACAATGACCAGAACAATTTTTTAACACAATACAGAATATGTTTTCATACTTCTTAGCTGTTATATGTGGTTCCTGTTAGTCATACATAAAATGTCTATGAAACAGTCCATTTCATACTACATACTGGAAAGCAAATTCATACAGATAGTGATGTCAGTGTACTCTCCATCTCCGTGTACAGTTTGTTCAGTCCTGAAGACAAAGAAGAGATATACATCTATTAAATGCAGGCAGAAGAAGGAGTTATACATATTATTTTTCCAATGCTAAGCATGACATTGATTACTGCTTCAATGTTATGGTATTTAAAGGAACTCTATAAAAAATATATATGAATCAGAGTTACATTATAGCCACTAAAGATTATGGCTTTTGAATACCACTACTTCCAAACTGTGTTCTTTAATCGCAGATTTATGCGATAAAATAAGCTGATGAATAACGTTTACAAATAGTCATGGTTGGAAATAGCATGCTACAAATGTCAAAACCACTGTATTAGTAACTTTTTAAAAAATTAGTTTATAGTATATTGCACCACATTTTGATTAATGTAAATGTAGCAAGTAGCATTAAAAGAAAAAAAAAGGTAGTTTTGGTAGAATAAAATTTTTTTCTGACAACTGAAAATTGGAAATAGTGAATTCAAAATCTATAATCCTTGACAGCTATGGATTTACAAATAAAACTTTGAAATTCCTTCTGCATTGTAGTTAAGCATTTTTTCAGATCGTTATTAGTAATGAAATTATTATCAATTGTAACCAGAGCAATCAGTTTGATCCACTATATATTCTTACATAATAGATGAGACACAGATCTATTACTGTAATCTATTTATATAGTAAAGTCCATGGAAACAAATAACCTTTTAACAATTTTTGGAAATTAATAAAACTGTACAAATTTTGTGTAACATCAGAGTATGTACATACAATAATAAAATCCAAAAACTTTATTTAATATGATACAGAGAGATACAGACTTCCATGACATTCACAAAATATTACAAACATTATCATATTGTTTGTGTAATCTCATTTTGTAACAGTCAAACTATTTTTAACCAAAAAATTATTTCCCTATTGAATAAAGAGTTATTGCAATGTCATAGACAAAGAAATATTATGTTTTAACTAAAAAATTATCAGAATAAGCAGTTCATCAAAATATCCTTTCATAACACACACAGTATTTAATGTAACATTTCTAATTCTTAAAATCTTCCAAGAATTTTACATAAATATTTACGTGATTTTTAAAAATTAAATTTCAGATTGTAGGATGTTGAATATTATGCAAAATAAGATAAAAAGACAATGACTTGCAGAACTGAGTCTCTTGATCTGCAATTTACTCAGCATTGATCTATATATCTGATATATCTATACATTTGAAACCGATTTAGAAAGGGGGGAAACCATGATATTAAATGGTTTGCATTTAGTTGGGTTTTAAAATATTTGTAAACAGAAATAGACTTATATTACACATTTTGTGGTCATATTTCATGTAAATTTAATATGCAATACAGTTACCTGTGTTTGCTCTGAAAAATAGAATATTTTATTTTACTTCATTCTTCTTTAGAAAAGATGCAATAAAACAAGAAAATTTAATTTTAGGCAAAAAGTTGATAAAATATCATTTACAAAACAATTTTGAGTTGAAATATCATTAAACAAAAAAATTATACATAAAAAATTTATACTGATATAAAAGATATTTAGTACGAATTGATTAAAAACATAAGTTATATGTTAATTTGTAATAAGATTTATGTTTACCAATTTTTTTTTACAAAATGTAGTTGCTCGAATTTCCAAATCAGCAGCTCATTTAATTTAAGTAATAATCAAGTATATTATTCAGTTACAATTTTAATAATATTCAAGTGTATTATTAACTGTAAATTTATGACATTCATACAAATTTACACTTCAGCATCTTACAAATGAAATTTGTAATTTTCAAATTGAATTTACTGTGTTGGACAAGAATTTAATGTAATACATAAAAGTTGTAACAAATTATGTACTGAAAATACAATTATTTTTCGCTATTTGTTACAATTGGCCCAATATGTCCTCCTTTTCAAAAAAAGAATAAAATAGGATTTTTTTTAAATTCTTATTCATTTTTATTTTATGATGTTTTTTATTCTTTTTTAGAAAAATTTTTACATAATAACTTTATGTTTAATTTTAATAAAAATATTTTTTTATAAAAACTAATTGAATAAAAAGAAAACTAATTTATGAAAGTTGAATAAGTGCAAAACTGTAAAGCTGCATAATACAAAAAATAGTAATAAATAAAAAATTAAAAAATATATTTTCACAGTGTTATTAACTATTAATACAAAACAAATTACATTTGAACTTTGAAAGAAAGAAAAATCTTTAAATAGGTTGATTAATAAAGTGCTCTTCAGAAATGGAATATTAAACTTAAAAATAATAATAATAATAATAATAATAATAATTAAACCCTTCCCTGAAACTTATTTTCCTCCTATTTCTCTCCTTTATCTCAAACTTGAAAAAGATAAATCAAGATAATGTGCTTTAAAATCTGAAGAAAAAGAGAAAGAGAGTTAAAAAAAGAAGAAAAAATGCAGGGTGCCCCCTTCCCCAGACCCATTTTTTGAAATTTCTTATATTTTTGTGAAAAATAACATTTTGTAGTGAAATATTAAATCAATAATTAATGAACAGTATGTATGCTTTCATAAAATGGAATTTTGAGAAAAGGCCTATTTCATTAGATGGAAATTTGTGAATGGAGCTTGTTTTATTAGAAGGAGTTTTGTAAAAAGGCTGTTTTATCAAATAGAACTTTTTTTTTTTTTTTTTTTTTTTGGATCAAAAAATGGAAAATCATACATACAAAATTAAAGTTATTGAAAATCATATTTCTTATAACAAAAAGATCTTCCAGAGGTTGGCATCATTGAATAATATCCAATGGAAATTGGGACATAGTATAATAATAGTAGTAACATATATATTATATAATCAAAGATTATAAAACTATAAATCAGTTTTTTTCCCCATTAAAACCGTAAAATTAAGGAAATTTCTTTTTTCTTTCTTTCTTTCTTTTTTTTTTTTTTTTTTTCAAAAATCATTCCTAATCAACATTTTGATATAAATTTTAACATGAAAAGTACAAATAAATTTCTAAATACTTAATCTAATTAAAAACAAAATAACTTTCTATATGAAAATTGTATTTCACTTTATGATTCTTATCAGCATTCTCTGCTCCAATAAACACAATTAACTTACTTACAGGCATGCAACTGTAACAATGCTTTTAAAAGAGTAAAAAAACAGTGACGTGTATGGTAAATGATTCAAAGAACATTTTTACTAAAATTATATACATACATACACTTATATATCTATATATATCAGGGTTGGCACGGTTTAAACCAATTGGTTTTAACCATGGTTTAAACCACGGTTTAAACCAACTGGTTTTTTTCTCAAAAAAACCAATTGGTTTTTTTCAAAAAAATCTAATGATATGTTCTCGTTTTTCTTTGCAATTTAAGACTTACAAATTATTGGATATAAATATTTTCTACGTTTAACACTTTATTTCAGCAAAAAGTATTAAATATAGTGATTCTAGGTTATTTTTTATGTATAGGATGAAATTCAGTATGCATTGGTGAACATATTCCATTGCTCTAAAGAAAAATTTTAGAATATGCGAACTGATCAAAGATAAAATGGATTAAAAATATTCCATATTTAGTATAAAATATTTTCATTAAAAAATGCAGATTATTTAAAGCAATCTATCATAACATGCACAATGCTTTTGAATATGGAGCTACATAACTGAATAATCTTTAAGATTTTGGTGAAAGTATAAAAGAATTTTTTTATTTTATTTTTCTATTGGGGAGATTATCTTTAAGAATTAAAATCAAAATACAGTAAAACCTTCATAACGGACACTCCCGAATAGCGGACACCTCTATTTAACGGACAGTTTTCAAATCCCCACTCCCAAAACTTTAATTTTTGTATGTTTAACCTCCGAATAACGGACATTCCGAATAGCGGACAGTAATTTTGGCAAAAAAGAATAAAAAAATATTTTTTAACGAGGAAAAAAAAAAATAAAAATCCTCTAAATTTATCAGGGCAATGTATCACAAATTTTGTGATCACTGATAAATGTGGGGATGAGCTGGAAAAAATCCCCTTCCCCCCTACATTTATCTCTTACATACCCCCCCCCCCCCCCCAACCCTCTTATGATTGAAGATTGTATGCTTTTAAGTAGCAGAAAAATACAATAAACAATTATACTTTTTTTTTTTTTTTTTTTAGAAAATTATGATTTAAAAGTATTAAAACTACTGACAGAGTTAAAACTTCACATTGAAAAACAAATTACATGTAATCGCAAGTAAAAGCATACTTTTGTAACAATTTTTTTTTTTTTTTTTTTTTTTTGTAAGAATGTAATAAGCAAAACATAAAGGTATTCACAATTTTATTTCAGTTTTATTACTTTAAAAATTATTTTAATTTCTGGTTTAATCATATAATAGAGGTTTTAGGACATTTTTAAATCGACTAATGAAACATTAAGCATTTATTAGCAATTTTTCTATCGCTGAGGTTTTCCCAATAGCGGACACCTCCGAATAGCGGACAATTTCTGCACTCCCAAGGTGTCCGTTATTTAGAGGTTTTACTGTATAAAGTTGAATGAGTATTCAAAAATTGGGGGCTAGTTATAGTATTTTAATAATAACAAATTATTTTTTCCCCTCAGTTATCTGCTAAATCCAATGACCCATAAATGTTGATTTGAAATTCTCTCAAAACACAAAACCCCCCAAGAACAATCTCAAATTTATTTTTGTATTTTTTTTAATTGTAGAAAAGAATTATATTCATCAAACTACATCAAATGTTTATTATAAGTAATAAAAATATTATATATAAACACTTTCAAAGCATCAATGTTTCACTGTGTAGAGTAGCTTATTGTCTGAACATGTAACTTTACTAATATCTATTTAAATTAAAATATGATTTTTTAAAAATTTTCTACATAATTAACTATAATTATTTAATTTAAATTATTTTCAAATGATTTTATACTACTTATAATTCAACAATGTCTAGTTTTATCAATAAATATGCATGTATGTGTAATAAAAAAGGATGTTTTAAAAAAACCCGGTTTAAACCAAAAAAACCTGGTTTAAACCAAAAAAACCGGTTTTTTTGGTTTTTTTCAAAAAAACCTGGTTTTTTTCCAACCCTGATATATATATTAGATGAAATCCCCCCATTAAAAAGCCAGCTAAGATGAATCATCAGTGTTTTTTTAATTACTACTTGACCTGACCATATTGCCCGAGCTAGATGTTATAACTAAAAATGACTAAAATTAGTGTTAAATTCAGACCTTTTTCTTTTGAAGGACACTGTGGAGTTTCGTGGATAGAAACTGCACTTCTAGATCACTAATAAGCATAAAATCCAAACTCATCTCTTTCCGTATAAGATAAAACTTTTAAAAATTTAAAAACAATAAAAGTTAAAAATCAACAAGTTTCAGCTATACTGCAACCATCTTCAGGGTTACTCTAAATTTAAAATATTTATGGATTTTTAAAGTTGTAACTAAACATATTACATCAATCTTGCTGATATTGTTGTACTATATAGAATATTATAAGTCAGGGCTGCCCAACGCGGCACCTGCAGATGCCATGTCACCCTTTAAAGATTTTTTTGGCACCCTTTTGAATATTTTCTGCTATTAAACATTTTAGAAGTAAAATTCCATTATAAAGAATGATTTCTTTAAAATCATCAATATTTTATCAGAGATATTTTTAAAACCTGTGTCTGTCATGCTGTTGGCTTGCAGTTGCACATGAAAAGCCAGAAACATATTTTGAAAATTTAATCATCTGTATTTTTGCAATTTTTAGTTACTGCTTATATAGTGTAATTATGATAGCTAAATTTCCTAATAGTTAGAAATAGCTCTTTTTGACACTTAAGAAGAGAAAAATAAAAATTTTCATCTGCCCCCCCCCCCCCCTATAAAAGCTCAGCCTTTTATTATTATTATTATTTTTGTCACACTGGCCCACTGGCTGTTTTATATGAAGGATAAAAGGGCTTAATTTTCCTTTCTTGACTTTTGAAATTTTAGAAGGGGTTTTTTCTACAATTTTGTCTAGAAAAAATAATAAACAGTTCAGAATGATTTCCATCTATGAAAGCACGTCCAGACTATTCCTCAGAAACTACCTACATGATCTGTTTACTATCATGCCTATCTGTTTTTGTACTTTTTAAAAACTAACCCACATCTTCAAAATAAATCAAACCATATTTTGACATCCTAAAAGAAACCTAGTAATATCCCTGTTTTTCATATTTATTATTTGTTATTATTGTTATTTATAGATGCGATTAAAGTTTCTGGTGCCTTATCCTACAAAACTTTTTGATATAGAATTCTCATAAAAAAATGTATAATTTGTAATTTAATATGTGTAATTCCAGAACTGTAGGGGTCTTTTGTTTACCGTTGCACGATTCATTTGTATAAGACGTGTGTGTATACTAATACTATGCGATAATATTGCCACATGTTTTCAGTCACGTAAAATGACACTCTTCTTTGAGTGCCAAGAGCCAAGATGCACCCTTAGTTACTGAAAGGTTGGACAGGCCTGTTATAAGTGAACCATCTATTCCTGACAGAAGAAATTGGAAAAACCAAAATAAAATACTATTAACTATAAGAAATTTCTTTAATCATGAGTTTAAAATTATTATGTTGTGTTTCATCTATGTCTTTGACACATATACTAAGGAAGTTACATACAGCTCAAGATTAAAACTGCATTTTAAAACATAACAATTTTATAGTTTATAAGCATTTAAAAATATTGAAATGTAAATGAGAAATTCATATAGAATGCTTCCATTGGTTTCCAACATTAACATATGTATTATTTGATTTTTCAAGAGTTAAAACAACTCAATAAATAACATTTGCAAACTAATGTTTGTGAATGTTACATACTGAGTAACATTACCTCTTAACAAATCAGATACATTCCAATGTTATGTCTTAGTTAAATTCTAGTACTAAACTCTAAACCAAAAAATGACTTTAAATAAATATTTTTCATGAAGTTAAATGCAGTATTATCCATTTTGTAGTTATTTTATAGCTTCAAGCAGCTCTTTTTGCATTCAATGAAAGATCAGCTTATGCATTTTGATTTAAAATGCAATATTTTTAAAATATTTTTATGGTTGGGGTTTATTACAAAGGGTTTTTATTATTATTATTATTTTACTTTTATTATTCAAAGTTTCTTAATTCTTTTTCACTTTAGATAAAATGTAATTTACTATATGTAAGCCTGTAAACTACAAATACATTAATATATATATATATATTTCTAAACTTGTCTATTTTTTTTCACCATAATTTTTGTTTTAAAAATGTCTATAAGACAAAATTTTCACTTGAAATGGAAATCTTGTTACCATGATATAATGTTCAGTTGGTTAATGTAAAAAATAAATGCAAGCATTGTAAAAATGACTATTTCATCACATGAGTAAGGTTTAAATTTTTCTAGTACAAAATTTGGATAGTTTGAAATCATTCAAAATATGTATAATTTAATACCATGACACAATAATCATGCACAATCAGAAGGTTAAAGCATGTAAAGTTACACAATTTCCTTGCAATTCACAAGCAAATGATGTTTACATTAAATGTTTGAATGACTTTATAAAATATGAAAATTTAATACTCAAACTTTATTAATGTGCATCTACATGGTCTTTTTCAAAATACTAAAAATAGTTTTATAAGATATAAGCATTTGTCTTTCACTACATCAGAAAATAAATTTAAATCCAGTACGAAATGTAATTATTGCATTAGTCTGAGTTATTTTGATTCCTTGCAATATACATCTTATGCAAAAATATATACTATCAACAAAGATGCAAGGACAAGAACGAAAGAAATTGCACTCTTTCATGCTTGCTGCACATGAATACAACAGATCACAAACAACTCATTTTTATGTACTTGTCCACATTGTGCTTAAGTACAGTACATATTTAAGAAACAGGGAGTTTATTTATAATAATGCCTCTTTGGCACATACAGTGATTTATTTTTATGTCTTTGCAACATAATACATACCACAATACACATAGTCATAATACATTAAAATAAAATCAATGTTTTGTCATATAGAATACAAATGTATTTAAGACAATTTCTAAGTGTCTCAGCAATTTTATGTTTCAAAGCTAAAGAGACCAGAATAAATAAGATTTTCATCAGAAATCTCAAGACAAGCTTTCCGCTTCACTTTCAGTAGAGGAACGAGGCTGAACACTAATTGACTTTTTTGTTTCATAAGATACTCCAGAATCTGTGCAGTTGCTACTACTTAAAGCTGTATCTTCAAAACTTGTAATGTATTTTGGGGGATTCATTTCTTCAAGACCTAAAATACAATACAATGATAATAAGAAAAAAGAAAGAAAAATACAATTCTTAACATATTTCTATGCAACATATCTTTTAACAAATTTAACTTTATATTATTTTTATGTTCAACATGAAATATAAATTTGTCTTTTCAATGACAGACTTTAGTTTACGGTTCAAATGCAGTTTTTTTATGATTAATCTTCAAGTCATTAGCTAAACAGAATATGTCAGCAAATTTGATTTGGTGCAAGAATAAACCTTTAATGGTATTTATATTAGTTTTTTTAATTATTGAGAATGATTTATATATCAGAGGTTGCAAAAGCTTTTTTTTTTAATAGCAAACGACCACTGTATCTATGTTTTACAAAATAGAAATACAGTAGAGTCTGATTATCATATTTAATATGGACAAAGCTCACCTCGGATAAGCAAAAAACTCAGATAAATCAGATTTTATCATTGCTAACTAAGGCAATTAAATATAAATTTACACAAAATTTATTAATTTTTAATGGTATTAATTTTATGGTCTACTTTGGTATTACTTAAGTATAGTTTTTGATGTACACTTCAAATGCTTTTATAAAAAAAAGAAATGAAATTGTTCATCTGCAGAAGTCCCTAGCAGTGTTTTATTTATTGGATGATAAATGTATCTTTGGAGTGATCATATTAGTGTCATCAAAATGGCTGCTCAAAATGTAATCATCAAAACAATCAAACTCAGACTATCAGAGTAAGTCGTTTTCATTTAATGAACATCTTTTTCATCATATGGGTATCTTGCTCATGGTTTCAATCATGTCTGAAATCATGTATCTGTAATTTCTTGCAGCTCATCTGCGTTCATCCTATTAACAATATCTTTTTGAGAAAAATTTTTGGAAACACAGTCTTTGTGCCATATTCAATAAAAATTTACCAGCTTAATTTTCTTCATGAAATTTCAATTTTTTGTTACCACACATTGTTTTCTAAATCAATAACATAAATAAACCATTTTTTTTTACAACTAAACACTGACTACAATATACTAGTGGTCTTATAAAAAAAAACTCCACTTAAAATACACCCTGAAACAATTTGGTTGCCTCAAATGTGACCCAAGAAAGTGGAAAGGTTGGTGATTTAGAGAATAATATATTTGAGCACTGTTTTGGAACAATAAGTTTTTTGAATGAAAATTAATGTTACATTCTAAGTTGATCACAAACAAGCAGAGTCTTATGTACAGGTAATTTAAGAACTGTACCATTTCAGAAATGTAAACGCAGAATGTAAAAATTAAAAATATCAGAAATTAAATAGAGAATAACTTGTATAAGAAAACTAATTTTAATACTTACTGACTGATATAACTTCAGAAAATTTATAATCTTCTATATTTACAGGCTGAGTAACCCATGGATGTTGTTCAACTTCAGATAATGTACATCTTTTTAAAGGATCTTGTTCTAACAGATGATGAATTAAGTCTGACAAATCTATATATAAAAAAAAAATAATAATAATAATTTGAAAAGAAAAACTAGAATAGTCAAACAAGAACTTATTCATATATTGATACAATATCAATGTAATAGTAAATGACTTTTCTTATGCAAGGATTTTTTAAGAACTTACCTTCAGAGATTGCACGAGAAATCCTTATTTCACCCTTTAGCGTCTCATCAACATCAATGAAAGGATTTTCACCAAATATTAAAGTATAAAGGGTAACACCAAGAGCCCACATTTCTAATTCTGGACCACGGTACCTGATTTAAAGGAAAATACATAAATAATTTGAAATTTAAAGAATGAATATATTTAATATTTTAAACAAAAATCAATATAATTTAAGATGCAATATAAGCTAATTTTAAATTTAATTTGAACACAATCCAGGCTTGCCTAGGCTTTTTCAACAGCTTCAGGAGCTTTGACACAAAATCACCAAAGTTTTTAAGATCTTCTAATATAAAAGGTTAAAAATTATAGACCATTTTAACGTAAAAAGAATTATTTGTAAGGATTCCCATAACCTATCTACAAATACAAAGACATTTCAGTTTTCATTATTAGAACATGAAGCAATAATCAAAACATTTATATATTTACTGCAGACAATCAATTCATTAATATTAAAATAGGGACCTCCTGATTTAAAATATGATTAACATCACACAATGTATAAGGTGACAAGCACAACCAAGTATGAAGATTTTCTAAAATTATTTTCTTAATTATAAATTGATGAAATCTGATGAATTAATTTTATATAATTCTGAGTGAAAAATGTCTGAGCTAAGATTTGAAACCTGGACTTTAGCTTTATGCACTATCAATACCAAACCAAACTGAGTCATCTTGGATAATCCCTATCTATATAATTGGCACAAATAATCTATTGCAATAATATTTTATACATATTGTTTAACAGTTTGTGATACAAGCAGTTTATACATCCTCACCCATTCTCCCACACACAGAGAGATTAAAAAATAAATAAATAAATAAATACCAATTAAAAACTTACTTGTTTCCTTGAATAACTTCAGGACTGCAATATTCCATAGTGCCACAGAAAGTAGAAAATAATTCTTCACCCATGAAAGTTGCAGAGCCAAAATCAATCAGTTTCACATGAAAATGTTCATCTAATATGATATTCTCATCTTTTATATCACGGTGTAAAATAAATAAGCTATGCAAGTAGCTGAGAGCAGATACAATCTAAAAATGTAAAAAACAGTATGAAGTATGAAGATGTAAATAGGGTAAGGCTGAAATAAAAGAAATACTTAATTCCATTTGATAAATGTTAAGAATAATATAGTTTAGATATTTTAGTCTCAATTGATTAAATAATTGGTAAAGATGGAAAGAATATTTGGCCATTATTCAGTATTTGGCCTTTTTGTTTAATATTCAATTGGCCAAATACTTCAGATGAATATTTCAAGATGTCTTGTTGAATATTGCTAAAATCTTGCTAAATATTAAATGATATCTTCTCAAATAAATTTAGGATTTTAATAGTTTTTTGTAGTTTTTTCTCTCTAATACAAATTGGCTACTTTCTGGCACATTCATGAAATTATTTTTATGCTTACTTGCACAAAATGTACAGTTATTCAGATACTAAAAAATATATACAGCCTTTTTATATTTCTTATAAAAACTAGGTATATTTTAGAAAATGATGCCCAAATTGTAGATTTAATTGTCAGGGTATTTGTTACTAATTATCAGGGAATGCCTTCACTAAATAATGATAGATTAGAACTCAAGATATAAAATCTGTTATAGATAAAAGAAAAACACTGCTTCATTTTAAAACATTTGAATATTCATTAATGTCTGCAAATTCCGTGCACATTTAAAAAGGCCCTTAGGAAATATATAATAACTTACTATCTATTTTCTATAAATTAAGAAGTGCAAAAATTCATTAGGTGCATTAGCTAAGATTCATTTTCAAGGTGAAATTTGAAATATCACTGTTCCAAGTATAATAGTCAGACATGGTACAGGCACAGCAAAGAAAAAGCTGGACTTTTACAGCCTAATGACATTTGATGAAATTTGTATTTTTTTTCGCAGTGTTTTGATGAAATTCACGTTTTATACGTGATCTTTTGACAGAATTCACGTTTTTTTTTGCAATCTTCCAACAAAATTCAAGGTTTTTCACACAATTTTTCACCAAAATTTGCATATTTTCCATGATTTTTCGCCAAAATTTGTGTGTTTTCTATAATTATTTGACATAATTCTCATTTTTTCATCATGGTTTGTCAACATTCGGATTTTTTTTTCACATTTCTTCAACTGAATTCGCGTCTTTTTCACAATTTTTTGACAAAATTCATATTTATTCAATGAAATTTGTGTATTTTACATGATTTTTCACTAAAAAATGCATATTTTACATGATTTTTCGATTAAAGTATATTTTACACGATCCTTTGTGAAGAAATTTGCATTTTTACACAATCCTTTAATGAAAATTGCATCTTTTTTGTAATCCTTCTCTTCTAAAAAATTATGGCCTTTGATGGAAATGTCATTTTTTTTTCTTTTTTTGCAATCCTTTGATGGAAATTGCATTTTTTTTCTATGACACTTCGACTATTTTTGTTTTTTTCTGTGATCCTTTGAAGAAATTTGCTCAATTAGGCACAGTTCGTACTTGCATTTTTGTCATATTTAATCCGCTACTGCTACCTACAACCCCCCTCAGTAAAAATGTCATCAAATTATAATGCATATTTGTATTAATCCCAGGATTGATAAAATCTAGTGCCAGAAGAATGGAACTCCGTGTTTCCGCGGAAAAGTAACATGTCTGAATAATACATCTGAAAACAGAACTGAAACAGTCACTAGATGGCTCAACCACTTTGAAGATGGTTTTATAAATATTTAAGAATAAATTCTAAATACTGAGTAAAATAATTTGTTAATTCTATAATTTACATTTCATGCAAATAATTCTATATTTATTTGCATGATTATTAGTTTTAAGATGTAACATTATTAAGTATATACATGTTATAATTTAAATTGTCTTTCATTCATGGGTGCAGAATATGTCCGATCCGGCAATTTAGGATTGGAGGAAATTTTAACCACCTGGGGAAATACTGCAGAAACATATATAATTGATTTAGATTTTAAGAACAAATTCCATAATTTCCTGAGGTAGAAAACTTTCACTACAAATAAAAAGATCTGTATGGCAACTTCCAGAAAATCGATGTCAGAATAATATGTATTGTATATTTGGGGTGATTCTGTTTCGAACTTCACTTCTGCCATATATACTCAAAGTCTAAGTTGAAAAATAAATGTTCTATATCTACGATAGCACAGCAATTACCGATAACATAAAGTACAATTTTGGGAAAATTTTCATGTGGATTGGGGGAAATTTTGGGAGTAGAAACATTTTCAGCACCCCTGCTTTCATTTATGCTTTTAATGCTTGTTGAATAAGTGGAATATTGTTGAATATTATAAGTGTAGATTCAAATGTCAAAGATTTTGTTAAAATATGTATTCTGCTTTAACTATACCTTTTGCTTTAATGTATTTTGTAATTTAAGGCTTGGAGACTGACTTCAGAACAGACTCTGGAACACAAACTCTGCATAATAAATTTACATGATTAAACATTATTTCATATATCTTTTCATGAATTATGAGAAAGAGAATAAGAATATTATGGATTTTGAATTTAGATGTAGTAAAAGTTGTTTCATTAGCAGCATAGTGTTTGAAATATTACAAGAGCAAGAAATACAACAATTTATTAAAAAATGTAAGCAAATTAATAAATATAAATTTGCTTTTAATTCTTTTTCCACTTTAAAATTTTAAATTCTATGACAGTTGATTATATTAAGGCTATATGATTATATTATTTTTCCTCAAAATTGACAGTTATTAAAATCATGATTATGTTTTAAGTTATAATCAATGTCAAAATAAGATTGCCCAGTCTGAGAATTAACATTTTTCGCTCAGTTAGAAATATTAAATTCATATGATAACTTTACCAATCTGTTTGATAGTTTTAAAATAATAGTTCATCTACACATACATTGTTCATATAGAGTTTCTTTACCTGAGGTTTATAGTGTTGAGCTGTCTAAATGACAGAGCAGATGTTATTACCAATAAGGTTATCTGAGCAAAATATGCTCATCAGTTGTTAGTCCAGTTAACTTAAATTGTAGAGCACTAGCCCCGTAAGTCAAGGATCTGGGTTTGATTAATGGGCTGGGTATTTTTTACTCAATAAAAACATTCAATTCATATGATAATTTTACCAATCAGTTTGATTGTGTTAAAATAATAGCAGCCGGATAAGGATCTACTTATGTGTAATTGTAACAGAATATGATGTGTGATTAAAATACGTGCATTAGTTTTTGAGATACAGGTATAGCGAAAATTGTTGAAAATGTAGCATAGCAGAGCTACCTATTAGGCAATTAACACCAAAATCTAATAAATTATGTCAACATCTAACTGAATCTAAAATTAGGTGAAAATCTGTACATTTGTTCTTTAGATAAAGACAGTGCTGAAATCATATAAAATGCAATGCCACATATGGAGTGATTAACAGCAAAACCTAATAAGCAATAAGTTTGTCAACATCTAATTGAATCTGAAGTATAGGTGCGGTTGTCAGTCACCACGTGGCAATAACATTTTTTGCTTTAGTGTCCAACTTTTGGCCTAAGTCGCCATTCTTCTTATAAGAATGCTCCTTTTTTAAGGAATGATTTTTGGATTTTTCTTTCTTTTTTCCTTATCAATCGCGAGATTATGTCTCCTCTGCACCCTTTCAGAAAATTTTAAACAGAATTCCCCCTATCTGCCATAATATATATATATATATATATATATATATATATTACGACAGATAGGGGGAATTCTGTTTCAAATTTTCTATTGTGCAAAACAGAAATACTCATACATTTCAATTTTTTTTTTCACATATTTTTTATTTTTATTTTGTAATAAGAATATGTTTTCTTAATATTCTCATCTACCGCGATTTCTTAACTTATGCCTATTTTTTTAATAGGTAGGTTACTGAATTTTATAGTTTATACCAAAATTAAAAGAATTATGTAATGAAATTAAAGGTACACATTTGATATATGGGTCATTCCATGACAAATCAACCAAAAAAATACAATATTCAACCTGACCATTTCCGATTTCAATGAAACTGCTAGGGATCATTCTCTATGATGATATAAATTAGAGCATATTTTTATTTTTTGTTTATCGCTTTAAATTTTTATACAATTAATTATTTAAATTTTGAAAAATCATCATTTTTTGACTTGCATAAATATTTTCAATTTTGAATTTCTCAAGTTCTATCAAACATAGAAAATTTTATGACCACTCATTTCAAAGACGAGTTTATAAGGTTTAATTTGATATGCAAGTTGACTATGTCTAACTAAAATAAATAAAATTTTAAAATTTAATATTTGAAAATTTTTTAGATAGTCATTTGTAAAAATTTTGAAAAAAAATTATGTTTGTTGTAATATTATAAGCTTTAAATTCTGAAATTTTTAGAGTGGGATCGCAAAGGGATCAGGAGTTATGAAATAAAAGCTGAAAATTACCATACAAATCTTAAATAAATAACAAAATAGACAGAATTAAATTGCTATTTTAATGGTAATTTTTGCTTTCTATACTAATAAAATCCGTGCGCCTCTGTCTGCTTGAAGCCGATTAAACTTCGAAACGTGGGTGAGTTGGAAGTCGCGAGAGGTGTCTTTCGATTGGAAAAATTCCGGGAAAGTCATTTCGGGCATTTTCGAGAACGTGGGACCAAAATTAAAAAAGTTATGAATTAAAAACCGGTCGGGAATCGGAACGGAAAACGTCTAATTTCCGAAACGGAGCTCAAACGGTTCTCTGAGGCAGAACACTGCGCAACCTTGCGGTGAAGAACTGAACTTTTCCCCTTCGGCTAAAAGAAGAAGCAGTCGAAAACCGCTTTTTCTCCCGGGAAAACGACATTTTCTTTCGTTTCGGTTCTTTGAAAAAAAACTAATTGGTAAAAAATGTTAAACACGGTTTATTTTCATACTTTTTCTTTTTGGTAGCATACACGAATATTGTGTAACCTAAGATTTACGCGATTAATACTAATTTTTGTTAGTACAAACGGAAAACGAGGTGCCAAAATTATTTGTTTGTTATGTTGTTTGTGATATTAATGAAATTACTTATTTTTTAGCACTTTGCAACAAAGTTGAAAAGTGCTTATGCATTCGGTTTGTCTGTCCGTCTGTCCGCGCTCTAACTTTCGTAAATATACTCGGATTGCTATGAAATTTTTATACGTTATTGAGGTTTACCCTAGCACGAACCCTATTGAAAATGAAGTATCTACCATGATTAGTTTATCTACAGAGAGAATCAAAAGTTTCCCATTACATTACGGCCTATGAGGAAAAATCGTTAATATACTCAAATTGCCATGAAATTTTAGGACATTTTTGACGTTTACCCTAGCACAAGTCCTATTGAAAATGAAGTTTCTACCATGATTAGTTTGTCTACAGGGCGAATCAAAAGTTTTCCATTGCATTATGGCCTATGGGGAAAAATCATTAATATACTCGGATTGCCATGAAATTTTAGGACGTTGTTAACGTTTACCCTAGCACAAGTCTTATCGAAAATGAAGTTTCAACCATGATTAGTTTATCTACAGGGCGAATCAAAAGTTTCCTATTACATTACGGCCTATGGAAAAAAATCGTTTCAAAGGAATTTTAAAGATGTTATACCCTGTCAAACATATTAAACCATGCATTCTATAAAATATAAGGTGAAAATGTAGCTATTATTCATTTACAGGGCCACACAAAAGAATTCCATTAGATAATGGTAAAAGGGGGAATTGTGTGACATATTTTAAAGATTTTAAGCTTTTTCATGTATAATAAAATTGATATATGTCACTGAAGCTTAATATAAATTATACGCTACTGTCTTGCATAATATGAAGTACATAGCATTTACAGGGCCATACAAAAGATTTCAAATAGTATATTCTTTCCGAAGTACCGTATGTGTGTCTGATGATGGCTGATGGAGGGATGAAATGCATTTTAATTATTATATTCGCGTTTATATTTCGTTAAATATATGCACATTATATGGTGTGTATAAATGCTATAGTTGATATACAGGGCTACCCAAAAGAGCTAACCAACCTTACTGAATAAGAGCGTAAATTATTTAAACGTGGTTCTTAAATAAGCTATGCATTTTTACGCTGAGCTGCATTCAATTTACTGAAAAATGTTTGCAGAATATAGATAAAGGGATATACAGGGCCACGCAAAGTATTCAGTACATGGACGCCTATGAATGATGATTTATGAGACTGTGATTTCAGTTGTTTTAAAGGTGTTTTAGTTTACAATACATTTTAGCCTAATGCTGACTTGTAATAAAGGTACAATGTAAACTACAGGGCTGAACAAAGGTATTCAAGTATGTTTCCATCTAATAGTATGAATTACTGAAAAAGAAATTTCAAGCTACTGGGTATTTTCTTGCTAAGCTAAATTTTCCCATTATATGAACTGACATATGAAATACAGGGCTGTTCTAATGTACTGGAATACATATTTGGGTATATTTGGCTATACACTGTTATTTCCCTAAATAACAAAGTTTTGTTAAAAATTTCCTTAAGTGTTGGAAAGTTCTTCATAATCTATGCTTAACGCATGATTTTTCTTACTTGTTTTTTAATAGCAGTCTTTTGCAGTTTTTAATACCAAAACTTTTTTTGCGCGTTTTTTCTTAAACCATCATACAGACAGTTTTTAAAGTAGATAAAACTGATTACATATTCAGAATCTGCGTAAAAGTCTGCTTCTGATGAACCAAAAAATACTGTCAGGAATTAGGACCCTAGTTCTTATCACCTTGCTAAGTAACATTTGAATCATGTTTAATATACATGCCTGTTTTTCTACTTCCATATATTCCTCTGGTGAACATATACTTAATTTATTTAAATTTATTTAACAAGATTTTTATTTTTATTCTTAAAGAAACATAGAAAAACTTACCTTTTCACAATAGATAACTTCTTTTCTGTTTTTACCTTATTAATATATAAAATAGTTCTTTTTACTTTTACTTTCGTTTTACAATAATTAAAATAAATAACCTGCCGTATCATTGACCACATGTCTGGCTTGGCTCATGCTCTTCTGAGTGGTTTCAGCCAATACTACTAGAGGGTGTTCGGATGTGATGTAATCGTGATGTACTTCCACGATCCACACCCCCTTATTTCCGTATTGGCTTATTAAGTTCTAAGAGTTGGTGGACGAGAGTACGGACATGCGTACTGCCGGATATTCTAATATCGGCGGGAGATAAATAGTTCGAATTTCTGTTCTCTTTAGCTCTTGTGGTGTTCATAGTTCCAGCTGATGTTACAGTGTTAAGTACGGCAGATGTTCTTTCAATGTTAAGTTAAGTTTATATGGTAATAAGTAATGGCTTGCGGTCATCTTCTAAGTATTAGAGAAATGGAGTTCTGTTTTAAGTTGAATTCGTTTTTCATTGTTTTTCAAGTTTATTGACAACATGCTGTGGTGATGTGTTAGAACTCCGGTGAACATTTCTTCATGAACTGTTAAGTGAAAGAATGTTATTATGGTGTCATACAGGGGATGACTGATGAATAATAAATGATGTAATAGCCTTTTAAAGTTTTTGTTATTTTTCTTCAGAATGCCAAAACCCAGCTAGTTTATTGGTTATGTTGATGAGCTCTAGTACTTTGCTAAATGATCAATTTCATATTTTTTTATTGGGGAAACAATCTTTGTGTCATGGGGATTTTTCATATTAGATAAGTAATTGTTAATTATATTCTTTTTATTTCTTAATATGAAATGCAAATTAATGAATTTTATAAACTCATTTTTATGTATGTTAATGTCTTTTAATTATTTAAATAAATGTTGTTATTGTTTTTAACCTATGTCATCTTTATTTGAGAAACCACATTTATCTCTTCTTCATTTAATTTACTTCATATAATTAGTTTTTAAACTTTTGGGGTTTCAAAATCAGTAACGCTTCCATACTGCATTATATGCCTCTGCTATATATATATATATATATACTAAGCTTTCTTTAAACCCCGTCATCACTACCCTTATAGTGATGACAATTTTGGTTATGGGCTCCAAGTTTTAAATTTTAAAAATATAAAGCTTAGCAGAGCTAAGGGCAGTTTAAGTTTAAATTTTTTTGGCGGGCTGCTGATATTTAACTCCTTATCTTGTATTACTATAACAATAGTCATTTTCTGTAAACCTTCTTTTGAATAAAAATTGTGCGAAATCACATATTTTTAACGGGATAATGGGCGCATAACAACCATAGCTCTTTAATTTACTATTTTTGTGCTTGAGGGTTCGAACTCCAAGACTTACTTATTAAATGAATTTTTTTGCTTATTATATACTGCTTAATATCGAGGTTCGTTTGGAAAAAGTGGCCCAGCTAGCGGGCGTAGCTCGCTAGTTATTTAATAACTCCTGATCCCATTGAGATCCCACTCTAAAAATTTCAGAATTTAAAGCTTATAATATTACAACAAACATACAATTTTTTCAAAATTTTTAAAAATGACTATCTAAAAAATTTTTTAATTAAAAAAATTTTAAATTTTATTTATTTTAACTATACATAGTCGACTTGCATATCAAATTAAATCTTATAAACTCCTCTTTGAAATGAGTGGTCATAAAATTTTCTATGTTTGATAGAACTTGAGAAATTAAAAATATTTATGCAAGTCAAAAAATGATGATTTTTTAAAATTTAAATAATTAATTGTATAAAAATTTCGATAAACAAAAAATAAAAATAGGTTCTAATTTATATCATCATAGAGAATGATCCCTAGCAGTTTCATTGAAATCGGAAAGGGTCAGGTTGAGTCACTGGTTGATTTGGAATGGAATGACCATATTTAGCCTATGTTTTATACATCTATGTAACATTAAACAAATTATTATACACTTTGAATTTCTGATTTTTTTTCTTATACTATTGCTTTATTTGTTCCTTAAAAATTTTGGAAATCTGCATGCTGGGGGGGCCGTGAGTTAAAGATGACATTTAAGTAATTAAATTTTTTGTTAAATTGACTTTTATATTTATAAGTTACAGTATAAATTAAAATTAGTTTCTTTTTGATAGTTTATTTGTAGAAGTTTTGAAACGTTTAATTTGATTTAAAGTTAATTATTTTTATTTTTTTTGAAATAAAGTAAAAGATTAAAGCTTTATATTATGGTTTAAAAGTTTAAGTGGTAACATGTCTTAATTAAGTTTAAAAGTTTTTCAATAGTTAATGTAAAATTAAGATTTAAAAGTTTAATTTATGTAAGAATTTAAAAAGTTTAAGACATTAGAAGTTTGATTTAATTGTAAAATATAAGTTTAATAGAAATTAATGTGTTAAAGTTTTGAGTTTAATGAAAATTAATAGATATATCGTAAATATTTTTAGGGTTTAATTAGAATTAATAAATATATGTTAAAGATTTAAAAGTGTAATTGAAATATAGTTAATATTTTTAGAGTTAGAACGTAATTTAAAAGTTAAACTTTGATGGATATTTAAATTTTTTTTCAAAAACCCATGGCACGGTGTTTCCAAATTATTTTGATGCTGGGTATTGATAAGAAATGAGCTTAAACTACTGAAGTTGGAACTGTATGAAAGAATTTGAGTTCCCTGCCGTAAGGGACGACGTTGTTGTTCTACGCTTTTTGACCCCTGACCTGACAGCTGCTTATCTCCGTGATGGGATGTTTTCGCCGAGGAGAGAACTTTTTGTTTTTGCTACTGGCTGCTGAATTTTTAAAGCGCGGTTTTTCCCCATTGACAGATGCTTCCGTCGATGAAGGAGGTGTTTTTCAACGAAAATTTTGAGTATTGACGGATGGAACTGTTTTTTTTTCTTCGTTGACTGTGGAGTGTCAATTTTCGGAGGGTCTTCGACGATGTGTGACCGGGAATCCTGAGTCAGCGTTTTTGGAGGATATTGTTTTCGTTATCTTGCCTTGATGAGGAAGCATGCTGGCGACCCTACGTTTAAAGAAAGCAGAGATTTCTCCGTGAAGAGACTTTGGTATTGCCGTATATTCAAGGACTTTTTCTCGCTGGGACTGACATCATTGGAGTTTGTTTTTATTTTATTTTTTTAAGCCAGAGTTGATTATTGATTGTGTCAGAAGATATGTGCAAAATGCCCCACCGTCTGTGAATCTTTTGCCCTCTTTTCTAATTTTTTTTATTTTTAATAAATTGAAATGTTCAATATATTTTTTATGAAATGTTTTTATTGATACAGAGTTCCTACTTGAACCCATATTGTATATTAAATTAAATGAAATGATGTTTTCAGGTCATGAAAAGGTAGGATAATTTTTAGATTAAACGGCAGAAAGTGAATTTTATGATTTTCGATTTTAAGTTTTTTTTTAAACTTTGAAATATTTAAGATTTTGATTATAATTTTTGTTTCAATAGTTAATCCCGATAAAATTTAGTAATTTTTGGAATCTGTTAAACTAGAAAATGAGGTTAACTGAGCTAATATATTTTTCAGTTTTTAAAAAGTATTGTTTAATTCAAGTTAATGTTTAAAGATTTTTTAATTGAGGGGGGACTGTTTTTATAATTTGAAATAGTCTGAAGATTTGAATATTTTGTTATGTATTTAAGTATTTAAATTTATTTATTTAACGATTAAGATATTCATATACTTGAGTCAATTTTGATAACGGCTTTGGATGTTTGTTGTCTGGCCAATTTCCCGAGGTTGTTGTTAAGTTTTGACTTAATATATATTTGATTTTTGTTTAAAGATACCAAATAATTTTTTTTACTTAAACCTTAAGAGTTTATATATTTTTTTTTTTTTTTGGAAGTTTAAATTTCTATAAATAAGTGTTGTGTTAAGTTAAACTGAGTTTTCATGTAAATTTATAGTTAAAATTTTTCCTCCTCAATTTGTTTAAAAGCTTATAATTTCTGACAAATTAAATTGATTCCTTTTAGCTCCGGTATCAGTTTTTAATGGAATTACTATATTAAATGTTACTAATAGTTAACCTCAACAGATTTTTTTTGGATATTTATTAGTTTAATATGGTTTGGAAATATATATAAAGTTTTGTAATAGAGAATGTTTAAAAATAGCTGGTTCTATTTTTGTTAATCTAAATGAAGTAAGGGTTTGTGCAATATATTTCTAACTATGCTTTTTTAATGAACTTTTAACAAATAAATTTTTAATTGATATGTATTTATTTGAAATAGTTAACTTTTGAGATAACCCTCTCTTTCAGTGTTTATCTGTTTAAAATAGTTAAATGAAATATTTATAATGAAGATAGATTTGTAAGTTCAAATATTTGATAATGTATTTATTAGAGAGATACTTCAGCTTTGATTAAGAGTTTTGAAATTTGAGAAAGCTATTAATTCAGCATTAGGCAATATTTCCTTAATTTTTTTGTGTTGGATTTCTTGAGGAAAATATATTGACCTGGAAAAATGCTGTTTTGATCTATAAATTTAGAATAGTGTAAAATAAGTGAAATTTTTTTAATGTTTTAAAAGAGGGATTGCTTAATTCAGTTTTTGAGAAATTAAAGTTAAAGGTGGATCAGAATTAGTGGATCCGGATGTTTTAGACCTTTAATGTAAAATTTCAGCCATTTTAGACCATTTTTGGGTCATGTTTTCTATCATATTTTTGACCTTTTAATTTTAGTCATGATTTTTTGAGTGATCTGGGAAAAATTTACCGATCACAGATCATGCTGTAATTGACGTAAATTGGTTGATTAAGGTTATAATCTGGATCTATGTTCTGACCCACTATAAAATGTTTAATTTTAAATGTTTTAATACTGTTCAGCCTTACCTTATGACCTGGATGTTTTTGGTGTAAGCTATGAGATTTTCCTGAAGTAATTGGAGTTGATGAAAATTATTTTGAGATCTAGAGCCTTTACTTTATAAGTGCAATGCTTACAGTATTTAATTTGATGGAAAAACAGTTTTTAAATTTACTTTTATGGTTTAATTTTTATTTAATAGGATATTATATTGAAATGTAATGTTTAAACAAATATTCAATTTAGTTTGATATAGAAATAAATGACTTCCAATTTTTTTTATGGTTTAAATTTTTTTTGTTATTGTAAAGGACTGTTTATGTTGAGAAAATAATTATTTTGATTTGTTTATGTTTAAATTAGAAAAGTTCAAGGTGTTTAAATTTTTTAGGGAAAAATACTTTCAAGAGAATGAGCAATTTTTGAAGGCATTTTTAGATGCATTGTGGGAATTGCTTTGGATGGTATAAGTATTTCCTATGGGAAATAACTTGCATGTTATAACTCTTGAACTGTGTTTTTAATTTTTTTTATGAATTTAGTTTATTTTGTTAGAAAAAGTTAAATATTCTTTGACATTTTTATTTTTGTTATAGATGTTGTTATTAAATTGAATGGGATTTTAAATATCAATTTAAAATTTTTAGAGCTCTAGATCTACTTAAAAGTCAAGATGAATTTGAAAGAGGGAAGATGCTTTTAAACTCCGATTTTTTTAATATAAAAAAGTTTTAGTTTATTGGTGTAAGATTTTAAAGTATGGATGGTTCTTGTGGGGGGACTCTGTGGTTTGTTAATACAAGTTGAAAAATTTTTTGAATAGTTAAATTTTAAAAATTTATTAGTGAAATAAATTATTCACGGTTTGTCCTGTCCTAATGGAGTCAGTGAATAAGTCATCTTTTTGCAGATTAGACACCTATGGATCAACGGTTGGTAAATTTTTGTGGTAGGCAATTGTTGAAAATTTGTGGTCTAGTATTAGAAGTGATTTCCTGTGGCTGAGATTCTGGAGAGACTTCTGTCGTGATCAGCTTAGATGAATTTTTTAAGGGATGGCCGATATTTAAATTGTTATGGCCCCTATGTTAAATGGCTCCTAGTGAACAGGGACAATGGACGAATTTTTGATAGTCTGGTCAGATCCGAATCTGTGTTGTAATTTACTGACAGAATTTAGTTTTCCAGAAGGAAGGAGTTTTTGAATTTCAGTAATTTTTGAGTCAATAGTCTTGAGATAGTTAGGGGAATTGCTTATAAGATGGCGATCCTGTAATCTCGACAGTTGATAATTTTTTTTGGAAGAATTCTTTCTAGAGTTGAATGTTGGAATTCAATGAATATATGTAGAACATGCGATATCTGTTGTGGGGGTATTTTTTTCCTTAGTTAATAAGAATTTTTTTGAAGTTTTTAAGAAAATGTTGTAATTTTTAAAAGTAAGCAATTCTTAGAGAACTTTGCAGTTTAGTCATCTGAGGCCTGTATCTACGTATGCTTTTTGTGAGAGATTGGTATGGAATCTCCGGGCCCGGAGTAATGGAGACGAATGTATGCGTGCATTTAGCATTGGTGCTGAAAGGGTATGCTGGAACTTTTGGGTCAATTCTGGAGCTAATCTAAACCCGGGGCTTTGGGATTGATCCTTGGGATTCAGTATGGTGAGTGTAGGTGAGTCTTATGTACCACTATATGTGTTTTTCTTTTGATCCAAATAGCGGGGTGATTAAATTTAGTTTTGTGTTGTCCCGTGTGTCAGGATTCTTAGATACAGGAGATGCTGGATGACATTAAAGAAGTAGTTAAACTTTTTGGAAATATTAATATTTAATTAAAATCATGCGACCTAGGCCGGCATAGATTGTCATGTGTAATTTTTTGAACAAATTAGGTTGTAAAATGGAAAAATAGGTGTCGCATGAGATGTTCTGAATGAGATGGGTTGTTAGTCAGTTTTGGATGCGGATTGGATTGACCAGGAGAATTTGAGATCTATAGGAACAGGAGTGTGAATTTTTTGGAGGACAATTGAATTTTTTTTGTGTTAGGTGGAGGCATATAAATATAGACACATGGATTTCAGAAATAAATTTTTAAGTGTTAAATGAAGTGACATACTTTTATTGATGTTAAATTTTTAAGAAATACTGTGATAAAAATTGTTGAATTTAAGAGTACTATAGAAATGTGACATTAATTTATAATTATGCATTTTGTGTTATGTAGAGAAGGAATAATGTTAAGTAATAAGAAACAACTCTGGACTGTGATATTTTAAAGATTTTATTATTATGTGTATTTTTTTAATTGTGAATGTATAGTGTAATATGTTTGTCTGGTATTCTGGAGCTCATCTTCATAAGATTTTTTTTCTGAATTTTTGCATATTTGGGGGGGATATATAATTTTTTGGTAGGTAATTGATTTGTTTTGTGGTTTTTGAGAAGCTGAAATGTTTTTGAAAAAAATTTTTTAGGTGTTAACCATTGGAGATAGGAAGTGGACCTTGTGTTAAGATATGAAGAGACTTTTAGTTTTAGCCAATTCATTGATGGAGAAGGTTTTTGGGATGGACCCCTTTTGGGATTGTTTAGTGTCCCATCAGTTGGCCTCGTCCTTCATAGAGCAAGGATGATAAGAGGGGGGGGGGCGTTTGTCAGGAATTAGGACCCTAGTTCTTATCACCTTGCTAAGTAACATTTGAATCATGTTTAATATACATGCCTGTTTTTCTACTTCCATATATTCCTCTGGTGAACATATACTTAATTTATTTAAATTTATTTAACAGGATTTTTATTTTTATTCTTAAAGAAACATAGAAAAACTTACCTTTTCACAATAGATAACTTCTTTTCTGTTTTTACCTTATTAATATATAAAATAGTTCTTTTTACTTTTACTTTCGTTTTACAATAATTAAAATAAATAACCTGCCGTATCATTGACCACATGTCTGGCTTGGCTCATGCTCTTCTGAGTGGTTTCAGCCAATACTACTAGAGGGTGTTCGGATGTGATGTAATCGTGATGTACTTCCACGATCCACACCCCCTTATTTCCGTATTGGCTTATTAAGTTCTAAGAGTTGGTGGACGAGAGTACGGACATGCGTACTGCCGGATATTCTAATATCGGCGGGAGATAAATAGTTCGAATTTCTGTTCTCTTTAGCTCTTGTGGTGTTCATAGTTCCAGCTGATGTTACAGTGTTAAGTACGGCAGATGTTCTTTCAATGTTAAGTTAAGTTTATATGGTAATAAGTAATGGCTTGCGGTCATCTTCTAAGTATTAGAGAAATGGAGTTCTGTTTTAAGTTGAATTCGTTTTTCATTGTTTTTCAAGTTTATTGACAACATGCTGTGGTGATGTGTTAGAACTCCGGTGAACATTTCTTCATGAACTGTTAAGTGAAAGAATGTTATTATGGTGTCATACAGGGGATGACTGATGAATAATAAATGATGTAATAGCCTTTTAAAGTTTTTGTTATTTTTCTTCAGAATGCCAAAACCCAGCTAGTTTATTGGTTATGTTGATGAGCTCTAGTACTTTGCTAAATGATCAATTTCATATTTTTTTATTGGGGAAACAATCTTTGTGTCATGGGGATTTTTCATATTAGATAAGTAATTGTTAATTATATTCTTTTTATTTCTTAATATGAAATGCAAATTAATGAATTTTATAAACTCATTTTTATGTATGTTAATGTCTTTTAATTATTTAAATAAATGTTGTTATTGTTTTTAACCTATGTCATCTTTATTTGAGAAACCACATTTATCTCTTCTTCATTTAATTTACTTCATATAATTAGTTTTTAAACTTTTGGGGTTTCAAAATCAGTAACGCTTCCATACTGCATTATATGCCTCTGCTATATATATATATATATACTAAGCTTTCTTTAAACCCCGTCATCACTACCCTTATAGTGATGACAATTTTGGTTATGGGCTCCAAGTTTTAAATTTTAAAAATATAAAGCTTAGCAGAGCTAAGGGCAGTTTAAGTTTAAATTTTTTTGGCGGGCTGCTGATATTTAACTCCTTATCTTGTATTACTATAACAATAGTCATTTTCTGTAAACCTTCTTTTGAATAAAAATTGTGCGAAATCACATATTTTTAACGGGATAATGGGCGCATAACAACCATAGCTCTTTAATTTACTATTTTTGTGCTTGAGGGTTCGAACTCCAAGACTTACTTATTAAATGAATTTTTTTGCTTATTATATACTGCTTAATATCGAGGTTCGTTTGGAAAAAGTGGCCCAGCTAGCGGGCGTAGCTCGCTAGTTATTTAATAACTCCTGATCCCATTGAGATCCCACTCTAAAAATTTCAGAATTTAAAGCTTATAATATTACAACAAACATACAATTTTTTCAAAATTTTTAAAAATGACTATCTAAAAAATTTTTTAATTAAAAAAATTTTAAATTTTATTTATTTTAACTATACATAGTCGACTTGCATATCAAATTAAATCTTATAAACTCCTCTTTGAAATGAGTGGTCATAAAATTTTCTATGTTTGATAGAACTTGAGAAATTAAAAATATTTATGCAAGTCAAAAAATGATGATTTTTTAAAATTTAAATAATTAATTGTATAAAAATTTCGATAAACAAAAAATAAAAATAGGTTCTAATTTATATCATCATAGAGAATGATCCCTAGCAGTTTCATTGAAATCGGAAAGGGTCAGGTTGAGTCACTGGTTGATTTGGAATGGAATGACCATATTTAGCCTATGTTTTATACATCTATGTAACATTAAACAAATTATTATACACTTTGAATTTCTGATTTTTTTTCTTATACTATTGCTTTATTTGTTCCTTAAAAATTTTGGAAATCTGCACTTATAGTATGAAGTTTTATGAAAATTCATGCGATAGTTGTTGAACAAAAGCTATAGCGGAAATGGTGAAAAATTCAGCATAACGATGCCACTTATTAGGCTACATAGTTTCACTGTATATACATATGATTAAGAAAAGAAAAGTTGCATGTTGCTGTTATGTTACAATACATGTACAGTAGACTCCCTCAAATCTGCAACCCTAAAATCTGCACATAATTTATAGATGTAAACAATGAAACATTCAGTTCAGATATAGGAACAAATTTGACTTTTTTAGTTTTAATCAATTCTATCTATATTTTAATTTGTAACTTTTGTTAATACTGAATTCATGTTTTGTCATGAAGGAAGAATAAATTTATTTCTGAAAAAATTCAAGACATTGCTGATTTCATTGGTAATCACAATCTTCTTACCAAATATATTTATGTATTAATCATGCTTTTTTGGTTATTAAATCTGACTAAACCTGAAATAAAACTTTCTTATTTTATGATTTTGATGTGAACTAATAATGTAACTTTATGAGGCAAGTGTCAAGGAATAATTTAGGAAAAATACATTTCATCTTTATAATGAATATTTAATCATGCATAATTGATCATTAACTTGACCTTTTAATACTTTAACCATTATCTAAATTTTTATTTATTTTAATATTTTATTATATTTTAAGCATCTATTATAGTTTTGATTGTGTTATAATTACATTCAAATTGCTGTTTAAAAAAATGTAAACAAAACAATGACCAGAAATCTGCAAAATTTTAAAATCTGCACAACCTCTGGTCCCAAGCTGAGCAGATTTCAGGGAGTCTACTGTATTAAAAAGAATATGAATTCGTAAAGATGACAAGGATCAAATTCAAAGTACTTGTCTAAAAATATAGCTAGCTAAAGGCTCATCCATCACAGGTTCTCGCTCTATAAACTCAAAAAGGTCCATTCCTGATCCATGCTTTTCCATTACCATTTGAAAACAATTTTCATTTTCATACACATCCAGCACCTACAAATTAAATGCAATGGTAAATCATTAAAAAATACATTAAAAAAAGTTTGAAGATAATAAAATAAGCTACATAAAACAGAATAATTTATAATCGGCATCTATACTATTTCTCATAAAAATTGGTAAGTGACTTATATATATAACATTTTGTTGAGTTAATTAAAATTACAAATTTTCCAAATATATATTTTTTAAATACAGTCGAGTCTCTATATAACAAAATCCATTGTTCCAGTAAAAAATTCGTTATATAGAGTAATTTGTTGAATAGAGAATGATGTTAAAAGTAGTATTTAATGTGTAAATTTTGAACAAATATTATTTTTGATGTGTTTAATTAAGAATTTGAAATGTTTATCCATAAATATTAACCTAACATTATATTTCTTAATTATTTAAACAGTTTCAAAAAAGAGAGCAGATATTTGTTTGAAAGCTTAATGAAAATCAAATAAGGAACACTTGCATTTATTTTAGATGAAGAAATATGTATTTTTTGTGGTTTTGATTTCAAAATTGTGACACTCTCAAAAAAATGTTCAAATTATAGCAAGGAAAGAAAAATTATATAGGAAACATTTTACTCCGTTTGAAGTTCACTCCTAATAAGATAAAAATAACTCATCATTTCACTGTGTGATGGTTTTTATTCTTGTACATTTATATTCTCATGCTCATTGTCACACTCACCATCATTGTACATAACTTTGCTTAAAATTTGACTATCAGTAAGATACTGTGCAATAGTGAGATTGTTATTCACTTTCAAAAAATCAAAGAGAGCAACATTGTCTTGGACATTTCCGCTATTCCTTAATTAATTTCCATTTCTCTCTTAAGTCTGCTCAGGTCATGTCTTCTTTTTTCTCAAAATCCACATTATCCTCTTGTATAGAAAATCTGGCCTTTTTCAAGCAATTGTAAATTGTTTTCTCTTCAATTATTCCCAATGATCCTGCTCTTATATGTGCAGCAATCCAATTGACACTGTTTTGAGAAGAATGTTGAAAGGTGTGTGGGAAGGGAAGGGGATGAATTCATTGGACTTAAAGAACAATGAGATTCAAGGAGAGAAGTAATATATAAAAACTCAGCACTGAACCATAAATCAGGAATAAGTGATGGAAAATTGATACCACGCGATTTTCAAAATCTTTTAAAAGTGAATAAATAAAGAACATTTTATGAAAATATTCGTTATATGGAGATAGATATTTTGCTATATAGAGACTGTTTTTAATGTAATCATGAGAAAAGGGGAATGTTCTTATTAAAACTTCGCTGTATAGAGAAATTCGATGTATGGAGTTTTGTTATAGAGAGACTCGACTGTATATAAAATGTAAGTTAAATTATTCATCTTTTTGCAATTTTTGAAAGTAGACTGATCAGTAAAATCTTAGAAGTTATATTAATTTATTTATAGATAATGAATTATTTTGTTGGCATATTTCTTTTGGTTATTTGCTTATAGAAATACAGTCACAATCTGACAATATGTTTCAAATAAATAATGTTTTTTTTTTTTTTTTTTTTTTTTTTTTCTTTTCTTTTTTAATTTAGAATTAATGTAATAGAGAATTCTATTTACAAATCAAACAAATGTAATCTAATCCATTTGATATCTTAATTGAGCTCTGTGGTTTTGTTGGTGTATTTGAATATCAGCGCAGTCAAAACATTTTAAAATGATCAATTTTGCCCAGTTCATTGATTTTTTTCCCCCACTAAGTGACTGCCTCTTAATTCATAGGCGTAACCAGCCATTTGAGGGGGGGGGGGGGGCAAAATTTTTAACCTGAACAAGTTGGGTACAAACAATATCTTATGTAGTAAAACCTAATAAAATGAAACCCCATAAAACCTATCGAATTTCCGTTTTAGACAGGTTTTTATTTGCAGAAGGTATAATTGTGTGGTACTTCTTTTAAAAAGGACCCAAACGCAATTTTTCATTTTTGAAGAAGGATGAGAAGTTGCTCAAAACTAAATATAATGTATAAGAAAAACATGATAGAAATAAAACAAAGATATCCGTAAACATACATCTGTAATTATCACAAATTTTCATTTCAAACAGCAATGAAATACTAAAATAAACACAACTTTAGTTCCCCCCGTCATTTTGATCAAAGTAGCATTAAAATATCTTGTAGTGCGCAATTTAAAGTGGAAAAGAGTTCTTTCAATATGTTCTACTCATGAATAATTAAAATTTTCCGGTTTAAAAAAAAATGAACCCACACAAATGTCAAAAAATGGCCATAAAAAAAAGAAGAAATTTAATGAACCAAACAACCAACCTTCATATTAATTTGAATTTTGGGTAGCATTATTTCTCATTTTCAAAGGCAGCAGATTTGTACAACCCTTCACTAGAGATGAGTTCGGGCTCCTTTTTCGAGACCCGGGACACCTGAGCCTGACGATTTTAAGTTCGAGCCCGGAAGATTTATTGTCACCAGAGCCCGAGCCCGATACCAAAAATATACGAAACAAAATTGTATAGTATATAAAATTTGTTTCAAAAGTGATACCTCACTTTAAAAAATTTCTTACATGGATGTAATTTTTAAATGAAAATTTAAATCCAGTCTTATCAAAATCTGTATAAAATAAAAATATACTTCATACTTAAAAGGATTCTCATATTTTTTCCTACTTTAACAAGTAAATTTGATGGACACGTTTGTGTTTAATGAATAAATGCATGAAATTTGCAGAAATTACTATTTGTAAGCTGGCGAATCGAACAACATCCTTCAATTTTCAGTAAAAAGCGTACATCTTTCCTTATAATCTATTTCTTTCACATAACAATCTTCTGTGATTGACAGGTACATGAAAATCAACTTAAATTTAAAAAATCGACATTGTTGTTTTAAAGGTCTGATGTTTGTATAGAAAAAGAGGAAGCACTGATCGATTGCTTTCTGTCAGAATAACATGGTAATCATATTTACTTACAGAGGAAAGTGACTTCAAAAAAGAACAACGTTCCCAGAACGCAGAGTTCATGATGACAAATACATATAATATTCACTAAAGTTATTTTCATATGAAAAACGAGTATAATTCGTTCACAATCTTCGATTGTGAACGAACTGCAAACCTCCAGCTAATTCTCGTCTACTAAAAAGCAGAAAAAAATATTACATTGGCATCACATAACTAAATAATAAATAAATGAACGATCCCATTAAAAAATATCTTCTGCTAAAGAAAAGCCAAATAAAAGCAAGTTCATTGTTGTGTTTGTTTTGATTGGCGCCATATAAATACATTGTTGCCGGAAATTTCGTAGACATAAATCTGTAATTATCCTAAATTTTCATTTAAAACAGCAATGAAATTCTAAAATAAATAATCAAGCATTCAATTCCCCTGTCATTTTGATAAATAAGAATGAAAATGAGTTGAAAAGGAATAAATAGGCAATTTTAAGTGAAAGAATTTCTTTTAATCTTTTCTACACTGAATAAATAAAACTTTCCAGCTTCAGAAAAAAATGAGCCTGGGTCCGACTGAGCCCGAAGACTCGAATAAAAATAGAGCCCGAGCCTGTGTCAGGCCCAGGCCCGGGCTTGGACTGAGCCCGTCTCATCTCTACCCCTCACCCCCTCCGTTCTCCAGGCTATGCACAGGTAATTTATAGTAATTTCAACAAATTTATAATAAAAGAACTGATTTTCGAAAGCAATGTACTCTAGTTTATTATTATTTTTTTGTTTCCCCGCATTATTAAAGTCTGTTTCTAGATTTTCAAGAATTTATTTAATTTTGCTAATGCTATTTTACTGTTCCTTATCACTTGAGGGCATTTCTATTTGAAGACTGTTTATTTCCAAACAGGGTTGGAAAAAAACCAGGTTTTTTCGAAAACCCCCCAAAAAACCGTTTTTTTTTGGTTTAAACCAGGTTTTTTTGGTTTAAACCGGGTTTTTTTAAAACATCCTTTCTTATTACATATACATGCATATTTACTGATAAAAACAGACATTATTGGTTTATAAGCAGTGTAACTTCATTTAAAATAATTTAAATTTAATAATTATAATGAATTTATGCTGAAAATTGAAAAAAATCATTTTTCAATTTAAGCAGTTTTAGCAAACAGTCTTATGTTGAAAGTTCTACACAATTAACCACTGATGCCCTGTAAATCTTTATAAACAATCTTTTGATTACTAATAATAAACATTTGGATGTAGTTTGATAAATGTTCTTTTCCACAATTATTCAAATAATACGTTAGAAATACTTCTTAGGATTTTTTCTTTCTGAGTGACAATTTGAAGTTAACATTTTTAGTCGTTAGATTCAGCAGATAGCAGGGGGGAAAAAATTATTATTAAAATGCTATGCTATAACTAGCAACCAGTCTTTGCTTTTAATTATTCAAGATTATCTTCCAAAAGAAAAATTTCTTTTACAGCTTGTGCAAAATCTTAAAAGATCATTGTGTTACATTATTAAATGCATTAAATAATCTGCATTATTAAAAAATTAGAATATTGTATACTAAATATTGAATTTATTTTATCTATGATCAATTCACATGTTTGAAGTTTTTTCTTTAGAGCAATAGATATGTTCACCAATGTGTACTGATTTTAATCCTTTGCATAAAAAAATGACATAAACCCAATGTATCTAATGCTTATTGCTGAAATAAAATGTTAAAAGTAAAAATTATTTATATCCAATAATCTGAAACTCGCAAATTATAAAGAAAGAAAGAAAATGTCATTAGATTTCTTCTAAAAAATGATAGAAATTATATCTAATAATCTGAAACTCGAAAATTATAAAGAAAAAAAGAAAATATTATATTTCTTCTAAAAAACGAATTGCTTTTTTTTTTTTTTTTTTTTTTTTTTTAATAGAAAAAACCAATTGTTTTAATCCTATGCATAAAAAAAAAGATCTAAACACACTATATATAACACTTATTACTGAAATAAAGTGTTAAAAGTAGAAATTATTTATGTCCAATAATCTGAAACACATAATTATAAAGAAAAAAAAAGAAAATGTTATTAGATTTCTTCTAAAAAAACCAATTGGTTTTTTTGAGAAAAAAACCATTTTGTTTAAACCATGCCAACCCTGTTTCCAAATAAGTCTAACTTAAGTTATGACTTATTTTAACTTGTATTTTGAAGTTGAAAGAAACAGCTCTTCGATATGATAAGGAATAAAACATTCAAGAGGTTAAGAGGCATGAAAATGAAAAAAGAAATGAGAGAAATATTTTAAGAGGAGAAATAAACTAGAGATAGAATGAGCAATACTAAGCAAACAAAAAATCAAATATTTTTCCCTTTACAAAACTAACACAACAAATTTACAAAACAACTTACTTTTACAATGTTAGGATGATCAATTGTAGTTAAAAGGCTAATTTCCAAAGGCACTTTTTTATTCTGCTGATTATCATACACCCATAATTCTTTATACACTTCTGACTTGCGTATGAATTTTGCTATAACCTAAAAGAGTAGTAAATTGCATGTTATTTTTTTAGCACTTACTTTCCACCTTAAAAGGAAGTAAGGTATTGCAATAAAGAAACAAGAAGATACTGTACACTAATTTGTAAAGTGATACAACTAAAAATAACAAAGTTCGACAAAAAAGTAAAAAAATAATAATAAGAAGAATGAAAGTAAATTATTTTTTTATTTAAAATGAACAAAGAAATATTTAAAATTTTTATATATAGGATCAAATATAACTTACATCAATATGAGCCATTTTACATCCGATTAAATGTAAAGATTTGTAGATTAAGGTTATATTATCATAAGTAAAAAATTATTAAATTGCTCTAATAATAAATTATTTGTTATTTAAATGAACAAAGAAACATTTAAAATTTTTATGTGTAGGATCAAATATAACTTACATCAATATGAGCCATTTTATATCTGATTAAATGTAAAAAAATATAGATTAAAGTTGTATAATATCATAAGTAAAAAATTATAAAATTGCTCTAATTGTTTCTTTTTATTTATTTTTTTTAAACACATTTTACTGAAAGATAGGAGATTTTGTGTGTTTGTAACTAAATAATATATAATACATTGTTTGTGGATTTTTTTCTTTTTTGCTAATTTTGCAAGACCAATTGGTATTGCAAAGCGATTATGCTGATGGTTGATAAGAGTAGCGAGAAGGGGGACAGAGATTCCTAATATATTTAAAATATGGTTATATACAGTATTTTAGTTAGTTTATATCTATTATAATTGTCAACATTTACTTAGAACTTGATAATGTAAGGTTTTATGAATCTCACAACAATTATGGATATTTAATTAATTGGTATTTTTTTTTTTTTTTCCTAATTTGATTTTTGTTAGCTTATTTCATTTCATTCAAGATTCTTTTATAGAGACAGCGACCAGCTATGTGGGCAAAGGCTGCTAGTAATAATAATAAAAAAAGAAACATAATAAAATTTTCATCCTATTTTCACAACATACAAAGGAGCATAAAAAATTAATCCGGATACAATACTTACTAAAAGCCCATCTACATTCCTAAATGCTTTCTTAACACAACCATATGCACCTTTACCAATATGTTGCAATATCGAATAGTTGTCAGAAAAAGAACCAGATACATAGTACGAATCAGACATAACAGAGCTACAAGAACTTTGATCATCATCTTCATCCTGCAAAAAGAAAGAAATTGTCTTGATTTTTAAGTTTTTTAATAGTAAATATTTTGAAAGAAAATATACATTAATGTAACTAAATTCACACATATACATATTATATATATATATATATATATTCTCCAGATAAAAACATGAAATGAGAATAAATAAGAATAATGTAACAAAATGACTGCCTTCCTTAAATTATAGAATCTATGGATGGCGCTATTGCCACTTTTGGCAAAGTATCATGAGATATTTTGCCTTTTATTTTAAAAACACGAAGTGAAGTAATTTGGCATAGAGAGTAAGATTTGGATGTGTGTTCGGAATACATCTCCCTAAGAGATGTTCTTTGCGCTAAAGTCATTTTTATGAATGTTCAATTGATTGTTTTGTGCTTCATCATACGATTTGTATATAGTGTAATATGTGTTGTGCCGTCTACAATTAAAAATACGATTGTAATATCTCTGTTCTATATATAAAGTACCGAACATGTCCCACACTGTCACCCAACGGAAAAAATGGAGTCTTTCTTTTGGAACATTTGTGTGCTTTTCAAAATTCTTTTTGTGTCAAGTTTTCTTTTGTCATCCTGACAAAAGTTCAAGAAGTTATATATAAAATAGGGTAATTCATACCCAGGCTGAAAGTATTGTCACCTCGACAATAAATCAAGTTCTGTTCTTCAACAGTGCTTCCTTCTTCATTTCAAAATTTTTCAAAGTTCTCTGTATGTGTGTGATAATATTGTCATCCCGACAAAAAATCGAGAAATTATATATAAAAAAGATTAATCCGTACCCAGTTTGAAATTATTGTCACCTCGACAATAAATCAAGTTTTGTATTCTCAAATGTGCTGTGTTAGTCTGGAATAATTCATTCTGTGGTTTCAAAAAGTTTTATTATATTTTAAGTGTGCCATATCAACTATCAAGATATACTCCAGTTTTGCGCTAATTTCTTTAACATAAGTTGTGTGGGGTACACGACATTTCGGTCCCGCCATTTCGGTCCCGCCGTTTCGGTCCCGAGACATTTCGGTCCCTGGACATTTCGGTCCCGAGACATTTCGGTCCCTGGACATTTCGGTCCCGAGACATTTCGGTCCCTGGACATTTCGGTCCCGAGACATTTCGGTCCCTGGCCATTTCGGTCCTTAATCATTTTGGTCTCTTGCCATTTCGGTCCATTGCTATTTCTTTACCGGCCACTTTATAACTTGGTTTCTGATTGATGAAGGCCCACTAAACGCTGTAAGCTCTACATTGATCGGGCCTTTTTTAATATTTTTTATTCTCCTGCCCCCCTTCCCTCAAATTTTATACAAAGCTGAATATAATAGTCCAATAAGTTTAATCTATTGTAACTCGTGATAATAAAATCACAGCGAGTTGTAAATTTGATTAAACAATGTTATATAATTTTACACTGTCTTTATTATTATTATTTAACAGAATAAATATTTTAAGTTTTATCATATATTTTTTATATTAGGTATTTTATCTATACTATAAACTATTATTTTTATTGATTAACTTTTATTTTTATTGATTGTTTTCGCACACTTTCTTAGAATCTTTAAATTAGTGATTTCGTAACTAGGCGTGCTATAAAAAAATTTTGTTAAAAAAAAAAAAAAAAAAAATGCTCCAACGACCTTTTTTTATGTAATAATTATTAATTGCTTTTTTTTTTTTTTTTTTTTTTTTTTTTTTTGGTTTAACAGTTTTCTTACCTTATGAAGACAATTTTTGTGAGTTAATTTTATTGAAAGTGGGCCTATTTCTTTGTAATAAAATGATTATTTTTTTATTTTATATAATAATGTAACTATTATTTTAAATAATTTTATTTTCGATTTTTAACTGACAAAACTAAGCTTTTTTAATTTATCGTTTATTTATTTATTTATTTCCATTACCTTTTCGCTCCCACTTTCACAGAAAAAAATTGACAATTTTTATTTTAATCTTATTATTAATTGAATAAATAGTTTTAAATTTCAGTAACTTTAAATATAAAAAAAATAAACAGGTAAACGATAAGCTTCAGTTTATAACTACTACAAAACATAATGATAAATTGAATATAAGACAGATTATTTATTGAGTTTATGTAAAGTAAAATTCGAAATGCATATTAATAATTTTATCAATTTAATTATATAAAGATTCATTAAATTAAAAATACATAAATTTAATAAAATATTAATTTGATTTTCATTTTAAAATCACTAACTGTTTTGAGATTTAATTTATAGCAATTATTCATCACCATAAGTTATTATTCAAAAAATTTTATTTATTTCAAAAAGGGAAACTATTATTATTATTATTATTATTATTTTGAAAAACCAATTAGTAACGTAACGTAATAATTAATTAAACATAATAATGCAACACTGTAACAATGCGTAAAAATATTTCTTAACAGGTTTAGGTAACATTATTATCCAGATGCAGATTTAAATTTTTTGAAACAAAGTTATAGTTTACAGTTCGCAAAAATCAATCATATATTAATTATTATATTTAAAGAGTAACAAAAAATATGATAAACTAACCAATAAATGAATAAATAACATATTTATTTTGAGAATCCTTATCATTTTTATACATCCTAATGAAGTTAATAACATTATAGTAGCTGAAATTTAAAAAATATGTTTTTTTCATTTTTGTTATAACTTCTATATAGTTTTTGTATTAGATTTTAAACAAGTAATTGATAAATAAGTCACTTAAACAATTAATAGTTAAAATAATTTCGAATCCTTATTAATAAATATGTTTGATAAAAATAATTTAATTTTTGAGAATTTTTTAATTTAACAACATAAAGATGATGTTAATCATTTAATAAAATAAATTTAATAAAATAATGTATAACATTAAGTAAATAACAAATCAAAACCGTGTGCCGAGAATTTTTAAACACTTTTTTTTATGTTGGTGCTCCTATAAAATTGGAAATGTATGCATATAAGTATCAGCTAAGTACTACGTACTACGATTAACCTCTTTTAAGCAAAAATTCTGCATGTCAATCAATTGTCAACGCCCATCTGAACAAATAGTCATCTTTATACAAGATAGTTAGCTTTATTCTTTGTATCTTGATCTTTATACACTTGTCAGATGAAACCCTTATTCTTTACAATGCCCTTTATACTCTGGAGTTCAAATGCGGACGGACCTCCCACATAATCGCTGGCATTTTTTAGAAGAAATATGAATGTTTTGAAAAGAACAGCATTTCTCGGTGCTTTTTATTCCTCTTGCTGTTATCTTCATTTCAAACGCTTTTAGTATCAATTAAACCAGTATAAAAAGTAGAATGGAATATTTTTTATCCTTATTATTACAGCTTATGAATGACATTGAAATATTCAAAACTTATAACATAACTAAATAAGATTGTTAGATAAGTTATTTACCACCTAGACATAATATTTTAAGTTACCTTTTTTAATTTAACTTACTTTGACAGAAGGCCTTTTTTTTTCATATTTTTATGAGGGTTTTTATATTTAAATGTTAAAAATAATTATTTTATATAATAATATCAGCTTTAAATGAAATGACAAATTTCAATACGCATTACATTAATAATTTTGTAATTAGTTTCCTTAAGCTGGTTTTAGAAAATTTAACAGATGTGTTGTACAAATGTGATATATGCATAAAAGTATGGCAATATAATTTTTTTGCTGTTGCCGTTGTTTTGGAAAACATTAATAAAAACAGGGAAGCGTCAATATAATAAACATTCTAGATTCTAATAATAACAATAAAAAAAGAACTGTTGTCATGAAAAAATAATTGCTAATAATTCAAGATGTAATTCATTTTTCTAAAATGTAAAAAAAAAAAAATCTTTAAGTTACAAATCATTTTAATAATTATTTCTGCTCGTGTCATATATTTATGTAATAAAATAATTGCAATGCTAACTACCTCCACGTGTTGCAATCTGGAAACTCTTTTCTTAATTTAAAAACGGAAAAGTTTAAAAGGAAAATAAATGCTAGTAACCAAAAACAACATATAAAAAATGCCATAAACAAAAAGAGGATTCAATGATAATTTTGGCACAGGGGGTAAAATACCACCAGATACAGATGTTTTTTATTTATTTCAACATTTTTGTTCTTATGCGGGAAGTGGCGGGTTTGCAAAATAATGAAACACTTATAATTCTGAAAATTGGCTTCAGCGATGAAATCCTATAATATGCTAAGTGTCAGAATATAAATTCCATATAACAATAACTCTTTCTTTTCTCCTGGCAATTTAAAAGCCTTTGTCTCCCTGGAGAGGAAACATGCATCTCAGAAGTTAAAATTTTACAACTATTATGGGGTGTGTTAATATCATAAGTTAATTGGGTTATTTTATAAATTTAGTTATCAGTTTCCAAGTTAACTTCTCCATTTCCTCGTTCAAGAATTCAAAACATTCTGGCAATTTTAAAAAATGCCATTCATCTGTGAATTTTTTTTCAGAAATCTCCATCGATTTCTAAGTAATTGATCAAGTTTTGGGGTACTTGTTACTTCTAATTAATCGCATTACACTAAAATTTTATGCGACTTTCAGTTAAAAAACCAGTGTTGAATTCAGACACTTTTCTCCGGGAGGGACTTCTGTGGCTCCGGGGGGGGGGGGGGGGGGATTACACTTTTTTACCAATGAAAACACAAAATTTCAAATTTTCCGAGGGGGGTAATTGATAGCTCCGGGGGGAATGACCTGCCCCTGAATTCAACATAAAGAATGCCATTCATCTGTGAATTTTTTTCAGAAATCTCCATCGATTTCTAAATAATTGATCAAGTTTTGGGGTACTTGTTACTTCTAATTAATCGCATTACACTAAAATTTTATGCGACTTTCAGTTAAAAAAACCAGTGTTGAATTCAGACACTTTTCTCCGGGAGGGATTTCTGTGGCTCCGGGGGAAATTACACTTTTTTACCAATGAAAACACAAAATTTCAAATTTTCCGGCGGGGGGTAATTGATAGCTCCGGGGGGGGGAATGATCTGCCCCTGAATTCAACACTCTAAAATGTTCCTTATAAAATTATGTCAGATATTTCCCGTGCACAAAATTTCAGCTTGCTGGAGAAGGGACCGAAAAGTCCAGGGACCGAAATGACCATGGACCGAAATGTCTTGGGACCGAAATGTCTCGGGACTGAAACGTCTCGGGACCGAAATGGCCAGGGACCGAAATGTCTTGGGACCGAAATGTCTTGGGACCGAAATGTCTCGGGACCGAAATGTCTCGGGACCGAAACGTCTCGGGACCGAAATGTCTCGGGACCGAAACAGCGGGACCGAAATGGCGGGACCGAAACGTCCTGCTTCCAGTTGTGTGTGATTGAAAATTCACCATCATGTGATTTAAAAGTATTCTACTTAATAATCTGATTGTATTTTCAGAAGCGTTCCTACTTTCGGTTTAGTTTAGTGTGTTTTTGACTGTTCTGTGAATCATAGAAAATCTTTTTCTAAAAATAGATTTTTATTTTATTTGTTTTGTTACTGGTAAAAGTTTTTAAAAAAATTTGTTTGTTTGTTTTTCTTTTTTTTGGCTGGCCAGCTGCTAAAAAAAAGGTTTCATTTTGTTTTATTTATTAAGATAAATATTGTTTCATATATATAAATATATTTCGTTTTGTGTTGATTTTGAGTAAGATTATTAAGACACATTAGTTTTCTGAAAATGAAAGTGATTTCTTTTGATACTGTTTTCAAAAGCATGGATTCTGAGTAAGTGAATTTTGTGGTTATTATTATTTTTATCTGTGCACAGCGTATAAAAAATGATTTTGATAACTTTTATTATTTCGTATGTTGTTTATCTTTTAGATGTAAAGTAAGTTCTTTAGTTACATTTCAAGTTGCTTTCATATTTATGTGTGGATGAAAATTATTTCACATTGAATTAGCTATAGTATTTCATATATTTAAAATGAATGATTTATGTCATTGGTAAGTTAATTTGGTAAAAAGATTGAATTTTAATGCATAATATTTCTTATAAATATTTTCATGAGCTCATGATTAAATTAGTGGCACATTATGTTTTAAATTATTTTCTGTTTTTAACATTTATTTATGAAAGTTTATGCATATTTACCTGTTTTATTTACCTGTAAGGAGAAGATTGTTATTATTATTTTTTTTTTAATGGGTCATGTATCTTGTATAATTTACTAATTTAAACATAATTTAACAATAGCTAATTTGAGAAAAATGGCATTTCTTTGTAAGGGGAAAAAAAATCCATTTGTTTAATTTGGGCACGGAATTAGATATGGATAAAAATGATAAACTATCAGCTAAACATGAAAAAATTATGAAGTGTCAACTGATTAAAGACGATGAACAATTTGTTAAAAAGGCATTTATTGCTATCATGGAAGATTGCAAAAAACAAGAAATTGCAGAACAACAACTGCTTGAGGATAAATGTATTGCAGAGGAAAGAGTATGAGCTAGAAAAGCTTAAGCTACATGCTCAAAACCCTACTCCGACAACTGTACCACAGAATCAAATGGACCAGATGCATATAGATATTAAAAATATCTTGCCAACATTTATTCCTGTAAAGGATGATCAGTACAAAAAACCCTGAACGGGTTAAAAGCTTGTGACGCAGCACTTTATCTTATATCTCTAAGAATTTTAAATTTGGGACTTAAAATTAATGATATCAAAATTTATGTGACGCTATGCTATTAATTAATATACATATTAAAATTTATTCATTAAGGTTTTATCAATTACATCTTTCATAAATTCAAAATATGAATCTTAAAAGATATGATATCAAAATTTAAGTGACGCCTTGACGAGGCTTTAAACGATGTTTTAAAATTCCATTTATTTATTTATTGTCCAAATACATTTTCATATCTAAACAATACTTTTTATTTTCCAATACACTGTTAAATACATCACTTTCACTGAATATATATATGCACTGAAATGTATTTATTTGAATAAATAAATTTATCTTTTGGGCTACGCTGTCCAAAATCAAAAATAACATTTAAATGAATAGTTTTTGCATCATTGTATCTATTTGCATCTATTTAACTTACTTTGGATACAATGACGCAAAAACTATTCATTTAAATGTTATTTTTGATTTTGGACAGCGTAGCCCAAAAGATAAATTTATTTATTCAAATAAATACATTTCAGTGCATATATATATTCAGTGAAAGTGATGTATTTAACAGTGTATTGGAAAATAAAAAGTATTGTTTAGATATGAAAATGTATTTGGACAATAAATAAATAAATGGAATTTTAAAACATCGTTTAAAGCCTCGTCAAGGCGTCACTTAAATTTTGATATCATATCTTTTAAGATTCATATTTTGAATTTATGAAAGATGTAATTGATAAAACCTTAATGAATAAATTTTAATATGTATATTAATTAATAGCATAGCGTCACATAAATTTTGATATCATTAATTTTAAGTCCCAAATTTAAAATTCTTAGAGATATAAGATAAAGTGCTGCGTCACAAGCTTTTAACCCGTTCAGGGTTTTTTGTACTGATATCATTGCTTTTTTTAGGTTAATGATAAAAACAAAAAATTAAAGACTAATGCAAAAAATTCATATTCATGATTCATTCACCTTTAATTACCCCTCCCCCATCCACTTAAAAAAAAGATATTTCATATTTTATTAATGTGTGCTGTACTACTTGATTTTGTTAAAAACAACTCTGTAGTAAAATACGTTAGTAAAAGATAAGAAGGTAATGTACATTCAGCACCATACATCTCAGAAAGGGTTTTATAATCTATGCTGTATGTAATGTATCATTTCTCATTCTTGTTAACTATGTTTTTTCTTTACACATGTTGATACATATACTGCAGATGGATTAAAATGATCAGGGATACAATATTCAGAATGTGCTGGAAAGTATTTCATAATCTATGCTGCATGCATGATTCTTGTTAATTATGTTTCAACCTATGTATAGGTTGATAATATTGCAGATTGATTAAGACTATATGCATTACAATATTCAGAATATGCTGGAAATGTTTCATAATCTATGTTGCACACGTTTTTCTTTCTTGTTAGTTATGATTTGTTCTTTATATAGATTGGTAAAATTACTGCAAATAGATTAAAATGATAGGTTTACAATATTGAACATGTATTGGAAAGTGTTTCATAATCTATACTTATGCGTAATTTTTCATTCTTCTTAGTTTATTTATGTTTTGCTGTTTGCATAGGGTGGGAAGATTACTGTACAAAGATGAAAATTATAGGTTTAAAGTATTCAGAATGAATTGGAAAGTATCTAAACATGCTGTATGCAAAAATTTTTATTGTCGTTAATTATGCTTTGTTTTTTGCACAGAATGGTAAAATTCTTGTACATGTGACAATAAGTTTACAGTATTCAGAATGAGTAGGAAAATGCATCATAATCGATGCAGTATGCATGATTCTTTGTTCTTGTTAGTTATGTTTTGTTCTTTGCACTGGGTGGAAAAATTGCTGTATATGGATGAAAATAGCATTCAGAATATGTTGGAAGTTGCATCATATTCTATGTTGCACACATGACTTTTCGTTCTTGTTTTTTCTTTTTCTTTTTTTTTCTTTACACATTGATAAAATTATTGCAGATGGATGAAGGCATTTAATTAAATCAGGCTTATATTAAAATTGACAATATGCATTCTAAATTAATCAATGTACCTGTCATTTGTACAAAAGAATGTCCTGATTGGTAATTGCCCCGGTGTAATTGATAATTACAATGTTCCCAGGGTAGTTACCGAGAATCAAAAATTTTTAATTAAGCAAATTTTAAATAATATTTTAATCAAAGCCTATATTTTATTGAATAGAAACATGGTGAATCATTAACCATGCTAAATTTGGTCACATCTATTGTAAACATTAAAAAGATATTTAGATGTTAGTGTTTTTTGATCAGGAATTACCCCAGTCCACCCTATAAGTTTCATACTTCAATTAGGAAAATGTTTAACTGACAAAGAAATAAAATCAGGACTCTGTTATTTATTAAATATTTTCATTTCATATGATACTTTCCATTCTTGGACGACTTAACTTACAAAATAAAACTAATATATTTTTAGTTTCATTTATAACATTTCAGTCACTAAGCATAAAACATGCAAAATACATAAATTTAAGCATTTCATGTTTTTAGATTTTTTTTTTTTTTTTTTTTTTTTTTTTTAACATAATTTTGTGAAAAAAGCAGACAGCTATTAAAAAATATTCCGTATTTGCTTAGGGTTTCTTGCAGTGCAATACATCAAAAGTATTTTCTAGATTTTCAACATTGTATGTAATATTTTGACGACTTGAAAATATTTTATTTTTTTCTCATAAATCATGTAAAATAACATTTATCCATTAAGAACCACATTTGATTTACTAAACAGCTATAAATACAAATTCCAATTGAAATCTACCCTAAACCCGAAAAATTTAAACCAGATTCAATTGGAATTTTCAGGTGGCATTTCAAAACATATTATTTTGTAACAGGTAAAAGGGTTCTAATTAGGTTTTTTTTTTCTTGTGGTTTTTTCAATTGGGTTAAGGATAGATTTCAATAGGAATTTTCAGGTTCTGGGTAGTGCATGTTGACAGAAATTAATTCGTCTTTCTTAAACAGATTAATGGTTACACTGATTTTTATTTCAGTTCAAATTGGGTTCTTGTCAATGTGTATCAGCAGAAATTATTTTTCCTTCTTCGGATCAAGTTAAGATTCCATAGAATTTTTTTTTTTTTTTTTTTTTTTTTTTTTTTTGGGGGGGGGGGGGGGGTTGTTGGAGTGAGTTCAATTCAAATATAATTTTCAAGTTCTGGTCAGATTGCATTTCCGCAGAAAATATTTTGTTCTGTGCAGGGATTAGATTTAAAATAGACTTCAATTGGAATTTACAGCTTCTAGTCTGTCCGTATCAATGAAAATTACATTTTCTTTCTTGTTTCAGGATATGGTTGGATAGATTTTTTTTAAGGTTCAAATCTGGTAATGGGTCAACTTGAAATGAAATTTTTAAGTTCTTGTTGAGTTACATTTCAATCTATAATATTTTGTCGCAAATAGATTGACTACTGGAGGGATTTTTTTTTTTTTTTTTTAGTGTTTGGATTGTGTTTAGGATAGACTTCAATTAGAAATTTCCGGTTCTGGTCAATGTATGTCAAAGGAAATTATTTTGTCTTTCTTGGACAAATTTATGTTTACATTAATTTTTTTTTCTTTTGGTTTAGATTGAGTTTCAGGTAAACTTATAGGTTTTTGTCAGTGCTTATTGGCAGAAATTATTTTTTCAATTTCGGATCAGGTTACAGTGTGATGGGATTTTTATTTATATTTTTTTGTTTTGTTTCGATTTGGGTTCCATTCAAATAGAATTTTTAGGTTCTGGCCAGGTTGGGTTTACATGAAAAAAATATTCTGTCATGTACAGATACTGGATTACAATTCCTATTTTTTTTTTTGGTGGGAGGGGGGGGGGGCAGTTTGTATCGGGTTTAAGATTTTATTAAAATTTCCATGATCTAGTCTGTACGTATTTACATAATTTCTTTTTCTAAAAATCTTGATATGGTTGGATAATTGTTTTTTTTTTTTTTTTTTCGGGTTTGAATCTTGATTCAGTTTGACTTGAATTGGAATTTTCAGGTTCTTGTCAAGTTGCATTTCAAGTACTAGTTTTCAATTCTGGTCAGTGGATGGGGACGGAAATTATTTTGTCTTTCTTGAACAGATTTATATTTCCTAATTTTTTTATTTTACTTTTTTTTAAGGAGGGGGGGGGGGGATTGGATTGGGTTTCAGGTTAAGAGTTCGGATCGGGTTTGAGATAGACTTCTATTGGAATTTCCATGATCTGGTCAGTACATATCGACATAAATTGTTCTTTTTTTTTTTTTTTTTTTTTTTTTTTTTTTTAAATCTTGATTTGATTGGATTTTTTTTTTTTTTTTGGGGGGGGGGGATTGAATCTGGTTTCGGATTGACTTCAAATGGAATTTTCAGGTTCTTGTTGAGTTGCATTTCAAGCACATTATTTTGTGGCAGATAGATTGGGTTACAATTGAAATTATTATTTTTTTTTTTGGGTGGGTGGGGGGGGGGGGTAGTGTTTGAAATGGATTTAGGATAGATTTCAATTGAAATTCTTGTCAGTGTATGTGGACAGAAATTATTTGGTCTTTCTTGGACAGACTTGTGTTTCCATTGTTTTTTCCTTTTCGGGTTTGGATTAGGTTTCATGTTAACTTTCAGACTCTTGTCAGTGTGTATCGGCAGAAATAATTTTCTCTTTTTCGGATTAGGTTAAGGTTCGACAGAAATTTTTTTCAGGTTTCAATCAGGTTCAATTCAAATGGAATTTTCAAGTTCCGGTCAGGTTGTGCTTTAATGGAAAATATTTTGTACTGTATAGATACTGGGTTCCGGTTATATGGAATTTCCTTTTTCAGATTCAGATTAGATTTAAGATAGACTAATTGGAATTTCCAGATTTCTGATCACGCGTATCTCTGGAAATTAATTTTTCTTTCCCGAACCGAGATATGGTTGGATAATTTTTTTTTTTTTTTGGGGGGGGGGGTTGAATCTGGTTTCGGTTTGACTTCAAATGTAATTTTCAGGTTCTTGTTCAGTTGCATTTCAATGTATTTTATTCTGCAGCAGATAGATTGAGTTACTCTTGGAGGGATTTTTTTCTTTCTGGTTTTGGATTGTATAGGATAGATTTCAATAGGAATTTTTCGATTCTGGTCAATGTATTTCAATGGAAATTATTTTGTCTTTCTAGGACAAATTTATCTTTCCATTAAATTTTTGTTGGTTTAGAATGGGTTTCAGGATAACTTGTAGGTTCTTGTTGGCAAACTTGTATAAAACCAATAACTTTCTGCAAATTAATTTAATGTTGGGTGTAATTCGCATTTTTTGTGCAATTCATGGTCATCATTCGTGTTTTTTATGCGATTTATGAATGTAATTTGCATTTTTTGAGCAATTTATGGACATAATTTGCAATTTTTATGCGATTAATGAATGTAATTTACATTTTACATGATTTATGGACGTAATTTGCTATTTTTATGCAATTCATAGACATAATTTGTGTTTTTTCAGCTTTCTGTTGACGAAATTTGTGTTTTTTGATCGATTTATTGACGTTATTTGGGTTTTTATAGGATTTATGAATGTAATTCGCTTTTTTTACACAACTCTTGGACGTAAGTCACATTTTTTGCAATTTATGAATGTTATTCGTGTTTTTTTGCACGATTCATGGAAGTGATTCGCATTTTTTGAGTGATTTATGAACATAATTCACATTTTTATGCAATTCATGGACGTAATTTGCATTTTTTGAGCGATTCATGAATGTAATTCGCGTTTTTTATGCAAATTATGAATGCAAAACGCTATTCCCTATTTTTATGTGATTTATAGACGTAATTTGCATTTTAGCTTTCTGCTGCCAAAATTCGTATTTTTTGAGTGATTTATGAACATAATTCCCATTTTACTACACAATTCATGGACGTAATTCACGTTTTGAGCGATTTGTGGACCCAATTCGCATTTTTTATGCGATTCATGGACATAATTTGAGATTTTTATGCGATTAATGAATGTAATTTACATTTTACATGATTTATGGATGTAATTTGCTATATTTATGCGATTTGTAGACGTGATTCGCATTTTTTGAGTTTTCTGTCGATGAAATTTGCGTTTTTTGATCGATTTATTGACATTATTTGTGTTTTTATAGGATTTATGAATGTAATTTGCTTTTTAAGCCAATTCTTGTACGTTTTTTGCATGATTCATGGAAGTGATTCGCATTTTTTGAGTGATTTATGAACGTAATTTGCGTTTCAGCTTTCTGCTGCCAAAATTCGTGTTTTTTGAGCGATTTTTGAACATAATTCCCGTTTTACTACACGATTCATAGACATAATTTGTGTTTTTCATACAATTTCTGAACGTAATTCTCACTTTTTTAAACATTTCATGGACATAATTCACGTTTTGAGCGATTTGTGGACCCAACTCATGTTTTTTATGCAATTCACTTTTTTAAAGCAATTCATGGACATAATTCGTGATTTTTATGCGATTAATGAATGTGATTTATGGACGTAATTTGCTATATTTATGCGATTCATAGATATAATTTACATTTTTTGAGCTTTCTATCGACGAAATTTGTGTTTTTTGATCGGTTTATTGACGTTACTTGTGTTTTTATAGGATTTATGAAAGTAATTTGCTTTTTTTACCAATTCTTGGACGTAATTTGCATTTTTTGCAATTTATGAACGTTATTCGTGTTTTTTTTGCACAATTCATGGAAGTGATTCGCATTTTTTGAGTGATTTATGAACGTAATTCACGTTTTTATGCAATTCATGGACGTAATTTGCGTTTTTTGAGCGATTCATGAATGTAATTCACATTTTTTATACAATTCATGAATGCAAAACACTATTCGCTATTTTTATGCGATTTATAGACGTAATTTGCGTTTCAGCTTTCTGCTGCCAAAATTCGTGTTTTTTGAGCGATTTAGAACATAATTCTCGTTTTACTACACGATTCATAGACATAATTTGTGTTTTTCATACAATTTCTGAACGTAATTCTCACTTTTTTAAACAATTCATGGACGTAATTCACGTTTTGAGCGATTTGTGGACCCAATTCGCTTTTTTTAAGCAATTCATGGACATAATTCGCGATTTTTATGCGATTAATGAATGTAATTTACATTTTACATGATTTATGGACGTAATTTGCTATATTTATGCGATTCATAGATATAATTTGCATTTTTTGAGCTTTCTATCGACGAAATTTGTGTTTTTTGATCGGTTTATTGACGTTACTTGTGTTTTTATAGGATTTATGAACGTAATTCGCTTTTTTTACCAATTCTTGGACGTAATTTGCATTTTTTGCAATTTATTAATGTTATTTGTGTTTTTTTGCACAATTCATGGAAGTGATTTACATTTTTTCAGCGATTTATGAACGTAATTCACGTTTTTATGCAATTCATGGACGTAATTTGCATTTTTTGAGCGATTCATGAACGTAATTCACATTTTTTATGCAATTCATGAATGCAAAACACTATTCGCTATTTTTATGCGATTTATAGACGTAATTTGCGTTTCAGCTTTCTGCTGCCAAAATTCGTGTTTTTTGAGCGATTTAGAACATAATTCTCGTTTTACTACACGATTCACAGACATAATTTGTGTTTTTCATACAATTTCTGAACGTAATTCTCACTTTTTTAAACAATTCATGGACGTAATTCACGTTTTGAGCGATTTGTGGACCCAATTCGCGTTTTTTATGCGATTCATGGACATAATTCACGATTTTTATGCGATTAATGAATGTAATTTACATTTTACATGATTTATGGATGTAATTTGCTATATTTATGCGATTTGTAGACATAATTTGTGTTTTTTTAGCTTTCTGTTGACAAAATTTGCGTTTTTTGATCGATTTATTGACGCTTTTTGTGCTTTTATAAAATTTATGAATGTAATTCGCTTTTTTTACCAATTGTTGGATGTAATTTGCATTTTTTGTAATTTATGAATTTTATTAGTGTTTTTTTGCACGATTCATGGAAGTGATTCACATTTTTTGAGTGATTTATGAATGTAATTTGCATTTCAGCTTTCTGCTGCCAAAATTCGTGTTTTTGAGCGATTTATGAACATAATTCTCGTTTTACTACACGATTCATAGACATAATTTGACAAGACAACACAGACAACATTTTTCATACAATTTATGAACGTAATTCTCACTTTTTTACACAATTCATGGATGTAATTCACATTTTGAGCGATTTGTGGACGTAATTCGCATTTTTTTATGCAATTTGCTTTTTTTGAGCGATTCATGGACATAATTCGTGATTTTTATGCGATTAATGAATGTAATTTACATTTTACATGATTTATGGATATAATTTGCTATATTTATGCGATTCGTAGACATATTTTGCATTTTTTGAGCTTTTTGTCGAAGACGAATTGACGAAACTGGCGGGCCACAGGTTGTGCATCCCTATTTTTAGAAGTTTTTTAATTTTTCAAATTTGAGAGTTTTTTAATGTGATAGTTATAGTCTTAATTCATTCAATAGATAATGATGTTATATGCAAGCAAAAAAAAAAAAAAAAATTAAGCCATTCCATCAAACAGTTTTTTTTTTAAATCTTGGTGTTAGTCGTCAAAAATAAAGTTTTGAGAAAACGCGACTTAAAGTTGAAATTCTATGGGTGCGACTATGAATGTGTTAATACATAAAAGCTTATAATTCCGTTAAAAATGCAAATATTTTTATGTGGTTTTTTGCATTGAGTTAAGAATTAATTGAATAATCAAACTAGATCATATAAAAATCGATTTTTTGAAAAGTTTTCAACCCCTGAGCCTCCTTAAACTCAAAGAGCATCGGTGTGACAAGAAATTATCATTTTTTTAGCATAATGTGTCTCAGACAAGTGATTTATTTCAAATAACAAATTTTTACTTAACTAATCCATGTAATATGCACTTTCACAATTTTAAGTAGAATTTTCGCCAGATAATTGAATTGCTTTATTAAATGAAATCTGATTAAAAAAAGCGGTGGATTCTAAAATGTGCCAAAACATTTAAATATTAAGTTTGGTTTTGATTCATATAAGTGACAATTATAGTGATCTTTCTTAGCTCTTTCTTCGTGCAAGGAGTAATTTTATAAATTATAGTAACATTGTATGATACATCTTGAAATTGACGATATGAAATTTTTTTTTTTGACATAAATCATGTAAAATAATATTCATCAATCAAGATCCACCTCTGACTTATTAATCACTTATAAATAAAATAAACAACTCACAAAGCGTCACAAAAATTTATGAAATTAAGTAGTGTGACATTATTCAAATTTACTTAATTAAGAGGAATCAAGTTAATGAAATGTTGTATAAATATTAATTGAAAACTCTATAGATTACTAGGTACTATTAGGTTATTCCGTCGATCAAAAAATTATCGCCTAACAATAAGATTAAATGCCAATTATGGATGATCGTGAGTGTCACATTCAATGACATTAAATACGATTTGTGTATTTAAAATGTCATTAAGTGATTTTTATTTAGACTTTTTATTAATATTTTACTAATTATTTGTTTTTTCGTTATTTGAAATAAAAAATATGTCATGTATAATTTGGCTGTTAGTTTGGTGATTGTATAATTTGGCGAAATTGGTCGACGGGATAACAGAGTAGTACCGATTACTAAAATATTTCATAATAGAAATAATTTATGTAACTGAAAATGTTTTATCCAACATTTCACTTAAGTTTAAAACAAGCAATATATAGAAATTGTAAAGTCCCTCAAGTGTGTGTAACTTGGGATCAGACATTGTGCAAAATATAATGTGCTCATCTTTTGTTTACATTTTTAAAAAGAGTAATTTGATTGTAATAATGGAGAAGAAATCATAATGAATGCTTATAATAGAGTATAATACAGTCAACTCTGTGAAATCCACAAAATGCATTATCTGCAAAATATGCTAAAATGTAAACATTGAAAAGTGTTTTAACATTTAAACTCAAAGATAAAGATATGCAATACTTTTTATTTTCATGAAATGACAAATTTTTTAATGAAATAAACTGGGGATTTAAGAAAATTCATGTATTTTGCACCCTGTATTTTTTAATAACATTACTTTAAGCAAGTCAGTATGTTTCAGTTGATTGGGTATGATTAATGCACACCTATTCTTTGCTCAAGCAGCAAAAAAATTTTAAAAATAAATAATTTTATCTCTTTTTTTTTTTTTTTTTTTTTTTTTTAATCAAACAAAACTGATACATATCTCCTTCAGTAAATATTCTTGAGCAAGACAATTTTATGTTGGTGCAAGGAGTAATGAGAAAAAAAATTATTGAAAACAAACCAAAAAAAAGTACAGTACAGGATTTTTACCTGGCATTCTCATAAAATTTTGAATATACCCTATCTCCCCTCTTTAATCCATAAGTTTTTATGCATTCTATATTATATTGTATATTAACAAGGCGCCACTTGTCTAGTTTTGTTTTCAATCAGAACGCGGCAAGTTATGGAAATTGGTTTAGCATTTTTCATTCAGGTATAATTTATTTATTTAGAATAGAATTGATAAAGAAAATGCAAAAAGTGAAAAACATTGAACAGACACGATAGAATCATTAAATAATTTTCATGGTTTTAATAATCCACATGGCCGTTTGTTATGCGAATTCAGTCTTTCAATGTCTTAATATACAATGAATAAAGTCTGCAATAAGGTTAACTGGAGAATCTTGCAATGGATTTTTGCTGCCGCTTATTCATATTTACTTAATTAAGAGGAATCGAGTTAATGAAATGTTGTATAAATTTTACTTGTTAACTCTATAGGTTACTAGGTACTACTAGGTTATCCCATCGACCAAAAAATTATCGCCAAACTATAAGATTAAATGCCAATAATGGATGATCGTGGATGTCACATTCAATGCCATTAAATATGATTTGTGTGTTTAAAATGTCATTAAGTGATTTTTATTTAGACTTTTTATTAATATTTTACTAATTATTTGTTTTTTCATTATTTGAAATAAAAAATATGTCATGTATAATTTGGCTATTAGTTTGGTGATTGTATAATTTGGCGAAATTGGTCGACGGGATAACAGAGTAGTACCGATTACTAAAATATTTCATAATAGAAATAATTTATGTAACTGAAAATGTTTTATCCAACATTTCACTTAAGTTTAAAACAAGCAATATATAGAAATTGTAAAGTCCCTCAAGTGTGTGTAACTTGGGATCAGACATTGTGCAAAATATAATGTGCTCATCTTTTGTTTACATTTTTAAAAAAGAGTAATTTGATTGTAATAATGGAGAAGAAATCATAATGAATGCTTATAATAGAGTATAATACAGTCAACTCTGTGAAATCCACAAAATGCATTATCTGCAAAATATGCTAAAATGTAAACATTGAAAAGTGTTTTAACATTTAAACTCAAAGATAAAGATATGCAATACTTTTTATTTTCATGAAATGACAAATTTTTTAATGAAATAAACTGGGGATTTAAGAAAATTCACGTATTTTTCACCCTGTATTTAAAAACAATACTTTAAGCAAATCAGTAAGTTTCAGTTGATTGGGTGCAAACCTATTCTTTGCTCAAGCAGCAAAAAAAATTTTAAAAATAAATAATCTCTAAATATTTTTTTGCAGGATTTTTACCTGGCATTCTCGTAAAATTTTAAATATACCCTGCCTTCTCAGTCTAATCCATAAGTTTTAATACATTCTATATTAAAAATCCATTGCAAGATTCTCGGGTTAACTTTATTCATTGTATATTAAGACATTGCAAGACTGAATTGGCATAACAAGAAACAGCCATGTGGATTATTAAAACCATGAAAATTACTTAATGATTCTATCATGTCTGTTCGATGTTTTTCAATTTGTGCATTTTCTTTATCAAATTCAATTGTACATAAATAAATCCTACCTGAATTGTTAACACCAATATCCATAACTTGCCGCGTTCGGGTTCGGATTCAAAACAAAACTAGACAAGTGGCGCCTCTACGCGTATGAATACATGACTTTCCCACAACAAATAATTTAAAATAATTTTTGTTTGAAAACTTAAAAAAAAATCATAAGTCGAAAGTATATTGAATATGTATAATTAAAAAATATTTTCCTATTTTAAAAAAGGATTCAAAATATTTTTTCCACAAAATGCAAAAATATCCAATGTAAAAAACGTAATATTTTCTTCTTACGAAAAATAAAGGCAAAATAAATAGAAATTTGATTTAGTATATATTTATTGAATGTTTTAAAGCACATGATAAGATGTTTTTGTAGTTTAAAAAACATTTATTGCTTCGATGCGGGTGTTTTAACTATGACCATAACTGCATTTTCTTTTTCACTCCCTCTCCGTCTGCTAACCCATAGAATAACATGTAATCCGCGAGCTAATATAGTCCAATTTTCCAAGACCAATATATAACAAACAAGAGTTTTCCTAGAAACAAGGCAAGTCTTATTACCTCTATCTTAAAGAGATTCATATTATATATAAGTTTTAATAAAATCTCCCAGCCGGTTTTCTAGATCTCATTATCAGGAACAAACACCATCGTTTTCAGTTTAAAAATGGTTATCGAGATCTAAAAATATACGGCACGTAGAAATGTAAAAATTATAGGATAAGATTAGACTGGGAATATAAGACTATATTAAAAAAATTGGACCATTCTGACCAATATTTGCTGAGTTATTAGAAGGCGGCTTTTCCGATTTCCTTTGAAGTTGAGTTAGCTGTATATATGAAGTTCCGCATCTACCCTTATGACGATGGTAGGTTTAAAGCTGCGTCACTTGAAGGCTGCCGCCTTCTATGATATATCTTTATTCTTGATAATATTTGAACGTCAAATGAAAATGCTTAATGTTTCCCAAAAATTTTGGGTTTCTCAATTAATTGCCATACTTCTGAACGACATTGCTAAACTTATAGCCAGAGAACCAGAAATTTTTTTAAAAAATTATTCACATATTCGTGACATATTGTTTAAAAGATTTAAGTTGACAGCGGAAAAGTTTAGGGTATTATTTAGCCAACATCAGAAAAGAGAAAATTCTACTTGGAAAGATTTTTATTTTGAACTTAGAAATTATTTTGAGGGTTGGTTATCCGAATTAGAAATTAATTCATTTGAAAAACTAACTGAACTAATAATTGGTGATCAGATTAAGAAAAAATGCCCACTAGAACATAAAAATCATTATTTAGATGGTTGGGACAAGTTAAATGATCCTGTTGTATTGGCCAAAAAGGTGGACATTTACGAAAAAAATTAAACTTTCTTGCCAAAAGTCAGCAAGTTATTCAAAAACGCGTGAAACACAAAAATATGTTTTGCTGAGAAACTCAAATGGTCAAGAGTTCTGGAAAAATCAAACACTCAAACATGAAACTAACAAACATTTTTCAAATTATAAAAATATCATTCTACCTCAAAATATACAAATTCAGGATATGAAAACAATAAGCATTCAATTATAAGCTGCTATGGCTGTGGTAAACAAGGTTTTGTCAAAGCCAAATGTCCTAATTGTTCCCCATCCACGCAGACACAATCGGCAAATTTTCGTTCCCTTCATCTCTAATCTTGTTCTATCAATACCCTTTGTTGTAAATAAAGGTAAATGGTGTTACAGGGGTTGCTTGCACAGTTACAGGAGCTACTCATTGCATTGGAGAAATGTTATACAAGCTTCTCTGTGACCATAGAACTTTGTTCAAAGACACCAGTGTAAGCATAACACTTGCTGATGGCCTACGAAAAGAAATCAACATTCTTCAAGCAACAATCACTGTTGAAATAGAAGGTTGAACAACTAGTACAACGAATTTTGCGTTATCCGAAGCCGAGGGATATAGAACATTGTTAGGCATAAATTTTTTGAATAAAATGGAGATTATGCTTGACATACGAAGCCAAAGTTGGTAGTTACAGAACAATCCAAAACATAAAATTCCTTTTTCTGATGATCCTTTCACCACAATGCCTAAAATCTCAACACCAACTGTCACAGCTAACTCGGTTATGTTAAGAGAAACAGAAGGTTAGCATCTATCTAAAATACAAAAAAAAAAAAAAAAGGCTTAATGACTTACTTCAAAAATTTTCCAATACCTTTCGACCAGGGGGAGAAGCAACACCCATTGTCGAACATCATATAAATACTAAAGACCATCGTCCTATATCACTACCTCCTTACAGATTATCACCGGCAAAGAAAGAATTGTTGAAAACACAGATTGATGATCTTCTAGCAAAAGGAATTATTGAGGAATGTGAGTCTCCATATTCTGCACCAATCGTGCTCATTCCTAAGCCAAATGGTAGTGTTCGCTTGTGTGTAGACTACAGGAAGCTCAATTAAGTTACTATACCAGATACCTATCCACTCCCTCTTATAAACGATCTTTTCCATCAGGCGAAAACTGCTCAGTTCATGACAATACTAGATTTGAATGCTGGTTACTATCAAGTGAGTGTCAATGAACCTGATCAAGATAAAACTGCTTTTGTATGTCCTCTAGGAACATATCGTTTTCAAAGAATGCCGTTTGGTCTCCGCAAAGCCCAACGTTTCAGAGAACGATGGATGGCTTTCGCAAAGGACTCCCAGATGTAAATATTCTCACTTACCTTGATGACTTAATTGTTTTATCATCATGTTTTGAACAACATCTAGCTGATCTTGATGCTGTTTTTAAAAGATTAGACAAATGGAAACTTTCTGCTAATAGAGAAAAATGCAACTTTGCTTGTACCAGAGTAAAATACTTAGGACACTGGATCACACCAAATGACCTAGAAGTTGATCCTGGGAAAATTGATGCTATTGTGAGGATCCCACCTCCCAAGAATATAAAACAACTGCAATCCTTTCTGCAGACATGCTCATGGTATCGCCGTTTTATACAAGACTTTGCAAAAATATCCAGACCACTTAGTAATCTTACTAAAAAGAATATACAATGCACTGGGGTGCCGATGAAGAAAATGCGTTTCAAACCTTGAAGCAATGCCTCATTTCAGCACCAATATTGAAACAAGCTGATGAAACTAAACCTTTCATCATTCAAACCGATGCAAGTAGTTATGCTCTGGGAGCATCTGATTGAGTATGCAGCAATTAGCAGTAGACTGCTGACTGCTGCAAAACGCAACTATCATACCACAGAACAAGAAGCACTTGCAGTTGTCTGGGCTCTTAATAAATTCAGAAGATACATTGATGGAACAGAAGTTACTATGGCATACAACCACCAGCCTCTCTGATGGCTCATGAGTTTAAAGTCACCTTCTGGAAGGCTTGCCAGATGGGCTTTGCAAATGCAAGAATTTAATTTGAAAATAGAATATATTCCAGGTAAAGTGAATGTCATAGCTGACATGCTTTCTCGTCCTGCTTGTGATCATACCAATAAAGAAAGTTGCGATATTTGCAATATAATAGTTGATATTCCTTCTAAATCATCAAGTGATTTACGTGCTGAATAAATGAAAGATGAAGAATTAAAGAAAATTATTAAAAGTTTCAAAGATGAAGAAAAAACTCTTGACTATACTAACTGGACTGATTGCAGTTATATTATGAACCAAGGAGTTTTATACAGGTATTCCCCAAGTTCAGAATCAGAAGAAGCTCAATTAGTTGTTCCATCACATGAAAGGAAGAAAATTTTAAAAGAATACCACTATTTACCTACGGCTGGTCACTACGGTGCTGAAAGTACATTAAACAGAGTATCCAAAAGGTATTATTAGATTGGAATGCGTTCATACATTGCAGATTATGTCAAAAAATGTTCTGAATGCAATAGGTATAAGCCTTCTAATCAAAAATTATCTGGTTTGCTACAAACACCAGTGTATTCACAACAATTTGATGTTCTATCAATTGATCTTTTTGGTCCTTTGCCAAAAAGTAACAATGGTAAAAGGTGGATATTTATAGTAGAAGACTGTGCAACAAGATGGGTTGAACAATTTGCTCTTACACACGCTACTCAGTACAGTGTGCAACTATGTTGCTTGAAGAAGTTATCCTTAAATATGGTCTACCGAGACGTATAATACGTGATAACAGACCCCAATTTGTTAGTAGTGTGGTGCAACAACTTCTAAACAAAAATATAACAACTTCTGAATTTATTCTTTTAGACCAGCGATAAGGTAGCCGACATCTAACAAATGTTTAGAACATTACCAATTTTCTAAAATAATTTAGAATGAGTTTTTCTTCTTAAATCAAAGATATTTTGGATTTGGAAAATTGATAATGCTTTAAATATTTGTTTTACTTAAAAATGTCAGCTTTAAGAACTGTATTTTTGGTGTCAGCTTTAGAGCACTTTACCTTAATCACTTTCTTTGAAGGTGAATGTTGTCCATGACATACATAGAAAAGTTGAAAAAAAAAAATCATTATTATCAATATCCCTGTAAGATACTAGTCCCCATTATCTACTCTTGAATACTTTAATTAAATTATGTACACATACATAAATAAAATATAGATCAAAAGATTAACAATAATCCGGGATAAAAGATTTTTCAGAGAGCAATATCGCTCGCTTGCAAAATCGCAATACAATTTTAGGAGTTTCTAAGGAGTATTTTGTTTATCTAAGTAGTTCTAAGTACTACTTGGGAATGTTTTCATTTCTAAGTAGTTTCTAAGGAGTCTAAGCAGTCTGTATGAACCCTGTAATACTAAAGATTTCTGTCGGATTTTGTTAAGAAAACTTAGATGTCTTTTGATTTTCAAAAACATTATTTATATAAATTCATCAGGATTCTTTTGATTGGTGCTTGCATCATTTGGCAACAAATCTTACCTTCTAAAACCCAAACTGCACTCAGTTTTTTTTTTTTTTTTTTTTTTAATGCCAAGTTTTTTATACTGGAAAAAATATAGAGAGAAGATAATAAGAACAAAACATAAACCATTCCAGTAAAAAAGCAAAGATTAGGAGAATATAAAATAAACCAAGAGAAAAAAGAAGGGGTGGTAAAATTAAAAAAATTAAAATGAAGTTATACAGTCGAACCTCGTTAGCATGTACCTCAAGGGGAATCAAAATTTTGTTCATGTTAACAGTAATTCATGTTATCAGTATCAAATCCTTGTATTTCTCTATATAGGGGACTGTGAAAACAGTTCATGTTAAAAGTAGTTCATGTTAGTGAGGTTTGACTGTACACCTTTTTTATCAGTATAAACATTTAAACTTACTTCTGTTTGTGATTTGTCAGTCTTACTAGTTTCAGAATGACTGGTAGAGTTGCTGAGTGATGGTGGGGGAATATCAGAAACACTTTCTACTTCAACTGGATCACGAGCAACCCACAAACAATACAAGTGTTTTCCATCCTCTAACATTACTTTCTTTATGTAATATTCAATGCCTAGAAAATATAAAAAAAATTTATACCTGCAATATTTTGCTTTATTTTTAAAATAATAATTGTAAATTTTAACAATTTATTTGGCACAACTTAATAAATTGCAAAAACCTTTTTTAAATATTTCAATAAATGAAAATTTAAATTACACTTAGTGCTAGTCAGTAACATATTGTCACAAGAACAAATTTGTTTAGCGAAGATAAAGAACATTTTACATGACTAAATAAGGAAGTACAGTAGAACCCCGATAATTCAGATTAATTGGGACCGGACCCAATCTGGATTATCGAAAATCCGGATTATCCGGAGAATTAGAAAAAAATGAAATAAAATAAAACATACTTACAAGAAATCACCTTTATGTTAAATTTATTGAATACTTACAGACAATAAAAATGTTTACTTTGCTTAATTCTTCTAAAAAGATTTCAGAAAAAGTTTTTTTGATTCAGAATACGACGAGGAAACAAGTTAATGTTATGGAAATTAGCCAATCGCTTCTCAAACCTGGAAAAAAAATATGACTAAACCGATCCGGATTTGCGGGGTTCTACTGTATACTCATTTGTGTTGTTTTTACGTAAATGTTTGATATGGGGTTCATAGTGAATTATCTACTGAATTCACACTCCAAATTAAAAATTCAAGGTTTTTTTTTTTTTTTGTGTGTGTGTGTGTGTGTGTATACAGTTAAATTTAATACTACAATTCAATGTTATACAGTTAAATTCAATAGACATTCATTGTAAAATTGATTTTTATACGTTTAATTTCTCAAATCAACTACAGCTATATTTTCCACAATCACAGAAGTTCAAATGTGGTCCTTCTCAAAGTTTGTCAGTCTGATTGGCACATCCATTTTTAAATTCTTTGTAGCACAGGCAGCTAGGTACAAGCTTTACTAGGTACAAGATCAAAATAATGCATGTTAATTAGTAAATAATATTAATTTCACAAGTTTTCTTCATAATTTAAGCATTTAACACAAAAAGACTACAGTTACTTGAATTTCTATTTTAGAGCATAATGGCAGTTGATGCATGAATATAATGCTCAACAAGCACTTAAGTAAGAACAACACAAATTACTATGCTTCTGAAGCCCAATAATGTTTTCTTCATCCTTGTTGAAGAAATTTGCTCTCATGACCACCAACTAGTCAACCATGAGTCACCAACTAGTACCAAGAGCAACTTAAGTTACTTTTTGATTCATCCGCACACAATATATCACAACTCATTAGATACTGAAGCCAAAAACTTTGTATGTAGAAGCTTATATTCCAATTGAGACAGAAGAAGTAATCAAAATGTACTAAATCTAGTCCATCAAAATAACAATATAAATGGAATCTGTACAATATTTGTAAATGAATGATGTCTCTTTAATATAAAACTAGAACAATAAAGACAAAATAATAAGAATAAATTTATGTTATTAAAATAAACCATAATACAAATATTGTTTTATAAAAGTAAGTAGAAAATTAATTTGAGAAATTCTTGTCTATTCTGAAATTTTATCAAATTCTTAAATTAATCTTCAAAGGCATAAAACTGAATGTTCAACACCTTTTCTCTTACTTGAAGTTATATTATAAATAAGGTCAATTGTTTGCACCTTTAAGAAGCATCATACAAACAGTATTAAATTCAGATGTTTTTTTCCATAGCTCTGGGGAAGGGGGGGGGGGGGATTCTTGATTAATTTTCCACCATGAAACATTTCCTCTTTATTATCCATGTATTACAATGCAATGTTTACTAACCACTATACCAGGCTTAAGGGGTTGTTCTTCCATATTTAACAAAATTCAATCTTCCAAATTCTACTCTAAAAATAATACCCTCTGTCCCTTTATTTAAATATTTTTTTATATATATTTTTTTTCTTCATACCAGGAATTACCTGTTTCTATCAAGCAAAAAATTAAACATTTAGGAAAATTAGGGACTATTGAAATACCTAGGTTTTTTTTCATGGGATGCAGATAAACTGCATTCTTACAAGGAAGGTCTCCATACGGGCATATTCAGAAAATTCTGAAAAAATTACAGAATGGATCACAATGGATGGATTCTCACTTGGATATATACGTTTGTAAAAAAATTTTTGGTGGAACCCCGAAATAGAACGTTTGTAAAAAAAAAATGAACATTTCTTTTATTTGGCGATTTATCATCGGTTAGCGACAAAATAAAATTTCAAAAAGCACTTTTTTATGTGAAATTCTTATTAAGGTAAAAATGTTTCATCTTGAACTTGTTTAAAGAAATTTTATTTATGTAACGTTAGTTTTGTCAACTTTAGTTTGTTTTAACTATATTTTTGTCATAATGTATTTAGAATGAAAATTAACTGTGAAATTTTATGATTTAAAACGAAGTTTAAATTAATTAAAATTGTTTCAATCTCAAAATTAACTCCAATCAAATTGAGCTCTGTCGATTCAATTTTGTTGCTATGGAAACAAAAACTTCTCAGATACTGAAATGTATTATACTGCAGCATTCTTTGTCTGGCCCAGGGGTGATTCTGGATGAAATTTTTTTTTCGGAAATTCACATCGCATTTTCGGATATCGGCGGGGGGGGGGGGGGGGGGGGGGGGGGGGCCCTCCAGCAATCTTCGGACAAAATCGGCGTTTTTCCGCTATCTTCAGACGAAATCAGCAATATTTTAGCAAAATCCGCGATTTATAGCGATCTTTTGCCAAAATCGGCGGTTTTTTCGCAATCTTTTGACGAAACCAGCGTTTTTCCATGTTGTTTTTAAAAAGAAATCATCGTTTTTTCGACGATCTTTAGACAAAATTTGCATTTTTACGCGATTTTTTCTCATAAACGGCGTTTTATTCCCGCGATCTTTAGACGAAATCGGCGTTTTTTCCGTCATCTTTTGATGAAATCGGCGTATTTTTTCAAATATTCTTTTGACAAAATATTTTTAAGCTATCTTTTGTCGAAAACGGCGTTTTTTCCCGCGATATTTTAACGAAATCGGCGTTATATCCGCAATCTTTAGACGAAATCGGCGTTTTCCCGCGGTCTTCAGAAAAAAATCAGCGTTTTATCTGCGATATTTGGTGAAATTGCCGTTTTTTCCGCGATCCGCACAGGGAATTCGCGTTTTTTATCGATCTTTTGACAAAGTTCGTTTACAAAAACACTGACGAAATCGTCGTTTTTCCACGAAATATTGACGAAATGTATGCTATTTCGGCGATCCTTTCACGAAATTTGCATTTCTACGTAATAGATTTTTCCGCGCGCAAAACCGTACAAGTTGGCAACTATGCGGAACTGAAAACCGAATTTCAAATTTTCGGAAGAGGATGCCTTAAATTTTCGGAAATTTCGGAATTTTCGGACGAGAATCACCCCTGGTCTGGCCTTTATTTTGTTATACACTTAAATATATGAAAAAATACTTTTCAATATGAAAGTATTTTTTATATAAGAAATTATTTTTAAAGTAATAAAATTAAATAACTGCAGCAAAAGCAACAGAAATATGTAACATAAAATATATCTATGTGTAGAGATGTAAATTTTCCGGAAAAATATAAGTGACGGAAAAAAACTGGTTTTTTTCGGGAAAAATTGATTTTTCATGACTGTTTCTCCCAAATAAATTATATTTTCTTAGAGAATATTAAATAAAAAAAACATTTTCTCATTTATATGTATTAAATGAAAATTATTTTCACTTTATATTACAAAATAAAAAGAAAGTAGCAAAGCCTGCTTTAGAAGTTTAGTTTCTTTTCCACAGCCTAAGAATTTTTATTAAATGCTATTGTTTGTTATATCATATCTCTGTTGAAATGATTTTTCAGTCACGTGTTTAACTACCAATTGACCTAATGTAAAAACATGAGCCAATATGTCTGCAGTTTGGAAAGAAATAAATTATGCATCCCATTTACATAAGTATAGTTTTTAAGTAAATGATACTAGTTTAAAGAAATTATTGCAGTTTTGTCATTATTATGAATATCAGTATTCAAAAGTTCCATTGTTTGTTTTAAAAATGTATAGTTTTACATTATTACTTTTTTTTCTTAGAATTATAATTTTATTTCCTTTATAAAATATGTTTAGTTTTGGTATAGCTTTCCAATCTCAACTCAAAAAAGTTTTGATTCAGTTTTATAACCTAAATTCAAACAAAACTAAGTTTTACTTTGGCTTACTCAGGTCTGCAACTAAAAAATAGCGTAGGATTTATTGACTGTTAGATTTTTACTCACTGAAACCAGAAAAAAAATGTATAATATATATATTTTTAAGTTTAATTAAATGTAATTTTTTCTTTTTACCCTGAAATCTGGTATTCTATTCTAGAGTAAGAAACCATATTCAATAATGTTTCCACATGGTAATTTTATATTTCTAAGAGTGGAACTCAAAAGTTATGAAAATAGAACACTACAAATAGAAAATGCTCACTATTTGAGGAATTAACAAAAGCAGTTACATACAGAGATAAACTTCTACTGTGCTTTAGAAAACTACAAAAATTCAAAGTTTAATCAAGAGGGAAAGTATAATTTGGAACATAGTTACTTGTAATAAAATATGGGGTTTTTTTTCATCGCAGTTGTACTTTTCTAATGCAAACTTCCCATGTTTTTTGCAACATTACTGTACATTATGGAGGTAAAATGGTGATCAATTTTAGATTCAACACCTTGAAAAATCATTCAGTTAATCAGCTATAACGAAATCTTGAAAAATGCAGCATAGTAGTGCAACCTATAGGGCAATTTACACCAAAAACTAAACAACATTAATATATATCAGAAACTGTCTGAAGCTGTAGTTCGATATATAAAAAAAAAAAAAAGTCCTTGAGGTAAAGCTATTGTGATAATCATGAATAATGCAGCATAGCAGCGTCATCTGTTGAGCAATTTACACCAAAAAGTAATGAGCACGAAGTTATGTCAAAGATTAACTTAATCTGAAATTTTATAAAAATACATACATTAGTTTGAAATAGAACTATTGTGGAAATTATGAATAATGCAGCATAGCAGCACCATCGGTTTGGCGATATACACTAATAACTAAACATTTCAAGTTTATATCAAAGTGTAACTGAATCTAAAGTTTTGTGAAATTATGTGCATCAGTTCTTGAGATAGAGTGCCCATAAAATTTGTCACATACAGACTCACAGAGTGACAGATATTTTCCAAAAACCATTAAAACCTGTTCAAGACCTTCTAAAACGTTTAAATACACCAAAAACTGGAAGTGAAAATTTTCACGAATTCAATATTTACTTCTTGAAAAGATAGATTAAAGTAATAAATGCATATTTCAAAATTTTATATTGAATTTTTAATTTTATCATTTCCATTAATTGGCATATTATTGCAATAATTTTACATATGAATTAATTTTTAAAAAGAGAAGTTGCATTTAATTACATATCCAGATTTTTTTCATGTAATCAAGTTTTTGTGAAATTGTGAACTTTTTGTATATACTTGTACAAAATATATTCAGAATTTTTGAATAAGAAATTATTACAATATTTAGGTTCCTATTTAGACATTTTTAATAAGGTTATTTACATACATATATGCAACTTAATAAGATTCAGCTGCAGTATGGTATGAGATTTTTTTTCTTCAATCACTGCACTTGCGAAAGATTCAATTTGTTGATTAAACTTTTTCTGAAATGTCTATTTTCAAGAGAAATTTTGCAAAGGGTCTTGTGTTTCAAACAAGAAAAAAATGTGGAGAATCCTTTCAAGTCTTCTAAAACAGATTTTTTCTCATAGATCAGATTACCCACATTAAAATTTTCATGTGAGACACTCAACATAAAAATAAACAAAATAAAAAGTATGAGAACGTAGGTATTACAAAATTTTCACTATATTATTTCATAAATGAAATTTCAATTTTTCCAGTTCAGAAAAATTGAAAAATAAGCCTTCAGGAAAAAACTGAAAAAAAAAACAGTTTTTTTCCCAATTTTTCTGTTTTTTTTCGAGCATTTCCATCTCTATCTATGTGTCAAACTCTCTCATTATTCAAATTTAAATTCCTTAAATACTATTTACACGTATTCTAAAATGTAATTGACTAGAAATTTTCAGGTGCATTAAAATAGTTTGCTTTTGGCGAGGGAAAAATGCTGCTCGCCAAATTGCGTGATGCTTTCATCTTTGCGTGCCAAATACTCGAAAGTATTTTATTTTTTAACTGAGTTTCTTCTGTAATTCCGCCGCTAAATTTGACTGATCCTTTATTACATACATGAGTAGTTTAATCTGTATTTTTTTCAAAAAGTTCTGAGTATGCCCAGTATGGAGACCTTCCTTGTTAGCACATTTTTTGTGATGTTTGCAAAATAGAGTATGCTACATGTATATTTATAAGGAGTAAAAATGAGAATAGTAATTTCTGTCCTACTGATTCAAGCAAGAAGCGAAGTTGCTCCTATGAAAACAATTTCCATCCCGAGGTTGGAATACGTAGCTTGCAATTTTGGGGCTAGATTAGCATACAGTGTCAAAACTAATTTAAAATTAGATGACACTGACATTTTTTATTGGACTGATTCGGCCAATGTACTCATTTATACACAAAATGATTATAAAAATCGTCTAATTTAAGATACACATAAGTAATATATAATCAGAGCTTATGTAAACATTTTGTACACTAATCATGACATTTCAAGTAAATTCAGCCAAAATTAATTTAACATTTTAAAGAGTTTTGCTAAAAAAGTTCAAAAATCAGCATTTGAGCAAAACTTCAAGCAAGCCATAGGCTGCATATGAAAAAAATCCTCTTTGAAAAAAAAAAAAAAAAAAAAAAAAAAAATCATTTAAGAAAAAAACAGGAATTTAAAGTAATATTCAAATAAAATATCATGTAATTCAAAGTAATATTCAAATAAAACATCATATAATTCATGATTAGATACATAACAATTGTACTGGGAGAAAAAAAATACTTTGATAAAGTTGTTTTGGTATGATATAATTCAAAACATACATTAAGCCTCTAAGTGTTTGGAACATAATATTCCATACACTTAGCTCCAGGTTTCACTACAATACAAGCAGTATTAAAAATAATATAATTCTATAGATTTAATAAATTTTCAATATATTTTACAATAATTAATACTCTCAAAGATTACATTCATATTTGTAATTAAGATTTTCGTATAATGTTGAAAGAATCAGATTTTCTGAGCATTTAAAACAAAATGAAGAGAAAACAACATTACAATTTTACCCATTTGCTAGATGCTCAGAGGGTTAACAAAAAGTAGTACACCAACCAGAAGTAAAACTATGCATATATGCTGCATTATTACTTTTTCGATTGTGATATTTCCTTTTATAATGTTAAACTAACAGCATATTCACTAATTTCACATTCTTTAATAACATCTATCATTAATCCTATTAAGTTCTTCTTAAATTATTATTTTACTCAATTTACTTAAATATAAAGCTTTTTAATTTACACTTAAATTGTATCATCATTTTGACCATTTCTATTATTTAGTATGAATGTTTTTTTCAAGAGCCATTTCTTTCTTTTACTTATTTTATTCTGAGATCTTTCGTACGCCAGGATATTTTTTACTCCGAATATTATTAGACTTCCAATTGACAGAACTCTTTACAGAATAACTCTCATTGGATGTGGTGTGGGCTTTACGAGAGCCTTTATTTTTCCTTATTGGCCAAAATGCACGCGACGTCATGATTTGTGTTAGTGTGAGGTTGTCACAAAAAACAGATGCAATCCAGTGAAGAGTCAAATTCGTTCCATTTTCCATGTCTTCTAACATCTCCACCAACAGGTAGTTTGATGATAACCATAGCTTTTCTATTCTAATTTTTTATAACACCAATGATGATTTGTAACATCATCAGAATTGAGCTTTGTAATGAATGGTGAGAACTGTTTTAGATATGCTGCTAATAGAATTATGAAGATGTAAGATTGCTCATTATTTTGCCATGGATAAATCCCTTATTTATTCAATCCACTGCCTATTTGAGTTCACTTCATGACTGTGTCAAATGTTAACAAGGTCTCGGTTGCTCATCGAATTAAAATGAGTTCACATACAACTGAAAGGATTTACAATAATGTATTCGATTGTATGTTTACATGTCAAATTTGCTATAATATTACATACATATAATATTTACTGAATAACCTTTAGTTCATATGCTTGTGAATTGGGATGGCTATATCTATACATATAATAAAACAGTAGGACCCGGTGTGTCTGTACATTGAAGATAATTGACAAAAATGGAGTCAGGGCGATAAAAGAAAACCAATGAAACACAAAAAAAAATTTTTTGAATTTTTTGTCTGTCTGTCTGTCTGTCTGTCTGTCTGTTTGTTCGAGGTTATCTTCGTAACTACTGAATGGATTTTTATGCGGTTTTCACTAATGAAGAATGCACACTCCCGGGCAGTGTATAGGCTTTGTTTCATCAAAATCGGACAACAGACAAAAAAGTAACAAAAAGAAACAAAAGAAACTATTAGGTGCGCTGCTCACGTTTTTTAGTACATAACGTTTTTTAGTACATATAAAATCCAATAGATGTCACTGTGCGATTTTAAAACGCGCTATCGTTATGTTTTCGCCAGTCTACTTAAGTATGAGAAAGTTTCAAGCTGGCTGTCGTTCCATGTGGTTTAGTCGGTAGAACGTCAGTGCGCCATACTGATGGCCCGGGTTCGATTCCCAGCATGGAATTTTTTTTCACTATGTTGGCATTAACGCCTATAAGCAATTAAAAGAATTTGAAATATTGTATTCAAGGCGAATTTTCTCTCTGGGAAAATTTCCTTGCATTAATATGTCAGTGTAATTTTTTTTTCGATTTAATTTTTTTTTTCGAAACTTTGTTTTTCTTAAAAAATTACAGTAAATATTTGATATTTCCCAACGTTTTTTGAATGATCGACTTGCTTTTTTTTTTTTTTAATGTATGTCTGAACCTTATCTAACTACTTCTTCAAGATTTCTTTAGATAAACCGACCAGCGTAGCGGGCGAAGGCCGCTAGTTTATTAATATTTTGACTTAGAGGGTCGAGTTGACGCTGAGTTTTACTTGGTATCAGGTCATTTGACATAAAAATGGAATCCAAACATTGTTCAAGTTCAAGTTTTGACTGTAAAGTTTTAATTCAGCTAAAAGAAATTAACCTGGACTTTTCTTGTGCAAAAAGTATCACAAAACTAGATTTAAATTGTTTATTCTACATGAATGTGTAGCAATTTTTTTTTTTTGGAAGGGGGGGGGGGACAAAAAATTATTCACTGAACATTATGTTCTTTTTTGCATTTCATCACATACCAGGAGATTACCAAAATTTTTAGTGCAACAAACAAATATTTGAGGTTCAAATATACTAAAATACTACATACTTTCATAGAAATTACAAACTTTAATCTAACATAATATAGCAAATAGCAAATGCAATCTTTTATGCTATAGCAAAAATGCAATCAGCTGATATCTAAATAGCAATCATTGTATTTAAAGTTCATGATTTTCTAAGCCATCAATCATAATTGCCTTATCTGTTAAAACAGAATAAAGAGCATTTGTTTATAACCTTTACAGTTTATTTGTTGATGTCATTTGCAATTACATATTACTATTTTTGTTGGGAAAAAAATACATACATTTTGACAATTACAATCCATTCAAGCCTGTAAAATCAAAATCTGAACTTTTTTTTTTTTTTTTTTTTTTTTTTTTTTTTACACATAAGAATAAAGATAATCAAAAGGAATTCTTTTAAGTTATTAAAAATGACTTACCTAAATCTGAACCATCTTTATGACGTCCTATACCATAAAATCCACCTTCAGGTAGACTTTGCAAAGAGTCATCAGTCATAGGTATAGCAGCTGACTGACTGGGAATTCGTGGGGTAGATGCTTTGAGAAAGGCAATAGAATTTGAACTGCCCTCTGACAATTGAGAACAAGGGGGACTATGAATTTTCTCACTTTCAGTTCTTTTATTGCTAATATTTTCTACATCAGTTATGCTAATTTTTACATTATCACATGAAGAGTCATCTACTTTGTTTGGAAGAATATCTTCAGCAAGTGATGAAAAACTTTCTTCACTGTCAGAAGAGTCGCTGAAATAACTAGGAGACACACTACCATCTTTTAGTCCTGAGCTAAGAGGCTTACTTTTTTTCTTATCAAGCTTTTTAGAGCAACCATCACATTCAGAAGTATCTAACACATTTGCATTGAGATCTGATTCAGTGATACTATTTGTACAAGAATGCAGAGTGTCCTGGGACTCACTATAAGACAAATGCTTTGAACTATTTCCATAATGGGAGGATGATTCTGACAGTTCTTCATTCTTGATACTTTCTACTTCAGGAACTTTTTCATTCATTAGACGAACCTTCTCTTCACTAAAATCAAATCTCTCTTTGACAAATGGCGACATTTGATTATAATGCACGGATATTTGATTTTCAATAGGAGAAGGAGTAAATGCAAAATTTTGAACTCCTTCAGTCACATCATCTACCAACAGCTCAATGTGTTTTCCCATAGGGTTCATAGGTCTAAATAAATGTAATAATAAAGAGTTAAAATTTGAAAAGAAAGAATTCATAAAATAAAATGAAACTCATGTACTTATAACATGAACTGCAGTTAGAAAAAATTATGCATTAAATAGATAAAAATTAATCGTTATAAAAACTAGAAGTCTAAAGTGATTCTCTCATCTGTAATCAGGGAAAGGAGAAATTTGTATTAAAAAATGGTATCTATCAATATAAAGAATTTAAGGGAAACAATACCTTTGAAACCACCTCTACAATTTTGAATAATACTTTAATATATGAGGTGAAACAATACTTAATATTAAAAATTAATTTTTATAATAAAAAAAAATATTCTAGAAAAGCATATTTTACTAATTTTTTTAATTAACTTTTTAAAAATCACTACTATTTTTTTAAATATAATATTTCTGCTTTGACTTTTTTCCCCACATTCATTAGAATATGCTACATAAAACTGTGCATGGATTTTTAGATGCGTGGGATTTTACATTTAAGATGATTTATTTTTTATTTTACTGTAGTGTATATTAAACAAGTTAGAAAGATCATGCATTAAGCATAGATTATGAAACACTTTCCAACATTTCCTGAAATTGTTAAGAAAACTTCATTACTTAGGGTAATAAAGTGTTACTGTCCATGGCCAAATATGCATTCTAATACTTTTGAACAGTTCTGTGTTTTATCTGTCGGTTGATACATCTATACTAATAAAAGAAGAAAACGCTCTGTCTGTGTGTGTGTGTCTGCGATAACTAGCAAAATCTACAGCATGTACGAGGCTCAAAAAAATTTTGAGAGTAGCCCCAAATCTCTCCTGATGTACCTGAGCTTCAGAATTTCGAAATTCTATTTATTAACTGAGTAATTAATTAAATTCCAAAGCTCACTCTCATAAAAAATCACCTTTTTTCTTCTTTTTTTTCCCATCATTTGCTTAGGGTAGGTTGGTTGCATAAAATTTTCGCAGAAATAATTAAAAAAGCTGGGACAGACCTTTAAAATTCATAGATTGGCAAACTGTCAGTTTAAATGATGATTTTTTATCACAAATGTTGTAAGCCATGGAGGAAAAAGATAGGAGGTGCAGTTAACCACAAAAAAGGTTTGCAATATGAAATCATTTATCGCTCAAATTTTAATGCCCCAAACAAAAGCATGTGGAAGGGATTTTGTATTAATAAGACGAATTGAAAGAAATGAATATATGAATGATAATGATGAAATGAATATATAATGAAGCATATTTTATGAAGAAATAGTAACTTTTTAAAATTGTATTTTTTCTATTATATTATTTATTTTAAAAAATGTTTGCTTTTAAAATTATTGAAATAGGAAAATTAGAAATAATTAAATGTGAAAATAAAATTAAATAAAATATTGAAAACATTTGATTTGAACTAAAAATTGTATTACTAAAAGTTTTCTTTTTTTCAGAACTTTTTAATATTTTATAACGTAGATGAAAAATGTTTATGATTTAACAACATATTAATAATTCCATGTCAATATATAAAATATATTGATGAAAACATTCTTTTAAAATCATACATGAAAACTTAAATAACAAATATTAATCTAAAATCTAGATTTCAGACGATTTTAAGACATTAATGAAAGAATGTTAACTTTTCAAGCAAAATCTTAAATGATGCTTCTATATTGATATTTCAAAGTCATATGATAAAAATAATCAAATAATTCTTGCCTATGATTGATATATTTGTATCTTTTATGCATTCCGATCGTTTATTACAGCCAATAATGGCACAAAACGTTATTTTTTGAACGAAATTTTAGTCATCTATTCAATAACAGTTTAAAAGGTAAAAAATAAAAACAAAGAAATACGGGTTTAAACCTGTTTAAATTGATCGGCATAACAAAGCACATGGTTTTGTTAGTGCTTATTTGGACTTAATGTAGCAGATTTTATTGTTACATTTTTGGCGTCACCCCAAGAAATTATACTTCCACTCAATTAATTTATTTTTACTGTATGATTGTACGCAGATTTTTGGCATTTCGAACATTTGAATATATGAGTCATTAGCTGTGTTGCAGTAAAAAAAAAATCACACAACAGTTTTCTAGGAGTTTATTTTTTTATCATTGATAACATTTAAATGTATTCTATTCAATTTAAAATTGTATTATGGATTTATTTTGTTTTTAAAACAAAAATAAAATAGCTGTTTGGCATACAATTGTTTGAATCCGCAAACGATTCATACACCATAATAAATTATCAAATAGCAATGTAAATTATTTATCAGAAGTAGCCATAAAAAGAATAGTAGCAAAACTGATTATAACCTTAATGTTTATAATCATTAACACATAACCCAATTCCAACCAGAAAAAACAGACCACACTTCGATCCGTGATAGGCAAAATTTCCGTAAATATAAACATGAACTTAACCTAAAAATTATGTTTGAAAAAAAAAAAAAAAAAAAAAAAAAAAAAACTATGGATTTGATAATTGACTCAAACCAAATCTCAATCTCATAAAAATGTTCAAATGAAGCATAACCCGATCCAAACAAGGAAAAATAATTTTGGTGGGCATGAAACCTGACCTGAACCTAAATATTTTCTTTAAAAAAAAACTCGAAATATCACCCAAACAAATTCTGAAACTGATAAAAATATTCCAGAGAACTATTACCCGATCCCAGTAAGACAAATCCTGAAATTTGACCCAAACCACATTTAAATCCAACCAGAATATTCGAAAGAACCATAACCGGATTCGAGTAAGACAAAATAATTTCCGTGGACATGAACTCTATACGAACCTAAAACTTCCATTCAAAAAAATACCTAAAATTTGAATCAAACCAAATCTGAATCTGACAAAACTATTTCAAAGAACCGCAACCGGATCCGAACAAGACAAAATATTTCCATGCACATGAACCCAGTTCAAACCCCCAAAAAATTCTTTGAAAAAAACCACGAAATCTGAATTGAACCAAATCTGAACTTGGCAAAAATATTCCAGTGAAGCATGTCCTTATTCGAACAAGACGGAACAATTTTCGTGAACACGGAAGAAGACCCGAATCCAAAAGTTCTATTTGAAGAAAAACCCCAAATCTAAATTGAACCAAATTTGAACCCGGTAAAAATATTCCAAAGAACTATAACCCGATCCGAGCAAGACGAAATAATTTCCATGGACATAAACAGGACTCGAACCTAAAAAATCCGATTTGAAAAAACCTGAAATTTGACCCAAACCACATCTGAATTCGACCAAAATATTCGAAAGAATCATAACCGGACTCGAGTCATAATTTTTGTGGACATGAACGAGATCCGAACCTAAAAATTCTATTTGAAAAAATACCTGAAATTTGAATCAAACCAAATCTGAACCTGACAAAAATATTCCAAAGAACTGTAACCGGATCCGAATAAGACAAAAAATTTCCATGCACATGAACCGAATCTGAACCTAAAAAATTTCTTTGAAAAAACTAGAAATCTGAAATGAAACAAATCTGAACTTGACAAAAATATTCCAGTGAAGCATATTCTTATTCGAACAAGGCAGAATAATTTCCGTGAACACGCAAGAAAACCCGAACCCAAAAATTCCATTTGAAGAAAAAGCTGAAATCTGAATTAAACCAAGTCTGAACTTAGCAAAAATGTTCCAGTAAAGCATGTCTTTATTCGAATCAGACAGAGAAATTTCCGTGGACACGCAGGAAGACCTGAACCGAAAAATTCCATTTGAAGAAAACGCCGAAATCTGAATTGAACCAAATCTGTTCCAGACAAAACTATTTCACTTAACTCGGATCCATAACTGGATCCGAGCAAGGCAAAATAATTTCCATGGACATGAATCCGACCCCAACATTTAAATCGAATTTCAAAAAATACCTGAAATCTGAATCGAACCAAATCTGAACCCGACGAAAATATTCTAATGAATCATAACCAAGATCCGAACAAGACAAAATAATTTCTATGGACATGAACACAATATATGATTAGGTAACATTTGGGTTGCGATTAGGTTGAAATTACATTACGGTAAGTCTTTGATTTCATTTTATTTCACGTTAGGTTACAGTTAAATCACGGTTAATTTAAATTTAGATTAAAGTTAAATTGCATTTATGCTATGATTGGATAAGAATAGGTTACAATAAAGTGACGGCTAGGTTGCATTTATGTTATATTTAAGTTATGTTATATTTTAATCGCCATGTGGCAACTGTCAATTTTCACCTATATTTGATACATATATTTTTTTTATTTAACACCGAGAAAAATTAAAAATTGTACTGAAATATTTAATTTTCATTAATATTTAATTTTTCATTAATATTAAATATTTAATTTTCATTAAAAACCTCTTATTTCAACAAAGAACCACGCGAATTTTCTCCAAAGACTGCACAAAAAACGGGAATTTCGTCCGTGAATCGCATAAAAAACAGGATTCATGTTCGCAAATAACGTAAAAAACAGGAATTTCGTCCATGAATCGCATAAAAACCGGGAAAATTGTCCATGAATTGCATAAAAAAAAGGGAAATCTGTCCGTGAATCACGTAAAAAATGGGAAATCGGTCCGTGAATTGTGTAACAAAAGGGGAATCCGTCCGTGAATTGCGTAACAAACGGGAAATCGGCATGCGAGTTGTATAAAAAACAAGAAATCCGTCCGTGAATTACTTTAAAAACGGGAATTCCTTCAGTGAATTGCGTAAAAAATGAAAATATGTTAGCAATTTGCAGACAGAAATGAAAAGAAGTGATTTGACAAAAAATAATGATATCCTATCAAAAACATGAATGTGAAAGAATGCCAAGTTGGTTAAAGGTTTCGCTAATAAAAGAAGTGCTGCAAACCAAGTTCATTTGAAGCTCTTTAAATCATAGCTCCTGTCATGCATAATATTCTTCAATTGCTTAAAATGATTTGGTATGTTACTTGTTATTCAATAGAGCAACTTGGCAAGTTTTTAGCCACCAACTTTAATGTTTGAGTCAGAGTACAATTTAATCTAGAATCTGATTGGCAAAGATCTAGTCAATCGAGTGTTCGAATAAGAACATTGAAGTTAAAGTATTGATAAATTAATTAAGTGATCAACTTTAAGTTCTGATCGATTAAATAGAGAAATTTGAATAAGAGAAAACTTGCCAAGTTGCTCTATTGAATAACAAGTAACATACCAAATCACTTTAAGCAATTGAAGAATATTATGCATGACAGGAGATATGATTTAAGGAGCATCGAAAGAACTTGGTTTGCAGTCAGATCTCACTTCTTTTATTAGTGAAACCTTTAACCAACTTGGCATTCTTTTACATTCATGTTTTTGATAGGATATCATTATTTTTTGTCAAATCACTTCTTTTATTAGCGAAACCTTTAATGAACTTGGCATTTTTTCACATTCATGTTTTTGATAGAATCATTTTATCTATATTCTACAAGCATTTCTTACTAAACTGAATGAAGTTCAGCATAAAAATAAATAACATATTTAAAAATATGCAGGGCTCCCAATACATTTTAGTCCTCAAAAAAAGGGAAAGGGGACCATTTTTATTTAAAAAGGGGACTTTGGGGGATCATTTTTTATTACAATCGGAGACTAAAAAATTATTGTAAATGCAATAACATTGTACCAATTTTCCTGAATATGCAATCAGGGTTAAAAATTAGCAGTCGTTAGTCTCCAAATGCAAATAAATTGTTGCATTTGGCAACCACAAAAGTATACGTAGTCACCAAATTTGATGCCTAACTTTCTTCCACTTTATTTTATTTTATTTTACACTCTTTTTCCCAACTTTAGTGGATTTTTTTCCCCCCGCCACACACACTTGAAGAATCCTGTTTTCCTCAAAATATTGGACAGTAGCATGTGTTTAAGACAACCCTTGTATTTGTAAGCCAACTTTATGCTGACTATACAACCAATGACAGATAAAATTGACCTTTTTCAAATTTGACTAGGGCCATGGGTCCCTAATACTATTGCACACCTTGTTCGAAAGCATGATTTAAAACTCCCATGCACCAGTCAATCAAACCTAAGCTGACTTCACTTTAACCAATGATTGATAAAATTGACCTTAAAGCCACATTTCTGAAATTATATGGACCCCAGTAGAAAGCTTTTGACGCTGAAAAGGCCTGTAATGTATAGTACTCCAGTATAATGCATAGATTAATCCCGATTTTGAAAATTAAATATCATGATTTTAATTTTTGTATTGTCTGTTTGTATTTTCATATTTTGTTTTCATATTAGACTCATAAAGAGAATTGTTAAACAAACAGTTTTCTAGAATCTATATATTGTAGTTTAATCAGATTTTACAGATTTATAAAAAGCTAATTTTTATTTTAATAACAGGGACAATCAAAAGTATTCCATTACATTACGGTCAATGGGGAAAAAAGTTTCAAATGCATTTTAATCATTTGAAATTTAAAATACATAAATATTACATAATTTTGCCGAGTCATTTCAAATTTTATCAAAATCGGATGCATAGTCTAATTACAGGGACAATCAAAAGTATTCCGTTAGATTACGGTCAATGGGAAAAAAATGTTTCAAATGCATTTTAATGGTGTTACACTCATTCGAACATAATAAAAATGATATGCAACTATGACGTACATATTATAATATACATTTTGCATAATCTTTGGTGCAAAGAACATTTGTTATTGATTTACACGGCCACACAAAAGCATTCCATTACATAATGGTATAGGGAGAACATTGTTTGGTGCGCATCTTAATTGTAATTAACTATTTACAATTTTATGAGATTGATATATGAGAGTGATATTTTTGAAACTTCATTATCGTACGAACGCACCTCATTTGCTACGCTTTACGAGCAATTTCCAACTTGCTTTAAATAAAAAACACATTTTACATAATTATTTAGAGTTGTTGATAAAAATTGCTTTAGTGGTATTTTGTCATGTCTGTATTCATGTAATTCTTTAAATAACACATAAAATAACAACTTTTAAAGACTTTTTTCTCCCTCCCAAACAGCTAAACTCCCCTCCATTTATAAATGTTGGGAGGGAGACTCCCCTCGGCTGGAAAATTGAATTTCAAGCCCTGCGATTAGCTTTTAGAGATTTTTCGCTCAACAAGAGGAGCTGTTCTGCTGTGTTTTTTATGATTTCAGCGATAACTATCCTAAAAAACTAATGGACAAAATTAAATCTAATTTCATGTTATTTTAGACCTTCAAGTAAATTTAAATCAATGCTTATAAAGTTTGGGCTGCATCGCTCACAAAGTGGCCTTGTTATGCTGTGTTTTTATGATTACCGTAACATATATATAAAACACTTTTTTTTCCGCTCAAAGCCAAAATTATCATATTTGTAAATCAAACTGAAACGAAATAAGTACTACATAGATATAGGGTACCTTTTCAAAATAAATTTTCTGGTTCATAGTGCATTTATGTGATTTAAAAAAAAAAAAAAAATCTGAAGTTGGCAGATATGCCAAGAGAACTATATTTCAAAAACTAAAGCACAGAATTTCACCGAATTTCATCATAATCAGTCAGTATGTATGACATTTTGGTGTATATTGTCCAACAGATATTTTTTTTTTATTATTATTTTTTTTTTTTTTTTTGAGATTTTTATATCTTTGCACCTATTGAATAAAATTGCACCAAACTTTTTTTGCTTTTTCTGAAAACTCAATAATGTGCCAGTTTTGGTTTTGACTCTTAGTAGCAGTTAATGTTATCCTATGCCTCCTGAAAGAGATTCCTTATCAGATCGACAATCAATTGATGTAATTATTACTGCTGATTGGAGGAGGAGCCTTATATACCTTTAAGTCTGTTCTTAAATCTAAAAGGCAACTGTATGACATAAGTTTTAATTTATTTTTGTTGAGAAATGCATGAAACTAGCAGATGTTGTTGCTCTGAAACTATCTAAATTCTCCCTTAAAAAAAAAAAAAAAAAAAAAAAAAAAAAAAATGATTTTTTAGAAAATAGTGGCGTTTTAAACCGAAGTTCATTGCAGAAGAAGTATAACCACTCATATTGTGGTGAAAAACGTGTTTGTCACATGATTGATTTTTCTTATAACTCAATAAGTAATTTTTGCTCAAAAAATGGAAAATTCAATTAGATTCTAAATTGCTTCTATAATCAGGCTTTCCGGTTTTATATCTTTCCATTAAAAATGACTTATGTGTCAAAATGCTTTGTGTTTGCTGAGCAGAGAATTTGAGACCAGTCTTACAGCATCATTTATTCATTATTACTTATTTTTAAACTTTCATATGCTTTAAAGCACATTATTGCTGCAATCTTTCAGTTTTGTTAACTTTCGTTGAGATTTAATTGATTTTGCTTTTTATTTGGAAATTTATAATTTCTAAAAATTTAAGTAGTTTTTAAAACCAGCTTTGTATTTGAGTAGAGCAGTTCAATGCATAATAATTTTAAAATTTACAAAATGTATTTTGTATTTTAAATGTATTTTCAAAATACATGCATTTTGTATTTTGAATTTTAGAAATTTGGAAAATATTTTGTATTTTAAGTTTAAAACCAATGTATTTTGTATCGAAAATGGATTTTTGATGTATTTTACCCAATCCTGTTCATGGGTTTATTATGAGTCAAACACAAAAAACATTTAGAGATATTTGACAAGCTGTAACAACAGGCACTACCACCACAAGAGCAGCAGTATTTCCACACAGCTAAATTGTCAATGTAAATTACAAGAAGAAAAACAAACAACAAAAAATAAAATAAAATAAAGTAAAAACAAAGGCTTGTGATGACAAAAGTTTTATTACAAAAGTATATTTTTGCATTTTATATATAAATTTTACCTAGGTGGATCTGTGCCTATAGAATCAGCAGTTGTACGCCCATCTGATGCACAACAGCAGCGAGCATTTGAATCATCATCGTCATCAAAAGGAGGTAATGCAACTGATTCTGTGTCCAAAAATTCTACATCTTCATAGAATGTTGGGATTAGAACAGAGATACTCTAAAATAAAAAAAAATAAAAAATACTACAATTTTAATTCTGCCATTTAAAAAAGAAAAAATATGCTTTTAACTACAGAATAAAAACCAAAAGAATTAACATGAATTACAGGACAAACCTTTATAATTATTAAATGTTGCAAACTATGCACATAAAATTATAGTAAGTAAAGACAAATAATTATTTTTTTTAACTCAGAAATGACTGGAATTAGTATTCTTTTCTTTTTTTTTTTAACCTTCATGTAAATCATGGAATGTATTAAACCCCAGCCATAAAGAAAGACAAAACACTTTTTAAACTATCATAAAATATGTAAAGTCTTTTCAGATGTTTTCTTCTTGTTACACATGTGAAAAATTAATATTTTTCTTTTGTATAGTTTTTAGCATTTTTAGGGTTCCATTGACCCATTGTATTTTGTATATAGTAAGATACTTTTATCTTTATCAGATTTTGTGAGGTATAGAACGCAGAAATTTGAGATGTAGAACACTATATTTTATTACATAAAAGATAAGAACTCTAATCTCCAAAAACATAAAATAGATACAAACTATCTTACTTGAAATAACTGTTTAAGCTGGAAATCTGTAAAAGATTTTGAAGTCTTGGTGAACTCATAAGAAAATAACATTAATTTGTTCTGCATAAGATAGAAATCTGAATATAGCATAGATTTTCAAGTCTATGTAAATTTATAAACAATAAATAGAAACAATAAATTTATGCTGTATAACCAAAATCAGCCTAATGCAGATACAGAAATGTTTTTAAGGCCCCACTGACAACCAAATTTCGGTATAAAGGTGGAAAAAATGAAAATCCCTTAATCGAGACAACACTTCTATGTTTGAAGAAATTTGAAAACATTCCAGAGCAAGAAGTTTGGGACTGGAAGAAAAAATTACAATTACTGATTGAAGGATATTAAGCAAAGGACATGCATAACTGTGACAAGACCAGATTATTTTACCATGTGTTACCAACAAAGTTTCTTGTAAAAAGAGAAAGTGAATGCTAAGGAAGTAAAAAGTCTAAACAGCAAATAATTGTTTTACTCTGTATAAATTTGGAGAGCAGTTCAGAAAACATTTTGTGATTGGAAAATCGTAAAGACAGCAATGTTTCAAGATTGAATGATTAAAGAAAATTGAAAATTTTGTTATTTCTCAATAATGCACCTTGTCACGCTGACATCAAACTATCAAAGATAAAGCAACAAGTTTTGGCGAGTACTACAGTAGTGATGCAGCCTATCAAAATGATAAAAGCTTACTTTAAAAAGTCTTTTGCAATTAATTATTGTGTGTTTAGATTACTGCTGTTTACCCATTATGCTAACAACACTAGCAATCAAATGGATTGCTAAGAGTTGCTCAAAAATGTTGCTAGAAAATATTTTTTGTTACTTTAGGAAAACCATACTTTAGCGACCATATTGCTTTAAAATACAAGATCAAATTCACAATTTCATTTGATTCAATTTTTTCTCTGGAAAAAGACCAAGAATTAGTTGAAAAGCTAAGAGAAAATTAGTTTCAAAATCTAAGAATTGATTAATATGCACTTAGGTATCAAAAGATTAATGAAGTTGGTTATATATAAACTGAAAATGCAGAGTGCACAATCAAAAAACATTTTAATTCCTGTTGTTATAATGGTCTCATTTTCCTATCAAAATCCACTGTAAATAACCAATTAAAAGAATTGCTTTTTAACAGCCAAAATTTTCTCCAATGCATAAGACAATATCATAATGACATCCACATTGTTCTCAGCAATGAGCAAGGGAATTCCAGGTCCATAATGCTTTAAATTACAAGATCAAATTCAGGATTTCATATGATTCAAAATTAGTCTGGAAAAATCAATTGATGCAGCGAACATTGCCTGCTAGAAGTAGTATAAAGCATTGATGGAAAGTTTAAAACTAAATGCTTAACATTCCTGATAATCATGAATCTTTATTAGTACATAATACTTTTAATCTCCGAAATGTCATAATATCTCACAAAAAATACTTTTAAAGTATTCATAAATTTTCTCCTTAATTTTTAATGCTTAGTTGATCTTTATTATAATCAGCTTTTACCATAATTTAGAGTTTTACAAATATAAAAAGGTTTCATATAAAATGTGCAAATAAGGTATTTATGCATGCAATAGAGCTCTTTTCCCTCTGGCAAAGACAGAGTTGAATTTTTAATGAGAGTGTGTTGCGACTTTTAATTAATAACTCAACTAATTATTAGAAATTTAAAATTCTGAGTCTCAATGCATTTTGTAACACCCAGGGCTAGCCTTACAAAAATATTTAGTCATATAAGCCATAAATTTTACTAATCCTTGCACAAAGAGAGAACAAAACTTTCTTTTATTAGGATAAATTAAAAGAAAAATACTACATTTGATATAAAAAAAAAAAAAAAAATACCTTTCCAACAAGTTCGTTTTGCGTATAACCAAACAAGAAAAGAGAAAAATTGGTATTGCAACTATGAATTGTTCCATCAGGCAATAATGTTATCATTCCACTGATATTGTTGAAAACCCAAACAACACCCTTGTAGGTTTTCTCCTTTTTTGTAACTAAAATATAAAATACAAAAGTTAAATACAAAATGCAGACAAAACAAGAAGCATTAAAAATAATCTACTTTTAATAATTTTGTAAAGAAATCATAGTACTATGCTAAATAACATCTTCAATACATCAATCTCAGGTATATACACAGTTGAGCACTCTTATAATAATACTGCTTCATATGATTTATTGTTTATTATGATGTCTTAATTCCCCTTGATGTTTGTATACTTAAATTATTCACTTGATACAATGAACTGAGTTCATTTCACTTACTGGTTAAAGAGAAATTTTGGAACAAGCAAGCAAACGAAAATTTCTTACTCATATTCCCAGAAAAGTGATATCACAGTATAAAAGGCTTTAAAGTTTGTTCTATGAACATAAATTTGTCTCTGTGCATTTTCTTTTATTAGGATGCTTTTCATAGATTTCTACAAAAGTCGGGATATACAGTAGCAAAACAAAATGTTTGAACAATGCATTCCATAAAAAATCTTCATTATAAGTGGGCTTGGCTATATAAGAAAGAATTTTCAAAGTACAGTCGAATCCCGTTATAACGAACCTCAACGGACTGCAGGTTTTGTTCGCTATATCTGGTTGTTTGTTACATCCGAACTGTTAAAATCTGTTAGTGTTCACGATTACATTAAACTGACACAATACTAAATAAAGTTAACTAAAAATGAAGGCAAATAGAAATACAGTACAGCACCGATTACCCGAAAAAGTCAAGACCGACCCTAGTTTGGATAGGCAGAAGTGCAAGGAATGTTTCTGACTATACTAAAACCTTTATATTTTATCCAGGCTAGGATTGCTAACGCTAGTTATTTCTGGCTTGTTTAAAAATTGTTTTATTTATTTATGTTTTTGTTTGTTGACTTTTTTATCATTTAGATTTTCTTTATCATTTTCTGAATTCCAGAGTTAATAATTTAAAGAAAAAAGCTAATGATTATTGCCTGCTTCAAAGAAGATGCTTTTTTCAGTGCAATCTAGAATTATTCTTAACCCTCTGAGCATCTTGCAAGTGGGCAAAAATGCAAAGTTGTTTTCTTTGCATTTTATTTTAAATGCTCAGAAAATGTGCTTCTTTCAACATTATATAAAGAAAACTTAATTACAAAATCCTTGAGTGTATTAATAATTCTTCAATGCATTGAAAATCCATTAAAACTATAAAATTACATTATCTTAAATATTGCTTATATTGCAGTGAAACCTGGAGGTTAGTGAACAGAATATCTTGTTCCAAACACTTAGAGGGTTAAATACGTCGGTTGAATACATTAACCTTAAATATGTTACTAAACAGCTGTGATAAAATTAATGGAAAATGACTGACGAGTGGGCGTGATCAAACCTGGAGAATGGCAAACATAAAAGAGAAAAAATGCAATTCTTCCTACCCTTTAATAAAAAGATTTTTTGCTAATTTGCATCATGTTTCACTAACCGGCATGTATTTTCTTATAAAATTAGACTCATAATCCTGTTTTCAAAACTGTGGAAAAGTTAAAGAAAGAAAAAATCATAGTCAAATGGAAAAAAAAAATGTTTGTTACAACCAAATTTTGAGATTTTGGAGGTTCGCTATAAAAGGATAAATTAGCATTAAATACAATAGCAAAATGGCAGGGCCAAAATTTTTGTTTGTTATATGCCAGGTTTGCTATAACAAGGTTTGACTGTATTCACAAACATTTTAAATATTTTTCTAATAATTTGTTTAATCTTTCAGTAAGCAGTGTCTATTTTTTTCAATAAGTAAGCACATGTTTTACATGCACAGTATTTATGCAATGAAAAATGCATAAAATTAAGAGAAAAATTATAAACTTTATAAGATTAAGAGATAAGTGAGAAAAACAATTATATATATATATCATTAGTATAAAGATAATTTTAACTATAGCACCATACATGAGAATGAAGCATAAGTTATTTAAATTTTTTATTTATCCTTTTACAAAATGTACGTAAGTAAGCTTTCTAAAATGTTAAACATGAAGTATTGAAAGTTACTTTCTACTCAGATTAACAAAATCAATCAATCAAAAAACAAACTCTACTGATGAAAACTATTAAAAATACCTAAATTAAGTACTACAAACATGATAAATTTCATCATTATTAAAATTTAAAATAATATGAAAGTAATGACATAAAACAACCTTCCTTTACAGTACAAGGAAAAAAAAAAATAATAATAATTGTTGCAGATTTATATATAAAGATTTCATACAAGAATACTTTTCCTTTTCCTAAAAATACTGTGAAATTTCTAAAAAAAAACAATCACATAATGACAATGAATTTCGTCCATGATTCAGGAATATAAAAAAGTAGAAATAATACATGCATTGAGAAGTGTCTACTATTCATTTAGAATATTATAAGTTAAAAGTGCAATCTGACAATCCTCCATAAAAATACCTTGACAACTTTCAGAACTTTGCTGAATCATTATAGTAAGAGGGAAATGGGAGCCATCTTTTGATCGTCCAGTTGTGCACTGCTTCAGTCCTTCCTGCAATTTCAATAAAGGAATGAAAATAACAATTAACTTTTGCATATTTATACATAAACTAGTAACTTGTGGACAAATAAATCAGAAATTACATTCATTTTAACAAATTTTACTTAGACATGATTCATACTTATTAAAAAAAAATCTCCTGCAAATCCCTTGATGAGTTTTCTGGGATGAATAATAATAATAAAAAAAATAATAATCACATTAAAAATTTGTTAACAATTCAAAATTTGAGGTATGAATTCCAAATAAACTTTATTAAAAAGAGTACAAAATTTACTACATTGGGTTAAAAGAAGGAAACCATATTTCTTTCACTGATGTGGAAAAATTGTCTCGAAACATAAAAAGGATGCCAAAAATTGCCTTAAAAATTAAACATAAAAAATCTAATCAAAAAATCAAAAATCGGGCTTTGAGGTGCAAAACTTCACGTATAGAGGTACCGTCACCCAAAATTTTGTAACTATGTGCGGTGATCTCTTCAGAACAGCGCTGACACACTCATAAACTTGTCTCTTTATTATTATAGATTTTGTACTAGTTAATTACCTTTTTTATGATGAGCTTTGAGACATAATTTCTGTTGTGTTACAATAAGATTTATTCTTTTTTCCCCCATAAAGATTAATAATTAATTTTATTGCTGTAAGTTCTTTTTGCCTAATTTTTAAAATTCAGATTGGATTTCTTCTGCTGAGATAACAACAAATACATTTAGAAGTTCTGTGTATTCTGTAGGAGTAAGACTTCAATAAAACATGCAAATGAGTGAATATTTAAAAAAAATTACAAATGTACCATGGCTTTTGTGGAAGTATTTTTTAATTATAATAAATTTATAATATTTTTTCTGTACTAGCCGCCCTTGGTGATCAGTTTGGTCTCCCTTAAATACATACTAAGCATTAAATCATATTGCTTTTATTTATAATTTATTTTAATTACTCAATTTTTTTCCAAATTAGAAGATTCTGCTAAAGAATTAGGTGCAGATTGATGGACATAAATAATCATTTAAAAGTAATTTACATAGTTGCGCAATAACTTGACAGTTGAAATCATGTCATAAATAATTTTGATTAGCTATTATCGAAACCTTGAAAACTTGTGACAGCTGAAAGGACTATTACATGTTGTCTATAAAGAATTTTATTAATTTTTATTTCTTTTATCTTGTGATTCATGTGTTCTTTTTATTATTCAATCAAAATGTAGCTCTTAAAAAGAGAGCAGTAAATATCAGTCTCGTGTGTCAAATATATATTGTTTAAGTAAAATTTCATCGGTGTATGTTATATGTGAAATTGTGTCAACAGTGCCAATAATAAATATATAAAATACCTTCAAGGTAACAAAGGAATAATATGCTGAGTACAATATAAAAAATATGACTGTGCAATTCCAAACAGCCGCATTGGATAAGTTTCTCTTCATCAGGTGGATATAGAAGTCAGACGAATCTATGAATTTGGTAAGTACCAAATTTACTTACCACTATGATTAATTATTTCATGATGTTTCATTATAAAATATTATAAACATCAAAACCGAACACATGCTTTCAAATTAATATATCCTTTCACAGATGTCATATATGCACCATATTGATGCAATTGCAACAAAAAGACAAATACATGCCTCACATGATAACCTGGCAATTTATCCTTTAATAAACTATTTATTTACTTTTATTTTCTTTTTTAAATTAATATAAATTGCTTTGTTCTACAATTATTAATTAAACTTTTTTTAGTTATTCCCTCTTTCTCTGATCTGTCAGTTTCCTTTTCAACTCTCTTTTAGAACAAAAGGCACAACACTGCATCTACAAAATACAGGTTTAACATCCTGTTTTAACTTTAACTTAATCTCACAATTGCTAGTTTTTCCCAATTTGTCATTAAATGTTTCCTTCTATCCCTCTAAAAGTTTACTTAAATTCATTTAATTCGTAGTTTTGAGTGCTTTTATCACCTTTCAATCAAGATTAATTTTACTAAGCGATTTGCAACCTAAAATAGTATCTAAATTTTCTTTTGTGATGTACAAATTCAAATTCGAAATCTGATTCTAAATATTCCACTTTCATGTAGATTTTTTTTTTTTTTTTTTTTTTTTTTTTTTTTTTAAATTTGAAATTTTTATGAAATTTTTTATACTCATTATGCTTACTGCACCTCCAATATTCAGTTCCGTAGAACAATTTTTGTTTTAAATTTTTAAATTTAACATTATAGGAGGATGTTGCGGTCATTTCATCAGAATTTAATTCAAATATTGGAACTTTAATTTTGTTCCTGATTTAATTGTAACTATTTCTGTTTTACGGATTTAATGTGCACTTTCTTAAACACTTTACAAAACACGCTTAGAAAAATCTTTTAAAAAAAGTTACTTTACTTGCAATAAATCGGCAATTTTCTTTATTATGATCTCTGCCTACGAACCAGCTGCAAAATTAAGATATTTTCAGATGTTCAGGAAAATTGTTTTAAGTGTGTACCAGGCTTATAAAATTTATTATTTTTTCCTCCTAGTTGCACTCTGTCTTCCTTGTGTTGATGAACTCTCTGATATTTTCCAAATAAAGATTTGACAAAAGAACTTTTCAGAACATAATTAAAAATATTTATTAAAACATACCTTGGGAACTAAATCACCACAATAATTTTCTGAGTCAAGATTAATAGAAGGTATTAATTCTCTTATATCAAGATTTTTCATTTCTTCAGCACTAGGATAGCCATAGAGAGTAGCAAAACAGTTATCACAGGAAACTACTTTACCCTGAAGGGGAAAATAGATGTTAAAATGCATGTGAGAAATATTGTAAGAAACAAAACATAAATAATGTATGTCAGAAAATGATAGAATAAAGGGTCATTCCATGGTAAGTTACGTTACATTTAGAACAATTTACTGCAGTAATTTTAATAATATAGCACTAAAAAATATTCAAATGTAAAATGATTTGTCAGTGAAACCTATCCTGTGCCTATCTTGAAAAAAATGCAGAAATGAGGGCATATGTTACTGAAAGTGTGTGATCTTTTAGAAAGTTTTTCAGTTTAATATATAAAAACATTTGAAATTGATTTTAGATATATTTTTGGTTATTATCTTTGACCTGGACAACACCTGGCGGGTCAGTTAGTAATATTTATATTATTTTACATTAAATTATCAAATACTTATAAATAATGTATTAGATTGATAATGCTGTAGTAGTTATCTTTACAAAAAGAGTAGATATTTAATAACAAATACTAAGTTCAATTGCCATAGAATCTTTCATTATAAAGTAGAATTTCAATTTATCAACAATACTAATTCAGATACCAAAACAACCGATTGCAAATAGTTTTTTAATTGATCTGGGAGAAACATTTTTTTTAAAATTTTAATATCTTGTTCAGGTTAAAACAAATTTGTTGAGCTCAGCCCAGTTTGTTACCCCTTGAAGGGCATAGGTATATTATATATACCACTTAATTTTAATTCCTAAATATTTTCTATTATAACTCAGGTAGCAACTTTCATTAAAAACTGTGATTCATGACAAAAGTTTATGATAGTGTTCCCTACACCCTCCCAATTAAAATTTGGAAAACTTGAGAGTTCAGTTCTTATTCCAAAACGACTACTGCATTTTATTTTGGGTAAATAAACTTTGAATTTTATAAACATTTAAATGAAAAAAAAATATTTAAAAATTTAATGAAATATAAAAATAGCTGCAAAGCATGAAAAAATGTAAAAAATCATTAAATATTATTACTCAAGCAAAGTCTCTAATGTTACTTACAGAAAAGTCTAATTTAACTACTCCTGTAATTCTTTCAACAGCTTCCATGACAACTAAACATCTAGGATCATCCTCAGTTTGCAGCTGCCTTGCCCACACTGATACTGGAATAACTTGTTTTGTATGTGTAATCAAATCCATCTGAAATAAAAGAAATGCATGTCACAAATTTTCTAGAAAAAAAAAAAAAAAATAATAATAAATAGTAAGCATGTAAATACACATGACCTTTTTTTTGGGGGGGGGAGGGGGGGGACTGACAAGTTTTGAAATGCAAAAATTATACCAGAAGGCAAAAAAAAAACCTCAGAAGTACATTATTTTATTTTAGTAATATAATAATGGTAAAGAAAGAGAAGTATTTTTTTGTAAAAAGTTGAAAAAGTTTTTATTGAAATTAAGACAGTAATATTATATAGACAATATATAGATGAGACACCTAATATCGATTTTGAAATACAATCGAGCAGGGTTGGTAAAAAACCGGGTTTTTTTGGTTTAAACCAGGTTTTTTTAAATATGTTTTCCTATTATATATACATGCATATTTAGCAATAAAACTGAATGTTTTTGAATACATGAGTAATAACTTGATTTAAAAGTAATTCTAATCAATGAATTATTTAATATACAATAAACTATATAGAAAATTGAAATATTTTCAAATTTTAAACATTTTTAGAAAAAGCTGTGTTTTATATCTCATAAATAAAATGTTTTACATAATGAAACATTGATACCTTGAAAATCTTAATATACTATAGATAAATATATGATGTATTTTCATACATAAAACTTCATATATATTATTTTCACATGGCTATTCAAAATAATTTCTTTGAAATACTTTTTATATGAGATGTCTGATTGTTCTGTTAGAAGAGTCTCTAAGAATTATCTTTTATTGAAAGTAAAACTTTTTATAAAGAATTTTTGGAATGATTTGAATTTAGCAGTAGAATCTTTACACACTTGAAGTATTGTGTATTGTTGCTATTTGACACTTCTCCTCTGAAACTACCAGGTTAAAAGAAAAAAGAAAGAAAAGGTAACAGTAAAATAAACAAAAATACCTATTTAACAGCTTTTTAGACTATTGAAAATATTGATCTTAAAATACAAAACAGTTTTATAAATATTGTCATTCACTAAAGCATTTAAACAGCCATCAGACTACACGCTATACTATAACGCTTAGTACTTTTAAATGTCTAAACTAAAAATTACATCTTTTTAGGCATTTTATGAGACTTTTCTTCTGTTGTCTCAAGCAAACCTTGTCTTGTTCTGCTCCCCTCCTCCCCAATTTTCTTGGCTGATTTACGTAATGAGTTTGGTTATGCAATAGAAGATTTAAATATATTTTATTGCTTAATTTAGTTAAATGCAAACAGGTGCTTTACTAGCACCCGATTTTTCAACGTCTTCTTATTCAACTTCATATCTAAGTTTCTTTTTTATTCTTAAAATATAATACCCCCCCCCCCCTCCCCCCAAATCAAAAAAATTTTCTTTTAGAGCTTGACTGAAATCTTAAAGGTCATTTTATGTTATTAACTGTACATCTGCGTTTCTCAAAGGAAAACATTTTTTTTTCTAAATATTGCTATTTTTAATCTAATTTATTTTTGCTAAACTTACACAATTTAAGTGTTTTTTTAGCTTCAGATATATTCATCAATGCATAAAATTTGGATTCTACATGCATATTAACATGACCTAGACTAGACTCACAATGTCTCATGGTGACTGCTGAGATAAGACTTAAAAATAGAAATTACTTACATCCAATAATTTGAAGAACTTAAATTACAAAAATGAGATAATATTATATTAGATTTCTTCTAAAAAACCAATTGGTTTAAACTGTGCCAACCCAGCTGGAAACAGAATAAAATCAAAATGCAAAATTACTAATCCCAATTTGGAAATGCGAGAAAAACAAAAGCTTATTAAATCTAATAAACACAGAGCAAAGAAAAATAAATCATTGCCAATTATCCTTTAGCATACTTAATAAAAAGAAATCAATGGAGAAAATTACTTAAGAATATGTTATATTCGAGGAATGATGAAATCCTTGGTAAATTTCAACTAGTCAAGCAATTTAAATAGTAAAAGTACATTTTTAGCTCAAATCTGCACTTCTGGCTGTATATCTATATAACAATTAATGGCTTTATATAAGCCTTAAAAAAAAAAAAAAAAAAAGGGGGGGGGGGGGGAGAAAGAAAAACTAAGTTTTTCTCTAACCAACTAATTATAGAAAAATTAGTAGCATGTAGCCATGTAGATTTATAGCTTATATGAAAAGTTGGGTTGATTAAAAATGTTTGTTTTTTAGAAATTTATTAATTCATCATTTTTTCTACAGCTTTGTCACTTCTGCATAACTTGGATTTTGCATTTTTCAATAATGTGTGAAACGGAATTCATTAGGGAAAAAGAATTAAAAAAAAATCAGATTGAAAAAAAACGAGCATGTTTTTTTTTTAAAAAAACCCATTGGTTTAAACCAAACAACCCTGCAATCGAGTGTGATTTGGTAAAAAATAATTTTACCTTCACATGTCAAGTAAAACTGTGCTAAAGAAATATAAAACAATGCCTACAATTTCAGGTATAAAAAATGACAACTCAAAAATAAAGGTAAATCTATTATGATATCTACCATCCTTTACAGTAATGGTAATGAGTGTAATTAATGCAAAGGCAATTAGTGTATTTGATTCAAGTAAAAGTATAGAACTGAAAGTGAATGTTTGGCATCAGATGCTTCTTATTAACAAAAAGTGACTTAAAAGAATAAATAGCTAAATATAACAGTCATATTAAGATTTTATTATTATTTTTATTATTTAATCAAAAAGAATAACTTAATTAAAATTGTTCATAGCAATGTAACATCTTTGCATTACATGTAAAATAATTATAAAATTCAATATATTTACATAACTGTTTTTTTTTCTAATCTCTAGTTCCATGAGAAATGTATACCTTAAGAGATTAGTAATCTTTTTCAAGTGTGTAAATTTTATGACTTAATGTGCCAGTTTAAGAAAAACAAAAAGTCTTTCAAACTTATTTAAAATTAAGAAATCTATATTGATATCATTTCTTGCCAAATAAAAGTATTTCTATACAAATAAACTAGAAACTAGTTTTGCATGATACTAGATAAATCCATAACTTTCTTTGTTATTCTACATAAATATACACAGTATTCTGAACAGTTTTTAAAATATTTTTTAGCAAACATTTATGGAAAAAATTATTTTTTCTTTTCTTCATTTCAATATTTAATTATTGATCTGTAGTCTAAAAATAAATGACACTCCTATAAATTTATAATGATGTAATGATAGGGTTTTTTTTTTATTATTATTACAAATCGGCCCAGGCGTCTACATTTGTAGATTGGCTTCACAATGTATTTGGATAAATTTTATCCCAGCGCCTGTGTTGATAGGTTCAAATATGGGATAAAAATATGTGATACTTAGTTTTGTTTAACACACTGACTGCCACAATTTTTTTTTAATATTCTGATCCCTCGCTGTTAAGCATTTTGGGAATTTTCAAAATATAAATTTTAAAACAGAAATTTTACTTGACAAAATGCATCTTATATCCAGATATGTATAATATAGATGCATGCACGCATGTCGTGCGCAGAAAATTTTAAGAAAGAAACACTTTTTATTTTTGTAACTTTTTTTGAACAAAAAAAAAAGTATATATATTCCTCTAGTTTTATGTACAAATTATTTATTGTTAGCGCACAATTAAAGGCAGGGCCGATTTTCAAATTTTCTGAAAATTTAAGGCATTTGATGTCGAAAATTTAAAAAATTCATCAGTTCGAAATTTTGGACACCAAAAATTGCAAATTCTGACAAATGGTTGTTGTAAAAAATCAATTTCGTCAATTGTCAAAAAAAGATTTTGTCAAATTATCACATAAAAAACAGGAATTTAGTCAAAATTCCATGAAATATTGTCGAAGGGTCACGAAAAAACTCAAATTTTGTCAAAAGATAGATAAAATAACACCTCAAATTTCGGCAAAAGATCGTGAAAAAATGCAAATCTTGTCAAAAAACTTCAAAAAAATTGCCAATTTCAACAAAGAATCAAGTAAAAAAACAAGCATTTCAACAAAGGACCGCGCAAAAAATGCAAATTTTGATTAAGGACTGCGCAAAAATAGCAAATTTCGTCCAAAGGTCATGCAAAAATTGTGAATATTATCCAAAGACCACATAAAAATGCAAATTTCATCCATGAATCCCGCAAAAAACGAGAATTTCGTCCATGAATCCCACAAAAATGCAAATTTCTACCATGGATCGCATAAAAAACGTGAATTTCTTTCATGAATCACACAAAAATGCAAATTTCCACCATGGATTGCATAAAAACGCGAATTTCGTCCATGTCAAAATAATATAAAACGTAGTTTTATTAAAAATTTAATTAATTTGCAGAAAGTTTGACCCAATTTTTGCATGCACAGAAAGTTTTTGGTTTTATACAAGTCTCCTTATATCTATGCAGCATTTATTTCATGCTGTTTACTACTTAAAATTTCTAGCAATAAGCATGTTTACAGAAGGAGGCTAAGTAATTAGGCTAAGTAAATATGCTTTGCATAGTGCAGTGAACAAATATAGTGACTGTATCAAATTGCATATGATTCATATGTAAGTTAATCTGTTAGCACACACACACCTACACTTGTAGTGTTAGTACATGCTTAGTATAAATTTCATCCCATTTTGTCTCCCATTATATTTTTGGCTAAATATGTTTTAAAAACAATCTACAGTTCATTATTGAAAAAAGCATTAGTACTACTTATTTTTAGGGGAAAAAATCATGCTTTTTCATATTTATTTTCAGATTTTGTAGCAGTGGCTGTTCTGGACGACAAAACAACCCAGGTTCGTCTCAGTTTTTTTCCCCCTTAGATCAGCAGTTCTCAAATTATGTGTCGCGGCGGCTAATTTAGTGGGTCGCAGAAACAATCGAGGTTGTCACAAAAATATATTTTATATTTGATCAGTTAAAAAAAATAATAATTATTTCAAAGCAAATAGTATTTCAAGGGAAATTCCTTAATTTCCATATAAAGAAATACATGAGCAGAATTTCCAAAAACATCTAAATGAGCTTTGAATTCCTTGATGGAGTTTAATGCAACATACTCGTGTGAACATTCTTTTTGTACTTGGCTGTTTTTGAAAAACAAGTATAGAAAAACCTGCGAGTTGAAAGTGAATTAAGGTTGAAATTAAGAAGTTGTAAGCTTAATATAGATGCTTTCATTGGTAAACACCAAAGCCAGAAAATGAACTGATTACAAAGTTATGTATTCAATTACTATCAAGTAATTGAATGTATTTTTAAATATCTTTCTAGTTTGTGTGTTGCTTTCATTATTATTCCACTTACACACATTGGAATTACGAATTGCTGTTTACGTTGAGAGTATATCCTTCATACAAAAATTTGCCTTCTTCGTAGGATAGGATAGTCTATAGCTTATACAAGTCATGCAGCAATTTCCATACTGATATGCACCCTTATATTAGGTGGGTCCCGAAAAATTTCTTTACTTAAAAGGTGGGTTGCATACCAATAAAGTTTGGGAACCGCTACCTTAGAGGATAGTTTAATGCATTGCTTTCGTTCTGATAAAATTGCAGCTATTTGTAAAAATCACCTTTTTTACTAGAAAATATGCAAATGATTTGTTTTGCCCCTTAAAATATGGATTACTTTGGAAAATGGATATTAATTACATTATAATATTTCATCAATGTATAAAGTAGCTTTTATGATATTCGTTCATTAAAATTATTTTAGTGTATGTTATCTTTAAAGAAAAAAACATATAAATGAGCATTTGTACACATGTGGTATTGTTTAATCCCAAAAGGTATATTTCTCTCCTCATAGTGAACAAAGAAAAGGCCTTCCTTCACCCATCCCATCTCAACCTTGACATGTACAAGAAAAGTCAGAAGCGTTCTAAAAAATTTTAGCCTTCTCTTTTCAAAGAAAAAAATGTGATTGTGTTAGATTTTATTACGCACATGCGCTGATTGATTAAAATGGTAAATTAAAAGTGGATTTTAAAACATGAAAATATTTTACCATTGAATAGATCATATAATTAATTATTTTGGTTCAATATAAGACTGATTTAAAATTAAAATTTCTTCTTAGAATGCAACCCAACACACATACATATACAGTTAAGAACATTTTCTATAAAATAATATACACACACACACACACACACAAAAAAAAAAAAAAAATATCAATATATAAATTTAATTTGTTTAAAAAATACTTTCTGATGCAAATATTTTTTACTAACGGAATAAAAATAAACAATATTTAACTTTATATTAAAAAGTTTCTTGATAATAGCTTATTGCATGTATAATATTATTTACAAATCATTTGAGAAGTTATGGAACTGATAGTATTATACTTACTACTTTTCCAGATATGTAGACAAGTTCACCTGACAATTTTAAGACTGCTTCTGTTAAAGAAAATTGATCTTCACGAGAAAGAATATAATCACTAAGTCTGGGTTTTTCTTTGGAATGCTCTTGCAATCCAAGAATAATAGATGCTACTTTGTTGCAAGTCAATATCTACATAGAAATGAAAATAAAAACAATCAAATATATATGATACAGTTAAAGCGTATAATTCAGTTATTTCATCAAATACCTAGTATTTGATGAAATAACAAACCAAGTCCATTAAAGTGTGTAAAATTATTGAATTCTATGATTTAACTAATTATTTTATAGAATAATAATTGCCTAGCCGTTAAAATTTAAAATAAAGAACTTAACATTTAAAAAAATAGCTGTTTTATAAATTAACTGATGATAAATAGTTAAAGACATTCAAAAAATACATTTCAAATTATTAATAGATCATTTAGTAAATAAAATATAGAAGCTGAATATATAATAAAATGCTATTTTCATATTAGTTAGAAGTGATACAAAATAACAGAATGTAGTGCGAAAATAGCTATTTAAATTTTCATAATACATACCTACTTAATTATTAGATTATTTTGTCCTGCTGATAAAAAAAAATTAAGCTGTTTAGAAATTATTACAAAAATTTTATCATAAGCATGATATAAATATTGCTTACAAAAAAAAAAAATAAATAAATAAATAAATAAAATAAATAAATAAATAAAAATAATAATTTTAAACATTATTAGAAAATTTAACGTTGACAGGAATGATAATTTTTTAATTAATTTTCAGCAGTGAAATTACGCTTGAAATTCTTGAATATTTAATACGGGAAATTTCACATTGCTACTAAGCATAGAACCAGCTTAGTGAAAAATGTCCAAGCCAGGGATCAAACTCAGAACCCTTGAAATAGTGCTCCAAGTGCTCTACCATTTAAGCTACGAGGACGATGCCCAGCTTAGCATTTTTGTGAAAATCTGCTAAGCTGGACATCGTCTTCGTTAGTTATGTTTTAGTTTTTGTTTTCCTTCCCCCCCCCCCCCCCTCTTTGTTATGAATTAAATTTTGACCAAAAGTGCTGAATATACTAAATACTTTTGATATTCTTTCAGAAATCCAGAATTTGGAAAAATGTGACCTAGTTTCAGTCCCAATGATGGTGAATTTTTAAAGTTATACTGCATATCATAATTTTAAAGTGGAATTTCAAAATTTTTCATATTCTGAAATGAAATTTCAGCATTAATAGACATTATTACTAATTAGTTGATGCTATTTATATTTTTATATCATGTTTTGCAGCAGGATTAAGAGAAAGTAAACTTTTTTTTTTTTTTTTTTTCCAAGACTATACATAAAATAATTTAATACTTTGTTGACCAACAATTTAATTCAATATCACTTTTTTTTCTTTTTCTTATATATTACTCAAATTTCCAATTCAATAAAGCAATGACTATTTTTCAAAAATGTTGGTAACAAAAAGTATAACAGTTGATACCTATATAGTTATGATTATATTAATCACTTATTAACAATGTGTTAAATATGCAAAGCTATATTTGGCATGCAATAAAAGATTAAAAAAACAAAAAACAACAGCGGTAAAAAAAATTAAACATTCTTACTTCACTGGTTCGTGCATTGATTGTAACAACTGCTTTGTTTGGATTTTGTACAGAAGCATGTATACTTCCATTTCCTGGACCACTTTCAATGTAACGATAAAGTAACCAACTTCCACTCAAGTGGCGACTTTTGTGTTTTTGAGCTTTGGATATTTTAGTAGAAGATGGGGAAAAACTAATAGAATTCAAAGAATCACCTGAAATGAACCAAAGGATTAAAAATTAAAAGGTACAACTAATAGAATATTATACAGACTAATATAAAAAAAATTAACTTCAGGTAACACAATGGTGCAAAAACAAATATTCACTTCTCTAAATGTACAATTTCCCCCATTCCCTTCTTTATTGAGTGAGCTTTATTTTAAATTCAAAAGTCACGGAAAAGAAGACAATTTACTATATTACATCTGACATTCCACAGATATCTGAAAGGCATTATAGAGTAAAATCACCTATCATGACCCATACACCAGCAATGGCCAATTAATTATACCTACAATGCTAGATGCAAAACACTTAGCATTTGAATGTAGCACCAATCAGATATGATAAAATAGTTTCTGAACTGTCACATTATGCTTTTTTTTTTTTTTCTTTTTTTTGACAAATCATTGCATGTCATGTTAACAGGGGCTGCTCCTACCAAAGCTTCTTTTCTTTCTGTTTCAGGAGTAGTTTTGCTAGCAAGACTTTTAGTGAGCAAAATTAGACTTTGTGCTGAGTATGAAATTTTTAAGGGTAAATTATAAAAAAAAATAGTTTATAATAATTTACATAAAGTTTAAGAAATGTGTAAACATGTTGGTGTTATCAAAATAAGCTTGTTAAGCCAGTTATTAGGGAGGACCACTATTGATGCTATTTTTACATGATCGCAATAGTCATGACCAAATTTTACTTTTATTTTTTTCTATCTTTACAAGAAGAAATCATTGCTTTTGTGAATTTTTTGAATTCCAGTTTTTGACAGATATGCATGTTTTATGGTCAGAAAACCTGTAAAGCATGTTTTTACAAAATGTCTGTCTGTATGTATGTGACACAAATTTTGTGGATGCTTTATCTCAAGAACCAATGGATGGAATTTAATAAGATTTTATATTCAGTTAATAGCTAATATAAATTGGGGCTGATTGATTTTTGATATAAATCTCTCAACAGGTGGTGCTGTTATGCAGCATTTTTCCTGATTTCCACAATAGCTCTTTTTCCTGAACTACTGCATGAATTTTCATCAAACTTCAAATTCAGTTAGTCCTTGACATGAATTTACATGTTCAATATTTTAGTGTAAATTGCTCATTAGGTGGTGCTGCTGTGCAGCATTTTCTCTGATTTCTGCAATAGCTCAATTTGAAGTACTAATGCACAGATTTTCAACAAACTTCTGATTCATTAGATGTTCGTATAACTTGTATCAGATTAGGCTTCAGTGTAAATCTCTTAATAAGTGGTGTTGCTATGCTGCATTTTGTATAATTTATATGATTTTAGTGATAGTTGAATGTTGGTAATAAATTTTATTAGCAAACCTCTTATTTATGTCCACTTTATTCCATACTTTTTGTACTCAAGACATTCCTTTGTAAATGACATAATTGATTACACTTTTAGGCCAGAATCAATGCCCCAACTTTGGTATCACAAGTGCATATATAGCAAATGGTAAGTATTTAAAATATAGCTAAAAACTTTCCAGAAAGAGTGCAAGGTAGTTTAGTGCAATGATGTTTGCTTAAGTGGGATTTATATCTAGACCAGGCTTCGCATATAGTTAGCAAAAATCTTTTTTTTTTTCTTTAGTATGTTTAATAAATTTTTAAACAGTAATTCAAAATAAAATAGCTAGTCAGATGTGATAATACCGAAATTTTCTTCTAGTGAGATACTTCAAAATTAAAGGGCAATCCTATGCCTATCATGAAGATTCTAAAGGTACAAAATTCAGTGAATTAGTTCTTGAGATATGACTATCACTATAATCGTGTAAATCCCACAAAATGCAGCTTAGCAGCGACACCTACTAGATGATTAACACTAAAACCTAATCAGCAACAATTTGTGCCAATGTCTAATTGAATCGTAAGTTAAAGAAAAATTTGTGCATTAGCTCTTTGAGATAGAGTTATTGCGGAAATTGTAAAAAAAGCATGATAGCAGCATCACCTGTTGTATAACAAAACACCATCACATGTTGTAAAGAAAAAAATAAACATTCACCATAACTAAAAACATATTTAGTGCTGGATATCCGAATCTGGAAAGCAAAGGAGTTCAAGATACATGGTATCTGATAGCCGGCAAAATCGATATCTGGTGCATCCCTATTTTACTTTATAGTAAATTAATAATTACAAAAAATTTTTAATTATTAATTGTAAAAAATACTTTAATTTTTTTTAATTTTGATTTTTTTTTTTTTTTGGGGGGGGGGGGGGGGTAATTAAGATTGAATTTTACCTTACAGAATCCTGTAGCACATAACCAGTTTAATAAATTTACTTGCAGCCAAACAATTTTTGAGTTTAGAGTGTGCAATGTCAATGTTTCAAAAAAGTTTATTTCTGTTATTTTGTACATGTTTAAAATTAGAAGTTTTAATTTCAGTTTTGATAGAATAGTTATTGCCTAGACTAAAATAAAAATTAATGTAGACTACCTTGTTACATAAAAAAAATAATTTGCGCTTCTTTAACTTTTTTTAAATCCTAGACAAAGTTTTAAACCCTCAAAGGAAATAAAAACATTAAAAAGATTTCAAATAAGTGAAAAAAATGTGCATTTCATGTGAGCCTTTTTAAACATTATGTTTACTTTTTATAAAGCACAATTTTACAAAAAAAACTTAAAATTTTACCATGTTAAAAATTTGCACTTAACAATAATTCTTTACTGCACATTAATTATTGCTATACAGTAACTGTGAATTTTAAATATTACATGTAATGTTGTGTGTGTGTGACATTTAATGTGAAATTTTATATATCAATGCAATATGACGTTTTTGATGGAATGGTTTGAACCATGGTTTAAACTATTAAAAACTGACACATCAAAAGCTTGCCAATTTGATTACAGATACAGAGGAACTTCTGTTTAACAAAGTCACATAGTTTCACCTAAACACTTCGTTATGAAGAAAATTCATTAAATAGAAATAAACTAAAATTCATACAATTTGTATAATAAAATACACATACATAAAATGAAAAATACATATAAGATAGAAATACAGTAGACTCCCTTAAGTCTGCACAGCTTGGGTCTAGACTCTAGAGGTTGTGTGGATTTCTGGTCATTGCTTTGTTTACACTTTTTAAAAAGTAATTGGATAGTAATAAATGATGCAATTAAAACTATAAAGAATGCTTACAATATAATAAAATATTAAAAAATTAGATAATTTTTAAAATGATTAAAATATTAAAAGCAAAGGTGAAGTTAATAATCAATAATGTACGATTAAATATTCAGTATAAAAATGAAATGTATTTTTCTTAAATTATTCAGTCAAATTTGCCTCTTAAAAGCACATTACCAATTCACATTGAAATCATAAAATAAGGAAGTTTTATTTCAGGTTTAGCCAGACTTAATAACCAAAAAAGCTTGTTTAATGTATAAATATATTTGGTAAGAAGATATTAGCAATATCTTGAATTTTTTCAGAAATAAATTCATTCTTCCTTCATGAAAAAACATGAATTCAGGAATATTAAGAAAAATTACAAATTAAAATGTGTATGGAGTTGATATAAAACTAAAAAAGTCAAATTGTATTCTTATAACTGGACTGAATGTTTTATAGTTTATATCCATAAATTATGTGCAGGTTTTAGAGAGTTGTGGATTGTAGTATTTAGTAGTACTGTAAGTAGTAGTATTATTTAGTAATACTGTAGAATGCAGTATTATTTTTTCAATGCAATGCAGCCATATGAGAAAAACTTATTTAGAATAATTAACATTGTAAAATAATAATAATTAAAAGATAAACAAAAACTGAAAATGTGCATGCTTTATCTCTTTTTTAAAAAGTATGTAATATTACTTTGTACAGGCTTCTTATTTATTAAAAAAACATTGTTCATTAAAATTTTCACACTTTTGTAAATATCAAAACAATTCATCTGAAATATTTTCACGAAACTGGAATCTCCTGCTTATTGTATCAAAGGCCCCACTGTCAGCGTCATAGTGAATGTGTAACAGAATGGCAATAGCGTTTATCTTATTGTAAAAAAAAAATTGTTTAGCACAAAGAAGAATGGGAATGATTAAATAAATAAATAATTTTATTTGCATACAATCTGCAGAAATAAATTCTTGCATCCATTGCTACAGCAACTTCTGTGCTTGAAAGCTGTACATGCACAAAAGTGGAATAAATTTCGTTATACAGAATACATTTTCCGTAATACAGCTCATATTCAAAATATTAGAATAATTGAGAAAAAGTAATAAGAAAAAATTATTTGTCATTTTTTTATTTTTTATACTAAGTAAATGCAATTAAATTTCTTGTAAATTAAATCTGTAATGTTTAGATAAGATTTTAACATTTATAAAATATAAAATACAGCACAATAAATTAGGTATACAGCTTCCTTAAACACACCGGAATATTAGAATAAAATTTAGATTGGTTCAAAATATTAGAATATTTTATTTTACGCAACAATATTACCTTATGAATATGAAGTAAATGGTAGTTAATATTTTGTAGCATCCCCTTTAGCTTTCATAACAGCGTACAATCGATCTTGCATACTATATACAAGGTGTTTACAAACATTTCTATCAATATTAGCCCAAATAGACTTTATACGTGCCACTAACTCAGTTTTACTTGAAAGTCGGATTTTCTTGAAGTTTTTTCTTCATTATGCACCATAAGTTTTCGATGGGATTAAGATCTGGTGAATTTGGTGGCCAAGGAAGTACCTTAATGTTGCGTTGGCGGAACCAATTCTTAGTTGACACCGAAGTATGCGTGGACGCTAAATCTTGTTGAAAGATGAAATCATCTTCAAATAAATCTTCTGATGATGGAATCATGTAATATTCTAAAATTTCTTGATATATCAGAGAGTTAACCTTTTTGTAGACGATGCATAACTTTCCAGGTCCTTCTGCACTCATACAACCCCAAATCATGACACTAGCAGCAAATTTTACGGAACGTTTAAGGCATTCTTTATCAAATGCCTCTTGCTTCATTCTCCAAACTCGAATACCTTGATTACCATATGAAACACAAAACATACTTTCATCACTAAATAATATATTTTTCCAATCTTCATTGCTCCATAAACGTCTTGATTTACACCAATTCAATCTTATACGCTTTTGTCTTGCAGTCATGAGAGGTTTTGTTTTCGGTATACGAAATTCAAATTTAAATTTATGGAGACGTCTTAATGTTGTCAATGTAGAAACTTCAACTCCTCCTTCTTTCCATTTTCGGTGCAAGAATCGCACACTTTTAAAACGGTTTTTCTTAACTATACGCTTCAGTTCCCTGTCATCTCTAGCAGATGTTTTTGGTTTTCGGCCACCATTTCGGCGATTATTTTGAAATTTTCCAGTTTTTGAATATTGTGTTAGTATTTTACTAACGCTCGATTGCGAACAATGTAAATAATTCGCTATAAAACATTGATTTTTACCGTGCAGATACAAATCAACCATACGAAGTTTAGTAGATTCAGGAATATCACTCACACGGCCCATTTTAAGACGAAAAAGAAACAAACTGCAAAAAAGAATACTGGTTTTAAATAAAATAGTCTGAATTTAATCAATGATGCCACCAGTTAAGAATTGGTAATAATTAAAGGAGAATTAATGTGAAATATTCTAATATTTTGAACCACTTGAATAAATATTCTAATATTTTGACTTTTCAAAATAACTTTTTTTGCAATTAATCTTTTCAAAAATTATATTAAATTTAAGATAACAAGTAAGTTTAATCAACAATAAGTTCTTAATAAAAATATCGTTTGCATATTTTCATTAAAAGACATTAAATTACCAAACGATATTTTCAATTTCTAAAAAAAAGGTAATTATTCTAATATTTTGAATATGAGCTGTATGTAGGGAGATTAATTTGAACATTAATGTTGTCTAAAGTCAAGGCTGATCCGAAAATTTTTTCAAGTAGAAAACTTAATTAAAGAGAAGTTCCACTGTATTAGTAAATAATAAGTGATACGCATTGTTCAGTAAGTGTTACTTTACTCTTATAAAGGAATATAGCATTTAAAATTAATAATCACTTAGTCTTCTTTCAATGAATGTGTAATAAAATTTAATAAAAAAAGACTAATAAATATTTTTAAATAAATTATAACGGGACAAAAAAATTATACCACATTAAAATATCTTTTTCAAATAATACAGTTTAAAAAAATAATAGAATTTAGTATAGTACAGTCATTTTAGCACCTTTTTTATATATATATAAATAGCAGAAAAAATTGGAACAAAGCTGAAATTTTGAACAGGTAATAGTTATCGTGTGTAGTTTAACATACTAAAAATCCCCATCAATCTGATGTGAGGTTTCGCCTCCAGGGAGCTTTCACCTCCACAAAATGCAACTTAGCAGTGCTACTTATTGGGCGATTAACACTAAAACCTAATCAGCAACAACTTGTGCCAATGTCTAATTGAATCCTAAGTTAAAGAAAAATTTGTGCATTAGTTCTTTGAGATAGAGTTATTGAGAAAATTGTAAAAAAAGCATGATAGCAGTGTCACCTGCTGAGCTTGAAAATTGTTTTTTTTGTGAATATCTCATGAACAATGGCATCTAGTAAAAAAAGTTAATTACAATGATGTACATAACTTAATTTCCTACAAAAAATATCACATTTTGCTGAACTTAAAAAAAGGCACCTTTTACAATAAGTTACCGATTACAAAGAAAACACTCCTATATATGACAATATATTGCATGACATTCTCTTGCTGAAAAATTAAAATGTGAAATAGAAGCATTAGAAAAAAAATGGGCCAACAGCAAAACTTTGGTGTCAGTATTTTTGAATGGATACATTAATGCATAAATTTATAATGACAGAACATAGTGGAAATTAGAAGTTCCTTGTTGAAACAATTCGGGACATGTTACCCATTTTTCATGCCAGTGGTCATTTCTCATATGCAAAGACTTACTAAATATATTTACAAGATATGACTCTGTTCGAAACAGTATGATCATGGTTTATAAAAGTGGGCTATTTTACTGCTTGAAGAAGTGAAAAATTTGCAATGCAGATATGACAAATGAACAAACATAGGTGAGAAATATGAAATCATCAGGTAGGATAACACGCTAAAATGGTATAATATGTTGCATTTGGGAAAAATGGATCTTTGGCAGGAGTCCCATTCTCATGGGATTATGTAAATCACTGGAAAAGTTGTGTGGTTGACAAAATCTATAATACAAAAACGGCCGAAATAGTAACTTGCCGATATTTGAAAATTGTATTCTTGACATTTATTTTAAAGAAGAAATACATGTGTTAATTAGTCAATAATTTTTTTTTAATCTAATCATCAAAATAAGACACATCTCATATATACTCATGGAGAAATTTATAGAGAATGGTTTTGAAATGAGACAAGCAGAAGATGAGGCTGACACATTAATTGTTAACACAACTATTTAAGTAGCAAAGTTTGGTGCACTAGCTGCTGTTGGTGGCGATTTTTTTTTACTTGCTTATTGTTGAATGTTTTAGCATCTCCAGAGACAGAAATATTTTTTATTAAAGTTGCAAGAAGAAGAATTGCTACCACTGAATTCATTGCACTATCTCAACAATGATGCAGTTCTGAAAGATCATATATTGTTCCTTCGTGCTTTTTCAGGTTGTGATTCTACTTCAGCAATGTTTGGGAAAAGTAAAATGTTATTGGCCAAATTTTGAAAAAAGGAAAAAGATCATAACATACAAGCTCCCAGCCCTTTTACAAAGTGGTCAAGTATCCCAATTTGAAATTTCTGAGGCAAGATTTTTTTTTTTCTTGCTTTATATGGTGGTAAAGCAGACATTTCTATAAACAAGCATCACTATGTATGTTTCAAGAAATGATTTGCTGTTTGTAAAAAAAAATCCTTTCATCATTGCTGCCTACCGAGGATACAGCTAGATTGCCCTGTTTATGTTTTATCATCAAATACAATACTGGTAGGGCAATAAACTACTTCCTGAGAACTGGGGCTAGGGAAATGCATCTAATTTTCTCCAATTTCAACTACCTTACAGCCAACATCTAAAAATATTATTGAATCCATTTTATATTCTTGCTCCAAAGCAGAGCCATAGCTAAGGAGGTACTATGGGCAACTCAGCCCCTACAAAAACATTTTAAGCCTCTTCTGGAAAAGATTGCAAGGTCACTAAATTAATTTATGTTCCGAAAATCCAAATGAAATTCTGTTCAAAAATCTAATTTAGTTTTGAGGACTTTTCACAGTTTTGCAAACAAAAACTAAATTGTAACTAAAATAAGTGTTTCAACACTTGCTCATCCTATTTGCACATATGGAGCTAATATGATGTTTAATACTGCATTAGTTATAAACACAAATTTTTCCTCATCACATTATTTTCTTAGCATAAACTGAAGTTGTTACAACAGTTAAATGAGAAACATAGATACTACAATAGGAATATGCACCAATTTGTTTTTCTGCGTCACAGAGAGAGAGAGAGAGAAAATAGGAGCCCCCCCCCCCCCCCCCCCTTATTCACTTCCAGCTACGGCCCTGCTCCAAAGGATGTGGAAAACTGTAGATACAGAAAAATGGGATTGAAATATTCTAATATTTAAGTAAATTGTTGCACAGTTTCATGTCACAGTGCAAATAGAGTGGAATTTGAAGACGGGGAGAATATTGACAGTATCCTGCTCACTGAAGGAAGTGCTACTCCTGAATTTAATGATTGATTAAAAAAGCTTTTCATCATTGCCGCCTACCAAGGATGCAGATAGATTGCACTGTTTACATGTTTATCATCAAATACAATACTGGTAGGGCAATAAACTACTTCCTGAGAATTGGGGCTAGCAAAATGCATCTAATTTTCTCCAATTTCAACTACCTTATTGCCAGCATCAAATAACATTACTGAACCCATTTTATGTTCCTGCTCCAAAAGATGCGGAAAACTGTGGATGCAGAAAAATGGGATTGAAATATTCTGATATATGCACAAATTGTTGCGAAGTTTGTCACAATGCAAGTAAAGTTGAATTTGAAGAAAGGGGAGAACAATGACATTATCCTGCCCCCTGAAGGAAGGCCAGTGCTACTCCTGAATTTAGTGATGATATCAGAAGGCAAATAGAAAATACTGAAAGTAATACAAGAACAAAAGAAAGAAATACAAATAATGACAAAACTGAATCGAGTGTAAAAACTGAAGCTGTGCAAACGATTACTAAAGCAGTCAAACTATTGAAATTGTATTAAACCAGTCACTATAAGTAGAATATGCTTACAAGGGAAAACCACAATAAATGCTTTACCTCAAGGGTGGTGTGGAAATAAGCATATATTTGGACTACTAAAAAACACTTTCCAAAAGTAAAAAAAGCCAAGCAAGGAAAAGAAAAGGATGGAAGTTGTGTCTAACAAATGATCTGATATCAAATTTCCAAGCTTATATTATGGTAATTATTTAACATTTTCCATTAAAAAAATTACTATTTCTAAGTCAATGCCTTTGCATATGTTGATAGAACTCCTTTTCTCTTGTACTAAATACATCGCAAACATGTTTTGAAAACTCAAATGTTTTAAAATTATGCATGATGGGCTTGGCAGCCATTTTTCCATATTGTATATGAATTTCTATGTACCCAATTCTATAATTAAAATTTAAAACTCAAAATTGTTACTTAAGCAGACATTTCCATACTAATATTTTGGTGTTGAAATTTAAAAGTTTCGTTTAGATGTAAGCAATCTATAAATAGATCGTTGGGTGGTAATGTGTTAAATTTTTGTCCATAGTTAAAATCAGAAGTTCTAAATTGTACTTAATGTAAACTTACTACGCTTTACTTTACAAACTTGGTGCTTGGAAATTTGTGTAAAATATGAAAAGATGGCCGCCAAGCCCATCATGCATAATTTTAAAACTCTTGAATTTTCAAAACACATTTATGATATATTTAGAACAAGAGAAAAGGATTTCTATCAACAAATGCAAAGGCATTGATTTAGAAATAGTAATTTTTTTAATGGAAAATGTTAAATAATTACCATAATATAAGCTTGGAAATTTGATATCAGACCATTTTTTAGACAAAACTTTCATCTTTTTTTTTTTTTTTTTTTTTTTTTTTTACTTTTGAAAAGTGTTTTTTAGTAGATATCACTTAAAAAAAAAAAAAAAAAAAAAAAAAAAAAAAAAAAAAAAAAAAAGAGTATATAAAATTTAAATAATCTGCTCACTTAAATTGGAATGAGTTCTCGTAGAACCTCTGTAAGTAAGAAGTAAGAAATATATGTGTACTTTGTATTTATATATCATTTATTTTTTAGAGTAATTTATCATTTATAAGTATGAAAATTTTGTAAAACACTGATAAAATCGAAATAAAATATAGATCTATATTTGCTATTTTAGTTAGATATGATATGAAAATCTAGTTTAGCAAGCAAACGAGTAATAAATTAAAATTTCTCTTTCAGCAATTTGTGCCTGTACATGGACACTTACTTGAATACATTTCTACAGCCCTGTATTTTATCTGCTATCTTTACATTCACACTACTATTAAGCTTAAATTTAATTCAGACTAAAATACTCTTAAAACTAGTAAAATCGCACTTCCAAAAATTATCATCCTTTGACGGTCATATATCTAATTTTTTGCGTGGTCCTGTAAATCGTTTTATCTGTATTCAGTAAACATCTGTTAGTATGCTAAATATAATTCAGCATAAAAATGCATAGCTAATTTAACAAGTTAGAAAAATCATGCGTTAAGCATTATGAAGCACTTTCCAACACTTCACGAAATCTTTAAAAAACTTCGTTAATTAGGGAAATAAGGGTATATAGCCAAATATGTATTCCAATACTTTTGAACAGCCCTGTATTTGATCTGTCTGTTGATATACATATTATAAAATGGGAAAATTTAGCAAGAAAAAAGCTTAAAATTTCTTTTTGAGCAATTTGTACTAATAAATGGGAAATATACTTGAAAACTTTTGTACAGCCCTGTGCCTCTAGTTTACCTTGTAACTTTATTACATGTCAGTAAGAAGCTAAAATTCATTTTAAACTAAAACTCTTAAAACAACTGAAATCACATTGTTATAAATTATCATTCATAGGTGTCCATGTACACAATTCTTTGTGTGGCCCTGTATATCATTTTATCTATACTCTGCAAACATTTCTTTGTAAATTGAATGGAGTTCAGTGTAAAAATGTATACCTTATTTAAGAACCACCTTTAAGTAACTTACGCTCATACTGAGTAATGTTGATGAGCTCTTTTGGATAGCCCTGTATATCAACTATAACACTTATACTCACCCTTATAATGTACAATATTTAGTGAAACTTAAATGCGTGTATCATAATTAAAATGTATTACATCCATCCATCAGCCATCATCTGAAATATATAGTCCGTCGGAAGGAATATACTATTTGAAATCTTTTGTGTGTCCCTGTAAATGCAATGTACTTCATATTATGCAAGACAGTATTGTATAATTTATATTAAGCCTCAGTGACATATTTCAGTTTTGTTATACATATTTTAAAAATGTCACACACTATTCCCCCTTTACTATTATCCAATGGAATTCCTTTGTATGGCCCTGTAAAGGAATAATACTATATTTTCACCGCATATTTTATAGAATGCATATTTTAGTGCACCTTTTAAATGCATGTAAATTTTAGTATGTTTGAACAGGGTGTAAAACATCTTTGAAACGATTTTTCCCCATAGGCCATAATGCAATGAAAAATTTGCGACTTTCCTGGTAAATAAACTAATCATGGTAGAAACTTCATTTTCAATAGGGTTTGTGCTAGGGTAAACGTCAATAACATATAAAAATTTCAGGGCAATCCGAGTATATTTACAAGAGTTAGAGTGCGGCCAGATGGACAACTGAATGCATAAGCACTTTTCAACTTTGTTGGAAAGTGCTAAAAACATGAATTCATTTATTCCTAGGAAAATGGAGCAAAAATATTTTCTGATTGGTTTGTCTTCCCTCAAATGAAATGCCTGTAGTTTATTATTGATGATTATAACTGGTTAATATTGGTTTAGAGGCCATCTTTTCGCATTTTACATTAAATTCTAATGTACCCAAATTCATTGTTAGAATCCCAAATTGTTACTTATTTAGACAGTTAGATAGCAGACACTTCCATACTTAAATACTGGTGTTGAAATTTAAAAGTTTGTCCAGTTGTAGGTAATCTATGTGGTATCGTTGGATGGTAACAAGTTAAATATTGGTTAGAAATTTGCGTAAAATATGGAAAGATGGCCATAAATCAATATGATATAATATGCTATTGGTTAATATAATTGTACAAAGTTTGTTCGGTTGGTACAATTGGTTCGATAGTTTCAGTGATTACCATCTTTAAATAAACATTTTATGGTAAAATCGTATTTCATCATACAGTGACATCAAAGTTGTTATCTATGTTGATTCTTTGCTCACACACAAAGCGAATATCGTTTAGCATGGCACACTCAACTTTTCACTAAATCACACTCAACTCAATTTTTTTTCGAAAGTTTTGTTTGCATTAGGAATGAAACTTTAAATACTAATAATTTCAGGCCTAGGACCGCTGAGTCACTCTTAAAAAAGAGAGAAAAGAGACCAAATCGCAAGAAAAAGAGACTAAAAGAGACCAAAATTTAAAAAAAAGAGACTAAAAGGAGACCAAATAAAAAACATTTTTTTCTCTTTACTTAAATGTTTTTGGTATACAGACAAGCACTATAAGATTTAACACCATCTGCGGAATACATTTTCAATGCATTTCAGTCAGTTTTGAAATAATTGCAAATATTGTTGATTGGTTGCAGAAAAATCTCAAATCGCGACATTTCATCATGGAAGAAAATCAAAAATTCAACAAATGATCATGGGGACAAAATCGTGAAATTCAAGGAAATTTGTGAAATTCATCAAATTGTCCCAAAAAAAAATCGCAAAATTTGTCACATGATCTCGGGAAAAAAGTTCTCGAAGTTAGTCAAATGTTCTTAGGATAAAAAAATCACGAAAATTATCAGATGGCCTTGAAAAAAAATCACGATATTAGTCAAATGGATCTTGTGTTAAACATCGTAAAATTCATCAAATGGGTCTCGAAGAGAGGGATGAATCACAAAATTCATTAAATGATTGCAAAATTCGAAGAGCTATCATACAAATAATTGCTAATTTTGTCGAAGTCACTGAAATAAATAGTGAATTTTATCAACTAATCGGCAGAAAAATAACGAATTTCGTAGAAAAAAGCCATAAAAAAAAATCAAGGATGCCTGTCAATGGGTTACATTAAAATATGCGAAAATCAGTTACAGTATAAAACAGTAAAGTTTGTCAAATTATCTCAGGAAAAGAATGGCGAAATTTATCAAATGGTGTTGGTGAAAAAAGTGAAATCAGGGGATCAGGGATGATTCTGGATGAAACTTTTTTTTTGGAAATTCGCATCGCATTTTCGGAAATCTGCGCGCGGGGCGGGGGGTCGTGAGTTCGTCCCCCCCTCCAGCGATCTTCGGACAAAATCGGCGTTTTTCCGTTATCTTTAGACGAAATCAGCAATATTTTAGCAAACTCGGCGATTTATTGCCATCTTTTGCCAAAATTGGCGGTATTTCCGTGATCATTTGACGAAATCGGCGTTTTCCCATGTTTTTTAAAGTGAAATCGGCGTTTTTTCGATGATCTTTAGACAAAATTTGCTTTTTTATGCGATTTTTTCTCGAAAACGGCGTTTTATTCCTGCGATCTTTTGACAAAATTGGCGTTTTTTCTGTGATCTTTTGATGAAATCGGCGTATTTTTTCGAATATTCTTTTGACAAAATACTTTTAAGCGATCTTTTATCGAAAACCGCGTTTTTTTAGACGAAATCAGCGTTTTCCCGCCGTCTTTAGAAGAAATCAGCGTTTTATCTGCGATACATGGTGAAATTGCCGTTTTTTTCCGCGATCCGCACAGGAAATTCGCTTTTTTCATCGATCTTTTGACAAAGTTCGTTTACAAAAACATTGACGAAATCGTCGTTTTTCCATGAAATATTGACGTAATGTATGCTATTTCGGCGATCCTATCACGAAATTTGCAGTTCTACGCAATTGTTTTTTCCGCGCGCAAAACCGTACAAGTTGGCAACTATGCGGAACTGATAACCCAATTTCAAAATTTCGGAAGAGGATGCCTTAAATTTTCGGAAATTTCGGACGAGAATCACCCCTGCAGGGGATGTACTGGTGCCAAGTAATATTTCAACAAACTTTTTTGGATATTTTAGGACGCATTAAATTGGCATACTACATTTTCTTCCACGACCATTTGACGAAATTAAAGATTCCCCCCCCCCCCCCCCCCCGCTACCAATTGCCGCAATTTAATATGAAAATTGTGATTTTTCCACGCTATTGCTTGCGGAAGTACACGATTTTTCTTCCACGATTGTTCGCTGACATTTGCAAATTTTTTTTTCAGTAAAATTTGTGATTTTTTTGGCTTTTATTTGCCAAAATTCGCAATTTTTTTTGCCATTGTTTACAGAAATTTACTATTTTTCTGTGTTTATTTAACAAAATTCGTGATTTTTTTTTGCTGGGATCATTAGCAAATATTTGCAAAATCGCACGGAAAAAAATCACGAATTTTGAAAAATGATCGATTGTCAAAATTCGCGATTTTTTCTGCAATCGTGGAAAAAATTAATTTCGCAAATAAACGAGAAAGAATTTTGAATTTCGCCAATCGATCGCCGAAAATTCGTGAATTTCGGCAAATGGTCGCGGAAAATATGACGAATTTTGTCATATAAAGGCAGAAAAAAAGCTAATTTCTAAAACAATGGCCCAAAAAATTATCATTTACTGTATTTCGGTAAACGATCGCAGAAAAAATCGCAAATTTTGACTATCAATCGCGTAAAGAAATCGCAAATTTTTTCGGCGATCCTTTCACGAAATTTGCATTTCTCTGCGATTATTTTTTCCGCGCGCAAAATCGTACAATCGTATTGTTCATTAGTATATACGTACACTTCGAACAAAATCCGTACATTGTACAGCCAAACCGTACAAGTTGGTATCTATGAATTTCGATTTTACAATCATTTGACGAAAGCTCGGTCTTATTTCGGGATGGTTTGACGTAAATCTCAGGGTTTTTTTTTCCCGCAATCGGATGGCAGAAATCACGAGTTTATTTCGGGATTGTTTGGAAATAACAACGATTTTATTTCGGGATCGTCTGGTGAAAATCGCGGCTTGATTTCATGATTGTTTAATGAAAATCGTCTTTTCCCGGTGATCAATTAATTAGAATCGCAATTTTGTCAGTGATCATTTTATGAAAATTACAGATTCTTAAAAATTAAAAAACGTGAAATTCTGCCGTTTGTCGAAAAAATGATCCCTGTATATATAACGACCGAAATAAGAATTTTGAGATTCCTTCCTGCAATCCTCTGACGAATTTCTCAATTGTTTTTCACAAGATTGACTGACAAATTTTGCAATGATTCTGCCACTGATTGACGGACTATACGCGTTATTTTTCTCGCGAAAATGACAAAATCGTGATATTCTTCCCGCGACCGAATGACGAAGTTTATGATTTTTACCCCTCGAATGATTATTGAATTTCGCATTTTTATCTTTCCACAGATTGACCAAATTCACTTTCTTTTCAGTGTCTGACAGAAAAGTTTTGCAATTCTTGCCTGCGAACGATATACTAATTTCGTAACCATTTTTCCACGATAGAGTGACGAAATTTAGAATTTTTTCCCCTGCAAATGAGAGACAAATTTAGCCCTGAAGCAGAATTTTTTTCTGCAGTCTGCAACACATATAAAAACTTAAAAAACAGTCTGCAGACCAATCCCTCGCATTACATTATTTGCACTCAAACCTTCAAGTATTTGTGATAGGCATAAAAGAAAAGTATACTTTAAAAAAGAAGTTGCCTTTGTTCTCAGAATTTTTAACGCCTCATACATTGTCCTAAAGAGGGGAGGGGGTCTGCTCTGACAATTTTTGCGGTCTTTTGAAAAAATTGTCATTTTTCCGCAATCTCTTGAAGAAATTTGCAGTTTTTTCGGGATTTTTTTTAACGAAAACTACCGTTTTTTCGCGATTTTTTGAAGACGTTTGCCTTTTTTTGCTAACTTTTGAAGAAATGTTACGTTTTTCCGTGATTTTTTTATGAAATTTGCCGTTTTTTCGCGATTTATCGAAGAAATTCGCTGTTGTTTCATGATCATTTTATGAAACTGCGACTGCCGTTTTTTCGCGTTCTTTTGAAGAAATTTGCCATTTTTTCGTGATTCTTTGACGAAAACTGACGTTTTTTCGTGATCTTTTGAAGAAATTTTGCTTTTTTTTTCAGATTTTTTGAAGAAATTTGCCATTTTTTTTCGGGTTTTTTTAAACGAAATTTATCGTTTTTCGCAAATTATTGAGAAAATTTACCGTTTTTTCGTGATTTTTTGGCGAAAACTGCCGTTTTTTTTCGTGATCTTTTGAAGAAATTTGCCGTTTTTTTGCGATGTTTTGAAGAAACTTGCCGGTTTTTTCACGATCTTTTGAAGAAATTTGCCGTTTTTTGTGATTTTTTGAGGAAATTTGCCGTTTTTTCGCGATCTTTGGACGAAATTCACGATCTATGACGAAATAGATTTCTTTTCGAAGACTGTTTGTCGAAATTCGCGATACATTTTGTTGTCGAATTTTTGGATTTCGGACCGAAATTTTATAATTTTTGCTACATTTTTAACAGTTGAAAAATAGTCTGCGAACCTTCCCAAGAGTTTGCGACGTACGTCGCAGCGTTGCGCCGATTCTGCTCCCGGGAAATTCAGTATATTTTTTCCGCGACTAAGTTTCACGGAATTTCATGGTTTCGTCCTAAGATAGATTAAAATAATCCATGATTTTCCGCCGGTTTCCGACTGAAAATTTTTGCGATTTTTACCCGCGAACAATTAACAAATTTCGAGATTTTCCTGCGACAAACTGACAAGTTTTCCGATATTTCCTCCCGACAAATTGTTGAATTTCGCGATGTTTTTCCCGCTGTCAAATGAGGAAAGTTACGATCTTTTTTCCTGCGATCGATCGATGGGTAAGGAACATAAAAATAAAAGAAAAAAAAAAAGCGAAAAAAGAGACTAAATTTGAAAAATATAGACTAAAAGAGACAAATACAAAAAAATAGCGAGAAAAGCGAGTTTAGCGACTAGCTCCGAAGCCTGTAATTTTAAATGACTACACTTTAGAAAATATCTCTTCCTTCAAAAATTAATTTTATTTTAAAGATCTTTCTAAAAATGAACTTTTACACTGTTTTATTCAAAAAAAAATATCTCGAAGAAAAATATCTGATTGGCATATGAAACTTAAGTGGCAGCATTTAAAATGATTTGCTTTACTATAATGTAGCTAGTACACAATTGGTGGGTTTATCACACTTTGGCATAATTTGTTAATTAATTAGCAGCTTTTTTGCTTATTAAGGATAGATATTTTGTTTTTTAAAACTGAATTTTACAAAAGCACGTAGCTCGAATAATTACCTATCCGAAAATGCATTCTATACTTCTTTCTGTCTTTTATTTAACTCTATACTTTGATTAAAATAAAATTGTTTGACGAAGAAACAAAGTGATCATTTTCAGTATCTCGATGGTTTTTAAAAATCCTGTAATTATTTAATAATTATTTTATAAAGATGAGTTTGATCTCAAATTGAAGTTTTTCATCATTAAATTCTTTTAGTTTTTGTTTTATTTCTCTGCGATACTTCATTTCTTAAGTATCTGAAATTTTAAAATGCCATGTTTGGTCGATTTAACATGGGAAAGTTGTCTCGTGTTTCGTGTATATTAAGCAGTTAAGTGGTTGTTATGTTCTTGGCATTTGTTCGTTTGGCGGGCATACTATTTTTTTCTAGCTTGGCTTGGCAGAATGACAGTCTTGCTTGATATTCATCTTCTCTATTCAAAGATAAAGATTTTAGACCTGTTTACATAATTTCTTTGAAATCAGCAGCAGATTATTTTTATTTTTTATAATTTTATTTTGCAATAAGTTCACTTTTTAGGAATTTTTGACAGAGAAATGTTGATGTGACAAACAAATGTTAATGACACTTTTTGTTGGAAATTAAATTATCTACATATTTGTAATTTAACTTTTTTTTCTAGGTGACATAGTTCATGAGAAATTCACAGAAAACTGATTTTCAAGCTCTTTATGGGAGGCAAAAGCTCATATTGGATTGATGGGGACTTTTAGTACATTAAACTACATACCTTAACTAAAATCTGCAACAAAAATCCAGCTTTGCTCAAACTTTTTCTGCTATTTTTCCTAAAATGACTGGACTAGTAGGTTATTCATAAAAAAAGAAAAAAATTGCCAAAAATATACCAAAAAATACAAATATGAGAATCTTCCTTATAAGTCGAATCCATGCAAGAAAGATTCCCAGGAATACTTTCACTCGGGTAAAAATTGACAGTTGGAGTTGCAAATTAAGAACTTTAAGTCTTTCAAAAGCACGATGGAAGATATTCCTTATAAGATGATTTCCTGGAAGAAAAATTTTGGGGAATGGTTTTAACTTGAGGGGAAAAAAACAGTTGACACAGGGAACATATGGAAACTTGAGAGTCTCTGAAATATGTAATAAAAAAACAGGAGAGCTCACTTTAAAACTAGCATATTTAAAAAAAATTATTAAAAACCAGAAACTTTCTGCTTCAAACTAGAAATATAGCACATCCAAAAATAAAGAGTACAGGTATTCAATTTCTTTCAAAGTCTCAATAATTTTTAAGCAGAAGTACAATAATGAAATCTGAAAATGCTGTCAATAATATCAATTCAAGTATTAATATTTCCGGATGCATGAAACAAGAAATAATAAATCAGATATGTGCTGGGTTTCTAAACATCATAATATTTTTTTTTTTTTTTTTTAAATATCAAAAATACCAGATATATATGGTATAAATTTGATATTTTCAAACTAGTCAATTTACTGCTGATTATAAATATTTTCATACTTATAATGTATACATATATATTATATTTCATACTTATATTATAGTATAAATTAGAGACTAAATCATATTGCACATGATATAAAAACTTAATAAAACGCTGTTCTAAAAGTCTTTTTCTTTCTTTTATGATCTATATAATAAAATGATCAACTAATTGAAAAACAACGATGTTTTTAACATTCATTAAAACTATTTTTGTCCAATATCAAGTTTTTTTTTTTTTTTTTTTTTTTTTTTTTTTTTTTTTTTTTTTAACTACTTTTCATACAACAGAAATTAAAATACAAAATAATGTCTTTTTAATGAAAATTTTGAACATAAATGTTAACTTGTCTGCTTTTTAATACCCTAATATATTGTGCAGTTTAAACTGAAGAACAATCAGATAACAAAAGATTCTTTTCAATGAAGGTGCAAATAATTTATCTAAGTTAGATAATTTATCTTTCAATGGCTGTTCCAATGCTGTCCCACAATGATTATTTGGTTCTGCAGTCAAAAATTCAACAGCAAACATATAGTCTATTAATCATTACCAGGAGCAAATACATTTTAGCAATAGAATGACACAATCAATAAGAGTTAAACTAGACCTATTTTCACTAAAAATATCATAACGATATTTTGAAAAGAAATATTAAAGACATAAAAATATCCAAAATATCAGGATATTTTAAAAATAAATATTAGATATACTGTAAAAAGAGAAAACTTAATATACTAAAAAAGAATTATTCAAAAATATGGAAAAACAATACTAAGCAGATAAAAAGCAGGGAAATTTTTTTATAAAACAATATCATCTGTCAAACAAGAAGAAAAAATAAATAAATAAATAAAATAAAAAAATTACTAACAAGGACAAAATTAACTGGAATTTAATATGTAATCTTTTATGTTGAAAACATATTTTATTTATGTTATTTCGAATATAAATCTTTCACATGAAATATACATATTTTCAACACTATTACAGGCAGCAAATATTATAAATATTCAGGTACAATTGATTTTTTTTTTTTTTTTAAATGCAAAATTGTAATTTTTAAAACAAAAGTTAACAACTTAATTTGCTTACAAATTTGTTTTAAAATTTATGTGCTGCAGTTATTTTTATTTTGACTAAAATACTGAAGATTGAATTTCTTTTTGCATTTGATTTGTAGTTTTCCATGCATTTTGTGTCAACCCTTTACCTACCGACAGTACTTATAAGTACCATTAAAATTACTTATTATAAAATTCTTTTAAGACATCCATTAGTTATAATACTGTTTAGAATGAATTACAGATACATTACTTTATTTTGCTCCAAAAGCATTATTGGTTACACAAAATAAAAATATTTTTAAAAGGATGATTTCTTTTGCCTTTGTATCTTTTCAGCTTTTTTGGTGCTGAGGGAGGGGAATGAGGATTTTTAAATTTGGAAATATTTCTATATTTATATTGTAAGAACATCATATTTGTACATTTTATAATTCTACAAAATACTAAGAAAACAATTCAAAATAAAAGATTTGAGTGGAGTTATAAATATTGCACAAAATCCTTGTAAATTCAAATTTAACTAATCTTTTTAAATCCTTCAAAAATTTATTAAATGATTATGTAAATCTTTTAATTTAGTTTAAACAATTTATGTAAAATGCTGTAGAATGTAACATTTTCATGAATTCAAAATGCAGTATATAAAAGGTTAATAAAGATTTTTTCAAAGCCTAAAATTTTACAATTGAATCATTCATTGTAATAGTGTAATATTAATAACATATTTTGGTAATACTTGTAATATAAAAATAAATAAATAAAATCTGATATGAATATCAGTTTTTTTTTTTTTTTTTTTATTATTATTATTAAAAAATCACAAAAACTTGTAATGTAACGATAATGTGTTTTAAACAGCCAATAACATTGTAATCATAAATTATGCATAAATGCAGTAACAGCTCTTAACAATAGTTTTATAAATGACAAATAAATGCACAAGTGACCTGAATAACCTTAATAGCTTTTTTGTAAGTTGGATATGTTCTAAATTATTTTTAAAGACCAAGCAAAAGAGGGGAGGAAGGCATCAATTTGCTTTGTTTTTTCAAAAAAGTCCCTTTTAGATTTAAAAAGTTAAACCAGGTAAAAAATGTTTATCACTTTTTACAACAATAAACAATTCTAACAATTTCAAAAATAAATTAATATGAACAATGAATAGTACTCAGGGTTACCGTCTATTACCCAGGCCAAAATAAGCCAGCCGGCTAAAATTGAAAAAAAGCCGGCTTTTATTTTTAAAGTGTTAATTTGTATTGAATCCATATTAAATTTGGATTGATTTATTTTTAATACATTTTTAATAATTTACTACTAAAAAGTTATAAATTTCTATTTAATTTTTCAAATAAATAAGTCTTTATAACTGCTAGGACTCAACTGTAAAGGCATTATTGTCTGAAAAATATAAATCTTGGAAAAAAGAAAATATACTCAAAAAATGTGTTTTAAACTTCTACATTTCATAGTTCTACATATATTACACATTCTTAAGAATTATATTTAATAGAATTATGACAAAATTAGTGTTCCCTATAGATATAAAAAGGGCACTTTTGCAAGAAAAAAAATTGTTATTGCCTTTAGAAAGGGAAAAAAGAAAGCAGCAAAATACATAATTTTTAAATATGATAAATCAAGTAACATTAATTTCAAATGATTTTATCATATAAAAATTAGAAATACAATTAAATTAAAACATGATTGAATAGTTTCATGTTCTTTTTCTTAAAGAAATGAAAAAATTCTATCATTTTTGGGCACACAAATTTAGAAAAACTACAGGAAAAAAAATATTTATCAAAAATCTCTGGGTAAAATCAGAGGTGAATTTTACAGTTTTAAAAAGGGCGGGGTGCTGCACCCTTCAAAAATGGCCTAGAATGAACACTAACAAAATGAAACATATCAAAGCATTCATGGAAACATTGTTACAGGTCAATATGTAAAGATTAAGTCATAAAATGAACAATGCTGAAAGAGAAATTAGGAAGGATTCAATATTTGAGGAAAGTTTAATACATAATTACATAAAATTAAACAACAAAAAATGTTCTAATAAAATTTGTTGAATTAGAATTTTGAATAGTTTTTTGTTATTTAAAAGTGCATACATGCCCACTTGCATGAATGAATATATTCATGCATATGCTAATTCAGAATACTGAAATAAATTGTGAAACATAATATATTATGAAATCTGCATAATTCGAAATACTATTTTCAATAGTGAGAAATCGTGTTTTTTTATATGTATGATTTTGAATGATTTATGAATGTTTATAGCAAATAAAACATGACATTTTAATAACTCTTAAAATTAGTTAAATAATAAAACATGTAACTAAGTAACCTTTAATTTTAAAAAGCAGTAAAAATGGAAAAACAACTAGGTAGGATTAAAGGTCAATGTAAATCAGAAAAAGCACTTGGTATGGCCATTTTATAATTTAGCTGACATATTTGCAATTCTGACTATAAACCACTAGCAACTCCATCAATGTGTTATTCTAGTATTAATGTCTTCATTATTGAAAATTTGGGCTATAATCCAATTTCTCATAATGAATCATAGTTAAAATTCCAATTTTTTATATTAATAAATAAATTTAATAAACTCAAAGTAAATTAAACATCATTGAAATTAGTTAAAAGACACTTAAAATTGTGTTGCTTATAATAAAAAGGCTTCACTGTATAAAAGCCAATTATGGCCAAAAAAGGCCAATTTTGGCCAAAAAAAGCCGGCTAAAATCAATAAAAGCCAACCGGCCTGGCTTTTTTTAATTTTAGCCGGCTTTTTTGCAACCCTGATAGTACTGAATGCTTTTTCAATAAGATTTAAAAAATTCCAATACCTTTAAACTTGTCGATAGTGCATTTGCGAGATTCTCCCATGTCAAGATTTGAATTCCCATTTTCTGGGTATTTAAGTGGATAGGGAAGAGACTGATTATGCAAATAAGGATCTTTAGGAGGAGGAGTGAGACCAAATTGTTCTGCTCTCTTACGTCGGACAGTTTCAGTTTCCAATGGTGAAAAGTACAAGACATTGCATGGCTTTTCGTTATGAGAAGGTAAGTTTTGATTGATAGATTTCCATTGCAGAGGAGCCTGAAATAGTGATTATAATAATTTAGTTACATAAAAAAGGCAGTATTTATTAATATTACTATATTATTATGATTGGTATTAGTAGTTATGAATATTTAAAATTAAAGATCAAGCGAAAATTCATTTTCTGTCTAAAATCTGAGTTTTGGCAAAAATTCTGCAGTAAAATCGGCCTGACAAATTTATCTGTATTCAAAAATCATCTGTATTGTTCATCGGAAATTTTCAACATTACTCACTGACTTGAGTTGTATTGGCTCAAAATCAGATACTGTTTATTTATTTGTGCGAATTTCACTATTTATAATTATCAGTCATAACTAACTAAAGCAGTGAGTGCAAATTATAAAGCAAGAAATGTTTATATGACTCAATTTTGAAGACACCCATTTTCACATGCTCATTTAAATCAGCAGAGATAAAAGTAATAGAATATTTTTAGTTTGAAACCACTTAAGTGTTTTGAATAATATTAGAAAATTCTAGTATAACAGATGATCATTTACAAAAATCAATACAAAATATTATAAATCTGGGTATGCATACCTAAACATTTTTCAATTGGATGAAATTTATATACATAGACAATCATTCTGTGTCATTGGTTAATTAAATATCATTTTATATAAAAAAAAAAAAAAATCATTAGAGGCACAGTGAACCAACCTGGGTTACATGTACAATTATGCATATAATGTAATTAATAATTATGTACATTTATGCGTACATTAATTACTTTTAAAAATAATTGGGCAAGGGGGATTTTCATTTATGTTTTTAGTACTACTTGGTATCCCATCGACCAATTTTGCAAATTATACAAATCGCTAAATTATACATTGACATTTTTTTTTTAAATAGCGAAAAAACAAATAATTAGAATATTAATAAAAATACAAATAAAAAGGCAAAATAAAAATCACTTAATGACATTTTAAACATGTGTATCATATTTAATGTCATTGAATGTGATAATAAAGATCATCCATTATTGACATTTAATCTTATAGTTTGGCAATAGTTTTTTGGTCAATGGGATAACCAAGTAGTACCATATTTTTTGGCCGAAAATAAGAAGATTACTGAAATTCAGTTTTTTTTCTTTTTGTCTGAAAAACTTGTTTTGGTCGACCTTTAATTAAAATATTAAATATCTTATTTTTACAAATGGCATTTTACATTTAGTTTTAGAGGTATTTTCTTTTTATATGGATCGTTTTGTGATACAGAAAAAAAAGATTAAATTTCAAGAATTCAGACTTTTTTTTTTTTCAATTATATTATTGCAAATATGGCATTAAAATTGTTTTTCACGAATATTTTTCCATAACAGATTTGCATAAAAATTAAACTAAATAAAAATGCTACATGATATTTTTTAGTTTATAAAATAATTTTTTGAAATGCACTTAAAAGTTGCAAACAGGGTTGGAAAAAAACCAAGTTTTTTCGAAAAAACTCAAATAAACCGTTTTTTTTTAAAAAACATCCTTTCTTATTACATATACATGCATATTTATTGATAAAAACAGACATTATTGGTTTATAAACATTGTAACTTCATTTTAAAATAATTTAAATTAAGTAATTACTGTCCATTTATACATAAAATTGAAAAATAAAATCATATTTTAATTTAAACAGTTTTAGCAAACAGTCTTATGTTCAAAGAATTAACTGTTCTACACAGTGAACCACTGATGTCCTGAAAATCTTTATAAACAATCTTTTGATTATTGATAAAACATTTGGATGTTGTTTGATTAATATTCTTTCTCACAATTACTCAAATAATAAATTTCAAACATTTTTCATTTAAGGACTTTTAGGGATAATTTGAAGTTAACATTTTTAGTCGTTAGATTCAATACATAACAGAGGGAAAAAAATTATTATTAAGATGCTATAACTAGCAACCAGTCTTTGAATACTCTTTTATTTGGCTTCATATTTTGCTTTTATTTCTTCAAGATAAATTATACATATTGACATTTTTTTTTTAAATAGCAAAAAAACAAATAATTAGAATATTAATAAAAATACAAATAAAAAGGCAAAATAAAAATCACTTAATGACATTTTAAACATGTGTATCATATTTAATGTCATTGAATGTGATAATAAAGATCATCCATTATTGACATTTAATCTTATAGTTTGGCAATAGTTTTTTGGTCAATGGGATAACCAAGTAGTACCATATTTTTTGGCCGAAAATAAGAAGATTACTGAAATTCAGTTTTTTTTCTTTTTGTCTGAAAAACTTGTTTTGGTCGACCTTTAATTAAAATATTAAATATCTTATTTTTACAAATGGCATTTTACATTTAGTTTTAGAGGTATTTTCTTTTTATATGGATCGTTTTGTGATACAGAAAAAAAAGATTAAATTTCAAGAATTCAGACTTTTTTTTTTCAATTATATTATTGCAAATATGGCATTAAAATTGTTTTTCAAGAATATTTTTCCATAACAGATTTGCATAAAAATTAAACTAAATAAAAATACTACATGATATTTTTTAGTTTATAAAATAATTTTTTGAAATGCACTTAAAAGTTGCAAACAGGGTTTCAAAACATCCTTTCTTATTACATATCATCCTTTCAAAACATCCTTTCTTATTACATATACATGCATATTTATTGATAAAAACAGACATTATTGGTTTATAAACATTGTAACTTCATTTTAAAATAATTTAAATTAAGTAATTACTGTCCATTTATACATAAAATTGAAAAATAAAATCATATTTTAATTTAAACAGTTTTAGCAAACAGTCTTATGTTCAAAGAATTAACTGTTCTACACAGTGAACCACTGATGTCCTGAAAATCTTTATAAACAATCTTTTGATTATTGATAAAACATTTGGATGTTGTTTGATTAATATTCTTTCTCACAATTACTCAAATAATAAATTTCAAACATTTTTCATTTAAGGACTTTTAGGGATAATTTGAAGTTAACATTTTTAGTCGTTAGATTCAATACATAACAGAGGGAAAAAAATTATTATTAAAATGCTATAACTAGCAACCAGTCTTTGAATACTCTTTTATTTGGCTTCATATTTTGCTTTTATTTCTTCAAGATAATCTCCCCAATCAAGAAAAAGTTCTTTTATAGCTTGTGCAAAATCTTAAAAGATCATTGTGTCATGTTATTAATCACATTAAATAATCTGCATTATTAAAACTAGTTGGATGTGTCAATCCCAAAACTTTCTTCTATCTCATAAATACATTTTAATATTTAAAAAAAAAAAAAAAAAAAAAAAAAAAAAAAAACGTGGTAATCCCAAAGTTACCCACTATCGAATTTCTTCGAACTTTTGACCTAGCCTAATGAAATTCTGGTATCCGAAAAGCCTAAAACGCAAAATTTAATTAATATTCTGAGAAAATGAGCTTAGTAGTGCCTCATGTTGGGTAATTTATACTAAAACCTAATAAGCATCGATTTATGTCAAGACTTAACAGAATCTGAAATTTGATGGAATTTCGCCCATTAGTTCTTGAGATATAGTTATAAAAAAAAATTGCAAAACATAGCACAGCAACACCATATCTTGGACAATTTATGCCAAAACATAAAAAAGCGTCTAATTATGTTATGGTGTAAAATAATCTGAAGTTTGATGAAATTCTGTGCATTAGTTCTTGAGATATAGCTAGTTTAAAAAAAAACGTGTAAAATATAGCACAGCAGCACCATCAGTTGAAGGATTTATAACAAAACGTAACCATAGTGTAATTATGTTATATGTCCTTTTGTAACAAAATCTGAAGTTTGATGAAATTCTGTGCGTTGGTTGTTGAGATATAGCTATCGGAAAAATCGTGCAAAATGCAGCATAGCTGGACCACCTGTTGCAAGGTTAATACCAAAATGTAATCAGCGTCGAATTATGTTATATATTCTAGTGTAACAGAATCTAAAATTTGATGAAGTTCTCTGCTTTAGTTCTTGAGATATAGCTATCGCAAAAATCGTGCAAAATGTAGCATAGCAGCGCCACCTATAGGGCAGTTCACACCAAAACCTTATCTGCGGCTATGTATCTCAAGGTATCACAGAATCTGAAGTTTGGTGAAATTCTGTGCATTAGTTCTTGAGATATAGCTATCATGAAAATCATCAAAAACGTGGCACAGCAGCGCCACCTGCTGACCAATTTACACCAAAACTTAATCAGCGTCTATATATACCAAGGGATCACAGAATCTGAAGTTTGGTGAAATTCTGTGCATTAGTTCTTGAGATATAGCAATCCTGAAAATCATGAAAAACGTAGTATAGCAGCGCCACCTGAAGGCCAATTTTCACCAAAAACCAATAGGCACTAATTCATATCAAGGTCTAACTGAATATAAAATTTTATTAAATTTCGAGCATTAGTTCTTGAGATAGAGCGCCCACAATTTTTTTGTCACATACAGACAGACTCACAGACAGACAAACTGACAGACTCACAGACAGACAGACGGACAGACTCACAGACAGACATTTTCTAAAAATAGTCAAAACGTGTTCAGGACCTTCTAAAACGTATAAATCCGTCGAAAACTGGAAGTCGAAAATTTTCATGAATCCAATACTTTCTTCTTGTAAAGATAGAAGAAAGTAAAAAATTAAATGTTTTATACTAAATATTGAATTTATTTCATCTTTGATCAATTCACATGTCTGAAGTTTTTCTTTAGAGCAATAGATAAGTTTACCAATGTGTAAGGATTTTAGTCCTATGCATAAAAAAATAACCTAAACCCTATCTAATGCTTATTGCTGAAATAAAGTGCTAAAAGTAGAAATCATTTATACCCAGTAATCTGAAATACATAAATTATTAAAGAAAAAAAGGAAATGTTATTCTAAAAAGCTAATTGCCTTTTTTTTTTTTTTTTCAAAAAACCAATTGATATAAACAAATTCCTATGCATAAAAAAAGACATAAATCAACTATATCTAATGCTTATTACTGAAATAAAGTGTTAAAAATAGAAATCATTTATATCCAAAAATCTGAAACACATAAATTATTAAAAAAAATAGAGAAAATGTCATTACATTTCTTCTAAAAAAAACCAATTGGTTTAAAAAAAAAAAAAAACAATTGGTTTAAACCATGGTTAAAACCAATTGGTTTAAACCGTGCCAACCCTGGTTGCAAATGTAAAGACTTTTTCAATAACTTGTTTAAAAATAAACAAAATCATATTAAAAGGAATAATACTTATAATTACTAATATATAACATATTGCACAATAAAACGGCAATCAATAATCACATATTTAAAAAACTAGCTTTGTTTAATAAGATTGAAAAACTTTAAAAATACATATTTATTCAATAAATTGTATCAATTTAACATGTACATCAATTTTACAAAAAAAAAAAAAAAAAAAAAATGTATATATTTGCATTTAAATGTATAAATTAATTCGGATTCACTAACAGACAATATGGTAAAATTACCAGGAGAAATTTGCCTCTAAATGACGTAAATTTAACAGAAATGTAAATTATAAGGCATTATATTACAGAGTTTCTAAAGTGATTGCTTATTTATATCTTAATTTTTTATCAAAACACAAAACAAGTTATTGAGAATTAAAAATAGGTTAAGAAGAAATAATTTCGTTTTTATCAAAATATTTATCAGAAACAATATAACATTAAAACTATTTGATGCATTTAAAAATATTTAATGAAGCTTTCATTTTTCTCTCCCAACTGATAAAATACTGCACTAGGAGTTAAAAAACGAACGTCGCAATGTTTAAGTGCATTTGTTTATATACGAACTAGCGTAAATAACTAAACTAACGTTTAAATTATATACGAAAAACACTACTAAATATTAAAGTATAGTGAATACAAATAATAATAATAAGTACTTATAAATAATGATGGAAGAATAAGATATTTAAGTATTTGGAGTGGAATCATAATAAATGTTTATAAAGTGGTAGTTCCTTTGGAGACTTTTCAACAACTATACAATTAAACATAAAGACGCATATTTATATTTATCACTATTATTATGCACTTATATTCAGTCTTCAATAAAAACAAATACATAGAACTATAAGAATTATATACCTGAAGTATTGTTGTAAATACCCGAAATAAATTATAAACACAATTTATGTCTTCAAAAGTGGCACCCAACACAGCAAAATTGCATTACAAGTAGATGTACACGATGCAATTGAAATCATAGCAAAACTTCCAAATTATTTCTCTTCTCAAAAATTTTCTACAGATATCTGTTCATATGAAATTTAAAAAATGATATTTCAAGCATCAAATTCTGGAAAATCCTTATTTTGAGCTTCACTGCACGGTCAGATAACTCCGCAGCAAAAGCACGAGGTAGGGGGATTTTTCCGTTAGAATGGCGCTGAACTCCATACCGTGAGTGATCGATCAGAAACCGCGCCCTTCTCACCCCCTCAATGCGTTGCGATAATGTCAGCAAAGGAGTGAAAGAACTGTGGAGTAATCGTCGTTTTACTACTCAAATTTACATTCGAGGAAGAAAATAGGAGAAAAATCTAGAAACAAAGGCCTTGGTAAATTGAAGAGGAAGGTGGGGGGGGGGGGATAAAATTGAGCACAACAAAAAAGGCCAAATGTTAAATTTACATATATGTGAAATTCAAATTGCAATGGGCAATTCAAAAAAGAAAAGAAAAGTCGTTATTGACAACATTAAGAACAGACTTAAATTAATTAATTAAAAGCAAAAACTGGCTAAAATCATGCTGTTGACTGCATTATTAAAATAACATTTTAAACGAAGAATAAGAAATAAAAAAGGCAAACTTGCCAATAATAGAAATACAGTTGCCTCTCTTTAATTCGAAATCGGATAGATTGAATCTTCACTTAATTCGAACTAAACATGAAATCCCGAAATTTTCAATGGCAGAATAACATTAACAATTTTCATTCATTCGATCTCATTTCCTCTTGTTTATTCGAATTTACGTGAATTCCGATTTTTCATTTTTCCTTATTTTCCTACGGACTTCTGATTAGAAGTCTGCACGGGCCGAAATTTCCAGGCTCGAGCCCGACCCAATCCATAGAAAAAAAAAAGGTCCGGCCCAAACGAAAAAAATTTTGGCCGACCTGGTGCGTTATTAAAGTTAAAATTTCGGCCCGGCCCGATATAATAGCTGAAAACAAGGCCCGAGTGAATTTCTACAGAACATTCATTTTTACTCTCACAGAAAAGTTCAGACAAAAAAAAACTTTTTTTTCCATGTTTATAATCTATATTTATGCAAAAGTGCCGTAGGCTGCGATATTTATACTTTTAATAAAGCTTTGTTTATTGTATGTGAATGTTTCAGTTATCATTAATATTATTAATCCATATTTCATGTAATGGAGACATAAAAATCTAAAAAAAAAAAAAAAAAGGTACATGGTAAAAGTAAAATCTTCTAAGTCGGAATCGCACAGTAAAGAAAAAAATACGTTCCCTTCTTAGCAGATGCTTATATAATAAATGCTTATATAAAAATATTTTTTTTTCCTTGCGTATTATTGTATTCATTTTGCATGAATGAACAGTTTAAAAGATATTTGCAGTTTTCAGGGTTTAGAAGAAACTTTCGTCATCTCTCTCTTTTTTTTTTTTTTTTTTTTTTTTTTTTTTTCTTTTTTCATGTATTTAACTCTATTTTAATAAGTCTAGTAATCTCGATTCTTTAAAAAGAATAAATTCTAACGTTTAATTGTAGAATAATGACGACTAAAAAATATATACCTTTTTAGCAAACTTTTTGGACCAAGCCAAATTTTACTGATTTCTGAAAAAGACTTGACCACGTCGAGAAAAGGATTTTCATACGGGATGATTCAACAAGAACTGATTATTCTGATTCGTAGAGACCAGGGAGAATGAAATCAATCTTGGCTTCGTACGGAAAAAATAAGTTAGGTTCGGCCTGGCCCGAATGCCGTTAATGGAGATCGGCTCGAACCCGGCCCGTGCAGATCTCTACTTCAGATCCTTGAAATAACTTTCTTTCACTTTTGTTAGATATGTTCTGAACTAGTAGACATATAATCTCATGCATTTGATATCCGTTTTCTTAGTGCCCCATCTGTCCATTAATAACACCTCCATCCCTGCTTCCAATGTGCTTGTTCATAATCTCTTAATTAGTTTATGTATTAATATATTTCAGTTTAATATTAAATCATTTTCTAATGATAACAGCCGAAATACATTAAAACTACTTTAGTATTAATTCCTTTGTAATGGCACCCTTTAAACATGTTTTCATCTTATACTTTTCATAATTCGAACATTTCTTTTGGTCCAGAATTCAAATTAACGACAGCCGATTGTATATCTATTTTTACAGATTTTATTCTATAAAATGTGGCTGTTAAATGGAGTCATGAAATTGGTTATTTGACGCTAACTTCTAAAAGACATTTAATACTTGAGTATGCAAAACATCAAAGATTCGTTACGACCACAATAAACAAACAAAATATAACATAAATAAAGCGTCAATTCTCGAAGAATTTTTCACTACTGGGGATAGATCTCAAGTATGCACTAAAAATAAAATAGCAGATGGAATGAACTAATTGCCTTGAAACAATATTTTTGAGAGAGATCTCAAACGTTAACACAAAGCCGAGTAAAATCCTTTTTTCCACACATTATGCATCTTAACTTTTACGGGCCCGATATATTTTTATTTATTTATTTTTTTCAGTTTTAGAGAAAATTACTTTTATGTTAATAACATTAACACTAGCTATCCAAATAAATTAATTAGTATTTAACAAATATTTCAGTCTGAAAGATAACGAATCTTTTTATTTTGCGTATATTCATGTGGCTAAAGAAGAATTTTTGGAGATGTTTAGAAAATATTGCACTACAGTAATTTTAACTTATAACTTTCAAATATTTGTGCGCTTTATTGCACATTATTCTTTCAGGAAAGTAACTTTTAATTTCAATTTAAGTGTGAAATATATATTTAAAATAAAAGAATCGCAAAGGGCGCAAAGAGAATGAAGCAAATAATAATAATTATTATTATTAACTAAACTAGCTGTTTGCCCGGCGTTGCCCGGGTTCATCAAAAAATAGCAAGAATTGTGAATAAACTTTAAAAATCATAATAAAAACCTCGAAAAATTTAAAAAATGCTGCACGAATTTCGTCTAAACTTCGTTGAAAAGAGATGGGCTAGAAAATTGAAGTTGGATTATTTTTACTAATGTGGAAAAATCTTACAAATCGCCAGGGCCATCGCTAAGACTTTTTATTGGTGGGGAAGAAGACCTTAAATTGCCAAGTCAAATTTTCATATTTGCCAATTCGTTTAAAAATTTGGCAAGTTATTACACTTAGACAATGAAATACAGCTCTTATTTGTAAAAAGTTTAATGATATTCCCAATTAGAGTAGTAACTTTTGCGAGTTCTATCGAAAACAGGAAATGTGTTACAGTTTTTATTAAAATTTTTAATTAAATTTGCCATAAAAGTTTTAAATTTGCCAAGTGTAACAACATTTTCGAATGTTTGGGGGGGAGGCTCCCCCCCCCCCTTAGCGAGGCCCTTGCAAATCGCAAAAAACATTAAAAATCTCATAAAAATATAAAACAAAATTCAAAAATTGTGCTTCAAAATTCGAATAAACTTTGAAGAAAAGAGATCAGAATTTAATAAATTCGGCCAAAAATTGAACCTCTAAAAAATCGAAGCGGGTCGCGAAGAAACGTAAACATCTCTTTAAAAATGGCAAAATTTTCAAAAATCGCGGAACTCAAAATTTACTTTACTTCGATAAATGTTTTGAATCTAATTAATTTGAGAATGTAAAAAGCATTGAAATACGAAAAAAACTGCTTAAAAATCGCAATAAAAATCTTTAATCGCACTGGAGAAAATTTATCATATTAGCGAAAAAATTGAAAACCGAATTCCTTTTCCGTATCTGGAAAAAATCGCCGTAAACTCAAAAAAAAAAAAAAAAAAAAAAAAAGAAAAAAAAAAGATACTGCATTGAAAATTGCTGTAGATCAAAATAAGAGAGCAAAACAATTACCGTAAAGGATAAAAGTTTGAAACCAAACTCTTATTAGTCTAGGAATTTAAAATCGAATTCCTTTGAAAAATGTTTAAAAAAAGACTGAGAACGCCCAAAAATTGCATTGAAAATTGTAATGAAAGTCGTAAAACATTAAAAAATCCCTAGGGTAAAAATTCACTGTTATAATATAAAATATTGTAATCAAGAAATCAACCATATTAACCATAAAGTTTGAAATCGAAATCGATTTCCGGATGTAAAAAAATCGCCACGGAACTTGAAGAATGGCTAAAAATTACATTGAAAATTGCATTAAAAATAGTTAAATATTTGGAAGTCAATGCTTAAAAAAATAATATTAAGGCAGGGTTGGGGGGGGGGGGGGGGTATGATCGAAATCATTCATAAATTACAAAATGTAGGCATGGAACGCCAAAATCATATTAAGTGATAAAACACTGCATTCGAAACATAACTACATTAAACAAAATGTTTGATATCAAAATTGGTTTCTGAATGGCAGAAAATCGCCAAGGAACTTAAAATAATGGCTAAAAATCGTATCGAAAACTATATTAAAAATCGCTGAATATTTAAAAGTCATTGCTGTAAAAATTTAATATTCTGTCGAAAATATTGTAATCGGAAATCGTTCATGAATAAGGAAAAGTCAACACGGAACACTTAAAATCCCCCAAAATAACTAAAAATTACATTGAATATCGCATTAGAAATTGGCAAAATTCATAAAAGCGTGGAGAACAAATTGTACTATTTATGCTAAAAGTTAGAAACCGAAATTCTTTTACCGATGTCAACAACTGTCACAGAATTTGAAAAATCACTATAAAACAGATTAAAAATCAGTAAAATTCAAAAATCCGGACAAAATTTGCCATAGTAAGATAAACATTTATATTAAATTCCTGCGGACATAATTTATGATAATGGGACAAAACATTGAAATCTGAACTCTTTCATTAGTAAAAAATATCGATACAAAACTTGCTAAACATTTTATGAAAATACACAAAAAATCTGAATGATTGATGTCAAAATTCACTACATTAAGCTACAAATTATTTAAAAATTTCTTTTCCAATTTTGAAAAAATCGCCGTGGACTCGAAAACATCTAAAAATGTATTCAAAAATTTATTACAAATCGTTTCAAATTTAAAAATAGCGGGGGACAACATTTACATTAATAGAGTAAAATAGTGTAATCTGAATTATTTCTTAAATACGAATAATGAAAACATTGCTAGAAATTGCATTAAAAAATCACTAAATTTCAAAATTCGTAAATGAAGTGTAAATGTTTGAAATTAATTTCCTTTTCGAAATTTCAAAAAATAGCCTTGAGATTCAAAAAACCAATACAAAACCATTGAAAAATTCATTAAATATCGCTAAATGTAAATACATCCTATAAATAAAAAAATATTCTAGTCGTGTAAAACGCGTAGCAACCATTCTTTTTTACATGAATTAGAAAAAAATCGACGCAGAACACAAAATATATCAAAAATCACATTGAAAACCGACAAAATTAAAAAAAGGTAAATGGTGAAATTTACTATATTAGGCTAAAAGTTTGAAACCAAAATAATTTTTTAATTGTTAAAACACCACTGTGGTGGGGATCGAAAAAATAGTACTAAATCGCATTAAAAAGTTTATTAAAAACGCATTGAAAAATGCACTAAATATCGCTAGTTATTTTTTAAATCGCAGTAATCAGAATTTCATCAAACGGATAAAACATTCTAATCGGAAATCTGAACTATTTGATTATCCGGTTGACCAAGAAACTATCTGGGTCAAACCATAAGATTAAAATACAATAATGGCGGATCGTAAATTCCATATTCACTTGACATTAAACGTGTTACATATGTTTGTTACGTCATCAAGTGGTTTTTACTTCTTATTTTTATATGTATTTGTATTAATGTTTTTCTAAATTATCTCTTCTTTCATTATTTAACATAAAAATTACATCTATTTGCATAATTTGGCTTGTTTCACGATTGATATAATTTGACGAAATTGGTCGAAAGGATAATCACGTAGTAAAAGCAAATCCTTTATAGATAATAAAAAATCGATACGGAACACAACAATTCTTGAAAAATCGCGTTAAAAATCTCTAAAATTATATTAGATTAAAAGTTTGAAATCAATTTTTAGTTCCGAATATAAAAAAATCACCATAAAACTCAAAAAATTTCTAAAAATTGCATTGAAAAGTGTATTAAAAATCACTAATATTAAAAAATTACAGGGGTCAAAATTTACTCTAATAGGGTAATTGGAAATATATCATGAATGACAAACATCCGACATCAAACGCAAAAAATCTCGAAAAATCGCATTAAAATTAGCTGAAATTCATAAATCTTAACAGCTAAAATTTAATACATCAGCCTGAAAGTTTTAAGCAAAACTCCTTTTACTAATGTCGAATAAAAGCGGCAAAATTCACCTTAAATAATTCACTAAAAATCCAAACATCGTTGCACGAAATCCAAATAAAGTATATTGAAAAGAGAACAAAATTCACTAATTTAGGTCGAAAGAATGAAACCGCTTTCCTTTTCGCTAAAGTGGAAAAATCGCCTCGAAACCCACTAAAATTCGCATATGAATTAAATTTAAAAAACTGAAAATCAGCCTCCAAGGTGTAAAATTTCATACATAACTTCGTGCAGTGGTCTCTCCAGAGCATCGCCAGTACTTTAAAAATTTTAACATGCGTTATAAACTACCTTAAAGTGTAAAACAAATCTCCTTATTACATTTCCTAATTTTGTTCGCGCCCCTCCTTTCACGCGCCCTGAAATGTGTCACACAATTCTTTGTTTACATTTTTTATCATGTATTATAAACCATTTTAAAATTTAAAGTAAATCACATTGTTATATTTCCAAATTTTAAGAAAATCGCATTCTGTCAGTGCCGTTTTTCACTACCAGCTAGCGCACTCTATTCTTCAAAAACTTTATCAAAACGATACTCTGTTAAACAACCTATCAGGTGATATATTACTCGAGTGGGTAGCGGTCTTAAGCAAGAATTTACGATAGTTTATGAAACTGCTATTCGAAAATAGTGGTAACTAAATTTTTGACATTTTAGGTAAATTTCGCAAAAAAATACTACTTATTGCTTTCTCAACAGCTCAAGATTTTGATAGAACAACTATGAAAAAAATAGATGCTAAACGCAAAAAATCTTGAAAAAGCGTTAAAAATCACATTGAAAATCGCATTAAAAATCGTTAAAATATAAAATTCGTAACAAACACAAAATTTAGGGCTAAAAGTTTGAAACGGTTTTCTTTTTATCAATCTCAAAAAAAAAAAAAAAAAAAAAACCCGCAAAATGAGAAAAAACACTAAAAATCGCATTAAAAATTCGTTAAAATTCAAAAATCGTTGTACAAATTCCGAATAAAATTTGCTGAAAAGAAAAAAAAAATGCTATATTTCGTTAAAAGAATGAAACCGTATTTCTTTCACAAATGGGATAAAACTGCAAAAAGAACGCTAAAAATCGCCTAAAAAAATTATCAAAAAAATCTAATCAAAAAATTGAAAATCGGGCTTCGAGGTGCAAAACTACATGTATAAAAGTACCTTCCCTCCACATTTTGTAACTCTACGTACAGCAGACTCTTCAGAACAGCGCTGACACACACACAAACTTGTCTCTATATTATTATAGATTTAAAAAAAATAGCGTTCTATTAGTTCCATTTTCCACCACCAGGTAGTGCACTCTATTCTTCAAAAACTTTATCAAAACCATACTCTGTTAAATAACCTATCAGATGATATATAACTCGAGGGGGTAGCGGTCTTAAGCAAGAATTTAAGATAGTTTATGAAATTGCTATTCGAAAATAGTGGTACCTAAATTTTTGACATTTTAGGTAGATTTCACAAAAAAATACTATTTATTGCATTCTCAACAGCTCAAGTTTTTGATAGAACAACTATGAAAAAAATAGATGCTAAACGCAAAAAGCTATAAAAAACGTTAAAAATCGCATTAAAAATCGTTAAATCTAAAAATCGTAACAAACACAAAATTTAGGGCATTAGGCTAAAAGTTTAAAATGATTTTCTTTTCATCAATATCAAAAAATAGCCTCAAAATGAGAAAAAACACTGAAAAACGCATTAAAAATTCGTTAAAAATTCAAAAATCGCTGTACAAATTCCGAATAAACTTTTTTGAGAAGAGAAATAAAAATTGCCATTTTGGGTTAAAAGAATGAAACCGTATTCCTTTCACTAATGGGATAAAACCGCAAAAATAACGCTAAAAATCGCGTAAAAAATTATTTTTATAATTTTAAACAAAAAATCGAAAATCGGGCTTCGAGGTGCAAAACTACATGTAAAAATGTACCTTCCCTCCAAATTTTGTAACTCTACGTGCAGCAGTCTCTTCAGAACAGCGCTGACAGACAAACATCCTTCTCTCTTTATTATTATAGATGCCTAAACATAAATGATTTCATATAGTAAATGAATAGACATATACTAACATTGCTACATATAAATAATAGCAAAAGTATTTCTTAAAAGAAAATAATACTCCATTTAAAGACATGTATTTTTAATAGTATACCAGACTCGAAAGGGTTAACATAATTTCGGAATACTATCTTTATGGATGACTAAAATACTTCCATAGATCAAAATGAAATAAAGTTAGTCTATTTTCAAACGTAATTATGATAAAATAATTTACGATAATTTCTTTAACCTCTTGAGACTCGAAGTTAAAATTAATACTGCAAATACTCATTCATTGGTTTTGCACAAAAAAAAAAAAATGACATCATAGATGATAGATGACAGAAAGAGTCCTTTTCCTGAAATTAATACTTTAGGAATTTGGTAATTTGATTTTACAAATAAATGAATTTAAAATTACCAGTCTCCAAAATATTAGTTTAATTATCAATAACCTAAATTTACATAATAAAATAAATTGAGGTCCGCAAAATAAATGAATAATATTTAAAAAAAACCCTCTTTTTGGCTGCACTATCTTGAAGGCATTTTGTAAACTCACATGGAAATAACATTTCTTTTATGAGGAAATGAGGATTAGATGCTGCCATTTATTCGTTTCGTTGAAAAAAAAAAAAAAAAAAAAAAAAAAGGTCAAAATGTTCAAAAATCAGTTAGATCAAAAACCTTTAAATTATGAATTTTGTCCCGTTTATTTACTTTTTCATATTAGGGCAAGTCACTTTATACATATTTTATAACTTTTTCTGGTCAGTGACTCGCTCCCCTGGCCTTGCCAGGGGAAATACGGCAGGGGAGAGAAATTTTCATGTAAATTCAAATTTTTTAACTGACTGAATTAGTTTTTGGGTTAATTGTGTATCTCACTTTAATTATTACCGTATTGTTTAATTAGGGCAGTAAATGCAATTGAATTAAATGAATATTATAAGTTTTATGACTTACCAGGGGAAATACACGATCACCGTGCGAAACCACTACATCGCACGGTCGCGTCGCAACACCTAAAAATGGCGACGCTTAAATGGCTTGCGCGTTTAGTATTACTAACTTCAAGCCAATAGATGTCCTTAAGCGCTACTTCCGATATAGCCATCCTTTAATTTAGATTTGTTTCAGCGGAACGAAATTTGACAGGGTAGATACACAAAAAAGTGGGACAAAAGTTAATTTTGAAAATTATTTGAAATTAACAAAATTATTTTATTTTTTATTTTATAATACGTAAGTATAATTACTTAAATCCTAATTAAACATACTTTAGCTAAGCATCTGACGGAAAAAATATATGTATTGTTTGAAAGTTAAATTGAAACCGGCAAGGGGTCATGCCAGGGTAGAGACTTTTTAAGACTTTGTAAGAAATTTCAGAAAAATGTGTTTTAACCCATTTTAGGCCAAGCACAGAAATTTTATAAAATGTAGCAATATTTTTATTGAAATATGCTTAAATTACATACATTAAGACACAAAAAAAAGATTCGTGCATGAAAAATAATATTTTATATAAGAAATAATATTTTATATAATAATATAAAATATTATTTCTTATAATGAATAATATGAATATGAATAATATTTTTATGACTTTTGTTTTATTCTTATTTCATATACAGAATTTGCAACTTTAATCTATTTTAAAAACATATAATTCATTTCAATTGGAATAATAATATATTTTTAAAAAGTCGAATTTGTCAAAGGCGTTTCAAATTAAAACTCTAGCGTATTTTGAAAATTTTTTAAGAGAAAGTGTTTACTCCAGTTGAATTACTAATATTTTATGGATGCCTTCAAAAGCCTCAAAAAATAGAAGAAAAATAAAATTCTTGAAAAAAATGTGTCAGAGTGTTAAAAAAAAATATTTATCGAAATGTTTCGTATACGAACCTTTGGCCGAAAATGGGTTAATTAGGCATTCAATCGTGATGTTATTTAATAAAGTATATTAAGATGATGCGATTCATTGCATAAAATAGCCACATATAGAATAAAAAATCTGTTTTAAACGAATTGCCGTACAAATTACCTTTTATTGTAGAATCACCCATATTTTATGTAGAAAAATGAACGCATACGGAGTAAAATCTCTATAATCTCTATCTATAAGGTTCATCCTTGAATAGATAATACTTGTTTAATTTCAAATATCTGCATGTGTATTTCAGAGTTTCCCCCAGAGGGTTTCAGGGGGGCGCTCCGCACCCCCTGCCTTTTAATTTGAAAAATAGCGCCCCTCTTGCCCCTCATCCAAAAACTAGCGCCCCTCTTGTCGCTCATTCAAAAAAAATAGCGCCCTTCTTGCCCCACATTTGAAAAAATCCCTTTCGGCATGGCCTATAGGCGGAGGTAGATTTCAAAAAGTTTTCATCTCAAAAAAAAAAAAAAAATAAATAAATAAATAAAATAAAATAAAAAAATAAAAAAATGATTAGAGATAAACCCAGTTTAACTACTTTATTCAACCGCTTTGAAAAATTTTTTAATTTCATTTTTCTGTAAGAACTGGTTTTATCAAAATCCTCTTAAACGAAATTATAGTCAAATGCCCGTTTTGGCAACATATTTTGAATTATATTCTTACTTTATTAAAAAAAATTGACCAATATGCTCATTATATAGTTCCTAAATAACAAAAAACTGTTAATTAAATTCGTTTGACAGCAAAATTGAATTTAAAAATGAGTAATAAAATAACCAATTTATTATTTTAATACATCCACAATTCTTTAATCAAGATTGCTTTGAGAAATTTTGTACGAAGTGCCCACTTTGACAGATTTTTTAAAATATATATTTAGCCTTTATCAAAAATCTGACCAATAGGGCACATTACACAGTTCCTAAATAACGAAAAACTGTCAATTGAATGCGTTTGAGAGCAAAATTGAATTTAAAAATGAGTCATAAAATAAACAATTTGTTATTTGAATACAACCTCAATTCTTTTATCATGATCGCTTTGGGAAATTTTTTTGCGAAGTGCTTACTTTGACAGCTTTTAAAAATATGTATATTCACCCTTTATCAAAAAATCGAGGAATACGCACATTATATAGTTCCTAAGTAACAAAAAACTGCCATTTGAATGCGTTTCAGAGCAAAATTGGATTTAAAAATGAGTCATAAAATAACCAATTTGTTATTTGAATACCCACAGTTCATTAATCATGATCGCTTTAGGAAATTTTGTGCGAAGTGCCCATTTTAGCAGCCTTTTTTTGAAATATATTCTGCCTTTATCAAAAAACTGGCCACTCCGTCACATAATATAGTTCCTAAATAAGAGAACCTGTAAATTGGATGCGTTTGAGAACAAGAAAAGATTTAAAAATGACTCGGTAAAAACGCAATTTTTTTAAATTTCCTCAAATTTCAATCATGATAATTTCGTGAAATTCTGTTCAAAATACCCTTTTTGGCAACCTTTTTAAAAATATATTCTGCCTTTATCAAAAAACTGGCCAATACGTCGCATTATATAGTTCCTAAATAATAGGACCTGTAAATTGGATGGGTTTGAGAACAAAAATGAATTTAAAAATGACTCAGAAAAAACGCAATTTGTTATACTTAATCAATTTTTAATGACGATAATTTCGGGAAATCTGTTCAAAATACCTTTTTTGGCAGCCTTTTTAAAAATATATTCTGCCTTTATCAAAAAATTGCCCAATACGTCGCATTATATAGTTCCTAAATAAGAGGATCTGTCATTTGGATGCGTTTAAAATCAAAAATGAATTTTAAAATGAGTCAGAATATAAGCAGTTTGGATTTAAGGTTTTTACTCCAACTCCTATTTTTGTTTATTTTTGCTATAAGAATTGGTTCTATGAAAAACTTGTCAGTATAAAAGTTGTAGATCTTATTGTGAAGATGTAAAATAAATTTAATTAGATTTGACTGCTTAAGAATTGAGTAAGTTATGGGGTTTTTTTCTTTTTCCTCCCCCCTTTTTCTTTTCGTTTTTAATTTTTTTCATCGGTAAAAATTGGTCCTATCAAAAACTTGTAAATACAAAAGTTTTAGATAATATTGAGTACATTTATATAAAATTTAGTTGGATTTGATATCTTGAGAATTGACGAAGTTATGAATTTTTTTCTCCCAAAAACCATGTTTTTTTCGCCCCTTGAGCCCATTTTTAACTTTATCAAAAATCTGTCATGCATAAACTTTTTGCCCATTGTTTAGAAGTAATATAAACTTTAAACTGATTCGATATCTATTTTAATTAAGAAGTTATCGCGTTTTTTCTGTTTTCACAAAAACCCTCCCTATTTCCACCCCCTTGGTCCGATTTTGCCCATTAACGAACTCGACCGAGATTTTTGGCTCCTTGATTTTATGTAAAAGTTTGAAGAAGATCTGAGCATAATTATGGAAGTTATCGTGTCTAGAAGAAAGTGATATACACCGATAGATAGATAGATAGATAGATAGATAGATAAACTTTTTTACTGATGGTGGTTTTGGGGTCTAGGAGTCATGATTCGTGTAGATCCGCAAAAAATTTTCAGAAATTCCAACATGGGAGAGAATGCAATAGGTAGTATTTCATACGAAATCTACCTAAAAATGCAGCCCTTAGTGATGATGCGGAAGCGCTAAATAACGTGTAAATTACACAAAAAATCGGCGGCGGAACGCGAAAAATAACTCTTATGCATCCCACAAAACGTGTAATTTTGTCAAAAAATTGCGAAAAAAAGTCAAATTTCACTAAAAAAAATGGCTAATTTCGTCACAAAATCCCGTAAAAATGGCAGATTTCCTTAAAGAATCGTAAAAAAAATACGACAAATTTCGTCCAAAAATTGCGGTAAAATGGAAAATTTTGTCAAACAATTCACGAAAAACGACAATTTTTGTCAAAACATCGTGATAAAACGGCAGATTTCGTCAAAACAATTGCGGAAAAACGGCGAATTTCGTCCAAAAATCATAATAAAACGGAAAATTCTGTCAAAAGATTTGCGAAAAACATCTAATTTTGCCAAAAATTCGCGAAAAAAGCAAAATTTGACAAAATATCCCGAAAAGACAGCAGATTTCGTCAAAAGATCGCGAAAAATGCAAATTTCGTCAAAGAGACACACAGAGAAAAAATGTTAATGCCAGAAGTGAATTTTTCTTTTGTAAAAACTAATTTTCCTGCTTCAAAATTGTGTTTTTAATGCTCAAAAAGCGGATTTTTCTGCTTCACAATCAAGGCGTGTTAAGAGAAAATTGCACCCGGGGCATAATTAGAATTTGAGGCCTCCCCCCCCCCCCTTTCCCAACTTTTTCTTATGTGTTTCTTTTCTTCCCAAAAATGACGTTTGTAATATAAATTTGGAACCCCCTAAATTTCGGCGTCCAGGGAGACCCTCCTCCGGGAGACCCCTCCCCCCCCCTCCCGTTCACATTCCTCTTTTGACTGTCCGAAACTTTCTAAATGCGAATCCTGAAAGCACCTGTTCATGAAACAAAAACAACCTTTTATTCAACAAAAATATTCTCCCCGTAACAATCTTTTAACAAAATCGGCCGTTTTTTGTCGATCTTTTAACAAAATTTGCCGTTTTTTCACGAAGTTTGTCATTTTTTCGTAATTTTTTGTAACAAAATCTGCTGTTTCTGCGATCTTTTAACAAAATCGACCGTTTTTTCGCGATCTTTTAACAAATTTCATAGGGTATCTTTTTCTTTTTGTTACATTTTTTGGCAAATTTTTTATTTTTTCTCGATTTTTTGACGAAATTTTCTTTTTTTTCGCGATTTTTTGAACCGCTAAATTTTAGATTCAACTCTATAAAAGTGCCCTTAAAAATCAAAAAAGTGCCCCGAAGAATGTAAAAAGTGCTCTTTTCAGAACAGTAGCGCCCTACCCCTTTTTAAACCTGGGAGAAACTCTGTGTAATTGTTCATTTTTACCTCTAAATAACAGTTTAACTCCGCGAAACTGTGGTGTCCGTTATTCAGAGGTTTTATTGTGTAAATATTGAAATACACAGTCTTTTCTAGGAATATTCCGAATAGCGTATTGGCCAAAATCTCCAATATTTCAGATTTTAAAGGTTAAATTTAAGAGGAATTTTGCATAATATTTAACAAATACCATCATTTTTATAAATAAGACCTTTTTTATACGATACAGATGCACCCGCAAAATTTTTCTCTCCCTCCAAACACACACACAAAAACTGTTTTCATCAGATTTTTAAGCAGAGTTAGCTACATTTTTCACATACCAAGCAACGCAACTATTATAAAGAAGAAAAAAAAAAGAAAGAGAGAGAAACTTGAGCAAATTCAATAAAAAACCACAGGGGAAGGGTAATTCAATTCTAACGATACTATTTTAACCGTCTGTCATCACAGTAGGAGAATAAAGTCTAACTACTTTAAATTCATTTACGATTTTTTTTCCAAAAGATATTCATTCCAACGTTTGCATTATGAATAATTTTGCCGACTACTTTAGAGATTTTCACGGCCCAAATTTTTCCGATCATCATCCAGACCAGTGTAAAAGATAAAAATTAACGGTCAAGTCTAGACCGGACCTGGCAAAAAAAACAATAAAATCGACCCAGTATGATTAAATTTTTTAAGAAAAGATCCTACATTTTTTTTTATAACTAAATTATCGTAAGTTAAAAAGACTTTCAAGAATATTTTATACATACCTAAGCAATATATATATATATATATATATATATATATATATATATATATATATATATATATATATATATATATATATATATATATTTGCTAATTTGTTTCTAAGCCATGCAAAACGGAATAACAACATTAATTCTATATACATTCAAACGATCATTAGATTTTCATTAGTAAAGGGAACATATTTTAAAATATTTTTAAAGATTGTTTTGAATATAAATTTTTGTTTTTAATAGTCAGTTTTTCCCAGAACAGTAAATGCTATTTTTTACCATGATATTTAGAAGGGATGGGAAAAACCTTTCAAACCCTGATCGTAATTGATGAATTTATTTGAAAATAACTATTTTGTTTCATTAGTATGTTTCAATTTAATTCTGGTTCTAAATACAGTCATAAAAACAATTATATTTATTACTTTTTATGGGGATGTCCATGTCTCTACTTTTGGATGTTTTGATATATTTCTGTTATTTAGAATTAAACTTTGATTCACATTGGGAAATGAGAATATGGTCAAATATTGTTGATAGATTAATATAATATTGAAAAAACTAGGATATAATAACTATAAGTATTAATAAAAAATTAATTTTAAAAGAAATTCCTAAAGAGTGTCCCATTACTGGCACATCTATCCTATATCACATATTAAATATCAAATCTAAGTATTTTCCCATTTGAATTCCTGAGTTATTTGTTTAGCGTTTTTTCCTACATATAAATGTTATTGTTTTTATGCGTTTGTCTTAAAATATGATCACTGGATGTTTCAGATTTAGGAGCTTCCTTACAGATTTTGTGAATCCGCACCTATAAAAAAATACATACATGCACATGCACACAAATCACAAACAAACACACATACATTTTAGTGTATGTATAAGTACCTTTCAATACCAAAAGTAAAACGTTACCTATTACAGCTATTCGGAGGAAAGCACTTCTGGAAACAGGGCTGGGTCTTTGCCGCAGAAACTAGTTTATGTTGTGCCAGTGGCAAAAAGTGGTTAACCAGTAGAAACTGGCATAAACTCATTTCATGATATAGTCTGAGAATTTTTTAGTAGTATTAAATTGTTTGGATAAATTTTTTTCAAGATAAATAAAAATAAAATATTGTGAATAGTTTTAGTTAATAAATAAATTAATTTGTATTAGAATTTGATAGTTCTAAATCTTTCACAAAGAACCAGCTATATCATTTGCAGGTGATTGAAAATAATGAAATGATATTAAGGACATAGCAGTTGTTAAAATTGTAAATAAATATCATGATTTATAAAGAAATTAAATATGTGTTACAAATGTCAAAATCTATTGCTGTTACCTTAGATAAAAGTAAAAAAACATGACTGTTCTATTGCAACTGCTTATAAAATTTGTTTAACTTTAATGATGGAAATATCAAATATCATTGAAACTCACAAAAACAAGATTCAAATTGCATTTAATGCAGTACTAGCTTATTTACTTCATCCTAAGTAGTGATCAAAATTGACATTTGAGCATAAAGAAAGGGCAAGGAAATTGCCTTTTGATATTAATCTAAATTTTATGCCCTTGTAGGAAAATCGACTCCTTTTCCAAAAACATATTTCTTATAATAGAAAATATCTTGCCTTCTGTGGCTAGTTGTCTTTAAAAACAAATACCAGTGAAAATGAGAATTTTTACATTTTCAGTAATGTAACCAGCAAATAATACCGGTCTTGAAAGAATGTTTTCTAACTTTTCTTTCATTCAGAACAAATTAAAAAGCATTTTAGGTTAAGAAAAGTTAGCAAAATTAATCCTATATCGTGGTATGCTCTTAGAATATCATCAGTGTAAAATAATTGTACAAGATATTTCATTTTTTTTTCTGTTAATTTTTTACTACAATTATTTACTTATATATTTTCACAAGAAACATTTCTCTTTGTATATAGTAGTAGATAGTTTTTAAGTTTATTGGGTACTTACATATTAATGCCACCACAGCAGAAGTTGCGTTCAGGGGCGTATTTAAGTAGAATTCATTAGGGGGGCGTAAATGACGATTTTGCCGACTAACTTAAAATATATGTGTTTATATCTTTAAAAGCATGTTTCTGTATTTGTATATATGCATCTACCGGATGTCCTAAAATTGACTGACTGATTTTAAAACTCAGTAACTTGCAAATTGTGGTAGCTGTAAAATTAAATTCCTACAAGAGTGTTATGTAAGAATGTAAGATAGCAGGAGTTTTTTACCGGGATTCTCGATACTAATTTAAAATAGCGGGGATAGATGGTACTGTTAGCAACAGGCGCTAAATCTGAGCTCTTTTGGCCTCTTTTCTCAATTCTGGTGTGAAAGAAAAAGATTAAATATATGCAGTGGACTCCTAATAACAAAATTACATTGGCAACTGAGAGTCATTTCATATATTTAATCTCTTTTTGTTCCAACAAGACTGAGAGTGAAGAGAAACAAAATATCGGCCCCCAATTTAACAACCATTGCTAGCAATGTCATGTATTTCTTCTATTTTAAACTTAAGTAACGCTGTAAAAAACACTTCTCACATCTTACCTAACCCTTCTGCAAATATTTTTTAAATAGCTGCGACCATTTGTAAGTTATTGAATTTTTAAATCAGTTAATTCATTTTAAGACACCCTGTATATTCTATATAAAATTCAGCATTATTAACCCACTGAGATTAACTCATTAGTGCCTAGCGTCCCTTTTTAGGGACAATTACAAAATAGACAAAAAAGCACTTTTCACACCAGTAAATAGAAAGATAAATAAGTACTATTTTTTAAGAGACCTCAATAAATTAAGATCAAAGTTATTCTTCCTTTAAAAGTGGTGGGAAACCCAAAAATTTCATTTTTATTGAAGAAAATAATTTGGGCATTAATGGGTTAAATTTTTCACTTTAAAACATCGAATATTTTACACTTATTGAGGAGACTATAAGATAGATTTAAAGATGGACATTCTATACTACCCCTTACGTTATATTGTTATAAATATTCCAGTTACGTATTTTCATATTAATGAAAATTTGTTTATTTTATTGCTGATAGTACAGCAGGAAATTCGAATCCAAATTAATTAAACAAGTTGAAATGTTTAGTAAGAAGTTACTTGGAATTTATTTACAGTAAACTTATTTATATTAAAAAGGATTAAATCAAAATTTATTTTATTACTCTTCCTAGGTCGGGCTGGGATAGGGATTTACTTTTTTCCTGAAAGATCGGATCAGGCCGGGCCTAATTTATTTTTTCCGTACCGAGCCGGGACTGATTTCATTCTTCTTAGCCTTCACGGGCCAAAATACTTTGTCCCAGTTTTGAGCCAGCCTATATGAAAATCATTGTCTCGGCGTAGCTAGGTCTGTTGAAAGATCAGTAAAATTTGGCCTGAGCCAAAAATTTTTGCAAAAAAAGCATACAGTTTAAAATCGCCTTTATTCTTCAATTAAATATAAAAAATTATTCTTTTTAAAGAATCGTAGATTACTAAGCTCATTAAAATGTAGTAAAATGTATAAAAAAGTATTTGCCTATGGCGGAATAATGTTTTAAATTGAAAATTGCGTTTCATCCATACAAAATTAATGCAATAATATGTGAGGGTAAAATATAATACATTTTTATACCTGCTAAGAAGGAAACATGTCTATAACGATTTTTTTCTTTCCTATGCGATTCCGTTTTAGAAGATTTTACTGTATACCATTTTTAAGATATTTATATCTCCAATACATGGAATACGGATTAATAGTATTAAGGATAACTGAAACATTTACATACAACAAACAGCGGTTCATTTTAAACATAAACTACGTCATTTCTATATAAATGAAGATCATAAACGTTAGAAAAATTCTAAGGTATTTTTTTTTAATCAGAACTTCTCCATACAAGTAAAAATCCCTATTTAGTAGAAATTCAATCGGACTGAGTTGGAATTTTGCGGGCCGGTTTCGGGTGAAATTCCAACTTCTATTTAAGGGCCGGGCCAAGATTTTTTTCAAACAGGTCGAGCCTGAACATTATGGCCCGTGTGGATCTCTATCTCTAGTCTCTAAAAGGGATAAAAAAACATTTTATTCAACAGACAGGTCAATTTTTCAATAATCGGCTTTAGACGTAAATAATCGACTAAATGATTCAATTATTCAACTCATTTCATTGAACTTTACCTATGTCACATCAACTGCGGATATCTAGAAGATAAACAAACACCCTCAGACTGAGAATCAGCTGTACGAATCATCTCCACATCGAATTGACGGCTGAATTTTCAATATTCGCATGTTAAAATGCAACTGGTCTGCCAAAGTCATTCTTAGTGCCACCTGCAGACCTGATTTTCGTCAATGATCGATAGGTTTATCATCAAATTTTCCTGTATTAGAGACAGAATTTCACTCAGAATTTTCAGGCCCAGTCCCGACTCGAATGACAGTTATCTTGGACCTGCCTATCCAATGTAAAAATTTTAAGTTTGGTCCGTTTATATTTATAGTACACAGCCCCGCCCTGGGCAATCTGGCCCAATTCAATTTCTGTAAGAAAAAAAAAATCACAATTTTATCTTAACTACAATTAGGATTCCTTTAACAATATTCCATGCATATTTATATAATAAATTTACAGTATATCTTACAGTATATACAGTATATTACGATGCGTTCGCAAGACAGAAAGTACATAAAAGCAACATTAATGACAGGGTTCATACAGAGTTTGCTAAATGAAAAATAAGGACTATGTAAGGACTTTGTAAGGGCTTTGTTAAAAGAAAAATAAGGACTTTCTTAAGTTAAAAAAGAACAGTACATATAACTACTTACATTAAACTTTAAAGTAATAGATTGAAATTTTACATAAAACATAATTATGTAATTATATAACAAAATGTTTTTTAGCATCTATTTCTTTGGTCAGGAAGGAAATTTCTCCCTTTTTTCTTTTGCAGATTTTCTACAATTTTTTGATTTTATAAATAATTTAATATTTTTAGTTGATTCAGCTTTATCAGCTAATTCATTGGCCTTATTTTCTAACTCCGATACTTCTTTTTCAAGAAGCCATATTTTTTTCTTTATAAAACCTAAGTCATCTTCAATTAATATCCTTTTATTTCCTGCAGAGAAAGACTGTTGCTGTTAACCATGCTACACATATCCAGTGAAATAATAAGACCACGATCAAACACAGATCAGTGGATTATAGAACAGATTGGCACAATTATTTGGCGACATATCTTTTCTTTGTTATTCATTTCTCTATTTCAAAGAAAAGGAAATTTTAGATGGTGAATACTGGTTACGATTGGTATTTGTGGATACAATGTTTCTACGTCGCAATCGGGAAACGAAAGAGGCAGCTTTAATGTCCAATCAGAAATAAAAGAATTAGAACAAAGAAACTTGATTTTTTTTTTCCAGCTGTCATATTTGGCAGATTATGAATGTTTCAGGGGTGATTCTGGCTGAAATTTTTTTTTTCGGAAATTCACATTGCATTTTCGGAAATCGGCGGCGCGGGGGGAGGGGGGGAATCCGTGAGTTACCCCCTCGTCTGGAAGGGGGGTTTATCCGCGATCTTCAGACGAAATCGGTGATTTATCTACGATATTTAGCAAAATCGGCGATTTATTGCGATCTTTTGTAGAAATCGGCTGTTTTTCCGCGATCTTTTGACGAAATCGGCGGTTTTCCGCGATCTTTTGACGAAATCGGCGTTCTCCCGTGTTTTTTTTATGAAATCGGCGTTCTCGTGTTTTTTTTTATGAAATCGGCGGTTTCTTCGACGATCTTTACCAAAATTTGCATTTTTACGCGATCTTTTCTCAAAAACGGCGTATAATCCCAGCGATCTTTGGACGAAATCGGCGTTTTTTCCGTTATCTTTTGATAAAATCGGCGTTTTTTTTTCAATAATCTTTTGACAAAATATTTTTAAGCGATCTTTTATCGAAAACGGCGTTTTTTCCGCGAACTTTTAACGAAATCGGCGTTATCCCCGCAATCTATAGACGAAATCGGCGTTTTTTTTTTTCAATGATCTTTTGACAAAATATTTTTAAGCGATCTTTTATCGAAAACGGCGTTTTTTTCCGCGAACTTTTAACGAAATCGGCGTTTTCGGCGGTCTTTAGACGAAATCAGCGTTTTATCTGTGTTATGTGGTGATTGCCGTTTTTTCTGAGATCCGCACAGGAAATTTGCGTTTTTCAGCGATCTTTTGATAAAGTTCGTTGACAAAAACATCGACGAAATCGTCGTTTTCCTACGAAATATTGTAGAAACGTGTACTTTTTTCGGCGATCCTTTCACGAAATTTGCATTTTTCCGCGCGCTAAACCGTACAAGTTGGCAACTCTATGCGGAATTGATAACCCAATTTCAAATTTTCAGTAAAAGATGCCTTAAATTTTCGGAAATTTCGGATGAGAATCATCCCTGGAATGTTTGGCGATTTTTTTTAAACATTTTACGGATCGCGATAATATTAAGCTCACGTTAAAAAATAAGGACTTTCAATAAAAAATAAGGACTTTAAGGATCCTTATTAAGGACTATCGAAATATAAGGAGTTTATAAGGACTTTTAAGGTCCGTGCGAACCCTGAATGACTACTTTTCCTAGACGTTTCAACATTCAAATAAGGATTCATAATAAATAAATAAATAAAAATAATAATAATTTAGTTTAGAATACTTTTGAAGCTGTCTAATAAAAGGTAGATTTGTGAAAATATTTCTCCGACATTTATTAAGGTTTTCCCAAAACAAAAGAGCTATTTTTGGGCACACTTCTGCATTCATTTATTTTCGGAAATGCATAAGATTGGCAGGTGTTCTCATTAGAAACTATTCAATCGAATGGCGTTATTTATTTTTTAATAAAGGCAATGCATCTTAGATAAAATAGTGTTAAAGAAAGCGTTTTGAAACGAATTTCCAGTTCCGACATCACGAAAAAGGAGAAAAACCTGAAGCCGTAACAAGAATCTTTTATTGTTAACCTTATATATATATATATATATATATATAAATTACTATTGGATTCAAAATCGCTTCAATAGTCAGGCTTGTCAGTTTTAAGCCTTTACAGCTAAAAGTAGTTTAAAAATGTGCTGTTTATCAATACATTTGACCACCTTACGATATATTTCCAAAGATTACTTTAACAGAACATTATCGTTTTTAATATTTTTACAAAACATGTTGCCTGCGCTATACATCCTGAGAACAATTAAGTACAGTTCCAGCCCGTCTCGACTTCACTGAGAAAAAAAACAAGCTTGATTTCAGCACCGCACGAGTCTGCTAAAGAAAAAAGAAGCTCAGATCAGACACTATGCCTGATGCCGACTTCTATGGTGGACATGCAACATTTCTTTATTGATTTATCAAACTAGCATCGGTTCATGACGAACATTTATACTTATTCTCCCGAAAATCATATTCATTGAAACTAGCCGGTTTTGCCGGTTTTGCTTACTCTTTCAGATCGGGCCGGCAGGCCCACTAATTTTTTTTTTACCGGCCTAGCTGGTCCGTTTAATTTATTTGCTGGCACGGCCCGTATTTTTCGTTTATCAGCCCGTTGATAAAAATGTCTTAATTCTGCCGACCCGACCAGTTTGAAAATTGTCTTTATTTCAACTGGCCGAGTGCGGGCCTCGGATCAAGCCCAGGCCCGTGCAAGTCCCTACCTTGTACCCTAAGATATGAAAAACATAGACGACTGGGTTCAGGAAAACACAGGGATAAACCTTCCAATTGACCACTAAAATAGAGTTTTTGACAGCTGTTTCCACCAAATTATGGCTCTGGCATATCAGTTGCATTTTAATATGATAATCGAGTTCTGTCCAATCCTAGAATTTTAGCCACAAACTCAATGAGGCCTGTGTAGTGGCTTTCCTGTGCAATAAGAATGAAGAACATTTTTACTCAACTTTCCTTTCGTCCAATAAACAGTCTTTTTCGGACGGTACATAGTCGCCGAAGTGTGATTGTTGCCACTCCTGGGTTGAGTCCATGCACACGAAAAATATGAACATCTTCATCGAAGTCGTCATCATCTTTAATGCTAGTTGATCTACTAGAACTCTACTCATCTACTGCAAATTCTCAGAAAAACTAGTCTTTCCCGATTTTTTTTTTTTTTTTTTTTTTTTTTCAAATTATTTTCAGCGGTCATGAGAAGTCGAAAAATGGTGAGGCAAACTTCGGATTTTCGGAAGAAATCCTTTAGAAAAATGCTATGGATTGGTGTTTTTTAGTGTATATTTTAAGTAAAAACATGTAAAATTGGAAAAAAATCGGCTGTTTTATAGTTGTATCGATTGATACTGACTACCTAGAATTTGCCGACTGTCATCGAAGTTGCCGACATTAGGGGGGCGAGACGCCCCCCTACGCCCCCCCCCAGTAGCTACGCCCCTAGTTGCGTTAATATGCCAATAAAGAGCAATGTTGTTCTTCGCATGCACACACAGTTATCTTTTGGATTCCTTGTTGTTTGCTAACTTTTGACACGATTTCTTTAGTGATTTTTTTTTGCTCATTTTTAACACCATTTTTTTTTCAGTGTGCGAACAACAAGATTGCTCTTTATTGGTACATTAGCACAACTTCTGCTGCGGTGGCGTTAATACGTAAGTACCAGTTATTGCAGTGTATTATTTATTTAAAAATACTCTGAAAAGTGATGTTAAAATATCACAGAATTTTCTGTGAATTTCATTTTTTAAGCTTTTAAATAGAAATTTATTCAACCGTAGATAATAATATCAATAGTTAAACTTGTGCAGCATCAGATTAACATAGTGAAAATTTCTGTTTTTCGAGTTACAGAAAGTTATTCTATGAACAAAGTATATTTACATGATCATTTTGAAACTTTTTGCTACTTTGAATAACATTCAAAATCTTTATTTTAATTTTTTAACTAAAGTCTTTATACATTAAATACATGTGTGAATTATGAAACATTCAAGGTTAAAGTTCTTATTGGTATTATTTCTTAGTTTCTGCCAATTTTTGGCGTTTACTGGCAGAAATTAGTTTCTGCCACACCCATTTTAACCAGATATAACCACTAATTTTAACCATCTTGGCAGAAACATGCCAGCCAACTTTGGAATATTTTCACCGATCATGACCCCCAGACCTCAAAAACACCCTCTGTTCAAATGTTGACATTATATATTCATATACAGTAAAGCATCGTTTATACGGCGATCACTTATACGACGTTTACATTTATACGACGTTTTAATGTGGTCCCGATTCATTCCTATTCATTTTAATGTAAAAATATATCTTTTATACGACGCCAAAATCGTTTATACGTCGATTTTTCAGTTTTGTATGGACTTATTTTTGTTTATTTTTCTTGTGTATTTTACGAACGAGAGGAAGTTGGCAGCTATGAATGACACCAAAGAGCGTGTTTAAATGCATTCCACATTATAAAAATGTGGCCTGGTGTTCGATTAGTCTGAAAAATCAGCTTACGTGTAACAGATTACACTGGGAGGGGTCATTCTTTTTTCGGGGATGGTCAGCTTTCCCGACCTGATTTAAGTTGCAAATAGACTATTCTTCTAACTATTACCAGTATTGGCGATTTTTAGTTGGTCACGCGGGGTTTTTGATCTTTGACTTTAAATGGAAAAGAAATGATGTACTGCAAATGAGGAACCTTTCGGTGAAACATAAATAAAGGTACGCATATTTAAATTGCTTACTAATCCCCCCCCCTCGTTTTTTTGTTATTTGTTTATTTTGGATTGTTTAATTTACAAATTCATGCAAATCATCACGTTAAACATTAAAATCAAGTGAAAACAAAATTAATTCTAACTTTGGAAGTGAAAATCGATTATACGTCGTTATCGTTTATACGACGTTTTTCAGTAGTCCCTTCGGCGTCGTATAAACGATGCTCCACTGTATATACAGAGTTTCCCCCAGGTTTAAAAAAGGGCAGGGCGCTAATGTTCTGAAAGGGCACTTTTTATATTTTTCAGGGCACTTTTTACATTTTTCAGGGCACTTTTTCATTTTTTCAGGGCACTTTTAATCTAGAATCTAGCGGTTCAAAAAGTCGTGAAAAAAAACAGAAATTTCATCAAAAAATTGAAAAAAAACGGTAAATTTTGTTAAAAGATCGCGAAAAAACGGCAAATTTTGTTAAAAAATCGCAAAAAACAGCTGATTTTGTTTAAAAAATTATAAATAACGGCATATTTTGCTAAAAAAAACGCGAAAAAACGTCAAATTTCGTGAAAAAATCGCGAAAAAATGCCACATTATATTAAGAGACCGCAAAAACAGCAGTTTTTGTTAAAAAAAACCGGCATATTTTGCTAAAAAATCGCGAAAAAACTACAAATCTCGTGAAAATATCGCAAAAAAACAAAGCTTTTAACAGAATTTTCCGTTTTATTGCGATTTGCCGTTTTTTCGCAAATCTTTTGACGAAATCTACCGTTTTTTTGCGACTCATTTGACAAAATTTTCCATTTTATCGCGATTTTTAGAAGAAATTTGTCGTTTTCCACGATCTTTTGAAAAAATCTGCCTTTTTGTGAAATTTTGTGACGAAATTAGCCAATTTTTGTGAATCTTGCCGGAAATTAGTCGTTATTTCGCTATTTTTAACGAAACTTGCCATTTTTTGATGAAATTACCCGTTTCACGTGACGCGTATGAGGCTATTTTTTGCGTTTTGTCGCCGATTTTTTGCGTAATTTACGCGCTATAGCACGTTCAGATCATCGCTGGAGGGCTGCGTTTTTTCAAATGTGGGGCAAGAAGGGCGCTATTTTTTTTGAATGAATAACAAGAGGGGCGCTAGTTTTTGGATGAGGGGCAAGAGGGGCGCTAGTTCTTAAACTAAAGGGCAGGAGGGGCGGAGCGCCCCCCTGAAACCCTCTGGGGGAAACTCTGTATATATATATATATATATATATATAGCTGATCTTTGTCATGCTATAACTAATCGTATTATGAACCGTTTTCAATGAAACTTGGTATGTACATAGTAATGTCTCGACCGAATTGATTGCCAGCATCATCTGTTGTCTTGTTTCAAAATGGCGGCCATTTTTAAATTTAAAATTAGGTACAAAAAAATTAGAAATTGAAAAATATTTTTCTTTTATGTGTTTGGCTTATTCCAGAGCATATTTTGTTTTGTCTATGTCTTAAAAAATGGTGGAGTTATAGCACTTTGAATTGCTAATGTTGTTGATATTCTGAAACAATCTGATTTTTGTCATGTGAGAACACGAATATTGGACATAACTTAGATCGATTTGGACATACCTTAGTGTGTACACAGTAGGGACGCACCGGATACTGATTTTGCCGGATATCGGATACCAGATATCCGGTATCCGATTTGCCTGCCGGATTCGGATATCCGGTACTAAATATGTTTTTAGTTATGATGAATGTTTATTTCTTTATCCAATGCCATCTCAAATAATAAATTGCAAACATGTTTCACATATAATTCTAACATTTTAAATGTATTGAAATATATTTTACAGAAACTATATCAGGGTTGGGTTTTTGACGTCAAAAACTGGTTTTCGACATGACAGTGGTAAAAACCAGGGTTTGAAAAAACCCGGGTTTTTTTTAAAAAGCCCAACCCGCTGGGCCCAGTTGTCTAAAACCCGGGGTTTTTCGGGGTTTTCTGAAAAAACCCGGGCTTTTTCGGGTTTTATTAAAAATTTTTAGAGAACTCTTCAAACTTCTAATTTTCATATGCATAATACCTAACTTTTTAATTTATCAGTTAAACAAGGGTATAATTTTGCATTAAGTATGAATTAACAATAAAAATAAATATATAAAAAGAAAAAAAAATGAAGTATATTTAAAAAGATTATTTTGTATCTCATGGGACTAGATTACTGTAAGAATGATATATTACGCCAAGTACAACTGAATTTCTTTATATAAATCATACATAAGTTAAACAGACTAATAATTTATACTATTCCTTTCATTTCCTTCAATCAGAAATCAGTTTAAAACGACATTATATTTATTGTGCTAAAAATATGGATTTTTTTTATTTATTTATTTTTTGATAGACAAAAAATAGTTTGTGATAGCTACACATACTTATAGAAAATTAAGTTGCAATTACTTGTTTTAAAAATTGTCATTGGGAGAATTAAGACTTTTTTTTTCCTTGGAGGGGGTATTAACTTTACTGATATTATGAAATATATTACCTTATGTAATTTAAAGTTGAAATTTTGAAAAAACCCACATGGGTTTTTTCATAAAAAAGGCCTTTTGGGTAGAGGAAAATCACAAAAATTCTGCCTTAAATTAAACATGCTAAATTTATATAGTTTCTTTCATTCACTTCAATTCAAAAATCAGTAGAATTTTTTAAAGGTGATTTATAATAATATTTTTGAAAATTTTAGCAAAATTTACTACATCTATTGCAACAGTATTAAATGTTAAATTAGATTGCATTAGAAGTCAGTGTCAAGGACATTTGTAAATTTAGATCACAAATGGAAATACATTTTTATTAGCTTTGCTGCTTAATAAACTCCTAAATGATTATGTCATTTGCTCCAAACCAAATCAAATGTAGAAAAGTATTGTTTGATTGAAATAGAAATAGTTTGTGCTGAATGTAATAAAAAGAAAAACTGACAAAATCCATGAGGAAACTTACCTCTTTCACTTTTTTTTTTTTTTTTTTTTGGGGGGGGGGGGATTATAATTTGTCATTGTGCTGAAAAGTACTTTATAACACTTTCATTAAACATTGAAACAGGATAATAAATAGAATGATTAATCTTAAAGCTATAACAATGCAAGCAATCAAAATGGGGTTCAAGTTTCAAATGCCACCTTAAGATTTAAAGCACTTGGATGCATTTTAAAATACTGGCATGAAAATCTTCCTTCTTTATAAGCTAATTTCTGTTTTCTTTTGGTCATTTTACCAATGTTTAGAAATTCCTTTAAATCTGGTTCTTTTAAAATATATTTAAATTAGCATTTATTTTACATTCTCATATCAGATTAAATAATTGTACAGTTGTGAAAAAATGAAAAAATTTGAAAAAACCCACAAATGGGTTTTTCATGGGTTTTTTCGGGCTGGGCCCACTTGAGCGAACCCTGGTAAAAACCGTGTTTTTACCGGTTTAATCTGTCAATAACCCCTCATTTTCAATTTTTGTCCGATTTATAATGCAAGTGCAGCATGCAATTCATTTGTAAGTCAAATTTTCCTTGTTATTCTTGTTATTATTGTTATTTTCAATTACATTTGTTAAATTTATTTAAAAGAAGGATTTCCTAAATGGGGAAAATTTTAAAATACATGAGTAAAAAGAAAGAACAATAACTGTCATAATCTTCTCCTTTAATATAGATTCTACTAACTGCAATGAACATTAATATTAAATGATAATAAAAGGTTATTATAGTTATTAAATAACATTCAATATACATTTCTAATAAAACATTTAAATCATTTTAGGGATGCAAAAATGTTATATGGTATGAAAATAGATGTCAAGAACTGGTCATTGAATAAATTTGATTATTATATATAATATTTCGAAATGCTTATCTTATGCACTTCATAAATGCAACTAAACGGTGATTTTTATTTTCAGTTCAATAAACAAAACCTTAAATTTTTCATTTTAATAACATTTCGATACAAACCTCTACGACTCAATTTCAATTGAAAGCTTCTGGATTTAAAATTTTATTAATAACAAAACAATATTCAAGAAAAATCAGAATATAATAATAATTTGTATATTTATACTTGTATATTCTAGTTTTAATTTTTTAACTTTAGTACTAATATGTATGAGGCTTATAGACCATTCCAGCACCTATATTTTATACATAAATTTTTATCTGAATAGTCATGAAATATTTTTTAAATTGAAATTTACTAAAGCTACCATAAAGTCAGGCTATTTATGTCCTGGTTACGTTTTATTTAAAATTATTCATGTATTATTTAAAGTGAATTAAAAGGAATAACACATTACATATTTTGTAACATGCATATTGCATATGACTGTATGGGTAAAAATCTTTTACCTTTAAAATTATTCTTAAATTATTATTACATTCTTATATGCTTTTCTTTTAAATGCAGATTTTTTGTTTTGTTTTTATGAATAAAATATATTTAAGAATCTTTTTTATACTAAATATTTCACATAAATTGACTTAATACTAAAGATAGAATGAAAAAATAATTATTGTTATAATATAAAGACAAACTACTAAAAAATAGGTTTTTGACAGTTTTCGACATTTTTGATAAAGAGGTTTTTGACATGACGGTAAAAATCGTGGTAAAATCCGGTAAAAACCGTCAGGTGTCAAAAACTTGCCAACCCTGAACTACATATCTTTGACAATCAGGGCTTGAAATTCAAGTTTTCCCAGCAGGAGAGAGTTTCCCTCATAACATTTGTAAATACAGGGTAGTTAAACTATATAAGAGGGGATTTTTTTTTTTTAACCCTATTATTTTTTACTTGCCACTTAAATATTTACAATTTACACCGACATGACAAATTTCCATTGAAATAATTTAAATCAATAACTCAAGATAATTATCCAAATTGTTTATTTTAATTAAAACAAAGGAAAAGAATCAAGCTTTATATATATCATATCTGTTTTTCAATTTTTACTTTGTGTTATGGACAATTAATAACTGAGTTGCTAAATGAATTTTTTAATTTAGATTTTGTTCGATTTTGTGCGATTTAGAATCTTTTATGGTTACACTTTTGACAACAGAACAGAGCAACTTTTCTAATACATTAAATTATTGGAAATACTTGTTTTTGATTTTTTCTTCTTATTTTTTTTTTCTTAATTCTGTAAAATCTGGTGTGCATTCATTTTTAATTTGCTTGCACGAATAATGCATGTAGGTGATTGTATCGTCCATATCCTTCTGTGATTGTACATCACTTAGTGGAAGTATCATCAATACCATAATCCCTGGCATTTTAGCTAATTGAATTATGTTCAACTATGCATTGGAATTTTAAACCCATAAAGAAATTCCGAAAATGACATTGTCAGTAGATTTCTTCTATTACATGAGAAATGGTTCATTTAAAAAAGTCATGTCCTAATTTCTGTGAACTACGCACATCAATTATTTAAATGGTTTCCTTGAAGTTCATCATTTTTTTTTTAATCATTTGGAAAACGGTTGTTGTTATCGCTCGAGAATGGACCTTGTGGTGTCCGCATTTTATTTTGTTTATGATTCGTCCAGGGATATTAATGTTTAATCCATGACATACGTAATATGACTCTTATTACATAAATCATGTTTTGATCATAAAAATGATGCTTTTAATGATTTTCGATAACTCAATGGGAAACATTTAAACATCTTGCTTTGGGCAATGGATGTCCATATTTTATTTATTTATTTTACGTACTTATTTAAATATAGAAGAATTTTTATTTAAATAGGAAATCAAAATTTCATTGTTAATAAAGAAGAGAGTAGAAAAGTTACAAAATGTGCAGGTGCAAATTATAAGATATGGAAAAAAAAAACAAATACAAACAGAAACATCGTATGAAAGATCGTCTTTTAAATAAAAAAAGAGGTATGATTATTGAGCCCACTGATGAGGAAATATGCGATGATTTTGAAAAATGAAACATCTAATATTGAACCAATGATTGTAAAGAAACGTGTTTTCTTATTTTCCAATGATTTAATAAGATGAGATAACAAGATTTAATCTCATTTTGTTTAGTGCTAATTCCAGAAGCTTAGACTCTAGTGACCATTACTGTCCTTTTAGTTATTTCTTGCTTCGGCACAGGGAAAAATCGCAAAATATGTAAATCGGTCATAGAAAAAATATTACTCATTTTGTCCACCATGGCAAAAGTAAATTTTAAAAAATTGTTGGCCTGTCTGAAAAAACTTGAACTTAAAGGGAACTTGAACAGTGGAAAATATAGCGGAATTTGTCAATCAATCACAGTAAAACATCGTGAAATTTGTTAATCTGTCACAAGGAAATATAATGAAATTCGTCAGCCAATAACAAAGGCAAAACACAAATTTTTCAGCTGAACACAGGAAAATAATAGTTAATTTCATCAGAATGTCACAAAAACAAAAAGGGAAATTTGCCAATCAATCGCAGAGTAAATAGCTAAATTTGTTAATCTGTTGAGAGAAATAAATTGTAAAATTTGCCAGTTGGTCTCCAGAAAAAAAAAAAAAAAAAAAAATTGCAAAATTTTGTGTGACGAGCAAACAAGAAAAATTTGTGAGAAAAATTACAATCAGACGCAGAAAAACAATTTTGTATAATTGTCGTAAGAGCAAACTGTGAGATTTGTCAATCGATAGTGGAAAATATCATGAAAATAATCAGTCAATCCTGAGACTTGATCGCCACTTCACAAAGAAAAAAAATTCGAAAAGTAATTTTTTTTTTTACGAAACAGGAATGTCTTGCCCACAAGATTTTTTAGGGCATAAATCCTGACATTCCGTCCTGAAATTCAAACATTTAAATACTCTGCCTATTTGTCAATGAACTGCTGATAATTGCTAATAATTTGTACAATGAAATGCTGATAATTTTTAGAACAAATTTTACATGTTTATTAATATGTCTATAACTGTAAAGTATTTTCATAAAGATATACATAGCACCTTTTTATAATGCAAACATAAAATATCTTACTAATATACCAATGGTTGAAGAGTTATCTCCAAACATAGGTTTAATTTTTTTCATGTTTTAATTATTTAATGCTGATTACCTTAAGCTACATTTAATTTAATTTTAAATTAAATCAGTTTAAAATTTAAAAAAAAAACTTTTAATTTTAAATATTTATAATGAAGTCATGAAAATGACTAGTTGGATGCACCAATCCCAAAACTCTCTATTTCGTAGATCTCAATGTTTCAAAAAATATTACAAAATATTAATATTAATACTACTTCTATATTATAACCGTTAATTCACTGTATAAAATGATTATGAAGAAAAAAAATTACAATAAAAAGAATATTGCGCTCTTAAACTGATGGCATTGAGCTCACAGGCTATGCATCCTAATTGTATATTACAGCCTCATATTTTTAAGGATTAATGCTGTTTGAAAAACAAATTAAGAGGGGGGATAGCTCCCGCCCATTTCCCCTTTTTATAATTTAATCATTGGATTCCCTAAACTAATCAGAGATATGCTTTATCACATAAAAAAACCTATATCCAAATTCATAGCAAACTGAATAATTCTTCATAAAAACCCATTTATATAATTTAAGAGGAGTTATCCCCCTTTATACTTAACCATTGAACTTCCAAAATTAGTCTGAGATTCGCCTCATCAGAAAGAATGTACATCCAAAATTTAAAGCAAATCGGAAAATTCTGCATAATAACCCATTTACCAAATTTAAGAGGGGTTGGGGTAATCGCCTGTATCCCTTTTGTGCTTAACAAAAGAACTCCACAGCTAATTAGGGAAGCATATTATCAATATGAACCTGTATTAAAAAATTAAAGCAAATCTGTTAATTTTGCAAGAAAAATCATTTACCTAAATTAAGAGGGGTAGTCCCACCAATCCCCCATTTATACATATCCAATGAACTCCAAAAAAAAATCAAGGAAGTGCCTTATCACAATGAATCTATATCCAAATTTTGAAGCAAATCTGTAAATTCTGAATGAAAAACCCATTAAACTAGATTAAGGCGGGGGCAGTCACCTCCCATTTCCCCCTTCTTAGACTTATCCAATAAATTTGCAAAACTGATTATGGAGGTGTCCTCATCAGGATGATCGTATGCAGGGTTGGTATAAAAACCGGTTTTTTTGAAAAAAACCAAAAAACCGGGTTTTTTTTCCCATCATTACTTAAAAAGCATTTGCAAGAAAAAAAAAAAATTGAGTTTTAGAAAGTCATGACTTTTTTTTTTTGTAATTAATGTTAAACATTCACATTGGTACTTAATTTTTTGATATAATTAAATAATTAAAGCATATAAAAATTATAATTAAGTTATCTATAAGTTTAGCTTTCTTTAGGGAAATATTTATTGTTTGAAAAATGTTGAACTACTAATTTATTAGTATACTCATATAAGCCTTTAGATAATAATTAAAGAAATAATTATTATGCAGGTTGATAATGTAGAACATAATGAGGGGTAAACAAACATGTTTCACTAAATCAACAAAAAATAAGCAGAAATAGAAAACATTTTCCTATGCTTAGTTTAGAAATCATTTACTGTATCAAAAATATCAACATCAACAATTGATTATTAATCTTTTACTTTTACTATACATATATTTATTTAAAAAAAAAAACATCAATATGCATTTTTTTTATGCTAAAATAAATCACATGCGTATCGACATACTTGTTTTATCAATGAGTAATATTTATACATATTGAGACATATGCTTTAAAAAATTACTACTTTTTTTTTTTTTTTTTTTTAATACAAACTTTATTTTTCCTAGTTAAATATATTTAGGTAAACAATTTCTTTATAAAAACCATTCTTTTTATTTAATTTTAATTATAAGCTTTAAAAAAAAAGACAAGTTTTGAGGCCTTTTCTAGTCCCAATTTATTTTGTATTTTTGTCTATACTAGTCCAAATGTTGAAAATATTCTTTCAACATTTGCTGAATAGGCTTTTGCTGTTATAAGTTGTACAACTTCAGTAAAGATGTAGCTATTAAATTTCTTGATTTGAATTTGCTGACTCTTTCTCATTTTATATGGGGTAACTTCCTTAACTGCATTCTGCTCAAAAAAAAAATGTTTTTCAAAAGGTGATGGTGAAGATTGGCATAAAACTTACTATCAGGGCAAGCTAGAGTTATATGGATATTCTAGTTTTGCAAAATTTAATGCATCCTTTTTTTTCTTGGTCAGACAGTTCACTTTGACTGTACCACGTTATCAAGCATGCATGGGTGTTAGAGCCATTTTATACCTGCACTCAAAACACTGCGGGACTTCTTTATTTATCTTTTTTCTCTTAATATTTTTTTAGGATTTTTCCAAATATAAACTACGTCAACAATGGAACAATTATTACTTTAGATATTATCCAGGGCAACTGCAATAGTCTTTAACAATTCAAACATATCTTCAACATTTCTTTTTAGATTAAAATTAGACATAGACTTTTGAATATTTTTATCATTAACATTCCTATTTTCATCACAAATTTTAAGTGGGGTAATTTTTAAGGCTAACATCTAAGGCATCTTGAAAAACAATTCCATCAAATATAATAAGGGAGAACTAATTTGACAGCATTTGCATTGCATGCAATTTATATATTTGGCTCTTGAGCCTGTTCTTGGTGTATTTCTATTTTCCTCAAATGAAAACCAGATTATATCTTTCTTTTTTCTAGTTTTAGACATTCTCTTACTTCAATATAAATAAGTAGCTTTCTTAAAATAAAATATAGTACAAATGGAATAAAATCATAAAGTAAAACTCCAATGCAAGAAAAGAAAAAGGTTATTGAAACCAATAGCTACAGAATAGAGAAAATTTACAATCATTCGTTCATTAGCATAGAGAACAAAGAGTAACCAATGGGGAGAATGACTTATGTTATGTCATCATGCTTTGATATATGATGCAATTTAAATGGTAAAATTGCATTTTCACTATTTTTTTTTAAATAAAAGGCTTAAAGAAGAAACAAAACAAACAACTTTTTTTTTCATCCATAGCTCACATTAAAAAAATTAGTTTGCCATGTAGATTTATAGCTAGTAAGAAAAGATGGGCAGATTAAAAGTGTTCGTCACTTTAAAAATTTATTAATGTCTTTAAAAAAAGCAAAAAAAAAAAAAAAATGCTGTGCTTGTAGCTTCCGCATAACTTGGATTTTGTATATTTTAATAATGTGTAAAATAAATAAAAACATTAAAAAAAAAAAATAAATAAATAAAAACAAATGAAAAAACCCACTTGGTTTAAACCATGGTTTAAACCAAACAACCCTGATCCTATGTCTAAAATTTGAATGAAATATGAGAATTTTGCATGAAAAACCCATTTATCTAAATTAAAGGCGGGGATGAGCCCCCATCCCCCTCTTTATACTTATCCAATGAACTTCCAAAACTAATCGTGGCGGTGCCCTCATCAGAATGATCCTATGTCTAAAATTTGAATGAAATTTGATAAATCTGTATGAAAAACCCACTTATTGAAATTAAGATTGGAGAATTAGCTCCCACTTCCGTCTCTTTATACGTATACAATGAACTCCCAAAACTAATCATGGTGGTGCCCTCATCAGAAAAATCCTATGTCTAAAATTTGAATGAAATCTGATAAATCTGCACAAAAGACCCATTTATCGAAATAAGGGGTGGGGAATAAGCCCCCTGTTTCATCTCTTTATACTTATCAAATGAGTAACTAATACTAATCACACAGGTGCCTCATCAGAATGATCCTATGCTTAAATTTTGAATGAAAATTGATAATTCTGGATATAAAACCCAATGATATAAATTAAGGGGAAGACTATTAGCCCCCGTTCCCCCACTTATACTTGTTGAATGAATTCCCAAAATTAATCAGAGAAACACCTTATCAGAATATACCTATATTTAAAATTTCAAGTGAATGGGATATTTTTATCATGAGTTATTGCATTACACAATTACATACATACAGAACGGGCGGGCACATAAGCTCACAGGTTTTGATAGCCTCTGAGCTAAAAATCATTATTACAGTACCATTTTCCAGCGAAATATTTTGGAATTGAAAGAAGACCTGACAGCCTTTCAAAGAAATTTGGTTCATTTCTATGCATAACTTCATACAGTGTTTGTTGGTAGAATAATGAAAATGGCACAAAAATTGTGATTACAGCACCGCCTTACAGCAAAATGTTTCCATAATAAATATGGGTGTGCTGAGTACAGCCAAAAACAGAATATTTGGTTCATTCTATGTATAACTTCACACACATTTTGATGGTATGATCGTATGATGGCAACACTGGGACAAACAGAGGTTTTGAATAAACATGTTTTGGGGATATTGGATCCCTAAAACATGTAAATTCGTCGTAAAAAATTGATAACATTACTTTCTTTTATCAAGGATGGAAGAAAGTAAAAATAGGTCTGTTTAGTTGTTTAACTTAAAAATCAATTAATTCATTGTTTAAATTAAAAGAAAGAAAAAAAATTAATAAAATCATAATTTAATACACAACTTCAAATTTTATAAAGACTATAGACAGAAAACCAACATTTAGAAATGCATAAATAATGCATGTAAAGGTAGCATACAGCCATTTTGAATCTATCATTTGCTCCCATAATTTGGCCTGCGCTTCTCTGTCGCTTTGCTCAACTTAGCTTTTTCTAGCATGCTGAGTTTTGTCCTGATGAAGAATCTCGATAGTAGATTCAAAACAGCTGTTTGCTACCTTTTCATGCATCATGCATTATTTGTGCATTTCTAAATGTTGGTTATCTATCTTTAGACACATTTGCAAAAAGGCTTTATTTGCTATTTTGACTTCAAATTTTGTTTTACAATCTGAAAGTAAAGATACAATTTTCTAAAAGATAAAAACGTAAATTCTTGAATTTATTACAGCGTTTAAATATAAATCTTTGGAAAGCTGACAATTCTTTAAACTTTTGAGAATTACCTTTTACTCATTGATAGGGAACTTATTATAACATTTCATCTTTTGCATTGCAAACAAAAGTTTTTAGGCATTGTTTGGTATCGAACAATTACTGTTATTCATCTACACTGCTCAAAACAATTAAAGGATATTGCAGTTTTAGGTGGATTTTGTATCTGGGAAACTTTTTAGCTGATTGATACATGGTCGACAGACATAGTAGGTTATATGAGAATAAATTACACGTTTGGCAGAAAAAAATGCATTTTATTGCGTATTTGTGTACAAAAGGAAAAAAACACAGTTTGTGCATATGAAAAAAAAAGAATAAGGAAAGGTGTTTTCTTCAAAGAAAATCATTTTCAGTAGGGGGTATGGTTTCTGATCGGTTCTGTAACAAGAACCGTCTAAAACAAAATAAAATTTAGCAGCTTATAACAGTGTGACTACGGTGACCTAAGAGAGTAAGTATTGGTGACATTGTGACAGTGTAATGTAAGACATTAAAGAAACTGTTTTTCAGTAAAATAAGGCTAACGTTTATTAACGAAAAATAAGTGCAAGTTTAAATAAAAACATGTATAAATCCAGGTGAAAATATAACAGGCATAACGTGAACAGAAACAAGTTCAGTTAAAATTATTCTATGTCATGAAATAATATTCAAGTTTAAATAAAAATATGTATAAACTTAGATGAAAATATAACTGGTAAAATGTAAACAGAAAAATAAGTTCAATTCCGTATTTAAATTAAAATCATTCTATGTAATGAAATAATATTACTTATTGAATGGCATGGCATGGCATATAACAATACTAGGATAGCAATGAAAACAAAACGGACTCACGTATGGATGACTGCTCTCGACGTACTGAAAGAATTCCCATGATATGGCACACCAACTATTTCGATGAAAAGTCTTAAGAAAACTGAAGATAATAATGTCCACAAATAAATGAGTATGAAGACGTAATTAACAACACAAATGGACTATGACCGCTGGTAAAATGAAACACGGGCGAAGTTGATAAACCTTTTTCACAATCAAATGTCCAGCAATGGATTTGGCGTAATTAAACAACTAGATGTTAACTTTAAAACTTTAAAACTGGATGAATTAAAATACATTTCTGAAACTATATCATATTGACGTTAACATCAATTATCTTGAGACATAACATCACTTCAAAATCCACCGCACAATCTATCTCCGCCGGTTTAAATAGCAGCGGCAATCCGAAACTGGATACGCCCCTCCGAGTTGAGCAAGCGAGCTCCTGACTTGCGATGGAAGAAATGCAAGACAGCCACTTACGAGTTGCGATCCGCGATGCTTGCGGATTGCGACCGAACGGAACGATAAAACCAGGATGAACACACCCATCAGCGACGATCGGAAAAACAGAAGATAAGCGATTGATTTGAACATGTAAACAAAAGATCGGAAGATTGGAAAAATGCCGGCAAAGAAGAAAAATGGAAGTTGGAACAAAATATAAGGTAGTAAGCCATGCCATTTTACAATATTACGATATATATAATTAGAATTATGTATTTTAGAGTGTTAAGGAAGAAAAAATGGCTGACAATCGCCCCCCCCCTTAACACTCGTACTTAAAAATAAAATGGATAATCAACAGATATTGTAAATTATATATATATAGAATAATGTAAAACATTAGAATATCCACTATCACACTTCGATAGTTATCAGTAAAAACAGAAACTTAACATTAACAGGTATAAATGCAACAAATTCAATAACTTCAACAGGGTTAATCAAAACATCAACAATGTTAATAACAAGATTCAACAATAACAACAATTTTAACAATTATATAACAACTAGATTAACAACCTTTCCACTTCATGAAAGTTCAGTTACAATTGTAACTCTAACGAAAAGTTTTTTTTTCACGTCGAATATAGTTCAATAGCAACAGTCTATAAAGATAACATTTTCCTGAAAAAACCGTGAAAGATAAGTACAATTACCTCGTCACGTGCAAGTGACTACGAGTTACCTTTACATAAACAATTTAATATGATGATTTTTCCTTTGGTCTTGACTTGTAACAATATTCGAATGAATTTTAAACAATTATACATTTGCATATTTATTCTGAAAGAGAATGATTATCACATAAACGCAAATTTAGGATAATATAAAGAATAAATATACATGAATTACAATATGAAAATACTTTGATAATATATGAAAGATACATGTTATGCTAATGAGAAAATTTCAATAATGAGAACAACAACGATCATGATCATGATAACGATTATGAATTATGATTATGTTAGTGACATAGTTAAATGACTGTGAGCGCTCACGTGAAAGACAACACAAAAAATAATATGCTTAAGCTTTTGAAACGATATACATTTGCAAATGATTTGGCCAATTTAAATATGAAAAAAAACTTGTTATATATATTCTTAAAACGAGAAGAAAAATTTCATATTTACATATGCAATAAAAAAAATACAACTCGATTTTCAACACCACGGACGGGACCTATGTGACATTTCCATTATACAAAAACAGGGACTTACAGACTTAAAAAGAACGATGCCCGCGACAGGCCTTCCTGTGATCAGAACACTCAAGAACGCCGCTACCCCCTGCAGACCACTCTGGCTATTTACAAGGGCACCTCACGAGACGTTTTTCGAGGCTGCTCGGATCCCGGAGGATGAACGATCCTGAGGTCTGACCACATTCCAGCGGGAGTTAAATTGTCCGCGATGTTGGAAATGAGGGTATATCAAAACCTATGAAAAGATATTATGAAACGTATGCACATGAAACAAATATGAAATAACAAGAGTATAATTACATATTCAAACATTTTTTTTTTCAAAGAAAAATACTGAAATATACAAAAATTTCAGTTTAAAAAAAATGCTAAACTTCAAGGTTTAACATAAAAAGTTAAACAAGCATCTTAATGCTTGACACCAGTTCAAAGGAGGAGGAGTTTCTTTTTTTTCATAGCATTTAAATATCATGTATATATATAAATTACTTATAACTAAAAATTACATCAATAAATTTTTTAAGATCAAACTTTGTTAAAGGTTTAGTGAAAATGTCTGAGAGATTAGATTTACTGGCTACGTGTTTAACATTAAAAATCTCTTGGTTTAAAAGGTCTCTAACAAAAAATAATTTTACGTCAATGTGTTTCGTTCTGTAATTTTCAATGGGAGACTTATAGTCAGGTATTAGTTTTATGAGTTTCAGAGAAAGAGGTGTATGGAGGTGTGTAACCAGGACTTGAGCTAGGACTAGGAGTGGACTTTACAATGCCTTGGTACTTATTGCTTCCTTTAAAACTGAACAGTGACGGATTAAATTTGATACCATTAGAATGACAGTAATCTCTTACTTCCTTCAATGATCTTAGACGTTGTGTTTCACCCAACTCGTAATAGTAGACGTCGGTTCTCGATTTGTCAGGCCTAGTTACAGGTTTACGGAACCAGACAGCTTCCCTGAGAGTTCTAGTAAACTCCTCGCCATCCTCGTCACTGTCACCCTCAGATGGGTGTGAGGAGGCAGACTCGGAAGATTTAGAGGTACTCGGTCTAATACTTTGAGTGGGTGGTGCTTCTGAAGTAAATCTGTCAGGTTGAAGGTCAGTCAAAGGGTCTATTTCAGGTGGTTCGGAACATAGGATGTAAGAGGGTCCCAGATCGCTTCCGTTGCGCTGCTCTGAAGTTGTAAATGGGTTTGTGCCTATTGAATAGCTTGGACCTTGTTCACTGTGTTTGTGGACACTTCCGGATACAGATTCGTCACCAAACCTAACATTTATTGTCTCTATTATTTTATTGGTTTCGGGAATCCATACCCGGTAGCCTTTTGTAGACATTGCGTAACCCACTAAGACACCCTTTTTAGCCTTCGGATCGAATTTGGAATTTCTTAGTTGTTTAGGTACCCCCACATATGCCACCGTACCAAAAGGTCGTAAATGTCTTACGGATGGTTTATTACCACAATAATATTCGAAAGGAGTTTTTTTCTGAGTTTTGTGACATATTCGGTTAAGAGTGTATGCGATGTATAAGACAGCTTCTGGCCAGAATTTGAGACTGAGTTTACTTTCATTGAGTATTGAGCGAGCCCCGTCCATTATTGTTTGATTTAAACGTTCTGAAACTCCATTTTGCTCCGGAGAATATACATTGGTAAATTCGTGTTTTATGCCATTGTCCTCAAAGAATTTAGTGAATGCTTCATTATCGAATTCCCGCCCATTGTCGCTACGAACTTCTTTTACTTTGGTGCCCAAAAACCTTTCTGCTCTTTTTACGTGGTTAGAAAATACCTTAAACACCTGTGTTTTACTGCATAAGGGGTATACTGACACTTTGCGAGAGAAGTCGTCTGTTATAGTTAGGAAATACTTCTCCCCGTTTCGCCCTGTTATTTGTGTCGGACCCCACAGATCAGTGTGTAGCAGTTCTAGAGGTCGTTTAGATCTTATTTGGTTTATTGGGCGGAATGATGTTCGTCTGTGTTTATTAATTTTACATGTTTCACATTCAAAGTCTTTACATTTAATGGGTGGTAAGCCCCTAACGCCATTACATTTTAGAGTATGTTCAATTAATGTGGAACTGATGTGCCCAAGGCGTCTATGCCAGAGTTTAAAATCATCTTTTTGAACGGTTGAGGCTTGGAAACGTACCTTTTTAGGATTTTGATTACGGTTAGTTTTAGGGTCTTTATTTCTATTTTTATGGTTAGGATCTGGATAGAGGCAGTAAATGCCATCTTTAAGAAAAGCACGAAAAAGTGTGCCAGAATCCCGATATGCCTTGACCCTTCCCTCACCTCCTTTGAACTTGGCACCCATTTTATCAAGTCTGGGACCTGAAATTAAATTATGTCTTAGACTAGGACAATACATGACGTCGCCGAAGCGAACCATTTCCCCATTTATTTTTAAATCCACTAAACCGGTGCCCTCGATAGGGAAAGTAGCACCGTCAACTGCAACAGCCAATTCCTCATTTTTTAAAGGTTTAAACTTAACATATAAACTTTTATCTTTACAGAAATGGTGGGAGGCACCTGTGTCAAAGACCCAGGCGTCTCCACCACATTTTATGTTACTCAGATTAGATTGTATGAGGTAATTTACCTGGCCTGTTGTCTTACGTTGACATCGGTTGCGAGGCACATCTTTTCTGGATCTATGACCATCAGATTGAGCACGGACAGGACTGGATACGGAAGAGTCTTTCGATGAATTTCTGGAAAAGGAGGAACCTCTGGACAAAGAAGAATTTCTGGAACTGGAAGAGTCTCTGTACACCACGGAACCGGAATTGGAGGAGTCTCTAGGCATCATGGAACTTCTGGAACTAGAGCTAAGACAGGATTCCTGGCGGGTGACATCAGGCACTCTACACTGGCTCTGTAAATGTCCTCTGCGTCCACATTTGTGACACCGACCTCTAAACTTAGGCTTAAAGGAACACTTCTTTGAGGAACGGGCTTTGGAGAAATGAGACTGCACGGCATCTATTCTGTCGTCCTCTCTTAGTTTGATCCGGGACTCTTCTGCGACTAATTCTGCAAGAACACTTTTAAACGTGAACTGTTGGTCTGGCCATCGCAGAATCCCTTGCACCATGTTGTCGAACTTCTTCGGGAGCCATCTAAGCAATTGAAATGTGAGGTAAGTTTCTTTGATTGGCTCATTTATTGCAGCAAGTTGGTCAGCAAGTCTTTGGAGGCGAGCTGCAAACATATCAACGGGCTCTTCAGGTTGTATCTTACAGGAAAGAATTTCGCCAAATAATTGCATATGGCGTGCCCGGTTATCAGGCTGAAAATGCAATTTAAGTTTAGTCCAGGCTTCATGAGGGTCGTCGATATTTTCTATGATTCTCCGGAATTCATTTTCCACATTTAAATACACTATTGATAGGGCAGACCTGACTCTGGATTGGTATTCTTTTGTCGCTACAGAGTCATTTTCATCAGGAGCCTTTTCAGTGCCATTAACTATGCTCCACGCATTTTTATCTAATAGTAGATACTTTACGTCAGCTGCCCAAGTTCCATAATTGTGAGAATTCAGTTTTGTTATGCACACCTGTATGTTAGCCATGGCCATGATTTAAACAGAAGGTATTACATGAAAAAGGAGAAAATTTTTTTTTTTTTTTTTTTTTTTTTTTTTTATTTTAAATAACGTACTTAGTAATCAGATAGTACAAAAATTTCTATTATAAATGATCCAAAAAAAACCTTTTTGTATTTCATCTCAATAGGAAGGAAAAAAACATATAGCCTTCAAAAAAAATTTTATATTGCGGCCCCCCCCCTCTAAAGTGACTCGGAGGTCCATGGCCGCATACTACAAACAACTGTCAAAAATGTTTGAAATGTCACCAATTAGGTTATGGCCGCCGTAAAGGGTTTAAAAGCGTATTCGCTTCTGGCCCATAACCCGTGATCGGTTCTGTAACAAGAACCGTCTAAAACAAAATAAAATTTAGCAGCTTATAACAGTGTGACTACGGTGACCTAAGAGAGTAAGTATTGGTGACATTGTGACAGTGTAATGTAAGACATTAAAGAAACTGTTTTTCAGTAAAATAAGGCTAACGTTTATTAACGAAAAATAAGTGCAAGTTTAAATAAAAACATGTATAAATCCAGGTGAAAATATAACAGGCATAACGTGAACAGAAACAAGTTCAGTTAAAATTATTCTATGTCATGAAATAATATTCAAGTTTAAATAAAAATATGTATAAACTTAGATGAAAATATAACTGGTAAAATGTAAACAGAAAAATAAGTTCAATTCCGTATTTAAATTAAAATCATTCTATGTAATGAAATAATATTACTTATTGAATGGCATGGCATGGCATATAACAATACTAGGATAGCAATGAAAACAAAACGGACTCACGTATGGATGACTGCTCTCGACGTACTGAAAGAATTCCCATGATATGGCACACCAACTATTTCGATGAAAAGTCTTAAGAAAACTGAAGATAATAATGTCCACAAATAAATGAGTATGAAGACGTAATTAACAACACAAATGGACTATGACCGCTGGTAAAATGAAACACGGGCGAAGTTGATAAACCTTTTTCACAATCAAATGTCCAGCAATGGATTTGGCGTAATTAAACAACTAGATGTTAACTTTAAAACTTTAAAACTGGATGAATTAAAATACATTTCTGAAACTATATCATATTGACGTTAACATCAATTATCTTGAGACATAACATCACTTCAAAATCCACCGCACAATCTATCTCCGCCGGTTTAAATAGCAGCGGCAATCCGAAACTGGATACGCCCCTCCGAGTTGAGCAAGCGAGCTCCTGACTTGCGATGGAAGAAATGCAAGACAGCCACTTACGAGTTGCGATCCGCGATGCTTGCGGATTGCGACCGAACGGAACGATAAAACCAGGATGAACACACCCATCAGCGACGATCGGAAAAACAGAAGATAAGCGATTGATTTGAACATGTAAACAAAAGATCGGAAGATTGGAAAAATGCCGGCAAAGAAGAAAAATGGAAGTTGGAACAAAATATAAGGTAGTAAGCCATGCCATTTTACAATATTACGATATATATAATTAGAATTATGTATTTTAGAGTGTTAAGGAAGAAAAAATGGCTGACAGTTTCCACGAACGGCCAGCAACGTTGAACACCTTTGAGGCATGGACTCAATGAGGCTATTAATGACGAGTTGGGGTATTCTGCCCCACTCTTCCAGAAGAGCCTTTTCCAGTTCTTGGAGAGTTTGTGGGGGTTGTTGGCGGCCAGAAACTCGTCTTCCTAGAGCGTCCCAAACATGCTCGATTGGATTCATGTCTGGAGAACACGCTGGCCATTCCATTCGAACGATTCCTTCCTCGAAAAGGAAATCCTCCACCAGGTTTGCACGATGTGGACTGCAGTTATCGTACATTAAAATGAAGTTATCTCTGATTGCTGCAGCATAAGGGACTACAATAGGTCTGAAGATCTCATCCCTATATCGGCGACCAGTCAGAGCTCCATCTCGAATGATGTAGAGGTCAGTGCGCCCGTCAATGGATATGCCACCATACACCAACACTCCTCCACCGCCAAATCTGACACTTTCGTGCACGAACACAGGATTATCCTTACTGCCACGGTCCCTCCAGATGAAAATAAGCCTATTATCCGGATGCACAAAAAAAGGGACTCGTCAGAAAACAGAATATTGCTCCATCATTTCACCTCCAGTTGACATGCTCGGTTGCCCACTCCCTGCAGTCGCGACGATGCTTTGATGTTAATCTAACACATACCATCGGTCGGCGAGCATACAGACCTACAGCATGGAGCCGGTTTCGGACAGTCTGAGTTGAAATCGTGGCGCCTGTAGCCGAGCGAAGATGTTGTTGGAGAAGAGTAGCGTTCATGTTTCGGTGTATTCGAGCTGTTAACGCTAAATACCGATCTTCATTGGGCGTTGTTGCCCGTCTACGACCTTGCCCTGGTCTTCGGCCTGCACATCCACTCTCCAAAAAACGGTTCCAGATCCTGGAAATGACACTTTGTGACACTCCAATGGCTTGCGCTACTTCGGCTTGAGTTTGGCCCCCTTCTAACCTACCAACAATTCTCCAAGCTTCTGAATCTGTCAAATGACTTCGCTGAGACATCGTACTCATCGAAACAAAGCAATCACTGAATGCCGATCATCCTTGTCTTCATTCTCTTTTATCCAGTTGAAAGTCAAATTTCATTCGCTGTCGCTAAAGTGACTTTTTGACGTCAAACTCAAAATTTGCATACTCCACAGTTTGAAAACCAGAAAAATTTGCATTTGTGATTCTCTTCTTCTATTTTCAGCAAAAAAAAAAATTTGTTTATATCTTTATTTTATATAAAACTTCAAATATCCTTTAATTGTTTTGAGCAGTGTATATATTTGCTTTGCTGCATTCTACCGGATATCCGATCGAAAAGTCGGATATCCGGTGATTGTGATTCGGATTATCCAATGATATTTCGAATACTAAAAAATCAGTCGGATATGCCGGATATTGGCCGGATATCCGTTGCATCCCTAGTACATAGTATATACCTATGTCTCGACCTAGTTTGTTTACGAGCTTCATTGGCCAACTTGTTTCATAATAGCAGCCACTTAATTTTTTTTTTTTTTTTTTCAATTTTAAAATTAAGTACAAAAAATAAGAAATTGAAAAAGTTTTTTTTTAATGTGTTTGGCCTTGGCACAGATTCCAGAGCATATTTTGTTTCATTTATATCTTAAAAAATGTTGGGGTTATAGCACTTTGAATTTCTAGTGTTGTTGACAGTTTGAAACAATCTAATTTTTGTCACATGATAACACATGTATTTGTGAAGCAATCTGGATGTAACTTATTGTGTACATAGCATATATATAACTATGTCTCGACTGGGTTCGTTTACCAGTTTCATCTGCCAACTTGTTTCAAAATGGCAGTCATTTAATTTTTTTAATTTAAATTTAAAATTAGGTACAAAAAATAAAAAATGAAAAAAAAAATTTCTTTTTTGTGTTTGGCTTTGATACAAAGATTACAGAGCATATTTTGTTTTGTTTATATCTTAAAAAATGTTATAACGCTTTGACCTTTTTAGAGTGGCTGACATTTTGATATGATCTGATTTTTGTCACGGGATGATATGCCTATTTATGAACTGGTTTTGATATAACTTTGTACGTACACAGAGTTTCCCCCAGAGGGTTTCAGGGGGGCACTCTGCCCCTCTTGCCCTTTAGTTTTAAAAATAGCGCCCTTCTTGCCCCGTCATCCAAAAACTAGCGCCCCTCTTATCGTTCATAAAAAAATGGCGTCCTTCTTGCCCCACATTTTAAAAAACGCAGCCCTCCAATGATGATCCGAATGCGCTATAGCGTGTAAATTATGCAAAAAATTGGCAACAGAACGCAAAAAACAGCCTCATATGCATCCCGTGGGACGAGAAATTTCATCAAAAAATTGCTTAAAAAAAACAGCAAGTTTCGTTAAAAATCGCAAAATGACTAATTTCCGGCAAATTTTGCAAAAAAATTGCTAATTTCATCTCAAAATTTCACAAAACGGCAGATTTCCTCAAAAGATCGTGCAAAAACAACAAATTTCTTCCATAAATCGCGATAAAACAGAAAATTTTGTAAAATGATTTGCAAAAAACGACAAACTTCATCCAAAAATCGCAATAAAACAAAAAATTCTGTGAAAAATTCCATTTCCGCGATACTTTCACGAGATTTGTTTTTGATTTTTGTTTTTTCGCGATCTTCTAGCAAAATATGTAGTTTTCTATGATCTTTTAACAAAAACTGATGTTTTTGCGATCTTTCAATAAAATTTGCCGTTTTTTTTGTGATTTTTTTCACAAAATTTGACATTTTTTTGCAATTTTTTTAGCAAAATATTTTTTTTTCTTCCAGTTTTTTGATGAAATTTCTGTTTTCTCACAACTTTTTGAACCGCTAGATTCTAGATTTAACTCTATAAAAATGCCCTTAAAATTGAAAACTGCCCTAAAAAATGTAAAAAGTGCCCTGAAAAATGTTAAAAGTGCCCTTTTCAGAACAGTAGCACCCTGCCCTTTTTTAAACCTGGGGGAAATTCTGTGTACATATTACAAACCAATATATTGTCCGCGTACATTGACCAACTTCATCTGCCATCTTATTTTAAAATGGTGGCTATTTAAATTTTTTCAAATTTAGGATGAGGTAAAAAAAATTAGAAATTGAAAAAGATTTTTTTCTTATGCATTTGTCCTTGATACTAAGATTTCTAAGCTTTTTTTTTTGTTTCGGCTATATCATAAAAAATGGTGGAGTTATAACACTTTGAATATCTAGTAGGGGAGAGGGGGGCACAGTGGGACAATTTTCACTTGTTATATAATAACTTCCTTCCATTTAATTAAAAGCAAAATTTAAATACAGGATAATATTTTGGCAACTTTCACCTTTCATTGTAATTTTTTTCATAATTTATCCTTATTTTATTCTTTAAAAAAAATTTAATTTTCAAAAGGTACCCAAGATGTCCCAGTGTGCCCCCTTGTGGGGCACAAAGGGACAAGGAATGGAGTACAGTGGGATAATAAGTAAGCACATGCAAAATCAGCTATATAATGACAGCACATTTATTATTATTAGGTAGATTTCGTATGAAATACTACCTATTGCGATCGCACCCATGTTGGAATTTCTGAAAAATTTTTGCAGATCTACACCGATCACGGCCCCTAGACCCCAGAACTACCATTAGTAAAAAAGTTTATCTACCTATCTATCTATCTAGCGGTGTATATCACTTTCTTCTGGACACGTTAACTTCCATAATTATGCTCAGATCTTCTTCAAACTTTTACATAAAATCAAGGGGCATAAAATCTCAGTTAAGTTCATCAATGGGCAAAATCGGATCAAGGAGGTGGAAGTTAGGAGGGTTTTTGTGAAAACAGAAAAAACACGATAATTTCTAAATTAAAATAGATATCGAATCAGTTTAAAGTTTATATGACTTCTCAAAAATGGGCTCAAAGTTTATGCATGACAGATTTTTGGTAAAGTTAAAAATGGGCTCAAGGGGTGAAAAAAAACAGGGTGTTTGGGGGAAAAAAATCATAACTTCAACAATTCTCAAGATATCAAATTCAACTAATTTTTTTATAAATGTACTCAACATTATCTAAAACTTTTGTATTTACAAGTTTTTGATAGGACCAACTTTTACCGATGAAAAAAATTAAAAACAAAAAGAAAAAGGGGGAGGAAAAAGAAAAAAATCCATTACTTACTCAATTATTAAGCAATCAAATATAATTAAATTTATTTTACATCTTCTCAATAATATCTACAACTTTTATATTAACAAGTTTTTCATAGAACCAATTCTTATAGCAAAAATAAATTAAACAAAAATAGGAGTTGGAGAAAAAAAAACTCAAATCCAAACTGCTTATATTCTGAATCATTTTTAAATTTACTTTTGATTTTAAACGCATCCAAATGGCAGATCCTCCTATTTAGGAACTGTATAACGTGACGTATTAGCCAGTTTTTTGATAAAGGCAAAATATTTTTTTAAAAAAAGCTGCCAAAAACAGTATTTTGAACAGAATTTCCCTAAGTGATGGTGATTGAAAAATTGAGGAAGTATAACAAATTGCCTTTTTTTCTGACTCATTTTTAAATCCATTTTTGTTCTCAAACGCATCTAATTTACAGGTCCTCTTAGGAACTATATAATGTGATGGATTTGCCAGTTTTTTTGATAAAGGCAGAATATATTTCAAAAAAGGCTGCCAAAATGGGCACTTCGCACAAAATTTCCCAAAGCTATCATGATTAAAGAATTGAGGATGTATTCAAATAACAAATTGGTTATTTTATGACTCATTTTTAAATTCAATTTTGCTCTCAAACGCATTCAATTGACAGTTTTTTTTTATTATTTAGGAACTATATTGTGTGAGAATTCGTCGATTTTTTTATAAAGGCTAAATATATTTTTTTAAAAAGCTGTCAAAATAAGCATTTCGCACAAAATTTCCCAAAGCGATCATGATTTAAGAATTGAGGATGTATTAAAATAACAAATTGGTTATTTTATGACTGATTTTTAAATTCAATTTTGCTTTCAAACGCATTCCATTGGCAGTTATTTGTTATTTAGGAACTGCGTAATATTCCGTATTGGTCAGTTTTTTGATAAAGGTTAAATGTATATATATTTAAAGCTGTCAAAGTGAGCACTTTGCACAAAATTTCCCAAAGCGAACATGATTTAAGAATTCAGGATGTATTCAAATAACAAATTGGTTATTTTATGACTCATTTTAAATTCGATTTTGCTCTCAAAAACATTCAATTGACAATTTTTTGTTATTTAGGAACTATATAATTTGCGTATTGGTCGATTTTTTAATAATAAAGTCAGAAAATATTTCAAAATATGTTGTCAAAATGGGCATCTGAGCCAAATTTCCCTTAAGATAATTTTGATAAAAACCAGTTCTTTCTTAAAAATAAATTAAAAAATTTTCAAAAGCGGCCAAAGAAAATTGTTAAATTGGATTTATCTCTAATCATATTTTATTTTTTTGTTGAAATGAGCACTCTTCGAAATCTACCTCCACCTATAGGCCAAGCCGATAGGGATTTTTAAATACAGATTGAGATATCAAACACAGAAATATGAAAGCAATTTTCAAATGACAAAACTTTAAAATAACTGTAATAATGGAGCGCATTTAAGAGTTGAAAAATTTGTTGTAAAATAATGTTTGATGAATTGAAAAGTAACTTCAAATTAAACATTAAAAGTTAGCAAAATTTTTTGAAACATTCATTTTAACATGGAATAGCATTGGAAGATTCTGCAATTCAAATTGAGTTGTTAAGCCTAGAAATCAACACGAAATATTCAAATTGTTAAAAGTAATTTTAACTGTACTATGAAAAAAGTCTATTGTTTTCATTTTCATAATTTCTTTTTGTGTTCAATTAAAGTTAACAGATTATTATTGTGTGTTTAGAAACAAAAATATTCAAAATAATGCATTTAATTAACACTTCATTAAAAAACATCTAACAGTAATAATATAATAGTAGCAATAGGTTAATAAGCTGTTAAATGCATGTTTTAGATGTCATTGTCATTGAAAAAGAAATATTGTGTTTAAATAAAACTATATTAAAATCCCTTTACATAATTGAGTTTTAAATCTTGATATTCTAAAATTTATTTACATTTGGGATACAGTGAGAAATGCCTCACTGTATCCCCATCAACGTGTCCCACTGTACCCCACAAGAAGTATTTTTAAATCAAAAGTAAAAAGTTGCATAAAATTTATTAATCGAATAATGAACATTACATGTATGTAATTAAGAAACTTTAAGCTTTAAATTAATGCATTGATATTGATTATTGGATAATAATTTATTACTGAAATCCAAAAAAGTAAAACTTATTTGATTTTTCCAACAGTGGTAGTAAAAACAATAAAGAATACTGCCCAGTTAAACTGATGGCATTGAGCTCACAGGCTACAAATACTAATTGTACATTAAAGCCTTATATTTTCAAGTGTTAATTCCGTTCGAAAAAAAAAATTAAGAAGGGGAAACAGCTCTCCCCTTTCCTCTTTTTTTATACTTAATCATTGAACCTCCTATACTATCAAAGACATGCTTTATCATATAAAAAATCTATATCCGAAATTCAGAGCAAATGAGATAATTCTTAATAAAAACCCATTTAGCATTTATATAATTTTAAAGGAGTTATCCCCCTCTTTTATACTTAACAATTAAATTTCCAAAACTATTCAGAGATTTGAACGAAATCTGAAAATTCTGCTTGAAAAACCCATTTATATAAATTAAGGGGGGGGGGCATTAGAACCCCTGTTCCCCCTATTTATACTTATTCAATGAACATCTAATAACAGTCACGGAATCGTCTCATCAGAATGATCCTAATCTAAATTTTGAACGAAAACTTAATTCTGCATGAAAATCCCATTTGTATCAATTAAGGGGAGGGGCATGAGCCCCCCGTTTCCCCTCTTATACATATCGAATGAACTCCAAAAACTAATCAGGGAAGCGCTTTGTCAGGATATACCTACATACAAAATTTCAAGTGGATCGGATATTTTTATCACGAGTTATCGCGTTACGCACGTACATACAGAATGGACGGGCACATAAGCTCTCAGGCTATGATAGCCTGTGAGCTAAAAATGACTGCAACTTCCCTACAAGATGAAATGTGACAGTGACTAGTTTCCACAGTGTTGCCCTACAGAGTAACTAAATGATGGCATACTTTTTTAATTCTTGAGTATCTGAATTATAGTAAAAATGTCTAATGTCCCACTGTGCCCCCCTTTCCCCTATGACTGACATTTTCAAACAACCTGATATTTAACATGCGATAATTTTCGATTGTATGCAATTGTATTTATGAGCCAATTTCGATGTAACTTGATGTGTACATAGAATATATCAATGTCGCGATTGAATTTGTTGGCCATTTTCATCTGTTATCTTGTATCAAAATGATGGCCATTTAAAATTTTCAAAACATTTTTAAATTTATAATAATGCAAAAAAAAAAAAAAAAAAAAAAAAAAAAAATAGAAAAAAAAAAAAAAATAGAAATTTAAAAAAAGGTTTTTTTGTAAGTATGAGCATTTTTTGTTTTGTCTATATTTTTAAAAATGGCTGAAATTTAACACTTTGAATTTCTAATGTGGGTAACTTTTGAAAAATCTATCTGCCTGCGAATACACTCATATATATCAGCCAATTTCGATATGAGTGGCCATGTGCACAGGAATTACTGAGGTCTTGACCAAGTTCATTGATTAATTTCACCCATCATGTTGTTTTAAAATGGTGGGCATTTCAAGACATCGCCGAATTAGGCGACCAATTGTAAATATATTTAAATAAAACCAGCTAGTACAGAGCTGACTAATTTCACAAAAATCCCATTCATATTCAGTAGTGTTCACTCTAGAAATAAAAAGGGCATGGTGCTATTCGCTAAAAAGGGCACTACTGAAGCAGAAAAGAGCACTTTTGCAAGAAAAAAATTTATTATTGCCTTTAGAAGGGAAAAAAAGAAAGCGGGAAAATACACAATTTTTAAGTAAGATAAATCAAATAATATTAATTTTGAATGATTTTACGATATAAAAATTAAAAATACCATTAAATTAAACCATAACTAATACTTTGATGTTCTTTTTCTTAAAAAAAGGAAAAAATTCTATCATTTTTGGACAGACAAATTTAGAAATACTATGGAATAAGATAAATATTTATTAAAAATCTCTGGGTAAAACCAGTGATGCATTTTGCTACTTTTAAAAAGGGCAGGGTGCATTTTGCAAATTTAAAAAAGGGCAGGGTGCTGCATCCTTCAAAAATGGCCTAGAATGAACACTAATATTCAGTATTGAAAAACTAGCATTGAATCTTCTATAATTCGATTCCACTAATTTGAGATTCGTATGTTTTTTTTTTTTTCTTTTTAAACCAAGCAATATGAAAGCTATCTCTTCCTCCTGGCACTGGCCAGTTGGATTTTTTTAATTTAAACACACATAAATGGGGGTTTTGTTAGAGCCGTCAAGCTACGCTAAAAAATTTTGTTCCTGATTCCCATCCCCTCTCCCTCCCAATAAAAGACTATGCTTATAAATTGTAATACTTAGTTAATTTGTAACTAATATCTTTAAAAAAAAAATAATTATTATTAAAATAAGAAATTACTTACTAATGGTGAACGTTTTAATGCAAGGCATTCTTCAGATATTAAGCGAACAGGTGATTTATCTTGTGGTAAATCCATATAACCTATAATTAAGAAAAGTTATATTAGACATGGTGGTAAATCCTACTTTTGTGAGAAATCACATCAGTCTACTTACCACTGATGAGTAAGTTTTCTAACATGCAAAAATGAATATACACAATTTTAAATTTAAAAAAAAAAAAAAAAAAAAAAAAATTATACATTTTTATTTATTAGCTATTGTTTAAAAATTTTCAGACTGCCAAGACACAAATCCAGTTTCAAACGTTAAACTTTCCTTTGTTGATTGATGTTTCGTATCGTTCTTTATTTTGTACAAAAAGGTTTTTAAAAGTTATTTTGAAAACGAGGCAATCTGTCATGAATTTGCTTAGGGATCATAAATTAGCAAATATTTTTCTATGTAGAATATAAGAAAATTTTCATTAATGATTTTCTGCCTTCCTCTTAAGGGTCATTCCATGCCAAATCAACCAGTGACTCAACCTGACCCTTTCCGATTTCAATGAAACTGCTAGGGATCATTCTCTATGATGATATAAATTAGAACATACTTTTATTTTTTGTTTATCGCTTTAAATTTTTATACAATTAATTATTTAAATTTTGAAAAATCATCATTTTTTGACTTGCATAAATATTTTCAATTTTGAATTTCTCAAGTTCTATCAAACATAGAAAATTTTATGACCACTCATTTCAAAGAGGAGTTTATAAGGTTTAATTTGATATGCAAGTTGACTATGTATAGTTAGTATAAATAAAATTCAAATCTTTTTAAATTTGAAAATTTTTTGGTTATTTTTAAAAAAATTTTAAAAATTGTATGTTTGTTGTAATATTATAAGCTTAAAATCTTGAAATTTTTAGAGTGGGATCTCAATGGGATCAGGAGTTATCAAATAAAAGCAAAAATTATCATTAAAATAGCAATTTAATTCTATCTATTTTGTTATTTATTTATGATTTATATGGTAATTTTCAACTTTTATTTCATAACTCCTGATCCCACTGAGATCCCACTCTAAAAATTTCAGAATTTTAAGCTTATAATATTACAACAAACATTACATTTTTTTCAAAATTTTTAAAAATGGCTATCTAAAAAATTTTCAAATTTAAAATTTTAAAAATTTTATTTATTTTAACTATACATAGTCGACTTGCATATCCAATTAAACCTTATAAACTCCTTTGTGAAATGAGTGGTCATAAAATTTTCTATGTTTGATAGAACTTGAGAAATTCAAAATTGAAAATATTTATGCAAGTCAAAAAATGATGATTTTTCAAAATTTAAATAATTTATTGTATAAAAATTTAAAGCGATAAACAAAAAACAAAAATATGCTCTAATTTATATCATCATAGAGAATGATCCCAAGCAGTTTCATTGAAATCGGAAATGGTCAGGTTGAATATTGAATTTTTTTGGTTGATTTGACATGGAATGACACTTAATTAGGATAAAAATTTAAACTAAATGCAACATGGCAGACACAGACATGTTTTTAAAAATAGAAGGCCATTATATTTATTTAAAAAAATCTCATAAGCATAATTTTTTCACACAAAAAACTGCAACAATTATAGGAAGAAGGACATTGGTAAGATAGAGAAAACAAGCTTAGCTAGAGATGGAAATTTTTCCTGCGTATTTTCTGGCAAACTATTTATTGTTTCAGATACACAAGGAAATTTTTTTCCATATTTATTCAACATAAAAAAGCAATTAATCTATTTTAAAAATACAAGAAGTAAATTATACATAAAAACAATAGTAACATACAGTGGATCATATAACACAAAATTAGCACTCGCCACTCGCCAATTGTCGAGTAACTTTTAAAACATGGCGATTAACTTTATTACCGTCACTCGCCAAATTTAATAGACACCACTCGCCAAATGCGATGGCTAAACGATGTATCAATGCCAGTGAGACACGCTCAGGGATGCTGCAGACGTGCTATAGCGCATAAAATATGCATATAATCGGCGATGGGATGCAAAAAAACGGAGCTTATGCGTCTGGCGGGATGCGCAATTTTCGTCAAAAAATTGCAAAAAAGGCAAATTTTATTAAAAAATCGTGAAATAACGAATAATTTTCGGCAAATTCCATTAAGAGATTCGCGAAAAAAGGCTAAATTTGTTACAAAATCCCGAAAAAAAAGCCGATTTTTCTCAAAAAATTGTGAAAAACGACAAATTTTGTCCACAAATCGCGATAAAACGGCAAATTTTGTCCAAATTATTCGCAAAAAACGACAATTTTTATCAAAAACTCATGATAAAAAACGTTAATTTTTGTCAAAAGATCGCAAAAAACTGGCACATTTCGTCAAAAAATCGCAAAAAGGGCACATTTCATTAAAAAAAATCGCGAAATGAATAATTTCCGTCAAATTTCGTCAAAAGATTTGCGAAAAAATGGCTGATTTTGTTACAAAATTTCAATAAAAAGGCAATTTCCTCAAAAGATCGCAAAAAAAAAAAAAAGACAAATTTCGTCCAAAAATTGTGATAAAGCGGTAACTTTTGTCAAAAGATCAACAAATCTCGACAAATTTCGTCAAAAAATCGGGAAATAAATAATTTCCGGCAAATTTCGTCAAAAGATTCGCGAAAATGGCTAATTTTGTTATAAAATCTCAGAAAAACAGCAGATTTCCTGAAAAAATCGTGAAAAAACGACAAACTTCGTACAAAAATCAATAAAAAGGCAAATTTTTTCAAAAAATTCGCGAAAAAATGACAATTTTCATCAAAAAATCATGATAAAACAGTAATTTTCGTCAAAAAATCGCAGAAAGCAACAAATTTTGCCAAAAAAAAAAAAGAAATTTTGACAAAAAATCACTTTAAAACACAATTTTCGCCAAAAGGGCACAAAAAAAAAAGTTAATGCCAGGATAGAATTTTTCTGTTCCAAAAGTTAAATTTCCTGATTCCAATTTTTTTTTTTTTTTTTTTTTTTTTTTGCTGCTCTAAAAACAGATTTTCCTGCTTCACAATCTGTTTTTGATTGTTCCAAATCTTTCTGAGTGAATGTAACTTCTGAAAACACCCCTTAATTAAACAAAAAGTACCCCTTTACTCAACAAAAGTATTTTTTTTTTTTTTTTTCAGGAAAAATGTCTTTTTCAATAAATCAATTTTGCTCCTTTTTAAAAGAAATGCGAACAATAGTGATACTTGCTATCAGACTTGTATAAAACCAAAAACTTTCTGCGCACATAATAATGAGTCAAAAACTTTCTGCAAATTAATTTCATGTTAGGTGTAATTCGCGTTTTTTGCGCGATTCATGGTCGTAATTTGCGTTTTTTGGGCGATTTATGGACGTAATTCGCGTTTTTTATGCGACTCGTGAGCGTAATTCGCATTTGTTACGCGATTTATGGACGTAATTCGCTATTTTTATGCGATCCATGGATGTCATTCGCGTTTTTTATGCGATTTATGAAAGTAATTGGCATTATTTTACACTATTCATGGACGTAATTCGCAATTTTTACACGATTAATGGACATAATTTGCGTTTTTTAAACGATTTGCGGACGTAATTTGCTTTTTTGTACGCGATTCATGGACGTAATTCACGTTTATTGTGCGATTCATGGATGTAATTTGCGATTTTTATGCAATTTATGAATATAATTTGCATTTTTTTGAGCGATTTATGAACGTAATTCGCATTTTTCATGTGGTTCATGAACGTAATTCGCTTTTTTTCATGCGGATCATGAACGTAATTCGAGTTTTTATGTGAACCATGGACGCAATTCACTAGTTTTATGCGATTCATGGACGTAATTTACGTTTTTTGAGCTTTCTGTAGAAGAAATTCGCGATTTTTGAGCGATTTATGGCCGTAATTCACGTTTTTTATGCGATTTATGAACGTAATTCGCATTTTTTTTACACGATTCATGGACGTAATTCGCATTTTTTGAGTGATTTATGGACTTAATTCGCGTCTTTTAAACGATTCATGGAAGTAATTCGCGTTTTTTGAGCGATTCATGGACGTAATTCATGTTTTTTACGCGATTCATGGATGTAATTCACGTTTTTTACGCGATTCATGGATGTAATTCACGTTTTTTACACGATTCATGCACGGGGTTCGTGTTTTTTATGAGACCCATGCACAAAATTCGCATTTTTTACTCAGCTTTTGGACGAAATTCACGTTTTTTACGCGATTCTTTGTTGAAATTCGCGATTTTTTTCGAGGCTTTTTGATGACATTCGCGTTAACAGTAAATAATTCGTTCATAAAATTCGCGATTTTTTTCGAGGCTTTTTGGTGACATTCGCGTTAACAGTAAATAATTCGTTCATAAAATTGAGGGAATATTTTTATTTTTTAGTACTAAAAAAAGTTATAAAACTAAAAATTGTTTGTTTTTTAAAATTTTCTGCAAATTTCATAAAATTTTCTGCGCACGGCGTGCGCGCGTGCGTCTATATTATGCGACTCTGCTTGCTATCTTCTACAATCAAATAAGCATTATTTTATAATTCAATTTGTATCTTGCACATTTATTTTTTTTTTTTCAAGTAAAGAAAATTTCTCTTAATAGTTTTTAAAAACAATTAATATTGGCTTTAATTATTTGCACATTATTATTAAAACAATAATTATTGCATTTAATTTTTCTTTTGCAAATGAACAAGTTCAATTTTTGCATCTAAAAATATTACTTATTATTAGTGGGGACCTGCTTTTGTAAAAAAAGGACCCAGGATTTTTCAAGTCCAGCGGCATCACTGCACGCTGCATAATCATCTAATGGTGAAATAATCTAAAATTCGATTAAATGATTATGATCCTGATGCAGCAATAAAACTTTGGTGGGAAGACTCTGTTAGGTCACGGAGACCTAATGTGAATGATAAACACTAGTGTCAAAAATAACTTTTAATTTCCTTGTTTCTTTTATACATTGTATTAAGTACGTTTAAATATCATCAAATACATGTTTGACTTTTATTTTGACTGCAGTAATTTGTTATATTTTTCTATTAGATGTAATGCCAGTTTTTATTTAATTGAATGGCAAGTAAAAGATATTAATAAATTACAATGTTGATAGTTAAAAAACCACATCTTTGTATGAAATGTTATGAATTTTTTACTGGCCAATGATTAAAAAAAACTGGCCAGTGAAAAAAAACTGTGTACTGGCCAGTGGCCACTGGGTAAAAATGTTAATTTTGACCTATAGTGGATCATTGATTATCATAAGTAATAGGTGACTGGAAGAGTTTGGTTAACAAAATTTCGGATAATCAATCATTTAAAAAACATAGTATATAGGGCAGGGTTGGATTTCTTCCAGGACAGTGGAAGAAACTGGAAAAAACCGGAAGAAACTGGAAGAAACGGAAAAAACTGAAAGAAATGGAAGAAACCACCAGAAACCAGAACAAATGCTCAAAGTTAAAATATATTAACTATATAAAAGAAATAAAGTATTATTACATGAAATCTAAATTGTAAAATTTAATTATTAAAATTTTTTTTTCAAAGATATGTTATTTTTTAATAACATACTTCAGGTTCAGCAGACATTTTCAGGTGATGTATTTAATTATTCTAAAAGGTAGAGGGATGTTTTTTCATTATTACGCTATTTATGTAAAAAAGAGAGAGAAAAAACACCTACAAATTGTTTATTTTTCATATAAAAATATATTTTTACATAAAAATCCTTTATTTTAAACTGTGCAACACAGTAAATTAATAAACTTGTAATTATTTATACTAACAACTAGCATGAATATCTCAATGCTGATTTTAAAAGATTAGTGTTCTAAAAATATCTATGGGTTATGTCAAAATGTTTTTAAACTATCCTGAAATGTAGGACTTGGAAAAAAAAAATCATTTTTTGCTATATTATCCTGCATTGACCTAAGAAAAATTAGAATTTTAATGATTTTTTTTAAAACTAGGATCAACCATACAGGTTTCTAAGGCCAAAACCAATTTTCAAAAAATTCAAAGATTCGGCCAAAAAAAAAAAAGTAATTAAATTTTATGTTTTAAAGTAATTAATACATAAATAAATGTAAATTAATTATATGTATAGTATTTATTAATTATGCACAATTGTTAATTACCCAAAAACTTTATTTTGATATACAATAAAACATAATTCATCAATGACACAGAAATAATTTTTAATTATACGAATTTCATTTAATTAAAAAATATTTTAGTTTTAAGTATACACATCATTTTTCTTTTATAATGATTTTTGTAAATGATCATTTATTATTCTAGGACTTTCTCAAAGAATATTTGAAACACTAATGCAGTTTAAACTAAAAATTTTCTATAAGATGATTGCTAATTCATGACTGATAATTATAAACAATGAAGTTCATTGCAATACACTCATTAGAGCAGATACAGTTCAAATCAATGACTAATGTTGAAAATTTCCGAAGGAAGAAACAAGAATTTTGGAATACTGAGAATTTCAGTCAAGCTGAATTTTTAGCCATGCTTTTGGCAAAACTCTGATTTTGGCCTGAAAATGAAACTATATTTTTGATCAATCACTGTTTAATACAGTAATATTAAAAATTTAATATTAAGCTAATATTACAGTAATTATTGAATATTACATACATAAATAAGATAGTAAATTAAAAGCTTTTATTTAAATGGGTTTTATTCTACCATTAGTAAAGAATCCCTACTAATTACTACTAATTTCAGAAATTTAAATAATTTAAAAAAATGTTGGTTAAATTGAAATGAATAACATTTAATTAATTTTGTGCAGGGTTGGCAAGGTTTTGGACACAATGGTTTAAACCACGGTAAAATCCATGGTTTAAACCGTACTGTCCAAAACTGTCTTAAACTGTCCAAAACTATATTTTATAGTAAAATTGTATTTTTTAGAACAATGCTTAAAGTTTGTGCAATTGGCAAAATGATTACAATACAAAAATATTAACAACATAATTACCCTATGTAACAATGTATTTGAATAAAAACGATACTAAATTTAATTATATGTAATAACTTTAATGTTATTCACTTAAATAATAGTAGTTAATTGAAGTACCAGGGTTGGTATAAAAACCGTTTTTTTTTTTTTTTTTTTTTTAAACCAAAAAACTGGGTTTTTTTGGTTTAAACCAGGTTTTTTTGGTTTAAACCGGGTTTTTTTACCATTAATATTTAAATAGCATTTGTAAGGGGAAAAAATTGAGTTTTAGAAAGTCATGATTTTTTTTTGTAATTAGCAGTTAAATAATGTTAAACATTCACATTATTTTTTGATATAATTAAATAATTAAAGCATATAAAAATTATATTACCTATAATTTTAGCTTTGTTTGAAAAATGTAAACTATTAATTTATTAGTATACTTATATAAGCCTTTAGATAATAATTAAAGAAATAATTACTATGCAGATTGATAATGCAGAACATAATGAGAGGTAAACAAACATATTTTACTAAATCATCAAAAAATAAGCTAAAATAGAAAACATTTTCCTGTGCTTAATTTAGAAATCATTTACTGTATCAAAAATATCGACATCAACAAATGATTATTTATCTTTTACTACATACATATTTATTTTAAAAAACATCAATATGCATTTTTTTAATTCAAAAAAAAAAAAAAAAAAAAAAATCACTTGTATTTACATACTTTATTTATCAATGAGTGCAATATTTATACCATTTGAGACATAAACTTAGAAAAATCACTATTTTTTTTTTTTTTTTTTTTTATACAAAATTTATTTTTCTTGGTTAGATATTTAGGTAAACAATTTATTTATAAAAACAACTCCATGTATTTAATTTTAATCAAAAGCTTTAAATAAAAAGATAAGTTTTGAGGCCTTTTCTAATCCTAACTTATTTCGTATTTTTGGCTGTACCAGTCCAAATAAAAATTGTGTTGAAAATATTTTTTCAACACTCGCTGATGAGAATTTTGCTGTTATAAGCTGTAGTAAAGACGTTGCTATTAAATTTGTTGATTTGAATTTGCTGACTCTTCCACATTTTATATGTGATAACATCTTTTACTGTATTCTGCTAAAAAAAAAGTTCTTCAAAAAGTGAAAATTGGCATAAAATTTTACTATCAGTGCAAGCTAGAGTTATATAGATATTCTAGTTTTGCAAAATTTAATGCACCCTTTTTTTTCTTGCTCAAATAGTTCACTTTGACTGTACCACGAATGAAGCATATATACCAAACAGTGCATGGGTGTCAGAGTCATTTTATACCTGGACTCAAAATATTGCGGGACTTCTTATCTTTTTTCTCTTAATATTTTTTTGAAGATCTTTCCAAATATAAACTACATAAGCAATGGAACAATTATTACTCAGATATTATCCAGGGCAACTGCAATAGGCTTTAACAATTCAAACATATCTTCAACATTTCTTTTTAGATTAAAATTAGACATAGATACAAGCTTTTGAATATTTTTATTATTAACATTCCTATTTTCACTACAAATTTTAAGTGGGGAAATTTTTAAGGTAAACATCTAAGGCATCTTGAAAAACAATTCTATCTAGTATTATAAGGAAGAGCTAATTTGACAGTATTTGTAATGCATGCAATCTTTACAATTGGTTCTTGAGCTTGTTCTTGATGTATTTCTTATTTCCTCAAATGAAAACCATATTATATCTTATTTATATAAGTAGCTTTCTAAAAATAAAATACAGTACAAACAGAATAAAATCGTAATATAATAACTCCAATGAAAAGAGAGAAGAAAAAAAAAAGTTTATTAAAAGTAATAGCTACAGAACAGCCATTCATTCATTAGCATACAGAACAAACAGTAACCAATGCGGAGAATGACTTATGTCATCATTAATGCTTTGACATATGATGCAATCTAAATGGTAAAACTGCATTTTGGCTATTTGTAAAAAATAAAAAACTTAAGAATTTTTTTTTTTTTTTTTTTTTTTTTAATTACAGCTTGTTTTAGAAAAATCTGCTTGCCATGTAGATTTATAGCTAGCAAGAAAAGTTGGGTGGATTAAAAATGATTATCACTTTAAAAAATAATTAATGTCTTTCTCTTTTTTTTTTAAAAAAAAAGGAGGAAAAAAAGCTACATATACAGCCTTTTTTTCATTTATTTATTTTTTAAAAGAAAAAGAAAAAAAAAACTGTACTTGTAGCTTTTGCATAACTTGGGTATTCAGCATATTTTAATAATGTGTAAAATAAACGAAAACATTAGGAAAAAAAAGAAAAAAACAAAGGAAAAAAAACCAGCATGGTTTTTTTAAAAAAACCACTTGGTTTAAACCATGGTTTTAACCACGGTTTAAACCATGGTTTTAACCACGGTTTAAACCAGCATGGTTTAAACCAAACAACCCTGTGAAGTACTAATAGTTTTATGAAGAATGCATTCCGATTCTGTTATTGAAATTCCCAAGAGTTATTACTGAAAATAACTGTTAAATAAAAAGTCACATTCAGCATACTGATTAAATCAGCTCACTGCTGACAATATGTGCATGTTAAGAAATAAATAGTATAAATAAAAATAATTGATTTAGTTTAATGGTTAGTTAAATTGATTAATGGCAGATTTAGCGCACCAAATACGGTTTTTCTCCCGCCAAAATCTCCCCGGAATTTTTTTCACCGCATTCCAGCCGAAACTCACATTCTTATATTTGTCTTGAGTTGACCCCACTTCTGCTTTTCTTTTTAATTTACTCTTTAACAGTTCTTTTAAGAGCTTATTATATCAACTTCCAGTAGTAAACATTCACAACAGCTTGTAGTTTCGCTTTTATGTTTACATTTATTTTACTGCGAGAATGAAATCTGAAAGTTGCAATAAAGCGATCACCGCCAAAAAACAGCATCTTTTCGCCAAAGATGTTGGATTCGAAACCATGCCGAGATAACAATGGGATGTGTCGTCTACGTATACAGTAGAACCCCGATAATCCGGATCGGGTTTTTCGCTTTTTTTTCAAGTTTGAGAAGCGATTGGCTAATTTCTTTAACATTAACTTGTTGCAGCGTCGTATTCCGAATAATAAAACAAAAACTTTTTTGCCAATCACTTCTCAAAGGTGAAAAAAAAAAAATGAAAAAACCGATCCGGATTATCGGGGTTCTACTGTATTAGAAAGTCAATGGTAATGCCACATAGTTTCTAATTTTATTGGTCAGTCAATTTTTGAGGCTGTGTTATCTATACATGATCTAATACTGATTCATCAGCATTCTGCCCTGAAAGGGGAAAAAAAAAATGGTGGTACTTTTTAACACATTACAGTGAATTATTTTGTTTAGTGCTTTTGTATTTGCACATTCATAATAACAATACATATTTAAAAAAATAACTTCTAGATTTTAAATTAAATATTTGTTTTCTTTTATTATCCAATAATCTAGAAAAGATAATTTACAATGAAACATTATTTAAAAGAAATTTCTTTGTAGCCTTTTCTTTCACAAAAATGGAAATAAAAGCATCCCCTCTCAACTACATATGTAGTATTATAAAGAATTGCTTATTATTATTGCACAAATTTAACAGTAACAGAACTTTTTTTTTTATGCTGCAGAGATATTAGAAAAGTTTGAACTTTTTTTCATTTACCAAAGAATTAAATAGAATGTTAGTAAAATATATTGTGAAATATTTATTCATATGTTTAATAAGTGTACAGTGGTGAAATGTGGATTTTTTTTTTAAGGTTTTGGACACTTTAGTACAGTTTTGGACACTTTAGTACAGTTTTGGACAGTAAAACCCACGTGTCCTGTCCAAAACCAGTTTTGGGCGTCCAAAACCCCAACCCTGATTTTGTGTATTTTAATTTTGGATAAATTTTCATTTAGCCAATGATTGAAGATCTTTAGACAGGGTTGTGTGTGATCTTGGCTAAAAAACTGATGTAATTATTAATTTAATATATATATTTAATTAAATTTGTTTTGGTCCAATGGAATTAATTTATATAAGTTTATAGGAAGAAGATATTTATTATATCTTAAAAAATTGAAGGTATATGGTAAATTATAGAAGAAAAACAGTTTCTTCCATTTCTTCCACTTGGAAGAAACCCATTTCTTCCGGCCGGTTTTTTCCACTGCGGAAGAAACTTGCCAACCCTGATATAGGGTTATATGAGCATATTGAAACAAATAAAGAAATGATATAAACAAAATGTACTTTGCATTACAATTCAGTAAAAAAAATTCTCCAAGTGCCTGCAACAAATATTTCAGGGCCAAAAAATATTTTTTACAACTGAAACATTAATTAAATCAACCAATCACTTACCTCTAATATTTGTAAGCACTTTGTAAATTTTTATTAATAATACTTAGAACTTTAAGAGTAGTAAAGAGCTAAATATAATATGAATCAAAATAAAGGTTAGATGAAAAAGAATCTTGAATGCCTCATCTCCCGTCTTGAACTTTCTGCTAACAGGTATTACACAGCTTACATTAATAAGAAGAAAACATACTATGAAGGAAAAAAGGGATCAAAGAAATCTGAAGAAAATCCAAAATACACTATTGCAGGTCTAAGAAAAGAAGTCCAAAAATTGTCTTTGACACAATTCTAAAGCAAGGAAAACACTTGATTTTAACTGTTTTTGATATGCACTAACTGAGAATTTGACAACCTTGAAATTCTCTCCCAATAGAGCATGCCTTTTGCCTCACTACTTGTACAGCTTCAACAAGAATTTCTTTCATAAAGTAAACATGCTGTACAATAAAATTTCAGCTTGTTTTCCTCTGAATTTTTCAATTTATAAAAATTATTAGTTCCAGGTTTTCGAAATTACACAAATTTTTAGTTCCAGATTTCTAAATTTATAAAAAATTTTAGCTTTGGATTCTTTGACTTATGCAGCTTTTTAATTCAGAGCATTTCAATTTATACATCTTTTTAGCTCTAGGTAGTATTTTGATTTATAAAATCTTTTTACTCTGGATTTTTAGATTTTTAAAACCTTTTCTTTCTGGAATTTTAGATTTTTACAATTTTTTTTCCCTTGATTTTTAGATTAACAGTTTTCTCTCTCTTCATTTTTAGATTTTTTTTCAAATTTTTGACTCCAGATTTTTAGATTCTTATAAAATTTTTACTCTGGATTTTTAGGTTTTTTAGAAACTTTTTGCTAGGGATTTTTGAATTTTTAATACTTTTTGCTTTGGATTTTCACATATTTTTAATTTTGGATTTTTAGATTTTCACATACTTTTTGCTTTGGATTTTTAGATTTTGACGTACTTTATGTTTTGGATTTTTAGATATTCACTATTTTTTTGCTCTGGGTTTTTTGATTTTCGCAACTTTTATAGATTATTTTTCTGCAAATAATCATAGCAATCAGGAAGCAGAAAATAAAGTTCCCACAGTTTTACTGCTTTTCATTTAAATTCTTAATGAACATGCTAAGAGCAGACTTTATTTACTTAATATATATCTTATTTATATTCATGTAAAAAATTAAATGTTTTTATTTGGATAGTAATTTCATATACCAATGGTCACTTACAAAATTTTAATTATTTTAAAGATTTCAGAAGGGATATCCCTTACTGGAACATAAGGTGTCCATTACTGGGCTTTTGAGTGTTTTGACGTATTTCTATTATTTAAAATTAAATTTTTATTTCTGTTGAGAAATGTAATTATGGCATTAGTTAAATATTGTTGAAAGATTAATATAATTTGAAAAGAAAAGAAAAACTGAAATATAATAACTACAGGCCTAGGACCGCTGAGTCACTCTTAAAAAAGAGAGAAAAGAGACCAAATCGCAAGAAAAAGAGACTAAAAGAGACCAAAATTTAAAAAAAAGAGACTAAAAGGAGACCAAATAAAAAACATTTTTTTCTCTTTACTTAAATGTTTTTGGTATACAGACAAGCACTATAAGATTTAACACCATCTGCGGAATACATTTTCAATGCATTTCAGTCAGTTTTGAAATAATTGCAAATATTGTTGATTGGTTGCAGAAAAATCTCAAATCGCGACATTTCATCATGGAAGAAAATCAAAAATTCAACAAATGATCATGGGGACAAAATCGTGAAATTCAAGGAAATTTGTGAAATTCATCAAATTGTCCCAAAAAAAAATCGCAAAATTTGTCACATGATCTCGGGAAAAAAGTTCTCGAAGTTAGTCAAATGTTCTTAGGATAAAAAAATCACGAAAATTATCAGATGGCCTTGAAAAAAAATCACGATATTAGTCAAATGGATCTTGTGTTAAACATCGTAAAATTCATCAAATGGGTCTCGAAGAGAGGGATGAATCACAAAATTCATTAAATGATTGCAAAATTCGAAGAGCTATCATACAAATAATTGCTAATTTTGTCGAAGTCACTGAAATAAATAGTGAATTTTATCAACTAATCGGCAGAAAAATAACGAATTTCGTAGAAAAAAGCCATAAAAAAAAATCAAGGATGCCTGTCAATGGGTTACATTAAAATATGCGAAAATCAGTTACAGTATAAAACAGTAAAGTTTGTCAAATTATCTCAGGAAAAGAATGGCGAAATTTATCAAATGGTGTTGGTGAAAAAAGTGAAATCAGGGGATCAGGGATGATTCTGGATGAAACTTTTTTTTTGGAAATTCGCATCGCATTTTCGGAAATCTGCGCGCGGGGCGGGGGGTCGTGAGTTCGTCCCCCCCTCCAGCGATCTTCGGACAAAATCGGCGTTTTTTCGTTATCTTTAGACGAAATCAGCAATATTTTAGCAAACTCGGCGATTTATTGCCATCTTTTGCCAAAATTGGCGGTATTTCCGTGATCATTTGACGAAATCGGCGTTTTCCCATGTTTTTTAAAGTGAAATCGGCGTTTTTTCGATGATCTTTAGACAAAATTTGCTTTTTTATGCGATTTTTTCTCGAAAACGGCGTTTTATTCCTGCGATCTTTTGACAAAATTGGCGTTTTTTCTGTGATCTTTTGATGAAATCGGCGTATTTTTTCGAATATTCTTTTGACAAAATACTTTTAAGCGATTTTTTATCGAAAACCGCGTTTTTTTAGACGAAATCAGCATTTTCCCGCCGTCTTTAGAAGAAATCAGCGTTTTATCTGCGATACTTGGTGAAATTGCCGTTTTTTTCCGCGATCCGCACAGGAAATTCGCGTTTTTCATCGATCTTTTGACAAAGTTCGTTTACAAAAACATTGACGAAATCGTCGTTTTTCCATGAAATATTGACGTAATGTATGCTATTTCGGCGATCCTATCACGAAATTTGCAGTTCTACGCAATTGTTTTTTCCGCGCGCAAAACCGTACAAGTTGGCAACTATGCGGAACTGATAACCCAATTTCAAAATTTCGGAAGAGGATGCCTTAAATTTTCGGAAATTTCGGACGAGAATCACCCCTGCAGGGGATGTACTGGTGCCAAGTAATATTTCAACAAACTTTTTTGGATATTTTAGGACGCATTAAATTGGCATACTACATTTTCTTCCACGACCATTTGACGAAATTAAAGATTCCCCCCCCCCCCCCCCCCCCGCTACCAATTGCCGCAATTTAATATGAAAATTGTGATTTTTCCACGCTATTGCTTGCGGAAGTACACGATTTTTCTTCCACGATTGTTCGCTGACATTTGCAAATTTTTTTTTCAGTAAAATTTGTGATTTTTTTGGCTTTTATTTGCCAAAATTCGCAATTTTTTTTGCCATTGTTTACAGAAATTTACTATTTTTCTGTGTTTATTTAACAAAATTCGTGATTTTTTTTTGCTGGGATCATTAGCAAATATTTGCAAAATCGCACGGAAAAAAATCACGAATTTTGAAAAATGATCGATTGTCAAAATTCGCGATTTTTTCTGCAATCGTGGAAAAAATTAATTTCGCAAATAAACGAGAAAGAATTTTGAATTTCGCCAATCGATCGCCGAAAATTCGTGAATTTCGGCAAATGGTCGCGGAAAATATGACGAATTTTGTCATATAAAGGCAGAAAAAAAGCTAATTTCTAAAACAATGGCCCAAAAAATTATCATTTACTGTATTTCGGTAAACGATCGCAGAAAAAATCGCAAATTTTGACTATCGATCGCGTAAAGAAATCGCAAATTTTTTCAGCGATCCTTTCACGAAATTTGCATTTCTCTGCGATTATTTTTTCCGCGCGCAAAATCGTACAATCGTATTGTTCATTAGTATATACGTACACTTCGAACAAAATCCGTACATTGTACGGCCAAACCGTACAAGTTGGTATCTATGAATTTCGATTTTACGATCATTTGACGAAAGCTCGGTCTTATTTCGGGATGGTTTGACGTAAATCTCAGGGGTTTTTTTTCCCGCAATCGGATGGCAGAAATCACGAGTTTATTTCGGGATTGTTTGGAAATAACAACGATTTTATTTCGGGATCGTCTGGTGAAAATCGCGGCTTGATTTCATGATTGTTTAATGAAAATCGTCTTTTCCCGGTGATCAATTAATTAGAATCGCAATTTTGCCAGTGATCATTTTATGAAAATTACAGATTCTTAAAAATTAAAAAACGTGAAATTCTGCCGTTTGTCGATAAAATGATCCCTGTATATATAACGACCGAAATAAGAATTTTGAGATTCCTTCCTGCAATCCTCTGACGAATTTCTCAATTGTTTTTCACAAGATTGACTGACAAATTTTGCAATGATTCTGCCACTGATTGACGGACTATACACGTTATTTTTCTCGCGAAAATGACAAAATCGTGATATTCTTCCCGCGACCGAATGACGAAGTTTATGATTTTTACCCCTCGAATGATTATTGAATTTCGCATTTTTATCTTTCCACAGATTGACCAAATTCACTTTCTTTTCAGTGTCTGACAGAAAAGTTTTGCAATTCTTGCCTGCGAACGATATACTAATTTCGTAACCATTTTTCCACGATAGAGTGACGAAATTTAGAATTTTTTCCCCTGCAAATGAGAGACAAATTTAGCCCTGAAGCAGAATTTTTTTCTGCAGTCTGCAACACATATAAAAACTTAAAAAACAGTCTGCAGACCAATCCCTCGCATTACATTATTTGCACTCAAACCTTCAAGTATTTGTGATAGGCATAAAAGAAAAGTATACTTTAAAAAAGAAGTTGCCTTTGTTCTCAGAATTTTTAACGCCTCATACATTGTCCTAAAGAGGGGAGGGGGTCTGCTCTGACAATTTTTGCGGTCTTTTGAAAAAATTGTCATTTTTCCGCAATCTCTTGAAGAAATTTGCAGTTTTTTCGGGATTTTTTTTAACGAAAACTACCGTTTTTTCGCGATTTTTTGAAGACGTTTGCCTTTTTTTGCTAACTTTTGAAGAAATGTTACGTTTTTCCGTGATTTTTTTATGAAATTTGCCGTTTTTTCGCGATTTATCGAAGAAATTCGCTGTTGTTTCATGATCATTTTATGAAACTGCGACTGCCGTTTTTTCGCGTTCTTTTGAAGAAATTTGCCATTTTTTCGTGATTCTTTGACGAAAACTGACGTTTTTTCGTGATCTTTTGAAGAAATTTTGCTTTTTTTTCAGATTTTTTGAAGAAATTTGCCATTTTTTTTCGGGTTTTTTTAAACGAAATTTATCGTTTTTCGCAAATTATTGAGAAAATTTACCGTTTTTTCGTGATTTTTTGGCGAAAACTGCCGTTTTTTTTCGTGATCTTTTGAAGAAATTTGCCGTTTTTTTGCGATGTTTTGAAGAAACTTGCCGGTTTTTTCACGATCTTTTGAAGAAATTTGCCGTTTTTTGTGATTTTTTGAGGAAATTTGCCGTTTTTTCGCGATCTTTGGACGAAATTCACGATCTATGACGAAATAGATTTCTTTTCGAAGACTGTTTGTCGAAATTCGCGATACATTTTGTTGTCGAATTTTTGGATTTCGGACCGAAATTTTATAATTTTTGCTACATTTTTAACAGTTGAAAAATAGTCTGCGAACCTTCCCAAGAGTTTGCGACGTACGTCGCAGCGTTGCGCCGATTCTACTCCCGGGAAATTCAGTATATTTTTTCCGCGACTAAGTTTCACGGAATTTCATGGTTTCGTCCTAAGACAGATTAAAATAATCCATGATTTTCCGCCGGTTTCCGACTGAAAATTTTTGCGATTTTTACCCGCGAACAATTAACAAATTTCGAGATTTTCCTGCGACAAACTGACAAGTTTTCCGATATTTCCTCCCGACAAATTGTTGAATTTCGCGATGTTTTTCCCGCTGTCAAATGAGGAAAGTTACGATCTTTTTTCCTGCGATCGATCGATGGGTAAGGAACATAAAAATAAAAGAAAAAAAAAAGCGAAAAAAGAGACTAAATTTGAAAAATATAGACTAAAAGAGACAAATACGAAAAAATAGCGAGAAAAGCGAGTTTAGCGACTCGCTCCGAGGCCTGTAACTATTAATAAAAAAAAATATTTTTAAAGAAATTTTTTAACAGAGGTCAATTACAGGTACTCTAACTATATTTTACCTTTTGCTCAAAGCCTATTTACAAATTTATGAGTCCATCAAACAGTTAAAAAAGATTTTTTTTTTTTCTAAAGCGGTTGCACATTAAAAACACTGAAAAAGCAATTCGGGAGGGGTCCGATATCCTGTGCAAGATAATTTAAATAATTTTCAATAGACAATCAGAGAAAAAGATGAGAAACACAAAAATCAAATAGATGAGAAATTAAACTCAAAATATTTATACTTGAAATCAAAAAGGTTATTTTAGAGAGAAACAATATAAAGGAATGGAGATTTTAGAATGAAAAGCAACTCACTTTTGATTCGAAAAATAGAACTTCAGCACCTAAAAAATAAATAGTTTAAAAAAACTCACTCAAACCGCCAACAAAATTTTGCAACTTTGTTATGATGCCAGTTGTTAAATTAACATTTGTGAAAAATACTCTCAAACTCAAACTTTGTACAAGAACCAAAGCATTTCGGCAAAAGATTTTGAAAAATAATGGCTTGAATATTTTCTAAAGTATATTATATAAAATATACAGATTTATGAAGCACTATCATTCACATTCTTTTTTATTATTGTTTTAGAAACATCGTAATTTTGTCAATAGAAAATGGCAACAAAACAAACATCAATCTAATTTTAAAACGCGGGCACGATCCTCGGCACGATCGCTTTTAATTTACACATGACGTTTGTTTATATTTAACTTTTAAACTCTCGTTTTTTAATTAAATGTTCCGAAATTATTACTAATAAAAAAATTAAATTTAAAAAAAACGTTTTTTCTTTGTTTATTTATCCATGGTAAAATTTGCTTATTGATGTTTCGAAACTTTATTTTTTAATTAGTTAACTTCAAACATTTTATTCAGTATTTCGATGTATAATATTGTAAATATACATTAATTTCTTCTAACTGTAAAATGATATTTTTGTTTAGGATATCAGAAAGTATTTTACTTCACCTAAAAATGCAAGTACAACATCTAAGCTTTCCAAAAACGAATCTTCAGAAAAGAAACATAAGGCCAAATTATCATCTAGTCCAAAGGTAATACTGTTTTTCTTTACAAAATTTGCATGATAGTATAAATATTTTATTCTTCTTTAAGACTAGTGATTGTAATTTTTTTTCTTTCTCCTGTAGTTCGAAAATAGACTGTGATAATTCTTAATAAGACTAATTATTATTCAAGCAGATATTTGAATACACCCAACCCAGTAACAGAAATTCACGATTGTGCTTGCAACTTCAATTTAGTTAAATAAAAAATGTCTGAGCGAGTAGCATGTTGCAACAGTAATATGTGCAGTGTTGGACAAACTTACTAAAAAAATGAACTAATTTAATATGAAATTCAACTTCTTAATAATTTTTTTTTTTTTTTCAAGTAACAAAAGTATTTTAACGCAAATATTAAAAAAGAGAAAGAAAAATTTATTGGAAATTACATGAGATTTAAATGATACATTTAAAATGCCTTACTTGTTTGTTTGTTTTTTTTCTTTTTTTTCCTTATATCCCAGTTCAAAAAAAAATATGCTTTTAAAAAAAAGATACTGACCGACTTCAAAAGGAGAATCAAGCTTGGTGACAACTTGGCGCTAACTCATATGAATGCTTAGTTTTAATATGCTTATGATTTGAAAACGGTTGCAACAATGAAAGATGATTTGTGAAAAATCACTTTTTTTACCAAATCCATATTTTTTTCATTAAGAAAAATTCTAATCATCAAAATTTAATGTAATTAAAATGGGACCACATGGGTAACTTATACTTTCAAACAAAAAAAGAATTATCAAAATTCAAAATCGGTTCATATTTAAAGAATTTATGAGTGAACAAGAAATACATACAGGTCGAAATCATAACCTCCTCCTTGAAATCGGTTAAAAATGAGCCACGTTCATACTCAATTTTAAAACTTATGAAACAAATCCTTTTAAATCGAACTCATTTTTTAAAAAAAAACAAAGTTCACCAGGATTTAATTTTTAAGAATAAAATATTAAATAAGAAAAAGTAAATTAATTTAACTATATTGTTAATACTTGAGGAATGATAAGCTTGATAGTAGACAAAAGCCTAACAATGCCTCTTCACCTCCTGAATGCCTAATACGATTGCATCATCGGACAATATAGCACTCATTTCAGCAACATAAAATTTATTTTGAATTGTATTTGCAAAAACATCTTAGTATTTCAAAGAATTTTTTCCCATTATTCTTTGAAAGCTTAAATATAATTTGTTACTTACAATTTATGGCAAAGATGTGTTAGCATTCGGCAAAAATATAATAATTATTATTATATAAACATTGTTACTATTTATTTATCACTGTTGTTTGCATTTCCTTTTAAAAGGGCGAGACAGTTTTATTAAAAAAAACATTTTTGCTGAAAAAAGAATACTCTTTTTTGAGTTAAAGAGTACTTTTTGTTCAATGAATGGTTGCTTTAGGGAGTCTAATTCCCTCGAAGTTTTGGAGCAGACAAAAACAACTTTTAGAGCAGGAAATCAGTTTTTGAACAGCAAAATCCACTCCCTCCAATAACCTTTTTTTTAGCATCCTTTTGATGAAATTTCTGTTTTTCACGATCTTTTGATGAAATTTCTGTTTTTCACGATCTTTTGGTGAAATTGGCATTTTTATGCGATCTTTTGGTGAAATTGGCATTTTTATGCGATCTTTTGGTAAAATTGGCATTTTTATGCGATCTTTTGGTGAAATTGGCATTTTTATGCGATCTTTTGATGAAATTGGCATTTTTATGCGATCTTTTGATAAAATTTGGCAATTTTTATGTGATCTTTTGATGAAAGTTGCTGTTTTTTGTGATCTTTTGACGAAATTTACTATTTTTTCACAAACTTTTGATGAAATTTTTTGTTTTTCACATTTTTTTGACAAAATCGGTATTTTTTTTGTTTTTGCAATTTTTAATGAAATTGGCCTTTTTTTCTGATCTTTTGACAAAACTTGTGCCTTTTCTGCAATAGTTTATCAAAATCTGTCATTTTTTCTGAGATTTCTTGACAAAGATTGCCGTTTTTTCATAATTTTTTTTTTTTTTTTTCGTACGGTGCCATTTTTTACCCAGATCTTTTGAAGGACCCTTTGCTATTTTTTAACAAAATCTGTATCTTTTTCTTGATCTTTTGATAAAATGTATTGTTTTTTGACAAATTTAGTTGGGTTTTTTTTTTGTGTGATTTTTTTACAAAATTTGTCGTTTTTCCATGATTTTTTTATGTACCCTCCAATTTTTTTTCTGCAATATTTTGATGGAATTTGCTTTCTTTTCTGTAGTACTTTGTTAAAATTTGAGTTTTTTTCCTGCCATTTTTTTTTTTTTTTTTTTTTCAATATTTTAATGAGATTGCATTTTTTCAGCGTTTATTTGATGAAAATTGCTTTTTTTCTTGCAATCCTTTGGTGAAATTTGGCTTTTTTAAAATGATATTTTGACAAAATTACATGCCCCATGGGACATGTAAGAGTTTCTTTTTTTCCATCTCATCTCTGAATTTTTGCGTAATTTACATGCTATAGTGCATCCATGGTATTGTTCGTAGAACAGAAGAAAGCTATAAACCTAAATGAATCAGTCAAGTGCAGATTTTACTCATGCACAAAGCAGAGTTTCCCCCAGGTTTAAAAAGGGGCAGGGCACTACTATTCTGAAAAGGGCACTTTTTACATTCTCCAGGGCACTTTTTTGATTTATAAGGGCACTTTTATAGAGTTGAATCTTAGAATCTAGCAGAAAAAAAAAAAAAAAAAAGGCAAAAAATTGAAAAAAGGAAAAAAAGGTAAATTTTGTTAAAAGACCGCGAAAAAAAGACAAATATTGTTAAAAGATCGCGAAAAAACTGCCGATTTTGTTAAAAGATCGCAAAAACAGCAGATTTTGTCAAAAGATCGCGAAAAAAACGACAGATTTTGGTTAAAAAATCACGAAAAAAATGACAAATTTCAAGAAAAGATCGTGAAAAAACGGCAAATTTTACTAGACGATCACAAAAAAAATGGCAAATTTCGTCAAAAGATAGTGAAAAACCACCAATTCTGTCACGCTTAAACATGAAAAAAAGTAAATTCCGAAAATAAAATTCACTTTTTTTGTGCCCTTTTGACGAAATTTGCATTTTTTCGCAACCTTTTGACGAAATCTGCCGTTTTTTCGGGGTATTTTGACGAATTTTGTGTTTTTTCGTGAATTTATGGCAAATTTTGTCATTTTTCGTGAATCTTTTCACAGAATTTTCCATTTTATTGCAGTTTTTGGACGAAATATGCCATTTTTTGCAAATCTTTTGACAAAATCTGCAATTTTATCGCAATTTTTTGACAAAAGTTGCCGTTTTTCGCGAATCGTTTGACAAATTTTTCCGTTTTATCATAATTTTTGGACGAAATTTGTCTTTTTTTCATGATTTTTAAGGAAAATCTGCCGCTTTTTCGTGATTTTGAGACGAAATTAGCCATTTTTTCGCGAATCTTGCCAGAAATTAGTCGTTATTCTGCGATTTTTAAAAGAAATTTGCCGTTTTTTGCGATTTTTTGACAATATTAAGCGTCCTGTGGGGTGCAATAGAATTTTTTTTGCGTTCTGTCGCCGATTTTTTTCATAATTTACGCGTTATAGCGCGTCCGCATCATCGCTGAAGAGTTGCATCTTTTCTAATGTGAGGCAAGAAGGGCACAATTTTTTTGAATGACCTTAAATAAAAAACTCACCTTTGTTCCAAATAGTCATCAAAAGCTGATTTCAATGAAACATTTTTCTAGATTAATATCTCGGCTTATAAACAGCAGTTTTTTTTTAATTATTATTCATGATTAATTATCCTTGGATGATTTTGCATCAATACATATTTCAAATGCCCCTCTGCTACAATTGCAAAATTGGTATCAAAAATTACAAAAAAATTAATATATCAAAAATAAATTGAGATACACCTTTCAAACAAACAGCATTTAAAACTACATTTTTTCTCCCTATACGATGGTGTAAAAATTGAAAATGTGCGATATTTATAAGTTAAAAAATTTGAAGTAGCGTAAATTATAAAATTGAAATTTCCTTTCTTCTTATTGTTGCCAGCAAGTTTAAATAAAATTATTATGTATGCAACATAAATTAATGAATTAAATAAATCACGTGAAAAACATGCTTATTTGTTTTTATTTCATCCTATTTGGGATTTATTTTGACAAGCAAAATGAAATATTTTATTATTAAATTGTTATTCATTTAAATTACTAGCTGCCTCTGATGATCGATCAGTTTTGTCTCCCTTAAATTTACGCTAAGCTTTGCAATAATTTACTTTTATTCATAATTTTATTTACTTGCATAGCTTCATTGAGTTTGCAGATTCTAATAGAAAAATCAAGGCAGCATTTAGAGGAAAAATTATCTATTCTGTTCTGTTTGGCACAATTGGCAAAGAAATACTAAAATAGAGCTGAAAAACTATTTTTTGTTTGTTAATTTAACAGGGTTGTTTGGTTAAAACCACGCTGGTTTAAACCGTGGTTAAAACCATGGTTTAAACCAAGTGGTTTTTAAAAATAAACCATGCTGGTTTTTTTTCATTTTTTTTTTTTTTTTTTTTTTTTTATGTTTTCATGTATTTTACGCATTATTAAAATATCCAAAATCCAAGTTATGCGGAAGCTACAAGCACAGCATTTTTTTTTTTTTTTTTTGCTTTTTTTAAAAGACATTAATAAATTTTTAAAGTGACAAACACTTTTAATCCGCCCAACTTTTCGTACTAGCTATAAATCTACACTCCAAACTAATTTTTTTAATGTGAGCTATGGAGGAAAAAAAAAAAAAGAAAAACTGTTTGTTTTGCTTCTTTAAGCCTTTTATTTTTATAAAATAGCCTAAGATACAATTTTACCATTTAAATTGCATCATATATCAAAACATTAATGATGACATAACATAAGTCATTCTCCCCATTTGTTACTCTTTGTTCTCTATGCTAATGAACAAATGATTGTAAATTTTCTCTGTTCTGTACCTATTGGTTTTAATAACGTTTTGCTTTTCTTGCATTGGAGTTTTACTTTATGATTTTATTCTGTTTGTACTATATTTTACTTTAAGAAAGCTACTTATATATATTGAAGTAAAAGGATGTCTAAAACTAGAAAAAAGAAAGATATAATCTGGTAGGAAAATAGAAATACACCAAGAACAGGCTCGAGAGCCAAATGTATAAATTGCATGCAATGCAAATGCTGTCAAATTAGTTCTCCCTTATTATATTTGATGGAATTGTTTTTCAAGATGCCTTAGATGTTAGCCTTAAAAATTACCCCACTTAAAATTTGTGATGAAAATAGGAATGTTAATGATAAAAATATTCAAAAGTTTCTATCTATGTCTAATTTTAATCTAAAAAGAAATGTTGAAGATATGTTTGAATTGTTAAAGCCTATTGCAGTTGCCCTGGATAATATCTAAAGTAATAATTGTTCCATTGTTGATGTAGTTTATATTTAGAAAAATCCTCAAAAAATATTAAGAGAAAAAAGATAAGAAGTCCCGCAGTGTTTTGAGTCCAGGTATAAAATGGCTCTAACACCCATGCATGCTTGAATTGTGGTACAGTCAAAGTGGTCTGACCAAGAAAAAAAAAGATGCATTAAATTTTGCAAAACTAGAATATCCATATAACTTTAGCTTGCACTGATAGTAAATTTTATGCCAATCTTCACCTTTTGAAAAAAATTTTATTGAGCAGAATGCAGTAAAGGAAGTTACCCCATATAAAATAAGGAAGAGTCAGCAAATTCAAATCAAGAAATTTAATAGCTCCGTCTTTACTGAAGTTGTACAACTTCAGCAAAAGTCTATTCAGTGAGTGTTGAAAGAATATTTTGAACATTTGGACTGGTATAGACAAATATGCGAAATAAATTGGGATTAGAAAAGGCCTCAAAACTTGTATTTTTATTTTAAGCTTTTAATTAAAATTAAATAAATAGAATTGTTTTTATAAAGAAATTGTTTACCTAAATATATTTAACTAGAAAAAATAAAGTTTGTATTTAAAAAAAAGAAAAAAAAATAGTAATTTTTCAAAGCATATGTCTCAATATGTATAAATATTACACTCATTGATAAATCAAGTATGTCGATACACATGTGATTTATTTTAGAATTAAAAAAATGTATATTAATCTTTTTTATTTAAATAAATATATATATAGTAAAAGATTAATAATCATTTGTTGATGTTGATATTATTGATACAGTAAATGATTTCTAAATTAAGCACAGGAAAATGTTTTCTATTTTTGCTTATTTTTTGTTGATTTAGTGAAATATATTTGTTTATCCCTCATTATGTTTTACATAATAATTATTTCTTTAATTATTATCTGAAGGCCTATATGAGTATACTAATAAATTAGTAGTTCAACATTTTTTAAACAATAAATATTTCCCTAAAGAAAGCTAAACTTATAGGTAATTTAATTATAATTTTTATATGCTTTAATTATTTAATTATATAAAAAAATTAAGTACCAATGTGAATGTTTAACATTAATTTCAAAAGAAAAATCATGACTTTCTAAAACTCAATTTTTTTTCTAGCAAATGCTTTTTAAGTAATGCTGGGGAAAAAACCTGGTTTAAACCAAAAAAAACCCGGTTTTTTGGGTTTTTTTCAAAAAAACCCGGTTTTTATACCAACTCTGTAATTTAATGATAAAGTGTTTTGAAGGAGATATTAAATGAAACCCTTTGTCAGGGCCATAACTTCCACTGGGGCTTCCAAGCCTGAGGGGCCCCAAACTGATGTTTAAAAAAACTGTTGATTTTAGTTTCTAGTCTAACTTCCTATAAAATGCCCAGCACGTAGCTAAAAGTTAGTAATAAAAAAAAAATTAAAGAGCTAGAGTAAATGTTTTTGCATCTTCGTTGATATACTCCATACACTTCGCATGCAAAAGCAGCTCTGGAGCTGACAGCAGAATGTCGAGTCGAATGTGTCATGTTGCGCCAGCATGTTTGCGGATCCTGACGAAGCTAGTATAAGGAAGAAAATATGGCTTCTGATCGTTTGAATATTATAAAAAAGCATCTAAAAAATTCTAGAAAATCTTTCTTCTTATCTATTAAAAAAAATCATAAAAATGAAAAAAAGAATCAAAAACAGTCGTTCAAAAGGTTTTTAAACAGAAACGTACCATTCAGTTACATAAACTCAAAAATGAACCTAAACAAAGCGCTCTTTAAATTATTCAACCGATCAGAAGTCCGTATTTTCTCTCTTATGCTAGCTTCAGTGGGATCGGCAAAAATTACGTTGCCGCCAGGTGCCTACCGAGTAGGTTGTCCAATTCTACATTTTTTTTCTCATTTTTGGGCTTACCACACTGTACGTTTAACCAGTGGTGTGCGAAAAACAAACTGCACCCGGGGCAAAGTTTCAATTTGCTCCCCAACCCCTCCTCCACACACGTACGCACGTACTTCTCTTTGTGACAAGTGCAAAATTGCAAACTGTAGAAACAGAAATAAATTTTAATACACACAAATAAATTCTGTTTTCAACAACCAGAGTACGAGTGTAGAAGAATATTTCGAAACGTATTTCAGTTCATGAAGCATTCAAAAGCCACACACACTCTTGTGCAGCTTATAAGCAGTGGCGGTAACACGGTACATTTTCGACAAAAATTTGGAGGATGAAAGAAGCTTCTGGCAAAAAGTTCTTGATAAAATCATAAATGTGACCCTGACATTTGCAACATGTAATCTTGCATTTCGTGGATCTAGTGAGAAGTTAGAATGTAGCAACAAAGAAAACTTTCTCTCAATAATACAGCTCTTTTCAAAATATGATTCATTACTGCAAGAACTGGTGGCTAAGGTGCTTTTGCGTTCGGCCAGAATTAATGGGGAAAAAAATCTCGCCAAGTATGGCGATAAACCCCTAATTCTGGTAACCCTGTCAAAATGGTGCCAAATCCCATATTTTTGGCAACCCTAATAGCAGCTTTCGCGGAGGCAAGGAGGAGGTTGAGGTGAGGGAGGGGGGGGAGCTTTTCTCTTCCCGGAGCAAGAGGGAGGTTGAGGTGAGGGAGGGGAAAGATTTTTCTCTTTGAGCCTGTGATGTAATTTGATTACGAGCTGCGCAGGTTTTGTTTTGTTTTTTACATCTGCGCAATTTATGTTCTGAAATTCAAATTTTTGAACTATCTAACAATCTAACGGTGTTTTACTGCTTCTTTTTCGCTTTCCGTCGACAGTGAGTAACAACTCCGAGTGATCTTTTTAAGGATAGATTAGGACGTTATATTTTGCCCAAAGGGCATTTTTAAAATTTTTTTATTGGGGTGCATGGCTTCTTTTTGCATTTTTTGGATAATTCATTTTGAACGAAACTGCCGAAACTGCAAATCGGACATGAGAATTATTAATCTGAAACGAAAGTGGTTTTTCAGTAAAGATCGATGTTTTGGTTTAAAACTTTTAATTATCTTTTTTGTAATAGCGTATTTTTATTTTTGTAATCTTCACTTGCATCTTGTATACATATATTTTTTAAATTGTTTTCTTTTGAATTTAAATTATTTTGCTCGTTTCATTTATATGTAAATATTATGTCGTAACCCGTTTTCTGATCTTTTACTATTTGAAAATTTCAAGAAATCTACAAAATGTAAGTACTATTTTTGTCATTATTTTAATTTTATTTTCTGTTTATTCGTGCAAAGAAATCGTTTTTAAAATGATCACGATTTTGAATCGGCAATTTTTGTAATTTTTACATGCACCGTGTATATAGATTTTTTAAAATTTTCTTTGGAATTTAAATTATTTCGCTCGTTTTATTTATATGTATTTTTTTTTCATTTGTAGCCCTCTTTTTGTTTTTTCATAAATATGCAAAGAAATCGTTTTTAAAATGATCACGATTTTGAATCGGCAATTTTTGTAATTTTAACATGCACCCTGTATATAGATTTTTTAAAATTTTCTTTGGAATTTAAGGCTAATTATTTCGCTCGTTTTATTTATATTGTTTTTCATTTGTAGCCCTCTTTTTGTTTTTTCATAAATAAAAATAAATATACAAAATGCAAGTACTATTTTTTTTTTTTTTTTTTTTTGAGCATTTTCGTGCTAAAAAGTCCGTTTCAAAATGATCGTGTTTCTGAATTAGCAATAAAATTCGTTTTTAAATATGGCGATCACTTAAACATTTTAAATTTTTTCTCTTGAAAAAAACCGGGGGGTTCAGGGGGGCGGAGCCCCCCTGATTAAGTGTAAATTATTCATTTTTTTTAATATATTTACAAAAATGCATTTTTTCAGGAGTTTTGAAAGTGATCGCTATATTTGAAAACGGGTTTCTCCGGCAATTTCAGTTTGGCGATCATTTTTGGAAACGGCTTTTTGGCGCGAAAAAAATCGCCAAATTTACGGGGCCGAACGCTAAAGCACCTGTTCCGAACTGGTTCAGCGTGCGTAAAGGACTGTGAAATACCTCAGTCCTAAAATTCAGAATGAACTTATAAAGCTATTAGCCTTAGAAGTGAAAAATAAAATTACCGCGGAGCTTCAAAACTGCTAGTTTTTTTTTCCATTGAGTTTAGATACTACTCAGGACATTGCTAAAGTTGATCAGTTAAGTGAAGTTTACAAGTATGTCAAAATAGTTCATGATAAAGAAGGGGCAGCTATTGATATCAAAATATGCAAAATTTTTGTATCCTGAAGTAATTCGTTGATCACCTTATCTCCAATGTTCTGAATATTATTAATTCAAGTTACTTATGAAATTTACGTTTTTTTTGCGATAACAGTTTATTAAACACAAAAACACAACACTATTATACAACATACTGCACAAAATACATAATAGAAGAGATATATTTTATCGGCTTTTGCCGGATCTTTTTCCAATATTGTCAACGGGCTGGAATCAAAACATTCTATTCATTTTTTCCCTCGGGACGGGATGATGCCATGCCGAAATCCCCAATAGAGATTATTCCTTTCCCCAAAAGAATGAAGTTGTAACAATCCTTTAGAGCAGAGGTTCCCAAAGTGTGCTCCGTGGAGCCCTTGGGGCTCCGCCTGAACTTTCCAGGGGCTCCAGTGCATTCCAGGAAAATAAACAAAACATGAAAAAAATTAGCATATTACAAGTGAAAGATTTTCAAAAGTATGTAGGAATTTTTGTGCGTGTGTGTCAAAAATAAATTTATCTATAACTAGATTGGAAAAATAGAATAATACACTTTGAGGCTACGTATTTGAATCTTCGCATTGTATATGTGTCAATTTTCTGTATAATATTTTTGGGTTAGATTGTTTTATTTTATACTTCTGCTCTAACTGTGTTTTAAAAATTCGATTTAAAATAAGCTACAAGAAATAATATTCTGAATTGAATGCACAACATGAATTGAAACAAAAAAGGCCCGCCAGTGCTGTTAAGTCTGCTTGCCGAACAAAAGGGACAACAGTTTAGTTCTTTTGAGCACTGCCTATTTGTCCGTTTTTTTCTTAAGTCTTATTAAATACCTAACTCTTACTAACATGTTTTAAAATAGCCATAACATCAATTTTGAAAAAAGAAATATCAGAAAGATTCAAGATCATCTCGAAGCTCTGATAAATTCATTTATGCATTACTCTCCAGCTATTCAAAATAAGATGCTGGACGTTTTTAAATTCCATTCAGTGTAAAAACAAAACCACACAGCTTAAGCTCTGGGAAACACGAATTTCTCATCGGTTTAACATCTCAAAACGATCTAGAAATCTCTTTTCAAAGCAAGCATATCACTGAAATGTCACTGGACAGATGAATACAAAATCTTGACAGACAGAGCAAAATTAATTTTACTCCCATTTTTTCAAAGACATATCTGTGTGAAGCTGGATTCTCCACTTACACAAGTATCAAAATAAAATACAGAAACCGGTTGAATGCAGAACCAGGCATTCACTTATTATTGTCGAAAATTGCACCAGATATTAAAATAACAGTGATAATAACATATTTTTATTGCATCTTCTATCATTCAAAGACCTTTATTAGATCTATATTACATTTGTGTACATTATGTATATGTATTTCTTTTTTTTATATATAAATTTAAATTCTTTAATCTGTTTATGTTATTTGTGTATTTAAATTTTCTAAACTGTTTTTCTCTGTACAACAATGTTTGTCGATAAAAACGTCCCATTTATGTAATATTTTGTATTATTTAAGAAACCACTCATTAGATTTATTTAATATTTATGTACGTTGTGTATATAGTTCTTTTCTTTTCGTAATTTTATTATATTTTTATAATTTCCTAATTTAAATTTTCTATGCTGTTTTTTATAATTGTACTTAATTTTATAAGCAATGTATATTGCTAAAACTGGATTTCTTTTAGCATCTTGTATCTTTTTACAACCCTTCTTTAAAATTTTCTTTTAGTTGGTCTCTGCCACATTTCCAATCAGAAATAAGTCTATAGCAATTTTAAATATATATATTGGTTCTTTACATTTGTCATCACATTAAGAATTTAAAATTTTGCTCAGGTCCAACCATTGCTTAAACTTTTTGTCAATGAGTACCCGCTCTGACATAAATTTAATCTCACCCATGTATCCCATTGTATTAGAAAAATTTCCCTACTAGTTGCAGTTCGTTAAACCCCTTGAAGGGCGGTAGGATACATTTTATCCTACCCAACTTAAACGAGATTCTCACCAGAAACTTTTAACGAAATTTTATGTTTTTAACTTTGGTGGCAAATTGTTAAAAAGTTCCTTTTCTTATTTTGAAAAAAAAAATTTAGATTTTTTCGGTGGGTATACAATATGACAGAGACATTATTGCTTACCCCTCAAGAGGTTAACATGAGTAGTTTTTAACTACATGTCTGTTTTCAGGAAAAAACAATGACAAAAGAAAGTTTCTTTTAAAGCTGTAATTAATAGCCAACTAGTTGGATGTGCCAATCCCAAAACTTTCTTCTATCTCATACATACATTTTAATATTAAAAAAAATAGCTACTCATTTTAATGCTTTAATAATTTTAATTCAATACCTTACCAACTTTGATTTTCATCTTAAATTTTTGCTTCAATCAATTAATCGGAGTAAAAACAAATTTCCGTCTCTGCACGAGCCGATGCGACAATAGAATGATAAGCAGATTTTTTTTTCAAATTCAGGGAGGACCAACTTTCCTTACCAAAAAATAATCATATACAAAATGTTTAGTTTAGTTCTAGAACTAACTTCATACACTTTTATGTGGTGCAATATTGAAAATGGCATAAAATTCGGTATTGCAGCGCCCCCTTCCGGTAGATTTTTTTCAGATTCAGGGCGATCCAACTAGCCATAGCCATACACTTATACAAAAAATTTGGTTCAATTCGATACATAACTTCATATACTTTTGGTCGGTACAATATTGAAAATGGCACAAAAATTGTGATTGCGGCGCCCCCTTCCAGCGGATTTTTTTCAAATTCAGGGAGGACCAACTAGCCATAGTCATACACATACACAAAAAATTTGGTTCAGTTCGATGCATAACTTCATATACGTTTGGTCGGTACAATATTGAAAATGGCACAAAAATGGCGATTGCAGCGCCCCCTTCTGGTGGATTTTTTCCAAATTCATGGAGGACCAACTAGCCATAGTCATACACATACACAAAAAATTTGGTTCAATTCGATGCATAACTTCATATACTTTTGGTCAGTACGGTACAATATTGAAAATGGCACAAAAATCGCGATTGCAGCGCCCCCTTCCGGCGGAATATTTCAAAATTGAAGGAGGACCTGCTTGCCACAGCCAAAAACATTCACAAAAAATTTGGTTCAAATCTATGCATAACTTCATACACTTTTTGATGGTAGAATGGTGACATACACATACACAGACAGACAGACATTTTGTAAAAACATGTTTTCTGGAATCTCTGACCCCTAAAACGTGTAAATCCGTCGAAAACCGGAAGTCGAAAAAAATTTCGATTACAATACTTTCTTCTATTGAAGATAGAAGAAAGTAAAAACTTTAAATAAAATGTCCAAAAAGTGAACTATGCTGCACCAAACAATGCAGCTTATGGAGTTTGCCCCGCCCTCTTATACACTAAAAGGATGGCTTAATTCTAAATGTATTTTAAAAATTTGCTCAAAAAAAAAAAAAAAAGGTGAGAGACGATTAATTTTCGTTGCGTGTTTAGAAATACTAGAAACTTAAGGATGAACGAAATAATTATTCCATAATCGCTTGATTCTATTACTGGTAGGCAGGACTAGCGAAAACGTGTTACATAATTACTCATAAGTAATTAAAACTAGGCTTATTTTTTGCGAGTAGCTTATGGGAATTACATAGAAGTACCTCTCTGCTACGAACATGGTACAGCTTACCTTTTTTTTTACCTTTTTTCTGTGTTTGTGTGGTTTTCACCATAAATAATACTCCTTCTGTAACAAATTAGATGCGACATTTGAATACTTTTGTTCTCATTATTGATTTTTATAACTTTATGATTTTGTTTGAACATTTTTCATACTATATAAGCTATACTATCAATCAACAATATTTACGCACCTAACATTCCCTCCATCATTCCTTAATAAGTAATTAATTAGTTTAAAAAAATCTCGGTTCACACACTCTTAAGCCACAACTTAAGACTTTTTAAACAGTAATCGCATAAAACTATCCTCAAGCTAATCAATCGTGAATTCATTTACGAAGCTTTTATGCCAACATTTCTAAAAAGTATTTTTTAGCATGAACAAGCTGCAAACAAAATAGAATTTTGTCGAGCTTATTTTTTTTCTATTAGACTTTGCTTGATTATGGATAAAATACACTCCAAATTTTTTCCGCCTTGAGAATCCTGTATAACTTTTACTTACGAATTATAACGGCATATGATAATCTTCGCAGTGATTATCATCATTATATTGGGACATCTTTGATTTTGCTCAGAGGCATTTTTTTTTCGTCCGCATTTACAATTTGCTGTAAACTTACATCGTAAATTTTCTCATCTTTTATTTTTGATGTCTTTGCCTGCTTCTGCAAACTGGATAGGATAATAAACATTATGATGCACATTGAATTTAATAGCTGCAGCATTTATGACATTAGAGCTTAGTTTAAAATTTTTCAAATATCGTTTCGAACATTCCAGTACAGAGTTGCGCTCAATATTATTCATTTCTTTCTTCAGAGAATTTTCTAAATTATTGTTTTCTTTCCTTTTACTTTAAATTCGAATAAACATTGCTTCTGAGACCTAGCATAAATAGTTATAATCATTCTAGTATAATTTTACTGGTGTAGATATACTAAACTGCATCAGAAGTTATTTATGACTCCACCTACTTGAAATGTTGCAACTAATTTGGGACAAAATTTTCAACCTAAATGTCGCAACTAATTTGGGACAGAGGGAGCCCCAATGTAATATATAATCCAAACATGGTTACCATTTTGATCTTTAATTCCGAGTTCATTCTAAATTCAGAATTTCTGTATCAGCAAAAAGCAAAATTGAGAACTTTGGTCCAATGTTAGAAATTACTTACTCGAATTTTTATTCAACTTAAGCTTGCTCCATATTTGCTCCATAGGCATAAAAAAACATTAATTTATAAACCAAAGAGTTTAGAAGGGTTCAGGGGCTCCGCCTTAAATTTTTTTACCAAAAAGGGCTCCGTGAGTCCAAAAGTTTGGGAATCACTGCTTTAGAGAGATAAAAGATCAGTCTGTCCAAGCTCTTGAATAAGAAATACTTGCTTTATTGAAAGAGAAAAATTTGCATTTGACTAAATGTCATGGACAAGCTAAGACGGGGCTGCAGTCATGAATAGGCATACAGTGGAGTGCAGCATCGTATTAAAGAAAAAGCCCCACACGCACACAACCTTAATTTTGTATTAAAGATACTGTGGAAGGAAGCCAAGTGGTCTGCCAGTTATTTTAAACTATTTAAAGTGTGAATTGCTTTTTTGGTCATAGTATTTTGGGCTAGCAAGATTTGAAGTCAGTGTATGACATTGAAGCTCAAGATGATTCACGAATGATGAATTCGAAAGTAACACTGAAAACTCTTAACCCTTTCTGGCACACTGTGCCCGGTCTGGGATACCTAATTTTATTTCCAAACTTTAAATCGGCACAAATAATATTTTAGTAAAATTTTGCTTTTATATTAAAAGATTAAATTAAGGAATTCAAAATATCTAAAAAATTCATTTGTGAATTCTGGTGTCAATAGATAATTTCTTATTTTACTTTATTGTGCCGGAAAGAGTTAATCCAACTCGCTGGGCTGGCAGGCATGAGACAGTGTATGCACTGAAATGCAGGTTTTGTGACGTGTTGAAAAGCCTTACTCGCATAACTTTGACTTTCAGAAAAAGCAAGGAAAGAAATGAAGCACAATGGCTAAAGGACAAACTTAAAAGTTTTGATTTTGTATTACTTTTGGTTGTGCAGTATAAGGTTTTAGAGTCTCTCAATCTTGTATCAAAATCCTTATAATCTGAAACCATGGATATGGATCTGTCGTATGTATATAAGTTATTGAGTAATTTATTGTCAAGGATAACTGAAATGCGTGAGAGGTTTGAAGAGCTTGTTTCTGCAACATCTGATGTTTGTAGTCAATGGGGAATAAACAAAGAATTTCGCCAGAACAGGCTAAGGAAAATAAAAAAACACTGAAGAATTGAGTGAAGACGAGAGATTAATAAACCCAAAATCTTATTTCCAAGTCACTGTGACTTTCCAATGATAGATGCACTTTGTACTCAACTTGATCATCGTTTTGAAGGGATGAAAGCTTTCCTTGACACTTATCAAGTAATACAACGTGATTTTTTAGCCAATGCAAGTGAAAGTGATATTCACAAAAAAACAGTTGATTTCGTTAAAAAGTTTCCAAATGATGTGAATCCAGCCTTTCCTCAATAATTATGTTCAGTGAAAAAATAGTTTCAAAATAAACTGGAAAAATTGAAAAGTGTCAAGGAATTTTCTAATTATATAATAGTCGACCACAATTCACTTTCATCAAGCTATCCTGATGTTTGCACAGCGTGCATCATGTATTTGACTGTTCCTGTCACAGTATCTAAGGCTGAACGGTCCTTTTCTGAGCTCAAATGGATCAAAAATTATTTGAAAAGTACAAGAAAGACTCAGCAGCTTAGCTTTGCTTTTAATTGAGAATGATAGAGCTCAAAAAATCAACATTGATAAAGTAATCGATGAATTCGCTTCCTTGAAAGTTAGGAAGCAAGTACTTGAAAAAGACAGTCTAATGCAGCTAATTTTTAATCTTTTCAAACTGCTCTACTTTATTTTTTAACCAAAGTATGCATCTTAATAAACTTAAATTACAACTATTGTAACTCCAGCTCATATTCAAAATATTAGAAAAGTTAAGAAAAAGTAATAAGAAAAAATTACTTTCTATTTATTCATTTTTTATATTAAATAAATGCAATTAAAATTCTTGTAAATTAAATCTAGAATATTTAGATAAGATTTTAACATTTATAAAATATAAAATACAGTACAATGAATTAGGTTTACAGTTTTCTGAAACACATCAAAATATAGAATAAAATTTAGATTGGTTTAAAATATTAGAATATTTTATTTTACGCAACAATATTATTTTTATGAATATGAAGTAAATGGTATTTTGCAGCATCCCCTTTAGCTTTCATAGCAATGTACAATCAATCCTGCATATTATATACAAGGTGCATATTAGGGATGCACCGAATATTCGGTATCTATTCGGTATTCGGCTATGTTGCCGAATATTCGGTTTGGCCGAATATCAAACTATTCAGTATACCGAATATTTGGCTTGGCCGAATAGCAAACTATTCGGTCTGCCGAATATCGAAATATTCGGTCTGCCGAATATCGAAATATTTACTTAAATACTTAAAAAAACTTTTAAAATATATTTTTTAAAATCTCTTAGCATTTATACATTTAACTGTCAACTTATAAAGATGTTCAGAATAATTAGAAACAGAATCATATATTTAAGTAAAAGAGAATGTTTTTACATTATTTATTTGCTGTTTCTTAAGTATTATTTAAGAAAATTAACCAAACACGAGGATTTTCACAGGAATTAATTATGTACAAATGAAAGTTCCTGAACATTGTCCAGTAAATAATCTGTTTCTCTCTAAGATTTTAAGAACAACATTTACAATCGCTGAAAAGGATCGCCCACTTCAGGCACCAATCTAGGATGTATTTAAAAACTTCCTCCCTTAATAAAAGGGAGTAGAACAGTTATTCTTGCTGAGTTGGCACCATATAAAATTTGAATAGATTGTATTATTTATTTACTTTTACTTTAGTCTCTTCCTGACACACAAATAATATATGATCCTGTACAATTTTTCTTCCAATTTTTTCACAATTTCTCTTTGATTTTAAAATATTTGCTTTAGAATTTAAGAAAATTTTATTCATTTGTTTTAATTCACAGAAGAATCCATGGAATTAAAAATTTTATTAATTACAAATGTTTTATAACTATCCTCTTCTTAAATAACTCAAAGCAGATTTTCTTCAGCATAAAGTTTACTTGAAAAAAGCTCTTAATTATCAAAATGAAAATTTCTCTTTTAAATATGTAAAACTTTTAAAATTTAACATTTTTAATGCCTTTAAACTTTGAAGTGTAAAATTATTCGACAAGCCGAATATTCGGTATTCAGCCGAATAGTTATTATTCAGCTGGCCAAATATTTGGTATTCGGCCTAGCAGTTACTATTCGGCTAGCCGAATATTCGGTATTTGGCCAAAATCACTATTCGGTGCATCCCTAGTGCATATTAATACAAACATTTCTATCAATATTTGTCCAAATAGACTTTATACGTGCCACTAACCCAGTTTTACTTGACGGAGGATTTTACTGGAGTTTTTTCTTCATTATACACCATAAGTTTTCGATTGGATTAAGGTCTGGTGAGTTTGATGGTCAAGGAAGTACCTTAATGTTGCGTTAGCGGAACCAATTCTTAATTGACACCGGGGTATGTGATGCTGTGACACTAAATCTTGTTGAAAGATGAAATCATCTTCAAATAAATCTTCTGATGATGGAATCGTGTGATATTACAAACTGTCTTGATATATCTGAGAGTTAACTTTTTCAAAGACGATGCATGACTTTCTAGGTCCTTCTGCACTCATGCAACCTTAAACCATGACACTAGCAGCAAATTTTACAGAACGCTTAATGCATTCTTTATCAAATGCTTCCTGCTTCATTCTCCAAACTCGAATACCTTGATTACAATATGAAACATAAAATATAATTTCATCACTAAATAATGCATTTTTCCAATCTTCTTCGCTCCATAAATGTCTTGATTTACACCAATTCAATCTATGCTTTTGTTTTGAAGTCATGGGAAATTACATGAGATTCAAATTTACTTTTATGGAGACATCTTAATGTTGTCATTGTAGAAACTCCAACTCCTTTCCATTTCCGGTGCAAGAATCGCAAACTTTTAAAACGGTTTTTCTTAATTATACGTTTTAGTATCCTGTCATCTCTAGCAGGTATTTTTGGTTTTCAGCCTACATTTCGACTATATTATTTTGAAAATTTCCATTTTTTTATTATTGTGTTTTAGTTTTACTAATGCTTGATTGGGAACAATATAAATAATTCACTCTAACATTGATTTTTACAGTACCGATGCAAATCAGCTATACGAAGTTAAATAGATTCAGGAATTTCACTCACACGACCCATTTTAAGACGAAAAAGCAAATAAACTGCAAAAAGAAAACTGATTTTAAATAAAATTGTCTGAATTTAATCAATGATACCACCAGATGTGATTTTATAAATTTTTAATAAACATACTCTTTTTAGGAATTGCAGTTTTATTGTATTTCCTTCTTCTTTTTACAGCCATACTCACTGAATATTTAATTTCCAGAATTGTATCATAAAAATAGTATATTTGATAATTTGTTAATTGTATAAACCAGATAAATACTTGGACGTTTGGTTTAATAAACCTTTTGTAGTTAGTCTTGCTACCATTACATGAACCAATAGATAAAGACAAATTTTTGTCGAATTTGAATACCCCCCCCCCCATGCATATAAAAATAAAGGCATATCGGGGGGGGGGCTCACAATGAAGTTTTTCCCCGGGGCCTCCAAGTTTATAGTTAACGGCCCTGCCCTCTGTGCAATCTGCAATTATACTTACCTGTTTTTTTTTTTGTTTTTTTTTTCTATGATTATATTCAATTCAATGTGTAGTTTTATTTTTTTAATCACCCTTATTATTTTAGAAATTATTACAATTATTTTTAATATTTGTTTTCTAGAAAGAATCAAAAACTGCAAAGAAGAGAAGAGTGATTGAATCAGGTACTTCAGCATTTGACTTTTTTCTCAATAATAAATTATGTGACTGTATTTTTTTATTGAAAAGAAAAAAGAGACAAAAATGAATATTTTATAGCAAAATATGGTATATACATACATATAAACTTTGATTTTGATCAAAATATTTATTTATTTATTAAGTTTTTTTTTTTTCCTTTCTTTCAGATCTGTTATTTTTAAAAGTTGTGTTTGCTCTGCATCATCATAATTGTAAAGTTTCTAGCAATAGCAAATAATTAATTTGAGTTTCATTTTCTTTCCTGGTTCCTTTCTTTAAAAATAAACAGGGTAAAAATTATTAATAAATTAAATTTTAGGTGTGTTAGTTATTATATAAAAATGTAGCACCTATAGGCATCATCTGGTATTTTTTAAATAAATACTTGAGTAACCAAGTATTTAAAACAAAAAATTAATGTACAGTGGACTCTCTCTATCTGAACACTCTCTAATGTGAACACCCCAGTATTATGAACACATTGTGACAGTCCCAGCGAAACTCCATAGACTTAACAAAAGATGAACTCTCTGTATTCTGAACATCCTCTAATCCGAACACCCCACTATTATGAACTCTATTTTTGGTCCCCATTTCTACTCCATCGCTCTGTAAACTAAACACATGTTTGCAATCTGAATTCGAATTCTGATTATGGGAATTCGGAGAAACTGTTATAGATGAATAAAAAGTTCAACAAGCTTGATTAAAAAATAAAGAGACAAAATCACTGCTAGATTGTAAGTACATATACTTGAAATTGCAAGTTGTTTGAAAACTTCAATTTGTTAGATAGAAACTTCAGTTAAATGTTCGAGAATTCTTTTGTTACATTCTTGTCAGCCGCCTGCTGTAACAGAAGTCATTTTATGACTTTTTTATTTGAAAAAGTAAAAATCTAGTTTTTGATTGGTGCGAGACAATAACAGCAAGTTAAAATAATCCACTTCCACCGTTCTTATTTCAAATAATAGTTCTATAGGAAATATTTTTAATAACAGTTTAAGTATGATATTTCAAAGATTAATTTTTGAATTTTAGACTGAAATTGGAATTTTGGACTGATTTCTTCAATTGATCCACTACTGAGGAAATGACATTTAGAAAAAACTATTTGCTTATAATTTTGTTGTTATTTAATTTCAGCAGATTTCATTTTTACCCATGATAGGACATTCATTAACCCTTTAAGCAGCCTAACTGGGTTTTTCTGTCGCATAGTTTTTGAATTCAAAGGTTTATTTACCTCAAAGTTGATATTAATGCTAATTTTTTGAACTGCATATGATAAATAAATATCCAAGATTATAAAATACAGATTTCCATATCAATACTTTCCGTAACTTTTATTTTATGAATTGTTAAACTTGCATGTAAAATTCAGCAGAGTGCTTAAAAGGTTAAGGATTGTAGAAATCATATTTGTTTAATTTTAAAACTTAAAAGAAAGTAAATATAATGAAAACCCCATAGAGCCAACCTTATTTGATCAATTACCTGCTCGGTCACCCTACATAATAGTAGTAATGCATTTCCAATCTCCCTCTATTCTGAACACCCCCATAATTTGAACATTTTTGGTCGGTCCTGTTAGTGTTCTGAATAGAGGGAGTCCACTGTATTTATAATAGGGATTTTAGGGGAAAATGTGAATTGCCATCAAAAATTAAATAGTATTTTAAATGCTCATAAAAGGTTATTTAAAAAAAATTAAAAGAAAAATTTATTTTTATTAACAAATAGACTTATGATTATTTTCATAAATATTTAGATCACTCATGATAATTTAAAATTTTTCCCATCACTAGAATCAGGGTTGGCAAGTTTCTTACTCAGTGGAAAAAACCGGCTGGAAGAAAATGGCTTATTCGAAGTGGAAGTAATGGAAGAAACTGTTATTATTTAAGAATTTACCATATAATTTTCAACTTAGTAAAATGCAATAAATATCTTCTTCTTGTAACCTTAAATAAATTAATTTCATCAGATCTATACAAATTTAATTAATTATATGCTAAATTAATAGTTACATGGAATTCGCTGTTTTTTTGCGATTTTTTAATGAAATTTGCTACTTTTTCGCAATCTTTTTTATGAAATTTGCCATATTTCGCAATTTTTTGATGAAAATTGTCACTTTTTCAAGATTTTTTAAATGAAATTCGCCGTTTCCCCCCCCCCCCCATTTTTTAATGAAATTTGCCGTCTTTTTCGCGATTTTTCTTTTATGAAGTTTGCTTTTTTTTTTTGTAATTTTTTTCATGAAATTCGCTGCTTTTTCGTGATTTTTTATGAAATTTGCCGCTTTTTTGTAATTTTTTTATGAAATTTGCCACTTTTTCACAACTTTTTTTATAAAATTTGTCACTCTTTGCAATCTTTTGGTGAAATTTGCCATTTTTTTTTTCTCAAACTTTTGTTGTTTAATCATGATTCTGAAACAGAATTTGTCATTTTTCTCGATCCTTTGACAAAATTTGTCGTTTATTTCGTGCTCCTTTGTCATAATTTCCTTTTTTTCCACGAGTCTCCAACAAATTAGCCATTTTTCTTCACGGGATTGAAGAAATTCATTTTTTTTCATCAACCATTCATCAAAATTTGCAGTGTATTTTTTATATAAAGAGAGATGAAGAAAAAAAATGAGCATTGATGTTTTTCTTTAAACTGAAAAATGTTGTTAGAAAAGAAAAAATAAATCAGCCGCCCGTACTCCAGTAGTGAAACCTCATATTTTCAGGCATGCTGGGTTTTGCAGAGGAATACTATAATTTATTTCTTTATTTTATTTTTCTTTGGGGTTTACATGCACATGTATGCCAATAGAGTATGTCACTGTTGATTGCTTTTGTTATTTTATGTAACTGTTATTCAGGATATTTTATGTCCTAATTCTCATATTTATCTCCAATTTTTTCTAATTTTCAGAATCTTTGGGAATTTTTTGATTTTACCTTCGACTGAAGGGTGAATTTCTTAAATGATTTTTAAAAAATGTTCTGCAGAGAAGTTTGTTGTTCTGCGACATACGTCGCACTTATGAGTATTATATTCTGCTTTGGGGATTGAGGATTTTGAAATATGCAAGCTCCCATATATTAAAGGTTCTATGAATAGAAAGATAGAAGCAGTGCCTTTGCCGCACTCTTCTCGCAACATTTTCATCTGCATAAGTTGTTTTTGAAGTGAATTAGAACAAAAAGACTAGCAATCTCTATTGATAATTTTCAAAATTTATGTTTTTAAAGTAACACAAGGTTGGAAAAAAAAACCCCAAAACCTGTTTTTTTTTTTTTTTTTTTTTTTTTTTTTTTTTTTCGGTTTGAATTAGGTTTTTTTGGTTTAAACTGGGTTTTTTTAGAACATACCTTTTTATTAGATATGCTTACATATTTATTGATAAAAATAGACATTGTTGGATTATAAGTTGTATAAATTCATTTGAAAGTAATTTAAACTAAATAATTATAGTGAAATATGTAGAAAATTGAAAAAAAAAAATCATATTTTAAACAGTTATTTTAGGAAACAGTCTTGTGTTCAAGGAATAACTTACTCTACACAATTGAACATTGATACTCTGAAAAAATTTATAAACAATCCTTTGATTACTAATAATAAACATTTGATGCAGTTTGATGACTATAATATTCTTTTCTATAATTTCTTAAAAAATAAATTTGAAATACTTCTTGTTTTTTTTTTTTTTTTTTTTTTTTATTAGCAATTTGGAAAAAACATTTTTGTTCATTAGATTCAGCAGACAACAGGGGGAAAAATTAGATTGGCATTATTAAAATGCTTTAACTAACACCAGATTTGTGTATACTCTCTTATTCAACTTCATATTTTAATTTTAATTCTTAAAAATAATTTCCCCATTAAAAAAAAAATTCTACTACAGTTTGACTAAAATATTAAAGATCATCGAGTTATGTAGCTCCATATTTAAAACCATTGTGCATGTATGATAGATTGCTTTAAATAATCTGCTTTTTTATGAAAATATTTTATACTTAATATTGCATATTTTTAATCTATTTTATCTTTGATCAATTCACATGTTATAAGTTTTTCTTTAGAGCAATAGAGATATGTTCACCAATGCATACCGATTTTTATTCTATATATAAAAAATGACCTAAACCCACTATATCTAATACTTATTGCTGAAATAAAATGTTACAAGTAGAAAGTATTTATATCCAATAATTTGTAGGTCTTAAATTATAAAAAAAAAATAAGAAAATGTCACTAGATTTTTTTTTTTTTTTTTTTTTTTTTTTGAAAAAAACCAGTTGGTTTAAACCATGGTTAAAACCAATTGGTTTAAACCGTGCCAACCCTGAAGTAACATTTTGCCAGTACATATTTTAAAAAGGAGGAACTTCGAAAAAGGAAAAGAATGTGATTCATTAGCTGTATTCAGTAGAAGCAACTAACTGTTGGGAAGGAAGAGTGTGATATAGAGTTTTTTCCCATTTTTCTAATCATTTAGTTTACCTTTTTCACATAAAAAGAATAAAAACATGTTTCATGTATCACATACTATTTCACAAAAAACTCTTCCCCAGCACTCATCCAATATGTACTATGTAAAAATAGTTTATCTCATAAATTATTGCATGAAAAGAAATATTCTTATTAGATATAAAATGAGAAAAATATAATAATTATTTAAATATATAAAGAGAGAAATATGTGCTTACCTACCTTATATCAAAACAGTAATTTAATGCCGTCATCCTGGAGTTGAAACTCTATGTCTATACATGAAAATTTTGTATAAAAATACAATAAATAAAACCTGATAATCACTGAAATATTAATTAATATATACAGTGAGTCAGAGAGACAAAGAAAAAAAATGAGCATTGATGTTTTTCTTTAAACTGAAAATTGTTGTTAGAAAAACAAAAATAAGTCAGCCGCCTGTACTCCAGTAGCGAAACCTCATATTTTCAGGCATGCCAGGTTTTGCAGAGGAATACTATAATTTGTTTCTTTATTTTATTTTTCTTTGGGGTTTACATGCACATGTATGCCAATAGAGTATGTCACTGCTGATTGCTTTTGTTATTTTATGTAACTGTTATTCAGAATATTATAGAAAATATATATATTTCAGATTCTGATGAAGAGCCTTTGCCAAAGACAAAAGGTAATATTTAATATACTGTTTCTCAAATATAATGTATATAAGTATTTAAGATGCATGTATTATAAATCTAAAACTAAAGAAAGTATGTGCATGTAAATCTCAGCCATGCTCAACTTTTTTTTTTTTTTTTTTTTTTTTCTCGCGGACTCCAAACATAAGTTTTCGAGGTACTTACGTATTAACGCCACCGCAGCAGAGGTTGCGCTACTGTGCCGATAAAAACACAATCTTCTTGTTTACATGCACACAAAAAAAAAAATGGCAGCAAAAATGATTTAAAAAAAAAAAAAAAAACTAAAACACTAAAAAGAACTAAAAAATGGTGTAAAGAATCAGCAAACAACAAGGCAACAAAGAATCCAAAAGATAAATGTGTGTGTTTGCAAACAACAAGATTTATCTTTAATGGCGCATTAGCACAGCTTCTGCTGCGGTGGCGTTAATACGTAAGCACCATTTCCGAATTGAAGCGGGCCACAGCACACTTATAAAAGACTAATAAATCATTAACCTCTTCAGTCCTGATGTCATCTAGAGGAGACACCTAAATAACAGCTTAAAAATAATTTAAATACTTCTAGAATTGTTAAAATTACTTCTAGACCTTTTTATTAAATACATGCATATCATAAGAATCAATATATTTCCTGATACATATTTGGAGATGCTGTATATTAATTTATATATATATATATACATATGGGTGATTCTCAAAATAGGGGAAAATTTCAAAAGTGAAATCTTAAAAAAATTACTGTTAGCAAAATTTCTGAAAAAAATAGGTGTTGTTAATATAGTATCAGGTATACTTTACATGTAGTCAGCAGAGCTAAATATTTAAAAATTAACTTAAAAAAAATAATTAGTATTTTTTGAGCCATTCTAATGACAAAACAAATTGCATGGAATAAATATATTAAGAAATTTTTATTTTCTTCCTGTTTAAATATTTTTTTTTCTATATTTATTAGACTTCCTTTTCAGCAAATGGTTTCCATTTTTACATATATACATATAAGGAGAATAAAAACATTACCAAAGAGCAAACTTTGTTTACATGAGCAACATTCTGACACTAACAATGTAAGAAGCTGTTTTAGTGATTTTCTGACAGATTTAATGCATATTTCAGGGATAATAAATGTAATACCTAAATTTATACATAAAATTAAACTTTATAAAAATACAATATAAGCAATGGTTACATTTATGCACATAGGAATCTTTAGCATGGACAGAAAAACCATGCTAATGACACTGATATTTGTCCATGCTAATGACAAATTTTAATTTAAATAAGATTATAAGCCATAATATAATCACAATGCAATAGCCCTTTCTGGGGCTTTTTAAAACACAAAAGTCCTATTCAAATAAGTAAAATAAAAATTTTAATAAAATAAACATGAAAATTATTATCCATTCTAATGACATACAATTGATGTACGCCCCTAATATTCAACTTCTATTTTTAAATACAATACATGCTTCTATTTTCAGGTTCGGATAAAATGGCTACTTGTTGCCATGGAGAAACTTTATATTTTCAAACTATTGTCATATGTGAAAATGAAATTTTGATTAATAACCAGCTGTTATAGTAAGACCTTGTTTTGAAAATAGTATATGGAGGACAAACTTTAATTCTTATTTTATATACTATAATTTTATTTTTAAAAAGAAATTTATTGGATAAATCCTCTCCTTGATTAATTTAAAGAAAGAATAACATTTGTTTTATTTTATAAACATGGTATTAACTCTTGAAAAAGCTAGTATATACAAGGCACAGCTGCTGTGGACATCCATGCTAATGACATTTTGAACATTTATTCTGTTATTTTAAGGTGTTTTTAACTAAAAAGTGAGTAATTCTTGAGTGCAAATAATGAATAATATTAAGATAAACATATCTAAATATAAAAACATGACAGAAAACCTTTCAATTTTTTTTTTGTATGCCGAGAGACATAAATTGTCCCCTATTTTGAGAATCACTCATATATATATATATGTATATTAATTAATGGTGCTGCCAAAGGTTTTCAGTGCCAATTTTTTTCTTCGACAAAAGTTCAATCCTAATAATCAGGATTAGCTATATAATAAGAATAAAACGTAATGATATAGCAATGAAAAATTTAGAAGGAGGTTTTCTCTAGTAAATTCATCTTTTGTTCAATGAAAAATAAAATTAATTGTAGAAATATACTTTGCAAACTTAATTTGGAATGATGTTTAATTAAAATTGAAGCATATAAATGTAGAAATCTAAATATATGTAGTTATGCATGTATGTACAGTTGAAGTATGTAGAAATTGTATTTGTATGCATCTCTGAAGGAGAAATAGGACTATATGTGGAAAAAATTGACAAAGAAAACAACTTTTAACTTAATTTTAAGTAGGGGAGAGTGTTGTACCTTGGAACCAGGGTTGGGTTTTTGACTTAAAAAAAGGGGTTTTTGACATGACAAAGGTTTAAACCGTCTAAAACCTGTCAAAAACACATAGAGTCACAATTTACTACGGTGCATTAGAGTTTGTTAAGGAAACAAATTTTAAAACTAGCAACAGTTGCCATACATTCTGTTGAAATTTAATTATATTATGGGTAATTAGCGGCTCTTTAAATATTTTTAATTAATAAAAATTAAGGTAAAAACGACAGATTTCAAATCTCAGAAATTTATTTCGAAATGGACATGCAGAAATATTTGCATAAAAATTATGTAATATCTTGTTTATTCATTATTATTTTAATACTTTAAAAAATGTAAAGTTATTTAATGCATTTTGACAAAGCTGATATTTATAAGGAATAAATTAAGTATTACAAAGGCAAGATTTTCAAAAGTGTCTAACTTGATACACGTATTTAATATATATTTTTTAATGCTATACACATAATATCCAGTAGGTTAATTTGAATTTAAATATGTATATTATTTATTATATTTATGATTATTATACATCATTATAAACAATTTTTTATCTAACCCCCCCAAACACACACATTAACAGTACTAAGAATACAAATAACGTTTACTTTGAAAGCAAGACAAGACAAGAAGTAATTATTCAACAAATAAATACTTAAGAAATTTAACAAAATTTTATAGTATTCAGTAAAAAAAAAAAAAATTATTCGTATAAGTTAATTTTTTAGCATAGTAAATAAATAGGTTGAATATTGTAAATAGATATTCAGATATTTATAGAAAAGAGTTAATTTTTTATAATCTTTTTGTTAGTTAAAAATTCAAAAAATGACTGACGATTTAAAATTTACAGATTTTTCTGAAAAACTAACAATTGTAAAAGTCAAAACAGAAAAAATATTACACTGATCTATGAAATACTTCTATAACACAAAATATTATGTAGGTTTTTTTAATTATCCCATTAAATACATAATTTTAAAAAATAAAACATTCATTAAATATTCCCAATTAATTTGATTACATAATCAAAATCAATCCAAATGAAAATTATCAAAGTAGAAATTTAGTTCAATAATTCAATACATTTGCCCATGTAGCATAAGGTAGTACATAACCAGTTTTAACCATTTTTCTGTTCCTAATCAATTACGGAGTTTTGAATGAATTAGTCCAAAATTGGAAAACATTTGTTCTATTGCAGCAGAACTGGCAGGGCATGATAAAAGTTGTTTGGTTAATTCTACCAAATCAGAAGTTGGACCAGACTTGAAAAATTTGCATTTGTTTACTATTCAAAATATGTTTCTTCAAAATTTAAATTTATTTTCTCTAGAACATATTTAGAAACATTTTCTTTATTAAAAGCAAATAAATTTTGCTTATTATATATAAATATATGTAGATTTATATATGTAAATAAATATTTTTATTTACATATAAATATAGGTTTTTGACATTTTTGACAAGGAGGTTTTTGACATGACGGTTTAAACCATGGTTAAAACCATCAAAAACTGTTGCATGTCAAAAACTTGCCAACCCTGCTTGGAACATTGACAATATCTAAAAAACTATTGGCAACAATGAACTTGTTTATGTCTAATAAGTGACCTATAACTAACTGATCTCATCATAGTAATAGACAACATTAGAAGCAATAAATAAACAACTGGGAGAAAAAAAGAAAATTTCACTTGTTCAAAGTAAAAAAAGTTTTTATTACTTTTTTTTTTACAGAAAATTCCACAGAACATGGAACATACAGTAAAAAAACCAACTCAACTTTATTTTGGATATATTTTTATAATGACTGAACATTGCGAATATAAATCTGGTAACTCCCAATAAACCTTTTTCTTTCCATGTGGTGCAATGTTCTAAAGAGCACATGTTCTGATGTATTTTTCTGGGTTTTGAATCAATTTTAAAGGTACATTTATGTTGTGTACTATGTTGTTAATTATGGTTAGCATAACATCCATAGTCCTATTTTTACAATAGAGAAATGTTGGGAAGTTGAATTTATTCTATTTACAATTCCCATCTATTCTTCCCCTAAACTACAGCCACTTTGGGCCCTACCAATGGCCAAGAGGTTTTACCTCCGAAACTGGCAGATGGCAGGTGCTGGGTTCGGGCCCAATCGTGGCCATCTGCCTAACCATTTGGACTTTTCTGTGGTTTTCTTCAAACCTTGAATTTCCTTGTGCAAATATGGGTTAGGTTCCCTCAGAAAGACCCCCACGGAGGGCAACTTCCCCCCCCCCCTTTTCCTCTTAGGACCTATATCCCATGTATAGATATTTGGCTGACATAAATACAAACAAACAAGCCACTACTTGGCTGTACTTTCTTTGGGGTGCAGAAAACATACTACAAGTCTTATGGTAATGAATAAATGATATCACATCCTGGACAGTCGATCACAATGTGTGTTGCAGTAAAAATTGTTAAAAATGCATTTAAAAAACTTTCTCAACTGAAATGTTGAATGAAACAGCTGAATTTGTAACAGCAGATGTATGCATAACAAGTTTATCTTCACATTCTCAAAATGTCAAACCCCAAGCAATGATATTGTCATTTTTCATTGCTGCAATTTGTAAAAGCAATGTGTGTAGAAGAAAAGGAAAATCTCACATTTTAAGAGTTTCTTTAGTAAAAGTTGAAATTGCCAAGTAGAAAACTGCTATAGCAAGAAAATGAAAAGACCACCTCCAGAACAAAATAGTAGTTTTTATATCTGTTAATGAGAAACTTGTTTTATCTAGTATTAATGATGGTGACAATATTGATTATGATCATACCACAGATGTGTTAGAAATAAGAAATCAAGAAAATAGATTACTTTCTTGCAATAGTATCTGGGAAATTTTTGTTCTCCTCTACAGTTCTATGTATCTAAAGTTATTTGATGTCCTTGCCAATGATGAAAACTTGAGCTTTATTTCTTAATTCCTTAGATGATTTAAAAAAAAAAAAAAAAAAAAAAACTGTTGGTATAAAACTGTTATTGTTATTCTACAAAATATAGTATTAGTCATAGTACAAAAATATTAATTAGTTATATATCTATTGCCTAAATTATGCAGTGTGTCCCAAGTGTGTCTAAAAATATGTTATAGAGATAAATATTGGTGTGTTAAAATGCTACCTTCAAATTTTAAATCTGATTATAATCTTTGAAATAAAAAATTAAAATCTGAAAACTGTCCCAAGGTACAACATTTTCCCTCTTTTGTATAAATAACAGGACGGATTCTATCTTCCCATGACTATTGATAAAACAATGCTAAAGATCTTAAACACTTTTTTATGCACACCTTAATTTTAGAAATATGGATTAATGATTATGTGCCTCGAGTCACATAGAAAATGTCGCTAGGCTGTAAATTGAGTATGACTAGTATAGAATACTCAGCCTGAAGATAATCTATAGATATATAAAATAATTTGTCCTAACTGACTGATAATCAACGTACAGCTGATACTATTAAACGTAGAAACATGCAAATTAAGAAATAGTTAGTATGGTCTATGGCTAAAATATTACAAACATTATTTATCCATTATTCTATCATACAGTTTATTTGCATAAAAATGTACATTATCAAGTGTTTGGATTTTTTCTTATCGAAAGTGGGGTATTTTGTTAAAGGAAGGAAATGAAATTTTATTAATAATTTTATCATTTTTTATTTTGAAAAAATTCTGTTATTAAATACAAATTAGTCAGTTAATCACTCTATTGATAACTATAAAATTTACCTTTTATTTTATTTTTTTGTTCAATATAGAAATTGTATTTGTAAGCATGGCATGTATGACTTTGTAAAATGTCTAAAATTTTTATTGTATATAGAACCTAAAACTACAAAAAACTCTGTGAAAGAAAGCAAGTCAGAAGTTATCAACAGTAAGACTGATGAGAAAAAGAAATCAGTTTCAGTATCAGCTTTTTTTGGCTCTTCACCAGTTAATAGGAATGAAAAGACCAAGATTAACAAAGTAGTTTGTTTCCTGGATTTAACATTTTTTGTATACTTTGTTCTTTTTAATATATATTTATATACATATACATATGAATTATATCTGCATCTTTTTCTTTGAACTTTTATTTTTGTTGAAGTTATAATTGTTACTTTTCATGTGAGATTTTGAAATATTGTTTTTTGTGATTGTCGATTTCGTCAAAGAATCGCAAAAAAGACAACTTCGTTAAAAAATCGCAAAATAACGAATAACTTCAGGTAAATTTCACCAAAAAATTCACGAAAAAAAGGCAGATTTCTTCCAAAAATCGCGAAAAAACGGCAAATTTCGTCAAAAGATCACAAAAAAATGACAACTTTCGTAAAAAAAATCCCTTTAAAACTCTATTTTCATCAAAGGGGCATGAAAAAAAAAAGTTAATGCCAGGATAGAATTTTTCTGTTCCAAAAACTAACTTTCCTGCTTCCAAATTATTATTATTTTTATTTTTTTGCTGCTTCAAAAACAGATTTTCCTGCTTCACAATCTGTTTTTAATTGTTCCAAATCTTTCTGAGTGAATGTAACTTCTGAAAACACTCATTCATTAAATAAAAAGTAAATGAAACAAATGAGATTAAAAAAAGTATTCATTAAACACTCAAATAAGCATTATTTTATAATTTAATTTGTATATTGCACATTTATTTTTTAAAAAGTAAAGAAAATTCCTCTTACTAGTTTAAAAAAAAAGTTAATATATTGCCTTTAATTATTTATACATTATTATTAAAACAATAATTATTGCTAATTTTTCTTTTGCAAATGAACAAGTTCAATTTTTACGTCTAAAAATATGACTAGTAATATATAGTGGGGACCCGTTTTTGTAAAAAATGGACACAGAATTTTAGAAGTCCTGGGTCCCTGGGACCCAGGATTTTTCAAGTCCAGCGGCATCATTGTTTATATCCATAGTAGACACTTGATCAACCCGGATCAGATTATCCGGGTTGCAGATTTAGCAGGACAGTAAAAATTTCTGAGATTTGGATACAATTTACTGTGTTGATGCTGCATGGAAATTAGTAAAAGGCACTACAGTTGAGAAATCATGAAGGCAACTTTACTGGATAATATATAGATATATATATATATATAGAACCATTAGATAATATATGTAAAATGAGATGATAGTACTGATTTACAAACAAAAATTTTAAAAGATTTGAGAAAGTTAAATGTGATATGAAGTGTTTATATTTAAGATGGGATTCTATTATAAATAAATTCTGTTTCTATAGGATTTAAAATATTTTTATGTCCTGATGTAAAAGAAAATGTCCTATATTTCCTTACAATAGACCTTACGCTATTAGCTTTAGACATAAACAAAGCAGTAAAGTTATTTTATATAATTTGAAATTTTTATTTAAATTGAAAATGGGTTTTTATATTATTAATTTTATTTATAAAGTGAAAAGTGTATATACTCAAACTTTTTTTATCTATATATATTACAATTTATAGGAGCTAATATTTGCACTGATTTGTGTATGAATGAAGTAAACAATCAATATCATCATTATTGTCTTCTTGTTTCATATTTAATGCATTATTACTTAGCCATCATATGTAGTATAGGGTAAATATTGCAATCGTTTTAAAAATCTGAAAAAAAAAAAAAAAAAATGATGGATTTACACGTTTTAGATACTGGAGATTCCAAAAAGCGTATTTTTAGAAGAAAAAAAAATTTTCAGCCGTCCGTCTGTCTGTCTGTAACTGCTGTATCTCCCGAACAAATTGAGATAAAGCATAGGTTCCCAATGGGGGCGGTACCGCCCCCCCCCACCCCACCCAGTGGGCACTGGGGCCTTCCAGGGGGGCTGTGACGGGTCCAGAGAAAAATGGGGGGCATTAAGACAATCAAAGGGGGGCGGACACGATGTTATTCTAGAAATTAATGTAATGAAACTATTTGACTCGTATTCTGTGAAAACGAGCCTAAAACTGGTATCTGCCGGCCCTGTTTAGAATATTCAATGAAATCAATTTAGAATTGCAAGAAGGGGATAAATTAAATTTAATTACAACAACAACAACAACAAAAATGTCTTTGCTGCTTTTGTGAGAAAACTTGTTATGTTCAAGTAAAATCTAGGTAGATTTGTATAGAGTCATTTTCCTACTTTAACAGCAGTCTCTGCAAAGCAAGACGATTTACTAACCTACTGCCAACACATGGATGCTCTTCATACTGATTTTATTGAGCGATTCTAGGACATTTCTAGCATGAATATTTCCAAGTTGGGTTTTAGATCTTTTCTCAAATGCAGATATAGCAGAATTATTAAATTTAGAAGAGAAACTCATAAACCTCACAACTAATGCAGAACTAAAAGTAAAATTTGAAAATGGATACCAAGAGTTCTGGCTTCAGTAGTCTGTACCAGCAATCTACCGTGAATAGTGCATAAAAGTATAAAAAAATTTAATTGATTTTACATCATTTTATTTGGATGAGCGTGGGAGTGCAGTGTCTAATTTATTGGCTAGGAAAAAAAAATAGACTGCATATTACTGAATGTGGTGATTTACGATTGCTGGTAACAAAATTGGAATCCGACATTAACAAATTGTTAAAATTCCATGAGCCTCCAACTATCTCATTAATATTTTTTATTTCTTATTAATTTTATGTCTATGTCATTACTTTTTACTTACCCATCATACGTAGTATAGGGTAAGGCTTGCAATCGTTTTGAAAATCGAAAAAAATTTTTTGACGGATTTACACGTTTCAGATACTGGAGATTCCGAAAAACATATTTTTAGAAAAAAAATGTTGCCGTCCATCCGTCTGTGTTTCTGTCTGTCTGTCTGTCTGTCTGTCTGTAACCGCTCTATCTCCCAAACAAATTGAGATAGAGACTTGAAATTTTGTATGTACTTAGTATGTAAGAATGGGACGAAGCCTATTTAATATCAGTAACCTCGATTATCCAGAACTATTTTTTCCGGACTCTCGAAAAATTCATTCTGATGAAAGGTATATAAAAAATTTCGAAATTTTTTATTTTAAGGACTGGACGTAAAAGGCAATAAAATAACACAAATTTTGCATATAAAACGTGGTCGATCGGATTATTAGTTGTCGAGATATGTGTAATCCTGTTTTCCAAATTCTTCGATTTTTCATGACCCTGTATTTCATTCAAATTTCAATTCACAGGTATATTTTTATTGGAAATGAGACGCTTAATCCAACACAGTAAATTTTTAGTTAATATTATTATTATTTTTTGAGTTATAAGGATGTTTCTTTTACGCAATCCGGTACTACTCGAGTATTTTGGCGTTTTATATAATTAGTCAAAATTGGCTCATCAGCAATTCATTAATGGAGCATTATTGTATGTTAAAATTATTTATTTATGTGTTTAAATTTTATTTTGGATTTGCCATAGACACGCGTTTTATTTTCATATTACTTACCCATCATACGTAGTATAGGGTAAATCTTGCAATCGTTTTAAAAATCGGAAAAAAAATTTTGACGGATTTACATGTTTTAGATAGTGGAGATTCCGAAAAACATATTTTTAGGAAAAAATTTTTGCCGTCTGTCTGTCTGTCTGTAAACATTCTATCTCCTGAACAAATTGAGATAGAGACTTGAAATTTTGTATGTAGTTAGTATATAAGAATGGGACAAAGCCTATTTAATATCAGCAACCTCAATTATCCGGAACTATTTTTTTTCGGACTCTCGAAAAATTCGTTCTGATGAAAGGTACATAAAAATTTTCGAATTTTTTTGTTCTAAGGAATGGACATAAAAGGCAATAAAATAACACACATTTTGCATATAGAACAAAGTCGATCGAATTATTAGTTGCCGAGATATTTGTAATCCTGTTTTCCACATTCTTCGATTTTTTATGATCCTGTATTTCATTCAAATTTCAATTCAGAGGTATATTTTAATTGGAAATGAGATGCTTAATCCGACGCAGTTAATTGTTAAGCAGTTAATAGAATTATTATTTTTGGAGTTATAAGGATGTTTCTTTTACGCAGTTCGGTACTACTTGAGTAGTTTGGTGTTTTATATAATTTGTCAAAATTGGTACATCAGCAGTTCTTTAATATAGCATTACTATGTATATTAACAATATTTAAATTTTGTTTATGAATTGCAATGCATTGTATAAATAGTTTTCACATGTTTTATTTTCATATACATATCCATGATGGGTAAGTATTACGGTGGCCCCCAACAACTAGTTTTAATTCCCTATTGATTTCCTGTTTGTTCACATTATTATTTGTGAAATAATTAATACGTCAAAGATGTCACAAATCTAAAAGATGTTAAATATAAAAACGCAGTTTAAAAGCTTAAAACTTCAAATACTATACCCAGAGGGCTTTCGATAAAAATTTGATCATCCTTGAGGCAGCTTTGTTTACATTCAAATTACGTTAGAGTACGAAAAGAAATTTCAGTACATAAACAAAGCTGCCCTGAAGATGGTGCAGTTTTGATTAAAAGAACTCATCTTTCAATGTTTGATGTTTTAAGCTTTTAAAACTGTGTTTTTATATGTAATAACATCTTTTAGATATATGGTATTTTAAACGTATTAAACGCATCTTTTTAGCAAGTTTATTTAATTTTATTTTGTGATTTTTTTTTTTTTTTTTTGAACAACTTTTTATTACGTTTGAAAGTCGTATTAATTATAATTCATACTTTGTGTTTCTTAATAAATAGACAAAAAAAGAGATATAGATAATATGCAACAATATTTTAATTGGTATAATTAATTATTATGGGAAAGGGGGGGGGGCATTGGAATATTTTTTACTTCTAAGGGGGGGGGGGGCGGTGGTTCATAAAAGGTTGGGAATCTATGAGATAGAGACTTGAAGCTTTGTATGTGCTTGGTATGTAAGAATGGGACGAAGCCTATTTAATATCAATAGCCTCAATGATCCGGAACTATTTTTTTCGGACTCTCAAAATTTGTTCTGGTGAAAGGAATACAAAAATTTTCGAAATGTTTTATTTTAAGGATTGGACTTAAAAGGCAATAAAATAACACAAATTTTGCATAAAAAACAAAGTCGATCAGATTATTAGTTGCAGAGATATGTGTAATCCTGTTTTCCACATTCTTCGATTTTTCATAACCCTGTATTTCATTCAAATTTCAATTCAAAGATACATTTTAATTGGAAATGAGACACTTAATCCGATGCAGTAAATTGTTAGTTAATATGATTACTATTTTTGGAGTTATAAGGATGTTTCTTTTACGCAATTCGGTACTACTTGAGTATTTTGGCGTTTTATATAATTTATTGAAATCGGCTTATCAGCAATTCATTGATAAAGCATTGCTATGTATTTTAAAACTATTTAAATATGTGTTTAAATTTTATTTTGGAATTGCGATGCATTTTATAAATAGTTTACATGCGTTTTATTTTCATATTTTGTATTATGCATATCCATGATGGGTATATTACGGTGGTTCCCCAACAACTAGTTATTATTATTTTGGCAAAAAAGTAACTAAACATAATTCATTAAATCATACAAAAATAAACTCTCTTTCTCTCTCTCTCTCTCTCTTTTTAGGTGCGTTCGTAATTATGTAAATACGTAGCACCTATTGTTGTCGCTCAGTCCGTCCGTCTGTCTGTCTGTCCGTCTGTCTGTCTGTCTGTCCGTCTGTCTGTCTGTCCGTCTGTCTGTCTGTCTGTCCGTCTGTCTGTCTGTCCGTCTGTCTATCTGTCTGTCCGTCTGTCTGTCCGTCTGTCTGTCTGTCTGTCCGTCCGCATATAACAACGCAAAAACTACCCAACCGAATCGTTTCAAATTTAAAATACATAATTATAACATAATTTTGTCGAGTCATTTCAAATTTTATGAAAATCGGATGCATAGATCAATTACAGGGGCAATCAAAAGTATTCCGTTACATTACGGTCAATGGGGAAAAAAGTTTCAAAAGCATTTTAATCGTTTGAAATTTAAAATACATAGTTATTACATAATTTTGTCGAGTCATTTCAAACTTTATGAAAATCGGATGCATAGATCAATTACAGGGGCAATCAAAAGTATTCCGTTACATTACGGTCAATGGGGAAAAAAGTTTCAAAAGCATTTTAATCGTTTGAAATTTAAAATACATAGTTATTACATAATTTTGTCGAGTTATTTCAAATTTAAGGAAAATCGGATGCATAGATCAATTACAGGGGCAATCAAAAGTATTCCGTTACATTACGGTCAATGGGGAAAAAAGTTTCAAAAGCATTTTAATCGTTTGAAATTTAAAATACATAGTTATTACATAATTTTGTCGAGTCATTTCAAACTTTATGAAAATCGGATGCATAGATCAATTACAGGGGCAATCAAAAGTATTCTGTTACATTACGGTCAATGGGGGAAAATGTTTCAAATGCATTTTAATGGTGTTTCACTCATTCGAACTTAATAAAATTTATATGCAACTATAAAGTACATATTATAATATATATTTTACATAATTTGTGATGCAAAGAACATTTGTTATTGATTTACAAGGCCACCATTACATACATATTCCATTACATAATGGTATAGGGAGAACATTGTTTGATGAGCGTTTTAATTGTAATTCACTATTTACAATTTTATGAGATTGATATATGAGAGTAATATTTTTAAAACTTCGTTATCGTACGAACGCACCTCGTTTGCTACGCTTCACGTGCAATTTCCAACTTGTTTTTCTCCTCTCTGAGCATGTGAGTGTGATGTTACTTATTAAATGCAAAATATAACAAAAAAATTCCGTGCTGTTAGAATATTTGCTGAACACTCAAATAACCAACATTATTCAAATATTTATATTACAAATTTTAAAAAAAAATCGCCAAAATTAACCTTTATACTATATTAATTTCCTTTTAACAATATTCCGTACTTGGTTCAACTTATTAAATTAAAATCCTGTTACTAGATCTAATATATTAATCTTTACGGAAACGATATAAATTCTTAATTCGCCTTAAAAAACATTTATTCCAATATGCGTAAATTAAAAAAGATGGCTCTAAATTAAAAATATTCTTAATTAAACTTTATTTCTTAATATTCCAAAAAAAACTCATTTTTTTCTATGTTTTTATCAACCTTTTTTAAGAAAGTCTTATTAAATTTATTCCAAAACTATACCTTTCAAAAAAATATTATTTTTATTTATTTATTTTCCCTCCTTCAACATTTGATATTTTTGCATATCAATAAATAATAAATTCATTTCTTTTCTTTTTCTCTTAAAATTAATCGTCTGTAAAAATATCATCTGCCTAATATATTCAAAATTTTGAGTTCGATTATAAATTGGTTAAATAATAATATTTTTAAAATAAAATTTATCGTCTGAATGAAATAAAAATCTCGACGTTGGACATGAATTATGTTTACATGGAAACATGATGGTTAGAGGGTAGAGAATTTTCTAGAGGTTTGTTTTTAGATTTAAGAAGGAAGCCTGGAGGTGATGAGAGAGATTCTTTGCTTTTTCTTTGATGAGTACGTTAAGGATGGCTTGCTGAAGTAATGATGGAATATTCTTTTCGATGTTTCGGTTCAAGACGGCTTGCAAAGGGAGCATTTCCCTCTCTATATGACAACAGTTTAATAAACTAACTTGCAGCAGTCAATGTATAATTTAATGAATCTTCTACATTTATTTATTTATGTTGTTTTTCTCTAGCTTGCCATGGCTGTGTGTTTTTAAAAAGGGGAACAGTGAGGATATTTCGAATTTTTCTTTAAAACGTCACATGTATAATTGTATTTTAATTCCATAATTTTTTTTCTTTTGTTTTTGTGTATAAATGCATTATCAAAAGCCTAATGATTATATAATATATAGATAAATCAAGCAAATCAAACACTTAATGCTTTTTTTTTTTTTTTTTTTAATCAGTATATTTTATTTCTGAAAAAAAAAATATTAATTTCCGTTTTCTAAAATAAATGTTTCTATGACCTTATAATAAATTTTGATTTGAAAGTTGTTTTTTAATTAGGTATTAAAGTAAATTTTAGATATTCATTTAAATTGTTAATTTACATAAATAATAAATTATGACAGCTGATTATATTGATGTCATAATCAAATTGTATTAATATGCAACATTAAAAGTTTTTGCTGTCTAGAAAAAAGAGTCTGAAAGCATTCATGAAGATGCTGATTTTGAAGCTACATTGAAACAGTTAAAATCTTCCAAAGTAAGTTTTTAATAGTTATACTCCTTTTACATTACAATAGAGGTTTGCTATTACGAACCCAACTATTCTAAAAATCTGCTTATTCCAAACAGTAGTCAGAAAAATTAAAAAGAGGTTCATGAAAAAACATACATATAATTGTCATCCAAAGAAGTTAAATAAGGACATACATGGAGCTTAAGCTTGATGAAAATGTCAGAAGCCAAATAGGAATCAAAACTTGTTACTTACAGCATACATGTTGTATACAATTCTGTCAAATCATTTTTAATCTCTATTAAACATAAAAAATAACTAATTTACACACACTTAAAAGAAATAGTCAATTTTTTTTTCTGATGAAGAACACTAAATCAATTAAGTAATTTGCTTTTGTCATCATAGACTCAGATTTACGTATGGAAAAAAGACATGTTTATTGCTATGATACTACAGTTATGGTTTTTATTTGAAGAGTCTTGTATATATTAACTGTGAATTTTTAATTAATTTATTAGAAATAACAGAACCTGTTCACCTTCACCACCAGCTGATGAACGCTGTATAGAGCTGACACTAGGTAGATGTCTTAATTTGCCTATTGCAAATTCCTGCTAAACCAAACAGTGTTAGATCCCAATTAGCTCAGAATAGTGGACTCTATTTCACATATCTCTTTGCATTATTCCACATAAGAGTCTATCTTGGAACACTAGCAACAAATAAATTACAGTCGCAAACTATTGTGTGAAACTTGGGGCTAGCTTAATGTTGTCATAAAACCCTTATTATAACATAATTAGTTGTAATAATTAGTCGATGTATTCATGATAAATTAAAGAGTGTTTCTGTTTGAAAATCATAAAACAAAACTGAAGAGAACTTTATTTTATACTTGAATGATAACTTTTCTGAAGTTATTTAGATGTAATGATGTAATATAAATATTTCAGGCGATTTGCAATTTGATTAAATTTAAAATACTTTCTTTACTTTTTGTTTATGGTGCTTTGAAAATTAGTTTTATTTTAGGAGTCATTGTTTATTTTTCTTCTATGCAAATTTTACTCTTGGCAGAAACTTCTAAGCCTTGTTTTGAAATAACAACAAATAATAGAATAAATAATCAATTCATAACATGCTGCAAAAGCATATTCCAAATGATGTGCATGAAAATTCTTTTACTTAATTCTCTCACTTACCTTATATGCGTTATGCCTTATAAGCGCATTATCTTAAAACCTTATAAGCGACTCTTAATTTAAGTCATAAACACATTTTTTGAAAGCTTCTTCTGACGAACTTTTAGACATCCCGGGCGCAATGCTGCGATGCACGTCACAGGCTCTTGGCAGAGTCTGCAGACTATTTTTCAACTCTTGAAAAATTTAGAAAAGAAAAAAGTTAGCTAGAAATTATTTACTATGTACCATTGTTATAATCCACGCGACATGCGATTGACGAAGCTCCGATTCCTGTCAAATTAAGTCAGGGACAGTTCTGTTCAGAATTTTCAGAAAAATTAAGGTAATCATTTCCAAACATTAAAAAGAAAAATCAAAATCCAAAAATTCAGACTTAAAATGCATTGCGAGTTTCAACATTGTCTTTGAAAAAAATTAATTTCGTCAATCGATCAAACGAAAATCGCAATTTCATCATAGATTGCGGGAAAAACTCAGATTTTGGGGATCGCGAAAGAGAAAATTTTGTCAAAAGATCAGGGAAAGGGGGAAAAAAAATCTGCAAATTTCGTCAAAAGATTGCCATAAAATGGCAACTTTTGCCAAAAGATTGTGAAAAAAATGGCAAATTTCGTCAAAAGATTGTGTAAAAACAGCAAATTTCATCAGAAGATCGCAAATTTCATCAAAGAGGGTGAAAAGAACACATAGTGTCAGGAGGGGATTTTCTCACCCTTCCAAACAGTCTATGATGTTGTTAAAAATTCTGAAGATAAATGTAACTTATTTCTAAAAGTACTTTGCTTTTATGTTAATAACAAATACTTCGTAGTTTTGAGTGCATGTAATGTAATGTAACTGCGAGGGATTGGAAAGAGGACATTTCTAAAATTCTGCAGACTATTTTTGAAGTTTCTAGTTATGTTGCAGACTGCAGAAAAATATTCTGCTGCTGGGAATGACATCTCTTAAGCTTTCAAATTTCAAGTGCAGTTGCAAACTGATTTTGATTACAAATAACGGCATAGAACCCAAAATTTAATGGTTGTCTATAGATTTATTAGAGAACCAAATGTTAAAGAAACCTTTTTGTACATTCAAATAATATCTGAAATGGCTAACTGCAGAGTTGCCAAGTCCCCGGCTTTTTGCACACCAGAATTATTTTAGAGACAATCATGTCGTTTTAAATTGTACGAATGTTCCAATTATTTAAAATATCATTTTCTGTACAATAATACTGGTATCCAAAAAGGCAGAGACTTGGCAGCTCAGTAACTGTATGTTGATTATGTATCTTAGGCAGTAGAGTATCGCTAATATAAGCTTTTAAAAAAGTCTTAGATTCAACTCTTGATCACTTTAACACTCAGTTATAGACAAATATTTCTTTTTCTACATAATCTACAACACTATTTTCAGTAAATCACGCAATTTTCTTTCTTTTTTTTTTTTTTTTCATATTTCATGAGCAAAAAGTTTAATGTATGTCTTATTACTTAGAAGATTTATATATTTTAATAAGTGGTTTATTATGTAACTTACTTCCTCATAATGCAAAGAAAAGAAAAAAAATTAACCTTCGATTTAATGAAACCATTAATTAATAGCAAGGGTCGATCTAATCAAAATTTAGTCCTATTTAGGGCCTTTTGCATGTTTGCTTTTCTTTCCTGTTGCTATATCTTTAAAAGAAACAAAATTAAAATATCATTTTTAAATAAATTCATGAGCTCATACTTTCTAACATTATATCTAATTTCATATTCTAACATCAAAGCATGAATCTGAGTGGCAAGTTTTTGGATTTGGTATTTACATCATACTCGCATATTTTATCAGAATTTTTTTGGAAGAAATTTTAAATTGTAGTCCTGAAATAAGGCACGAATTTCAAGATAAAAATTGAATGTGTATATTAAAAAAAAAGTATTTTCAAAGCTATTTATACTTTTATATTTAATTTTGTTTTGTACTTAAACTATTGATATGTCAAATTTAAAATTTTTGCATTTGTCAATTTGAAGGATGAAGTAACCAAAAACCATAAAGAAAAAGAGAAAGCCCCAAAAGAAGAAAAAACACCTGCCAAAAATCACACAGAGAAAGAGAAGAACCATCAAGAAGAAAAAACACCTAAAGCTTCACCAAAAGATAATACAGGAAGTAAGTTAAAATAGAAATATAAATTTTCAGAAACACTTTTGCAAAAGCAGTTTTTCAATTAATTAATTTTATCAATTCATAGGTAAAAAATCAAAAAAGAGATCTCATCCTGGCTTAGAATTTGAAGCTGCGCCAAAAGCTGAAAAGAAAACAATAATTGTGGTACATATACCTTCACTTTTTTACTTAATTTTTACTTTTTTTTCCAGTTTTCCATTCAGTCTTAACCATAATAGAAATAAAAACTTTAACAGATATATTTTAAAATCATTTCACATTTTATGAAAGTTCTGTAATTTTCTTTTTTAGGACTTTTTCATTCTTTCTTTCTTTAACTAAAAAAATTAACGGCTTAATCCTTTTTATAAGTCAATGGTATATAAGTGAAAGCTCAGCATAGAGGTTCAGAGAGAAAAATACCCAAAAGTCAAAAGAGAATATTCAAACAATAAATTAAAAAAATTGTGAATTAGCCTGATCAACATCAAATGTAAAATCAACTAAATAAAGAAAGAATGGCCGTTCTTCATGAACATTTATGAATTTCAGTACACTGTTAAAGATATGCAACTTTTGTTGCATAGTCACTTCACAAGTTTTTATAAAATATCTCTATTCTGACCAGTGAGAATGCTTCATAATATCATCAAGTAATTATTTTCTATAAAAACAGTGGGGTGACTTTGTAACAAAAGTTGCTGATTTTTAACAGTTTATGTGCTATAGAGTGCAAAGTCATATTGCCAGTATTACAAGTACCACCACCAGTTTATATGATTGGAAAAGCATTAGAATCAATACATTCTTTATAAAATATTCGTTGATACCATTCTTGTTTTTGAAATGCCTTCATTCAAGGTTTCATCAATATGCAACATAGAAAATTTTATCTCACTTTTAAAAATTTAAGAGCAAATTTTTCATCAAGTATGTTTACGAATCCCCATGCCAAATGAAAATCGGAAATTCCTACATATATTGGTGATGAAAAACTTGAAATAAATCAGTGTTGCACTCACATTCAAGGGCTACAACGAGAAATTATTCAGAGTTACAAAGGCTACTTCATAACCATAATCAACTTATCAATGTGTTCGAGATTTCTCTAGAACAAATAGTTGCGGTTGTAAAAGCTTTTGCTTATACATATTAAATAGTAATTGTTTTTCCCTCCCTCCTTTTAAAATTACATCAATTTCTAAATTCTTAACTTTAGGTACTAATCTGAATTTTAGTCCGATTCATTTTGTAATGGCCGTTTCCTTTTAAATTAGGGTTACATTTTTTCCCTACATATAATTCTTTAAACCACAACTCAGTGCTTTAATGCAGGCGTAATAAATATTCTTTCTCTCTAGCAACAGTTTTTAGATTTTATTCTTATAGCTAAGTACTGTTAGTATGCAGAATAGAATCATCTTTGTAATGCTACCTTTTTAAAACCAGATGCTTTTATTCTACAATAGTCAAAGCAATTTTCATTATTAATACTTTCCTTATTAACTTTTATTTTATTAATGTTCTTCCTCTGATCTTTTTTATCCCATGTGATTTTTGGCAACCCCCTGTAGTGAATTCAGTCCTTGTGATTTAGGTACCCATGTTCCTTCTTTGATCATTTTGAGTTGATTATTTCATATTGTGCCCTTTGACTCCTCTCATTGAGTTATTATTAACGGAAATCAAACACCTACCTCTTTCCATCACAGTTTTTACCTCGGAGTTCGTTATTAGTCATTTTATGCATATGTGGTTCGCCAACACATGAGTCTTTGAAGAAATGTATTTGACACACTCTGCTCTTGATCATTGGAATGTTAATGTAAAAAGATATTGCTCTCTCTCTAGATATCGACGGCTTTCCCTGACGTCGGCTCGTTCTATCAAATCCTGGTTTTGAAAACTAAAATAAAAATGCAATACTTCATAAAACAAACTTTTTCATCCATCTTGGAGTTTTTTTTTTTCTTTTAGTTTCATTTTATTGAACCACTGATGCTGACAAAACATCTCCACAGCTGTCAGCTATAAGATCGTCATTCGAGCTGACAAAAGACCAGCCAGTGAGCAATGACGGTTTTATGCACTGCAAGTCAATACAGTTGAAGACTGCAATAATAATTGTCGATGACAGATGTAGCTATCACAATATCATTATTCAATGCTAAAGCAATGAATTGCAGAAACACATCATACAGAGAGCTGGTCCTCATGCCATTAAATGTGCAATATATATTATGATCCAAGTGTTGCAGCTAGTATCTATTAATATTTTCCTCTTTAAACATTTTCTGTGTGACCCTGTACTTTTATAAATAACATATTTCTTTTTTTATTTTATAATTTGAAATTATGCATTTTATTTTAACACTAGCTGACCCGCCCGGCGTTGCCCGGGTCCGTATTAACAATATTAAACGAACTTGAAATTTGTATAATTTTATCATTAACTGGAAGCATGCAGAAATGCATTGGCTGAAATACGTCGCAGCTGACTTTGTGAAAAATTGGTTTTAAAAACAACAACTACTATTAAGCTCTAAAAATACTTAAAATGAGCAATGAGAAACACGGGAGGGAACATGTATCCAACAACTGCGTTAGTTTCGTGTTAAAGTGTTGATATTTACCCGTAAAAATCACTTTTAAATCACGTAACTAATTATTTTTTTCGCATAGAAATCCCAAGTGAAATATTTTGAATTTCAAACTAATTATATGACTCTTAAATCCGACTATACTGTGAATGAAATCGATACGCGATGATAAAAGATTGGTATATAGTATTATAATTTCAGAGCCATTTAATAAAAGTGTATATTTTTAATCAAAGCATGCGTAATGTGGACTCTGTGAACTCTGTGTGCTCTGTGAACAAATTCCTAACCGTAAACTTTTGTACCATAACAATAATCTGTCTGTAACCTAACTGCGACTTAACAGTACCCTACTGTAACTTAAATATAACATAAATGTATCCTAGCCGTCACTTTATTGTAACCTATTCTTATTCTAACCATCACATAAATGCAATTTAACTTTAACCTAACTTTAAATTAACCGTGATCTAACTGTAAGCTAACGTGAAATTAAATAAAATCAAAGACTTGCCGTAATGTAGTCGCAACCCAAATGTTATCAAACCATTTATTGAGTTCATGTCCATGGAAATTATTTTGTCTTGTTCGGATTTGGTTATGATTCATTAGAATATTTTCGTCGGGTTCAGATTTGGTTCGATTCAGGTTTCAGGTATTTTTTGAAATTCGATTTAAATGTTCGGGTCGGATTCATGTCCACGGAAATTATTTTGCCTTGCTCGGATCCAGTTAGGTTTATGTGAAATAATTTTGTCGGGAACAGATTTTGTTCAATTCAGATTTCGGCGTTTTCTTCAAATGGAATTTTCGGGTTCAGGTCTTCCTGCGTGTCCACGGAAATTATTCTGTCTAATTCGAATAAAGACATGCTTCACTGGAATATTTTTGTCAAGTTCAGACTTGGTTTAATTTAGATTTCGGCTTTTTTTCAAATGTAATTTTTCGATTCGGGTTTTCTTGCGTGTTCACGGACATTATTCTACCTTGTTCCAATAAATACATGCTTCACTGGACTATTTTTATCAAGTTCATTTCAGATTTTGAGATTTTTTCAAAGAAATTTTTAGGTTCAGATTCGGTTCATGTGCATGGAAATTTTGTCTTATTCGGATCCTGTTACGGTTCTTTGGAATATTTTTGTCATGTTCAGATTTGGTTCGATTCAAATTTCAGGTATTTTTTCAAATAGAATTTTTAGGTTCGAATCTCGTTCATGTCCACGGAAATTATTTTATCATACTCGAGTCCGGTTATGATTCTTTCTAATATATTGATCGGACTCAGATGTGGTTTGAGTCAAATTTCAGGTTTTTTTCAAATCGGATTTTTTAGGTTCGAGTCGGGTTTATGTCCATGGAAATTATTTCGTCTTGCTCGGATCAAATTATAGTTCTTTGGAATACTTTAATCGGGTTCAGATTTTGTTCAATTCAGATTTCGGGGTTTTTTTTCAAATGGAACTTTTGGGTTCGGACCTTCTTGCGTGTTCACGAAAATTATTCTGTCTTATTCGAATAAGGAGATGCTTCACTGGAATATTTTTGCCAAGTTCAGATTTGGTTCAGTTCAGATTTCGCGATTTTTTCAAAGAAATTTTTTGGGTTCGAATTGGGTTCATGTCCATGGAAATATTTTGTCTTGTTCGAATCCGGTTGCGGTTCTTTGAAATAGTTTTGTCAGATTCAGATTTGGTTCGATTCAAATTTCAGGTATTTTTTCGAATGGAAGTTTTAGGTTCGTATCAGGTTCATGTCCACGGAAATTATTTAGTCTTACTCGAATCCGGTTATGGTTCTTTCGAATATTTTGGTCGGATTTAGATGTGGTTTGAGTCAAATTTCAGAATTTTTCAAATGGAATTTTTTATGTTTGAATCGGGTTTATGACCACGGAAAGTATTTTGTCTTGCTGGGATCGGGTTATAGTTCAATGGAATATTTTTATCGGTTTCAGATTTTGTTCGAGTCATATTTCGAGTTTTTTTTAAAGACAATATTTAGGTTCGGGTCAGGTTTCATGCCCACTAACATTATTTTGCCTTGTTTGGATCGGGTTATGCTTCATTTGAACATTTTTAGGGGATTGAGATTTGGTTCGGGTCAGTTATCAAATACATAGTTTTTTTTCAAACAGAATTTTTAGGTTAGGGTAGGGTTTATACTCACGGAAATTTTGCCTATCACGGATCGGAGTGTGGTCTGTTTTTTTCTTGTTGGGATCGGGTTATGTGTTAATTAGTCTAAACATTAAGGTTATAACCAGTTTTGCTACTATTCTTTTTATGACTATTTCTGATAAATTATTTACTTTGCTATTTGATAATTTTTTATGGTGTATGAATCGTTTGCGGAAACGAACAATTGCACGCCAAACAGCTATATTTTATTTTTGTTTTAAAACCAAATTAAAGCCTTAATTTAATTTTGACACGCCGATCAATTCAAACTGGTTTAAACCCGTATTTCTTTGTTTTTTACCTTTTAAACTATTATTGTGACTAAAATTTCGTTTAAAAAATAACGTTTTGTGCCATTATTGACTGTAAAACACGATCGGAATGCATAAAAGATACAAATATATCAATCATAGGCAAGAATTATGTGATTATTTTTATCATATGACTTTGAAATATCAATATAGAAGCACCATTTAAGATTTTGCTTGAAACGTTAACATTCTTTCGTTAATGTCTTAAAATCGTCTGCACTCTGAAATCTAGATTTTAGACTAATATTTGTTATTTAAGTTTTCGCGCATGATTTTAAAAGATGTTTTCATAAATATATTTTATATATTGACATAGAGTTATTAATATGTTGGTAAATCATAGACATTTTTCATCTACGTTATAAAGTATCAAAGTTCTGAAAAAAAAAAGAAAACTTTTAGTAATAAAATTTTTAGTTCAAATCAAACGTTTTCAATATTTTATTTTATTTTATTTTGACATTTAATTATTTCGAATTTATCAATTTCAGTTATTTTGAAAGCAAACTTTTTTAAAATAAATAATATAATAGAAAAAAGACCATTTTAAAAAATTACTATTTCTTCTTAAAATATGCTTCAGCTGTAATTCATTTCTTTCAATTCGTCTTATTAATGCAAAATCCCTTCAAAAACTTTTGTTTGGGTTATTAAAATTTGAGCGATAAATGGTTTAATATTGCAACCCTTTTTTCGGTTTACTTCACTACCGCCTATCTTTTTCCTCCATGGTTTACAACCGCTGTGATAAAAAATCATCATTTAAACTGCTAGTTAGCCAGTCTATGAATTTTAAAGGTCTGTTCCGGCTTTTTTAATTATTTATGCGAAAATTTTATGCAACCAACCATCCATAACTAAATGAAGGGAAAAAAAGAAGAAAAAAGGCGATTTTTTATGAGAGTGATCTTTGGAATTTAATTAATTACTCAGTTAATAAATAGAATTTCGAAATTCTGAAGCTCAGGTGCATCAGGAGAGATTTGGGGCTACTCTCAAAAAAATTTTGAGCCTCGTACATGCTGTAGATTTTTCTAGCCATCGCAGACACACACACACACACACACACACACACACACACACAGACAGCGCGTTTTGTTATTTTATTAATATACTAGCTGACCCGCCCGGCGTTGCCCGGGTCCGTATTAACAATATTTGTGAGATGAAATCTTGCATCTCACATTTTTCATTACGTTCGCGGGCGTAATTGATTTCGTTTCGCCAAGCGTTGGCTCTGGTGCGCGCCTGTAAAGTTTGTTTTTACGCGATACATCGCTTTGCTGCTCGCCGATGCGAAGCGCGTGCGCAATAGTTCTAATCATCGCGGCTCTTTAAAGGAGGCGGTCAGCCCATGACGTTTTTCGATCACAGCAAATCGGAAATCGCTTATATTGTTTTAAGGGTTTTGATTTGTCTTTGATGTTTCGCCAACTTTTTAAATTTGATCAATGGATTTAAATATTTCGTTCGTTTACATGTGTACACCCCGTTAATTTTTAGATATTAAAAATTTCGTTAATTTGAATTAGAATACGTTTGGTGTTACTGCTGTCATGACGTGAATTTTTTTGGGAGCGCAGGGCTTCGGTTCACCGGTCACCGTCCCTAGGATGAACGGCGAAGTTAATAAGTCCGCCGTCGCTTCTTAAGGCTCCTTGAATTTTAATAGTATTATAAAATGTTTTTTTATTTCAAGTTCAAATTCAAGTACGATTATTTTAATAGGTTTTGTACTGCTCCTTACGTCTATGTGAAATTCTATTCAAGATAGACTTTTTTAAAAATTGAGAAATCGTTACGGCAATTCGGTGGCCATAAGGTGAAGATCTTTCTTCCTTCTCACGATGGATTTAATAAAGAAGATATTGTTATTAAAAGGTCTACTCATCATTTTATTTCAAACACAACAAAGTAAGATCATTCCATTTTATTATTTTTGTTTCAACTGCTTACCTAAAAGAACCATAGCGGCTATTGCAAAATAGCTTTTAAACGCAATGTACGACTTTAACGGCCAAATTAGATTATTTACAATTCCAATATCTAAACCACCCATTAAGTAATACGACATTTGGTGCCGTAAAAGCAGTTGCTCTTTTAATAAAATTTAATTTAATTGCTATTTTATTTGAAGAAATAAAAAGTGAGAATTATAAGATTTAGTATACTTACAAAGAAGAATATATTTCGCTACTAAATTAATATGACAAGTTCAATATTTAGAAACTTAACAATAGTATGTGTTTGAACGATTCTTTAGATTAGATTGAATTTCATGATGAAAAATGGTTATATTCCATTAATTCTATTTAAAGAATTGTATTTTAATGTTTGATTCTTAATGGCTCATTGAAGAACGTTATTCTTCTTTTGAATGATTAGTTGAAAAATATTTTTAGATTAATCATCGTTTTTGAAAAATAATAAGTTTGAAATAATTTGTGTTGTTGTTCTCAAGAACATTCTTTTTATTATTTTAAGAGGCTATGACTTTGGGTTTTCAAATTTTATGACACTATTAAATTTCAATAAATAAAAAAAAAAAAATAATAATATCTATATTTGGTTTTAGAGAATGAAATATTGAAGTATTCTTGTAATATGGTCATTGTGCTGAGAAAATTTATATAAAATAAAAGATTAATATTTTTTCTCTTAAGCTGAAATTCTTCACAAGATTTCGTAGCAGTCTATTTCCTACATAAATTTTTGAAGATTTTATGCTTATACATAAAATTTTATGTTCTACACATTTTAAATCAAGACATTTTCAACAATAATTTAATGCAGATTTTCTCATAATTGACTCATTGATTTGTTCTAATGCCATCTGAACTGTAATGTTCTCAATTTTAATCATACAGTTTTGCTTAGTGATAGGATGAACTGGAGTCTACAAGGTGAAAATTTGTGAAATTAAGAAAATTTTTGCATTTATTTTATACTTGTTCTCAAGTTGTTCAGTTGTCAGTTGATGTCTCAAAATTGTTTGTAAAGGAACTCTCAGCTTATATTATATTTAAAAAGTTATGTTGCTTCAATATTTTTTTATTTCTATGATAAACTGTATTTATTTCAAGTTAAGAATTTTCACATCATCATCTCTTATGGAGTAAATGACAGCTTTTCACCAACTATATTCTCATGTTGCTCTCTAAAAAGGAAAGAAAGCAGCATTATTTATTTTTTTATTCTTGAGAAGAAGTAGACATGGGGCTTCTTCATTCCTGTTACTGATATAATATCTCATCATATATATATATATACATTAAATAAACAAATCCTTACAGTTTTACACAGCTATATTAAAAAGAGTTCTTACATTCCTCTATAGTAATCTTAACTATGTGTCGTTATTCATCATATTTTTTTTAAGAAAAACACTGTATCTAAGTATTGCTCTAAGATCATATAACTTGCTACCATTATGAAATATTTACCTGCAATAAAATTTCTGCTTCATTTTCAACAATTCCTGTAATGAAGAAGTTGGACATCCACTTATGTGTTGTATCCATTTGTGCTGACCTCTTCTCTAATGATGTCATTGTTGATTATTTTACAGTGGAAGATAATTATTATAATCCCATACTTATCTGGAAAATTACTGTTTCATATTAACTCTATTAAAATTTATGCTTCATTTTCAACTTTGAAGTGAATGATGAAAAAGAGTCATGAGCATGTTAGTGTAACATATCCTTGCAATGCCTGATTCAATTTTATATTCCTCAAGGTTTGTTTGTAAAGCTAAAATATTCCCCAGCAAGCACAATTATTTTCTCTAGTAACTGTATGGCTAGACTTGATTATAGAAGATTTGTTGATGGGCCTTTTCTTTTGTAAGATGTATTATCCTTACTGAGGGGAATGGTTCACGTATCTGCTCCTAGAAATCAGTTTTGCTGTTTTTGAAAATTTTCTTTTTACTTTACTAATTTTTTACAAATGAAGATTTTAATTTATTATGGAAAATTATAAAGATCACTTACCTTTAATATATATGTTGATTTTACAGATGTTTCATTAGAGATACCTGCAGTTACAAAACTTGATATACAGGCATTCTCAAGATTTCTTTATTTATTGCCTAAATTCCCCATATTCTTATTATTGCCATTATGTTTTATTTTTAGATATACCCAAAGTCTCTAAATTTCATGTTGTCATATGCCTCAGTTTTTAAACAAAAATACAATGAAAATTTTTTATAAAGAATTATTATTATGAAGAAATTTGAAATTCAAGTTATTTTACATACAAAGTTATAAAAATAAGAAAAGCACAGTTCTTAGTACTATTTAACAGCGCCTTTTTATAAAGAAGTGTTCCATATGGTGGATCTTCAAAATTTACTAAGAAATTCAAAGAAGTGCTTATTGCTATCATCAATTGTGTCAACTACCTTACATGTGTCTCAATTATTTTTCTTTTAATATACAACTAGTGTGTCTTCAAACGCATCATCAGTTCTCATCATTAGTGTTCCGTAATTCATCTGTGTAGTGCTTTCGAAAATGGTTCCTAAAAGCTAGTGAATTAGCTTCAAGTAAATGATGTACCAAGATGTTGTGTTGTCGCCCAATATTTCTTGACCAATTTCGTATATGATGTCTATCGAATTTTTAAAATTGATTCCTCTATGTGTATCATTAGAGAATACCACATAACTTCCAACATTGTACACAACTTTTCCTTCTTAAAAAGATTTTAAGGTAAATGGAAAGACTACTTACATGATATTGACTGTGTGTATTTTGACTTGTTTATCAACAGCTAATGATGAACTCTTCATGCAAACTGCAATGATAGCTTTAGGGAATTAAAAACTATTTTGATCCCAAGAACATTAATGTTATCTTTTGCAGTCATACAATTCTTTTATATATATATATAGTATATTTATCCCTTTTACACAAGGTATCAGTGGCCTTCAAAGGAGATCTATGCCCCCTGAAATTTTGTGTAATAGCATCAAAATACAGAGTGTTTATTTGATATACTTCCTTTCAACTTTATGTGTTTATTTATGTTAAATTAATACTTTATATTTACTTTTACAGATCTGATGGCAAAATTCAGTACCTTGGAATTTGTTAGTCATTTTTGTAAGCCTGGTGTTTAATAATTCCTATGATGATTTCAACAAATAATATATTTCCTACATAATTATTATTTATTTGTTTGCTTGAAATATTTTATGTAAAGAATTTTATGTGTATTATGGTACTTAAAATTTCAATTTTCCCATGATAGTGTCAAATAATTACTCAGTCTTTCAGTGTGTATGAAAGCATTTTTTTTTCTGGGGATCCCCACCCAACCCAACCCAAATACCCACTTTGTCAACAAAACCATGGTTTTTACACGTATTTGAAGATTGTATCAAGTGATAGTGTAAGTTTTAAAGAATGATATATATTGAAAATGTTTATTGAGTAAATAATTCAATTTTTTCTGAGAAATATTTATATTAAAAGGTGTTTGTTGATATTACTTTTACAACAGATGTTTTCATTAGGCAATGAAAAGTTGGTAAGAGTAAATAAATCAACAGTGAAACACTTAATTTTCAGACATGTCTTTCATATATATATATATATAGTTGCAACTGGCTTAGCTATCTGTGTTTTATATTTTCGGTAGTCATTTAGTGCACAATTTGATTGCTTGTATCATGAGAAATACAGCTGGTTAAGTACATTACATGTTTGTCACTAAATAAAAATGAATATATTATTAAAAAATAATAATAATAATAATAACTTATGGTATATTTAATACTGGCCAGTCTATATTTACAGGAATGACAGTCTATATTTGGAGTGATCACAGTTTATGTTTAGAGTAATGACCGTAAATACTCTAGTTTAAGAATACTAAATAAGTTATAAGTCCTAGGCAGTCAAATACTCAAGGTATTGTGACATTTATTGCTTGTAAAATGCAACTTTCTTTTTGGTACCAATTGAAATGTTTGATGTGATCTCATTTTTTTATATGCTAATATTGATTTTGTTTAGCGTTTATACTTAAGTATTTTGATGAAAATTTATATGAGATCTTAATAGAAGAAATTGCCATAAATTGTGAAAGTTGGCATTTTTATGTGTATTTATGGTATACATTTTTATACTGGCATTGTAATTTTTAATGTGCTATCTACATTTATGATGTATACTTTCTCTTTTCTCTCTCTTCCCTTTTGGTCACCATTACGAATGACTATTTGCAACAATTTAATTATTGGCTATCAAAATTTTGATTTTCCCATCCTGATGTAAAAAATTTTTTTTTTTTACATCTGTCTGGCACATCAAAATTTTATTTGACGTTGGGAGGTATTGTGAGATGAAATCTTGCATCTCACATTTTTCATTACGTTCGCGGGCGTAATTGATTTCGTTTCGCCAAGCGTTGGCTCTGGTGCGCGCCTGTAAAGTTTGTTTTTACGCGATACATCGCTTTGCTGCTCGCCGATGCGAAGCGCGTGCGCAATAGTTCTAATCATCGCGGCTCTTTAAAGGAGGCGGTCAGCCCATGACGTTTTTCGATCACAGCAAATCGGAAATCGCTTATATTGTTTTAAGGGTTTTGATTTGTCTTTGATGTTTCGCCAACTTTTTAAATTTGATCAATGGATTTAAATATTTCGTTCGTTTACATGTGTACACCCCGTTAATTTTTAGATATTAAAAATTTCGTTAATTTGAATTAGAATACGTTTGGTGTTACTGCTGTCATGACGTGAATTTTTTTGGGAGCGCAGGGCTTCGGTTCACCGGTCACCGTCCCTAGGATGAACGGCGAAGTTAATAAGTCCGCCGTCGCTTCTTAAGGCTCCTTGAATTTTAATAGTATTATAAAATGTTTTTTTATTTCAAGTTCAAATTCAAGTACGATTATTTTAATAGGTTTTGTACTGCTCCTTACGTCTATGTGAAATTCTATTCAAGATAGACTTTTTTAAAAATTGAGAAATCGTTACGGCAATTCGGTGGCCATAAGGTGAAGATCTTTCTTCCTTCTCACGATGGATTTAATAAAGAAGATATTGTTATTAAAAGGTCTACTCATCATTTTATTTCAAACACAACAAAGTAAGATCATTCCATTTTATTATTTTTGTTTCAACTGCTTACCTAAAAGAACCATAGCGGCTATTGCAAAATAGCTTTTAAACGCAATGTACGACTTTAACGGCCAAATTAGATTATTTACAATTCCAATATCTAAACCACCCATTAATTAATACGACAATATTAAACGAACTTGAAATTTGTATGATTTTATCAATAACTGGAAGCATGCAGAAATGCATTGTCTGAAATACGTTGCAGCTGACTTTGTGAAAAATCGGTTTTAAAAACAACAACTAATATTAAGCTCTAAAAATACTTAAAATGAGCAATGAGAAACACGGGAGGGAACATGTATCCAACGATTGCGTTAGTTTCGTGTTAAAGTGTTGATATTTACCCGTAAAAATCACTGTTAAATCACGTAACTAATTATTTTTTTCACATAGAAATCCCAAGTGAAATATTTTGAATTTCAAACTAATTATATCATTCTTAAATCCGACTATACCTTGAATGAATCGATACGCGATGATAAAAGATTGGTATATAGTATTATAATTTCAGAGCCATTTAACAAAAGTGTATATTTTTAATCAAAGCATGCGTAATGTTGACTCTGTGGACAAATTCCTAACCGTAAACTTTTGTACCATAACCATAATCTGTCTGTAACCTAACTGCGACTTAACATTACCCTACCGTAACTTAAATATAACATAAATGTAACCTAGCCGTCACTTTGAAATATCAATATAGAAGCATCATTTAAGATTTTGCTTGAAAAGTTAGCATTCTTTCGTTAATGTCTTAAAATCGTCTGCACTCTGAAATCTAGATTTTAGACTAATATTTGTTATTTAAGTTTTCGCGCATGATTTTAAAAGAATGTTTTCATAAATATATTTTATATATTGATATAGAGTTATTAATATGTTGTTATATTAAAACCATATTTTCATCTACGTTATAAAGTATTAAAAAGTTCTGAAAAAAAAAGAGACCTTTTAGTAATACAATTTTTAGTTCAAATCAAATGTTTTCAATATTTTATTTTATTTTATTTTGACATTTAATTATTTCGAATTTATCAATTTCAATTATTTTAAAAGCAAACATTTTTTTAAAAATAAATAATATAATAGAAAAAAGACCATTTTAAAAAATTACTATTTCTTCATAAAATACGCTTCGGCTGTAATTCATTTCTTTCAATTCGTCTTATTAATACAAAATCACTTCCACATGCTTTTGTTTGGGACATTAAAATTTGAGCGATAAATGATTTAATATTGCAACCCTTTTTTCGGTTCACTTCACCACCACCTATCTTTTTCCTCCATGGTTTACAACCGCTGTGATAAAAAATCATCATTTAAACTGACAGTTTGCCAGTCTATGAATTTTAAAGGTCTATTCCCAGCTTTTTTAATTATTTATGCGAAAATTTTATGCAACCAACCAACCATAACTGAATGAAGAGAAAAAAAGAAGAAAAAAGGCGATTTTTTATGAGAGTGATCTTTGGAATTTAATTAATTACTCAGTTAATAAATAGAATTTCGAAATTCTGAAGCTCAGGTGCATCAGGAGAGATATTGGGCTACTCTCATAAAAATTTTGAGCTTCGTACGTCCCATAGATTTTGCTAGCCATCGCAGACACACACACACACACACACACACACACGCAGACAGAGCGATTTGTTATTTTATTAGTATAGATTTAATGCTAAACATTTTTAGTGATATTTTTTCTCTATATTGAATATTTTGTTAGGAAGATCCAAAGCCTGCCACCAAAAAACATAAAGGAAATGCAAGTTATGCAAGTTATCTTAATAGAGAAGGTCCTAGAGCTCTGGGATCCAAAGAAATACCAGAAGTATGCTTTATTCTGTATTCTTTATATGTATTTCTTATATTCTTTAACGTTTTTCTCATGATATTTTAGAGAGGATGCCAGTATAAAATATCCAAAGAATTATTTTCCGAACAAATTCTTTTTTCTTTTCAGTTTCTAATACCACCTTACTCAATACTTAATTAAAAGATAAATAAACTTACATTTACCGCATCGTCTTTCAAAGTTTCGATAGTTTCTTAGCTTTAGTCTTTTTTCAAAATTATGTATTTTGAGCTTGTAGGCATTGAAGGAAAGTTAGTAATTAAGCTATTAACTTCGAATGTGGAGTTAAGTTACATAATATGTGTTGTGCATTTATATGGTAAACCCTTGACTTTATAATTGTCTTTTAAGAAATGTGACTTGTAAGGGAGGGGCTTATTTATTTATTTATTTTTATTTTTTGTTTCCTAAGATGCAGTGGCGTAGCTAAGGGGGGGCAAGGGGGGCGTCCGCCCCGGGCGCCGAGGCCTAGGGGCGCCAAATTGAGAGAAATTGTTATATATCTATATTGGGGTGGGGGCGCAAAATTTCTTGCTGGCCCCGGGCGCCAAAAAACATAGCTACGCCACTGCTAAGATGTCATTTTATATAAATATAATTTACTTGCAAAAGTGAATCATTTGCCAGATTTCTACATTCATTTAAAAAAATTTAAACCAGTGTTTATTTTTTCAGAACCACCATTCCAACCAATGGAAAGAAAAACTACAAATTATTATTATTTATTTTATTTTTTCTGAGTTTTCTGAAGATCAGATTATTTGCTAAAAAAACAAATTGTTGCTTAAGTTTCTCCTAATTTGATAGGGATTACTATTTTAAAATAAATTACCTTTTTTATTTATTTATTTATTTTAATCTGCAAAAATTATTTTGATTTAACAGGCACTATGCTGTCAACTTAATGCATTTTATTTTTAGAAGTTTTAATTTAAAGAGTCCAACACATCTGTGATTTAAATTAACATGCTTATTTAATGTTGTAGAAAAACTAACAGCTTTTATGATATTTATTTGATTAATATATTTTTTTAAATTAATTATTTTATAGGGTGAAGAAGCTTGTTTATCTGGTTTAACCTTCATTATAACTGGGGTATTGGATTCTATTGAGCGTGATGATGCTAAAACTCTAATTGAAAAATATGGAGGCAAAGTGATGTCTACATTATCTAAAAACACAAAATATATTATAATTGGAAGAGATGCTGGAGCTAGCAAATTGGATAAGGTTTGAATGTTGTTTGTACTTTTATTTATTTATTTTTATTATTTTGAGAATTTAGTAAATCCTGATAGTATTTTAAATTGTATAAAAAATACATTTTTTTTTTTCATTTATAGTGTACTATAGAGATTGGCATTATTTAACATATTAGGATAAATAACAATGTTATTGTTGTTTAGTTCATTATTTAGTAACAGATTAACGAAAAGTCCCTGTTATATTTACAACACAATCCCAGCGAAGCACTAAAAAAAGATTTGAAACAATTGTTTTTTAGAAGTATAGATTAAAATTATAATAAAAATGAAATTTCTGAAATTTGTTTTCTGTATTAATAAAAACGAGCTTAAAAAACAATCGTATTTTAAATGCTTATAATCTCTTGTTATAACACGCCAAAATGAGAAGAAATCAAAAATCTGTCTTTTACATCTTTGCAAGATTTTAGCGACTAAACAGAGAAGAGGCAGCTGAAAGAAATGCGATTTAAGCTTAATAACTGGGAAAGCAATTTCTCAATAAACCAATCATACGTCAGTTCCTTGAAAAAGACTGGTCATTCATTGGCTAAGATCGTTTTACTCTTCAGAGTTATAAAATCATGGATTGCAGATAAGACTTAAAATAATACCAATTTATTGTGTAGGTAGGTAAACAGGGTTTTGTGGAACAATTTGAGTGGATAAAGTTTTTTGTTATGGAAAGGAAAATGAGAATGACTCTTGAGCAATGGATATGAGTAGCGGAGTGATTTCTGTACTGTAAAAGTATGTTTTAATTTCAATTCTTTGATCAGCACTCACTTGGTCAGGGCCAAAAGTAGCTTGGAGTGGACCTGTGTCCCAGGCACCAGACAAAGTAGTCACCATACGAACATTTTGTTTGTCGATTTTTCTCATGTTTATGTTTAGCGTGATAATGTTAAAATAGTCCTGTCTGTAATATGCACTCTAAAATCTAAGGATGATATAGTATTATAAAGATCCTGTATAAAGTGGAATGTTTTTTTGTTGTTAGGGTTTTAATGAATCCATATATGATGAAACTGTTTACGTAAATCAGTACAACATATTTTGTACTGAATTTTTGTGTGTTTTTTAAATGTCAGCTATTTGAAACTTTGTAAAATTACCTTTGTAAATTTAATTTTTATAGAGGGAGGGGGGTTTGCCAAAATCCATGTTTGCCCTCGGTACAAAAAAAAAAAAAAAAAAAAAAAAAAGACTAGTTTTAGTCTAAAAGAATGTGCTTGGCCGATGGCAGTTTCTCTGATTTTAAATATTCAAATTTGGAGAAAGAGGTTTCTTTTTCTTTCTTTCTTTTTTCATTTTTTCTTTTTTTTGTGAGGAAAGAAGGAATGATTTATTTTCTTATTAATAATGATAATAATGTTATTATTATTGTTTATGTATAAATTCTATACCTCTTGTGCAGTGATGCACAAATGCTGGAGGAGAATTCTTAACTGTTGTATATATTTCTAATTGAACTCAAATATCAAATTTCTAATTGAACTTTTGCATGCATGTAGTCTATAGATACAAATTCATATGTCATATACAGGGCTGCTCAAAGAATTCACATAATTTTCCAACTGTAGATGGGAATTGCTGACATTGGGTTGTCAAATGTGTTAATGCATTTCCAAATTGTTTAATTAGACATAATATTTTAACTTAAAATGATGAAGTTTTGTTACATTATTCTGAAAATTTGAAAAGTATTTCATAGTCAATGTTTAATGCATGATTTTGTCTTTCTTGTTTCATTATAATTTTGAAATATGGCAGTTGACCTGTCATCATGCAGAGCTCCTTGTCCCAACATTCATCCTGGTTGAAAACAGAATATATCTGAATGAGATATAAACGGAAAAAACTGGAAATTTATCAATGCATCCAAATATGATATAAAAATTTAGTATTAATTAGAATTAAACATTTTAATATTCGATCCATTGGGGAGCCACTGTGCTCTTTGTCTCAAAAATTTTTAATCAAATGAGTTTTGCATAACTTAATTGGACCCGTGTTTTACAGTTTTCTGAAATTTTGATGCAATCTTAAAATATAGAGGATTGGATTGGACTTTTGATGGATCCTATATATATTATAAAAAGTCGCATTAAAGCATTAACTTTTTATTTTGTTATTGATTATATGTATATAAATTGAAAGTGTCATTTATTTATAAATCATGTTTTATTTTTAGGCAGAGAAGTTGGGTACAAAACAATTAGATGAAGATGGCCTTTTTGATCTCATTAGAACTCTACCAGGTAAAAAAGGTTCAGGAAGTTCAACAAAATCATCTGCCAAAAAGTCTCCTGCAAATACTGTGAAATCAGAAGAAAATTCTTTTGAGGATTTTGATGATGACTTTGATATGGAAATGGCAAAAGTAGTTGACTCTGTTAGCAGTAGCAACTCTAAAACAGAATCAGACTCTGCAATAGAAACTCATCGAAAAAAATCTGATGATGAAGTCTTCGAAAAACCAGAAGTATGTTTTAAAATTATTAGAAGTAGTTTCTTATATTTTATATAAATTCTGTTTACTTGATTTATTTAAATTGCCATATGGACTCAGACTTTCTTTTTTGTGTTACTTATACTCAGGGTTTTCGCTATCGCTTACCTTTGTGCCAAATCATGACAAAATACTTCATTTGGTGAATAAATTAACAGTCAGGCATGCCAAATTGCGAGTACTCAGTTTCTGCTCTTTTTTTTTATGTATGATTACAGTTAAGATTCTTATCCACATTACTGTATAATTGATGTCGCTTTTAATCTTCAATCACATCGTGCCATTTACATTATTATTTATAGAGATATGAACTCAACATCAATTCATTTTAGCTACAGCCAAAGACAGAAAGAATTAAGTATTTCTCTGTTGTCAGTTTATCACTATTTCTGTGCCAGTAAAATCACAAACAAAATAACTGGCATCAATCGCCAAATCAAAAAAAGTTTTTTGAAATGCAGCATTGAATTTTCCATTTACCGTACTGTTTATTTAATTGCATGCAAAGTATCATTGGCCAATCAACATTTTTTCTATTTGTTATAGATGAAATTTCACAGCAACTTACTGCTAAAAGAATGTTTGAAATCTGCTAGAAGAGGGTGCTGTAATAGCAATTTTCGTGCTATTTTCTTTATTATACCATCAAAAAGTGTATAAGGTTATCTACAGAATTGAACCAATTTTTTTGCGTATGTTTATGGCTATGGGCAGCAGATCTTCCTTGAATTTGGAAATATTCCTTGGGATAGGAGCACTCTGATAGCACTTTTTATATCATTTTCTCTATTCTTCGTAGTTCTATTGTCCATCGGCTCCTCAGAGACAGGAACTCTCATTCTACTAAAGTGGCTATTTGCAAACATCTGATGATAAAAGAAGAAGGGAAGTATCATAATCCACATTACCATAAAATGGGGGTAAATAGGAACAGCAGGGTGAATAGGAACAAAACTTCCCGGTCATACAAATAAATTCATTATAAATATATGTGATGATATATTTCAGTTGCCATTTTTTTTATAAGAATATATAACATTAAGAGTTGGGAAATTCAGTTTTGACATGTTGGTAGCACTACTGGGGTATATAAAAAAACTTCAAGAGGATCCTCAAAAACCTCATTTTTTCAACATCTTCAAAACTTTGTATGTAACTACAGTATTTTTCATATTCTAAACCTAAGAGAGGGGATTTTTAATTAATGATAGACCTGTAAACGGTATGCTGTATTAAATTCTACTTATTTCTAAACTACATAATGAAAAAATGAAAAATGGCTTACAACATCAGACGTTTAAGATTTACGGGGTGAATCGGAACACATTTTCTCCCATGGTTTATTTTTATATGCAGTAGTAGTTTCGTGCAATGTATGAAAAAATATGTATGAATATGTATTGTAACAATATTTTGTTTGTTCTAATTACTTGAAGAGTTTAAAAGTGCCAAGATGTAACTTGGATAAACAACAAAAGTCTACGCCTAATCCAACAGACATGGAACACACAATAAAAGAATTTAAAAATAGCCAATTACTAAGAAAAATTGCACAGAATTATTCTCTGACATCCGCAACCACAACATTACACAAACATCTCAAAATGAAAAACCAATTAAAAAAGAGAGGGATGCAAACAGTACTAAGGTCTAAGGATGAGGACATATTAGTAGATCGTATTAATACATACAGCGATTGGGGCTACTCAATATATTCACTTACCCAATGACTACTAGTGAAGAATAGCACAGAAGAGGGCTGAATTTGTATTAAATTCTACTTCTGCAATTCGAATATAATTTCTTAAAATAAATTTTAATTTTTCTTGATTTCAAAGTTGTTTTCTAATATTTAAAAAGCCATATCTTTACTTGTATATAAAATAAAGGCTTGGTTTCACAATAACTACATGTTCCTGTTCCTCTCTTATCATTATTACATGTTTTTATTAACTCTATTAAAGTTTGAATCTGAATAAATAAAGATTATAACATTTGTTCCGATTCACCCCTATCTGCAGGGTGAATCAGAACACCATTAAAAAAGTAAATAATATATATATAAACAGTAAAATTGTTTCGTTTTTGCTTAAAAACTAAAGAACAAAACAAGACCGAAGTTTCTAGTAGAAAAATAAAAAAATTAAAAAATCAGTTGTTGCTTTTTTTAACGTTAAAGTTGAAAACTGTTCCGATTCACCCCATGAACAATTTTTGGAGTATAAATGAGTTACCATGTAACTCATTTATACTCCAATTAATTAACTGAAGCAGAAATTTAAGATGGAAAACAAAGTTGGTATAGTATTGAATTAATAATATTAAAGTATTAACATGTAACTACTTTTTGAAATATTTAGATGTATGTATGAGTTAGAAGAAAGTTTTAGGATTGACATATGCAATTATTTTTTGTTTTCTTTTGCTAGCTATTAAATAAATGTTGAAAAAATATACAGGAGCCAAATTTGACAACCAATAATAATTTTGTAGCCATCAAACGCAGTAATTTTAGTTGCATTTGATATCTAAGGACTACTAATTTCGAGCTGAGGTATTATTATACTATGAAGCAAAAATATTTCTGTTTTAAATATCTGTCAAATAAGTAAAAATCTTACTCATTAAATTTTTCTATAATAACAAATACTATGAATTATATTTTTATTTTAGTATTATTTTTTTCTGTATTCAGTTTGTGCATTTATTTTTCAAGTATCAGTCTGTTTATATCAAACTTTTCAAAATTGTACTCGCATTTTTTCAGATAAAACAAGAAAAGGCTCCCACAGATACTAAAGCTAAGCAAATGAGCTCATCATCCTCTAATGATACTAAAGCTAAACAAATAGAATCAGCATTCTCCAAGGATGAAGGGATAGGCTCCGCTATGTGGGTAGATAAATATAAACCTTCATCAATAAAGCAAATAATAGGTCAACAGGGTGAAAAAAGTAATGCTAAAAAGTTATTAGACTGGATTGTAAATTGGAGAAAAAATCGACAATTGAACAAAAAGCCAATTTATGGAGGTAAACAATTTTTGTATGCTGTTTTTGTAATCATATGTATGTATATATGAATGTGAGTTTCAACACTCACCTTATCCAAAATAGTGTTTTTCTATCAATCTATGCCATTGGTAAACCTGGATTTAAAAAACACTACAATATACAGGAAACCTAGTTTTGTCCTGCATTTTTATCTTCATAAAATATTGTTTTCAGTGAAAACCAATGAATGCAGTTAAATGTTTTTTGCGATTTTCCAAAATTTGATTTTCTGGATAAGGCAAGTTTTGAAATTCACGTCCTCTTACATATTTAAAAAAATTATAATAATTTAAAATATTTTTTTATTGTATCCAGTAATTCATTTAATGATCTAATTTCCTTGAAGAAATTGATCATTAATAATCTCATTTAATGATCTAATTTCCTTGAAGAAATTGATCATTAATAATCTAATTCACTGAATTCTATCATATGTTATTTAATAATTCTGTACAAATTGAAGACTTTAAACAAAAAAAATTACAATATAAATGTTCTTTTGACATTTTTTAAATGTGATATATTCTGCCGAAATCTTCATCTCCCATTTGACCTTAGAATATTTTTAAATCTTCTTTTCTTTCCACAAAAATACAATTTTTAATAAATTTTCAACCAGAATTGCATAATGTTTTTTATGTACATAAGCACAGTTGCTTATGGCTGTTTTACTCGTATTTTACACTAGTAACCAAAATTATGGTAACCTTTAAGAAAAAATCAATTTCTAAAGTTTAATAATACATAATAGCACCTAATTTTGAAATAAAGTCATAAAATTGCATATTAATGGAAAAATAATTTAAATCAGAATATGATTCAATAATTGCCAACAGGATATTTTTATTGTAATGCTTGCTGTCAAGAAAAAAAGCCTGAAACATATAGTTGAAATTAGCTATATAAAAATGTCACCAAGACAGTTTTTTTTTTTTTTTTTTTTTTTTTTTTTTAAATAAACTTTAACCTTAGTACCAGAAATAAAATGCTTTTCCATGTTAAGAACCAAGCAGGGCTACCATTTGGGCAAGGTTCGGAGGGGCGATTTGTTCCCTCAAAAAATTTCATATCTTAAAGTGTATCAAAAGAAAAAAAAAACTGTTTAAAATCTAAAATTATTTGTCAGTTTTGGTTAAAATAGAAATAATAATATTAAATAAACACTAAGCACATAAATTAATAACTATAAATATTTGTTAAAACCTTCTATTGCAACCTTCTCAGTGAAATGCATTTATCATTAATTAGTATATTGAATAACTTAAAATACAAATGTGAGAATAAAACCACATCAGTAGTTTTTCACTAATGCACAATAAGAAAAACATTTTTCTGGTTATTTGGCAATAACTTAAGATATTAATAACTAAACAATAGTGTATACTTTTTTAATAAAAAGGATGCCGGCAGCGCCTTAGCTAAGAGGATGCTATAGGCGGCTTAGCATAAAATGGAATTATTACAACAGTTTAATGAGAAACATAGCAATTGCAGTGTAAATATGTACTAATTTGTCTTTCTGCATGGCAGAAAGAGAGAGGGAGAAAATATGACCCCCCCCCCCCCCTTTCAAATCTTTCTTCCTGAAGCTAATCTTTTTAAAAACTAGCAGGGACTTTATACTGGAAAAGTAACAAATAAAATAATCACATATTATATATTTTAAAAAAAAAATTCCACATCCTTAAGTTTTGTTGTGAAATTTAGTTAATTAGAACTAAAACTATTTCCTTTCAATAGGCAGATGGAATGCTCAAGATGATGGTTCTGGCCATAAAGCAGCCCTGTTATCTGGCCCTCCTGGGGTTGGTAAAACAACAACAGCACAATTAGTATGCAAGGTAATGAACTTTTTTTTAATAAAGGTTTCATAACCTTTTTTTAATTACAAAATAAGCAATTTTACAAATTAAACAAATTAGAATAATTGTCAGAGTAATTTTGAGGTTAATTAAATGATTTTTTTCCATGAGTCATGAGCTTGAGCTTTTTAAAACACCTTAAAAATTTTCTTGAATGGATTGTTTACTGTTTTTGTTAAAATACATAGCAAAATTTATAAAAACAAAGCTTGTAATGTAACAAAATCCTGCCTTAAACAGAAATAACATTGTCACATTCAGATACTCCTATCTTATAAATTAGTATAGATAAAATAACCATTACTTATCTCTGAAAATCCTCAAGTTAAATATGAAAAACTGTGAAAATGATAAATAAGTCAAAATTACACTATTAAAAAATCATGACTGAATTACAATTTTTCTAGGGTAACAATATGTTCCCAAATCATCAAAATTTAATTACAATTTATATTTTGGAATTTGATTTTACAACAAATACTACTTGTAAGGTTCCACAATTCAAACTTTGACTTTTTTTTTTTTTAAGAAAAAAAAAAACTGGTTGACGTCGCCAAATAAGAGATAGACTCTTGCCAAGTGGCACGCCCTCGACGAAAAAAAAAACTGCGTTCGGGCAGTCGGGGCCGTGGTGTGATTGGAGGAGGTCCAAAAGCTTTCTTCGTGTGTCGCGAAGAAGTGTTGTTCTTGTGGAACAATAATAATAATATTCATGTAAATGTATATTACTTCTGTGTTAATGTGACCGTATGTAGCCATCTTATTTTGTCGTGTCAATAAATGTGGTTCGTCTATCGTCATAGTGCAAGCAACACAAAGTTTGATGTTTTCCGAATGTTTTTGGGAAATAGAACGGCGATCCGTATTGGCGCAGCCTAGTGGATTATGAACCTACAGATAAGAAGTTCTCGTGTCGTTAGCCCAATAGAAAAATATATATCTTTATAGGTAAAAAGTATATATATAGGTAATCCTATATAGGTATTATACAGAAAAACATAATAAATTAAAAAAAAAAAAAATCTCTTTTCTCTTCTAGTGGATGAAAAATGAAATAAAAAGAATTGAGAATAGGCTGTGTGTTATTATTTTCTGTGCAAATGAAAAATATCTTTCATGATCATTAAATTGAAAAAAAAAAAATGTGTTTTTGTTTAATCGATAAATTGTATTAGAATATTATCCATTTGACAGTTACGAAATATTGTTCTCGAAAATGATTTTTTTTTTGTTTGTGTTACTGATGAAGTAATTTGGAACAAATGGCTGGAATAGGAATTTTTATTTCAGAAGTGTTAAAAGGGTAAAATAAAATAATTATTGGTTGGCTTTTGCAACGGAGTACCGTTGATTGAAGGAAGTAATAGAAATTGGTTGTGTTCAATTGTTATTGCTATAGATTGGATAATATATATATGTACATCTTTTTATTATTATTATTTTTTTTTTTTTTTTGTTTTTGCATTCATTGTCTAAGTTCAGAAAATCGAAACTAGTGTTATGAAAGAGTTCTTTTATGAAATATTTTTAGAGATAATATGAAATATCTTGTAGTGCAACCGACGTTATGATTTCAATAATATAAACGTATATAGAGTGTTATAAGAAATGAATAAAGGAAAATTTATTTATGAATTTTGAATGGTTGCCAAAAAATTATACTCTTGGTAGTAAAGAATTCTTTTTTTAATTTGCAATTTCGTTTCTGTATACAGAGTGATTAAAAAAAAAATTTAAAATTATATTGATGGTATTTTAAGAAAACAAACAAAATATACATAGATATTATTTTTTTTCGGTTTTTTTTTATGTTGTTGTGGTGAAATAAATGATACGAGTGTAGTGTTATTACAACATTGAATGTTCTTATGGTTTGTGATTTTTTTGGGGGGTATTGTGAACACTATTAAATGTTCATTAAGAGTAATTAATTAATAAAATTAATTGTTTTGAGAAAATATTGGTACACTTAGATATTGTAGAATTGTTTTATTATGTTGAGTGATGAAAACGAAATCGAATGATTGATTGTTGAATATACTATTGTGTTGTGATATACTATTGATGTATATGGTTTCTAAAACTATTTTATTTAATTTTTTTTTTTTTTTTTTGATGAAGTATTAAGTTTTGCTTACTTATGCTGCGTTTTTTTTTTTGAGTAGAAGTAAATAAATGAAATAAATTATTATTTGAGCGATAGGTTATATCGTCATGGTTGTAAATATGTTTCCTGAAGGGAGTGAATAACTCTTGGGGGTTATTACACTGTTACTGATTATTACAATTAGTGGGATTTCGTTTCTTTTTCCGGGTTACCATGGCATCATCTTTCTTGGGTAAGGGTCGCAAGGAGGATCTTGTCGAACTGGCCACCGAACTGGGGTTAAAAGTTAACTCAGATCTAACGAGGGCTGAAATTAGAAAGCTAATCGTTGACAGTGGGAATTTCATTAAAGATGAAGCCAAAGTTTCTTTGAGCAGAATAATCGAAGACAGACTTCGGCGTGAGAAAAAAGAAGATGAAGAACGAATTCGGGAAAAAGAAAGAGAAGATCGAATCCGAACAGAGGAGCGCTCCCATGAGATTGAGTTAAAACGCTTGGAATTATTGGGGAATAACGTACATTTGGGTGAAGTAGTGGAAAATTCGAATGAAACAAGGTCTAAAGTACAGCTAATGCAGATAACCCCAAAGTACGATGAAAAGGTAGACGAAATGCAATTGTATTTGGTAAACTTTGAACGTCGGGCGGCAATGGCATGTGTACCAAAAACCGAATGGGTGGCATATTTATTAGGGCTTTTACCAACCGAGATAGCTAACAATATAGCCCGTGAGCCTCCTGAGAAAGCCAATGATTATGATTTCATAAAAGAAATGTTGCTTAAACGCTACAAACTGAATCCTGAAAAATTGAGATAGCTATTTTTCCGACATCAAAAGGGGCCAGAAGAATCTTGGAGGAGTTACTGTCATGCATTGAATAGTTATTTTAACGAATGGATAAATGAATTAAAAGTCGAGGATTTGGACCAATTAAAGAAGCTACTGGTTGCGGACCAACTCAAACGCAGAGTACCAAACGACATAAAAGAACATTTCTTGGACCAATGGAATAAAATGATCGATTTTTTGGAGGTCGCAAAAAAGGTTGATGAATACGAAAGTTTGAAGGACGGTTTGAAGAATAATCCAGTGCTCAAAAAGCCAAGGGATGTTCCCCGATAGCAATCAGAAGGGAAAAATAAGTGTAAATTCAAGGAAAGGTTCAAAGGCAACAAAAATAATCATTTAGCAGATGTAACCAAATATGGCAGAAATGACAAGCAAGTTGATAGAACAAAATACCAAGGAGGGTATCAAAGGGACAGGGGTCCTAGAATATCTAAAGTCACATGCTTCGTATGTGGTGATCCAACACATTTTGCATGAGCTTGTCCTAAGAATAATAGCCAAGGAAATCGGGGCAGAATCGAAAATGTTCATAGCAATTTGGTCACTACAGAAAAAGTCATAGATAATAAAGAGGTATTGACTGCTCGAATTTCCGTGCCTATGTCATTCCCTATCAAGGCAAATTCTGTGAAGTGTGATGAACTGAAGGAAATAGAATTGAAATGTGGTTCTACGATTCTTAACGGCATTTTAGACACAGGGGCTCAAATTTCAGTCATAAGACATGACCTGGTTCCTATTAAAGAAGGCGATGGTGAAGGAACTGTAAAACTAGTATGTGCATTTGGATCAACTGAAACAGCGTTAGTAGTTTTTAAAATGAAAATAAATGACTCGCAACATTGTGAAGTCCCTGTCATATGTGCGGTATCCAAAAAATTGGTAAGCGATATGCTGATATGTTCTACAGCATTTGACTCACTAAATGATGGAATTCAAGAATGTCAACCCGTGACTTCCCCTCCTGTGCAAGAAGATGAACAGAAACAAAGCTACAGCCTGAATGAAATTGTAAAGAGTGATGAAGAAGAAGAAGCACTTGAGATATAAAGTCCTGCTATCTCCAGTGAAGAAGAGGGTTGTAAAGAAAGTAGATCTGAGTTTATAAAGCTACAGTGAGAAGATGAATCCTTAACAAATATTTGGAAGCTTGCAGAAGAATGGAGAAACGGATTTGAGTTAGAGGATGGACTGTTGTTACACTCTGAATGGGTGTGAGGCGAAAAAATAAAGCAAGTGGTGTTACCCTACAGCAAGCGAGATTTCGTATTGAAAGTTGCCCATGAAATTCCCCTGGCTGGACACCTGGGTGAAAAGAAAACGAAAGAGCGAATAAAGTACTCATTCTTTTGGCCGACTATCAAAAATGATGTCAGGAAATTTTATGAAAGTTGCAAACCTTGTCAAGTTAGAAGAACTGAAACTTACCGAGATAGAATTCCTATCCAACCAATTACCAGGCCAGAATACCCCTTTGAAGTTTGGAGCGTAGATTGCATTGGCCCCTTAGAACCTCCTTCCAGAAGAGGACACAAGTATATAATTTGCACGATTGATTTATGTACCAGATGGGCAGAAGCAATACCGACTAGAAATATAAACGCTAAAACTACGTGCAATGTATTGATGCAAATTTTCAGCCGCACTGGTTTCCCTAGAATGATATGTACAGATCAAGGTCCAAATTTTACCTCAGAACTGACCGAGGCTTTTATAAATTTAATAAGGGTATCACCAAGATTTTCAACGCCAGGTCATCCCGAGAGCATGGGTGCTGTGGAGAGATGGAACAGAACTTTAAAGAATATGCTGAACAAAAATGTTCAGGAATATGGAAATCAATGGGATATCCACATTCCGCATCTCTTATTTGCGTATAGAGAAGTTCCTCACTGCACGACGGGTGTGTCTCCATACCAATTAGTGTATGGACGAATTCCTAAGGGACCGACCGCATTACTTAAAGAAATTTGGACAGGTGAGAAAGTGATACCTACAACGGCTTCTAGGTCTGTTGAAAAATATTTAGAAGAGTTAAGAGAGAATATAGAAAACGCTCATAGAATTGCAAATGAGAATGCTGAACTAAATCAACAAAGTTATGCCCAAAGGTATAACTTGAGAGCTCGAGAAAAAACCTTTCAAGTAGGTGACAGGGTTCTGATCCTGCTGCCAACATCATCTCATAAGCTATTGAAAACTTGGTCAGGACCGGCGACTGTGGTTCAATTGAGCAGGCCACATTCAGCCATTGTTGAATTTGATGATGGTACAAGAAAAGAACTACATTTCAATAAAATTCGACCATATGTGGCTCGGGTCCAACACATAGGTCTTGTTTTTGAACAGGATAAAGATTTTGGACAATTACATTCTGCTCCAACCGAGAAAATGACTCTCAATAAAAGTGAAGTAGAGCAACATGTCCGGGATATGACCAGCCCATTAGATGCTAAGCAACGGCATGATCTAAGCGACTTACTTTGTAAATACCATGACATATTCAATACTAAACCTGGAATGGCAAAAGTCGAAGGGCATGTGATTAAGGTTACACCTGATTGTTAACCGAAAAGACTTCGACCGTATCGAATTCCTATAGCCCTCCAAAATGAGGTAGATCGTCAAATTCTAGAGCTACTAGAAACTGGACTCATTGAACAAAGCGATAGTGAATGGGCCCATCCGTTAGTGTGCGTTGCTAAAAAGGATGGCAGCGTGCGGTTGTGTGTTGACTTCAGACTACTAAACAGTTTTACTATTCCAAATGCTTACCCCATGAAACATGCTAATGAACTGCTGTATGAAATAGGGAAAGCACAAATAATCACCGTACTTGACCTTACTAAGGGATATTGGCAGATTCCCATGAAAGAAGAATGCAAACATTATACTGCCTTCGTAACTCACTCTGGCCATTACCAATGGAGAGTCATGCCATTCGGTCTGAAGAATGCTGGTAGCACCTTTCAAAAGTCAATGGATAAAGTTCTGACTCCGCATAAAGATTACTGTCGGTCCTACATTGATGATGTTGCAATTTTCTCAAAAATATGGGCAGACCATTTAAAACATATTAGTGCAGTTTTACAAACTCTTCGTGAAGTAGGTCTTACTGTTAATTTAGAAAAATGCGATTTTGGAAAGAAAGAAGTAAAATTTTTAGGGCATATAGTTGGGTCAGGAAGACATGCCCCGGACCCTGAAAAGGTGGAAGCTATGAAGAAATTAGCGGCACCTACTAACAAGAAAGAATTGCGAACGGTTTTGGGGATAGCAAGTTATTATAGAGACTACATTCCGAATTTTGCAAGTATTGTATTACCTTTGACTAATCTGACAAAAAAGAGAGTTCCCAAAGATATCCCCTGGGGAAAGTTGGAAGAAGAAGCTTTCCAAAAACTAAAGGAACAGTTAGTTAAAATGCCATCTTTATATACTCCACAATTTGAAAAACCCTTTCAGCTTTATACCGATGCTTCCGCTACGGCCGTTGGAGCGTGTTTATCACAGTTAGATGAAAATGGGAAGGAGCATCCTATAGCTTTTTACAGCAAAAAGCTTACCCCATGCCAGACCAGGTGGTCTACTATAGAAAGAGAGGCTTACAGCGTTTTAGCTGCGCTTCAAAAATTTGATACTTGGATCTTCGGATCGCAAGTTGAATTGATTTCAGATCATAATCCTCTTTCTTACCTTACCCAGAGCTTGCCACATGGTGCCAAACTAGCACGGTGGGCTTTAGCACTCCAAAGATACAACCTGAAAATTACTTATAGGAAAGGAAGCAAACATGGTAATGCTGATGCACTTTCCAGGTTCCCCTAGGGAAACATATAAAGTAATTGTGTAAATAATGCATTATTATTCATTATGCTATTTCATGTTGAATATTTCATATTGTATATACATATATTTATATTGGTTCATTTAAGTATTAAATGTTGGGCTAGCGAACGAGTTCTTCTTTTACGTTTGTGAAATATGCTTTAAAAAAAAAATTTACTCTATGGTTTTTGAAAATTAACTAAAAAAAAAAAAAAAACTTACAGTTGTGTGAAATATGCTTCGTGGAATATGCTAAAAACATTCCTTAGCAGCATAGTCTCTAAGGAGAACTTTGTGCTCTTTACGGAGGGACATGTAAGGTTCCACAATTCAAACTTTGACTTTTTTTTAAAAAAAGAAAAAAAAACAATGGTTGACGTCACCAAATAAGAGATAGACTCTTGCCAAGTGTCACGCCCGCGACGAAAAAGAAAACTGCGTTCGGGCAGTCGGGGCCGTGGTGTGATTGGAGGAGGTCCAAAAGCTTTCTTCGTGTGTCGCGAAGAAGTGTTGTTCTTGTAGAACAATAATAATAATATTCATGTAAATGTATACAACTTCTGTGTTAATGTGACAGTATGTAGCCGTCTTATTTTGTCGTGTCAATAAATGTGGTTCGTCTATGAATATGGTCTCCAAGCTTCAGAGTCCTTCTACATTTAATAATCGTCATAGTGCAAGCAACACAAAGTTTGATGTTTTCCGAATGTTTTTGGGAAATAGAACGGCGATCCGTATTCTACTAATGGTTTGTGAGGACAGAAAAATTGGTGACAGGATAATACAGTAAAACCTCTATAACGGACACTCCCGAATAGCGGACACCTCTATTTAACGGACAGTTTTCTAATCCCCACTCCCAAAACCTTAATTTTTGTATGTTTAACCTCTGAATAACGGACATTCCGAATAGCGGACACTATTTTCAGCAATAAAATAATGAAAATGGTATTTTTTAACGAGAAAAAAAAAAGTAAAATGGCCTCTAAATTTATCAGGACATTGTATCATAAATTTTGTGATCATAGATAAATGTAGATGGTGAGCTGGGGAAAATCCCCCCCCCCCTCCACGTTCAGTATTGAATTCAGGAGGCTGCCCGGGAGGGACATCTCCCAGAGCATTCAAATGTCCCCCCGGAAAAGTTTGAGATTTTATTCTTTTAATGGTCCAAAAGTGCAATTCTCCCCTCTCCGCCCGGAACTCTATAATGTCCAATAACACCACATTGAAAAACAAATTACATGTAATCACAAGCAAAAGTAAACTTTTGTAACAGATTTTTTTTCATACAAATGTAATAAACAAAGGATAAAGAGGCGCACAATTTTATTTCAGTTTTATTGCTTATTTATTTTTTTCCTCTAATTAATCATACAATAGAGGTTTTAGGACATATAAAAGTCAATTAATAAAACATTAAGCATTTCTTAGTGATTTTTGAATCTTTGAGGTTTTCCCAATAGTGGACACCTCCGAATAGCGGACAGTTTCTGCGTTTCCGAGGTGTCCGTTATTTAGAGGTTTTACTGTATATGGGATAGTTTCACCAAATTTGCCCATAAATAATGCCTGAAGATATTTTACTGTATTGCAATGCATCTTGAAAACCCTTGTCTTTGAACATTTAAGAATGTGACTTGCATGCTATAACTTTAAATGCCTATTATGTTCTTGGATAATACTAAAAGAGAGTTTTTTCCTACCATTACTATGAAAAATTATGTAGTAATAGTCATGTTAGGCTGTACATACGTAACATTATCAGCTTTTTGGGGTTTTTTGAAGCCCCCTTTTGATAATATACATACAGTCGTCCCCGCATAAACGAATATCGAGGGTTCCAGAAAAAATATTCGATTAAGCGGGGTATTTGATTAAACGGGGGAGGCATATAAATTTAATATTTAAGGTGCAATAAAATGACATAATTATTAAATATAGTATATTTAGTTACCAGAGTAAGAAAATCGTTAAAAACTTTAATAGAATAATGCAAACTGAAATAAAAACAAAATGACTTGTAAATATGCAATAGTTCAATGACAGTAAACACATGCATTTTGTTTACATTGCATTTAATGCAGATCATGTGAATTGGATCCAAATTTTGTTATTAAAATTTAATTTACGTAATTTATACAGGTTTAAAAAAATAGATGAAAACGGTTTATGTGAAATTTTAGAGTAAAAAATGGACAAGATTTTTTTTTTAATGGTATCATAATTATCATCTTGAACCTCTAAATGACAACACATTATTATTGAAGGGTTACTTCGAGGATTTGTTCGTTAATGCTAATGCTATAGAAAAATTTATAAAGATATCTCTTTTGCATTTCAATATTTTTAAATTATCTTTTTTGCAATGGATAGCTGAGATCGATCTGTACAAAAGGCGGCGTCGTTTTTAACTTTTTCCATTTATATCGCGGATATTTTTAATGAGGATGATTTCTGTTTCGGGACCGGTTTTGAAAATGAAAGTATCTCCATTAAAAATAATTGTAAAAAAATCGAAAAAGTGAAAAAGAAGTCTCTTGACAAACAAAAATAAACAAAATACAAAATTGATCGAAATTCCTGTCCAATTTATGTCACCATTTTTGAAATTAATTCGAAAAAATGAACAAGGAAGGGAACTCCCTTGACCAGTACTTATACACCTGCCAGGCGAAATCCATGCTGGGAGTTCTGGAAATTTGTTTTCTGTGTAACAACCGAAAATGACAAAAGGTGTAAAGGAAATTCCAATTGAAACATGTTTTACACGCCCATTTTTGAAATTGTCTCACTCATTTGTTATTCGATTAAGTGAGGACATTTCGTGAAAAGTGTTCGGTTAAGCGGGGGAAAATAACATTAGCCCAATGGGATTAAATTCGGTTCCGGAGGATTTTATTCGAATAAGCGGGGTATTCGATTATCCGTTACCCGATTAAGTGGGGAGGACTGTAATACTATTTCTTACCCCACCCCCTTTCTCTAATGATATCGTTGATGGTCTCTAAAAATATTTTTTTTAATTTTTTTTTCTTTGCAGATGTTTACATTTATATACATTTATTATTTGCATATTTTATTGATTTAAATTATCACTTATACATGAAGTAACTTTACACCAAGTAACACTTAAATGAAATACTATTTAAAGTATTTAATTGTAGCTTTTTGTTGCATAATGCATTCAACAGTAATATTTAATTGCAGTTGGCCCTATCAAGTGATGGAGTAAACAGAGTTTTCTATCCAGAAAACATGTGGTCAACATTCTTTGTCATGTTTTTACTAATAAATTTAACAATTATCATTTTTCAACCTTTTTTTTTTTTTTTTTTTTTTTTTTTTTTTTTTTTTTTAACAATGTTTTATTTGTCAATATGACAGAAGAATAAGTATGTTGAATGTCAGAGTATTCCATATTTTAGAATATAATTATTTAATGATTTTAATTAGGGATGGGACGAATATTCGGCCACTATTCGGTATTCGGCCTATTCGGCCCTTTTGCCGAATATTCAGTTGGCCGAATATTGAAGGCTTGTTGACCGAATACCTGTAGCCGAATATTTAGAGATATCTTGCCGAATATTACTAAAATCTCGCCGAATAGTGAAAGATATCTTGTCAAATAAATTTCGGATTTAAAGAATTTCATTCTTGAAATTTTTTTTCTCTAATCCAAATTGGCTACTTCATTTATGAAGTCATTCTCACTCTTACTTACAAAATATAGAGTTATTCAGATACTAAAAAATATACAGCCTTTCTGTATTTCCTATAAAAGTTAGTGATATTCTAGAAAATGCTGCCCAAGTTGGAGATTTAATTGTACGGGAAATGTCATCTTTAGAGAATGATATATTACAATTCAAAATATAAAAATACTGCCTTATTCTAAAATGCTTGAATATTTTTTAATGTCTGTAAATTCCATGCACATATAAAAAAGGCTCTTATGAAATTCATAACTTATTTTCTATAAAGTAAGAAATGAAGAAATTTATTCACTAGGTGTGTTAATGAAGATTCATTTTCAAAATTAAATTAAATATATCACCATTCCAACTACAACGGTACATTTGAAAGCAGAACTGGTATCAAACTCGATACACATTAGGTGACACAACTTGCTTTATGAAGATGGTTTTATAAATACAGTAGACTCCCTCAAATCCGCACAGCTTGGGACCAGAGTTTTTGCGGATTTTAGAATTTTGCGGATTTCTGGTCACTGCTTTGTTTACATTTTTAAAAAAGTACAGTAAAGCATCGTTTATACGACGATCACTTATACGACGTTTACATTTATACGACGTTTTAATGTGGTCCCGATTCATTCCTATTTATTTTAATGTAAAAATATATCTTTTATACGACGACTAAAATCGTTTATACGTTGATTTTTCGATTTTGTATAGGTTTATTTTTGTTTATTTTTCTTGTGTATTTTACGAACGAGCGGAAGTTGGCAGCTATGAATGACAAAAAAAAGAGTGTTTAAATGCACTCCACATATAAAAATGTGGGCTGGTGTTCGATTAGTCTGAAAAATCAGCTTACGTGTAACTGATTACACTGGAAGGGGTCATTCTTTTTTCGGGGATGGTCAGCTTTCCCGACTTGTTTTAAGTTGCAAAAAGACTATCCTTCTAACTGTTATCAGTATTGGCGAATTTTAGTTGGCCACGCAGGGTTTTTGATCTTTAACTTTAAATAGAAAGGAAATGATGTACTGTAAATGAGGAACCTTTCGGTGAAACATAAATAAAGGTACGCATATTTAAATTGCTTACTAATCCCCCCCGCCGTTTTCAAGATTATTTGTTTATTTTGGTTTTTTTAATTGAAAAATTCATGCAAATCATCACGTTAAACATTAAAATTAAGTGAAAACAAAATTAATTCTAGTTTTGTAAGTGAAAATCGATTATACGTCGTTATCGTTTATACGACGTTTTTCAGTAGTCCCTTCGGCGTCGTATAAACGGTGCTCTACTGTAATTTGAATGTAATTAATAATGAAATCAAAAGTATAAATGACTGTTTGCAATATGCTAAAATATTAAAATAAGTAATAAACTAAAATAATAAAAAATTAGATAGTTTTTTAAATGATAAAAATACTAAAAGCAAAGGTCAAATTAATAATCTATTCATTATAGAGATGAAATGTTTTTCCTAAATTATTCAATGAAACTTGCCTCATAAAGGTATATTCATAATTCACATCAAAATCATACAATAATGAAACTTTATTTCAGGTTTAGCCAGACTTAATAACTAAAAACGCTTGATTAATACATTAATATATTTGGTAAGATTGTGATTACCAATGATATCAGAAATATCTTTATTTTTTCAGAAATAAATTATTCTTTATTTGTGAAAACACATGAATTCAATAACCTTAACAAAAATTACAAATTAAAAAATATATGGAATTGATATAAAACTAAAAAAGTCAAATTTTGCACCTACATCTGAATTGAATGTTTCATTGTTTACATCCATAAAATATGTGCGGATTTTAGAGAGTTGTGGATTTTAGAAGTGCGGATTTGAGGGAGTCTACTGTATTTTAATATAAATTCTAAATACTCAACAAAACAATTTTTTCATTCTATAGTTTTCACTTTTAAATAATTATTTGCATAGTTACTGACTTAAATATGTAATATTATTATGTATATATTTTTAATTTAATCTTCCTTCCTTCATGTTGTTATCAATTTCTGTTTATCCTTTTAATGCTTGTTGAATAAGTGGAATATTGAAGTTGAATATTGTATGTGTCGATTCAAATGTCAAAGATTTTGTTAACATATGCATTCTACTTTAAGCATAACCTTTTGCTTTAACGTAATTTGTAATTTAAAGCTTGGCATCTGATTTCAGAACAGTCTCATTCTTACAAATTTGCTTATCACTAGGGACACAAACTCTAAATGATCAAATTTACTTCATTAAAGGTTATTTCAGAAAATATGTCCTTGTGAGTTCTGAGAGAGAGAGGGATTAAGAATATTATTGATTTTGGATACAAGAAGTATAAATTGATAGTAAAAGTGAAGTACATTCTTCATATTTTAATGGAAATATTTTCCCATCTTGACTTACTGAAAATCAATTTGATGTACATTAGAATAAAGGATATAATGCAATTTCATAATTTTTTGTGTTAAAATAAGTTTTTCAAATTTAAAAATAGATTTAAAAGCACATTTAAGAGTAATAATTATTAAGTTGCTCCTATTTTTTAAATTATATATAATAAAAATTTATGTTCTTTATTGGAAAAAATTTTTACTATTCGGCCGGCCGAATATTCGGTATTCGGCCTAAAATTTGGCCGAATATTCGGTATTCGGCTATTCGGCCAAATCACTATTCGTCCCATCCCTAATTTTAATAATAAATTTGTATTTTCATAAAAAGTAATAGAACTAATAAATACTTGAGATTATTTTAATGCAAAGAAAAAGTTTTAAAAAATTTTAAATGTAAAAAATGAAAATTTTGGTTGGATCAAAAGCAATAATGATATCAAAAGACAAAGTCTAAATATTTTAGAATAAAATGATTTTATAATTATTTAATGGTTTTAGTAATAAATTTGTATTTTCATAAAAATTGATAAAACTAAGGAAAAACTTAAGACTATTTTGATCCAAAGAAAAAGTTAAGGAAATTATTTAATTTTAAAAATGTAATTTTTGGTTGGATCAAAAGTAATAATGATATCAAAAAACAACAAACTGCAAACTATAAAGATATTACAAAAATTTAATTTTTTTATTATTTAGCTGTATATTGCAGCTTTCCAAATTACCATGATGTAAACATGTTATTAAGTTCTATGCTATATTCATTTTTTCTCTATTCATTTTATAGTTTTTTAATGCATTGTAGTTATAGTAAATCAACTGGATTTGCAATCACATACATTTTATTATAACAGTTTTCAACTGTGCATTCTATCTTGCTGACTAATAAGGTTTTGTTTTTTTGTTTTTTGTTTTTTTTCCACATAACTACCTATATTATCTGAGCTTTTCAGTTGTTCCACAAAATCCTGAAAGATATGCCTTAAGAAACAGTTTAAAGAAAAGATTGCTTGAATCTTTGTACCAATTCATATTAATTTACCGTATTCTCCCGTACTAGTCGGGATGCCGCGAAATTCAAGGAGAACCAGATTTTTTAATCTGGTTCTGGTTGCATCTGGTCTTTCCCGGCATGTCTGAAAAAGCAAGGATATTTGAAAACAGAAAGGAATGAGGTTCAGCAGCAGCAATTTTTGTTGAGCACGAGGAGTTCAAAATAAAGTTTATCCCCACTTTTCTAATTACTTAGTTTCAAGAGAATAAAGATATGTTTCATGTCTCATATCATTTCACACAAAAGCTCTCTTTCTAGTACCCATCCAAAATTTACATTCTAGAAATAAATTATCTCATAAATTATTACATAAACAAAAATATTATTACTACATATAAAATAAGAAAAATATAATTATCTAAATATATAAAAAAATATGTGCTTACCTCATATTAAAAATGTAATTTTATATAATAATTTAATTAACTTAATATCATCAACCTAGAGTAGAAATGTCATACATGAAAATTTTTCATACTAAAATAGTTAAAATCTAATAATTCTTCAGTATAAATTAATATATAGAAAGAAGCGAGAGAAAAATAATTGCGAATGCTTTTTCCATTAAATGAAAAATGTTGTTAGAAAAAGCAAAATAGATCAGAAGCTTATTCTCCAATAACAAAGCCTCATATTTTCTGGCATGCGAGCTAATGCAGGGAAATACTGTAATTCCATCAGTATTTTAATAAAAATGTGTATTTAAAGTAAAAAAAGAACAGTAACTATATAATTTTTTTTGCTATTGAAGTTGATAGTTGTTTTTGTTTTTCAGGAAGCAGGGTATGAATATTTTGAATTGAATGCCTCAGATACTCGATCAAAAAGAACGCTTCAAGAAACTGTGTTCCAAGTTCTTGGGAATCAGACGTTGGGCAATTGCTTTACCGGTAGTTTTTCAATTTTTCTAATGAATAAATTTTATTTACATTTATCTTTAAATTTTTTACTATGATCTTTAAAGGGAAGGCAAAGTTTTGTCCAGAATTTTCTCACAGAGTTCTATTTTTGTGAAATTGTGAATATAAAAGTCTTTTCAAACTCCAGGGTTCTATTTCAAGTGAGATAATAATGAAAAAGCACATAATAAATTACATTTTAAAAATCTAATTTTAAAAAAAAGCTTCAAAAACTGGATTTTCTGTTACAAATGGCAAATAATTATCACTGAAAAATGCAAAAAACACTAGAAAAAACATAAAATGTTTTTTAGAAATTGCCAAATTGCTGGGTGATTTCTAAATAAATTTTATTGAAAAGACAAAATTTATCATATTGAACTAAACATTTAAAACCAAATTCCTGTTACTAATGTAGAAACATTGCAGTAAAATGTAAAAAATAATGATATAATCCATGTAAAAAATTAAAGTAGATAAAAAATTAATCAAAGAATTCAAAACTTATCTCGGAATTTCTTTTACTACCAAATATTCTGCAGAACATAGAAAAAAACACTGCTAAAAATTGCATAATAATTACTTAAAAAATAATTATAAATATTTCAGATTTAAGTTGTACAACTGTAGTCGAACACAACAGAAATTTTCTTGCATGTTTGTTCACAAGTAATTACGATTCTTTGATTAAAAGTGTGCAACACAATAAAATGGGAACATAAAGCCTCTGCTGATGTTTGGGTTTGTAAATTTTAAGCCTTTAAAATACCTAGTATATATGTTGCCACTATTTTATAAAAGCACTTTATTCTGAGTATTAAATGTATCCCCCCCCCCCCCCCCCCCCCGTTTCTGTAAATCAATAAACAGCTTAACACAACTCAATCCATTGTTTATTTTTTTTAAAGCTTTGAATGTTAATTTTGAAATAGATTTTCTCTTAATCAACAGCACATACAGGTGAGGTGTCAGCAAATTAAATTGTTAAAAGCTTCATTTTAATAAGTTTTATTACAGGGGAAAAAATCTCATTTAACCCTTTCTAGCACACTGTGCTCAGTCTGGGATATCTAATTTTAATTCCAAACTTGTAAATGGCACCAATAATATTTTAGTAAAATTTTGTTTTTACAATAAAAGCTTAAATTACGGAATTCAGAATATCTAAAAAATTCATTTGTGAATTCCAATATAGTCAATAATTTTTCATTTTACTAACAGATTTTGTCCGTGTCAGAAGGGATTAACATGTTGATTGATACTGAACTTCCCATTTGGGCCACGTCAGTCTCTGACGACTAACCAGGGTTGGAAAAAAACATGTTTTTTATTAAAAAAAACAAAAAACATGTTTTTTTTGTTTAAAACATGTTTTAAACGTTTAAAACGTTTTTTTCTCACACAGCACAATTTTGATTAAAGTGAACAAAAATTATTAAATATAAAGAATGGAAATATTTTCAAATGGCAGTAAGGAAGAAAAAAATTATATAACAAATACCAAACATTAATTAGAAATTTTATTTTTATTCTAAACTAAAACATTTAATTGTTCAGTTCTTTAAAAATGGTAACAAGTTTGTCAATACCCTTACAACAGCCTTATCAACACCCAAACGATTTCTGGTTTTGCTTTGCACAAAACCAAAAGTAGAGAAAACTCTTTCTAATCCAGCAGTAGAACATACAGCTGTGTGTAACTGTTTTATGATATTCATAGCATTTTTATCAATGTGTTTTTCAAGGTTTAACCTCTGTTATTTCCACTTTATTTGATTCTCCAATGTCAAATTTATGATTGGCAACTGCATCAAACATATAATCAGAGAATGGAACTGACGTAGCTTTATATTTATAATTATTGGAAATAGTTCTGGACATAATTTGGCAGCAAGGTACATGCCTTTTTCAGTCTCATCAATTGCAAGTGATTCTCCTTTAAAGCGTAATGAAATATGTAAAAAATATGTAATAAATGTGTAAAAAAATATGAAGTACGTAAAAAATTAGTTAAGAAATAAATATTTTTTAAACATGTCCATTTTTTATTATTAAATTATTATTATTATTTTGAGAACATATTCAAACTGAAAATCAAAGTAGATAAATTGGTTGGTAGGTAGCATACTTTTATAACTCTGAGGACAAATTTAAACAATTAGAATTTAAAACAAACTGAAAGTAGATAAGTTTTTTTTTTTTTTTTTTTTTTCATTTCAGTTTATTTTTATAAATGAATTATTAAAAAGGAAATACTATTAAAAGAAATTTAAATTAATGTTGAATTTTTTAAACTGAAGTCATTATAATTTTAATAAAGAAAGAGAAAAAAAAAAAACAATAAAAAATCTTTTTTGACTACTAAACAAATATCTATAAAATATTATATCTATTGATGGGAGAAAGTATTATTTATAGTATATTAAGAAGGCATTTAGCCCAGATTTTTTACTCAATATTATGCTCTCTGTGAATTTATTCACTAAAAAGGAGAAATAGATCTCTCAAAATATACAAATAAATACTTAAAGTGTTGTAAAAATAGATATTATTTAATTATTATTTACCTTAGATCTTTTGGATGCCCTCGCATCCATTTTCAAAGGAGTATAAAAGAAGATAATTCATTAGAAATGGAAAACGTAAAAACAAAACAAAAACAGTCCGCGTGTACAAACAAAGTCACAATGAATTCATCAAAACACCAAGGATATTGTACCAGAGTGTCGAATATTATAAGAAATGACGTCATTAGGAACAGTATCATTGTTAAGCAAAATTTCGAGGGATTCACGGATAGTTGAAGAGTAATGATTTGATGTTGAAAAGATTATTTTAGCTTTGTAGAAATTTATCAAAATATTTTCTTTTCGTTGCATTCTAGATAAGGCTGTACTAGGCTTGTTGTATTGTATATCCGAAAAATGCTCTTTCAGTCTTACTTTTAATCTTCGAAAATTAATATATTATAGAACTTTGATATATAAAAAATCATAATTGAGATATTTAAAAAAATAAATTATGTATTTCCAATTTTAGAGGAAATAAATTTACTTTAAATACTTAATTAAAATTAAAAAAACCAATTTATAATTTTAATAAAATTTGAATGTCTTTAGTACATACAGCTAATTAGAAATTTTTAATACAATTTTATTTCGTAAATTTTAATTTGTGACATTATTAGCAATATTCATGTTTTAAACATTGTTTTAAATGTAATGTTTTAAACGCGTTTTAAACAGCTGTTTTAAACGAAATGTTTTAAACATAACAACCCTGCGACTAACAGCGTAAAATATAGTATAAAATTAAAAAATTTGTCACTTTAAGTATTTATTAAGGAAGTATAACCCTGTAATAAATAAAAGTTAAGTAATTTTTAAATAAATTTTCAGTAATAATTTAAAACAATATATTTTTTTTAGTTTTGTATCACATTTTAGACTGTCAGTCATCAGTCACTGGTGATTGACGTACTCAACATGTTAAAAAACAAAAAAAAAATATATGGCTAACTCTTTCTGAATGTGTATGTTGCACCATCTGTCAGCGTAGATTTTAAACATCAAATCAGTAGAATAAGTAGCATGTTTTAATTATTTAATTGATATATATATATTTTTAATTAAATATCAGAAAAATTGCCTTTGAGATGCATAGTTGCATACATTTTTATACTTTCCTGTGAGTCATACAGTTCTGCTTGCTTTTCAGAAAACTCAGGACAGACAAAAACATTTATCTTTATTATTTTAGATATATTTATTAGCTGGCTTTCTTTTCACTACCCAATCTTGGAATAATAACTTGAAAAATGTTTGAAATTAGTGCTGAATTTGGATATTTATCTTCAGTATTTCAGACGTTGCAGAAGAGGATATTGCAAAGTTTTGGGACAAAATAATACTTAGTTCTAGAGTTGTTAAATTTTGATATTTTCATACACATCTTTGTGTATTCACTTATTAAAAACAAAGTGCCATCACTTCCATGTAAAAATGAACAAAAAAATACCTGATGCAAGTTTCTTAAAATATAATAGATCATGAAGGCACCGAAGAAAGAAAAATCCTCTGTGATTACAATCTAAATTACAGGGAAGAACAAAATTTGTAAAAATGACATAATGTAGAACTTTTAAATTTATTTTATTTATTTATTTTAATGAAAAGTACCATTGAGATGAAAAACAAATTCACCATAAGTGGATATTTTTTTTATTTTTATCCAAGTCATACAGATGACAATTAAAAAAGAAAAAAATACAAAATATCATGAAAACAACCGCCAGAAAATGTTTTAATGAAATATAATATTGTAAGCAGATAAGAATTTAGTTATAATTTTTTATAGTTTTCCCTCTAAAAAGACCAAGTGATCATAAGTTCAAACTGCTTGATAAAAAAAAAAAAAAAAAAAAAAAAATTGCTAAATCTGTTATGTCTTTCTTTGCTCTAATTTGTAAAAAGCAATTGACAGAACATTGAGAAATCGTTCATTGGAGTTTGCTGAAGATTTTTAATTAATATCTTGGCTAATTATCAAAAAATGAATGATTTGAATCTCAGGTGCATTCCGACCAGTTTTTACCTGTCCTTATCTAAATCTGTAAACTTGGACAAGTGATACATTTCTCTAGACATTGCCAATAGATAGACACACAGGCAAAAAAAAATTTCTTTTATTGATATATATTTTAGTGTTTATTTTTTGTTTTTGTTTATTCTTATGTTGTAGGTGAAAATATGGGGAAAGTCTCTAGTAAACATGCTATAATAATGGATGAAGTTGATGGTATGGCTGGTAATGAAGATCGGGGTGGAATGAAGGTACTATGTTATGTTATGTTTAGAAAAAGGTTTTAATGTAGAAAAAAATTATTGTAGGTTTTATTATAATTCTTTTTTTTTTTTTTTTTTTTTTTGTTAAAATATGTTTAATGAAAATTATATTCAAGTATTTAATTACTTATAAAGTGCTTGTGAAATGATATTTATTGTATTTATTTGTATAGAATCTGCACCTTGTTTTTTATGAGAAAAATTGAAATATGTATACACACACATATATGGATACATATACATACATGTTTGTATGTATGTGTATATGTGCATACACACCTCATGTATAATATGCACCATGTTTTTTTTTTAAATCCAAATCACTGTATTCTCTCATATGTATATTTGTCATCTTATTAGAACATAAAGTTAAGTTTTTGCATTTTTTTTTTTTTTTTTTGGGGGGGGGGGGGGTTATTAACAACAAAAATTTATATGTATGTTTGCTCATAATGCACAAATTACAGCACAAAAGGTTGTGCGCTTATTTATTTATTATTCCATATTAATATATATATATATATATATATATATATATATATATATATATATATATATATATATATATATATATATATGGGTGATTCTCAAAATAGGGGACAATTTCAAAAGTGAAATCTTAAAAAAATTACTGTTAGCAAAATTTCTGAAAAAAATAGGTGTTGTTAATATAGTATTAGGTATACTTTACATGTAGTCAGCAGAGCTCAATATTTAAAAATTAACTTAAAAAAAATAATTAGTATTTTTTGAGCCATGCTAATGACAAAACAAATTGCATGGAATAAATATATTAAGAAATTTTTATTTTCTTCCTGTTTAAATATTTTTTTCTATATTTATTAGCCTTCCTTTTCAGCAAATGGTTTCCATTTTTACATATATACATATAAGGAGAATAAAAACATTACCAAAAGCAAATTTTGTTTACATGAGCAACATTCTGACACTAACAATGTAAGAAGCTGTCTGAGCGATTTTGTGACAGATTTAATGCATATTTTAAGGATAATAAATGTAATACCTAAATTTATATGTAAAATTAAGCTTTATAAAAGATACCATATAAACAATGGTTACATTTATGCACATAGGAGTCTTTAGCATGGACAGAAAAACCATGCTAATGACACTGATATTTGTCCATGCTAATGACACTGATATTTGTCCATGCTAATGACAAATTTTAATTTAAATACGATTATGAGCCATAATAATAATATAATCACAATGCAATAGTCCTTTCTGGGGCTTTTTAAAACACAAAAGTCCTATGCAAATAAGTAAAATAAAAATTTTAATTATAAAATAAACATGAAAATTATTATCCATTCTAATGACATACAATTAATGTATGCCCCTAATATTCAACTTCTATTCTTAAAATACAATACACGCTTCTATTTTCAGGCTGAGATAAAATGGCTACTTGTTGCCATGGAGAAACTTTATATTTTCAAACTATTGTCATATGTGAAAATGAAATTTTGATTAATAACCAGGTGTTATACTATGACCTTGTTTTGAAAATAGAATATGGAGGACAAACTTTAATTCTTTTTTTATGTATTATAATTTTATTTTTAAAAAGAAATTTATTGGATCAATCCTCTCCTTGATTAATTTAAAGAAAGAATAACATTTGTTTTATTTTATAAACATGATATTAACTCTTGAAAAAGCTAGTATATACAAGGCACAGCTGTTGTGGACATCCATGCTAATGACATTTTGAACATTTATTCTGTTATTTTAAGGTGTTTTTAACTAAAAAGTGAGTAATTCTTGAGTGCAAATAATGAATAATATTAAGACAAACATATCTAAATGTAAAAACATAACAGAAAACCTGTCAATTATTTTTTTTTTTTTTTTTTTTTTTTGTATGCCGAAAGACATAAATTGTCCCCTATTTTGAGAATCACCCATATATATATGTTCTGTTCAATACCTGTATGAAATCATGTAAGGTTTCAAAAACTTTTGGAAATACTTCAAAGATAAGGCACATCCTGTATTTTACACCTGAAATTTATATGAACTAGAGTGCACTACATATGTGTAAAAATTGTATAAAATGTTCCTTATTAATTCTAGTTGCTTGATGAGCTGTTCTCAAGTACTGCTAGATTTAAGTAATTTGTGCAATTTATTATTGAAAACTAACTGTGTTAGTGGAGAAAAGACATAAAAAAATATAATATAAATAAATTATTAAAACAAAAAATGTAAAAATTTAAATACACTGTCATAAAAGTGGCACTAAAAAAATTAAACCAAATTGATTCTTTGTTAATCCTTAGATCCAGTAGCAGGATTAGATTCTTGTGATTTGACTTAATCTGTTTTCAACAAGCATTTTTATGTGTATGTTCTGAAAAATTACATATTAAAATTAGATACTTGAAATGGCTGCCTGAAAATTTTGTTCATAATAAATTTACATGTTTTTGTACAGTCATTAATATTTGGATTAAAAGTCTTTATTTTTATTTAAAATCTGCAAATTTTTTTTAATTTTACTCTTTTATTTATAAAACAATGGTGAAATAATCATTTGTTTCAGTAAGCAGGTTTATTTATTTATTATAATCACTTAAATTCTCTCATTTTGAAACTGTGCATCCACTTTATCACTTCCACTGTATATAAATATTTTTTCTTTTAACTTATATGCTCTATTTTTTACTTTCTAGTAAGAAAAAGCATTTAATTATCTAAATTTAGTTCCTCCATTCAAAATTTTGTTTCACTATTAGTCTTTTTTACCCCCACCCCCTTAACAAATATAAAAAATTTAACTAATTATTCATTTATTTTTCTGATTTAACTATTTGTGCTTTTGTTAAAGTTAAAATAAAAAGAACAAAAAAAAAGTGTTTATTAAAAATGGAATTTTTGTTAAAACTTGAAACATTAATAAAAGTACTAGCAAGCCCTTAATTACACTGAGGCCTTGAGTTGTGAAAAATGTCCTTTCAAATAAATCTTTGATTCAGATAGATCCCCACTGACTGCCCAATTTGAAAATGAATAAATAATTTTATTTTTTAATGTTTTCATTTAAGCAGACTGGGAGGGGCTGCATTAATAATGAATGTATGTTAAACTTTGTAGAATTTTAGAAATGAATGAAAGCAGAGTTTGTTACATGTCATAGTAGACATAAATTTATATACATCATAAATTTTACACCAGTCTAAAAGATATTCATCAAGAAAGATGTTAGATACATTGAAATTCATTAAATTTATGAAGAAGGCAAAAATAAACAATGTTAAATATAAAAATCTTTAAAAAAAAAAATTCAATGTTTTTTCAAAATGTATCAAATGGGAAATTATGTAATGAAACCTCCTTCTGAGAGCACCTCCATTAAGCGACTACCTCCTTTAATGACCTTTTTTTTTTTCCTGGAATGAAATAGGTTCAATACTAATTTTACTTCCATTTAGAGGCTCTCTCAGTTGAACTCCCTCCATGAGACACCAATTTTATTTTTTTAAGAAAATGAAAGAAATTCCATTTCTTCTGAGTTGGTTGAAGAAGGTTTTATTTGAAAAATGATTCCAGAGACCACATTATTCATCAAATTTCTAAACTAAGTTTAGAATTTTTTTTAAATTATGGTTTATATATATATAAATTAGGGTGTATCGATTTTCAACTTTTTTTTATTTTGTTTCCGAATTACAAGTTGATAAAAAGTTCTTCTGCCTTCTACTGTCTATTTATCCATTTGCATTTCATTATTTTGGTAATCTGCCTTCTCTATCACTTCATGCTACAATGATTTTAATAGGATGACTGTAAAAATACTGGATTCATTGGCTTGTTGTTATGTAATATCTGAGTTACTTTGGTTATATTTGTAAAAGTATTTATATATATATGTTACGAAATTATTCTATTCTATTAATTATTCTCGATCAACAGTTCTAATATTGTGGTTCAGTGTAATTTAAATCTAGATCAATCAGAAATCTTTGGACGAAACAAAACGTTTAATAAAAGAAAACATAAAATAAAAGTTTGAGAAATATTCGACATTCTATTACATCTAAGAATCTAATATCAACAACAAGATTATTTCATTTCAGTTTATAAAAGAATCTATACTTTAAAAAACGTCCAAGCTGGCTAAATACGATGCTCGCTAATTAGCCGGAACATCCCGCCCGGCGTTGGACGACTGTCCAACATCATCATAAATAGGCAATGGAACAACTCCTGTGATGTTCCTACGTAGTATACCTGTGGAGGTCTTGAGATCGACGACGCGGACATGTCCATCGTCTCCTTTGTAGGTCTTCAAAACTCTTGCTAACCTCCAGTTGTTGAACTCTTCGTTTCTATCTTTTAGTAACACGAGTTGACCATCTTGAAGATTTTTCGAGGTCTTTTTCCATTTACTTCGAACTTGCAACTCATTTAAGTATTCTTGGTTCCAGCGTCTCCAGAACTGCTCTTTTATTCGTTGAACTAAGGTCCATCTAGAAGAAAAAGGCAAAGAATCTAAAACTTCATTATTATCAGGAATATTTAGAAGAGGACCTCCAGTAAGGAAGTGACCAGGTGTCAATGGCTCTAAATCGTTAATATCTGTAGATAATGGAGTTAATGGTCTTGAGTTCATGACGGCTTCAATATGGGTTACAAGTGTTGTCAACTCTTCAAAATTTAAGATAGAGGATTTAGTTATTTTCAAGAGTATTCTTTTCATAGCTTTAATATTCGATTCCCATAGTCCACCGAAATGTGGGGATGCAGGTGGTATGAAGTTCCATTTTATTCCCTCATCTGCACTAAATCTCTGAATTTCTTCCGAAGCACAAATTTGGTAGAAGGATTTTAAAAGAGCATAAGTACCCTTAAAATTGGTGGCATTATCACTCCATATAACAGAGGGTTTTGATCGTCGAGAAACAAATCTTCTTAAACAGGCTAAAAATGCTTCTGTGGTCAATTCTGAAGCAATTTCCAGGTGTACTGCTTTAGTAGAAAAACATATGAATATAGCAATGTATGATTTTATTTTAATCTTTGATCGCTTCAAGTTAGGTTTTGTTAAAATAGGACCAGCTAGATCTACACCTGTCTTCTCAAATGGTCTAGATGGTACAATTCTATCACGAGGTAAATTACCCATAATTTGTTGAATAGTTTGATGCTTGGACCGAAAACATGTTATACACCTACTTATAATTTTCTTTACTTGGCTTTGACCAGATGGTATCCAATAAAACTGTCGTAATAATGATAGGGTTGTCTGAGTACCCGAATGCAGGAATTTTCTATGATAATGTTCAATCAAAAGTTCAGTGAAATAATGAGACTTTGGTAAAATTAACTGATGTTTCTGTGATTCCGCTAAATTCGAAAATTTCAATCTTCCGCCGACCCTCAACAGCTCATCAGCATCTATAAATACGTTTAAACTTAAGAGTTTACTGTTGTTTGGGAGAGGACGTTTTCCCTTTAAACACTGGATTTCAGTTTGAAATGCAGAATTTTGCACAATCTTTATCAGTCTCTTGGTTGCATTTTGTAACTCAGAAGTATCTAAATAATCATATTTTCTACTTCCTGTTTCTAATTTACAGTTATTCAAAAATCTTAAACAATATGCAGTAACTCTTATTAATTTCATAAAAGACGAGTATCGATTAATTAAATCAATGTTTGCTTGATTTTTATCAACAACTGTTGATTTTACAGTAGCATTTTTCTTTAGTTCTAACTCATCTTTAGTTTCAGCAATGTTTAATGTATCAAATGAACTAGCCAATTTTGGCCAAAGAGATCTGTCTTGCTTTAACCATTGGGGACCTTCCCACCAAAGATGGCTGTTTTTCAACTCTGGAACTTTCAAGCCTCTAGTAACAAAATCGGCAGGATTATCTTGTCCAGGACAGTGAAACCAATTTGATGGATCACTAAGATTTCTGATTTCTTTTATTCTGTTTTTAACAAACATTTTGAATCTTTCTGACTCTCCCTTAATCCAATACAATGTAATAGTTGAGTCAGTCCAAAAGTAGCAACTTACGGGAAAAACTAATTCTTTAGCAATTTTATGACAAAGTCTAGCAGACAAAAGGGCTCCTAAAAGTTCAAGACGAGGTATAGAAACAGTTTTTAAAGGGGCGACTCTACTTTTTGCTGCTATAAAACTGGTAACTATGCTCTTGTTCTTTAAAACTGCTCTAAGATATACTACTGTACCATATGCCTTTTTTGAGGCATCTGAAAAACTATGTAATTCAAAACAATCAACTTCATCAGGAGCTATATCAGACAAATAATATCTGGGGATGCTAATACTATTCAGTTCTTTTATTTCTTCAAACCATGCATTCCATAAATTGTCCAAATGCTTTGGTAAATTCGCATCCCAATCGAGGCCTAAACACCAAACTTCTTGAATTAAGCATTTGATTCTAATGGTATAGGGGCTAAGAAAGCCAATTGGGTCGAAAATACGACCAACAGTTTGCAATAAATAGCGTTTAGTATTAAGTCTTTTCGAGAGGAAATTTTCCATATTATGAATTTTAAATGACAATGTATCATTATCTGGGTCCCAAGAAACCCCTAAAACTTTTGAATTCACCAAGTGCTGATTACTAAGATTAAAATTATCAGTTGCGTCATCAGTATGCAAACCATATTGTTCCCATTTTTGACGTAATTCATACGAATTAGTTTTCCATTTTCTAAATATCATTGAAGCTTCTTGGAAGATTTCATAAGCTTCCTTACTAATTTTAAAAGCTGATTCAACATTTGGTTGACTGCTGATAAAGTCATCAACATATAAGGATGAATTTAAAATATCAAAAGATTCAGGAAATGCTTTTACATACTTTCGTAGGTGATGCTTGATAGTAGCTGCCAGAAGGAAGGGGCTTGACTTCACTCCGAAAAGTACTCTCTTGAGTCTAAATATTTTAAATTCCTTACCTGGATCTTCAACCCATGGCTCATCATCCAAAAAAAATCTTGCGAAGTCCCTGTCTGCTTCATCAATTTCGATCTGCAAAAAAGCTTTCTGAATGTCTGCGGTAACCGCTATTGGAAAGTTTCTAAATTTGATTAAAAGACTGAACAGATCGGGGATAAGATTTAAACCAGTATATAAACAGTCATTTAGTGATAATTCACCTTTAGAATGGGCGCTTGCATCAAACACAATTCTAAGTTTAGTTGTGGACTTATCTTCTCGAATCACTGCTCCATGGGGCAAGTAAAATGTATTTACATCAGATGAGTTTTCAACAGGTTCGATGATATTCTCTGCTAAATAACTGTCCAGAACAGATTTATATTCTGAGAATAACGAAGGATCGTTTCTAAAGTTTGTTCTCAACTTCAAAAATCGTCGATGCGCCACTTCGCGATTGTTATTAAGGGACATTTTTAAATTTTTCTTCCATGGAAATTTTACCTTGTACCGATTATCTTTAAAAACAATACTAGACTCGAAGTCAGATATGACGTCATTATCTACATTAGAAATAGTTTGAGTTTCGGATTCAATTCCTAAGCTTTCCAGTTGCCAAAATTCTCTAATTTGTTCAGATAAATCCTTTTCTTCAACTATAATTTTCATGCTAAATAATTCATTGGCTGACCCCATATAACCCTGCAAACACCAGCCAAAAAGAGTTTCAGTAGCTACGAGATTATCCTTTAGTCGTTTAATTCTACCAGTTACAACATTATAATAATTATCAGTACCTATTAAAACTGCAATTTGTTGATTACTATATTCATGACTGTCAGCTAGTTGTAGACCTTTCAATTTATTATATGATTTTCGAACGTATTTATCAGGAGTGGGTAAGCAAGCAGCTGAAATCTGATCTGTTTCAAGGGCTTCGATTTCAATGTTCAAAGAGGGTTGATCCCTATTTTCTAGTTTTACTTTTACAACATTATATGTTTTCTCAGTCGCCTTTTCGGCTCCAAAAGCATAAACTGATAAGGTTTCCTTTCTAATAACTGGCAATTTTAGCTTTTGTGAAATATCGCGAATTATAAATGTTCTCATACTGCCGTTATCTAATAAAATACGAACCGGTTCATTTTTATCAGTTTTCAAATCTTTTATTATTGCTGAACAAGTTTGTAAAAATATATTGCAATGGGTGTTTTCGTCTGGTACCTTACTAGTGGAAGTGTTATCACAATGAGAAATGGATACGACACTTTTATCAACATTTACATTTGAATGATTTTCTAATTGGAAACAAATAGCCCTACTATGTTTTTTATCGCAAATATCACACATTTTGGTTTCTCCACAGTCCTTGATTCTATGTTTACATTTTAAACACAAAAAGCATCTTCCTTGCTTTTTTAGTAATTCTTTTTTCTCAGCCAAGGTTAACGATTCACAGAATTCGCTATTATGCTCAACACTATTACAAAATATACATGCATTTTTGTTTACAGAAGCCATTAATTCAGATGAAACATTATTTTGTTTACAACCTTTCGTAGTATATTGATATTTAGACTTAAATTTTGATTGTTTATCTGAAAATTTGGGTTTGTTCTTGTTATCATTAGAAAATGATTTTTTAGAATCTAAATCATGGATAGTTAATACCCTTTCTCTACTCTCAATTTCATTTTTAAGAAAACTCATAAGATTATCTATATTCCACATTTCACCATTCTTTAGATGTCTATTAAATTCTAATGTTAAATCTGGAGGTATTAACTTCAATAATATTGGGCAAAGCAACCCACTGTATGTATCAGATTTTACACCCAACGACTCTAAATTTCGAATTTGTACTAGACATTTATCATACAAACATCTTAAACCATAAGTGTCAGAAGAACTTTTCAAACATTTCATATTTAATAAATTATTTAGATGAGCGTGTACGAGCATATCATGTCTACCAAACCTTTCTTTCAAGAGCGATACAGCCGCCGCATAATTATTTTCTGTCAAACTAAATCCACTGATTGTGTTTGCAGCTGATCCTGCTACCAAACTTTTCAAATAGCTGAATTTCTCAACATCGGTAAGACTTGGATTTTTGTCTATAGCTGTTTCAAATTCATTCCAAAATTCCAGAAATTTATCTGGTTCACCAAAAAATCGACTTATTTGTAGTTTAGGCAGCTTTATTTTCTTTAATTCGGTAGAAGCAGGACATGCCCGTACTGAATCAATATTATTAGCATTAACAACGTTTGCATTTGTACTCAAACTTTTAATCTTGAAGTTTAATTTACATCTATACGATATCACTTTCTGATCGTATTCATCAATATTTAAAATTTCATTTTCAACATTTTTAGCATTTAATAAACTTAAAATGTTATTATCTAGTTGTTTAATAACATTAAATTTGGTATTTAATTTATCAAGTAATTCCTCAAAATATGTCACAGAATGTTCTGATTTCGAAAAATAATCATCAATATCTTCTATTAACTTATTTAAAAGATTTCGATGCGTGTCACGCATCTTTCTTTCTTTATTTTCATTCATTGTATAAAATAAAATACAACAAAAAGTCAACTCACCAATCTGTCATCGAAACGAAAACATTTTTCTAATTGCGCAATAGCTTGAAATCCCGAATTCTTGCCGGTCCGATGCAACAATGTTACGAAATTATTCTATTCTATTAATTATTCTCGATCAACAGTTCTAATATTGTGGTTCAGTGTAATTTAAATCTAGATCAATCAGAAATCTTTGGACGAAACAAAACGTTTAATAAAAGAAAACATAAAATAAAAGTTTGAGAAATATTCGACATTCTATTACATCTAAGAATCTAATATCAACAACAAGATTATTTCATTTCAGTTTATAAAAGAATCTATACTTTAAAAAACGTCCAAGCTGGCTAAATACGATGCTCGCTAATTAGCCGGAACAATATATATATATATATAATATACGTACATATACATATACATACTACATAAATAATATAAAAATGTTGTATACCTTAAAAAAGATAGTTTAACAATGTAAATTGTTCAATAAGGGTGTTGAAATAAACTCTATCGTTATTTGTGATTACTATTATTTATTACAAATGTATAAAATATTATAACGTGGAATAAAATGTAGTATATAAGTACAAAATGTTGCTGATGTATTTTCATAGAACATGAGCACAGTTTTCTTGTTCTATTTCAAATTAACTGACTTGTTTTAAATATCCGTCCTTTCATCTTGTCTTCAAAACCTGAAACGAAAGTTATATACAGTATTTACGTAGGCCTACAGATTTTTGCAAGATTATAGAAATGATCCCCAATGAATTTCAAATATTACATGGAAGACAGTAAGATAAAGATGTTATTTAAAAATATTAAAAATCAAAGTAGTATAAGAAACACTTACTTACATTTTAATCCTTCACTGAGGTTTTGTACTGGTTCTTGGTGTTGAACGTTGGTAGCTCTTTACGATCTTTCAGTCTGGCACGGATGAAACTATCTCTTTCGATCACCCCCACACACTCGCTTTGAAGCTTCTGTGACTTCTTTCACAATTCGTTCCACAGCTTGAGTGTAAGAAGAAATTGTAAATTCAACTCTTCCACTTTTTCCCATTTCCGCAATTAACTGTAACTCTTCTAGGCTCATATCGGTAACAAGAGGGGGTTCGGTTACTGAAGTGGTTTGACAGTCAGTCATATCTATGTAGTCTTTAGCATTAAAATTGATCTGAGGGGGTTTAAATATCCTTACCCCTTTCTTTTCTGTTTCACGAGCTTTCTGGATTCTTTTATAAGCCAAGACTCTAATATGTTTTCGTTCATCAAACAACATAGCTATTAAAGCATGCTCCGGGTGAACCATGAATGCATTTCTCTGTAACGTTGCATGGACGACATATTTTAGCTCGTCTTCCAAGTAATTGCTGAAATGAATCATTTAAAAAAAATTAATGGAACCCTGTGAGATTGCACTTAATTGAGAACCGTGATGGTATGCAGACTTTCATTATGAACTCTGCAAGCTTTCTCAGCTCAGGGGTCGTATCATCCATGGCTACATACCAACAAAGGATTCAGTTTGCCAGGGTAAGCCACTTGGCGTGTGAGATGTTTCTGGGGTTTCGTATGGCCAACTCTTCTGTACATGTGCTTGTTGATACGACTTTGGATATTTCATCCAGATACTTTTGGTCTGTGCTCAACTCTTTAAGATCAACTTCTGGTATATCACTTTCAATTGCAACAAAATTGACAACATCCAGATTTTGGCAGCTTAGAAGTTGTTTACCAATAGGTCCGCTAAATATGTTTGGTCCAGAAGTTGGCCCATCAAGAGCAACCATAATTTTTCTAAATGTTAATTCATTCAAATGTAGTAGACACACAACTGCCTTCAGTGGCTGTTGTATTTTATTTTCAAATAAGGTGATAACTCCATTTGAAGTGCCTGTGTTTGCTGCCGTACCATCACAGCCAATAGCTTTTAGTTTTTTAAGATCGACAGTTTTTTCTTCACAATACTTTACAAGTGATGTAACTATTTGCTTTCCTGTTCCATTTATAAGAGTTACATGACCGAAATACTTGGATCCAGGTTCTTCAACAATAGATATGTGTTCTTCCATTAAAGATTTTCAGACACTTTTACCAGCTACAATTTCTTTTGTTATGGTTTCATCTTTACGACCATCAAAGTAAATGGCCAATAGATCAGAAGTTCGAGTTGAGCTTACTTCTTTATGAGACTTAAGTCTTCCATGTGCTACTTTTGATTTGCCGATTACTGCTTCTTGTAATCTTTGCGTTAACGACATTTAAGTCTCGCAAAAGTGCAGTAGCTAACTGAGCTCCAGCTCTATTAGAAATGCCCCTGCGATCACAAGCTCGTGAAAGTTTTACTTCTACACTTGAAGCACTTTTTTGACTCGTATCAAGTACATTTATTTCAAAATCACTATCTCGACATGATGTGTGAGACATTGAATCATTTGTACTATCACCAGAATCAATGTTATCAACAGATTTTAAGTTTTCATCCTCAGTCTTTTTTATAACTACCTGCATTAAAGCTTGTGACCTAGATTTTCTTTTTAATTGCTTTTTAAGCTTTTTAATCTCGTTTTTGTCACACTTTGCAATTGACGTCGAGCTAGGACCACGTTGGTCGAGCAAAAACTTGTGTTCTAATGCCGGGACTTTTTTGTCAATAGAACAAATACAGTTGCTGAGGTCACATTTGTAAGTACAAATATCAAACAATGCAGTTTCAGTTTTTGACTGAAAGCTAGTTACGGCATCTTTGTAGGAGTTAGGATACTTCCTTTTAGGCTCTGAACACTTTTTAATTTTCTCAAGCAGTTTTAAAACCATAAGTATTTTGTTTTTGGTGCCACAAACAGGAATTGAACCTCTTTTCCATACTTCCTCAAGTTTCAAAGCAACTCTTAATGCAATTACCTTCTTTGCAGGCTGATGTATTCCCTCTTGTTTCATTTCAATCCATACCCACTCAAAATACTTCAAAACATCCATCTTGGTTGGCAGAACATTAAACTCACTCACATCAATGGGTTGCCGATAACTGGCCTGTCGGTAGTTTGTGTAGTTAGATGCGATTTTTTACTCACAATGAACAACAACAACACTCACTCAATTAATTCTTACAACAAGACTATTGCACTTAAACACAATTGTAATGCTCGCTCGCGGGCAGACAAGTACTGACAATTCTGTGCAGTGATTCATAGGTGTCGTGTCACCGCAGCACGACAGTTTGGCCTTCCCCTGCCCCATCACATCAAGTTGACGCTTGACGTATTGAAATGTGATTTATTATTTCCCTTATTTCATCAATTCCAATCAAGCCTAATGAGGCTTTAGTTACATTTCATTTTTAAACCAGCAACAACAAAAATATCAAAGCACTGAAAATTGGTTGAAATTTATGACATTTAGGCCTTGTGCGGGAAACCTAACTGTTTTGCTAAGTTTTTGAAAAACATTTTCTATCATTTTCTGTGCTTATTGTTAGTGAAATTTTAACTTGCTATTTAAAAAAAAAAAATGTTTTAGGTTTTTTTAAAATTTTTGTAAAAATTTACTTTTTAAGTAAAATTTTTAAACTTTAGGCCTTGTGCGTGAGACCTAAACATTTTTTTAAAAATCCAAAATTTTTTGTGGTAAGTTGTGGTGTCTAGTAGCAACTTTTTATCAACTTGGAATTTGGAAACAAAAAAAAAGTTAAAAATCAATACACCCAATATATATATATATATATGTATATGTATAAATATTCTACTAACTTTTAAGTGTTTAATCCCTTTTGTGCCTTTTAATCAATGAATTTCACTCTGATGACAAATTATGAATGATGAATTATAAACAAATTATGAATGATAAACTCTCTTATCAAATGTTAGGAAACTTTCAAAGAAATGGATAAAATAATAAAATCATCGTTATTTGTTCCCATACAAAAAAAAATTGTATTTATTTACTGAACTTTGAAAGTTCTTGGAAAGAAAAGTTATAAAAGATAAAACTGTAAAATCAAAACAAATGTCATTTTTCAAATTCTGCAGAAATTAACTTATGTAATTAACTTTTCTTTTGATACTTAAATTTTTATATTTTTTCCTAATGTGAAAAATAAGTTTTAGTGATATTAATTGCTACCTTTTTTTTTAACAATTAAAGGATAAAATTAAATATGACCTCCATTAAGAGTCACCTTTTGGAGTGACCAATTTTTATTGGAATGGAACATGATCGTTTTAGGGAGGTTTTACTGTACAGGCCTTGGACAACAAGCAGGGTTGGCAAGTTTCTCCCGTAGTGGAAAAAACCACAGAAAAAAACCATGGGAAAAACCGGACGGAAGAAATAGGTTTCTTCTAAGTTGAAGAAATGGAAGAAACTGTTTTTCTTCAGGAATTTACCATATACTTTCAATTTTGTAAGGTATAATAAATATCTTCTTCCTATAATCTTATTTAAATGCCATTGGACCAAAACAAATTTAATTAAATATATATGCTAAATTAATAAATACATCAGTTTTTTTATCCAAGATCACGCACAATGCCTGTTTAAAGATCTTCAACCATTGGCTAAATGAAAAGAAATTTTATCCAAAATACACAAAATTAAATTTTATTCTTTTTAATTTAACCAACATATTTTTTAATTATTTAAATTTCTGAAACTAGTAGTAAGTAGTAGGGATTCTTTACAAATGGTAGAATGAAACCCATTTAAATAAAAGCTTTTAATTTACATCAGTTGTGTTAATGTAAGTAATATACAATAATTACTCTGTTAGTAGAGATCGATCAAAAACATGGTTTCATTTTTGGTCTAAAATCAGAGTTTTGCCAAGAACATCACTGGAAATTCAGCTTGACTGAAACTCTCAGTATTCCAAAAATATTGTTTCTTCCTTCAGAAATTTTTAACATTAGTCATTGATTTGAACTGTATCAGCTCTAATGAGTGTATTGCAATGAACTTCCTTGTTTATAATTATCAGTCATGAATTATCAATCATCTTTTAGAAAATTTTTAGTTTAAACTGCATTAGTGTTTCAAATATTCTTTGAGAAAGTTTTAGAATAACAAATGATCATTTACAAAAATCATTATAGAAGAAAAATCAAGATGTGTACACTTAAAACTATAATATTTTTTAATTAAATTAATTTCGTATAATTAGAAAATCTTCCTGTGTCATTGATGAATTATGTTTTATTGTATATAAAAATAAAAGTTTTTGGATAATTAACAATTGTGCATAATTAATAAATACTATGCATATAATTAATTTACAATTATGTTTATTTATGTATGTGTTAATTACTTTAAAACATACAATTACTTAAATTTTTTTTTTGGATGTTTTTGTTTTTGACTGAAACTAGGAAGGTCACCGAAATTTGGCTTTGGCTTTAAAAACCTGTATTGGTCTATCCTAGTTTTAAAAAAAAAAAATAAAATTCTATTTTTTTCTTAGTACAATGTAGTTTAGTATAGCAAAAAAGTTTTATAACAGTAGGATGCTGCAATCAGTTTAACTTAAATTTGATAAATGCAAAAAATGAAGGTTTTTTTTCCCCCTAGTCCTACATTTTAGGATAGTTAAAAAGCATTTTGACATAACCATAGATACTTTTAGAACACTGATCTTTTAAAATCAGCATTGAGATATTCATGCTTGATGTTAGTATAAATATTTACAAATTTATTTATTTACTGTGTTGCACAATTTAAAATAAGGTATTTTCATGTAAAAAAAATTTTTATATAAAAAATAAACAATTTGTGGGGTTTTTTTCTCTTTTTTTTTTTTTTTTTTTTTTTTTTTTTTTTTTTACATAAATAGCATAATTAAATAAAAAAAAAAAAAAAAAAAAACCTCTACCTCTAGAGTTGTAAAAATACATCACCTGAAAATGTCTGCTGAACCTGAAGTTTGTTATTTTAAAAAAACTTATTTGTGCAAAAATATTTTTAATAAATAAATTTTCCAATTTAGATTTCATTTAATTATACTTTAATTCTTTTATAAAGTTAATGTACTTTAGTTTAGAGCATTTGTTTTGGTTTCTGGTGGTTTCTTCCAGTTTCTTCCACCGTCCTGGAAGGAACAGGTTTCTTCCGAAAGAAACGTAACCCTGACAACAAGGAATGTAATTTTTCTTTTAATATTGAATCACCCAATCCTTCTTCCATTACAGTTATTTTGAGCCCATTTATCACTTAGTATTTTTGTTTACTGATTTTTCATACAATCAGTGGGCATGAAATTTTACATAAAGCATACAAAGCTTTAAGTATTTGGGGACAATCATAAGTTTAAAAAATGATTGCATTTTTGTGAGAGGGGAAAAAAAACTTTTGTAACAAAAGGTGATAACTTGCTACTCAAATGAAAAGCTTTATGAGTACTTTTTTCATCACGGGCCATGGCAATGCCGGCCATGTCACCTCTTTTAAATTACTGAAATTATAGAACTTTAGTAAGTTTTTTTTTTTTTTTTTTTTACTTTTTAAAATAACAAATGTATTAATTTGTGTGTGTAGTGTGATTAAGAATAAATAAACTAACAATGATTTTAAAACAGAGTGTATGACTTTTGTAATGTTTTCGACTATAACTTCAGTCATTTTATGAGAAGTACATTTTATTTTTTAACCGACTTCCAAAAAGGAGAGGAGGTTATCAATTCGACGCATATGTATTTTTTTTTTTTATGTATGTTCACCGATTACTCCGAAACTATGCAACGGATTTCTGTTATTTTTGTTTTAAACGAAAGAAAATGCTTTCGAATTGGTACCACTTCCGTTTCATCGAAATTGGTTCAGTATTTTTTTAGTAATTAGGCAAAAACTAATAAAATTAGTGATTTCTCGCAAATTAAAAGTGTTGAATAAGTTCGCTACGCCTCTCGCAGGCAACATGACCGAGCGATCTAAGGCGCCCGCTTTTAGCTCAGGTTCTCGAAAGGAATCGTGAGTTCAATCCCAACTCCTGACCTACATGTATACAATAACCTTTTCCATATTATATATAAATATTTTACAAATTAAATACTAATTATGTTATTAAGAATATTTTGTATTTAACCATTAGCACGGAGTATCCAGAGATCTTTTTATCAGTGAGAAGTACTAAAATAATAAACTTGCGAAAAGTAACATGACGTTGAAAAAATTCGCCGAATAGATTGCAATCAGGTTAACCGAGCGGTCTAAGGTGTCTGATTCAAGCTTTGGATCTCGAAAGAGATCGTGGGTTCGAACCCCACTGCTGACATACGTGTATATTATACCGTATTTTTTTCCGTATTAATTTTTTCTAACTGACTTTAAAAAAAAAAAAAAGGGAGAAGATACTATCATCAATTCGACGCGTATGTATTTTTTCTTATGTATGTTCACAGATTACACCGAAACTATCCAACCGATTAAGCTAGTATTTGTGTTAAATGAAAGAGGTTACTCTGGAATTGGCATCATTTCCATTTCATCGAAGTTGGTTAAGTACTTTTTTAGTAATAGACAAAAACTAATAGAATTAATGATGTCTCGCAAATTAAAAGTAACATGGATCTTGAATAAGTTCGCTGAAGGGAATACACTCGGGATGGCCGAGCGGTCTAAGGCGCCTCATTTAAACTCTGGCTATCGAAAGAAAGCGTGGGATCGAACCCCACTCCTGACATACATGTGTACAATAATTTTTTCCGTATTATAATTTTTTTTATGTATCTTTTACAAATTAAATACTAATAATTATTAATCGACTTCAAAAAACGAGGAGGGGGTTAACAATTCGACGCGTATGTATTTTTTTATGTATGTTCACCGATTACTCCAAAACTATCCATCCGATTTATATGGATTTTGATTTAATGAAAGAGGTTACTCTTGAACTGGTACACTTCTGTTTCATCAAACTTGGTTCAGTATTTTTTTAGTAACTATGCAAAAGCTAATAAAATTAGTAATTTCTCGCAAATTAATATTGATTGTTGTAACCGTTTTCTCAATCATAAGCTAATGGTAAAAACTAAAAAGTGAAAAATAAACTTTTTTACCAAAAATAGAACCGACTTCAAAAACAACTGCAAAGTAAAAAATAATTTTTTATAGAATAATTAATAAGAAAGTAAACAAAGAGCATTGTATTTACCATGCGTTTTGTTAGATTTATGTACATTAAATTGATTTTTTGGAGTCGGTGCCAGCAGAGCCAAGTTAAATGCAATTATTCAATATTAGAAACTTAGCTTTAATTTTGAACTTGGCTCTGCTGGCACCGACTCCAAAAAATCAATTTAATGTACATAAATCTAACAAAACACATGGTAAATACTCTTTGTTTAATTTCTTATTAATTATTCTATAAAAAATTATTTTTTACTTTGCAGTTGTTTTTGAAGTCTCTTCTATTTTTGGTAAAAAAGTTTATTATAAAACAATGCTTAATTTCCTACTTTACGAAAACTATTTTAATGAGTCTTTATACACATAAATTAGTCTGACTTTAAATTTAAAAATATTTTAAATAGTTCATATTATTTTTAATATATAAAAGGACTACAATGTTGTTTTGTTGCAGGAACTGATAGACTTTATCAAGGCATCAAAAGTTCCCATCATCTGTATCTGCAATGACAGAAATCATCCAAAAATTAGATCATTGGCCAATTATTGTTTTGATCTTCGATTTCAGAAACCTCGTGTTGAGCAAATAAAGGTTATGTTCTTACTATTATAATTAAATGAATATTTAAATATTAGTTTTTATAAATTGTGCATTAATTTAAATATTGCTTGTTTTATTAGTCTAACAATTTTACATTCTATAATACTTTTATCTTAAAAAAAAAAACATTTTTTTGCTATTTATGTCATTCTGAACCTTACACCTTGTAGTATTCTTAATATTTTGCATTTACTGTCCTATAATTCTTCTATTATCCACCCCTTCCTTCTACTTTACAGGTGTTGTTCACTTGAAATTAATTCATATCCTTGTGTTTATTACAGGATGTGTTAATATGTTTTCAAAAATATGTGATTTTCCCAATAGTCAACTTAATGATCTCTATAAATATTTCCAAACTTAATATAAATTAGAAACAAAAACATTTTTTCATTAAGCATAAAAAAACTCAATTATAATCTTAAACATCTTTAATTTAAGTTTTTAAAAAAATTGAAGATTGACTAATGAAAAACAGATATGATTTGTATTTTACATATGTAGAAAAAATGAAACTCTGGCATTTACTATTGAGTATTGAGAAAATTTTGTTACAAAAAATGTTAAAAGTAAAATAATTTCTCGTTTTATTGAAAAGTTTGAACATAAATGCAAATTTGTCTGCTTTTTATTCCATAACTTGTGCAGATTAAACTGAACTAAACCAAAATCAGAAAAGCTTCTTTCTACTGAAGCTGTAAAGAACTTATCTAAGTTAGACAGTTTATCTTTCAATGATTGTTTTAATTAAATATTGTCCCACATAATTGTTCACGCAGCACTTAAAAATTCATCTGCTAACATAAATTTTGAAAAAGATTTAACTATAAAATTTATTGCAAAAGCTATTCCATTCTTTATCTGCAGAATAATACAATCAGTAACAGTTGGAAAATTCCTTTTCGCTTGTTTTGATGTAAAATGATCAAAAGACACAATGACAATTTGAAAATAAATATGAAATTTATGAAAATATCAAGCATATGATAATTTGAAATAGCTATTTGTTATATGCCATGATTTATATCACTAAACCATTTTCATAATTTTCTTCAAATTAACATTTAGATTTTAAAGAAACAAAATAACTTTATTAAGAAATATTTTGTTAAAATAAATAAGTATTGGATGTATATCAAGATTTATATCTATTGGTGTTTTTCACCAAACCTTGTGTGAGAAATGTATAATTTTTTGTGTCATTTTCTAAATGTCTGTTTTCCTGTGTCAAAATTATTCTTTTTTATTCATTTATTATGATAATTTTAGGCTGCTATGATGTCTGTTGCATTTAAGGAAGGTGTTAAAGTTGCACCTGAAGCTTTGCATGATGTTGTAATAGCTTCCAATCAAGATATTCGACAGGTAAGTTTTTTTAAAAACCTTTATTAATTATTTCAGTGATAATTTTCTTACCTTACATTATTGTTGCATCAATATATGTTATGATCAGATTTTAAGTTACCTCTACTTTAAACCTTTTCATCATGGACATGTCATCATTGCCTGGTACATATGTCCAAAACTTCATTTGGCATCCTTTCCCATCTTCTCTCACCAAAAAAAAAAAAAAAAATGTCACTGTGTTATAAACTGTTTGTAAACTTATATATGAGTACAAATTACTTACAAAATAATTAATTATAAGTTCATTAATTATAAATTAATTAAAAGAATAAGGAACAACATTTTAAATAATAATAATTATAAGTAAATAAATGTACAAGAACAGTATAAAAATAACATAAAATATAATTAAGATTTTGTGTAAAAAAAAAAAAAAAAAAAAAAAAAAAAAAAAGAATAAAACATATAAAAGATAAAACATATTAAAAGCATTCCTTGTGGCTCTTGTCCCTGGTAAAACTGACAATTTGACTTATTGCAATGTTTTAGAATTTTTTTCTATAATACAATAAAGTGTGATAGTCGCTGTTTTAGATTTGTTGACTTTGTTTCTATAACTGTATTAACAATTGACTCTTTATGTTTGTGTATTGTTTATGAGAGAATGAGCAACTGTTTGTATCGAAATTTCTTCAGGTAAACAACAGATAATAAAAGTAAAATCACATCAGTCAGTCAATGATATATTGCCAGGGTTTCTAAAAAATAAGGCAATTATTTCCAAAAATTAAAAGAAAAAAATCATAAATTTGAGAATTTAGCCATAAAATATACTGTAAATTTCGACAACTGGTCATAAAAAAAATTCATTCGTCAATTATTCGGAGAAAAATTGCAAATTTTGTCAAAAGACTGCAGAAAAATCAGAAATTTTTTTCAAAAGATTGCAAAAGAAATGCAAATTTTGTCAAAAGAAAGCAGAAAAAATACAGTTAGTGCTGTGAGTGGACTCCCCTCTGTTGTAACCTTTCAGAAATTTTTCTTTTTTCTCAGAATCACCCCTGTATATTACAGTAACACAACACATCAATTGCTAAGTATTTTTCATTTTGTCTTTTTGAGATTTGCATGCAATTATGAAAAAAAAAAAAAAAAAAGCTGGAGAATTTTTTATTATTATTAGCACATGTATTTAATAACTTGCTTTGCAAGTCTAATTTTATTTTGAAGGTTTCTGTCTTATATGATTAATGTTAGGCATTCCAAATTCATGATGGAATATTTTTATTCCCATTGAAGTTCTAGAATATATTTCCTTGTTTATGGAAGTAAGATGCATAATTTTAGGAGATATAATATTGAAAGAAAACAGTAGCGTTTTAGAAGTTCATTGATTTTATAATCATTTATTCTTTTAATGTATTTTGTTTTGAGATGTTAATAAATGTTAATCTTTCATCATTATTATTAAAGACAACTGTATTACCATTTAAATTACCATTTGAAGTTTGTATACTTTATATTTTATATGTTTCACACAAATCCTGTTCTAACATATTGATAGTTTTTCAATTGAAGCTTTTTAAGGAATACAAAATTTTGTATCCAGCTTTTAATTGTTCCACATACTTTATTAGAACGTATATGTGCTACATAAAAACATAGACTAACATTTAGCTTTTATACTGGACCAAGTCATGCAATATTTCTTTTATACTTGTCAATCTGAGTTTGAAAATTTCAGTCTGTGCAGACTACTACAATAGTTATATATTCTTATGCCCATTTATTATCATTAATATTATTTTGATATTCTTTTCCATTGTAGGTTCTTCATAACATATCTATGTGGAGTGCCAAATCTAAAAATTTAACAGCAGACCAAACAAAATCAGATGTTGGTCGAGGAACAAAACATATTAAAATGGTATATATAGTTATTATTTTTTCATTTAATTAATTCAAAATATATTTTTCATCTTTCTTCTAAAATTGTTTATGAATTTCAATATAGGGTCCATTTGATGTTCTTAGAGAAGTATTTGCAATTGGCAACAGATCTAAAGCTACCATAATGGACAAATCTGATCTTTTCTTCCATGATTACTCAATAGCCCCTCTTTTTGTTCAAGAAAATTATCTTCATGTCATTCCAACTGCGGCTGAGTAAGTAACATTAAAATGTGTTAGTTCACCATTTCTTGAACGGTGGCCTGTAGATCACAAGTGGCCTCAAGACTGCCCTTAGTCCTTTTAATACTGATGCACTTAATAGTGATTTAGGCTATATTATGAGTACTGAATATTCAGTATATATGTAAAACAAATACCGAATATTCAGCTTGTCGAATAATAACTCTTAGAAAAAATACCAAATGTTCGGCTAACCAAATAGTAACTATTTGGCCGAATACATTTATCCCCCAAAAATTTAAAAACATTACAAAGTTACATATTAAAACAATTTTAAAGGGTTTTTTTCTGAGATTAAAACAAATGAAATTTTCTTACATTATAAAATCTATATATTTAAAAATTTTTTACAATCACATATTGCTTATTTGTCAGGAAGGGACTAAAGTAAAAAATGAATAATACAATCTATTTAAATGGTCTTAACTCAGAAAGAATAACTTTTCGACTCTTTTTAATTTAAAAAGGAAGTTTTAAAATGCATCAAAGATCAGTGTCTGGAGTAGACTCTCATTTTCAGAAGTTTTAAACATACAAGTTGCTCTTAAAATCTTGTAACAGACTTTCATTGGAGATATTATGGTCAAGACAAACATTTTTTTAACAAAAGAATCCCAATCCATTTATTCCATCAAAAATACATGGTATCCATAAATAAATATCACAGATATCAGTGTTAATAGTATCAACTGTAAACATTGTAGAATGTTAGTTCAAAGTCACAGAGTAACACAAACAGTTCATGTACAAGTACTGTTTTGTTATTTTCTGACTTGCAATGTCATATATGCAAAATGGTGATTCCTGAGCATAAAACGGTATTGCTGGGTTCAAAATTTAATAGTAGTTAGAGCAATGTTTCTCAACTGCTGTACCATGAGAAATTGTCAAATGTATCCTAAGGGTTTTTTGACAAAAATTTTAATTTCATGGTGTCAACATTTTCTATTAATCATGTGTTGTTTTCCTTGTTCACTCTTTTCCCCATATTAGCCTTCCCATTTGTAATTTACTAGATGCAAAATTTTACAAAAGCAGAAAAAGTACAACTCATTGATTTGGGAAACAACAAGTTTTACTGCTTAACATACTTCTATAAAAATTTAGATGAGTTTTGGATTTTTGTCAAAAATTTTTACCCTGCAATCAGCTTGAAAGCTATTAAAATTCTTCTGCCTTTTACATCTCTATAGTTCTGTGAATTTGGATTTTCAGCATTGACAGAACTCATGTGCAAAAAGTAAGAATGTCTTTTAAAAATTAATGATGTGAAATGTGAACTCGTCCATTTGTAAATAGTGAACAAATATGAAATTGTCTGGCGACTTTGGAACCCCGTTTTAATTTAATTAGTTCGAGTAAACAGGCTCAGCTCTCCCGTTGAATAAATTTGCTAAATAAATATTTTTTTTAAATCATACAACTTCTAATTTATATTCAGTTATGCTGCAAATAATTTTCAATGTTTTTAGCATGCTGTCAACCAAAAAGATTGAGGAACACTTCATTAAAGCCATATGTTTTTTTTTTTTTTTTTTTCCTTTGAGATTTATAAAAGGCCGTGTTTATATCCACCAATACCTAAACATTTGCGAGAGTTGGGGCACAAAATTGAAGAGGCTATTGCTACCATTACTCCGAAGTTGTTAACTGATGTATGAGAAGATTCAGGCTTTGGCTTGGATGTGTGCCATGTAATTTAAGGTGCTCATATTGAGCATTTGTCATAAAATTAGGTTAGTTTACATTCAGTATGATGTATGATTTGTTGTAAATGGTCTAAACTAAAATGTTAAAATATACCATTGAAACTGGGATTTTCTTTTATGGACATCTTATACAATATATTCAATCAAAAATACTGGGTGTGTGACAACCAGCCTAAACTAAATTTTTGTTCACAGCTTTAGCAATAATGGAGATATTTTAGCAAAATTTATATCCCATTAAATGTGATGATATCATCAGATATGACTATATTTTGGTTAATGACTGTTAACTGCATTCTGAATAAAGGAATGTCTAGCTCAGTGTTGTTTAGATATGACTGGTGGTAAATTTCAACACTCCTCGTCATGATATCATGTTTCGCAGAAATCAAAGTAACAATGTTGAAAATATGCTTATGATATCTTTGATTATATTTGACACAATGACTGCCTTTTTATTATTATTTAGTACATTATAAAAAATAGTTATTAAAAGGAAATCATGGTTGGTATACATACCAGTAAAATGCACTCATTAATGCACCATTTTCATTAAAAATAAATAAAAATGATAATTAACTAAGTACTAAGTTCAGTACAAAAAGTTTTACTTCCCTCTTTGAATATTGCTGTCCATCATATAAAGTGAAATTGGAAAAATGTGTGAACCTTGCCTAAATTTCCATAAATATAGTACGGAAAGTTCAGAACTGATACCCTTATATCAATCCAAAACAAAAAATAAAATAAAATAAAATAAAATAAAAAATAAGACAAAGAATTTTGTGAAGGGTTCTATCTTAAAGTAAAAACATTTTGTGAAAGGTCATTTTGAAATGAAAAAATTTTTGGAGGGTTTTTTAAAGTAACAAATATCTTCCTAAGTAGATCTCTGAGTAGAGCTTTCAAAATTAAATTTTTACAATTAAACATTATATTTTGCAGTTTTTGATGAATATAACATAACAATTTGTTAATAAGTGTAACATTTAAATAGTAACAATAAATTATTTTTCAGGGGTGACAGGAAGAAGCATCTCACTTTGTTAAGTGAAACAGCTGATAGTATTTGTATAGGTGATATAATAGATAAACAAATTAGGAATCAAAATAGTTGGAGTTTATTGCCTACGCAAGTATGTATGTTTCATTTAATTTTGTTACTACTATGTTAGCATATATATATTTGCCTATTAAGACAATTCATTGTCAAAAGGCACTGTTGACATGCTTTCTATTTTTAAAAAAAAGTTTGATTCTGCATATAAAACTATTGGGTATGTGTTTACTTTTACTATTGACTACTTTCCTCTCTCTCTCTCTCTCTCTCTCTCTCTCTCTCTATATATATATATATATATATATATATATATATATATATAAAAAGAGGAGAAGAAGAAGAAGAAGCATCACTAAATTATGTGACTTAACTCTAATAATACAAAAATGTGTCATCATGTGAGATGCATCTGTAGCACATTATATACATATTTTATTTTCATTTATCTTTTAGGTAAACCAATTTCTTTTTTCTTTTTTTTATTTTTGAGTGATATAAATTAACTATTGTACCCTTCTTTTTGAATTTTGAGAAATTTATTATTTTAATTATATTTTAAAATTTGATCCCTAAAGGAGGAAACAAGGGGCAATGATTTTCTAATGGAAAAATCTATATAGCTTCAATAATGAGTATTTATTGCAAAGTACTAATGACAGAGTTACCACAAGTTTTTTTCTTTACTTTTTAGATTGGCCTTATTTACTTTTTTATTTTGGCTGTTAGCTTAGAATTTTAGGACTATGTCTAATTTTTAGGTGTGTTCGTAATTATATAATACGTAGCACCTATAGTGGTCGTTCAGTCCGTCCGTCTGTCTGTCCGCATATAACAACGCAAAAACTACCCAACCGAATCGTTTGAAATTTAAAATACATAATTATTACATAATTTTGTTGAGTCATTTCAAATTTTATGAAACTTGGATACATAGATCAATTACAGGGGCAATCAAAAGTATTCCATTACATTACGGCCAATGGGGAAAAAAGTTTCAAATGCATTTTAATCGTTTGAAATTTAAAATACGCAATTATTACATAATTCTGTCGAGTTATTTCAAATTTTCTGATAATCGTGTGCATAGATCAATTACAGGGGCAATCAAAAGTATTCAATTACATTATGGTCAATGGGGAAAAAGTTTCAAATATATTCTATACGGTTGAAATTTAAAATACATAATTATTATATAATTTTGTCGAGTTATTTCAAATTTTATGAAAATCGGATGCATAGATCAATTACAGGGGCAATCAAAAGTATTCCATTACATTACGGCCAATGGGGAAAAAAGTTTCAAATGCATTTTAATCGTTTGAAATTTAAAATACGCTATTATTACATAATTCTGTCGAGTTATTTCAAATTTTCTGATAATCATGTGCATAGATCAATTACAGGGGCAATCAAAAGTATTCAATTACATTATGGTCAATGGAGAAAAAGTTTCAAATATATTCTATACGGTTGAAATTTAAAATACATAATTATTACATAATTTTGTCATGTTATTTCAAATTTTATGAAAATCGGATGCATAGATCAATTACAGGGACAATCAAAAATATTCCGTTACATTACGGTCAATGGGAAAAAATGTTTCAAATGCATTTTAATCGTGTTACACTCATGCGAACTTAATAAAATTTATATGCAACTATAAAGTACATATTATAATATACATTTTACATAATTTGTGGTGCAAAGAACACTTGTTATTGATTTACAAGGCCACACAAAAGTATTCCATTACATAATGGTATAGGGAGAACATTGTTTGATGAGCGTTTTAATTGTAATTCACTATTTACAATTTTATGAGATTGATATATGAAAGTAATATTTTTAAAACTTCGTTATCGTACGAATGCACCTAATTTGCTACGCTTCACGTGCAATTTCCAACTTGTTATGTTATATGTGAGCTCGCCAGATGTAATAGAAAGCTGTAGAACTAGAAAAGAATAAACATTATGTATATTATATATGTTCCCATTTTCTGACTAAATAAAAAGAAATGTGTGCTTTCAAATTTTCCATATTGCATTCCTCCAGAAAACTTTACCATAACAGTAGTATTCAAGACCATAAACAAGAAATTTTAATTTGAATAACTTTATCCTGCTTTTTTTTTGGGGGGGGGGGGGGAGTATGTCTAATATTTTTAATTTTTTATGAGTTACCTTCCTGACAATCTCCCATAGTCGGGATACATGGACAATGCATTCATGGACAATGCATGGTTATTGGGCGAAAATTGTGAACATGTAATAAATGTAACGTCACACTTTTTCATGTATTTTTGGAATTAAATTTCTTTGTTTGTCAACTGTTATTTTTTATAGAAATTGGTTGATAAGAATATAGACAAGTGTCAACTCCTGATATTCAAATTATTAACTATACTTATATTTGGTTAACATATCTTGTAATTGAATAAATGATACATTTTATTCTTTTTGATTTTGAAAAATAATTTTCTCTAAAAATATTTTCTTTTTTGTAACTTTAAATAAAGAATGCATTAAAAAAAAAAAAATAATGATAATTATTAAAATTGTTAGATTCTAAGTTCAAAATTTTAATGTATTAAAGCTAATTTTTTCTCTTTTTTATTGCCTGAAAAAACCCTTTTTATGTTTTAAAACCGATATAATTTAAATGCAAACAAAAAGTTTCTAAACTTTATATGTACAGTTGTCCCTTTTTATTGCTGTCCATTTTATATAATTACAAAACTATTAGTTTTGTTTTAGTAATAAATTTCAATTGACAAAAATATTTCAAATGTACTGTATGATGCTAAAAGCCATTCATAATAGTAAAGTTATTTTTTGTACAAGTTACTAAATATAAATTTTCATATGGTTCTTGGTAACAACTAAAATAAAAAATATAAGTTTTAAAATCTTATTTTTGTTCTGACCCAGTTATGATACATTGAATTTTCAAAATTCAAAATGTGCTCAAAACTCTATAAAGAATTCCTAAAATTAAAACTGTCTCAGTATAATTTGATCTTATCTAAGTTTATTATTATTATTATTATTATTATATGTTAGAGCATGGAAATTGCATATCTGAATGTAACTTGCAGATACCAGCACCATATGAAAATTTAAAATCAGTAAGTTCTACAAATACAATTTTATTGCTATATATTGTTTTCAACATGAAACAAACACTTTTTTTGCAATCAGAAGTATACCACTAACAATTTAGAAATTAACTTGTGTGACATAAAGAGTGGACATATTTTAGTTTTTGTTAATATATATATTTTTTTTTCTATTTACTAGGCCATTTTTGCTAGTGTTGTTCCAGGAGAACTATTACGAGGCAATTTAAGGCAAATGATTAATTTCCCTGCATGGCTTGGAAAGAATTCTAATCAGAAACATATGAGCAGAGTTCTTCAAGAGCTTCACATACATATGAGAATGAAGTAAGAATCATTTCAATTAAGATTTTATTGAATCAATGTCAGGGTTCTTGTTCCTACAGGTCAGGGAAAACCTAGTCTTAGTTCTTTTAAACGTTCTTAATTTGTTAAACAGTTAGTTTTTTTTTTTTTTTTTTGGTCACTGATACACCTTGGTTCCTGGGGTCCTCATATATACAGGGTGATTCAAAAATTTTTTTACAATAAAAGAGGGGTGATAGTACACATCAAGACAAACAATATTAAATGGGAAACCAGGGGTCCCAACCTTTTCCGAAGGAGATAGCTGCCATTAAAGTTTAGGGACGAAAATTTCAAATAAACATAAAAAATGGAAAAGGTTGTTGATTGATTCGTGATTTTTGCTAAAACTATTCTTTATGTCTGTATTTTCGTGAAAATAAATTATAAAGATGCATTTTTTAAAAAATTCCAATAGAGGGCACTTGAGACTTTGGAGTAACAAACAACTATTTTTTGCATCTTATTAAATGTTTTCGTAAGCTTACACTTAAACATAAATTTTGAGCTCAAAATCTGAATAGTTAGGAGTGGTTAAGTAACACAAACTGAACTATTTTCAGAGGGTTCAAATTTCAAATGATTATAAAAAACAGAAAATTTGGTCGATTAATTTGCGGTTTTCGCTAAAACTACTCTTCAAATCAGTATTTTCTTGACAATAAATTTTACAAAATGCCGATAGAGTATAGCCAATAGCCTTAGAATTTCGAGTAGCATACAGCTATTTTTAACCGTTATTTTTTTAAATCTCATTAAATGCTTTCAAATGCTTAAACTTAAATTTTGAGCTCAAATTCTTGATCGTCAGGAGTGTTTAAGTATCGCAAAATTGAACTGTGTTTGGAGGGGAGGGGGGGTAAATTTCAACTCTTGAACACACGTCAGTTTGCGCTTCTTAACCCCTCACAACAATTCAGAATTTGAGCTCAAAATTTAAGTTTATTTCTAAGCTTCTGAAAACATTTAATAAGTTTTTGCATGCATTTAATTAGATACAAAAAATTACAGTTAAAATTAATTGTTGGTTACTTTGCAGTTTAAGGCGTCCTCTAATGGAATTTTTTGAAATTTATCTTTAAAATTTATTTTCGAGAAGATACTGACTTAAAGAATAGTTTTATTTTAAATCACAAACGAATCAACCAATTTTTTTCGTTTTCCATAATTATTTGAAATTTGAGCTCCCCGCCCCCAAGTGGAGAAAGGGCACAATTTTCTTTTTTCTTTTCTTGTACATAGCTGAGAAGCAGATTTATACAGTTTTATTCCCTTATATATATTTCTTAACCAATTACGACAAATTATTTTTAATTTTGTGCAATTTTGAAAAAATATATATGTATTTATTCCAACTTACATCATGAAATTTACTGTTAATTATCTTTAAAAAATAGTCAAATCCAATTAAGAAACATTTCAATTTAGTGAACAAAAGTTGTACATGATGCAGGATTTGTACAGTTTTATAAGAATTGGGTTGTAATATTAGTCAGGCCTCGCAGCGCTCCTATAGTTCCTATAATTCCTATAAATTTGAAAAAATTCCTATTTTTCCTATATTTTTCATCCTTTCACCCAGGCATGAGATTTTTGTGTGGATTTTTCGCTTTTTTATCATTTTCCAATTTTTTTTATATTGTCAAAAAAATTCCGGAAAAATGGGAATTTCGTCGAAAGATTGCATGAAAAAAATAAGATTTTCATCAAAAAAAAAAAAAATGCCATTTTGTCTAAAGATTGTGAATAGATGGCATTTTCATAAGAAAAAACCACGATTTTCATCAAAAGATCCCCGAGAAAACATGTTTTTCTTAAAAAGATTAAGAAAAAAAAGTGCGATTTTCATCAGAAGATCACGAGAAAAGCACGATTTTTATCAAAAGATCGTAAAAAAAATGAGATTTTCGTCAAAAAGATCACAAAAAAACCTGTGCAGTTTTCGTCTAAAGATCACAAAAAAGCGTGATTTTTGTATAAAGATCACAAATACTATTTTCATAAAAAAAATGCAAAAAAAACGCAAGTTTCATAAAAAAGTTGTGAAAAAAAAACGCAATTTTGTTCAAAAAATCTCGAGAAAACGTGTTTATCGTCAAAAGATCGCTAGAAAAATGCGATTTTTGCCAAAAGATCATGAAGACTGCAATTTTTGTGAAAAGATCGCAAGAAAACGTGTTTATCGTCAAAAGGTCACAAAAATAATGCAATTTTTGTGAAGGTAAAAAAAAAAAATGTGATTTTCGTCTAAAGATTGAGAAAAAGACAGGATTTTTGTCTAAAGATCGCGAAAAAAATTCACATTTCATCAAAGAATTTAAAAAAAATTCCTTTTACATTAAAAGATCACAAGAAAGGTGTAATTTCCCCCTAAGTATCGAAGTGAAAATGAAATTCCTTCACAGTATTAGAAAAAAAAAAACATGGGAATGCCATTGGAAAAATGTATAATTAATGTAGGGAAGGATTTCCCTGCCCCCTCTTCTCTGCTGTAACTTTTCATAATATTTGCTGTAAATTTCAATTATTTATTTATTTATTTATTTATTTTTTTATTTTAAGAATTTTGAATTGTTTTTGGCTATAGAAACTCATTTTATATAAATTTATTACAATCATTTTTAACCTTTATTTCAATTATGTTTGTTTTGATAAATACAAATTCTATATGATGATTCAGAAAATGATAGTAAAAAATATTAAATATTGCTGGGATGGAGAGAAGTGTTCAACGCCTGAGACCAGTATTTTAATCCTGAAGTGTGTTAAAAATTTCTGAAGTAGTCCGGAATGAACTTTAAATAGTTTACTTATGTTATAATTTTTACAATGTTGATGTCTGTGTTGATACATACGTTAATGTATTAAAACATGTGTTGGTGTATTTATGTATAAATAAAATTTCCTATAAAATTCTTATATTTTGTCAAAAAAAATTCCTATATTTCCTATAATATTTTTTAAGAAAGTCACTTCTTGGCCTGTATTAGTTTGTTATAAGAATCGTCAATTGTCTATATGAACTTAAGAGCTTTCATTTATGTGCTTTTGATCAACAGTTTTGTCTTTTACATTTATTTAAATTGAATAGTATTCCAATTTAACTCATTGTTTCTTTTTATAGCACTGACAGATATAATAAAGGAAAATAAATATGGATTCTGATATGGCTTTACTAAGAAATAATATGCTGAAAAAAAAAATGTTTAAAGTACAACCCATTATTTAAAATCCTATTTAAAACATGTAATTATGTGTACCACTATATTCTATCCTTTTCAATATAATAAAAAACTATCTTTATTAATCTTTTTTCAAAAAGTATTGTTAGTATTACAGAAAGTAAAGAAAGCATAAAAAAAAAGTATCAAACTGCTGTAAATTTGTTTAATATTTATAATTTTTATTTTTTGTTTCCTATAACATGCATTTAAAATATAGTAATGATGTAAAGTACATTTAAAAAGTCACTAAGAACAGGTATGATCATCTCTTATCATAAAAATTCTTATGATGTGACTGAATAGTTTAAATTTATCTCTCTAATACAGTAAAAAAGTAATACAAAGCAAAGCGAGAGACAAAGGATTTTAGGAGGCAATATTGAAGAAGAATTGCAATTTTGCTAATTTAGCAAATTTTTATTTTATTCAAATATCTACCTTTATTTCCGATTAGTATTTTTTGCCTTAACTAATCTGTTATTAAATAAAGTCACTAACACTATTTGGAAACAGTGTTTCTTTTCTGAATTAAAAAAAAAAAATTCTTTAAACTAACAACATTCTAGTAGAGAAAAGGAATTTGCAGCTTGATCAATTCACATGGTAAGTGTTTTTTAGGTAGATTTTGTATGAAATACTACCTATTGCATTCTCTCCCATGTTGGAATTTCTGAAAAATTTTTGCAGATCTACACCGATCATGACTCCTAGACCCTATGATTACCATCAGTAAAAAAGTTTATATGTATCTATCTATCAATCTATCTACCTATCTACCTATATATACAGGGTGTCCGAAAAGTCTGGAAACGGTCGAATAACTCGAGAAATACATATGAGATTAAAAAACGTAAATATACGTGTTAAATATTTTTAAATAAGCTACTCAGTGATACCAAATTTGACCTTCATAACCGACCCCCTGGGGGTCAGAAGGGGACCAACTTTGAAATCTTAAATTATAACCCCCATTTTTTATTGCAGATTCGGATTCTACGGACAAAAATACGTAACTTTTGTATTTGATGTTTATTTCGAATCCTCGTTTATCACGGTGTAATTGAGCATATTAAATCGATACATATTTCGGCTTTTCCAACGGGATTTTCCCTAATCGAAACTAATTGGGGAGAATTTATGACATCAAATTCCTCGTCTTTTGCAATAATAGCGTTTCCTGAAAATCACCCGTGCCGATTATTTCGGTTGTGCTACACAGTTAAAAATTTGATCCATTTGCTGTAGCGTCACTCCACAGCTTTTATAGAATATCTCTTTCATGACCAATGAGAATGTTCCATAACACAGTAAAGTACACTGTAAAAAAATTGAATCTTTTGCTGCATCGTCACTCCACCGCTTTTATAGAAAACGATTACTTTACTGTGTTATGGAGCATTCTCATTGGTCACAAAAGAGATATTCTATAATAGCTGTGGAGTGACGCTGCAGCAAATGGGTCAAATTTTTAACAGTGTAGCACTATTGAAATAATCGCCACGGGTGATTTTCAGGAAACGCTATTCCTACAAAAGACGAGGAATTTGACGTCCAAAATTCTGCCCAATCAGTTTCGATTAGGGAAAATCCCGTTGGAAAAGCGGGAATATGTATTGATTTAATATGCTCGATTACACCGTGATAAACGAAGATTTGAAATAAACATCAAATGCAAAAGTTACGTATTTTTGTCCGTAGAATCCATTGAAAAACGTAAATATACGTGTTAAATATTTTTAAATAAGCTACTTTGTGATACCAAATTTGACCTTCAAAACCGACCCCCTGGGGGTCAGAGGGGGTCCAACTTTGAAATCTTAAATTATAACCCCCATTTTTTATTGCAGATTCGGATTCTACGGACAAAAAAAACGTAACTTTTGCATTTGATGTTTATTTCAAATCTTCGTTTATCACGGTGTAATCGAGCATATTAAATCAATACATATTCCTGCTTTTCCAACGGGATTTTCCCTAATCGAAACTGATTGGGCAGAATTTTGGACGTCAAATTCCTCGTCTTTTGTAGGAATAGCGTTTCCTGAAAATCACCCGTGGTGATTATTTCAATAGTGCTACACTGTTAAAAATTCGACCCATTTGCTGCAGCGTCACTCCACAGCTATTATAGAATATCTCTTTTGTGACCAATGAGAATGCTCCATAACACAGTAAAGTAATCGTTTTCTATAAAAGCGGTGGAGTGACGATGCAGCAAAAGGGTCAATTTTTTTACAGTGTACTTTACTGTGTTATGGAACATTCTCATTGGTCATGAAAGAGATATTCTATAAAAGCTGTGGAGTGACGCTACAGCAAATGGATCAAATTTTTAACTGTGTAGCACTACCGAAATAATCGGCACGGGTGATTTTCAGGAAACGCTATTATTGCAAAAGACGAGGAATTTGATGTCATAAATTCTCCCCAATTAGTTTCGATTAGGTAAAATCCCGTTGGAAAAGCCGAAATATGTATCGATTTATTATGCTCAATTACACCGTGATAAACGAGGATTCGAAATAAACATCAAATACAAAAGTTACGTATTTTTGTCCGTAGAATCTGAATCTGCAATAAAAAATGGGGGTTATAATTTAAGATTTCAAAGTTGGCCCCCTTCTGACCCCCAGGGGGTCGGTTACGAAGGTCAAATTTGGTATCACTGAGTAGCTTATTTAAAAATATTTAACACGTATATTTACGTTTTTTAATCTCATATGTATTTCTCAAGTTATTCGACTGTTTCCAGACTTTTCGGACACCCTGTATATATATATATACATATATATATATATTTCACTTTCTTCTAGACACGATAACTTCCATAATTATGCTCAGATCTTCTTCAAACTTTTACATAAAATCGAGGGGCGTAAAATCTCGGTCGAGTTTGTTAATGGGTAAAATTGGACCAATGGGTTGGAAATAGTGAGGGTTTTTGTGAAAACAGAAAAAACGCGATAACTTCTTGATTAAAATAGATATCGAATCAGTTTAAAGTTTATATTACTTCCCAAAAATGGGCTAAATGTTTCTGTATGATAGATTTTTGATAAAATGAAAAATGGGGTCTAGGGACGAAAAAAACAGGGTTTTGGGGAGAAAAAAAATCATAACTTTGTCAATTATAAAGATATCAAGTCCAACTAAATTTTGTATAAATGTTCTCAATATTATCTAAAACTTTTGTATTCACAAGTTTTTGATAGGACCAACTTTTCAAGGAAAAAAATTAAAAATGAAAAGAAAAAGGGGGTGGAAAAAGAAAAAAAATCACAACTTACTCAATTCAGGGAATCAAATGTAATTAAATTTATTTTACATCTTCTCAATAATATCTACAACTTTTATACTAACAAGTTTTTCATAGGACCAATTCTTATAGCAAAAATAAATTAAACAAAAAATAGGAGTTGGAGAAAAAACCTCAAATCCAAACTGCTTATATTGTGACTCATTTTTTGAATTCATTTTTTATTTTAAACTCATTTAAATGGCAAATCCTCTTATTTAGGAACTGTATAATGTGATTTATTGGCCAATTTTTTGGTAAAAACAGAATATATTTCGAAAAAGGCTGTCAAAAAAGGTACTTTGAACAGAATTTTCCTAAGTGGTCGTGATTGAAAAAAATGAGGAAGTATAACAAATTGTGTTTTTTCCGAGTCATTTTTAAATCCATTTTTGTTCTCAAATGCATCCAATTTACAAGTTCTCTTATTTAGGAACTATATAATGTGACGGATTGGCCAGTTTTTTGATAAAAGTAGAATATATTTCAAAAAAGGCTACCAAAATGGGCACTTCCAAAAGCAATCACGATTGAAGAATTGAGGATGTATTCAAATTATAAATTGGTTATTTTATGACTCATTTTTAAATACAATTTTGCTCTCAAATGCATTCAGTTGACAGTTTTTTGTTATTTAGGAACTGTATAATGAGCCATACTGGTCAGTTTTTTCATAAAGGCTAAATATATATTTTTTAAAAGCTGCCAAAAAGGGTACTTTGCAAAAAAAATTTCCCAAAGCGATTATGATTAAAGAAATGAGGCTGTATTCAAATAACAAATTGGTTATTTTATGACTGATTTTTAAATTCAATTTTGCTCTCAAACGCATTCAATTGGCAGTTATTTGTTATTTAGTAACTGTTTAATGTGCCATATTAGTCAGTTTTTTGATAAAGGCTAAATATATATTTTTAAAAAGCTGTCAAAGTGGGCACTTCGCAAAAAATTTCCCAAAGCGATCTTGCTTATAGAATTGTGGATGCATTCAAATGACACATTGGTTACTTTGACTCATTTTTAAATTCAATTTTACTCTCAAACGCATTCAATTGACAATTTTTTGTTATTTAGGAACTATATAGTGTGCGTATTGGTCGATTTTTAAAAAAAGTCAGAATGTATTTCAAAATATGTTGTCAAAATGGGCGTTTGAGCCGAATTTCGCTTAAGTTGATTTTGATAAAACCACTTCTTACAGAAAAATGAAATTAAATATTTTTCAAAAGCACACAATATGTTAGTTAGATTTAATAATATTCCATTTTTTGTTGTTCAAATGAAAACTGTTCGAAATCTATCTCCGCCTATAGTCCAAGCCGACAGGGATTTTTTTTTTTTTCCCTCGAAGGACCAAAAATTTATTGCTAATACTTGTTTGCATATTTAACGTGATATTTTTCTGTTAGTTTTATAGGAAATGTTCAAGAAACAGGAAAAAATACATGTATTAAGCGGAATCGCATGTTAACTGTGAGTGTTCAACTGTATTTCTTATCAATCTGTGGTATCACTTTTTGAACTTTTGTATAAAAAATTTTTATTGATGTTTTAGGAATTAATTTTTAACAGGTTTATTGTAATCAAACCACTCTTTTCTTTTTTTAGAATAACTGGAAATAAAACTGATGTAGCTTTAGAATATTTACCCCTGCTAAAACATGCTTTGACAAAACCTCTTTTGGAGAGTGAACAAGATGGAGTTAAAGATGTCTTACAGATAATGGAAAATTATTATCTCTTGAGAGAAGATTTCGACAGCATTTTGGACCTGTCTTTATGGCCTGAACAAGTTGATCCAAGAACTAAAATAAGTCCTAAAGTAAGCAAATATTTTACTGATAGTGTATGCTTTAATTAGATCTTGAATATTTTTTGTGATATTGCACATTCACAATCCTATTAAGGAAAATTTTATGGCCTCAGTTGACAATAAAATAATGGTCAGATTTATTTTGTGTATATATATATATATATATATATATATATATATATATATATATATATATATATATTTTTTTTTTTTTTCTTTTAAATATTGCTTGTAGGAATATACATTTATATTAATTGGAGTATTGAAATTTAATAGAATTTGTACTTGCAAAAACTCAGTATATAAACTTATTTAAAATACCACTTTCCAGTCTTTTACATACAAACTTATTTTGAACTGATGCATAATTGAATAATAAAGTATTCTAAGGGTATCATATTGATATTCTTCATTTTCTGAAATTTCTTCGAAAATAGCAATATCTAAAGAGATGAATGAGAATTGAAATGTCAGACATTAGAAAAAGTAATAATAGTAATTATTACAATCTATTGTATGTAGAATATTTAATTGTGCGGAAAAATTTAATACTGTGCATAGAAATCTTTTATGGAAATCCTCAATAAAATTCTAAATTATATTAATTTGGGAAAATAATCACTGCATTACTGTATTCAGATATGAAAAATAATTAATAAAGTGATTGTTATATCTTATTAATTGCAATCATAATAAATTTGCTTTTGAAAGAGGAATATATGTTAATTTCTTTTCTAGGTTAAAAGTGCCTTTACTCGAGCTTATAATAAGGAATGTGGTAAAAATCCATATGCTGTTACTAATGTAAAAAAGAAAAGAGGTGTTGCAAAAGATTCTGCTTTAGACCTAGAAGGAAATGAAGAAGAAATGCTTGAAGAAGGAGAAGAGGAGGAAGATGACAGCATTGAAAATGATGCTATGATTAAAGTATGTTACATGTTTTCAGTGTTTCATTAATACATAGTTATATAATATGTAGATACTATATTATATTTCACTGGAGTTTTTTAATTTATTTTTCGATGATGATTGTCACATGTTTCTGGAGCTTACTAGTTGTAGAAAATTATTGATACTAGTTGTTCAAAATTAAATTAGAATTCAATATTATTTGATGATGCAATTATTTTTGCTTATATGATTTTTTTTTTCCCTGGTTAGAGATTTATTTCTAGTTCAGTTATATTTAAATAAATATAAATTTTTAAAAATGCATCTCAGTTAGTAAGTGCTTTTTATTTCAAGCATGAATTATTTTTAAACCTATCTCTATTGTGTGCAACCTGATTAAGAAAATTTAATTCATTTGCATTTAAAGTGTAAATAACTCAGCAATATATAAATACATAAAGTAATATAAATTAAACAAAATTTAGCAGACATGAAATTAAAATGTGTACTTAAAATATTAAAATTATAAGAATAAAAAAAAAGACTACTGTGAATAATAATTTTGTCGATTTCTTTGTCTGTTAACTCCTGATATACAGCTAATACAAAAATGTGTGTTTTAATTAGTTTTGAAACTTTATTTGAATATATCATTGTTATTTAAAATATAAAATGGTTTTTTAGTGTTATTAATAGATATTCTAAAATAACATATTAAATATAAAAATCTAATCTAGTTACTGAGAAATGTTCTTAATTTATGTTTTAGTTTTGTAACTGGAAAAACCAGGTAAATCTCCCAATTTTTTAAATGTATGTAGTTGTGTAAATTATAATTCCATGATTCTGAATTGAGAACTAAAGTTTGGCATTATTTAACACAACAGTTAAACTATCAAAATCATAGATTGGTTACAAAAATGTTATGCTGCTTTGGTACATTATGCTAAAAAAAATACTTATTAGGGATTGTTTGTTTCCATTCCAAGAAGAAATGAAAATATTTTAAATAGCTGATATAAGCTCAATATTACGCAGCTATTCTTAGACTCATCTATTCAATAATATTTAAATCATTATTAGAAAGGAAGTAAAAAATTACAAGACGTTTATGATTAATACTTACAAATGTATATGATACAAATTTTTCTCTTGAAATGTAGCCCAGGACTTATTTTTTCTCACAGATGTGGCTTGCTGATGTCAAGAAGTTTCGATACCCCTGATCTAAGATGAAGGGGTACATGAAAATTATTTTAGCACCAGACTCTAAAAGAAAATCTAAGTTAGCCTCAGTTTTATGAATGTTTTCAAAGAATGAAGAAAGATTTCAAATTCTCGGAGAATAGTTAAATTTGGTTTCAGTTTAACTGATTAAAGTTATAGAAATTTTACCATACATTTATATAGGGGCCATCCATAACTGATATCATGTTTGGAGCAGGCACGTAGCCAGGAAGGGGGCTGAAGCCCCTCCCGAAAGCTTAAAAATAAAAGTTAAATTTAATAATGTAAATATTTTTTTTTCCTTCCATTACATTAGAACTATGTTTATTTTTAATTGTAAAAATGCAAATTTATTCAGCTAAAGTTAACGGAATTTTCACTTTCTGTACAGGAAAATTCGATAAGTGTAATGCATATATCACATCATTAATTTGACTTAGAAATAATGTTTAATGCGCATATAGCGAATAATTTAACTTTAGAAATCAAATTTAAAACATTTACTTTCGTCTTATGATGTTTCTTAATTTCCTCTATGCTCGTTATATCATGATATAATAAATACTTAGAGTGATCACCGTTGAAATGTTTCCTAGAAAAAGGAGACAAAAACCGCAATAGACTCCTGTAATGTAAAATTCTGTGAAAAAAAAAAATATTTTTTTAAAACTTTTACCTGTAAAAGCTTTTTATTAAAAAAAATAGTAACAAGAAATTTTGAAAAGAAATCATGCGAAGAAAGACTATACGGTATCGCCAAACTTTCAATGGTGCCTTAGCGGCCAGTGTTTTCCGGCTTTCACTGAATAAATTTGAGTTAAATTTGAGTTAAATTGTTTGCAAAGGAATTTTTAATAGAAAGAGAACCTACACAAGGTACTCTGTTTATGTGAGAGAGTTTCTTTGTCTTTTGTAGAATTATCAACTGGAAGCATGGATAGAAATGAACTCCTGAGTAAGGCATTTTTGGCGGTTTTTCGCAGTGCCTTCTAAAGAATTTTCTAGGAGACAACATCTAACATTTAAAAAAAATCTTATTTTGTGCTGAGCAAAAATGCTACTAAGAGGTAAACATAATACTGGACCTCTAATATTAAAGAACAAATAAAAAAAGACGGTAGGCTAAGAACTCTTACTTTAAAATTTTTCGGAAAGCCTGAAGATGAGAAAATAAAACATTATAAATGCCCATAGAAATACTTCTTACTTCAACCCAGACATTCAGAATGAAAGCATTCAAATATGCTGAGATATAGTTCTTGAAGAACTGATTACCAAAATAAATAAAGCGATCTGTTTTAGGTTGAATACTGATGAAAATATGGACATTTCAAGCACAGAATAGTTTGCCCTTTGAGTTAGATATGTGGACTAGTATTTATAAAATGCACAAAACCCAATAATTCAGGAAATTATTTTAGGTTCATTCAAGTAAATGATCTGTCCACCAAAAATATAACAGAAGAAATAGTACAATGTTGTAATGAACTACGTATTGATATGTCTAAATGACAGAGAAACTAATATGGTTGGACATGTTAGTGGGATCCAATCTACAATTCGTCAGAAGTGTCCCAAAATCAGATACTTCCGATTTGCAAGCCATTTTTTATACCATACATTGTCCAAAAATATATGGTGATTCCTGTCATCCAAATCTCTCTTGGAACAGTTAATGAACTGATAATTTTTTTTTAGAAATCACCCTAAGGTAAATTTGATTCTTCAGCAACTAATTTCATCATATGCAAACAACAAAAGAAAATGATTTGTCAGCTTTTGAAACACAAGATTTATAGAAAGTCATGAAAATAGGGTAACTTTTGTCAAGCTGTTTGAATGAATTTGCACTAGTTTAGAAAATATTCCAGAAAACACGTGAAATATTTCTTCACCAATAGCCCTTTCTTGTTAGTCATGGAATTTAAAAGAGTTCTTTTTTCACAAGCCAATTTGTTTGTGGCAAGCTTTTCAATTTGACAAAGCCATTGTCAGCTCATCTTCATGAATAATATTGCGACACAATTTCAGCTGTAACTCATGCTAAAGATGTCCAAATTTATTTTAGAAAACATAGAGAAAATGAAATGCAAAAATTTTTTGAGCGACATTTAATTCTACATCAAAACTTCTTTCAAAAACGTCTTTCAAATAAAAATGCCAAGATCAAAATTTATACAGAATTTACATACAAAACACCAAATTATATCCACTGAATAGTATTATAGGACCACAGTCTGCATTTCCTGTGTTGAAAATCTTTTTCAAAATTTGAATAATAGATTCATTTAAAATAAAGACATTTTGACAAATTTTCAAATGCTTTTCTCAGGAGGTGCGTTTCCGGAATAAGCAAACAAATTAGAGAATCTCTCTCAATATTTCGAACATAAGATGTTAATTTCGTAAGTGAAAGTTGAATATGAAAAATGGTATGAGAGAATTTGTAATGTTGATAGAAATACCGAGGTCCTAAAAGTTTTTGAATACTGTAATGCAATGCGCTTACAATACAATGAGAAACTTGCTGACACTCTTCATTACCATTTCAGTAAAAATAGCTAGGGCTGAAAGGTCTTTTTCAACAATGAGAAAATAACATTTTTGCATTGAAACACTATGGCTGATGAGAGGCTACTGTTGGTGTTGTTTATGATGGCTAGTTATCTACACAAGTAATATAGGCCCAAAGGGATGTGGGGTACCTTCCATGGGAGTCGTGAAAAAAGAACCTAGCCCATAACTATGCAATTAAATCCCAGGTTCAAAGAAAATTATGGCAAACTCCATATGATTGGACTGACGAGTGAGATTCAGATGGTGTTCGATCCCAACACCTACCAACAACTGATGAGAGATTGAGCAGTCTTGCAGTGATATCCATTCTTTGGGACATTACAGTAGATCCTGATAAAGTAATCAGCCTCCCGGTTGCGAAGAAATCACACAGATTGCTTCCGTAGTACTGGTAAATTTATTGTAACAAGAGTATCGCATTTGTAATTTTTGTAATCAAAAAGTGTGAAGTATAAATATAATTTTTACGATTACCTGTAATTTGTAACAATTATTTTTTCTTTGAAAAACATAATATTAATTTATCTACAAATTAATCATTTTAAGACCTCGCACCAGCAATGCAAGACATGTGTACGCTAATATTAATCCTGCACTTTAAATCCATTAAAATTACTTGCTTGCATTTCGATACATATATATATTTTTAATTTCTTATAAAGGTATATGAGGTTCATTGCAAAAATTGTTAGTTTGTGCCTTTTTTATTTTCTTTGGAGTTGTTTTCCTCAAAAACACTTTCGGTTTTCGAACTGGTACTGAAAAAAATCTTAGAAATTAAAAATTGTAATAGAAATTGAAAAAAAAAAAAATTACAATTTTCGGAATAGGCAAATATATTGTGCAGGATTATATCGTAAGTTAAGCCTTCTTTATTTATTTTATTTATTTACACTTTAAATTATGCCCATTACTGCTCTGTCAGGTGAATAAAAAATTCCAAGATTGAGCCCCTCCCGAAAGGAAATCCTGGTTATGGGCCTGGTTTGGAGGGGGAAGAAGAAATGTGACATCAGCCATTTCGATTACAATAAAAACATTAAAAATCAGAGATTAAATTTTAAAATTAATTTGAAATTAAAGTATTTTTGTGTTCATAAAGTAAAGATAAAATTTAAGTCAAATGTACTGTTATATTCTATTTCAAATTCCAAAATATTATTGTTTTCAATCGCTCTTTCATATTAATATTGTATTACTATTGTATAATAATTATAATTTTTGTTGTAAACCTAAATCTTATTTCATACAAAATAAGTACACAAATCATTTTAATTATTATTCTCACACAGTTAAAGTGTAAAAATAAAATTTGCAATATGATCAATATATTGCTTTATTTCTGAACTGCAAGTATATGTGTATGTAATATAGCATGACATGTGACAAGGAGGGGGGGGGGGGGGCTTGAGAGTATAGTGAAGAGTGACAAAAGGAAAGAAGGGGAGTCAAAAATATCGAAAAAAAGTATCATTTATAACATCATTTATGGACAGCTTTTAAGATTGTAATTTATATGATCTTTTATTTAAGTACTAATAATGTTTTATAACATTTTGATTTCTGAGCAAAAGTTAATTTTTATTTAGTTATTGTGTTATTTAATTTTGTAGGTTAAAAAACCCAAGAAAAGTACTCCTGCAGCTTCAGAAGCTTCATCTTCAAAAGAAAAGAAAAAAAGTACTACAAAAAAAGGCAAAACAAAATAAAATCTGCATGTTGTTTCCTGTTCATTGTAAATAAAAAAGAAATTTGTTTTTTAAAAGACATTTTAATGAATTTTAAATCTGTTATTCTAATATCTTATTTCAAATCGTCTTCATTACATAGTTGAGTTTTTCATGGTAAGAGAATTATGTCACCTATTATTAATAAATAAGAAATCATACAATTATGTTATCCAAGTACAAAGTTGTATTATAAATAGTTGTATTATAAATATATTGTTTAAACAGTATAGAAAAATAAAAATATCTGTCTTCTTCATTGTAGTAAAAAAATATTTTGATTGAATTTTCGTTCTGTAAGTTGTTGATCTAATTAGGGCTTTGGGTTCTAATTAAAGAAATGAATTTCAAAAATAAAATAGAAGCTTACCAATAAATTTTAAACGCATGCATACAAACACACATAATGAAAAAACAAGCCTTTGATATCCCTAGTTATCCTTTGGTTATGTATGTGTAAAAACTGTGTGTGAAATAAAAAGAACAGCTGAAAATCTGTTGATTTGTTTTAACCCTGTGAAGAGCAGTGATCTCGTAGTCATCCTAATTTTAATTCTAAAACTGACAGTCTGCATCAAGAGTATTTTAAATAAAATTTTGCTTTTATGATGAAAGTGGGAAAAGTAGATTTATATTTTATAAAACAATCGTTCATAAAATCTGAGGTCAGTCAGTTATTTCATTATTTTATGCACAAAATTTCTCTGCCCCTGAAAGAGTTAAAAGAAACTAACAACAACAACAACAAAAAATCCTATATTTATATTGTATAATAAGATTTTAACTTAATTTGATTTCATTTTCAAGAAAATGCACAAAATCTTCGTGTTTTCTTAAATTTAACTTCAACATGTGTTTTTAATACAAATCTGTCATGAAAAACAATAAGAATGAATTAATATGATTAACATGAAGTGCTTTTTAACATCTAAAACTGTTTTTTTTTTTTTATGAATTAAATCTCAATTTTCAAACTAAAACACTTCCTCAAATTTAATTTCAGCTACTGATAAAGAAAGATACAAACAAGTAAGCAACCCATTTCTATTGCCACATACCAAAGATCTTAAAGTATGATTAATGATTTAAAATAGTCTCACTTGTGTAAAGAGACTTTAATTAGTGGTGCCAGATGTCCTGATTTCCAGGGGCTCCAAGACCTGTTACGAATAGCCATTGCAAAAACCCTTATTTTTCATGACATACCAATTCTTTTAAATTTCTTTTTATCACTGTTATTTATTAGTCTACATTACTTAAAAATTAAATAGTAAACACTGTGCAGACAGTACCTGCCTACAATAAGAATTTTTTATAGTTAGTATTAGAGATGAATTCAGGCTTACTTTTTGGAGCCCTGACGATTTCAAATCCAAGTTCACCTCAGTCTGAAACATTCTGTGCCATCAGAGCTTAAGTCCCATACTGAAAGTATGCAATACAAAAAAATAATTCATAATACTAAAATATAATAGTTGTTCTTAATGAAATCTCTTTTTTAAACAACATATTACATGGAAATAACTGTTCTATTTACTATATTAGATATGCATCTTAAATTATAATTGATCCCTTCTTCAAAACAATCTTTCATAATTCTCATGTTCCTAAAAATCAGCTTAAATAAAAAATAATAATACCGTTGTCTGAAAGATATGATACTTTTAATATAGTTTTCATATAAAAAAAAAGATTATGACTCACACATGATACAAGTCTATAAATTTGCAAACCTTAAGCTGATGCTGGTTGACTAAAAACAAAAGAAAATATTCATTTCACGTTAGATTAAAAAAAAATAGTAATAAATAAACATTTCAATTAAACATTATTTTAATGGACCAATATAATATCAGGATTCTCGTCGCCATCTATGTAAGACATAAATAAACAAATATCACAAATTTTCTTTTAAAATAGCCTTCTAATGCTACAAAAAAGAAACATGATTTGTATTTTTGTTTTATTTTGATCAAAATTTGATTAATGCTAATTTTAAATGACTAGAACTGGAAAAACAATTTTTAAGAAAAAAAAAAAAAAATTTCTACTCGAGAATAAATAAATTCGTCAATTTCAGAAAGAATGAGCACGAGCCCGTCCCATCTCTAATTCCTTTCAGCATACCTGCCAAGTTTTATGCATCGGGCATTAAAAAACTTACGCTTTCGAGTAATTTTTTACGCTTTTACACTTCGATCAATTTTTTTATGCTTTTTTTAGTATTTTGATAATTTTCTTTGAAAAATACATTTTTCATTCAATATTGCTTCTTTCATTTTAATTTACATGGTATTTTTATGAAAATATATTAAACATTCTCTTAAAATTACGTCATTTTTAGCTATTGTTGCATAAATAAACACTGCAATCGCAGTGAGCTTGATGGATTGATTGATTTCTAGCGAATGTTTTTAAAACTGTTGTTTTTCATCCTTGATTGGCTAAACAGTGCATCAATTTTACATCATAATTTTGTAGCCGTGGTTTGCTTTTACTCCTTCCTTATCTAACACGCTCAATTCAACTCAATTCTTCCTTTCCCTGATCGGAAAAGCATGCATATGTGACACAGTTGTGTTTGTTTTCTTTCATCTATCTTGAGTTCCTACCTGAATTTGTTTAATTATTTTACGATTATGTCTTAATCTAACGTACGTTAAAAAAAATATACATATATATCATTAATCTTATAAAGACAGCTATACTAAGGAGTTTCTGTGTATAAAACCATTGAAGAAAGACCCAAAATTTTGTTTCTTGTGACTTTTGCCGAAGTGATTTTACAATTCTGCATGGAGGCAAATTTGGCATTCCCCGACATGTGGGAAGTAAAAAACATTTGGAAAACATTGATTTAGCCAGAGTTGCAAATGTAGCCAAGCAAAAACTTTGTCTAAAGAAGAAAAAAATTTCACTTTTTTATCTTCTGCAGAAATGAAAGGATATGTTCTTTTTTTACAGAATAGTATTCCAACATTTGACAAAGTTAATGTCACATTGCAGTCTTCATTTCCACTAATACATAAACTGTGTGCGATATATTTGGAGTTATTAAAAGAACTTTTGTGTAGGTTCATAAAGCCATCTGTCATAATGGAAAATTCAGATCTCCATGCAATAAATTTCCATTCTAAGGAAAACAAAGAACTGTGTTCAACTATGTTTTTATAAATAAAATTTGGAAAAATAAAAATGTGCAGTTGAAAAAAATTTAGCTTTAAATAATTATCTGAAGTTACTATGAATATAATTATATGAAATATAATTATTAGAATTCTGTTAAATTTATAAATTTATCCCTTTTTTTTACATAAATAAAATTGGAAGTTTGTAATGTATAATAATTCATACAAGGAAAGGTATTAAATAATTAATCTGAAAGTAGCTGTCAATTTATTAAATGATTCTAATCTGAAATTGTGCGTCATATAAAAAATATGAAATTAAAATAGCAGCAATATATTGAACATAATTTAACTAGGATCATTTGAATTTTTGAAAGGTAAGTTCTTCATTGTGTATTTTTTTTTCATTGAATTTTCACTAACATTGATGTTAGCTTTGTTTGCTATTACTTGCATTGTATTGCTACACTATCTACCAAAAAGTATTTGTACACTTTCAGTTTTTGACATTTTGTCAAATATTTAAAAATATGCTGGTCGGATTCTTCTGGAACTTCAGAAATATAAAGATTATGTTTCACTTTATATTTATTTACATTCATTTGTTAAGCGGGTAATTAGGGGGCCGGCAAAAAAACAAAGAATAATAGAAATATTTGGGATCGCCCTATACATGAAAATGCACGAAACGACTTATCGCTTTAGAATACAAATATATGAATACAGTAGAATATGTACCCTAATTTTTGTGAGAATAGCATGTATATTTATGGCGATAGAGCGATTTTTTTGAAAAATTCAAAAAATTCTGGTATGTTTTTTGTTTATATCATGCTGGGTTTTTGACCAAATTTAACGCAAATTTCAGAAAAATTGGCAAAATGCAGTAGAAAAAATGTAGCGCAATTGGAATATAAATATATTAAATATTTTATGAAATATGAGTAGTTGTATAAAATAATTTTTATCTGCGCATGCGCGAACTAGAAAAACATTTTTTTTACATCATTTAATAGTCAATTCTATGGAGTGACTTATAAAAAAAATCCAATCAAATATCGTGAAAATTCAAAAAGATATCATTATTTTAGTGAGATGTTTTTACTCTGGGTCAATCCATTTCAAGTGGTCCAGAAAATATAAAAATGGTCGCTCGACCATTTTTAAAAAATCTGAAATTTTTTGTACAACAACCCTAACATGACGAAAGTTCAAAATGACCGTTCTTTTGATTTTACTATTTTTTGTTTGTGCGTGGCGGCCATCTTTGTTTCATAGTGTGCAGCGATTTTCTCAGATACTAGGATACACAAAATTGTAAATATCTCGTCTTCTATTTTCCCAATTGAAATGGGGTTTGCAACATTTTGTTCAGAATAAAATATGCTAAATACACAGTGATAGAAAAATTTTGAAAAATAAATTTTTACAGGTGAAATTTTAGCACAAAATGTACGATTTTTTCCAAAATCTATCCGTTTTCAAGAGGAAATTTTTCATGCAAGGGAAACTGTCAACCTTACACAATTTTTTCTACAAATAAGTCAAAAGTGCTTGTACTCATACACAAAGTCCCAGATCTGGGAGTTAATTTCTAATAATAATTTGCGAAAAAAATTCCGAAATTCGTCAAAAATTTCAAAAATCGCACTTTTTAGGCTTTGATATCTCTGGTGGGGCACGAGATAAAAATCTGAAATTTTGGCCTGTGATAGTATTGTGTAGTAGCATTATGTACAAAAAATTTCAAGAAGGAGATTTGACTACAAGCTGAGATATGACATGGAAAATATGTGAAAACAATACTGTCAAACTATTGTAAACCTACTATGTAATTGTTCAACAAGACTGTCAACCTTGCACAATTTTTTCTACAAATAGTTCAGAAGTATGTGTACTCATACACCAAGTCCCATATCTGGGAAATGATTTCTCTTTCCGAAAAAAATTCCGAAATTCGTCGAAAATTTCAAAAATCGCATTTTTTAGGCTTTGATATCTCTGGTGGAGCATGAGATAAAAATCTGAAATTCTGGCCTTTGATAGTATTGTGTAGTAGTATTATGTACAAAAAATTTCAAGAAGGAGATTTGACTACAAGCTGAGATACGGTGATTAAAAAAATGTTAAAAAATGCTATTACGAGTACATTAGGAGAAATGAGATTAGTCTCTTTTATTACAATATTTACACAGAAAATATCGTTTGTTGAAAACAGTTAAATAATAAACATTTAATTTACAAAATACTATATATGCTCAACAAAGAGCTTAACAATATTTACGAGAGATGTTATGAGTTCGACCAGTTACTGTTGTCAGTCCATCAGGCTGTTCTTTCTAAAAATTTTATTTGAAGCCCCCCAAGTCTTATCATCCCTTGTTAACTTGAATGAAATTCTCTAGGTTTAATAATTGAAGCCATGTCAACTCGATCAGTTGTAATCCATTGTCTGTAATTTACTTTTCCTGAAATGGGTTCCGAGTAAAATTGTTGCAGTAGCATTTCTAGTAGATTTGTTCATCTGTACAAATAGTGTATTAGCTTAGCATACATTCTGAATTGTTTAAATCACACAGAAGCATTTGAAAAAGATATTTGTAATTAACATTTAACTTTATACCATAAATAATTAATTTAAAATTTTGGAGGCATGAACAATTACATAGTAAGTTACAATAATTTGGCAGTATTGTTTTCACATATTGTCCATGTCATATCTCAGCTTGTAGTCAAATCTCCTTCTTGAAATTTTTTGTACAAAACACTAATACACAATACTATCAAAGGCCAGAATTTTAGATTTTTATCTTGTGCTCCACCAGAGATATCAAAGCCTAAAAAGTACGATTTTTGAAATTTTCGACGAATTTCGGAATCTTTTCCGCAAAGAGAAATCATTTCACAGATCTGGGACTTGGTGTATGAGTACACGCACTTTTGACCTATTTGTAGAAAAAATTGTGCAAGGTTAACAGTCTTGTTGAACAATTACATAGTAGGTTTACAATAGTTTGACAGTATTGTTTTGGCATATTTTGCATGTCATATCTCAGCTTATATTCAAATCTCCTTCTTGAAATATTTTGTACATAAAGCTACTACACAATACTATCATAGGCCAAAATTTCAGATTTTTATCTCGTGCCCCACCAGAGATATCAAAGCCTAAAAAGTGCGATTTTTGAAATTTTTGACGAATTTCGGAATTTTTTTCGCAAAGAGAAATTAACTCCCAGATCTGGGATTTGGTGTATGAGTACACATACTTTTGACCTATTTGTAGAAAAAATTGTGTAAGGTTGACAGTTTCCCTTGGATGAAAATTTTCCTCTTGCAAACGGATAGATTTTGGAAAAAACCGTACATTTTGTGCTAATATTTCACCTGTAAAAATTTATTTTTCAAAATTTTTCTATCATTGTATATTTAGACAATTTTATTCTGAACAAAATGCTGCAAACCCCATTTCAATTGGGAAAATAGAAGACGAGATATTTACAATTTTGTGTATCCTAGTTTCTGAGAAAATCGCTGCACACGATGAAACAAAGATGGCCGCCATGCACAAACAAAAAATAGTAGAATTAAAATAATGGTCATTTTGAACTTCCATCATGTTAGGGTTGTTGTACAAAAAATTTCAGATTTTTTAAAAATAGTCGAGCGACCAGTGCTGGACCACTTGAAATGGATTGACCCTCTGCTCTCTAAAAACGGCTGAATCTTAAGGGATTCTCCACAAATTGACATTTTTTAATAACTGACTTTAAAAAAAAACTAGTATTGAATTAATACAATATCTAATACAATATTGCTGCTAATAAGTACTTGACAATTGTGATAGAAAAGAAAAAGAGCTTTATTCACATTCAGGGCCAAAACTAAGAGAGGGTTGGGGGAAAAGGGCATGTGCCCCGGGCGCTAGGATGAAAGTGTCCCAAATGTACATTTTGTTTGGCGATTTTTTCCACGTCTATGTTTAGCATGATATTGTCAAAATCGTCCCATTCAAAGCATTTCTCCTATACCAAAACATAGAAGAATCTAATGATGATGGCATAAAGATCCCGCATAAAGCAGATTTTTTTATCATTTTGATTCGGTTTCACGATTTTAAGGTATCATTTTTTTTAAACAAAGCAGACTACTTTAATCAATATTACATATTTTAAGTTTTAAAATAAGTTGGCTATTAATAAATTAGAAAATTTTTCTTTGCAAATACTTTTGCAGATGCTTTGCAAAGAAGAAAAGGGAGGGGGGGGGGGGGAGTTCACCAAAATTCATTGAAATATAAATATATTAAATATTTTCTAAAATGTTCTATGTCATGCAATATTTTCAACCAAATATAAAGCCACATTCAGAAAAATTCGCAAAATGTAGTAGAAAGAATAAGGTGCTATTGAAATATAAATATATTAAAAGTTTTCTAAAATATGAGTATTTGTATGAAATTTTTTCTAATCAGCGTATGCATGAACGATAAAATTTATCATTTTACATAATTTAATATTCAACTCTATGGAGCTACCCATAAAAAAATCCGATTGAATTTCGTGGAAATTCAGAAAGTTATTGTGGATAGGAGTGAACTGATTTTCAATTGGTCTCTGAAAGCAGTTGAATGACGTCAGATTTTACGCAAATTGCCAAATCTCCATTTACGTTTTTTACTGGTGATTTACTTCTTTTCTTAGATAATTACCAGAACAAACCTATTTCAGGATAAAAATAATTATAAAAAATCGAAGCATTTGTGTCAAATCTACCCATTGATACATAATTGACGATGGCTCTTATGCAAATGCCGATATCTGCGATCCTGAAATACGTCAAGTTCTCCACTGTTAAATGTGGTGCCGAAAACAACACTGACATCAATCGCATGCATGATGCCAAGAAGAACAGAGCTGTCTGGTTTTGAGAAAGGTATGATCATCGGGTACCACCGAAATGGCCGATCTTTAATCGACATATCTAGCGAGCTTAATTACCCCAAAACGACTGTGGCTTATGTGATTAGAAAATGGAAGCTGAATGGTGATTGTCAGAATGTGGCCAGAGTAGGCAGACCGACGAAACTGAGAGATAGAGACCGACGGGTTCTGTCTAGAGAAATTCGGAAGAACCGCAACCAACCATGTTACACATATGCCAAGAATTTCAACAAGCTTCAGGGATGTGTTGTTTCCATGAATACCATCCGTAAGGAAGCTCATCTGCTTAATTTTTATGGCCGTGCTGCCGCCCATAAGCCTTTAATCACCAAGTCCAACCGCGCAACTCGGTTAAGTTGGTGCAAAACACGCCAGCAATGGACTGTACAGCAATGGAAACAGGTTCTCTGGAGTGATGAATCAAGGTTCACCCTCTACCGTTCTGATGGTAGGGTCTGGGTCTGGCGTCTGCCTGGAGAACGCCTCCTACCAGAATGTATTGTGCCCACAGTTAAATTTGGCGGAGGGGGAATTATGTTCTGGGGTTGTTTTTCCTGGTTCGGACTAGGACCCTTGGTCCCAATTCATGGTAAGCTCAATGCCGATGCCTACTGTAATATACTGGACAACAGTGTACTTCCTACGTTGTGGCAATACTATGGATTGGACCCATGTTATTTCCAGGATGACAACGCAAGGTCCATGTAGCGAGGTCCAGCATGGATTGGTATGCTGATAATGGAGTGCATCGACTCGAGTGGCCTGCCCAGAGCCCAGACCTGAACCCAATAGAGAACCTCTGGGACGAGTTGGATCGTCGAATTAAGGCGGGTGACACACGCCCAAAATCAGTAAAAGAGCTTACCTGCCTTGTGCAAACAGAGTGGAATAAAATACCATTAAATGTAATACAAGGACTAGTTGAGAGCATGCCCAGGAGAGTCGCAGCTGTAATTGCCTCTCGAGGAGGATCTACAAATTATTAAATGTGAACAGGGCCAAAACCAGTCTTTTTTTCCCGAGGCAAACGTGGATTTTGAAGGTACCCCTTTCCCCCTCCTTCGCAAAGCATATTTACAAAGAAAATTTCTCCAATTTATTAATAGCCAACTTATTTAAAAACTTAAAATATGTAATATAAAATAACGTATTCTGCTTTATTAAAATACTTCAATTTGATACTTTAAACCGAATCAAAAAAATTCTACTTTCAACAGGATCTTTAAGGCCCTTGTCCCTGCCCGCGAAGACACTGCTGACCTAATGCTATTCCTGTGGGGAGGCATTTTTCTAATAACTCTTTCGCATTTTGAAATTTTCATTTTTTTTTTTTTTTTTTTTTTTTTTTTTTTTGCATTGGATAGCGGAAGTCCCTCTCAAAATCGCTCCTTGACTACTTTTTCGATTTGAGTCATAGATATTTTTTATAAAGTTAGTTTCACTTTCAGAACCGCTTTTGGAAGTGAAAGAAACATTATAAAAATATCTACGCCAAAATTGAAAAAGTAATCACGGAGCAATCTTGAAAAGGACTTCCGCTATCCAATGCAAAATATATTATTTAAAAATGTCCAAATGCAAAAGAGTCAGAAAAATGCATCCCCATAGGAATAGCATTAGCTCGTGAGCATCTTCGCGGATAGGGGCAGGGACCTTAAGCCATCATCATTAGATTTTTTTATGCTTTAGCATAGCCCAGATATAATAATTTTAACAATATTATGCTAAACATAGCCATGAAAAAAATCGCCAAACGAAAGATACATTTGGAACACTTTCATCCTAGCGCCCGGAGCACATGCCCTTCTCCCCCCCCCCCCCCTCTCTTAGTTTTGGCCCTGAATGCGAATAAAGCTCTTTTTCTTTTCTATCACATTTGTCAAATACTTATTAGCAGCAATATTGTATTAGATATTGTATTAATTCAATACTAGTTTTTTTTTTTTTAAGTCAGTTATTAAAAAATGTCAATTTGTGGAGAATCCCTTAAGATTCAGCCGTTTTTAGAGAGCAGAGTAAAAACATCTCACTAAAATAATGATATCTTTTTGAATTTTCACGATATTTGATTGGATTTTTTTTATAAGTCACTCCATAGAATTGACTATTAAATGATGTAAAAAAAATGTTTTTCTAGTTCACGCATGCACAGATAAAAATTATTTTATACAACTACTCATATTTCATAAAATATTTAATATATTTATATTCCAATTGCGCTACATTTTTTCTACTGCATTTTGCCAATTTTTCTGAAATTTGCGTTAAATTTGGTCAAAAACCCAGCATGATATAAACAAAAAACATACCAGAATTTTTTGAATTTTTCAAAAAAATCGCTCTATCGCCATAAATATACATGCTATTCTCACAAAAATTAGCGTACATATTCTACTGTATTCATATATTTGTATTCTAAAGCGATAAGTCGTTTCGTGCATTTTCATGTACAGGGCGATCCCAAATATTTCTATTATTCTTTGTTTTTTTGCCGGCCTCCTAATTACCCGCTTAACAAATGAATGTAAATAAATATAAAGTGAAACATAATCTTTATATTTCTGAAGTTCCAGAAGAATCCGACCAGTATATTTTTAAATATTTGACAAAATGTCAAAAACTGAAAGTGTACAAATACTTTTTGGTAGATAGTGTATTTCTTAAGTATGAATTAATTAGCTTATAATGTTTAACCTGTTTTTTAATTTTGATTACACATTCAAAAAGAAAAAAAGTCATTTTAAATCTTAAAAACTATTGTTTGCATGCTGTTTTACACATTGGAATTACAAACTATTGTTCGCGCGCTTTTTTACTCATTGGAATTTTTCTAGGTTGGCAGGTACGTTTCAGTATTGAATTCAGATACTTTTGTCCGAGAGAGGTTTCTGTGGCTTCAAGGGGATACACGGGAGCAGGAGTGGGAAATTGTACTTTTAATATTTGAAAACACAAAATCTCAAATATTCAGTATTGGAGGCGGGCGTCCCAAGGAATATTTTACAGATCTATGTGCCAAGGGCAGGAAACTTTATAAACTGGAATTTGTTGCATTGCCTAGTGATTCTGTTTTTACAGATTTTACTGTATTTTGATCAGCAAATATTGTGAAAACAGACTTGTTTATAATGAATTTTGTTTTACCATTAACTTTATTTTGTCAGTGATTTGGGTTTTCACATGTGTTGTATTTATTTAGTTTAGTAAAATCTGCTAAATAGAATTGCAGGGGACCAGAAGAAAAAAAAAAATTCAGTTTTAAGCAGGTTTTTGTCTTATCGGCATAGTTCTATGATATTGTTATTGTAAGACAATGAAATATTCATGATGTTTAAACAGTATTCCGTTATAGACAAGTTTTGCTTGAATACGTTTATTGTATGTTTATGTATCTATTAAAAAAATATATGTATACTTGTTCCACTTTTTTTTCTGACACTAGATAGCGGTAGAATTCACAAAAGAAAAAAAGTCACTGGGGCCAAGGATCAGTAAGGATGAGAGTTTATTCGTCCGCAGACATTATTACTGGCCCACTACATAAAAATTCTATTAAATACCTTTAACCCTTTGAGTTACATCCTCCTTGTCCTCCTGGAATATAAACTTCCTTTGCGATTACTCAAAAATTTCAGCATAATTAAATGTAAAATTATAATTTGCTAAAAATTGAATAAACAGCACATAAGCAATTAAAAATAAGTAAAATTTAATACAATTATTATTATTATTATTATTTTAACAAAATAAAATCATGTGGTTTGTGTTTTTCTTATAATTTTCTCAGGGACGGCAACATTTACATTTATCTGTCAGAGAGGGGGGAAAAGTTACTGGTCCTGCAGACCACTAAATTTTTCAAATTAGTTGTCTGATTGTTTTTGGTGTTCAGAATGAATTTTTGATGGTCTCAGACCAATGGACCACCAAGGATTTCAATCACTGCTAAACTTGCCAACATTACTCATATCTTTACTGTTATATCTTCAACAAAATCCTCAATTTTACTTCAGTTTAGTAAAGACCAATACTAACCTATTAAATATTTTTAGTTAATGGTAAATATATTTCAGAGGCATTGCAAGGATCCATATAGAAACAAGTTGATCTTCTCATGTCATTAAAGAGGAAAAAAAAGTTACAAACAAAAGAAATTATATTTTTCTCATTCATTCTATCTAGATAATTTGAGAATATAGGATATAAAGTTGTTTTCCATATTTAATTTTTTAGCATTTTAAAATTTTAGAAATACTTAATTTTAGATACATTGAATTAATTAGTTGCATAAACTCTTATTTAAGTAATTATAATATCGTAACTTACCAATTTAGTCTAGACATGATAAGATGAAAATCTAGATGAGTGGTGGTGGCAGAAAATTATTAAATGATCATTGAATAGCAGAAATTATTCCTTATTTTATTATTATTATTAGGTAGGTTTTAGATGCATGTATATATATGAATATAATATGCATTATAATAATATCTATAGGATAACAATTGACTGTATTAGACTATTAAGAGTAAAATAAAAATAATCATAGCAAACGCGGTAGCGTTTGGTATAATATGTTTAAGAAATAGAAAGTGCGAACAACTTTCTAAAATTTCTGGCGAACCAGTTGAGATACGGCAGTGAAATTTTTTTTAAAAGATAGAACTCGACGAGACGAATAAAATGATAGCATTCAAAAAATTACTGCAGCTTAGAATAGTTTTTTATTTAATTTTTAATGAAAAAATGAAAGCAAAAAATTCAACAAAGTCTTGCTAACGTTTCCGTGGATGGATTAACTTCGTTTTTGGTTTATTTTAATCCTCATGGTAAAACTCAGAACAGTTTTTTTTTTCATTTTTGTATGTTTGTCGGTCGCTGAGAAAATCGAATTTTTGTCTGAAATTTCCAACTGAACTTAGTCTTTTTCTTATATATTTCTTATATTTACTTCTTCTTGTAATTGTTGCACGTAAGTTTAAATGAACATAAAAATAAATAAATAGATTAGATAAATCACGTGAAAAAATACTTATTTGTTGTTATTTTCATGTATCATATTCACTATCTATTTTGACGAGCGAAGTGAAATATTTTTTTTATTTATTAATTTCTCATCTATTTAAGTTAAAAGCCGCCTCTGGCAAAAAGTTTAGTCTCTTTTAAATTTATGCTAGCCACTGTAATATGATACTTTTATTCGTAATTTTATTTACTTGCTTATCTGAAGGTCCATAAGATGAAATGAACAAATTTAGGCAATCAGGACAAGAATTTGCGGAAAAGTTCATTATTATTAAAGTTATTCTGGTGGTGTGTTTGGCGAATAAATCAAAAATGGCGCCGAAAGACCGAATAGCAAATGTTTTTAACCGCAAAAGCGACGTAACCATGTTTTTCCATCACGTAATATTTTATTTCAAAGACTGATTTAACACAAGATTGACATTAATATTATTATTTTTTTTAATTGTACAAGACAAAAAGATATGTAAAATTATTAAGTACAAACGTTCATACCAATACTTTTCACAGTTATTATTTTATGAATAATTAGACATGAATGGAAAAATCTACAGGACAATTAAAAGATAAGCGTAAAAATATGGTTTTACATTTATTTGAGCCTTTGAGATGTAAGGTAAGGGCGTACCGGTAAGAAATCCGGTTTGGCGCAACACAAGAGCGGTGAGTCGGGCGCTCCATGATGATTCGGACGTGAGAATGTGTCAGCTTTTTTTTTTTTTTTTTTTTGAGGGTACGTTAAATTATTCTAGGTCAATTAAATTATTACTTATTTTATGAATGTCTGATTAATATGAATATGTTTGCCAAAGCTTGGTGCTATTTTGGCTTCAAAAAGGGAGGGTATGATGCCAAAATATATAAATAGCTCTGAAAACAAACCTGATGAACTTTAATTTTTGTTTTCGCACGAATTTTTTCTGTTTCTATATTAAAATGCGGCACAAATGTCATATATGAATCACATTAGCGTTAGTTTTTTTCTAAAGCCAATTTAGCGAAAATCTCGTTTAGGGATACCAGTTACATACCCGGTGTCCCAAAAATGACTGATGGATTTTAAAATTCAATGACTTGCAAACGGTGACAGCTATTAAAAAACATTTTGCAGGAGGGTTATGTATAATGTCAGGAGTTTTTTACCGTAACTTTTTATTTTAGTTCGAATTTCAAAAAATAGATGGCGCTGATAGCGATTGAAGGCCAGGTGATCAGTGTTGAGTGAGGTCAGTTTCGGCGTCGACCTGGTAGAGGTCTGCACGGGCCGGAATTTCCAGGCCCGGCCCGGCCCGGCCCGTAGGAAAGTTATTTCGGCCCGGGCCCGGCCCGGCCCGTTTAATTTTTATATTTTAGGCCCGGCCCGGCCCGTACAAAAATCAGCGAAAACAGGCCCGGCCCGTTTTGGCCCGTTACAATTTCTACGATTTCTAAAAAATTCAGATTTTTATCATATAAACTAAGATTCCTTTAAAGAATACTGCATACATATCTATGGAATGATTTTATAGTATATTTTACAGCAAATAGACATTAACAACATTAATGATTACATAGATTCTTAGGCTTTCAACATTCGAATAAAGATTCATTAAAAAATAAATATGGCTTAGAATAAAAGAAAAAAGAAAGAAAGCTAAAAACATCGTTAATTTTGAAGCTGTTTAATAAAAGAAGATTTATAAATATATTTCTATATCATTTTATTATAGATTTCAAATCCAAATTCATTCTTAAATTCAAAGAAGCTCCTTTCTGATACATTTCTAAATTCATTTTTTTCCCTCAGAAACGCATAAGATTAGCAGATATCTTTATTCAGAAACTATATAATCGAATGGCGTTATCCATTTTTTGATACAAGCAATTTAAGAATACTGCAAACAAATAAAATACTGTCATAATTAGCGTTTTGAATAGAATTTCCGGAAGCAATAGCAAGGGAAGGGAGAAAAACCTGCAATCATTTGAGAAACTATTATATCTCAACAAGGTTATACAAGTATTTTATTTACCAAAAATGAAAAACGCTATTCGATTCCAAATCCCTTCAATAGTTAGGCTTATCACTTTTATACTTTTACAATTTAAAATTAATCAGAAAATGTGTCACACTTTCGCATTATTGAGAAATTAATTTAAAAATCATTAAGAAGTATATATCCGAAGACTAAGCTAACATAAGTTCTTTATCGCTGTTAATAATTTTACAAATCATGTTTTCTGCCAATAATTAAGTCTAGTACCGGTCCGGCCAGTCTATATGTAGAAAAGTAATGCAAGCGTGATCTCGAACCGGCATATTAAAACGGGTTACACATAATGTAATTCTCCGATGCCGATACACTGTGCATTTTTATAAACGTGCATTTTATATTGACGCTGTCAAACTAGCATGGCCACATTTATACTCGTTCTCGTTAAAACCATTTTCGTTGAAAATAGCTCATATTTTATCGTTTCTGCTGAAATCTTCAGAACGGGCCGGCAGGCCCGAAAAATTTTTTTATCGGCCCGTTCAATTTTTTTGCCGGCCCGTTTATGTTGTTTGTCGGCCCGGCCCGTTGAAAAAACTATTCTAAATCTGCCGGCCCGTTAGAAAATTCCAAACGATTCCGCCGGGTACGGGCCACGGGCCAGGCCCGGGCCCGTGCAGACCTCTACGACCTGGGCTTCAATTGCTGTCAGCGCCAACTATTGGTTGAAATTCGAACTAAAATCAAAAGTTACGGTAAAAAATACTCCTGACATTGTACATAACCCTCCTGCAAAAAATTTTTAAATAGCTGCCACCGTTTGCAAGTTATTGAATTTTAAAATCCATCAGTCATTTTTGGGACACCCGGTATATATTTTTTGAAAGGTAATAACAATAAATAAAAAAAGGTTTGTTTAATAGAACAAAACAATTTATATATTTAAAAAAAAGAAAAAATTATTTATTAAAAAGTAAATAACAACATCCGGGTTGACATATCAAGCAAAATAACGACACTCTGGATTCAGTTAAATACTCCGATGCGCATATGACATTGGCGTCAGAAAAAAAAAAAAAAAAAATCTCCAACATGGTGCGTACATGACATCTGTGCCAAAAATGCATACCTATTTTATTTATATTACGTAAGGTGCTACTTGATTATCAGGTCGACCAATTTCACCCATTTATAGAAATCGCCAAACTATTCACCAAATTACTCAAAAGGAAAAATGTTGCCATTAAAAAATTTTAAGTTTAGAAAATTAATGAACTTAGGTTAAAAAAATAAAAGTCATTAACGAAAAAGATTACTTTAATGATGACGTTTAGTTATGACGTCGAGACGTACCAAATATAAAATTCGATATATTCAGGTGATTTCGAACAAAAGAATACTAATAAAAGTTTTCATATTTTAATGCAGAATTTATCAAATCAAACCATAAAGAGATATTTGTAAGATATCGCATATGTGAATAACATTGAAGTATTTTAAATGTAATATTAGATTAAAGAGCATAAAAATATGGTACTTGCGTATTAACGCCACCGCAGCAGAAGTTGCGTTAATCCTTATATATATTATAAATGTGAAAGTGTGTCCGAAAATTGGAATGAACTTGGCTTCAAAACGGATGGATTAATGTCTTTGAATCTTTGCATATGGATATGTTATAGGAGTGAAATGAACATAGGCTACTTTTTATTTATTTTATTCAAATATTTTCCTTAATAATTCAAAATGTAATTATTTTTCATACAAAATCAATAGGCATTTTTCAGATAAAATTTAACCATTTTCCTTTCCTGTTGCCAAGAAAATAAAAAATTGGAATAATTTTTCAGCTGCAATGAATTTTTAATAAAAAACTTCCACGCGAAAAGCTATAATAAAATAATTTAAAAGAATATAAATATGACGTCATGTTTGAAATAAAAATAAAAGGTGTATTTTTTATAATATATTTAACAAGGATATTTGTTTAATTAATGGGAATTTTTGTGTAAAATATGGCGACATAAATTAAAAATAAAACGAATGAAAAAGAATTATATTTTAAATAAAATGGTTCACTTATGAGAATGTGATGTCAGAGTTGAAAAAAAAACAGGTACTTTATAGCAGTCGTTAAAAATACAAGGGGTATGAATATCAGTAGCTAATGGAGCGAGATAAATAATGACGTCATATTTCAAATGAATCAGAAATATTTTTTACTTATACTAATTAATCAGTTATAAGTTACGTACAAATGAATATTTTTATTCAAAACTCATAAATTTTCAATGGAAGAAAATTTTTGTGGGGAAAAGGCGGAAAATAAAATCACGGATTAATATATTTTTGACTCGATTTTTTAACACTTTCGAATAAAGATGAAAAGTTATTAAGCTTTCGGTTTGTCTGTCTGTCTGGTCGCTTTCCAACTTTCGAAAATATATTCCGATTTCCATGAAATTTTTGGACGTTATTAAAATTTGCCTAGCACGAATACCTATAGAAAATGAAGTTACTACCATGATTAGTTAATTTACAGGGAATATCAAAAAATTTCCTTATATTACGGCATTATGGGGAAAATCGTTTTAATTAAATTTAACGATGTTACATCCTGTGAAACATATTCAAATTTATATACATTTACAAAGTTCACTAAAATATGCATTTTGTAAAGTATGTAGTGAAAAGGACACTTATTATTCATTTATAGGGTTACACAGAAGTATTCCATTGCACAAGAATAAAGGGAGGAACAGTTTCCGACATATTTTAATTATGGTAAACGATTTCATGTATAATCAAATTGATATACACGGAAAGAACGATTTTGTTAAAACTACCAAAATAAAGTTGTTTCAACAAAATTTTTCGTGTACTATTTCCCCCACAAAACGTTTTGTTGGATTTACCAAATCATTTTGTTAGGTTTATTTTGTTATCGCAAGTAAATAATTTGTTTACAAGAACCAAATGAATTTTGTTAATGGGTTCTGTTTTGTCATCGTAACCAAATGCTTTTGGTTACGATAAACAAATAGATTTGGTCATCGTAACCAAATCTGTTTGATTAAGAATTATTATAACCAAATGAATTTGGTTTCGAAAACAAAATAAATTTGTTTCTTGCAACAAAATGTATTTGGTTAATCGTCATTTTAACCAAAGAAATTTTGTTTTAACAAACATATCGTTTTTGTTATTGAAACCAAATTCATTTTGTTAATAATTACTTAACCAAATGAATTTTGTTTGAAAAACAAAATAAATTTGTTTCTTGCAACGAAATCTATTTGGTTAATTGACATTTTAACCAAAGAAATTTTGTTTTAACAAACATATCGTTTTTGTCATTGAAATCAAATCCATTTGATTAATAATTACTGTAACCAAACGAATTTGGTTTGAAAAATAAAATAAATTTGTTTCTTGCAACCAAATCTACTTGTTTAATATCTCTCATAACCAAATAAATTTGATACTTTGAACATACTTTTTTTATATAAATTTTATTGCAGAAAACAAATTAATTTGTTAATTTATAATGAGATAAATTTGGTTTTTGTAACCACATCAACTTCATTAATAGGTGTTGCAATAACTAAGCACATTTGGTTGCAATAATTATATAAATACCAAAATTATTAAAGAAAGTCAGATAAAAGTAGTAAGTAGAACCCTTTTCTCACAGGGTCCTGTTTTTGTGAAATGAATTTTGTGAATTTTAAATTTTCGATGATTCAGGTTCTATTTTTCATATATAAAAAGCTAATATGTTCTTTGGTGACTTCAACTGCTTATTTACAAGCCAGATTTTATTATTAATTGATTAAATGGGTGAAAAGTTTAATTTGAAGGTGAAAAAAATTCTGTATAAGGTCTATTTAAGAGGCAAATAATTTTGTGAAGGGTCTTGTTTTGGGATAGAATGTTTTGTAAAGGGTGCTGTTAAGATAAATTGTTTTGTAAAGGTTCCTTTAAAGGACCTAAACTTTTGTTAAACATATCCCTGCCCTGTATCTGAACTAAATGTTTCATTGTTTACACCCATAAATTATGTGCAGATTTTAGGGAGTCTACTGTAATATATTTTTATTAAACACAACGTTAAACAATGCTGGATGAATTTCTTTAACCTGTATAAATTTTTTCACAGGTTTGAGAAAAGTTTTTTCTAATGCACTCAGCTATTATTTTCATAATCTGTAGCTTTTCTTTTCTTTTCTTTTTTTTTTTTTGGAATATGAAATGGTGAAATCTTGATACTACACTTTGCTAATTTTTATCTTTTCGCAAGACAAAAAAAAAAAAAAAAAAAAAAAAAAAAGGAATAAATAAAAAATAAGCTTTTTAAGAAAAAAATATCAACCGACTTCAAAAAAGCGCTAAAAAGAATTAAATAATTCTTTAAAATTCTCTAATGACAAAACGTTATCCAATAAGCACACATCGGATATCAGGTACCGACATAAAAACGGTTAAATTTAATATGTATAATTTAATATCCACCAAACATAGATTTTAGAGATAATATTATTTTACAAGAGATGAATTGACATATTTATGATTTATTTTATGAATATATACATATAAAAAGTAATGAATTACTTTTTGAAGTTGGTGCCAAACAATCACAATCGATAATGATTATCCCCATTTTAATTATGGTACTAGGCATAATTTAGCTACAATTCTTAATATACATCAAATAGTTTGGCACCAACTTCAAAAAGTAATTCATTACTTTTTATATGTATATATTCATAAAATAAATCATAAATATGTCAATTCATCTCTTGTAAAATAATATTATCTCTAAAATCTATGTTTGGTGGATATTAAATTATACATATTAAATTTAACCGTTTTTATGTCGGTACCTGATATCCGATGTGTGCTTATTGGATAACGTTTTGTCATTAGAGAATTTTAAAGAATTATTTAATTCTTTTTAGCGCTTTTTTGAAGTCGGTTGATATTTTTTTCTTAAAAAGCTTATTTTATTTCCTACTTTTTAGTTATGTATACCGTAATACATAATTATGTGTACTGGCACACGATAGCTCTTTGCAATGCATTACTAACGTACGCACTTTGCTAAGTTCTCATGTATTCAGTTTACTTGTCACTGTTTGATTGTCAACTTTTCTGAAACCACTTACAATATCGATTAGTATCGTTGTGAATCTTAAGAATTTCTTTGTATGGTAACTTCTTCAGACAAGATCTGCCACTTCGAAAAGCTACCGCATTTATGAAATCTTAGTCTGCATCGAATCCTACGGTCATCGAAAGTGGGTATCAAAAGGTGACAATCCATCAAGTAAAGTGTCCTTACACATAAGAGCGCGACATAGTGCTTCTATATATGAGCACGCAGCAAAATGACTTCATATATTAATGTATAGTAAAATGCTTTTCTAGTGTAGTCAGTCAAAAGTACTCCCCCTTCACTCAGAAAAAGGAAAAAGAAAGATTTTTGCAAAAATTGCACTATGCTTCAATCGATAAACAGCAACAATCTAATATCTATACAGGGAGTAATGGCATCGGAAATGAGCAGTGGCGATTCGACGAGGAAACTGAAACTCATAACCAATACCTGGCTGCCTTTATAAGAGAGTGACAGCATTTGATTCCCAAATATTTCTTTTACTGACGCTTTTGTCCCAACTGCACTGTTAAAAATTTGAAAATTTTGCTGTACACTGTTAAAAATCTGCTGCATTTTTTTGCTACGCACTCCAGCGCTTGTATGGAAAACGGTTACTTGACTGTATTAAGGAGCATTCTCATAGGTCGCAGTAGAGACATTATAAACAAGCGGCGGAGTGCGTTGCAACAAAATGCAGCAGATATTTAACAGTGTATCATCACTTTACCGCTTATATAGAAAATGATTAGTTAAATGCATTATGAAGAATTCTCATTGATAAAAATAAAGATATTCTATAAAAGCGATGGAGTGACGATACAGCAAAAGTTGCAAATTTTTAACAGTGCATTGCATTGCCAGGCATTTTTTATTATGGAATTTGATGATGATTTCCTGGAAGAATTCGATTGTACTCGTATGAGAAGTTAACAAGATTGACGAAAATTGCCCGCTCAACAAGATGCTTGGTGACTCGTTTCTGTCCAGAATCGTTTCAACCAATTATATACACTGTTAAAAATCTGCTGCATTTTGCTGCAACGCACTCCCCTGCTTGTATAGAAAACGGTTACTTGGCCGTGAAATGGCGCTTTCTCATTGGTTGGAATAGAGATATTATATACAAGTGGTGGAGGGCGTTGCAGCAAAATGCAGCAGATTTTTAACAGTGTACTGTGCTACATGTGTCATCATATTCATATCGAGGAATCCTACACTGTAAAAAATTTGACACTTTTGCTATATCATCACTTTATTGCTTTTATAGAAAACGATTACTTCACCCAATTACGAAGCATTCTCATGGGTCAAAAGAGGGGTATTCTACAAACGCAGGGGTGTGACGATGCAGAAAAAGGGTCACATTTTTTACAGTGATACTGTAATCGGAAATGAGCGTTGGCGTATTCGATGAGGAATCTGAAACTCATTACCTATACCTGGCTGCCTCTATATGAGAGTGACAGCATTTGATTCCCAAATATTTCTTTGACAGACGCTTTTGTCCCAATTACACTAAAAAAACTTTGAGCCTTTTGCTGCATCATCAGTCCACCGCTTTTATAAATAACGATTACTTTACTGTGTTATGGGGCAGTCTCATTGGTCATAAAAGACATATTCTATAAAAGCTGTGGTGTGACGTTGCAGCAAATGGGTAAAATTTTTAGCAATGTATCATGGAGCATTCTCATGGGTCAAAGGAGAGATATTCTATAAAAGCGGGGGAGTGACGATACAACAAAAGGATCAAAATTTTTACAGTGTACACTGTAAAAAATTTGGCCCTTTTGCTGCATCGTCAATCCACCGCTTTTATAGAAAACGATTAATTCAGCCTATCGTGGAGAATTCTCATGGGTCAAGAGAGAGATATTCTATAAAAACGGGGGAGTGATTATGCAGCAAAAGGGTCAAATTTTTTATAGTGTACACTGTTAATAAATGTGAACTTTGTCCAGTTAGGATTTCACACTTTGAAAAGATCGTGTGTCTATGTAAGTGTAACTTAAAAACATGAAAAATGAACGTTTCTAATTGGTCGATTGCTTCGAAAAGATATTGAATTTTAATGTTTTAATTTTTTAAAAAGTTCTAATCAACAGATTTTTATGAAATTTGAATGGGACCACATGGGCCCCATACGCTTTCAAACAAAAAAAGAATTATCAAAATCGGTTCATATTTACGAAAGTTATGCGTGAACAACAAATACATACAGGTCGAAATCATAACCTCCTCCTTGAAGTCGGTTAAAAAATAAAATAATAATAAGCATTAGAAAAGAAAAGTTTTCGACATTTTCTCATGTAATATAAAAGGTACAATTGTTAGATGTATGAAAATATCATTTTTTCAATAAAATATGAAAGTTGTGAATGATAATTCTTTATTAACAAAGAAATTAAGTGATACATGATGAATATATTTAAAAAGTCAATTTGCATTTTGATATAAGTTATAATTTATTAATTTCAGAAAATAAAATTCATAGTATCAGATTTTGGAAGATAAATTGAAAATTTGCACATAGCAAGATTAACAGTTATACCGAGTCATTATATATATATATATAAATGCCTGCAACTATTCTACCATATTTAAATATAAAATGAGAAAAATTATTTTAGATAATCAGGAGAAATATTTTGAAACTCAGGAGTATGTTGCCAAAATCCTGCAGTAATAATAATCTATGCAATCCCATTTCCCCTCTTCCTCAAATTTTATTACATTACATAATTTTTATTTTTCTGTTGCTAAAAGAGTAAAAAAGTTGTAATTTCAAATGCAATTCAATTAAATCTATTTCAATTTATGGATTTCTCATGGTTTTAAAATAATTTTCAAGCATGATTCTTTTAAAAATTTACATAGCACATAACTCAATTATGTAAATTAAATCATTTGAAAGTAAAGAAACAAAAAATATTCAACAGTTGTTTTTGGCTAATATTCAATAATGAAATCAACACTTTTCAATGAGTAAATAAAACAAATATAATAGGTGTTCTCACCATTGTGACTAAATTGCGACTAAAATTCTTCATTTGGCGAGTAAACAAGCGATTAGATTCACCAAATTGCTAGTGCTGAATTTTTGCTTTTTCTTTCTTTTCTTTTTCATTTTTCATACGTATGCATGTGTATATATATATATATATATATATACACATATTATAATATGTTGATATTTTTAATATATTTGTAGTGGATTGTTGAAATTAGATTAATAACAATTGCTGTCGCAATTATAAAAACTTAGGTTATTTTAGAACATATTGAAAAAAAGGGCGTACATCAAATGATTAAAGATTTAAGGGAAAAAAAAAATTATGTGCTATATGGCAGATCTATTTTGCTAATACTTTTTTCATTTGGCAAATACTTTTTATTTTCAATTAGCCAAATTACTAAAGTTCGCCAAATGTCAATGAGAACATTGAATATAATGAATACATAATCAAAATACATGCTTAAATAATCACAATCAAAAGGCAGCTGTGAGTAACAGAACCCTCCAGTTAACCCCTAAGATCAGCCATTACAAAAAAATTACTTTAAATAAATTTTAAAACTTTTGTTTTTTAAATGCATGAGTTTTCATGGTAGGTATATATCGGATACTTACTTTGTATGTAGGGTTAATTTATTAATAGCAGTGTCAACATAAATGATTGTTATTACTTATATAATTTCTTTTTTTTTTTTTCAATATTCCTTAACAACAATAATCTATGAACTCAGTAGCAGAAAACCTTCAGGGACAAAAAGTAATCTGCAGGTAAAATATTTTTACAACTGAAACATTAATTAACCAAATAATCATTTATCTGTAGTGTCTATAGGCATTTTATAATTTATTATTAATAATAATCTTAACTTTTGTATTAGGTAATGAAGAGCTAAAAATATGAAGCAAAATAAAGATTCGATTTAAAAAAAAAAAAAAAAAAAAAAAAAAAAAATCCAAGAGAAACTAAAATTTGCAATGCCCGTCTCTGGTCTCAAACCTTCTGCTACAAGTGAACTGTTCCTATAACAAAGATTTCAGCACTACTTTGTTATCGCGTCAACCCATTTTACCATATTATACAAAATCACCAAACTAACAGCCAAATTATACATATTGACATAGTTTTTATTTTAAATAACAAAAGAACAAGTAAATTATTAGAATATTAATAAAAATACAAATAAAAAGTTGAAATAAAAATCAATGGCATTTTAGACGCATGTTTCATATTTAATGTAATTGAATGTGAGATTTATGATCATCCATTGTTGGCATTAAATCTTATAGTTCAGTGATAGATTTTTGGTCGACGGGATAACCAAATAGTAACTAAGATTTCTTATTTATTAATTTTTTTAATAATATGTATTAGAAAAGAAAGCATTTGTTAACAGTAGACTTGTGATATCTTAAAAAATTAAATAAAGAGACAAAATAGTAACACAATTTAGCTGGTTTGCGGTATGCAGCTACTTTTATTGAAAATACAAATTATACAGTCTTTAAAACACATATGTATGCCAGACTAATATTTACTAGTATAATACCCTTTTACATAAAGAGTTATTCTTAGACAGTTTTAGGATTCTACTGCAGTCTGACCATTCAGTTAAAAAATATGCTATCTCGTGTCCAAATGAGGATCATGTATACAATGCCATCCATATATAAAGAATTCTTGAATCCTGATATTTCAATTTAGGATTTCAGGTTGAGTAAAACAGAACAACTCCAAGCATCAGTTAAAGCCTCCACCTGTTTTAATGAAAGAATAAAATTATTAAGACATAAAATTGTTTTATTGCAGGCATACATTGGTCAAATATGCAGAAATATATTTAAAAAAAATAAATAAATAAATAAATAAAATTTCACATTGGGAAAAACAATCAAAATTTTAAAACAGTAGGTATGCTTTGCTTAAACCTTGGGGTAAAAAATTAAATTCTTTATAAAAACTTCCCCTTTGCATGGAAGAATGTTGAACATTCATTGGAGAAAGGGAAGAAAAAAAAATCATGGGGGACAAAAAAAATAAAAAAATATATAATAATAATAATAATATATATATAAATCTTTAAAAAGTGAAATTCAATAATACATGCATGAAGGCTGCATATCAGAGTTGGCAAGTTTTTAACACGCAACAGTTTTTGGCGGTTTTAACCATGGTTTAAACCGCCATGTCAAAAACCTATATTGATATGTTAATAAAAACATTTCTTTACACATACATAATCTACCTATATTTATATTTAATATGTAAAAATTATTTGCTTTTAATAAAGAAAATGTTTCTAAATATGATCTAGAAGAAATAAATTTAAATTTTTGAAGAAATATATTTTCAATATTAAACAAAACTTTAGATTTTGGAAAACTTATCTTCTATAGCATAACTTATTAAATTTTAATGTGTTGTTCAAAATATGCAGTGATATTATATTATGAAGAAATTTATTTTTAACCAAATTTAGTGTACAGTTTAAAATAATATTAAAGATTAGACATGTTCCATACTCGATTGGAAAAAGAAAGATGTTCAAAACTGGTTATTAGGGTGGAGTGAAAAATCAAAAGTTGGAATTTTGATTTTGGATAGCAGCCAAAAGTTGCCTTTTAGTATCTCTAATACACATGCAAAATTTCATGAATTTTGAAAAACTTCTTGAGTCCCCTACCAGGACATTTATATTTTCATAGATTTATACGATAGATTCTTATGATAAATTGTACATTAACAGGATTTTTTGGTAATCTCGTTTGATATTTTTATATTTAAAATGTTCAGTGTAATTCCTTTCATCATTTTCAAACTTTAAGTCTATTTTTAAATACTTGAAATGGTTTATTGAGTTTTAAAAATTGTATGTTGTCATTTTTACAGTCAAAATCATGTGTAAGCAAATCAAAGTTTATCATTACCAGAAGTTAGTGATTCTTCAAAACTAAATAAAGCTGTTTGGCCAATGATAGCAGAATGCTATAAAATATTATTACTATACAAAACAATAAATAAAACACAGCAGTAATTGTAAAGTTTCGCCAAAATCAGAGGTAAAAAAAAAAATCCTAAGAGAAAACATCGAAGGCATCAACTATCGTAGTTTTCCAAAGACGTATTGATCAAATGATAACAATTATTCTGAATATCAGAAGCTTATTCACTCCCCAAAATCAAAGGAAATTATGGAAAATTGGAGATATTTGGAAGAACTATAAGTGAAAAACAATCTCTGATTTTAAGAGTCAAGTGAATTTTATTCGGGACACATTACACCATCTTTTGGACCAGGAAAAATCATTGCAGGAAGTATTAAAATGTTGCACTGAAAAATATTTAAACCTTGATAAATTGATGGCAATAGATTGTGATGGAACAACTGTATAAACAATAACATAAAAAATCATGCTAATAGATTTTTGAAGCTAAGATTTAGTCCTCTGTTGTAGTGGTTAATATGTCAGCTCTCTGCAAACGAATTGCCACTAAGTCATTGAACTTGATAAACAAAATAAAGGCTCATGAGCTATTCCTGTTCTAATTGGAAAGTCGTTGGATCAATGTGAACAATAGACAGTTATGGAAATTAATGTTTCCTACCCTTATCAACAAAATTTGAACATTTTTTTGCACCGAATTGATAAAATTCACAATTTTTAATGATTGGTGATTTTTTTTTTTTTCCCCTGTGGCAAATTGACTGCAATTGATTGATTCAATTTAAAAAGTCAATCAACAAAATTCGCACCCCCCCCCCCCTCAAAAATAACTGATAAAATTTGCAATTTTTTTATTTATTTATTTGTCTGGTGGACAAAATTTAAAATTATTGTGCAACTGCTGACAGTGGCGCACCCAGGATTAAGCTTTGGAGGGGGCTAGCATATTTTAGAGGTCTATTTTTTCCTGATTTGGCTCGGAAGTCAGACAAACTAAGTCCATTTTTTTAAATTCAAAATAGACGACATATGTCGGTCCAGACATACAGTTGACAGGGGGCATTCAATGAAACCTGGGGTGGGGCTCTGAAAATTTTTGATGGGGCTCATTCTGAAGCTTTAAACCTTTTTGATAAATAAAAAGAAAATTTTGTTTTAAATGGTGAATATTAAAAATGATAATATTTCATATTTCATAAGAAAATTTATTCATAAGAAACAAAGAAATTGCAAAGATTTTTCAAAATTTCTATTTTGAAGAAACTATTAAAAATAATAAAAATAAACTTTCATAATTTTAGAAAACTCTCTAGTCTCGCTGTCTGAGAGGGGTTTCAGCCCCCTTAGCTCCCCACGTTGGTGCACCAGTGACTGCTGACAAAATTTGAGATTTTTTTTTTCATGCTGGACTAATAAAATTCACAATATTTTAACAATGCCCTCCCCCCCCCCCCAAAAAAAAAAAAAATCAGCAAAACTCATGTTTTTCCACTAAAGATCACAAAATTTTAAAATATCCGAAATCTGTAGAGCCGTACCGAGTACTCGGCCAATTTGCAGAGTACTCTGTACTCGGCCTATACCGAGTAGTTGTAAAAATTTCTTTTTTTAAGCATATGAATTTATAAATGATATGTAAAAAGTTATTTGAATATAAATGTATAATATATGCAGTAATTCATAAAACTATTTCCCCGGTATTTAACAATATGTCTGCAAAATATAGAAAAAGTTAAGAACAAAAACTCTCATAAAATTTCACATTTATACAAATAAAAATAAATACTTCCTTGATTTATAGGAAAACACAAAAGACTATTATTCTGGATAAAGAAACTGAAAATAGAATAAAAAATAATTAAACTTATTATATTTCAAATTATGCTGTAAAAACACCAAATGTTCCACATTATCAGTAGACACGGCATTTCTTTTACTACTATAAATTTGGCCTGCCTCTGAAAATGTATGTTCAAAATAAACTGTTGTTGAAAGTGCACATAATTTGAAAAATTTTTTTTTTTTTTTTTTTTCCCATTATGCAAATGGTGCGTCAGTTTTACATAAGTCTTCTGTTAAGAAAGCCTGTATCTCTTTTTGTGCCCATTCTTCATGCGGAGATTTTAAACTATCTTTTTACTAGCCACAATCTTCTTGCTCATTCGCAATTTCTTCAAAATATTGCCAGAAAATAGATGAATTTTTGCTGGCATTTTCTCTTTTGGTTCTTCTACATTAGCATTCTCATGATGTATTTTTTGTTTCTTTGGTGGATTTTCAAGCTCTAGATCATCTACACACATCAATTTTAGAGCTTGCTTTTTAAGGCATTCTAAAATTCACACATTTATAATTTTTATTGAAAAAGGTTAGTTTTTTACTGAGATATTTAGAAAATAAAATAATAAATTTAAAATAACAAATTAACCTGTAGATATGAAAAATGAAAAGAAACTGCGAAACTAATACATTTTTTTAACCAAAAGAAAACAGGGTATAGACAATTACAAAATAAATATGAAATGTTTCGCATTATTCAATGAACTGTTACAGCAACCAATAAATTTTTTTTATTTTTGATAGACAACAGATTTCAACGGTCGGAATAAATCGGAGGGTTAAAGGATGTTTTAATTTTATATTGGTTAATAATTGTATTGTTATGTATAAATTCTCCTTTTTTATTAGTTTTGAATTGTCAAAAATTGGACTTTAAAAGGTGCCCAAATAAATTTCAAATTTAATGAGTTAACTTATTTATACTATATGTATATTATATAGATGTACACACAAGTATAGATATATGTACACATGTATATTTATATATGTGTGCACCTAAGCTCACATTATGCACACATCAGTGTTTTATTTTCTTATTACACAACTACTCGGTACTCGGCCACTGACTACTTGGCCGAGTACCGAGTACTTGGCCAAAGTACTACTCTGCACACCACTAGAAATCTGATCTGAACTAAATGTGAATCAGACAAGATTATTCTAAAGAATCATAACCTAAAATTTGATACGAACCAATCTGAATCAAAACAAAAATATTCTAAAGAACCATACCAGATAAGAGCAAGACTAAACAGGGCTTGAAATTCAATTTTCCAGAAGAGGGAAGTCTCCCTCCCAACATTTATAAATGGAGGGGAGTTTAGCTGTTTGGGAGGAAGAAAAAAAAAAATCTTTAAAAATCTATTATTTTATGAGCTATTTAAAGAATTACACAAATATAGAAATGACAAAATACCACTGAAACAATTTTTATCAACTCCTCAAAATAATTATGCAAAATGTGTTATTTATTTAAAAAAGGTGTTAAGTCAAGATTTTACATAGTCTTTTTAGTTTTCAAAGAAATAAATTCCTTTCCTGTACTAATTACTTTTGTTTCAGGTCTAATAAACTCTGTTTTTGGTTCAGGTTGTATTTTCTGAAGAAATTGACATCTTTTTTTGTGATTCTGTGATGAAATTTGCATTTTTTTAGCAGCCTTTTGACTAGATTCGCATTTATTTGGCAACCCTCTGACAAAATTCACATCTTTTTTGTGATTCTTCAATGAAATTTGAGTTTTTTAGCAGCATTTTGACTAAATTAGCATTTATTAATGACCCTTTGATGAAATTCACATTTTTTCCGTGATGAATTGTTGAAATTATGGGTGCAAGTTTGAAATTTTGCCAAGACTGAAAATATTTTGACCCTTCTCCCTCCCCCCACTGATTGAGTACATATGCAGGTAACTCATGTTTTTTCCAAGACCATATGACAAAATTAGTTTTTTCCCTGATCTTTCAACAAAAAGTGCGACTTTTCTACGATATATCAAAATTTTCGATTTTTCTACGTTTTTTAGCCGACATTTGCGATTTTTCAATGAAATCTGAGTATTTTATACGATCTTTTGATGAAATTCGCGTTTTTTCACGATCGTTGGATTGAAATCGCATCCTTTTTCGTGATCGTTTGACAAAAATCATGTTCTCCCTGCTATCATTTGATGAAAATCACAGGGTTTTTTGCTATCATTTCACGGAAATTGCGTTTTTATCTGGATCTTTTGGCAAAATTCGTGTGTTTTCCACAATCCTTCAATTCATTTCACAATCTTTATTGCAATTTTTTTGACAAAAATTGTACCTATTTTGTATTCTTTGACCGGAAATGGCGTCTTTTATGTGATTATTCGACGGAAATAGTGTCTTTTTCGCGATCCTTTGATAGAAATCGAGTCTTTTTCGCGATCCTTTAACAGAAATCACGTCTTTTCGCGATCCTTTGACAAAAATCTCGTTTTTCCAGCAATCATTTGATAAAAATCATGGAATTTTCTGCGATCATTTGACAGAAATCACATCTTTTTGTCGATCCTTTGGCAAAATTTGCGTCTTTTCTATGACACTAACTAAATTCATGTTTTTTTTCACGATCCTTTGATAAAATTCACATTTTTTTTCGATACTTTGACCGGAAATAGCAACTTTTTTGCGATTCTTCGACAGAAAGTCTTTTTTGCGATCCTTGAACAGAAATCGCGTCATTTCGCTATCCTTTGACAAAAATCGCGTTTTACCAGCTATCATTTGATGAAAATCATGGAATTTTTTACGATCATTTGACGGAAATCGCTCTTTTCTTGATCCTTTGGCAAAATTTATGTCTTTTCCACGATCCTTTGACTAAATTCACGTTTTTTTTTTTCTACGACCCTTCGATTAAGTTCACGTCTTTTTAGAGATACTTTGACTGGAAATAGTATCTTTTTTGCGATTCTTCAACAGAAATAAAGTCTTTTTCACGATTCTTCAACAGAAATAGCGTTATTTCACAAGCTTTTGACGAAAATCGCGCCTTTATTCGCAATTCTTGGTGACATTAGAGCGTTTCTCGCGATCTTTCAACAAAAATAGCGTGTTTTTCGCGATCCTTCGACAGGAATCTTGTTTTTTTTTCTGCAAGCTTTTGACGGCAAAGGCGTCTTTTTTTGCAATCCTTTGACAGAAATAGCACTTTTTTCCGCGATCATTTCACGAAAATTAAGTTTTTTTCCACAATCCTTTGACAAAAATAATGGGCTTTTTTCGCGATCCTTTGATGAAAAAGCGTGTTTTTCGTGATCCGCATCCGTCATCGGAGATTTTTCTATCTCGTTTCTGTCCTCGGGAATTTTTAAAAGACGGAAAAACCTGCACCCATGGTTGAAATTTGCATGCTTTACACGATTTCTGTGACAATCCATAATTATTAAGTGATCCTTTGACGAATTTTGCATTCATTAAGCGAACCAAAGGCAATTCTGTTCTGTATTTTTCCAAAAATAAGTTTTCGATTAAAAAAAAAATCATCAATTCTGAAATTTAGACAAAAAACATACAACAAATTTCGACAAATCATCACTCAAACAAATCAATTTCTCAAATTGTTCACAGAAAAATCGTAAATATCATTAGAGGTTTGCGAGGATAGACTTGTATAAAAACCAAAACTTTCTGCGCACATAATATTGGGTCAAAAACTTTCTGCAAAATAATTTAATGTTTAATAAAATTATGCATTATATTTTTTTGGCATGGACGAAATTTCTTTTTATTGCACAATTCATGGGTGTAATTCATGGTTTTTGCGGGATTCATGGACGCAATTTGCATTTTTTACGTGTTTTATAGACTTAATCTGCTTTTTAAAGCAATTCATGGACGTAATTCAAATTTTTTATGCAATTTATGAACATAATTTGCGTTCCTTATGTGATTTATGGGTGTTATTTGCTATTTTTATGCGATTCATGGTCATAATTTGCAATTTTTAAACTTTCTGTCGACGAAATTTATGTTTTTTGAGCGATCTGTCGATAAAATTAGAGATTTTATCGACATTAAGCATATAATTAAGCATTTTAATTAAATATAAAATTAAGTTTAATAAAATTAAGCATTTTTTGAGCGATTTATGAACGTAATTTGCGTTTTTTTTACGCAAATCATGGATGTAATTTGGGTTTATTATGCGATTCATAGATGTAATCAGCGTATTTTACATTATTCATGCACACGAAATTCGTGTTTTTTATGCAAACCATGCACGAAATTCGCTTTTTTATGCGATTCATGGATGTAATTTGCATTTTTGCGCAATCTGGCGACGAAATTTGTGTTTTTTGAGCGATTTATGGACTTAATTCGTATTTTTTATGCGATTCATGAACATAATTTGCATTTCTCATGCCATTTATGGACGTAATTCACTTTTTTATGCGATTCATCTACGAAATTTGCATTTTGTGAGATATCCCTTGACGAAACACACATTTTTTGTGCGATTTATGGACGTAATTCGCATTTTTATGCGATTTAGGACAGTAAATTGCGTTTTTTACACACTTCATGGATGTAATTCATGTTTTTTGAGAGATTCATGGCCTTAATTCGTATCTTTTGAGCAATTCATGGACTTAATTCATGTTTTTTGAAAAATCTTTTGATCTTTCGAGAAAATTAACAATTTTTTTTTTTTTTTTGTACAATCTTTCTACAAAATTCAAGTATTTTTCATAATTTTTTGACAAAATTTTATTTCTCTGCAACTTATTCATAAAAATAGTGTTTTTCTCGCAATGCTTTGACAAAAATCACGTCTTTTCCCACAAGCATTTTACAGAAATTGCGTCTTTTCAGCAATCCTTTGACAGAAATTGCGCTAACTCCCGCGATCGTTTGAAGAAATTTTCCCAATATAATGAAGTTTGTTCTGGCTTTTTTGTTGTATTTCATTTGTTACTACACCCTCCCCCTCCGAATACAAAAATGGCAAAATTTTAATGCATATTTGCATGGATTACAGTAGGGATGCACAACCTTTTCAAGAGAAGGGCCACTTATAAATATGTCTGCGTGGTCGAGGGCCACATCAATAACATGAAGAGAATTCGATTTCGAAGATAATTTCTGGCCTATAATCAGGTATTAAATATATTTTCAGAGAAAAGCGTGTGTGTGTGGGGGGGGGATATCCCTTTAGGTTTGCTTAACCAGTCAAAATATCCAATTCAGTTGGTAAGGATATACAGCAGTTTGTACGTTTGTATATATAACAGATATAACAAAAATTATTCTCAAGATGTAGTAACATTCCTTGACTTTATTCAGGTAGGTAAGTTTTCTTCTATTAAAAGTGCTAAAAAATAAAGATAAGTGGCTGGTGCCAAAAAAAAAATGTAAACTTTATGAATGAAGGAAAGGGAAGGAGCCGATCAACAAAATTTGCAGCTTTTCATGCCTGATCAACCAAATTTGGGCTTTTTACAAAAGTCATTCGCAGTTTTTACGAAACTGATCGAAAAAATTCGATCGGGAAAATTCACAAATTTTACAAAACCGATCGACAAATTCAAGATTTTTACGAAGCCAATCAATGAAATTTGCGATTTTTACAAAGTCGATCTACGAATTTTGTGATTTTTACAAAGCTGATGCACGAAATTTGCAATTTTTACAAAGCTAATCGCCGAAGTTCGCGATTTTTCTGCGGCTGATCGACACAATTATCGATTTTTACAAAGTCGATCGCGAAAATTTGCGATTTTTACAAAACTAATCAGCGAATATCTCGATTTTTTCCTTTTTTTTTGCATGATCGATAATATTTTCGATTTTACTGCAGCTGATTTACGAAATTATCGATTTTTACGACACCAATCGACAAAAATATCTATTTTTACAACGCCAATCGATGGAATTATCAATTTTTAGGAAGTGAATCGATGAATTTTGCGATTTTTAAAAAGCCAATTGACGAAATGTGGAAAATTTGCAATCACGAAAATTTGCGATTTTTACAAAACTAATCGGCAAATATCTCGATTTTTTTTTTTTTTACATGATCGATAACATTTTCGATTTTACTGCGGCTGATTGACGAAATTATCGATTTTTACGACGCCAATCGACAAAAATATCTATTTTTACAACACCAATCGACGAAATAGGAAGTTAATCGATGAATTTTGCGATTTTTACCAAGCTGATCGGCAAATTTTGCGATTTTTACAAAACTGATTGGCAAAATGCGTGATTTTTCTTCGCATGAATGATAAAATTCACGATTTTCAACGGATGATTGATGAAATTATCGATTTTTACAAAGCCGATCGACGAAATTCGCAATTTTAACAAAGCCGATCGACGAAATTTGCTATTTTTATGAAGCTGATTGACTAAATTTGCAATTTTTCCTCGTATGATTGATAAAATTCGCGATTCTTCCATACCAGATCGATGCATTTTGCCATTTTTACAAACCTTGTCGACGAAATTCACGATTTTTATGAAGCCAATTGACGGAATTCGTAATTTTTACAAGCCTGATCAATGAAATTAAAGATTTTTGCAAAGCCGGTCGACGAAATTCGCGAATTTTTTGCACCGGATATATGAAACCGAAATTTTCAACTTTTCTACGTAAAATCGACAAAATTCGCAATATTCTCAAGTGCCACCAATGAAATTTGCAATTTTTCGGAACCCGATCAATAAAACTCACGATTTTCCCTTGTCCTATCGGCGAAATGTGCGCTTTTTCAACCTTTAACTGACGAAATCTGCATTTTTCCATACCCAGTCAACGAAATTCGCAATTTGTAACTAATTTTGACGAAATCTGCATTTTTTGCGTGGCAAGATGAAAATAGTGAATTTTCTTCTTGATAAATTTACAAAACTCGCTATTTTTTCGCAGCCGATCAACGAAATTTTCAATTTTTCTGCGCATCATCGTAAAATCTGCGATTTTTTCGTGCCCGGTCAACGAAATTCACGTGATAAACAGAGAAAACATGCAATTTTTCTGCAGCGGATGAACTTTTGCAATTTTTTCGCGCATCATCAACAAATCTGATGATTTTTTCTAGCCCGATCAACAAATTGTACGATTTTTCACGTACGACCGACAAAATTCATGATTTTTCCGTGCTTGATCGACAAAACCACGATTTTTCCATGTCTGATCAGTTAAATTTGCTATTTTTCTGAACCTCATGGGCAAAATTCGCTAATTTTTCATCCCTGATGAATGAAATGTGCTTGATAAATGAAATTAACGATTTTTCCATGCCCGATCTACGAAATTTGCGATTCATAAGTGACTGACGAAATTTTATATTTTCCAGCGGTAAACTGGCGAAATTTACGATATTTTTCTTGACTTTTGCACAAAAATTACATTTTTTTCTAGTTGTAAATTGACGAAATTCGCGGGCCACAGGTTGTGCATCCCTAGATTATAGAGATAATAAAATTCATCGCCAAAAAAGCAGAATTCCGTGTTTCTGCGGAAAAGTAGCAGTCTGGATTTTTAAACGACATTTGTGGTTGATTCGTAATTTTCTGACAAAATTTGCAGTTGTTTCAAGATTTTTCCATGGAATTTGCATTTCTAGTGATTTTTCTGATATTTGCAGGATTTTTTTAGTGTTTCTTTGACAAAACTCAAGATTATTTCCAGAGCCTGATTAAGGATGTCTGGGGCCCAAGGCCCATGATCATTTCGAAGGCCCCTCAAAGTCAAAACAATAGCAAGATTTTTTTTCATTAGGGGAGTTATTTGATAAAGCGATGCAATTTCCAAGTTATCTAGTTTGTTTTTCCTTTTAAGTTTTTTAGAAAAAAGAAAAAAAAACCATTTCTATGAATTTGTTTCAAAATTATATTAATAATTTTGAGCCCCCGAATCCTAGGCCATGGCCTAGTTGGTTTGTGCGGTAATCAGGCCCTAGTTATTTCATGATCTTTTGATGAAATTTGTGTTTTTAATGGATCATTTTACAGAATTTATGTTTTTAATCAATCCTTTGACAAAATTTGCCTTTTGAAGAGATCTTTTGAAGAAATTTGCGGTTATTTTGTCCTTTTTGATGAAAATCACAATTGATCACAACAAACTTCATTGTAAAAATAATGAATTTCATAGATTGGCTTTGTAAAAATAGCAAATTACGTCAGTCACCTTCGTTAAAATTGCAAATTTTGTTGGCCGATATTGTAAAAATCGAGAATGCTAATCAAGAATTTTGATCAGTCACCAAAAAATTGAGTTTTCACAATCAGGCACCGAAAAATCGAGAATTTTGTCGATCAGACATTAAAAAATAGAGGAATTTATCAATCATGTGAAGAAAAATCGTAAATTTCATCATTCGACTACATAAAAATCAAATCTTATTGACTAGATGCAGAAAGATTATGAATTTTCTCGATTGGACATGGGAAGATCATGAATTTTCTTGACTGACGTCATAAATATTGAAAATTTTATTGATCAGGTGTGGAAAAATTACATTTTTCCTTAATCGGTCGCAGAAAAATCAAAAATTTCATTGATCAGGCAAGGTAAAATCTTGTAGATCGGCTTTTCTGTCCTTCATTCATAAAGCTCACATTTCTTTCGGCTTCAGCCATTAATGTTTATTTTTTAGTACTCTTAATAAAACGAAACTTATTCTCCTGAAGAAAGTCAAGGAATATTATTACATCTTTAAAATATTCTTCACTATATCTGTTATATATGTAGATGTAAAAACAGCTAATTCATCCTTGCCAACTAAATTGGATTTTTTGACTGGCAAGGTGACCAAAGAAATTTAATTTTCAATTTCCCAAATATATTTTAAACTTTTCCCTGATATATCTCAATGTTAAAGTTAGTTTCAAAAGAATGATCCATTTGATTGAAATAATCGGAAGTAAAATAGATTTTTATTTTAAGGAAATACTTTTTCACTCATACTTGGTCATGAGTACTTTATATGACTAAGTTTATTTCAAAAATTATACTTTTTTTTAATTACATAATTTACAAGTCTTTGAAAAGACTTGAAGTATCAGTGAGAAGAAAGTCAAGATGGTTTACCACCTTAGCAAATAAATCAATGATTTTGTTTTTAAAATGATCTAATAGAAATTGTCAAAAAGGTTTAATTTATAACATTTTAAAAAGATAATGCATAACATTCACTTATGCAAATTTAACCATAAAATTTATGTAACATTTATTATAAAAGAAAAATTAATAAAATACTCAAAGTCAAAAAGATATTTCTTCTTTCTAAATTTCAAAAATTTAGCCCAATTTCAATTTATGAACAATGGTTTTAAGATTCAAATTAAAAACTAAAATTTCGTCCTAGAATATAGTAATAAACTAAATAAAATAATAAACTAAAATAAAGTCTTAGTTCTTGAGAAAAAAAAAAAATCAAATTATAAATAAGATTCAAATATAAAAATTGAGTTATAGTCTTCTTGAGGAAAGTTTCAAGTTTATAAATAATATTTTAAAAACTAGACTTCTGGTTCTTGAAGAAAGTTAAAGTTATAAGTAAATTCAAAAATTAAAATACTTGTTCTATTGGTTTTTTTTTTTTTCTTCAAAACATCTGCAAAAAGTTTTAATCCAGAGTTGCCACTCTAATCTTGAAAAAAAATTCCCTGTGCTTTCCCTGTACTGCAACAGGTTTATTCTATGTTGAGTGCACAAAAAATATATGCGTGTATGAAGGCTAATTAGACATCTTATAATTTACCATTACCCAATTAATTGAACAAATATAACACATTATATGATATGAGCAAATGAAAAAATCCTTTAAAGTTGTTACACTTATTACTAAATTTCACATTTTACATTAATAATAATAAAAACAGTAAAGCAATACTCAAACATTCTGCTAAAAAATACTTTGAAGTATTTGTAAATGAATGTTAAAATGTCTAAAAACTTTGTATCTAATAATATAAAGAATATAAAATTTTAAAGAATCTTACCAAAAAGTCAATTATCTTGAACATAATATCACAAAAATTGCAGAAATAAAAAAGTAAAGAAAAGAGGAAAAGCTACTTACTTTATGCATTCAAATTAATATTTACATACAGGACACATAAAATATAGGATAACTTTAATACACAACAGTTTTTTTTTTTTTTTTTTTTTTTTTTAATCTTAAAAGTATCATAAGAAAACATTCGGCTTTCAAAATGAAAGCCGAAAAAACAATTTATGTTTGGATATAGTAGGAAAAAAATTCCCTGTGTTTTCCAGATTTTTTCAAAATTCCCTGTTTTGGGAGGGGGGGGGGAATAAAATTCTCTGTTTTCCTAGTTCTCTGGGTGGTTTAGCAACCCTGTAGTCTAATATAATTATGTAAAAAAAAATAATGTTTTAAATATTTCCTTCTTTCAACATCTTTATTTTTTTCTGTAAGTAAATTCACTTCTTTTGTTGCAGTTTCTTCTTATATTTCAGAAATATTCTTTTCTAACTGCTTTGTTGCTACTGCTAATTTTCTTTTCTTAGTTTTCTCAGTCTCCTTTTCACTTTCCTCCTGTTTTTCTTTTTTTCTGTGGCTTCTGTTAACCGTGCTCTAGCATTTTTGTAATACTGCATCAGACTGTTACTTCATATTTTCCAATATCATCAGAGTCATGAAAATTATCATAGTTCGCTGTGCCAGTAATGTTTCTTCAGCAAAATTCTCAATTAGACATTCGTTGTTTACTAAGAATCCTTGCTCAACATTTGCATTTCTGTGTGACATGATCACAGAAATTTTTAAAATTTCCCAAATGCATTTGGAGCATTCAAATTTATTAAAAATAACCCTCCAAAAGTGACCCACTCGTTGAGTAACTCGACAAAATGTTATTAATATTTCTTTCATCTCTGTCTGTGAACATATAGCAATAAATTCACAATTAGCCTTGTCCGCTGTTGTTAAATTTATCCACAGACTTTCATCCAAAACTGTCAAATTTTTTAGCCTCACCTTCTAGCATTGGATAAGCAAACCTAAAAGGGCAGTTCCTCACCACCCTCTGAAACTATATTTTTTTATCTAATTATAGGCCACATATCACCTCCTTGAAATCTAGTTGTTTCCGTGTTATTGATTTGGCTCTCGACCACCCAGACATATTTCTAAGTGGTCCTTCTCTTGAAAAAGTTGTGCACCCTAAGAATAATGTCCTCTTTTATTTCCGCAAGGCAGCCCTTTTTTTCTAGAATCAAGACTAATAGCAAAAATATTTGTACTCAGTAGTGTAGCTATGTTTTTTGGCACCCGGGGCCAGCAAGAAATTTTGCGCCCCCACCCCAATATAGATATAACAATTTCTCTCAATTTGGCACCCCTAGGCCTCAGCGCCCGGGGCGGACGCCCCCCTTAGCTACGCCACTGTTTGTACTACTTTCCACATTGTGATTTTAACCAAGGGAATGCTGAATACCTTCCACTAGAAATTATAAAAATATATATGTATATCAATTTATTCCAAAAAATTAACATAAGTAAAAATAGCTTGCTGCATCCTTTTATAGTCTGCTACTTTTGGGCCTATTTTAGATTTTGTTATCTCCTTAATAATTCAAAATATACTGAGCATACAATTCTTGTTACTTAAATATTGAAATTTTGTCCTCCATGCTTATGCAGCAACACAATCAGGATTAAAATTATTTTTAAATAAATATCAAAGTTAATAATAAATAGTTATATAAGATACAAAAAAAAAAAAAAAAAAAAAATATTTCTAATTGATCTACTTAATATGTTAATATAGCAGCAGCAACCATGTGGTATGCGATTTATTCAATTTCAATTCTAAACATTGATATACTACACTTCTACACTATACCTTTTTTTTTTTTCAAGGGATAGTAATTTCAATAAATTATTTTTAACAAACTTTTTTTTTTTTTTTTAAGCAGGTTCTAAATTCGACACTTTTTACTTTTTTACTTTTTATTATTTGATTGTTTAGAAGTTTATAAGACTATTAAGTAACATAAAAGTAATTATTTTCAGTCTAAAATGTACTTGAGTAAAGCAAATGTTCAATTACAAGCGATGCACATTTCGATGTCAACATGCTTACAATTTTGAAATTTTCATAAAAATATTCAAAAGCGTGAATAAATTACCTTTAAATGTTTCTATGATATGAGAAAATCCCCATGAAATCGCCAAATCTTGTAAGAAATTAGCAATCTGTCTCGACGTCCATCTTATTTTTTCAAAACAACGTGCTCGTGCTTCAAGACGGCAGTCGCCATGTTGACACTACGCGTCGTAACAACCTGTGATTCAATCACAGTTAACCAAATCATTTTGTTCCTCTAACAAAATAGATGATTCATTTCACAATTAACAAAATTAGGGCAGGCATTCAGATGTCCGCTTATTAAGGTTCACTAAATAGCGATTCTTAACTTAAATTTAGCGTTCTCTATTTAAGGAATCCTTAAACGCTATTCAGACTGGCCTGCCTAAACTAGCTTCGGCTTTCCTTATCTCCGGTCTGGTTTCGGGAATCGTCGGAACATTGTACCGATTACACAGACGATAAACCAATCAGCAGACAGAAACGCTTCGCTGCAGATCAATCAATTATGCGCATTATTTGCCGTTTTACATTTTGCACGCTTTTTAGGTGCGTTCGTAATTATGTAAATACGTAGCACCTATTGTTGTCGCTCAGTCCGTCCGTCTGTCTGTCTGTCCGTCTGTCTGTCTGTCCCTCCGCATATAACAACGCAAAAACTACCCAACCGAATCGTTTGAAATTTAAAATACATAATTATAACATAATTTTGTCGAGTCATTTCAAATTTTATGAAAATCGGATGGATAGATCAATTACAGGGACAATCAAAAGGATTCCGTTACATTACGGTCAATGGGGAAAAAAGTTTCAAATGCATTTTAATCGTTTGAAATTTAAAACATATAATTATTGCGTAATTTTGTCGAGTCATTTCAAATGTTATGAAAATCGGATGCATAGATCAATTACAGGGACAATCAAAAGGATTCCATTACATTATGGTCAATGGGGAAAAAAAATTCAAATGCATTTTAATAGTTTGAAATTTAAAACATATAATTATTACGTAATTTTATTGAGTCATTTAAAACGTTATGAAAGTCGGATGCACAGATCATTTACAGGGACAATCAAAAGTATTCCATTACATTACGATCAATGGGAAAAAAAGTTTCAAATGAATTTTAATGATGTTTTACTCATTCGAACATAATATAAGTGGTATGAATCTATGAAGTATATACTAAAATATGCATTCTGTACAATCTGTGATGCAAAGAATTTTTATTATTAAGTTACAGGGCCACACAAAAGTATTCCACTACATAATGCTATACGGGGAAACATTGTTTGGGGCGTGTTTTAATTATATTCAACTATTTCACATTTTATGAATAAGATATACGTTTCTGAGGTGTAATAAAAATTACTTTCTGCATATTTACAGAAACACAAAGATTTCGACTACTATACTATATCCGAAGTACGCTCTACTATATCAGCAAGATCTGAATATTTTTTAAACTTCGTTATCGTACGAACGCACCTCATTTGCTACGTTCACGTGCAATTTCCAACTTGTTGAAACTGAATTTAGCTACTATTCTGTACACTATTATAATTGAAAAGGAAAGAAAAAATGCAAAATAATAATAATAATAATAATATTGATAAAGAGAAGAAATTGTGCAGATTTTGTTTATTTTTTAAACATAAATAATGGAAATAATTTATTTTTTACATATTCTATTTTTATTTCCTGAAACATATTTTTAAGATGTTCATTTTTAATTATTTGACGAGTTCAAAATTTTTAAGCAAAAAATTTTGCCCATGGTTAAAAAAAAAATATATATATATATATTTTTAATACAAACTTGGGCATACACATTTATTGAGGATGGGGGGGGGGGGACATTGTTCATTCATTCTTCTTGGCAAAAGTGTCTGTAAGACAGTGGAGTGCCATTACACATCACAAGATTTTGAATTTTATTTACCTAATTTTGTTTTATCTCTGATTATTAAAAAAAAAAAAAAAAAAAAATAAGATAAAACTTAGAAAAAAAAAAAGAAAGGACTAATTTAATATTTATAAAAGAAATGAAAGCTAAGAATGTTTGCCAGGGGAAGGAATGACATTGATTCTTGAACATCCGATAAAAGAAAATTTTGAATGTTTATTATTAATTATTTGTTAAATTCCTGCATTGCTCATAATGGGGATATGTTTAAAAATTGTCTTGCAATTTCTTTTAATCTTAATTCATCTTATTATATATGTTTATATTCTTCATTCTAAAAAACTATTGAGGTTTGGATTACAGGCACATTTTCTCCTTAATTTTTTTCTATCGACAGCTATGTCTCAGTATATTTCAAACTATATCTATTTTCAGAGACTTGGAACGATGAAAATGTTTTCTTTTGTGCACACTTATAGTTAATTAGCTTACTATTCTTAAAAGTTGTATAAGGATACTTTTTTAGGCAAAAGGGGCGATTAAAATCTTAAGAAAACCCATACTCTTTTTCTTCTTTAAAAGAACGCACTTTAAATAAATTGTATTAATTTAATGGTGATAAATAAATCTAAAATACATGCTGTATTCAGGAACAATTCAACAGATTATTTGTAATACCAATGGAAAATTTAGACAAAATTTGGGGTCTCTTCAGAAAAGTACATTTAATAAAACAAATCTAATCATAAAATATTTATTGATAAAACAGGCCTTAAGAGAAAAACCTTGCATCGATTAGAATAGATACTTACTTTTTATAAAATAGAGGTTTTTTTTTTTTTTTTTTTTTTTTTAACGTAAGAAATTTGCAATATTTGACCTACATGCATAATAGAAAACATAAAAATATTAGATTCTAAAGGCATTCAATTAAATAAAATCAGTTTTACCAATTATTCGATTTAAGAAATTTAATTTTCTATAATTCAGCATATGAAAAAAAAAAAAGTGATTGTTAATCATATGAAAATGAAAAATTATATTAGTTTCATAACGAATAAAATTAGCAATGATGAATTCTTAAAAACTACCATTTTTTAAGTGGAAAGGAAGAATTTAAAATATATTTGAATAAACCATTTAATAAAAAAATTAAACTTGATTTTGTAATATTGTAAAATTTGCCTTTTGCTTATAACTACTGGGAAACACACATTTATACGAATATTGTAAATATCCATTAAATAAAAAAAAAATAAGTAAAAAGATAGTAGCATTACTCTAATGGACAATTGCTGAAGCTTAGCATGAGCTGTTTTTTTTTAAACCTTTCTAAGTGTTATTAATTACAGTACAATTAAATTATTACATTATAACTGTACAAAAAAAAAGACATCTTACCTGCACCCCCCCCCCTCCATTGACTAAATATTTCCATATTCTTTTTTATTCCTTTATTTATTCCTAAACAAAAAAATTGTGAATGCATGATATATTATTATATACGTATAGCCATGTATTTCTGCAAACTGTGTACTGACATTTGCATTCAACGGAAAGTGGTCAACTAAAAGAAAACCAAATATTTCTGTCAATGTCACATGTTTTTAGAATATTTATTTTCACATATTCTGTGCTATGTGAATATGCTAATAAAAAGTTGCTTTATTTTATTTTCATAGTTGTATGTTTCCTTAAAACAATAATTCAATTTGATATGTTTGATTTTGTTTTCTGGTTGACGGGATAACCAAGTAGTACTTAAAATTTATATTTTAATCTAAGTAATTGTTGTAATTTACACAATTTATATTTACTAAATTCCTGTAAAATTAATGCCTTAAATTTGGTTTAAATCAGAGAACATTAAATTGAATTTACACTTATATTAGCAATACATAATAGAACTTTTTTTAAAGCAATAAGTGGCTTACTTGTCATAATAGACAGGCAATACGGCAAATGCAGTCTTCAGCAAAATAAAAAAGAAGTGTTTAGCTTCCAGCAAGAATCCAAATGTGATATAGCTAGCAAGTCTGCATCCCAAAAGGCCAAAGATTATTTCTAACCTATAGTCTTTCGAGCGCATTCCAACTGGCCAACGCAAAAGTATCCAACAAACTGCAAGAGTAGCAATTTAAACTGGTTGGACTTGTGAGAAAAACATATCATCACACAGCTTTTCATCATTTCACACCATCCTTGTTGCATTTTCATCATAACTGTAGCATCTGAAGCAACTATCAAATTAAAAGAGAAACGAATCAAATATGTGCATACATATACATAAATAAGTTCTTGGAAAGCAAATATTTATTAATGAATAACTAACTATTAATCAGCTAAGAAATTTAAGTATGCTTGTTTAAAACCATTAGACAAAAAAGAAATAATTAAGCTTATGTACCATTTAAATATTTAGAACAGAATACAAGTTATGAAAAAACACTTTTAGAGTGCTATAAATATTGAAATAAATTTACTGCATGGTATTTCATAAATGATACTGCAAAACTGTTCTTTTGTTTACATTACACTGTCACCAAGTTTTAAGAATAAAGTTGTAATATAAATTCACAAAAAAGCAAGCCTCAACACCTTAGAAATTTTAAATCCAAATATCTTATGCATAGCTATATTTTGAAAATATAATAAAGCAAAAATAAATGATTCAAATGGTAAATGTTGATTTATTATTTGAGTTCTACTCAAAATCAAATACGAGAAACTAAAAATAGCTGATTACATACATTTTTTTCCCTTGCCTAAACAAAGATTTATAAAACTACACACATGCTTTTACTTAGATTAGGCCAAAATTCCATCAACTGTCACCAGATTTTAATAAAACTACATTTAAATACGAGAACAGTTATATTTTAAAAATTAGAAAAGTTTGTCCAACCGCTACATATTTAAAATTATTCTGGTAGACTTCAAATTTTTCAGAAAAATATTATTTTTTTTATATGCATGAAAGACTCGCTTCTAGTTATAAAAATCATTCTAACATCCTAATGAAATATTACCTTACCATTAATTTTCTTAAACATTATTTGCAACATGCCAGTTTGTTTACTTAGATATACAATGTGGCAGTTTGTTTATTTAGGTATACCTAAATATTGCATACATGCAATATGAAAGTTTGCCTGAAAGAAAAGTCATCTAAATGATAGCTTTTCTTTTGCAAGTTGCATGCTTTATAAATCAATGCTTTCAATGTAATTTTCTAAAAGATAAACAAAGACTTCACAATTTTTTTTCTTTTCTTCATTTATAATTATTAACAAAATAATAAAGATTAAAAAGCAATCGAAAAATCAATATTTGAAAATTCTTGTTTACAATTTTAAATTTACTACTTTCTGATCAAACGAATAAAGTATATTATAAATTCATCAGAATAACTTTCAGATTCATTAAGACGCACTAACAGAATATCAAACAATTTTAAAACAAAGTTAAGGGAGTCTTAATTCTGATCAAAGTTAGAGGAATAATGGATAAATTCTAGTGAAATAAAACTAAAATGGCCCATCATACTGGACTAACACATGGAAACATTACTCAACTAGTAGCAAACCCTGCATGATAATACATACAAATTCTTAGAAATAACCAGATAAAAAGAAGTCACACACAATTTAAAATGAAAATTCTATGAGGATTTACAACTTTGTATGTTGTAAATCTTCATGAATCCAAGAAAAAAAGATAGATGTGAAATCTGTAGCATTAGTCTTGTTGCATTACTGTCATTAATTGTAGCAGTTACATCAATTAGAAGAAAGAAAGAAACAAAAAATGTATAATGCATGCATATACAAAAATTAGCTTATCAAATAATATTACTAATGAATGATTAATTAATTAGCTAACAAACTTAAGTGTAAAAATGCTATAAATATTGAAATAAATACACCCTATCTAATTTCTTTTAAAAAGATATGATACTGCAAAAAGTTCCTTTAACCTTTTTCTTTTTTTTTTCATAAGCTTAAAAAATATTTTAATTTAAATCCTTTTACCAAATAAATCAAGACATATAGTGTGCATACTAATATAACAAAAAAGCAAATTGTTTATCAGCATTAGAAATGATAAAAAAACAACATAGTCATCTACTTAAGGTTTGACTTTGATGTCTATTGAAAATGCATAGTTTTATACATGCATTAAAATATCTTTTAAAATAAGTTTCTTTTAAATAATAAATATACGTACAAAATATATTTTACTTACATATATATTTTAAGTAAACATTCACGAACAAATGTTTTGAAATGCGCAAACAACTTCAACTATGTTACAGAAATTCATACAAAATAAACACAAAATAAAATTACTATACTAAAAATTTAACAGAGCATTTTTAATAGTAATTACAAATATTAAAATCATCGATCTTACCTGCTACCACTTGTGCGAGGGGGAAAATGACGAAGAAAACAATGTTGAAACAATGTATGATGACAACCACTTTTACGCTATTTTTGACGATTGCACAAATGAAAAATAAATTGCTTCAAATAATTTATTCATCAATTTATAGCTAATAATACATTCCTCCCATTTCTGTTTAATATCTAAGTCGAAGTAACAGTTTTGAAAAGCACGCTATAAAAATAATGGCGACGAAAACTAACTTTCCTTAAATAAAGCCAGCGTTTCAGCTTTCCTTAAATCTCAGCGCTGTTGACTCGCGATTCCTTATTTAGGGAACACTAAATGGACATCTGAATACCGTTTTTGAGATTTCACTCGGATTTAAGGAATCCTTATCATTTAGTGTTCCTTATCGGACATCTGAATGCCTGCCTAGATTGTGCTTTTTACGAGGGGTCTCTCAATGAGAGAAATTCTGTACGAGATTACGAAATCACCTTGATTACAGCTGATTACTGTAATCACATGTGATTATACTTGATTACACTAAGATTACAGCTGATTATACTGATTACACCAAGATTATAGCTGATTATACGTGATTACACCAAGATTACAGCTGATTATACTTGATTACCTTGTGGTTAAATTACTAAAGGTTATCATATAAGAGTTTTAATCGATTTTACTAGCTTTTTTTACATCTTAGCTTTTTTACATCTTCTTTTTACTAGCTTATCTTTTTAGAGTTGTCCAAAATAAGAAAATAGTATAAACCGACGTTGTTGTAGAAAATGGTGGGGGAAGGGGTCCGGAATATACACCCAACCGATGGATCTGTACAGCTCCATCCTACATTAAATCATGGATAAAAAAGCAGTAAGAACTGCTAAAATGGAATCTCAAAAAGGCGCGAATTTTTCGTTTTAGCAGGTATAATTTTAAAGTTTTTTTTTTTCGTTTAATACAGGATAATCCATTATAGACAAGCTATAATTTCACATATATCCTCTAAAATTTGTAATCACTCTATAATAACCCCTTAAAAGCATATATGTCGAGATATATGTACTATAGTTAAACCTAAGATATTAGAATATGTTTATGTCTGCAACGAAAGCGTGGCATAAATAGAAAAATTTTTTAAGTTCGACCGAACTAACGCTCAGAGCCGAAACTAGAGAGGGGCAGAGGGGGCATGTGCCCCGGGCACCGCCAGAACAGAAGCTTAAGGGGGCGCCAAATTAAGATTTTGTTTGGTGTGTTTGATATAAAGAATGCATATATGTGGGGGTGGGTGGGCGCCAAAATCCATGTTTGCCCCGGCTGCAAAAAAGGCTAGTTTCGGCGCTGCTAACGCTATACATTTATACCTGATAATATGAAAATCTGTAAAGAGGAATTTTTATCCAGTCCTTTGCGATTCCTTCTTTGGAGCGGTCCGCTTTTGAAAATCAATTTCTGCTTTTACACGTCGAGTGTCGTGTCAGTCACCGGTGACTGACAGTCTACAATATGATATAAAACCAAAATATTTATATTGTTTTATGTAATTACTGAAAATGTATGAAAATGTATTAAAAATGTATATAATTTGTTTTACATTGTCAGTCATCGGTGATTGACGTGGCTAAACGGGCAAAGTTCAGTGTCAGTCACTGTGACACTCAACTTGTTAAATATTTCCTGATGATGGAAAGATAATTATAGGAATACTCTGATTGAAACAGAAACTTGTTTAAAATGGAATTTTCCCCGATCTCTATTAATTCCATTTTAACTGATTTTATTCTAACTAGATAAAATGTAAAACTTCATAAACGGAGAATTTGAATGGTTTACTCAATCATGCATACGAATACAGTCAAATCTGTTAAATTGAAACTTCAAAGATTGATAAAAATTTCATTTTTGCCAAGTTTTCGTCTTAGCTTGCATAATTGTATATTATTTATTTCTTTAACACTATAAAATTTTTTACTTAAGGATAGATTAGCTTATAACCATGTCAGTTTTTCAGAAGGTTTGCGGTATACAACGCACATTAACCTAATTCATGTATACAAATACAGTCAATGAAGTTTGGAATTAAGGGGCTACTTCAGTCACCCGAAAAGACCCATTTGCATTTATAAAACTATCTCATGTTCATTCCTATATGTATATATATATATATTGCATTGTGTAGTTGAGGTCAATCTGCACAAAAACCGTTTTTTACTTTTTCAATTTTGAGTGCAGAATTTTTCATGAGAATGTTTTCACTTTCGGAACCAGTTCCGAAAATGAAAGTGTCCTCATTAAAAATATTTGTAAACAAAATCGAAAAAGCATTAACGGGTTTTGTACAGATCGAAATTATCTCTCCAATACAAAAATAGTCATTTAAAAATATTGAAATTCAAATGATATATCTTTAAAAATTTCATCCATAAAATTAGTATTAGCAATCGGGTCTTTTCACTTGACGAAGTAGCCTTCTAAGTTTACACAGGGCCGTAGCTAGGAGTGAACAATAGGGGGGGGGGGGGTCATAACTTTTTTTTCTCTCTCTCTGAAACAGAAAGATAAATGAGTGCATATTCACATTGTATGTACTATGTATCTTATCAAACTGTTGTAATAACTTCATTTTATGCTAAGAAAAGTATATGATGATGAAAGTTTTGAGTGCATAACTGGTGCAAAATTAAATATCATTTTAGCTTCATACATACAAATAGGATGAGGGAATGCTGAAACATTTATTTTAGATACAATTTAGTATGCAAAAAGTTAGTACGTTTTGTTTTGCAAAACTGTGAAAAAATCTCAAAACTAAATTAGATTTTTGAACAGTATTTAATTTGAATTTTCGGTACAGAAATTCATTGAGTGACCTTGGAATCTTTTTCAGGAGGGGGGGGGGGGTCCAAAATATTTTTTTTGGGGGGGGGGTGAGCACCCATAGTGCCCCTTTAGCTACGTCCCTGAGCTTATAAAGTATAGTCAAACTTGTCAAAGAAAAATAAAAAATATCGAATTTTTTTTGTCTTGTCAGGATTTTGTCTTAACTTGTATAACTCTGTGGTTTTTATTTCATTAAAAAATATATAATGATAAATAATAATAAATAATTTAGGGCAAGATTCAGTTGTAGACAGGTAAATTTTTCACAAGGCTAACTGTATACAACATATATCAACCTGAATCATGTATACAAGTATAATCAATGAAGTTTGAAGTTAAGGGGGTACTTCAGTCGTGCGAAAAGACCAATTCGCTAAAACTAATCCTTAGGAAGAAATTTATACAAATATCTCGTTTGAATTTCAGTATTTTTAAATGATTATTTTTGCATTGGGTCAATCTGTATAAAGTTTGTATAAAGACCGTTTTTTTACTTTTTTGATGTTGACTGCAGGTTCTTTTTTTTCATGAAAATGCTTTCACTTTCGAAACCGGTTCCGAAAATGAAAGTCTCCTCATTAAAAAATATCTGAAAACAAAATTGAAAATGCAAGAAACGGTCTTTGTACAGATCAATATTACTTATCCACTGCAAAAAGAATCATTTAAAAAGATTAAAATTCAAACGAGATATCTTTAAAAGTTTCTTCGATAGGATTTGCATTACCTACCGGTTCTTTTCGCTTGACTGAAGAAGCCTCCTAAAATTATAAAGTAGAGTCAAACATTTTAAAGCAAAAAAAAAAAAAAAAAAAAAAAAAAAAAAAAAAAAAAAAAAAGATTGAAAAATGCTCGTTTTTGTCGGGTTTTCTTCTTAGCTTTCATAATTTTATGGTGTTTAATTCATTAAGACAATAGAAATTTTCCCTTTAAGGTGAAATTCCGTTATAGACAAGTTATTTTTTCACAGAGAATTATTTTTCACTGTATACAACATATATCAATCAGAATCACGCATACAAATGAATACAGCTAATGGAGTTCGAAGTTAAGGGGTTAAATACTTTTGTCATGCGAAAAGATCAATTCGCTAATGCTAATCCTGTGGAAAAAATTTATAAAAATGACTTTTTTTTTCTTTTCTTGATTGGATAGTTGAGATCAATCTGTACAAAGACCGTTTTTTACTTTTTCGATTTTGCCTGTAGATATTTTTCATGAGAATGCTTTCATTTTTGAAACCTGCTCCGAAAATAAAAGTGTCCTCATTAAAAATATCTGAAAACAAAATTGAAAATGTAAGAAACGGTCTTTGTACAGATGGATCTTACTTTTCCAATGAGAAAGGAATAGTTTAAAAATATTGAAATTCAAACGAGATATCTTTAAAAATTTCTTTCATATAACTAGCATTAGCAAATGGGCCTTTTCTATTGATTGAAATAGTCTCCTAAACTTATAAAGTCCAGTCAAAGCAAAATTAAAAGGATTGAAAGTTTTTTGTCAAATTTTCGTCTTAGCTTGCATAATTGTATGATATTTATTTCATTAAGACAATAGAAATTTTCCATTTAAAGGCAAGATTCCGTTGTAGATAGGTTAATTTTTCACTGGGTTTACTGTATACAACATATGTCAATCGGAATTATGCAGTGGCGCAGCCAAGGGGGTGGTTTTAGGGTTAAAACCCCTCCCAGAGCTGAGAAAGATCGTTATAATTGCTGCTTATATGAATGAAATCCAAACTTAATATTTAAATGTTTTGGCGCATTTCGGAATCCGCCACTTTATTGAATCAGATTTCATTTAATAAAGTGATTCAATTAAATGGCGAAAATTCTACTTAAAATTGTGAAAGTGCATATTACATGAATCAGTTAAGTAAAAATTGGTTATTTGAACTTAATTACTTTTCTTAAATGCTTCATGCTAAAAAAAAAAAAAAAAAAAAAAAAAAAAAGATGATTTCCGGCCACACAGACTTTTTTGAGTTTAAGTATTATACAGTAAATATTCTAATTAGTACTGATTCTATTAACCGGCGATTCAAATAACCGGCAATCACCTTTATCAGAAACTTAAAACCCCCCTTAGAACCGAATTCTGGCTGCACCAGTGGAATTATGCATACTAATGTAGCCAATGAAGTTTGAAGTTAAGGGGCTATTTGAGCCACGAGAAAAGACCAATTCGCTAATGCTAATCCTATGGAAGAAATTTATAAATACATCTAGTTTGAATTTCAGTATTTTTAAATGATTCTTTTTGCATTGGATAGCTGAGGATTGGATCTGTACAAAGACCGTTTTTTGCTTTTTAGATATTGACTGAAGATTTTTTCCATAAGACTACTTTCACTTTGAAACCGGCTCCGAAAATGAAAGTTTCCTCATTAAAAATATCTGTATACAAAATCGAACAAGCTGGAAATTGCATGTGAAGCGTAGCAAATGAGGTGCGTTCGTACGATAACGAAGTTTTAAAAAATTCAGATCTTGCTGATATAGTAGAGCTTACTTTGGATACAGTATAGTGGTCGATATCTTTGTGTTCCTGTAAATATGCAGGAGTAATTTTTATTATAATTCATTAACGTATATCTTATTCATAAAATGTGAAGTAGTTTAATATAATTAAAACACGCCCCAAACAATATTTCCCCCTATAGCTTTATTTACTGGAATACATTTGTGTGGCCCTGTAATTTCATAATAAATATTCTTTGCATCACAGATTGTACAGAATGTATTTTTTAGTACATATTTCATAGATTCATGTCAATTCTATTATGTTGAAATGAGTGTAATACAATTAAAATGCATTTGAAACTTTTTTTTCCCATTGATCGTAATGTAACGGAATATTTTGATTGTCCCTGTAATTGATCTATGCATCCGATTTTCAAAACATTTGAAACGACTCGACAAAATTATGTAATAAATATACGTTTTAAATTTCAAACGATTAAAATGCATTTGAAATTTTTTTCCTTATTGACCGTAATGTAACGGAATACCTTTTGATTGTCCCTGTAATTGATCTATGCATCCCATTTTCATAACATTTGAAATGACTCGACAAAATTATGTAATAATTATGTATTTTAAATTTCAAACGATTTGGTTGGGTAGTTTTTGCGTTGTTATATGCGGACAGACAGACAGACGGACGGACTGAGCGACAACAATAGGTGCTACGTATTTACATAATTACGAACGCACCTAAAAATTAAAAAACGGTCTTTGTACAGATTGATCTTACCTATCCAAGGCAAAAAGAATCATTTAAAAATATTGAAATTTCTCCCATAGCATTAGCATTAGCCATCGGGCCTTTTCGCTTAACTAAGCTTATGAAGTACACTCAAATCTATCAAAGCAAAATTAAAAATATTGAAAGTTTTTTGTTTTTGCCAGGTTTTTGTTTTAGCCTGCAAAATTGTATAGTATTTATTTCATTAAGACAATAGAAAATTTCCATTTAAGACAAGATTCCGTTATAGACAGGTTCACTTCTTACAGTGTTTATTGTATACAACTTGTATGTATAAAGCGTCGGTGCACAATCTGCGGTACACAGGGCCCGACTTAGACAGAGGGGGGCCCTGGGGCAAACATTATAAGGGGGGGGGGGGCGTCCTTCTATCTTAAAATTTTTCGCAAATTATACTGAAGTGACTAAAACTGAAATTAATAACTATTGTATGTGTATATAAATTTCGTACCAAGTACTATTCACATCTATATACATAATAGTAGAAGAAAGACAACTTTAAGAAATTATAGAATACAGGTTTTTTTCGATTACAAGAATATGGGAATAAATGCGAGGCCTTAAGGAGGCATTGGATACGGACACAGAGCTGGTAGGAGAAGAGAGACCCTTAAAATGGATAAAAAGAAGAATTTTTGCCACTTTTGACCATTTTTTATCATTTGACATTCTTTTAATGAAAAACATATCTGTCCTTGGAGGGGCCCCTTAAGCCGAGGGGCCCGGGGCAATTGTCCCGCATGCCCCTGCCTTAGTCAGGCCCTGGCGGTACACGTATCCCAAGGAGTATGTGGCGGATTTGCTGGGTGTACGTGAAAATAATAGCGGAAATTATAAAATTAATTTAAAAAAGTCGCAACAATAGTTAATAAAGTCATAAAAATGTCCGAAATGACAAATGTAATTTGTATCGATTTATTTCATGGTTATGATAAGAAGCTTACTAATTTAAAACAAGTCGGTAGATGTGATCGCAGATCATACAAGGGTTTCGTTTAATATTTCTTTCAAAACAATTTACCCTTTAATTAATAAATTAAAATTGTTAATTTATATTTATTAAATTCTTACATAGATTGTAGCACCAAAAAATTTGATCTTAAAATAATTATAAAAAGAAGTTATTTATAAAAAAAAATTTCAAACGATATTTAAAATGGTAAATCATTAATAAATCGCAATAGTTTCTAAAGTAGAAGGAAAATTGAATTCCAAAAAATATTATGATTGTTCGTAATAAAAAAATAATATAAACCCTTAAACTAGCAAAAAAATAAAAGTAAAATGCTGCAAAGCTTGGCATAAATTTAAGTGGAACCAAAATGATAACCAGAGGCGGCTAGTAATTTCAATAAATGGGTATTTAATAAATAAAAAAATATATATTTCACTCCGCGTGTCAAAATAGAGGATAAATGTAATGTAATAAGACAAAATAAAAACAAATAAGCGCGTTTTAAAATTTGGCATCCCCCCCTAACTTTTTTTTGTGACAGGCCAGAAATAACGTTGGAAACTATAAATTTGGTGCCCTCTAAATTTCCGCGCCTGGGGCGACCGCCTCCTTCGCTCCCCCGTCCCCCCCCTATCGCGCGGCTCTGTCTTTAACAGACAGATGATAGGACAGAGATGAACGAATAGGATTTCGTCAGATGAACAAAACCCCCAGACTCCGAGCACACGTGTATTTTTGACCAAGTTCAACTGAATTCCAGGAAATCCTTTCTTCTCTTGCTTTCTGAGGTTTCTGACAATAGAAAACGGAGATATAACAATGATTCAGGAGATAACTATCTCAACCTTATTTAAGGGAGAGATCCATGTCCTATAGTTGGATTAAAGTTGAACTGGAAATGTCATTATACGCGAAACATGCCCTCTTCGAACTTAAAACACACCGACTTCTATCCGCAAAATGTAGTTGTGTGTGCTCGTAGCCCAAAAAAAGCATGTTTGTGTTGAGGAGGAAGGCCCGTTTCTGAGAAATAGGGTTCCTCAGAAATCAAAAGCCGAACAAAGGGCTACGTGGAAGAAAAAGTGTGGAAAGTGCTGGTATAGATGAATGAAGTTGTACGTACAGCGTCATAATTCCCGTTTTCCCAGAATTGTTTCTTTTCACGCATATCTTTGCAACCCTGTCGTTGCTGAACCATTGATAAGGGCGAAAAAATAGGAAATTTATCCTCGAAATCGACGTACGGCCGACTTTTACATAAAAGTAATTGTTTCGGCGTTATAAAAAAAAAAAAAAAAAAAAAAAAAAACATTTTCTGGAAAACATTTTGTTGGAAAATACTCAGATTCATGTTCAGCGACCCAAAAAGTATAAAGGCCCCAAATATCAAAACTACACCAAAACTTTCTTTTATTTCTCCTTTTTGAGCTTCAAATGCCTGTACTATATACCATATATTCTAGAAAATATCTAGAATCAAAGCGAAGCTCAAATGAACATATTTAGACACAGAAATTTTATTTAATAAATGTCTGAATTAATTTCGACAGAGCAATGAATAACATTTGCATTAACAAATATTTTGCATTTAAATATGTTTGAGCTGTGCATTATGCATTCAAATATGAAATGTTATTATTAAGATAAAGAATCTAGCTTATTTGAATTTATTTAAATTTTATTTTCGTAGATTAAAAAATATATGTTTATTTCTTTTTCTTTCTTTCTTTCTGCTTCTTCCTCTCTCTCTCTCTCTCTCTCTTTTTTTTGTGTGTGTATATATTTAGCTTTTTTTACATTAAAATTATTGTAAAATCCTTTACTATTCTACAAAATCATTTTAGTATAACATATGCAATTACAGAGATCGGTCTTACTCTCCATCATCATAAAAGAATATAGTAAAATATTATTAAGGAAATGCTATCTTAAAGTTTATTAAAATTTATGTTATTACAGGAATATTCCAATATATATATATATATATATATAGGTATGTATATACACACACATATATATATATGTGTGTGTGTATGCGCATGTTTGTGTATGTTAAATATTATATTCATATATATACATAAGAAATTTGTATTAACGGAATAGTAAGAAATAGTTTCGGGAAAAAAAGGTTGTTTTCGAATTCAAAAGAACATCACTAACTCTTGCAAAGAAATTCGCAAGCTAATGGTAAATCTGTGAGAGTGTTCATTTCAAATTTCTCGCATACGTTTTAACATTTTTAATTAGCAAAGATTGCTCTTTAATGTCTCCAGCTTGTACGTTTTCGATTTTAGTTGAAGATTTATTTTTCAGAATCAGTTCTGAAAATGACAAATAACAATAGATATAGTATATAACAATAAAACATTTAAAAGAAAGGAAGATATTTTTAAATGAACAATCCCGTAGGTTTAATATTAATGTTTTAGCTTCTTTGCGTGACTAGTGACAAGACTATACTAGTAGTCGTAAAAATAACAGAGGAAATACGCTCTAAGCAGAGGGTATACGCTAAAGGCAGAGGGTATAACATAGAGTGTATAAGCTATAGTTTTCTTGAAAAAGAGAGGGTATACGATGTTCTTTTTAAAAATCCAGAAGGTATACGACGTATACCCTCCACTACTCCATAATACTAGTCACACGGATAAAACTCGAACGCTAATGTGAAACCTGTGGAAGAAATGTTTATGGATGTCTCGCTTATATTATAATATTTTTAAATGACTTGTTTTTCCATAGAATATTTTATTTTGATTCGAGGTCGGGTTGACAGATACCCATTATTATGTGTTGGGGCGTTTCTATTTTAATTAGTTTTTCAGATGCAAATACTTTCATTTTTATTGTAATAAAACTATTCTCATAAAAAAAAAAAAAAAAAAAAAAAAAAAAAAAACTGCAATCAAAATTGAAACAAACGCACAACAATGGGTATCAACCTGAGGTATCTTATACAGAAGAAATCACTTAACAATATTAAAATACAAACGAGAAATCTGTAAGGGTTTTCCTTAAAGGTTTAACATAAGCATTCATGTTTGTCAGAGTGACTGAAACAGATGAAAAACACTTGCAAGCTAAAGTTAAACCTTTGGGAACGTCCTTTTCAGAATTCTCACAAGAATTTTTACATTTTTTTTTCGATATGCGATATCTAAATTGTGGATATCTAACGTTATTCCGGTTTTACTTTCTCGTTGCATTTTTTATAAGCGTTTTATTAAAAATTATTAAATATTAAAATATTAAAATTATAAAATATATTTTATTTTATATCATTTTTATTACTAAAACTATCATAAAATCTCTGAAATTTAAAACTGCCAGTGACGGAATACGGTCTTAAATGATAAATTATATATTTTCAAAAGAAAGAATATGAATAATTATACCTGCTATAGCATAAAAACCTACCTGAAATGGAATGTTTTTTTCCCCTTTCTATAATATTATGAATTTTATGATTCCATATTTTTAATTTAAAAATTGGTCATCTATTAGTAACTTATTAAAATTCTCTTTGTAAATTTACTTTGTGGAGGACAGGAAGTAGGAGGGGGGGGGGGCAAAATTCATGTTTGCTCCCAGAGCAAACAAGACTAATTTTGGCGTTGACGTCAATAGCTAACGTTATGTTTTTGTACTTTTTCGAGTTTAATAACTTTTTTTTGTGTGTGCATGTGTGTGTATTCGAAGACTTTTGTTTGTGGAAAACACTTTGGAACCCGGTTCAGAAATTTAAAGTAGCCTCGTATTATAACAATGCAAGATAAATAGAAAAAATAAAAATGAACCACCACGGTAGAAATCGGACCTCCTCATAAATTGCATAACATTAAATAAATAAATACAATATTAAAATTCGTCTGATAACTATGAAAAGATTGCTCCCATGGGTTTAACATTAGCATGTAAGTGTAAGTGTTTTTGAGCTAGACTACACTAAGATTTACGAGATTACATTGGTAACGCGCAGAAACTCGAACGCAGTAAAACCTATAAGAGCGTTCTTTTTAGCACTTTCCAACAAAGTTGAAAAGTGCTTATGCATTCGGTTTGTCTGGCCGTCTGTCCGTCTGGACGGATGGCCGTCTGTCCGTCTGTCCGCGCTCTAACTCCCGTAAATATACTCGGATTGCTATGAAATTTTTATATGTTATTGAGGTTTACCCTAGCACGAACCCTATTGAAAATGAAGTATCTACCATGATTAGTTTATCTACAGAGAGAATCAAAAGTTTCCCATTACATTACGGCCTATGGGGAAAAATCGTTAATATACTCAAATTGCCATGAAATTTTAGGACGTTTTTGACGTTTACCCTAGCACAAGTCCTATTGAAAATGAAGTTTCTACCATGATTAGTTTGTCTACAGGGCGAATCAAAAGTTTCCCATTACATTACGGCCTATGGGGAAAAATCGTTAATATACGCGGATTGCCATGAAATTTTAGGACGTTATTAACGTTTACCCTAGCACAAGTCCTATCGAAAATGAAGTTTCTACCATGATTAGTTTATCTACAGGGCGAATCAAAAGTTTCCTATTACATTACGGCCTATGGAAAAAAATCGTTTCAAAGGAATTTTAAAGATGTTATACCCTGTCAAACATATTAAAATATGCATTCTATAAAATATAAGGTGAAAAGTAGCTATTATTCATTTACAGGGCCACACAAAAGAATTCCATTAGATAATGGTAAAAGGGGGAATTGTGTAACATATTTTAAAGATTTTAAGCTTTTTCATGTATAATAAAATGGATATATGTCACTGAAGCTTAATATAAATTATACGCTACTGTCTTGCATAATATGAAGTACATAGCATTTACAGGGCCATACAAAAGATTTCAAATAGTATATTCTTTCCGAAGTACCGTATATGTGTCTGATGATGGCTGATGGAGGGATGAAATGCATTTTAATTATTATATTCGCGTTTATATTTCGTTAAATATATGCACATTATATGGTGTGTATAAATGTTATATTGATATACAGGGCTACCCAAAAGAGCTAACCAACGTTACTGAATATGAGCGTAAATTATTTAAACGTGGTTCTTAAATAAGCTATGCATTTTTACGCTGAGCTGCATTCAATTTACTGAAAAAATGTTTGCAGAATATAGATAAAGGGATATACATACAGGGCCACGAAAAGAATTCGGTACATGGACGCCTATGAATGATGATTTATGAGAATGTGATTTCAGTTGTTTTAAAAGTGTTTTAGTTTACAATAAATTTTAGCCTAATGCTGACTTGTAATAAAGGTACAATGTAAACTACAGGGCTGAACAAAAGTATTCAAGTATGTTTCCATCTAATAGTATGAATTGCTGAAAAAGAAATTTCAAGCTACTGGGTATTTTCTTGCTAAGCTAAATTTTCCCATTATATGAACTGACATATGAAATACAGGGCTGTTCTAATGTACTGGAATACATATTTGGGTATATTTGACTATACACTATTATTTCCCTAAATAACAAAGTTTTGTTAAAGATTTCATTAAGTGTTGGAAAGTGCTTCATAATCTATGCTTAACGTATGATTTTTCTTACTTGTTTAAATTTATCGTTTGCATTTTAATAGTTTTGAATGATTTTTTCTTTTCCTGTTTAATTGCATGATTTTTTTTTTTTTTTTTAAATAGTTATTTTTATAGTAATCGTTTTACATATAAGCGGTGGAGTAATGATGCAGCAAAAGTTTCAAATTTTTAACTTTGTAATTTCCCGAAAATTTTTTTGCTTTATCGAGAAATGAAAACCGCTAATTAATCACATTTGTTCTCGATAAGTGCACTTGCAAATAAATGCCTTGCATCTGAAATTGAAAATGACTTCCTGAATGCGTTAAAAAGTATTAACTTTGAATTTAAGTAAAACTTTAAAGAATTCGAACGATTCACAATAATGTGTAAGGGTTGCATTTTAAAGAATTCAATATACATTTCATTTTTTAAATATGCTTAGAAATTTTCTTCGTCTAGGGGAGGGGGTCATGACACCCGTGACCTCCCCCTTAAATTCGTCACTGCATCCCTGGAAATAAAAAGAAAAAAATAACTTTTTCGGTCTAGCCAGAGACAGAATCAACTAAATCAAGCCGATTCAATTTCTACAAAAAATTCCGATTCTTCATGTAATGCAATTAAGATTCTTTAACCCTTTGCGGGGCAGAGCAAATCCATTGCTTAAGCCTTAAGTATTGAAATTAATTACTGACACCGGAATTTGAAAACAAGTTTATTCCTAAATAAAAAAAAAAAACGCTATTCTTCACGCATTCAATAAACCGTAATTTTCTTTAACAAAATTCCGGTGCGAAGGGAATTAAAATTAAGTGGTATATCTATGAAATCACCGCCCCTCAAAGGGTCAAAATTTTTTTCTGTCTTACACATCTTTTTTTTTTCTTTCTTTTTTCTGGGAGAAGGGTAGGTATTATAATATAGTTTAGCTTATTGTGTGCTCGCAAGACAGAAAAAAACACAATAGTAACAGTAGTGATTGTTTAGACATTTAAATTTTTCTACATTAAAAGTAAAGATTCATTAAAATAATTAATGCAGTTCAGAAGAAAAGAAAAAAAAATAGAGTTAAACTATCCTAATTTTTAAAGATATATAGTGAAAAGTAAATATTTATTTAAATATTTACCTGTAATTGGTTAAGGTTGTTCTCAAATCCAAAAGAGCTACTTTCTGACACTCGTCTGTATTCAATTTAGATTGAAAACTCATAAAATTGACAAATGTTCTTATTAAAAAAAAAAAAAAAAAAATGTAATCAATTTTTTTTTTTTTTTTTTTTTTTTTTTTTTTTGGAAAAATGCAAAAAGATGTGTCAGAAAATACTGTCAAAGTTGCTGTCTTGAATAGAATTTACAGACGCAATAGCACTGTTAAAGAGAAAAATCTGTCGTAACTTGACAAGAATCGCTTATATTTCTGTAAGTAATTTATTTATCCCCTACCCGCACACAAAAATAAATAAATAAATGAAAACACTATTCATATTTGAAATCGCTTCAAAAGTTATACCTTTACAATTAAAAAAAGTCAGAAAATGTTAGCTAGAGTACTTTTATGAAAGTCTTAAAAACATAGATGAAAATTCTGAAAAATATCGTCACAACGGATTTCGAGCTTATTCTATCGATAATAATTTTCAAGCTGCGTTTTTGAGACTTTCACAAAAGTTGCTTTATAGACTTAGCTAACACAATTTGCAAATTATATTTTGATTGCTTTCACGCATGCGCAGTGAAACATTATATAGTAAACGTGCTCATTTTTCATACAATTTTTATTATTTTTAATTCTGATTACAGGGTATTATGTACAACGTTTTTTGTCATATTTTCTTAAAAGAACATTTTTTACATAAAGAGCTCTTTCGGAAATTCTATTCAAAACGCTAACTTTGACAATATTTTCTTAAATTGCTTGCATCAAAAACTGGATAACGCCATTAGATTCCATAGTTTCTAAATAAAAATAAATTTTCGAAAGAGATAGAAAAAAAAAAAAAAAAAAAGAGAGATTTCAGAAATTTGTTAAAAAGTAGCTTTTTTGGATTTGAAATCTTTAATAAAATGATATAGAAATATTTTTTCAAATTTACTTTTATTATACAGTTTTAAAAATTACGATGTTTTAATTTTATTTTTTTCCTTTTATTTTAAATCCACCTGTAAGACAATAGACACCAAAATGCGAGCCAAAACATAAACAAAACCAATTTAACAAGGATTAAATGAATCTGTAGTTTGGTGGAAATCCGCGAATTAAACCACCCGAGAATTCATCGGATAGAGCTGTTGCAGAAATCACAACAAATTCAATATAGCAGCGCCGCTTGTGGAGTTATTTATACCAAAATGTAAACAGTATCAATTTATGTCAAGGACTAATCGAATTTAAAGGTTGATAGTAGTCTGTGCGTTAGTTCTCGAGAAAGAACTTTTACGAAAATAGTAAAAATTGCGGCATAGTATCGTCACCCGTAGAGTGATTTACACACACACACACACACACACACTAAAAATAAAATAAAATAAAAATCAGCGCTAATTTATAAAAAGGACTAACTAAATATAAATTTTTATTAAATTTCGGGATTAGTTATTGAGACAGAGCGCTCGCAAAATTTGTGTCATTTACAGACACACTGACAGACTTTGGTCATGAAAAACGTGTAAATCCGTCATAAACCGGAATTTGAAAATTTTCACGAATACAAAACTTTCTTCTTGTAAAATTAGAAGAAAATAATAAAGTATAGTTAGAACAGACCTATAATCCATTACAGGAAAATTGGATTATACAATTAAAATCAGTGTTGAATTCACACACTTTTCTCTGAGACATGGGGGGGGGTTATAGTGTTCTGGTGAATAAATTGCAGTTTTTATTCACTGGAAACGCAAAATCTCATTTTTTTTCGTGGGAGGGGACATTTTATTCCTCAGGGGGATGCCCCCCCTTTTCCCCTGGGCCACCCTTTGAAATCAACACTGATTAAAAAAATACGTGTGGCACTCGGGGACTGCCGCGGTAAAGCTATTGCATAGCACTTTTTATCAAGTTATGCAATTATAATTTTTTTTTATGCAGTTTTTTTTTTTTTTTTGTTTTGTCTTTGATATTAATTAATTTATTTTTTTCTTTTTCTTTGATATTAATTAAAGTTGCACTTTTTGTGCATGATGACCGAATAAGAAAACAATTTTTTTTAATTGAATAAATGAGAAGTCTGCCAAACTAAAACGATGTTAGCCAAAGTGTTAGGTATTTTTCTCGTTACGGAATTTCTATATTCGGTCGCCGCGCTCAAAGCTCGCGATAAAACTTATGCAATAGCTTAAATGTGCCCCCCCCGGGGGTGACACACGAGACATGCACAATATGAATAAGCAGTTGCAGACCTTTCAAATGATGGGTCACACGACTGGTGTTGTAAAGAAATTAAAAATGTGCACCCCTGGGGGGCAGAGTTGGGGGGGGGACACACAAGACATCCATAATATGAATAAGCAGTTGCAGACCTTTCAAATGATGTGTCACACAACTGGTGTTGTAAAGAAATTAAAAATGCGCCCTCCCTGGGGGGGTAGAGTGGGGGTGACACACAAGACATCCATAATATGAATAAGCAGTTGCAGACCTTTCAAATGATGTGTCACACGGCTGGTGTTGTAAAGAAATTAAAAATGTGCCCCCCTGGAGGGCGGAGTGGGGGATGTCACACAAGATATGCACAATATGAATAAGCAGTTGCAGACCTCTCAATTGATGTGTCACACGACTGGTGTTGTAAAGAAATAAAAAATGTGCCCCCCTGGGGGGCAGAGTTGCGGGTGACTCACAAGACATACATAATATGAATAAGCAGTTGCAGACCTTTCAAATGATGTGTCACACGACTGGTGTTGTAAAGAAATTAAAAATGTGCCCCCCCCCTGGGGGGCAGAGTGTGGGGGGGGTGACACACAAGACATCCATAATATGAATAAGCAGTTGCAGACCTTTCAAATGATGTGTCACACGACTGGTGTTGTAAAGAAATTAAAAATATGCCCTCCCTGGGGGGCAGAGTGGGGGATGTCTCACAAGACATGCATAATATGAATAAGCAGTTGCAGACCTCTCAATTGATGTGTCACACGACTGGTGTTGTAAAGGAATTAAAAATGTGCCCCCCTGGGGGGCAGAGTGGGGGTGACACACAAGACATCCATAATATGAATAAGCAGCTGCAGACCTCTCAAATGATATATCACACGACTGGTTTTGTAAAGAAATTAAAAATGTGCCCCCCTGGGGGGGCAGAGTGGGGGGGGACACACAAGACATGCATAATAGGAAATTAGCAGTTTCAGACCTTTTAAAAATATGCAACACAAGGGGTGTGGACAAAAATTTAAAAAGTTCCCCTTTGGGGGGGGGGAGTGGGGTGCGGCGCCCCAAACATGCATAATTGGAATGAGCAGTTACAGTTCTTTTAAACGATATGCCACACGATGGGTGTATATACAAATTTAGAAAATGCCCCCTGGGGGGGAGGAGAGGGGGTATGGCGCACCGGAGGTGCAAAATATGAATAAGCAGTTTAAGGCCTTTCCAAAGATATGTCACATGACGGGTGTTTACGAAATTTAGAAAAGTGCCCCCCTGGGGGGGATGGAGGGCGCATCGAATGCGTAAAAAATTATAAATCGCCAATTTTTTCTAACAATATAGCGCACGATACGTGTCATCAACATTTAAAAATATTCATATGAGGCAAAATTTTGAAAGATTTGCCGGCGGGGGGAGGGGGTGCATTCACATGAATAGTCACCGGGCTTTAGAGCGATGTATCCTCGGATGTATCACACGAGTTCCCCCCCCCCCCCGACAAATTGGATTTTTCTCGAGATTTTCAGTTCGAGATTATACTTGATTATACATGATTATACTAAGATTATATTGATTACAAGTGATTACACGGGATTACATTAAGATTTCTTTGATTATACCTGATTACATGGGATGACATGATTACGCAAGATTAAGGAAGATTACAGTAAGATTTCACTGATTACAGGAACGGTTGTACGAGATTACACTCCATTGAGAGACCCCTCGGCTTTTTAACAAAATAAATTGACAAAATTATTTCGATTAATCAACCAAACAGTAATGTTTATCGTAGCAAAATATTAGTTAATATTACAAAAGGATGTTATAAAAATGTGTGACAAAAAAAATATTGTTATTTTAACAAAACAGTTCTTTCCGTGTACGTTGCTGAGGCTTAATTTAAGTTTTTCATGCATAATACGAAGTGCATAGCATTTACAGGGACACACAAAATATTGCAAATATTATATATTCTATTCGAAATACTGTATAGGATGGATAATGACTGTTGCATGGATGAAATGCATTTTGAATTATGATATGTGCTTTTAAGTTTCGCTAAATGTATGCATATTAAATGGAGAGTATAAATGGTAATAGTATAAATAGTTAAATTTAGACATATAGGGTTACACAAAAGATCTCGGAAAGGTTACTGAATATGAGCGTAATTTACTTAAAGGTGGTTTTTAAATAAAATATGCATTTTTATTTTGAACTGCATTTAGTAAAATAAGAAATGTTTGTAGTATATATATAAAATGATATACAGGGTCCCGCAAAGAACGGGCTACAAGGTTGTCTTCGGATGATAATTTCTGAAAATGTAATTTAGGTAGTAATAAGAAATATTTTTGTTTGAACTAAATTTTAGAAAGATACTTTCGTGTATTAAAGGCACTTGGAAAACTACAGGGCTGAACAAAAGAATTCAAAAATGTTTCTATCTATTAGTATTAATCGCTAAAAGGAAAATTTTAACAAGCAAACAAATTAGCAAATAGGGATTATCAGAGGTTTTTTTTACCATAAATTCGCGATAAAAAGTTAATTACACATGCTTTTCATCATCGAAACTTTTTGCTTGATTGATCAATTATTTCTTCTTTAAATGTTATGTGAACGAAGTCACGGGTAACTGCTAGTGTGCCAATAAAGAGCAATCTTGTTCGCACGCGCACAAAAAAAAATGGTATCAAAAATAGGCTAAAAAAGTACTAAAATACTAAAAATTACGTCAAAATGAGCATAAAAAAAAAAAAAAAAAACACTAAAAAGGCACGAACAACAAGATCACTCTTTATTGGCGCATTAGCACAACTTCTACTGCGGTGGCATTAATACGAAGGTACCAAAAATATCAATGTTAGCGGAAATTTGTAAGGAGTTAAATGCTTTTTATTTAACCAAATAATGTCGGCGGATACAACCATAAAGTAACTTTAATAAATTATATATTATATTTTTCTCAATTAATATCAAGAGCTATTCGCTTAATGGCATAAAATTTATATTAAATAACAAAAGAACAAATAAATTAGTCAAACATTCATAAGAATATAAATAAATCATCGAATTAAAATCATTTGATTACTTAACAAACAAGTGTAGCGGGTTTAATGTCAAGGAAGTGTAACATTTATGTTCATCCATTATTGGCATATAATCTTACAGTTTGTCTATCGTTCTTTGGTCGATGGGATAAATTAAATAGTTATATATTTACTTATAGTATTTTTTATAAAATGAAAGAAAAACGTGCAAGTTAAATGTATCTGATATATGTATTTTTAATTTATGTGTTTTTTAATGAAAGTCATGTACTTTAAATAAAGCTAGTGACAGCTTTATATTTAAAATGAAATTAAGGCGAAGGAAACCTATTTGGCGATTGTTTCGAGAAGCTAAAATAAAAGTAGCAAAATAGCCGTCGGGCATATAAAAAATAAAACAATCAGATCGGAGCTGTTGATGACAGTCACAAGACTTACGCTGGTATTTATATAGGTATTATAGCAAAATTTGCAACATCTCTGGTGTTAAACTAGGACTCTCGTGGTAAGACATTTGGCTGCTCAGCAGCGGGTATAGAGTTCAAATCCCGTTCGTTTTATTTAGAAATGCTTTTGTGTTAAATTATTATTCCTTCGGGAATATTCTTATGTTAATTGTTATTCAATTTCTAGAATTTTTCTAGTTGTGAATGTTTTATTTGAGAAATTACCTTGAATATATTTAATTGGTATGGCTTTTAATTCTTTTAATAAAGTTCTGTACTTTTTTCGTTCAAATCCATGGTTTATTTTTCTTATCATGCATTTTATATAGCAATGCAATGACTTTTATAATTATTCTGATACATCAAAATTTTATGCTGTTGTTATCATTTTATAAATTTTGACAGCAGCAGTTATTTTTCTTTTTAAGATATTAGAAAATCTTCAGTTTTTATCAAAAAATTAAATGACTAGTATTAAAAAATGCTCTGACGAGCACCAAAAAAGGTTAATATGTTTTTAAGTATGAAAAAGGGTTTGACAAGTGCTTCTGTTAATTATTGAGCATGAGGAAGGACAAGGGATCCCTTCTTGGCTACAACTCACTTCAATGCCAACTTTTAAAAAATCATATTTGCGCTTTTTCCGTGAAAACAAATCAGTCGCAGTTACTATAAAAATGTATAGTGTAAAGACATAACCAGTAAAGGTGCAGCTTAATTAGACATAAATGTAAGGGAAGACGACACAGTGCCAAAAACCTAGTTCCTGCATCACATTCATGCACTGGCACCAAGCATGCCCTAAGTGTATAATTGCACAGAAAATTTATTTGTAGTATAGTGCAGAGTGAACAGTGCAGTTAACATCAGGGATGTAAGTGCATGTTATACGCCGTATGCCTTCTGGACTTTTTAATAGAACACCATATACATTATTTCTCAAGAAAGCTTATAGTATACACATTCTAGGGTATCCCTCTGCTTAGAGCATATATCCTATCTTATTTTTACGATTACACCCCTGGTTAACATCTAAAGCACGGTGGAAAGTTCTACTAAAGAACCGCAAATTTCTTTCATACGGAAAAAGCGCAAATATGATTTTTTAAAAGTTGTCATTGAAGTGAGTTGTAGCCAAGAAGGGATCCCTTGTCCTTCCTCATGCTCAATAATTAACAGAAGCACTTGTCAAACCCTTTTTAATACTTAAAAACATATTAACCTTTTTTGGTGCTCGTCAGAGCATTTTTTAATACTAGTAGAATACTGAATGTTCGTTGAATATTTCATCAGTAGATGGCAGCACCAAATGTATATCCAGATGTTTTCTAATACAGTGAAACCTCTGAATAAGGGACACCCATGGGACCGGGACTTAAATAGAGGTGTCCCTTATTCGGAGTTTTTACTTTTTAAAAAAAAATTAATCATTCAGATAGACATGAAAAATAACATACCATTAAATATGAAGTTTAAATGTACCCGAAGACTATAAATTACGTTAATCAGATACAACAGGAACAGAGAAATAATAATTGAAATTTTCAGTCGATTACTTGATAAAAAGATTTGTAGAATTATTGATTTGCATTTTTTTGCATTAACATTTCACACAGGCAAAAAATGCAGTAACATTTAAAAGAATCTTACTTGAAGTAATCAATCAAAATTAATTCTTTTGCAGATTTCAATTTTTCAGTACTAACCTTTCAAGTGCTCATTTACCGTTATAAATTTCAGTCCTTTATTATTAGCAATATTTAAGAAAAAAGTATTCATCTTTACATATTTTTAAGAAACTGTGAAGTTCCTTATTTCACAATTTTCGTTTCTTCTTTATTTTCATAGTCATCCTTACAATTTCAGCATTACCTTCGATGGGGGTAAATACACCGATTATGGGTAAATAATTGTGTCATATGCCTCTCTATTAACATGATTACCTGTCTGTTTAATAAATTCACAAAAATATCTATTTTCATTCTCATCTCAGACTATTTTATTAATCTGAAATGCAAAAAACAATTCCTTTAATCTCATATTCAAGTGTCCCTTATTCAGAGGTAAATACATTACGCGTCCTATACCAAGGGACTGGGACCGGAAGTTTTGTCCCTTAAATAGAGGTGTCCCTTATTTGGAGGTTTCACTGTATTATATTCTAATATATGTAAAAAATAATGTGCATAACATATAATAATAATATTAAAATAATTTGACTTTTCTTAAGCAATTTTTTTTCCAGCCCAAAAGCATTTTCATAATTCTTTTAACATTGTAAATAGTTTTATTTATTTTTTTATCTAATGCATATAATATTTGATGAAGGTTTTGTATTAAATAAAAAAAAAAAAATCAGCACTATTTAAAATTTTGGGCAATTAAGTTTTGTAATTCAGCTAGAAAACAAATCTCTGTTAATAAAAATTTAAATAAATAATTATTTATTAGGCAGTATAGGATATGTATACAGGACCAGAAGCAAGATGTTTTCTTTCAGTTTACTTAGTAATTCTTTTCGCCCAGGAAGTTGCTTTTAAATTGTATTATGCATTCCCCGAGATGCCAACTGTTATGGGCTGTCCATAAGAATCGCACTTTTTTTTCAATATGTTTTACCTCCCTCCCTTCTCCCCTATGCCAGAAAATGTCATACCCCTCCCCTCCCCCTCTTTGACACATGTCACGCTATATTGCATAAACATATACATACTTATAGTTCAGAAACAAAGCACTACGTTATAAATCATATTTGAAATTTTATTCTTACATTTTAACCATATGTGTTTTAATGTCATTTGTGAATGTACCATTAAAAAGATTCGTGTACTTATTTTATATGAAATAGGATTAAGATTCACAACAAAAACATAATTAATGTGCAAGAACAATTGAAAACAATAGTATTTTGGTATTTGAAATGGAATTTAATATACAGTAGACTCCCTCAAATCCGCACTCCTAAAATCCGCAACTCTCTAAAATCCGCACACATTTTAAGGATGTAAACATGTTCAGTTCAGTTTCATGAACATTCAGTTCAGATGTAGGTGCAAAAATTGATTTTTTCAGTTTTATATCAATTCCATACATCTTTTAATTTATAATTTTTATTAAGGTTATTGAATTCATGTTTTTTCATGAAGAAAGAATAATTTATTTCTGAAAAAATAAAGATATTGCTAATATCATTGGTAATCACAATCTTACCAAATATATTTATGTATTAATCAAGGTGTTTTAGTTATTAAGTCTGGCTAAACCTTAAATAAAGTTTCATTATTTTATGATCCTGATGTGAATTAGCAATGTACCTTTATGAGGCAAGTTTCATTGAATAATTTAGGAAAAACACATTTCCTCTTTTATAATGAATATTTAATTGTACATTATTGATTATTAACTTGATCTTTCCTTTTAGTATATTTAATCATTTTAAAAAATATCTAAATTTTTATTATTTTAGTTTATTACTTTTTTTATTAATTTTAGTATATTGTATGCATTCATTAAACTTTTGATTTTATTATTAATTACATTCCAATTATTTTTTAAAAAATGTAAACAAAGCAATGACCAGAAATCTGCAAAATTCTAAAATCCGCAAAACCTCTGGTCCCAAGCTGTGCGGATTTAAGGAAGTCTACTGTATTTGGCTTTAAAACTCATCTTTTCTTTATGAACAGAAAATACTTTAATTCAAAAATTTAATCATCTGATTTTTGATTCTTTTAATTTAACCAAGATGTGTGATGTCATATATCTTCCTACCCCCTCCCACCCCCTTGAAACAATTTCGAGAATCCTCCTCTGACCTCCAAGCGTCACATCATTTTTTGACAGCCCCTTACAAAAAAGTAGTTTCTACGATTTAGAGCTACAAACTACGATGATGCTACGAAAATCAGTCTAAAACTACGATCTTCTGCAAAATATCCCCCTCCCCAATTGTGGCGTTTCAGTCCGTACAGCATATTTTTCGAAAAAAAAGGGGGGGGGGGTCGTTAGTCCAAAAAATCGGATCTGAATTGGAAAACAAACCTCTTAACATAAAACTATCTTAATTGGTATGAACAAGTGATTCATGTTTCTGCAGACATTTATGTTAGACATTGGGTGCCATTACAGCAATTTCTTGTGGGAGCGGGGTTTAAAATTGCCTGCGCGATTTGAACATTAAAAAAATGATGTACAGTATAGAGAGCTACACAGGCCGGGTTCAGGTCGAGCCTAAATTTATCATATACCATTTTTCCATTAATGGCATTCGGGCCTTAATTTTTTTCCTGGAGTATCGGGCCGGGCCTAATGTATTTTTTCCATACGAAGCCGAGACTGATTTCATTCTTCCTAGTCTTCACGGAATAAAATAATCAGTTCTTGTTAAATCATCCCATATGGAAATCCTTTTCTCGACGTGGCCAAGCCTGATCATAAATCACTAAAATTTGGTTTGGTCCAAAAATTTTCGCAAAAAGGGTATATACTTTTAAATCGTTATTATTCTACAATTAAATATTAGACTTTATTCTTTTTGGAGAATGGTAGATTACTAGGCGTTTTAAAATAGAATTAAACACATGATAATGACGGAATTTTATTTTAAACTATTCATTCATGCAAGATAAATACAACAATACGCGAAAAAAAAAAATATATATTAAACATTTACATCTGCTAAGAAGGGAGCGTATTTTTTTCTTTCCAAAGCGATTCCGTCTAAGAAGATTTTACTTTTACCATATACCATTTTTCAGATTTTTACGTCTCTATTACATGGAATATGGATTAATAATATTAATGATAACTGAAACATTTACGTACAACAAACAAAGGTTCATTAAAAGCGTAAGTTTCGCAGCCTAAGGCACTTCTGCATAAATGGAGATTATAAATATAAACAAAAAAAAAAAGATTAAAATAAGTTTTTTTTTTTTTTTTTTTTTTTTTTTTTTTTTTTTTTTGTCTGAACTTTTCCGTAAAAGAAAGGATCAATGTTCTATAGAAATTCACTCGGGCCGGGCTGAATTTTTAACTTTTTCCGGACCAGGCCAATATTTTTTTTTTTTTTTTTTTTTTTTTTTTTTGTTCGGGTCGGGCCGAAATTTTAATTTTCAGGCCTGGAAATTTCGGCCCGTGGAGACCTCTAGTACAATATCTCTTCCCTCAAAATTCTTTCACAGGTCTGTGATTCTTGTGTAAGTACTATTTTTTAAATTTCTTCGAAGTTAACATTTTCCTTTGCTTTATGAAATTTCTCAAAATCAATTTGCCAACTGGTTGTTGAAAAAATGGAAAATTTCTTAAAACAATAGCGGAGAAATTTCGTGAATCGGTCGCAGAAAATAATTGAGAATTTCTTCAAACGATAGAGGAAAAGTATCTTGAATTTCGTCAAAGATTTCAAAAACAAATAGTTATTTCTTCAATTGTTTGGTCACTGAAAAAAAATGCCAATTTTGTCAAAACAGTGTCTACCCCACCCCACCCCCCGAAAAAAAAAGTAATCATAAATTCGATAAGTGATCAAGGGAGAAAAAATCATCAATAGGTCGTAGAAACAAGTAGCGAGTTTTGTTAATTATGACGAAAAGAGAATGCGATTTTTCTCAATCGGCCGCGCGAAAATCTCGTGAATTTCAACAAATGACCGCGGGAAAAAGAAAATAAATAAATAATCAATTTCGTCAAAGAAGACGTGGTAAACGCAATTTTCGTCAAAGAATCCCTGAAAGAAAATGCAAATTTCGTCAAAGCTTCGCTGAAATAAAATGCGAGTTTCGTCCAAAGATCGCAAAAAAAACGCGAATTTAGTTGAAAGATCGCCAAAAGAAAATACAAATTTCGTTGAAAGTTCGCAGTAAAGGAACGCGAATTTCGTCAAAAGATTGCGGAAAGAAACCATTTCATCGGATAACACCATTCGATTGCATAGTTTCTAAATAAGAACACCTGCTAATCTTATGCGTTTCCAATAAAGAACTGTATTCAGAAAATATCAGAAAGTAACTCCTTTATAGATTTCAGAAAATCTTTAATATATTATATAGAAATATTTTCACAAATCTACTTTTTATTATATACAGTCGAGTCTCTATATAACGAAATCCATAGTTCCAGTAAAAAATTCGTTATATAGACAAATTCGATGTATAGAGAATGATGTTTAAAATCGTATTTACTGTGCAAATTTTGAACAAATGTTATTTTTGATCTTTTTAATTAAGAATTTGAAATGTTTAAAAGTAAATATTAACCTAACATTTTATTTCTTAATTATTTAAGCAGTTTCAAAAAACAGAACAGACATTTATTTGAAAGCTTAATGAAAATCAATTGAGGAAGACTTGCATTAATTTCAGACGAAGTAATCTGTAATTTTTTGTTGTTTTGATTTTAAAATTGTTACGCTCTGAAAAAAATGCTCAAATTTTAGCAAGGATTTAAAAATTGTAGTTAACATTTTCCTCCATTTGAAGGCTTCTCTTATGTGCCTCTGATTGATTCCTCTCTTATACGTGTATCAATCCAATTGATACTGTTTTGAGAAGGATGTTGAAAAGTGTGTGGGAGGTGGAATGAACTCATTTGATTTAAAGAACAAGGAGAGAAGTAATATTAAAAAAAAAAAAAAAAAAAAAAAAAAAAAAAAAAAAAAATTAGCACTGAACGATAAATTAAAATAAGTGATGGAAAATTGATTCATATGATTTCGAAGCTTTTTTAAAACTGAATAAATTAAGACCAATTTATGAAAAAATTCGTTATATGGAGATAGATATTTCGCTATATAGAGACTGTTTTTTATGTAATCATGCGAAAAGGGGACCGTTCCTACTAAAAATTCGTTATATAGAGAAATTCGATGTATAGAGTTTCGATATAGAGAGACTTCACTGTATCTTAAAAAATTATGATGTTTTTTCTTTTATTCTAATCTATATTAATTTTAATGAATCCTTAATTAAATGTTGAAAGTAAGAATCTGATAAATCATTAATGTTCTTTTTGTGTATTTTCTGTAAAATATACAGTAAAATCATCACATAAATATATATGCTATATTCTTTAAAGAAATCTTAATTGTATGATAAAAATCTGAATTTTTTCGAAGTAGCAGAAATTGTGTCAGGTCAGATCAAGCCGGGCCTGTTATCACTGATTTCTGTACGGGCCGGCCCTAGAAGTGTAAAAATATAAATGGGATGAGCCGAATATTTGATTTTTACATCGGGCCGGGCCAAAATAACTTTCGTTCGGGCCGCGCGGGCCCGGAGCAGGAAATTCCGGCCTGTGTAGACTTCTGACATAGATAAAACTTAAAAATAATTGCGATTAAATATTTCTGCGACTTGTTTGCCTCTATTTGCGACAATGCAGACCAGGATATTATTATATACTACAGGGTTTGTCCGGAAAGTAATAGGACTGAGTCGATTAAAAAAATTATTGAGCCAATCATTACAATTCTTTAAAAACTTTCAAAATAGGCTCCGTCTGCGTCGATGCAGCGCTGCCAGCGCGATTTCCAAGCATTGAAGGCGCCACGGAAGGCATTCTCAGGAATAGCCTTGAGAGCCGCGGTGCATGCTGCTTGGATCCCCTCTGTCGTCTCAAAATGCTTGTCTTTCATCGGCCTTTTCAGGCGAGGAAACAAAAAAGTCCGAGGGAGCCACATCTGAGCTGTAGGGCGGCTGCGGAAACGTTGGGATGCCGGCCTTGGTCAGGTAGCTGTTCACAAGAAAGGCGGTGTGAGCCGCGCACACCTTGCGCATGTTCAAATGCTCCCTCACAATATCATGAACCACGGATTTTGGTAAATTTACCATCTGGGAAATTAAACGAATACTTAGTCGACGTCAGAGTTCAAAACTTTGCGCACACGAGTCACATGGTCGGTGTTTGTCGAAGTCGAAGGTCTTCCAGCACGATTTTCATCGGCGACCTCTTCCGGCCCTCCAAAATGGCCTGGTGCCACCGAAACACACCACTTCTTGCTAAAGCAACATTTGGGTAAACCTGCTTGATCATGTCAAACGTCTCTGTCGCAGATTAACCGAGTTTCACACAGAATTTAATCGCATACCTCTGCTCTAACGAACGCTACATTTTCGGCTTGCACCACTCACAGAAACACGTCGCGCGAAAATGCCTGTCCTGACTCTCCAGGTGCTCGGAGACAACTGAACAGCCGCTCGTTCGTTAGTTAAGAGCGCCCTCTACCGAATCCAGTCGGTGCGTGCACGCTCCGAAGTACAGTCGCGGCGGAATAAAACCAGTCCTAATACTTTCCGGACAAACCCTGTAGATGTGAAGTCAACATTTTTCTATAATTAGTTATTCTTGTACAATAGAATGCCGATTATCGGAACTCCAATAACCGAAGTTCCAACTATCTAAATAGCATTGACCCAAATCCATCACATAACGAACCTTTGAATTTTTGGAAACAGATAGAATGGAGAGAACGCTGACCCTATTCAACTAATATATTTAAGAACAGTTTTGAATACAGATACTTTTCTAAGGGATGTATTTCAGAAGCTCCAAGGGGACATTCTAAAGCTCCGCGAAGGAAATTGTTCTTTTTTACCATTGAAAACACAAAATCTCAATTTTTCCGAAGGAGGATCATATCATTGCTTGGGGGGAATGTCCCCCCTCCGGGCCACACCCTGAAATCAAAACTATTTAAGGACATTGTACAGCTAATTAAGATAATATAAGAATAATTCGAGATATCGCAGCGTTGAAAATAATGTCTTATTTGAAGCAAGCGGCAATCGAAATCTTTTTTGCTTAAATTATAATCTCTGAAATTCAGAAGATGATTTAAAAAAATATATTTTAAATAATAATAAAAACAATTTTTAAATACGCCATTCACTAATTGGTACTGGCAGTCGTAAGTTTGAATAAAGTGTGAAGATTTAAGTATAGTAAAGGACATCCCTTAAGTTATCCCTTTATCCGAATTAGGATCGGTCCGGGCCCGACTTGTTCGGATAATCGGTGCTCTACTATACGGCATAACTTTTAGAATAAACCTGTAAAAAATCACTCACTTCACTTCCGGCAGACTTGGATCATTAGATTTTTCTATTACTAACGCGCATCCAGGGCCGAAGCTAGAAATGAGTAATAGGTGTGTGTGTGTGTGGGGGGGGGGGGGGGGGGCTCATATTTTCTTTCTCTCTGTTTGTGACGCAGAAAAATAAATTAGTGCATATTAACACTGTAGTTACTATGTTTCTCATTAAACTGGTGTAATAATAACGTCATTTTATGTTAAGAAAGGTATATGATGGGGAAAAATTCGAGTGTATAAACTAGCGCAATATTAAATTTCATGTTAGATTAATATGTGCAAATAGGATGAGCACGTGTTGAAACACTTATTTCAGTTACAATTTAGTATTTTTGCAAAAGTGTGAGAGGTCCTCAAAACTAAATTAGGTTTTTGAACAGAATTTCATTTATATTTTCGGAACATAAACTCATTTAGTGACCTTGGAATCTTTTCCAGGGGAGGCTCGTGTTTTAGGGGAGGGGGGAGGGGCTGAGCCGCCCGTAGAGAGACGACAGAGAAACATGAAGCGAAGAAAACCGGTCAAAGTAAAGAATAAAGTTGTTTTAAACAAGTTTTTCCCCAAAATTCAAGCGACATGGCTTATGTGTCGCCTTAGTGTGTGATTTGCTTTATAGGGATGAGAGAGAGGTTCAGTCCGGCCCACAAACGGGTTTTAAACTGAAAATTTTATTTATACACATATAGAAAAGGAAAGACTTTTTTCCTCTTTGAAAATACTATCCCATTTCAATTCATTTTAATGCTATTTTAATTTGAATGAAGGGAAAATAGAAATGATGTTCTTCTATTCCACTATTAGAATGTTATTTTAAAAGAAAATTTATGATATTTGTAGATCTGGCATTGTTGTCTGACATTAACGGGACAATATATTGATATGGCGCCAATCAGAACATCGGAACAATGAATAGCTTTTAGTTCGAGTTTCGTTTGTGACAGTGGGATAGTTTTTGATTGGATTGTTTATTTATTTTTATATTTAGAGATTTAACACTAGAAGAATATTTTCTTCTATTTTCAATCAACCAACATTAGTTTGAAGTTAACAAATTTTTAGTCTTTTATCGTGAACGAATCATAATCGCTCTTCATATAAAAATAACGTTAGTAATTCTCATGATTTTTATATCTATTTTTCATCATGCAATATGCTTATGCTGAGGCTGTGCTCTGCACATTTACCAAGTTGCTTTTATTCATAAGTAGATACAATTAAAGTTGTCGCTAATTTTTTACTAAGCTTAGTAATTTGGCTAATCAGAAATAAAAAACATTCGCCAAATGAGAAAAAAAATATAGCAAATTTAATTATTTGTGAAACAATGAAAATTCAGTGTCCAATCCCTTAATATACCTCCCTTTTTTCCATATTTTCTAAAATAATATAAGTTTCTGTAACTGTTTATCGAACAGTTATCCATTTAAATTTAAATATCCGTTAAAGAAACTAAAAAAAAAGTAATTATAGTCTAAATGTCTTGTTTAATGTAGAAAAAAATGATTTAATTCAATAAGATGTTATGAAATAATACTTCCAGTCCCAGTTAACTCATGAATATAAGATATTACATCGAATGAATTCTGAAAATTTCAAAATATGAATGACAAAATGTGTTAAGCATTATTCGGCTTTTCATTGAATTTTCTTTTCACACTTCAAAGGCAATTTCAAAATTGAACTGCTGCATATTGTTCACATTAACACATACTAAAATGTCTTTTTTTCTTAACTGTGTCTTCGGATGATGCTAAAATGAATTGATGTTGAGTTAATATCTCTAGAAAAATATAAATGATACGGACGATTGAACATAAATGACTTTTGTTCTGTAATATAAATAAGAGTGTCACCTATACTAATATATAAACACACACAAAAAGAAGAAAAAATTGAGCATTCGCAATTTGGCGAATCTAATCATCCGTTTAATTGCCAAATGAAACATTTTGTCGGGATTTGGCGTAATGGCGACTGGTAGCGAGAACCCTAGATACAATATACAATTGCCACGTATTCTTTTTCCGATAGAAAACAATCTAGCAGCATTTCTTCTTTTCCTATTAAATCATCGAATCTTTCAGATAATGTTTTCTTTTTTTTTTCTTTTTTAATTGGTATTTTATATTGGTTGACACGACAATCACAAAAGACTGTTATGAGAAAGGAATCCTTTTATAGTTTAAGACAGCGGTCCCCAAACTTTCTTGGTACGCGACCCACTTTTCAGTGAAAAAAATTTCGCGACCCACCTTTCAATTGAAGAAAAAAAAGCGACCTACCCAAGATAAAGTTGTATATCAGTATAGATATTTTTGTACGATCTCTATGCGCTTGGCTATCCTACGAAAAACACAAATTTTTGTACGGAAGATACATTATCAACAAAAACAACAATCGGTAATTTCAATGTGTGTAAGTGAATAGCAATTAAAACAATGCACAAACTACAAAGATAGTGAAAATGCGCTTAATTAATATGAAAACATAATTTTGTAATCAATGAGATTTCTGGTACTGATGTTTACTAATGTGGGAACATATATTAACCCGTAGTTTGTCTCAGTACTTGTCTTTCAAAAGCAGGAAAGTAGAAAAATCATGTTCTCATAAGCACGAATGTTGAATTTCATCAAGGACCTCAAAGCTGATTAAAATATTTCCGGATATTCTGTTCGTATATTCATCTAGAAGGGAATTAAGGATTTTCCCTTGAAATATTTCCTGTTGAAATTGTCATATCTTTTTAAACAGGTGAAATAAAAGATATATTTTGATGACAAACCTCGATTGTTCAGCGACCCACCAAAACAACTGCCGCGGCCCACCAGTGGGTCGCGACCCATAGATTGGGAACCGCTGGTTTAAGATATATCGTTTATAGGAAATTGAAAAACGTTGTTTGATACTTCAGCATGTAAGTACTAATTTTTGCAAATTACTAGCATTTATTCATAATACGCATTTCGTTAATGTGTCATCAATTTTCTTGTTTGGAGGGAAAGGGTATAGTTCTTGTGACATGGCTATTGTGAAAATCGTAAATAATGCAGCATAGCAGCGTCACTTGTTGAGCGATATGCACCAACATCTAATCATATCTAGATTATATCAAGGTCTCAGAGAATCTAAAATTTTGTGAAATTTCGTGCATTAGTTCTTGAGATAGAGCTGAAGCTACCATGTGGTTATGGGATATCACGGCTGCTCAATCTGAATTAATCTTTCGTCTTGTCGATGTTTTTTACAAAAGTACGGTGTATATGGATAAATATTAATAGCACGTACTTAAACAAACATAAATTTAATTAAACTTATAAAGAAATAGAATACATTTCTAAATATCTTGAGACACTTTTTGTCTCTCGGAACAAGGTGATTTTCCTCGCGTGCTACATAAGCGGCGGCAGTACAGTAACTGACTCACCGAACCAACAGTCTATTACAGCTTGCCTAGAGTCCTTGTCCAATGCGCATGTGGCGCCATCTGTTGACAGTTTTTAAATGTTCTGGATCGAAGAGGCACCTCAGTACCCCCTTCCTAGTGCAAACGATACTCTTAATTTTCCACTAAACGTTCTGGAAATCTGACAGTTCTGCCAGATCGTGTGATGTGAGGTGGTTTTGTTTTTCCAGAATTCGAGGCAGTCCCGGGAGTCGAAACAGTTGTTTCCAGGGTTGAGGTTGTTTCAGGAGTCGAAGATTGTGAATCATTCACCAAAAAGGCTGGCTTCAGTCTGTCCAGCGATATATTTACTATTTTGCCTTTTATGGCCACTTTAAAAAGTTTATCGTTGCGCTCAACAACTTCAAAAGGTCCATCATACGGCGGTTGTAAAGCTTGCCGAATACCTTCTTGACGCACAAATACATGCGTACATGTTTTAAACTCCTGAGACACAAATGTTTTTGTGCTATTATGGGACTTAGTTGGTTGTGGTTTGAATTCGTTGAAGGTATTTCTTAATCGCTGCACTAATTCTTCAGGACTTTTAATGGTGGATTTGTCATCGAAGAAATCACCTGGAAGTCTGAGAGTAGACCCAAAAACAAGTTCAGCTGGCGAAACATTTATATCTGTTTTTAGTGCAGCACGAAACCCTAATAACACTGTTGGAAGTATTTCAGTCCATTTTCCAGTTCGTCTGGCTTTTAGTGCACATTTTAGAGGTCTGTGCCAATTCTCGATAATCCCATTACTCTGAGGGTGGTACGGAGACGATCGGTACTTTCTAGCGCCTAACAATCTGGCTAACTGCTGGAAAAGTTCAGATTCAAACTGGCGTCCTTGGTCCGTGGTGATTTTCTCAGGACACCCAAATCTTGCAATCCATTCGGAAAGTAGTGCACGTGCCACTGATTCTGCTGTGATGTCACTAAGTGGGTATGCCTCTGGCCAACGCGTTGCTCTATCAATTACGGTTAAACAATACCTTTTACCATTTGATTCCGGTAAAGGTCCAATTAAATCTAAATGTATGTGTGCAAATCTATCTGTTGGAAGATCAAATTTTCCTAACTCTGTTTTTGTGTGTCTAACAATTTTGGAACGCTGACAATCCAAACACTCACGAGCCCAAGTTCGACAATCTTTAGCTAGGGAAGGCCAGATAAATCGTTGTCGCAATAAATTCGCACTACCTTTAGTTCCAGGATGAGCAAGTGCATGTAAATTCCAAAATGCCTGTTTTCTAAAAGTTGGAGTTAAATATGGACGTGCTTTGCCACTAGAAATGTCACAATAAATTTCTGTTGTGGAATTTGGAAGGGTAATTAATTTGAGTTCTAAGCTGGATTGACCGCTTTGCATAATCTCTCTAAGTTCTGAATCCTCTTTTTGCTCCATACTTAATTTATCGTAATCTAATGGAGTAGGCATTTGTATTACGTTAATTCGGGAAAGTGCATCGGCTGCATCATTTTGGTTTCCTTTTAAAAATACCATATCAGTGGTGAATTCAGATATAAAAGATAACCACCGACTTTGTCTGTTAGTGTAATTATCTGTTCTTTTTTTAAAGGCAAAAACAATTGGCTTGTGATCGGTAAAGATTGTACATTGACGGGCTTCCAAAAAGTGTCTAAAATGCTTAACGGACTCATAAATTGCTAACAATTCTCTGTCAAAGGTAGAATACTTTAATTGTGTTTCATTTAGATGTTTGGAAAAAAATGAGAGTGGTTTGAGACCCTCCTCTGTTTCTAAGCTTAGTGTAGCACCAATAGCAAAATCACTAGCATCAGAATGAAGTGCTAATTGACCGTCATGGCTAGGAAATGCAAGAGTTGCATCCGTTAATGCCTTTCTTGAAGCTTCAAAAGAATTTATTGCATTTTCAGACCAATCGATAGGAGTTGAATCTTTCTTTTTAGCTCCACGCAACAAATCTGTTAAGGGTGCAAGGATAGTTGCAGCATTGCGACAAAAACGTCGAAAGTAATTGAATAAGCCAATATATGTACGAAGTTCAGAAAGAGTTTTTGGTCGTGGATATTGCTTAATAATTTCAACTTTAGTTTGTAATGGTCGAATTCCAGCAAGAGAAATTTCGTGTCCTAAAAATGATACGCTGTCTTGTTTAAAAACACTTTTGGATATATTTATGTTAAGTCCGTATTTAGAGAGTCTGCTTAGAACAGCTCGTACATGGTCTATATGTTCAGATTCAGTTTCGGAAAAAATTAAAATGTCATCCAAATAAGCTATAGCAAATGGAAGATCATAGAGAACCTCATTAATAAATCTTTGGAAAGTGTTTGCTGCACATTTAAGTCCAAAATTTAAATATAGAAATTCGAAGCTTCCAAAAGGGGTTATTACCGCTGTTTTAGGAATATCTTTTTCATGCACTGGAATATGAAAATAAGCGCGGACTATATCTAATTTTGTAACAATTTTCTTTCCATGTAGAATATTGGTAAGATCATGGATGTGGGGTATTGGATAACGGTCAGGAAGAGTTACTGAATTTAGACGTCGATAATCACCGCAAACTCTGTAAGAACCATCCGGTTTTGGTACAACGTGAATAGGGGATGCCCAAGGGGATTTGGAAGGACGACATATACCTTCATCCATAAGATATTGGAATTCTTTTTGAACTTCCTTTAAAATTTTTGGATGTAATCGGCGAGGTTTGGAATAAAGTGGTGGTCCTGTAGTTTCGATATGATGAACTGTATCATGGCATGTTGGTTTTTTAAAATTTGGTATGGGATTTAAGAGCTCTGGGAATTCCTCAAATATAGTTTTAAAAGACATGTCTTCAGAAATTAGTTTAATTTGGGACTGTTTTGAGCAAGTAAGCTCACCCTTAGTGGACAATCCAGTTACAGAGTCAATTAATCGAAATTTGTGCAAATCTACAAGCAAAGCAAAATTTCTTAAAAAGTCTGCTCCAATTATAGGGCAAGAGACATTTGCAATAACAAATGACCAGCGAAAACTCCTTCTCAAGCCGATATTTAGGTCAAGCAGTTTGTTACCATAAACAGGAATTTTGGAATTATTTGCAGCATAAATATAATTAGAAGGACTCTTTTTGTTTACTTGTTTTGGTACAGGGATACAAGAAATATCACTACCACTATCTATTAAAAATTTGAACCCTGAATTTTTATCAAACACATGCAACCTACATTGTTCTAATGCTGCTACGCCAACTGTATTTTCGCTTGTTGACCTAGCAGCAGCCACTAGTTTTTTTTAATTTCATCAAAAGAACAAGGTTCGCGGCACTTTCGAGCATCACTACCAAATTTCTGATGGTAATAACATAAGTCTGATTCGTTTTGTTTACGACTCGATTTTTGGGAATCTCTATTTTTACTGTATCGTCTTTCCCTGTAATGCGATCGGCCGCGAGACATCGATCGCCTAAACACATTTTTGGATAACTCTGAAACCTGCAGTGTCAATTGCTCAATTTGTGTTTGAAGATTTAAGATCGCGTTATGGTCGTTCCGAGGCGATTCGGTGGGTTTGGAAACTGCATACACTGCCGATTCAGATTTAATTTCATTAATTTTGTCAGCTAGGGTTGCTAATTCCTGTAATCCGGAGCTTGAAACCGACAAAATTGCTTGCGTATGCGTCGGCAAACGTTCTAACCAAATAGCTTTCAAGAATTCTTCAGTAACGGAACTTTGCGCTAATTCTTTCATTTGCCGCAGTAAAACGGAAGGTTTTTTATCACCTAGCACAAGTTCAGAGAGTAATTTACGTATCTGCTGCGATTGCGAATCTGAAAACTCCTGAATTAGTCTCTGTTTCAAAGCATTATATTTGTCATTTGGAGGCGGCGTAAGAATTAAGTCAGATACCGCACTTAATGTATCTGTGTCTATAGCAGATAATAAATAATTGTACTTAGTAGTGTCGTTCGTTACTTGCGCCACGGCAAAATTTGCCTCAACTTGTACAAACCAAACAGAAATATTACTTTTCCATAAGGGAGGAATTTTAACAGCTACCCTAGCAAGCGTTTCTGTCGGATTATCGGCAGGAATATCATCAGGCATTGTGAGCGCAGAATTAAAAATACATATATTGATAGAGCAATAAATAAATAAATATACAATTTAGTAAAATTTTGAATGAGAACGCTTGGGCTCGAAAATTTTTTAATTAAAATAACTGGTAAATATAACAATTGGGCCAGAGAATACCACAAAGAAACATAGAAAATGGCACATACCGTTTTTTTCATCGCTGTAGTTGTCCAGGAACGATATATCAGAAGGCGTCTTTCAAAATTGTCCGGTCACCACTTGAAGCTACCATGTGGTTATGGGATATCACGGCTGCTCAATCTGAATTAATCTTTCGTCTTGTCGATGTTTTTTACAAAAGTACGGTGTATATGGATAAATATTAATAGCACGTACTTAAACAAACATAAATTTAATTAAACTTATAAAGAAATAGAATACATTTCTAAATATCTTGAGACACTTTTTGTCTCTCGGAACAAGGTGATTTTCCTCGCGTGCTACATAAGCGGCGGCAGTACAGTAACTGACTCACCGAACCAACAGTCTATTACAGCTTGCCTAGAGTCCTTGTCCAATGCGCATGTGGCGCCATCTGTTGACAGTTTTTAAATGTTCTGGATCGAAGAGGCACCTCAGAGCTATTGCAATAATTACGAATGATGCACCATGGCAGCGCTACCTGTTAAGCGATTTGCACCAAAACACAATCAGAACTATGTTACATCAAGTACTAACTATATATAAAGTTTTATGAAAATCCATGCTCTAGTTCTTGAGATATAGCTATTGTGGAAATTGTGAATGCTGCAGCATAGCAGCGCCATCTCTTGAGCGATATACACCAAAAACTAATCAGATCTAGGCTATATCAAGGTCTAACAGAATCTAAAGTTTTGTGAAATTCCGTGCTTTAGTTCTTGAGATAGATCGCACACAAAATTTTTGTCACATATAAGACAGACATTTTGTAAAAAAAATGTTTTTCGGGTTCTTTGACTCGTAAATCCGTCGAAAACCAGATTTCGAAAATTTTCATGAATCCAATATTTCTTCTTGTAAAGATAGAAGAAAGTAAAAAATGAAGAACTTTGAAGGAAAATGTTTTGTATCAAGCTAAGGGAAAAGTCGGCCGTGTATTGGAATTTCAGGGGAAGGGTTCATAAGACATAAAATTTACACTTAATCCGGAAATGCAATTTCGCCCTCGGTTCTTCATTTTGGCGTTTCATAGATTTAGATTCTGCAATAAAATAAAATAGAATTTCACGAAATGCTTTAATTAATTTAGGTTTATCTAGGTTATTAATCTCTGTTTATCTGAAATTCGATTGGTTTCACTTGTCATACAGATTGAAGAAACTGAAATATGACAAAAATATTCCAATCTAGCTCATAATATTGGCTCACAAAATTTTAAGAATAAGAGATAATTAGTAAATTGTAGGGAGAGAAAAAAGAAAGAAAGAAAGATTAAAAGGCATTATAGGCAAAAATACCGATAATAAAATTATATCAACTTTTGAATTCAATTCCAGACACTAAAAGCTTTAGATTCTGGTACTTACTATTTTGACAATTTTTCCTGCGGAACATTCTTTTCAGAAGTAAATAATAATTCAGGCAAAAACATCTTGTCAAAGTCCAATTCATCTTGTATTCTCTTAAAAATCTGATATAAATTGTTTGGCACCTAAGATGAGACAATAAAAATAATATTTTAAAAATAAATTTCTAAAGTATAACGTTAAATATTACCCATTCTTTTTTAATGCTGAAAACAAAATTTTAAGTAGCTTTGATTAATTATTATTGGATCTATTATTATTATTATTATTTATTTGTTAGTCCATCATAATCACGTAAAATATATTTTTGGAAAATTTCGGCTCTTGGATGTGGAAAGGTTCGAAGTCCCTGGTGCAGGATGTCATGATTTTCTTACTCCTCGTCCTAAAATAAATCCTTGATTCCGAGTACATTTTAATAAAACTTCATTTATTCAATTTACAGAATGAAAATGTAATTTGAGAAACAAATAGGATAATCCCCGCCAGTGGTTGATATACTCCTCCAGTAGCTGATCAAATTTTTGAAATATTGCAGCATTTCAGTAGGAAATGAATTTTACACATGGCACTAGACATAATATTTTTCTTTAAATGTTGGTTCGCTTGTTTTCAGGTCTGCTGCTTATTGTAAGATAAGCCTTTTTAGGAAATTCTTTTACCAGAAAGTGCGAAAAAACTAATTTAGTTTTGAGGCTTTTTCACAATTTTGCAGAAATACTAAATTATAACTAAAATAAATGTTTTAACACTTGCTCATCCTATTTGCACACAAGAAACTAGCATGGTGCTTAATATTGCACTAGTTATACATTCGAATTTTTCATCATCCTATTCTTTTCTTAGCATAAAATGAAATTATTACAATTGTTTAATAAGAAACATAGTACCTATACAATGTGAATATGCTCTAATTTATCTTTCTGCGTCAGAGAGAGAGAAAATATTAGCCCTCCCCTCACCCACCTATAAGTCATTTCTAGCTACGGCCTTGCACCCTAATAATAATAATAATAATATTAAAAAAAATTATTAAGATCTTAGAAGAGAATATTCCAAACAGAAAACTCGCGATCGATATTTTTCTTTTAAATATAGTTTCTTAACTTTGAAGCAATCGCATCCTGAAATGTCGCGTATAGACCTAAAACACCCGGTCAAATCATGACGTACTATGCTTAAAAATGACGCCAGTCATCGTCACTTTAAACGATATTCTAATCTAATACAGTTAGAAATAAAAATATTAAAATAGAAACCGATGCCTGTATTGCCTGATACATGGATTTATTATAGGCGCTTCTTTTATAACTTTTTTCCTCCCACTGAGAAATAAGATTTAGCTCTTTTCTATATCGAGAGCTTTAAAGTCTTTATTCTGTTTATTTAGTAATAGTACGTGGTATTAGAATGAATTAACTATAAATAAACCTCTGACGTGAATGCTGCTATAAGACGTGTCTAGAAATCAATAGTGTAATTTCAGATAAGAGCGCAATGTTACTTTATTCAGTAGCATTAATTTTGTAACATTAGAAGTAAATTTCAGATAATAATGCTAACAAGGAAGGTCTCCTTACTGGGCATACTCAGAATATATATATTTTTTTAAATAATAATTAAACTACTTATGTATGTAATAAAGGATCAGTCAAATTTAATGGCGGAATTACAGTAGAAAATGCATAAAACATAATATATTTTCGAATATTTGGCATGAAAAGATGAAAGCGTCACTCGATTTGGCAAATAGTACTTTTCTTCGCCAAAAGCAAATTATTTTAATTCAATTTAAAATTGTTTGTTAAGGAATTTTTAGAATGCGAGTAAATGATATTTAATCAAATTAAACAATAAGTGAATTTAATGTATGCATACATATAATATATACATTGTATTACAAATATATTCTGTTTGTTTCTGCACTTATGTTTATCACTGAAAATAAAATATTTTCACATAAAAAAAATATATATATTGAAAAAATGTTTTTCATATTTCAAAAATAAAAGTCAGATGAAGAATGCTGCAGTTATGTTGTACATTTCAATATGTAAGAAGCCGTTTCCATAGCAACAAAATTGAGCTTGAAACAATTTTAATTAATTTAAATTTTGAATTTCGTTTTAAATCGTAATTTATGATAGTTAAATTTCAATATAAATATCGAGATGACAAAATTATACGAATTGAATTATTTCCAACTGAGCGAAAAATTGCCCAGGCCAGGAATCGAACTCGGATACTTGGCTTACAAGGCCAATGCTTTACCTGTTAAGCTAACCGGGCGATAACCGCCTGGGATTTTTCGCTCAAATAACCTTATTGACCATAACATCTGGTCTGTCATTTAGACAGCTCGGCAGAATAAGTCGCAGGTTATGGAACTCCATATTACGATGGATGCGTAGATATACTATTATTTTAACACAATCTAACTGATTGGTAAAGTTATCATACGAATTGAATATTTCAAACTGAGCGAAAAATTGCCCAGGCCGGGAATCGAACCCGGATACTTGGCTTACAAGGTCAAGTAAGCCAAGTATCCGGGTTCGATTCCCGGCCAGGGCAATTTTTCGCTCAGTTGAAAATATTCAATTCGTTTGATTACAGAACTCTGTTTTTTTTTACGACTACATTACTGCTGATGAGATAGCTGTAATTATTTTAAAAGAATAGGAATTGAGAATTTTTCGTGTGATTGGGCAGTGGCTTAATCCAGGTGAGTGCCCAAAGTTTTCTGAATACCGGTAATATTTTAAAGCTATCTTCATCTTATCTAACCAGAAAATATTCTGCTATGAATCAAGGAGAAGAAAACGTTACAATATTACCTAATTTAGACATCCAACCTGGTTACGCCACTGTTGGGTATAAATATCAAATTTGGTTATCAAACAGATTTTAAATACATAAAAGTCACGAAACATTAGCATGAAAAAGTATGTAAAATTAACTCTTATGTCTATGTAAGAAGAGATTATTAAATGAGAAAATTAGTTTTCAAACAACTTTAAAGTGTTGTTAACGATTTTCTATTGCTCTACGCGTTCGGTATCACGATCTCATTACGGGTTCGCCCCCCCCCCCCCCCACACACACACAAAAAGCCTATACTCATCTGAAATATGTACGGTTGTACCAGAATAAAGTATACAACTGGCATTCTCCATAAAGGAAAGGTCCGAGTGCAAAATACTTTTTTTGTTCGAATCAATGACTCAAATCTTTTCGGGTTAACCCCTTCGCGACGGGAGCCTTCTACGAAATTTTTAATGATTTATCACCGGTTTTTGAAAACAGAAATTTGTCCTTTTTATTTAATCGAGAAAATGCTCCGAATAAACAAGGCAAATTTTACTGTAAAATTTTACTGGTGGGGATAAACAAAGATTCTTAAGCCTTTTTGCGGCACGTATACGTGTTGCTCGTCCCCAAGGGGTTAAGACAGATTCGGCCTCTAAAAAATAAATAAATAAATAAAAAAGTGGCCATCGACATCTGATATTACAAAACTTTTAGGGCACGAAAAAAAAATCGTTCGACTCCAGCAGCCTCGGGTCCCCCCCCCCCCCAAAAAAAAAAAAAAAAAAAAAAAAGCTCGGAAATCATCCCTAGTGTAAATTTACTTTTGCAGTGCGTGGGTTGTTTCTAAGTAATGCGCAAGTAAACGTTGTATAAACTGTATATACGCTGTGAAACAATGTTTATCGATTTAAATGTTTTTTATACCTTACCTTAAGACAACATCGGTCGTTACGCACCATCCTTACGTCACATTTATTTCATCGACGTCACAGTTTGCGTTTATAATAAAAGGAATTATATTATTATTATAATTATAGTAAATATTTTGCTCCAGTTTCTGAAATCTGTTGTCAAGATAGCTTAGTTTGAACGAATGAATTTAAAATTAAATAAAGGAATTTGATTCTTAATAGACGTCTAACATAATAATTATTTAATCTTAATTATTTGCGAAATTGATGAAAAAGCGGCTCTTATAGGTAGGAGTTGTCGATCAGTGATGAAATTCAGGAGATAAAGCGTAAAAACTGAATTTCTTCACAGGATGTCAAAATGTGAATGCGCTCTCAAAAGATTTTGGATTTTTAACTTATCATCGCCCCGGAAGGTAATCCCCTTCCCCATCAGGGCCGTAGTCAGAAATTAATTATAGGAGGAAGGGGGGGGGGTCATATTTTATCTCTCTCTCTGATCAGTTCTTCGACTCTGGAACACAACTAGTCCAAACGTCTTCATATAATAACAAATCTGCTTTACTAGTTTTATTTAGAACCGACATTATTTAATTTGCTATAATTTCAACCAAGCAAAATATCACAAATTTTTAAAAGTCAATTAAAGGAAGATTTTATTATTATTATTATTATTATTATTATTATTTTTTTTTTTTTTTTTTTTTTTTTGTAAAAGCATTTTAATAACTCACATAAAATTTTAGTTCTAATTCAATTTTATTTTTATTTTTCAAATCCCTGAGTATAAGTTGATAAAATATTGGCTGTTTTTTTTCTTTTTTCTAAATCCTTGCCAAACTCCCAAAATCGTTGCGAGATTATGTTGAATATATGTGCAGAAATAAAAATTGGTACACATTCACGTTGTAGGTACTGTATTTCTTATTAAACTTTTTGTAATAACTTCATTTTATGCTAAGAACAGAATATCATGATGAAAAATTCGAGAGTATAACTAATGCAATATTAAACATCATGTTAGCTTCATGTGTGCAAATAGGATGAACGAGTGTTGAAACACTTATTTTAGTTACACTGCTAATGTCTGCAAAACTGTGAAAGGGCCTGAAAACTAAATTAGATTTTTGAAGATAATTTCATTTGGATTTTCGGAATAGAAACTCATTGAGAGACCTTGGAATCTGTTCCAAGAGAGACTCAAAATGCTTAAGGGGGACAGTGTTGAATTCAGGGTGTGGCCCGGGGGGACATTTCCCCGGAGCAATAAAATGTCTCCTCCCGGAAAATTTGAAATTTTGCATTTTCAATTGTCAAAAAGTACAATATCCCCCCCGGAACTGTATAATGTCCCTCCCGGAGAAAAGTGTCTGAATTCAACAGTGGGGGGGAATGAACCAGCCAGCACCCCCTTAACAAATAATAATAATAATTTAATAATTATAATTTAATAATTATTTGTTTAATTTTCGTTGCGACGTTTGTGATTCTTTTATTTTAAACATGTATTTCGCTTATTAAATTTAAAATAAAAGTTACTTCCCTGAAAGAATCGTGTATAATAAAACATAAAAAGTATTAGAAAGTTGTAATATAAATTAAATCTGATTGTAATACAATATTTTCTAAACATTTTAGTTTATATTTTTAGTCGCAGAAATTTTGCGATTAAATGATATGAAGATTGTTGATAAAAATCAGTGATATCCAGAGGATCACAGCATGACATTCCTGATCTAGGGACCGTATCCAATTTTCGGTCACCCACATACAAGAAAATCGAAAATAACAATCAGAAAACTGATATGGTATTTTTTTTTTAATATATATATAAATAGTTTATTTTGTAGTATAGATTTTACTCTACAATATTTATATTTAGTACAGTAGAACCCCGCTAATTCGGGACCCGTTAATTCGGATCTCCGGATAATCCGGATCGGTTTGGTCATCGATTTTTTTTTTTTTTTTTTTTTTTTTTTTTTTTTTTTTTTTTCAAGTTTGAGAAGTGATCGGCGAATTTCCATAACATAAATTTATTTCAGCCTCATATTCTGAATAAAAGTATTTTCTGAAATTCCTTTCTGAAGAATACCTCAAACTTTCTTATTTAAACTCTTTAATATTATCTATGAAAGGAACAACTATGCATCATTTAAGCTTTGGCAATTTCAAGTTTCATAGTTTTCGATTTAATCCATTGAGAAATATCATTAAAAGCTCAATGCTTAATAAAGTTTTATCCAGAACATTGCAAGAAATCAAAGTAAAATAGTCCTTATAGACACACTGACTGATAAGGATTGCTTTCCGATCTTTGTCAGTCAGTCCATAGGTTTCTTTGGATTGTTTCCTTGTCTTCGCGCCAAAACCCCTCTACAAATCACTTGCGGAAAATCGAAATAGGAGGAGGAATAAACGAGAATGGAAGAGAAACTACACCTGAAGGTTTTGTCAGCTTGTTTTAAAAAAAAATGATAGTTGCTCAGATGTTGATATCAGCGACATTGGCAATTGGTTGGAAGCAGAAAATAATGAAAAGTATGCTTCGCTTACAGATGACTTAATCGCTTTGTGCACAACTGGAGAAAATGAAGATGATGCAGACGAAAGCCATTATCCATGATGATTAACCAGAAGTTATAAACTATAATGAAGCAACTTTTTGAACAATTGATGTTTTATTTTGAACGTCATGTGGAGACTACATCCAGCGAACTACTTATGCTCAAGGGAATGTGTGACCATGCGGCCCACAAAACTGGCACAACAAAATATGACAAATTTTATAATTACAAAGTAAACATTTTTACTGTCTGTAACTATTGAATATGTTCAATATAAAGGGGATTTTCTGTGAGTATGTTCTATTTTATTTCATTTATTCACATTCTCCGGATTTTCGACAATACGGATTGGGCCTGGTCCCAATTAATCCGAATTATCGGGGTTCTACTGTAATTGTATTATTCGGAATTTTTTTTCTTGTAAAATCTGTTTTTTTTTTTTTTTTTTTTTTTTTTTTTTTTTTTTTTTTTTAAGTTTTTAAAACTTTTTTTTTTTTTTTTTTTTTTTAACTTAACAAAAATGTTTCATAAATTACACTATTTTCCGGATTGCTTCAATCCGGAGAATTCAAACATGATTTCAAAAATGGGAGTAAACCATTTGAATTAAACAAAATTGGCAAATTTTTTTATACGTACACTGCTCTAATTCTAAAATTTGATAACATATTCTTAAAGAAAACATTGTTTTGAGTCTAGCGATACCTTTGTTGTCTTCTGTTTATTGTAACTAACTGTGAATAAAGGCTAGTGTATCGTCTATTTATTTATTTTGACACGAATTGTTTATGTTTGTTTTTGACATACTCTATTAGATAAATAATTTTAGATCTTCGTTCGAATACAATGGTCTCTTTTTTTTTTTTCGAGTCTGCCGAGTAAAAAACATCTAAGTTAAATAAGCTCTTTAACTCACTTTTACATTAAACGTTACATTGTCGATTATAAATATGTATCGCTTAGAGATGAAATTCGGACTTTTTTTCAGATCTCGACTTCGCCTGAACCTGAAATATTTTGTCAAGGATGTAGTGGAGGGTATACGGGGGGTATACCCTCCGGATACCCTATGGATTTTTTTAAGGAATACAGTATTGACTCTGTTTCTCAAAAAGCTGAGTCTGTACACTCTATAAGGTATACTCTCTGCCTTGAGCGTATAACCACTGCTTAAGGCATATACCTACTTTTTTTTTTTTTTCTTACGGCAACATTTTTGCATTTTGTGTCATTAAATCCCGTTTTAATTAATTAATGAATTATTTTTTCTAGACCTAAACAAGGCAAATATGGAATATATTTAATTTCGGTGCCTTTTTGGGATTTACAACGTAAGGGCTAAGCAGACAATACTACTGATAAATAGAAAGAAATGCCTGAAATTAATTGTTTTATATCCAAAAGTATGCAAGAATATATGCATATATACATAAATTCCTAATTAACTAGAATAACTCTGTACTAACTTTAATTTGGATAAAATAACTGGCAAATCATATCCCAAATAAATTGTCATGCCACACTGTATGCGTAATAAAACTTTGAACCACGTAAAAAATCATTCGAAAATCTAGATTATTCTATTTTCGTCTCTCCATAAAATAATTCTTGACATAAAGAACCAGACATCTTATTATGATAAATCGAATCGGAGTGAAAGTGAAAACAGAAACGAGAGAATTTACCTGAAATAGCAACTTTCACATTTTCCACTAACACTCATACGCTATTCCCAGGAGTGTAGTCGTAAAAATAACAGAGGGTATACGCTCTAAGCTGAGGGTATACGCTCATTGCAGAGGGTATACCTTAGAGTGTGTATACTATAGATTTCTTGAAAAACAGAGGGTATACGGAGGTCCTATATAAAAAATCCAGCGGCGTATACCCTCCACTACATCCCTGCACTCCCGCAATCACCTATTTCAAAATTGAAAATACTGAACACTTTGCAAGTTTCTGAACGATTATTTGTAGGGGAAAAAATGTGTTATGTCGATTCCAAATAATATAGTAGCATGTATTCTATATTTTCTAGTACTTTATGTGTGAGTTATATAAACATACATAAATTTCCAGCAAATGATAACTATAAATGATAAAAAAAAACTAGCAAATCATATCAGAAATTAAAAAAAAAAAGGTACACCACATTTTATGCATAATAGAACTTTGAATCACGCAAAAAATCACCCGAAAATCTAGATTATTCTATTTTCGTCTTCATAAAATAATTCTTGACATAAAGATGAACCAGATATCTTATTATGATAAATCGAATTGGAGTGAAAGTGGAAACAGAAATGAGAACATTTACCTGAAATAGCAACTTTCACATTTTCCACTAACACGCACATCACTATTCCCGCAATCACCCATTTCAAAATTGAAAATACGGAACACTTTGCAAGTTTCTGAATCATTATTTGTAGAGAAAAAAAATGTGTTAGGTCGGTTCCAAATAATGTAGCGGCATGATTTTTTTTTTTCTAGTACTTTATGTGTGAGGTAAAGCATAAACGCATCTTTTATAAGTCGACAAAAGAGGGGGGGAGGGGAGAGAACTAAAATCATGCGTGTAGTACAGATTATGTAACACTTTCCCATAACATTCCGAATGCAGTAACAAAACTTCACAGTTTATTACAGTGAAACATAACGTCTAAAGGAACAATTTGCAAAACTGATAACGCATTTGAAAACTTTATTTTTGCTATTACAATGAATATTTAATAGAATATTACGTATCGTAAAATTCACGTATACGCGACGTTTGTCACAAAGAGGTTAATAGAAAAGTTCTTCCGCTAGGTAAAAAAATCTAATAAACAGTATTATCGATTTTTTAGCCCATTTTATTTTCCCTTTTTTTAGTTTACTGCTTTGGAAAAATGCTAAAAATAACAATATATATCGTAATAGATTAGACTTGGGTCTAGTCTAGAGGCTTATTTCGCCGACCCGTCATCTTTATTTTATTTTTTCTTTTTCTAGGCAGAAACAAGATAAATATCGAGAGAGCCTTTTCCGGGTTACCAACGTAAAAACTAGGTTAACAGTACTGTTAATAAGTAGAAAATATTGGTATTAGACCGATATTTTAATTGAATTGATGTCTTGTGATATCAAAATATTTTTTAAGTATTATTACTACATTCATCTGATTTTTTTTAGGTAGATTTCGTATGAAATACTACCTATTGCATTGTCTCCCATGTTGGAATTTCTGAAAATTTTTTGCGGATCTACACGAATCATGACTCCTAGACCCCAAAACTACCATCAGTAAAAAAGTTTATATATATATATATCTATCTATCTATCTATCTATCTATCTATCTATCTATCTATCTATCTATCTATCGGTGTATATCACTTTCTTCTAGACACGATAACTTCCATAATTATGCTCAGATCTTCATCAAACTTTTACATAAAATCAAGGGGTATAAAATCTCGGTTAAGTTCGTTAATGGGCAAAATCGGACCAAGGGGGTGGAAGTTAGGAGGGTTTTTGTGAAAACAGAAAAAACGCGATAACTTTTTAATTAAAATAGATATCGAATCGGTTTAAAGTTTATATTACTTCTAAACAATGAGGAAAAAGTTTATGCGTGACAGATTTTTGATAAAGTTAAAAATGGGCTCAAGGGGCGAAAAAAAACATGGTTTTTGGGAGAAAAAAATTCACAACTTTGTCAATTCTGAAGATATCAAATCCAACTAAATTTTATATAAATGTACTCAATATTATCTAAAACTTTTGTATTTACAAGTTTTTGATAGGACCAATTTTTACCGATGAAAAAAATTAAAAACGAAAAGAAAAAGGGGGGAGGAAAAAGAAAAAACCCATAACTTACTCAATTCTTAAGCAATTAAATCTAATTAAATTTATTTTACATCTTCACAATAATATCTACAACTTTTATATTGACAAGTTTTTCATAGAACCAATTCTTATAGCAAAAATAAATTAAACAAAAATAGGAGTTGGAGAAAAAAACCTCAAATCCAAACTGCTTATATTCTGACTCATTTTAAAATTCATTTTTGATTTTAAAAGCATCCAAATGACAGATCCTCTTATTTAGCAACTATATAATGCGACTTATTGGCCAATTTTTTGATAAAGGCAGAATATATTTTTAAAAAGGCTGCCAAAAAAGGTATTTTGAACAGATTTCCCGAAGTTTTCATCATTAAAAAATTCATTAAGTATAACAAATTGCGTTTTTCATGAGTCATTTTTAAATTCATTTTTGTTCTCAAACCCATCCAATTTACAGGTCCTATTATTTAGGAACTATATAACTTGACGTATTGGCCAGTTTTTTGATAAAGGCAGAATATATTTTTTTAAAAGGCTGCCAAAAAGGGTATTTTGAACAGAATTTCACGAAGTTGTGATTAAAATTTGAGGAAATTTAAGAAATTGCGTTTTTACCGAGTCATTTTTAAATCTTTTTTTGTTCTCAAACGCATCCAATTTACAGGTTCTCTTATTTAGGAACTATATAATGTGACGGAGTGGCCAGTTTTTTGATAAAGGCAGAATATATTTCAAAAAAGGCTGCCAAAATGGGCACTTCGCACAAAATTTCCCAAAGCGAGATGATTAATGAACTGTGGGTATTCAAATAACAAATTGGTTATTTTATGACTCATTTTTAAATCCAATTTTGCTCTGACACGCATTCAATTGACAGTTTTTTGTTACTTAGGAACTATATAATGTGCTTATTCGTCGATTTTTTGATAAAGGGTGAATATATATATTTTAAAAGCTGTCAAAGTAAGCACTTCGCAAAAAAATTTCCTAAAGCGATCATGATAAAAGAATTGAGGTTGTATTCAAATAACAAATTGTTTATTTTATGACTCATTTTTAAATTCAATTTTGCTCTCAAACGCATTCAATTGACAGTTATTTGTTATTTAGGAACTGTGTAATGTGCCGTATTGGTCAGATTTTTGATAAAGGCTAAATATATATTTTAAAAAATCTGTCAAAGTGGGCACTTCGCACAAAATTTCTCAAAGCGATCTTGATTAAAGAATTGTGGATGTATTAAAATAATAAATTGGTTATTTTATGACTCATTTTTAAATTCAATTTTGCTGTCAAACGAATTTAATTAACAGTTTTTTGTTATTTAGGAACTATATAATGAGCATATTGGTCAATTTTTTAAATAAAGTAAGAATATAATTCAAAATATATTGGCAAAATGAGCATTTAAGTAGAGATAGGCATTTTTTTTTTTTTTTTTTTTTTAGATGAAAACTTTTCGAAATCTACCTCCGCCTATAGGCCATGCCGAAAGGGATTTTTTTTTTTTCAAGTTGCCTAAGATTAATTGTTTTATAAACCAAAAGAATGTAAGAATATAAACATGCATAAATTCATTCTTAACTAGGATAATTCTGTACTAATTTTAATCAGGATAAAATAACTTGCAAATCGTACTATAAATAAACAAAGTCACGCCACACTCTATGCGTTATAAAACTTTGAATCACGCAAAAAATCACTCGAAAATCTAGATTATTCTATTTTCATCTCCATAAAATAATTCTTGACTTTTGACTTAAAGATGAACCAGAGACATCTTATTATGATAAATCGAATCGGAGTGAAAGTGGAAACAGGAATGAGAACATTTACCTGAAATAGAAACTTTCACATTTTCCACTAACACGCATACCCTATTCCCGCAATCACCTATTTCAAAATTCAAAAAAATACGGAACACTTTACAAGTTTCTGAACCATTTTATGTAGAAAAAAAAATGTGTTATGTCGGTTCCAAATAATGTAGCGGCATGTATCCTATTTTCTCTAAGTACTTTATGTGTGAGTTAGAGCATAAACGCATCTTTTATATGTCGACGAAAGAGAGAGAGAGAGAGAGAACCAAAAATCATGCGTGTAGCACAGATTATTTAACACTTTCCATAATATTTAGAATTCAATAACAATACTTCATAGCTTATTAAGGCAAAACATAAGGTCTAAATAAACAATTTGAAAAACTCCTAACGCATTTTAAAACTCAATTTTTGCTATTACAATCAATAGTTGGTAAAATATCCTTTTTTTCTTTTTTGTGCACACCTGTATATGATCTACACTCTTAAAATGAAAGAGTGGATTTGATTTCTCAGAAAAGAGCTCTAATTTATTGGATCGTGAATGAGTATTTTTTAAATGTTTTACTCATCTTGATTTAAATTGCTCATCTTGATTTAAATTTCTTAAAAACAACTCGTTCACCCGAGTGGTTTCAACTTTTTACGAGAAGCTGACGTTTATATCTTGAGATGCGTGGATTTCGGCTCAACTTGAGTTATTGTGCTGAGGTTTTAAGAGAGTATATATTTATATGCATACTACATTGTATGCTAAAATTACTTCAACTAAACGAATACAACAGTTTAAATACTTAGCAATTTTCGTGAATAAACGAAAATGAGTACTACTCTGTTATCCCGTGACCAATTTCGCCAAATTATACAATTCGCCAGACTAATAGCCAAATTATACACATTGACATAATTTTTATTTTAAATAACGAAAAAACAAATAATTAGCAGAATATTAATAAAAATACAAATTAAAAGTCGATATAAAAATAACTTAATGACATTTTAAACACGTGAATCTTATTTAATGTTTTTTTGAATGTAACATTCACGAGCATCCATTATTGCATTTAATCTTATAGTTTGGCGATAATTTTTTGGTCGACGGGATAACCTAGTTGTACCCGAAAATGTATATGAGAACTTTTTTTTATGTAGCCCTCTGTATGATCTATAGTATTTATGCACACCAAATAATGTTATATATATATATATATATATATATATATAAAAAAAAGTTTGGTTTGAAAACATGTACCACATTTGAAAATGCACTTCCGGAAATAATTGTTCATAGACTTCAATAGTTCAATTTCTTCTGTTGTCAAATTCTTCTGTGTATCGTATATCCCTGTGTATTCTGTAAATGAACAATAAGTTCCATCCACACCCTGTTCTACAATTAGCTCCGTGGAATACACTTCAGTGATACATATATATATATATATATATATATATATATATATAATTCAGCATGTTTAAAATAGCGTTATAGAATTAAAATACACCACAAGCAGTTTTCCTCCAAAGACCATAATATAACGGCATTCTTTTTAGTGTCTCTGTAAATGAACTTAAATGCTACACACTTCATTTTTAAAACCGAAATACCATAATGATACCCAATAACATTTAAAGATTTCATGGCAATTCGATTATATTTACGCAAGTTAAAACACGAACAAGCCGACGGCAGATGGACAGACAATCTGAATTCCTAAACACTTTTGAACTTTGTTGGAAAGTGTTAAAAAAAACCTTTAAACAATTCACACCCAAATCTATTCTCACTAAAGGTTATGAATTCTTTTGAGTGGTTCTGTATGTGGCCTTTAGAAATTTCTACACATTTCCTTAGTGTGCAAACATTTAATAAAACTTAAAATGCATACCACAAATAAAAACATCAATTAAAATCAATTTCATTATGTTTGTAACCAAGTAACCCTATTAAAAAATGCCGCAAACGATTTTATTTTTCCATAGACCATAATATAATAAAAGAATTCTTTTCAGTTTTTCCGTATACTGTAAATGTTAAACATAGCACATTCGATATTAACTTTTTTTCTAGTGTACTTCATTAATGTGTATAAAGTTGATTATGTTTAAGATTGTGTAGCACTATTGAAATACATTATAAATCATTATTCAACATCGGTCATAATGTAACGGAATACTTTTGATGGTCCCTGTAAATGAACAATGAGTGCTACACATTTAATTTAAAATACCATGGTGAACCTCTATAATGAATATCAATTACATGCCAATCCGAGTTTATTTACTCCAATTAGAGCACGGACACACAGACAAATGGAAATCATAAGCAATTTTACAATACAATACAATATATCTTTGACATCGGAACCTGAAAAATGGAATTATGCCTTATGAGCCTACTTTAAATCACCCAAAAAAATCGTACACTGTTTAAAAAACTGTAATTTTACAGATGTAGAAATACTGAAACATGTGCACTTAACTAAAATTTTGGGGGCGCTGATTAAGATCCCACTGATTAAGGTCCCGGTACGTCATTTTGACGTCACAAGAAACCGGGATATAAATCCAGTGCTTGAGCATTTCACTTTTCACGAAACTCTGATTAACGTCCCACTGATATACATCCCGCTATCAGACCGGGACCTAAATCCAGTCACAGAGAATTTTACTTTCGTCGAGACCCTGATTAAGGTCCCACTGATTAAGATCCCGCTATACGTCATTTTGCTGACGTCAGAGTAGATGGGACTTAAATCAGGGGGACTTAAATCCAGTGCTAAAGCATTTTATTTTCGACGAAATCCTGATTAACATCCCTATGATATATATCCCGGTACGCCATTTTGATGACGTCACAGTAGATTGAAACTTAAATCAGTGCTAGTAACACATTTTTTTTTTCGCAAGAATTCCTAATTTACGACCTCATGATATATGCTCCCACATGCCATTTTTATTTCAAAACAAATGGGATTCATGTAGGATAGGTCACTAAATGTCTGTACATATTATCATTATTATTATTAATATAAAGTATTACTACTATTATTATTATTATTTTATTTTCTCTACCTCATGATGTTGCATTATTTAGAATTTTATTCCAAACATGTAATTTATTTTATAAACGGACATTTTTTTCCAAATCATTTCTTTAAGGCAGAGAAGTCAAAGGATACGCAGTAATCTGAAAAGTTGTGATTTCGATTTAAAGCTATTGTGCTGAACTATATTACTGAGCTATTAATATTGCGCAAAATCAATTTGAATATACTCATATGATTTCATTAAATATTTTAGACACATATTTTAATGATTAAAAAAAAACGAAAACAGATTTTGCATTTGCTAAATTATGAAAAATATTTATATATAAGATAGGATACTATAAGATTTTTGGTAAAATTAAAATTTAATAATAATTAAAAGTAAAACTTTGAAATCTTTAAACTGTTTAAAGATTTCCTATCCCGTTGTGAAAGTTTAAGCTAAAAAAATTCATATTGTATTATGAAAATTGGTTAATAATAATTATTGTAAATTGCAATGTTTTTGGGATGTTCAATATTGCTTTGCAAACATCACTAAAAGAACTGTTTACACTCTGATTAGTAATAAAAAGTTATTTGGCATTTATTTGTCTGATTGAATCTTCATTCGCATTCTGAATGCCTGGATTTTAGTAAAAAATACTTCTGTAATAACGAATTTTAGCCAGATAAGCTACAAGTAAAACTATTTTTTATTACGTTTGTTCGAAACCGAAAAGTGCCGATTTATTAGAATTTATTTTTGAATTTATGTTTAGTCTCAAATGCATGAGATTCGTCGTTATGATGCAACAATTACTTATGATTCAAGATTAGAAAAAAGAAAAATATATTCGATCCCAAATCACTTGAATATCCTTCAGTTCTGTAATACTGCGGTTTTTTTTTTTTTTTTTTTTTTTTTTTTTTTTTTTTTTTTTAACCAGGGCAAGTGATATGAATTTGATTTGAAGGCTCAATGAAGAGCTAACATTTTTATAAACTGTTATATTTTACGTGCATTTTGAGGAGGTACTTTACAATTAAATTATTATGTAATATTAAATACTAAAATAAGTTAAAGAAGGATGTGTGCATAGTGAAAAACTGTATAAGCTGAAAATTTCATGGTTTGGGTGAAAAGAATAGTATACAGTCATGGGAAATGAAAACAAAAAGCAAACACACCTACTTACGCTTCAATAAATTATCGTAGAAGAAAGTTATTGGTACCAAAGGATTGGAAATAAAGTCTACTTTTAAATCATGCATATAAAATTTGCTTAGGTGGGTGGGCATCTACATATTAAAATGAACAGAAACTTTATTTTTTTTTTAATGGCAATAGCCAAATTTAACAACATATTTTAAATCTTTGGCTCAATTTATGCCTAGAAAAAAATGTATATTTTACTCAATTTAACGAAACATTTGGGATGGCAATAGTCGAATCCTATTAAGCCACTGAAAGGGTCTTATTGGTAAAAAAATAATATGCATTAATAGAAGAGATATATTTATTCTGTAGCATTTAATAATCGAGTACAGAACTTTAATTTAAATACAATCTATAAATTACGCTCGTTTTAAAATAATTAATTTCTCGGAAAATAATTGTACGGAATTTATAAAAATTTGAATTTAGGATAATCGAAGGGAGTAAAATCTATTTATGGCGGTAAACTTGTGCATTGGTATTGAATTAAAGAATTTTATGTGAAAATGACTTCCTAAGCGATTTTTACATACATCATTCAAAAGTAGATTTTATTTATAATCTTTTGGTAACAGCAACTTTCTTCTAAAATAATTCATTGCACGGTTGATAGGGGATGTTTACTTTTTTTCCCCATGATTCTGCGTCGAAGGTTGAAAATATCTCAAACTTTATGAGAAGTATTTTTACCAATTTTTGGAGCGAAATATTATTATTGTTATTTGCATCTGCATGTGTTTGTGAAGATTTCTATAGTATACATTTACTTTTGGATTTTCCCTGTTTCGCAAATTCGCATTTATATCTATAACTCTTTCAACCATAAACAAAATGGAGTGATAACTGAATGTTCTGTATAATAGTTCTATATTTCTAAATTTACTATTACGATAAAATATATTAACAGGTTATGCATCTTCACAAATCTTCTATGCAAAAAGAAAAAAAAATCTGCAATTAAAATTGAAAAATTAAACTCTATCCCGGTTATAATTCAATCTCAGCTATTCTAAGCAAGATTAAAAAAGTCATTTAAAACTATTAATATGCATGTGAGGAAAAAAAAAATAAAACCCGTTCCCATACATTTAACATTAGCGCTCCAATTTCTTCAGGTGACTGCTCAAGCTAATGTTAATCATATGGATTGTTGTTAACGTATTTCTTACTAGGATTTTAATTATTATTTTTCATAGATATTTTTTCCCTTTTTTGTATAAAATACTTGCGGTCGGTAAAATTTATTGTGTGTGAGGAGCGGGGGGAGGGGGGAGCCTTGATCCATGTTTACTCCTGGCATAAAAAAGATTTCGAACAAAAGATTTCAACAATTTATCGCTTTAACATTTAACATACCTACAGTTTTTAATGATTATTTTCTGTTAACATTCATTTTTCTCAATGTGGCCTAGCAAGTGCCACCAGAGCCGTAATCCGCGAGTCAAGCCAGGGGGGAGGGCTCTGAAATTTTTCTGGGGTCTAACATATTTTAACAATCCATATCTTAAGAAAACTAAATATAGCAAAAACTGATAAAATGGAACTGTCTATAGCAGAACCTGTCTAAAGTGAAACCTCTGTATAACGGAACTTTTCTACAAGGAAACAATTAGATACAAAATACTTCATAATCATCGGGAAATAAATGTATATATATATATATATATATATATATATATATATTATTTTTTATTAAAAATAAAAACTTTTTCAAAAACTATTGCAAATTAAAAAAATATTTTTACTTAATAATTAATAAGAAATTAAGAGCATGCCTATTTACCACGCGTATTATATTTATGTACGTTGATTTGACTTTTTGGTGTCTATGCAAGTGAAGCTAAGTTCAATATAAGTATCCAACAGATACCCATCCAATTATCTATGAGATTTTTTACGATTTAATATTTAGTTTAAAAAATTTAATTTTACCATTTTTGTAGCATTTTTTCTCATGTTATAAATGTTTATTTTCAAGTAAGATTAGCAACTATAGCTATGGTTAATATCAAATAGTGTGTTTACATTGGCCATTATGGAAAAAATATAGCAAAAAAAAAAAAAAAAAAAACAAAAAAAAACATAGATTTTAAAATATGAGATTCTATGTCAGAGTTGATAATATATAATATAAATATTGCAATAGTTTTTGCAGTCGGTTTTATTTTTTAGTAAAAGAATATACATACATATATATTTCATTTTTAGTTTTAAAAGTTAACAGTTTTTGCATGATTGTTTTGGTTTAAATTACAGACTTAATGAAACTGAATTTATTATTCTTATTTTAATTTCATATGTTAAATATTTTTAACTAACAGTAAGTCGTGGTTTATTTAATTTTATTAATATTTAGTTTTCTGCTGAATTATTAGATCATTTTAAAGTCATGGCTGTTCTAAATACGATTTAATTTAGTGATGATATAAGTTTCTCTTTAAAACTAATCTTGCCTGACCTTATTTTATTAAAAATAGGATTTATAAAATCAACCACTTAACAATTCACAATAATTAAATTTACAATTCTGTGTATAATTATATAGTTTCAAACATGAATCATTATTTCAAATATATATTAATTTAATATTTTTGAAACATAACTTGACTTTGCCCCGTAGAGACAGGAGCCTTTAAAAAAATTTTTAATGTTTTGTCACCGGTTTTTAAAAAACAAATTTGTGCCTTATGAAATAGTGAAAGTGCTCGGATTTAATAAGGCAAATATTACTGGTGGATATAAACAAGGATTCTGAGCACTTTTTGGCGTCATATACATGGGTCGCTCGTCCCCAAGGGATTAATAACAATTTTGTTAAAAAAAAAAAAAAAAAAAAAAAAAAAAAAGATTGTGATTGTGATTTTAATTTTATATTATTCAATGCTGTTTTTTGCCGCATACGTTTTACTTGTTTTTCCTAAAATTTGTGCAACGTCATGTAAAAACAAATCAAAGTAAAGCACACTGACATAAACACCGATTTTCGAAATATGTGAACTAGAGGTCTGCGCGGGCCGAAATTTCCAGGCCCGAGCACGGGCCGGCCCGAACGAAAAAAATATTGGCCCGGTCCGGTCCGGCCCGGCCCGAACGAAAAAAATATTGGCCCGATCCGGCCCGGCCAGAAAGTTAAAATTTCGGCCCGAGCTCAGCCCGGTCCGGAAAAAAAGTTAAAAAATCGGCCTGAACCCAGCCCGGCTCGGGTGATTTTCTATAGAACATTGATCTTTACTCTAACGGAAGAGTTCAGACCACAAAAATTTATCTTAGTCTTTTTTTTTCTTTCACATTTATAATCTCTATTTATGCTGAAGTGTCATAGGCTGCGATATTTACGTTTTTAATGAACCTTTGTTTGTTGTATGTAAATGTTTCAGTTATCATTAGTATTATTAATACATTTAAAAAATTTCTAAAAATGTAAAATCTTCTAAGACATTCAAAAGAAAAAAATATGTTTCCTTCTTAACAGATGTAAATCTTTAATGTATTTTTTTTCTCGCGTATTGTTGTATTCATTTTGCATGAATGAACATTTTAAAAGAAATTTGCATTTTTCAGTTTAAACTAGAATTCCGTTATAATAATGTTTTTTTTTCTTATGAGTTTAATCCGGTTAATTCTATTTTAAGACGCCTAGTGATCTACGATTCTTTAAAAAGAAAAAATTCAAATGTTTAATTGTAGAATAATGACACTTAAAAGTATATGCCTATTTTGCAAAAATTTTTGGACCAAGCCAAACTTTACTAATTTATGAACAGATTTTTCCACGTCAAAAAAGTATTTTCATACGGGAAAATTCAACAGGAATTGATTATTTTGGTCCGTAAAGACTAGGAAGAACGAAATCAGTCTCGGCTTCGTACGGAAAAAATAAGTTAGGCTCGGCCCGGCCCGATACTCCAGGGAAAAAAATGAAGACCCGAGCCCGGCCCGAAAAGATTAGTGACTAGGCCCGGCCGGCCTGGCCCGAATGCTGTTAATGGAAATCGGCCCGAACCCGGCCCGTGCAGATCTCTAAAGTGAACAACTTTCATTAAATGTAAAATGACTGTTTATTATTAAGTGTTTTACCATTTCAATTGATCTTAAAAAATATTTTTCTTTCACCCAATAACGAGAATATTCATGATGCATCCAAGAAATGATTTTCTTACCATTTGTTTAAAAATTTCATCTTCTCACATACAGACGCCTAAGAATTGAATACTGTTTCCCGTTTACTTATAAATGCCATATGCATAGCTGCCAACTTTTACGCATTTTTCCTACCAAAAAAATTTCATAATAAATATTTTCTTATTTAATCTTCGAAATCTTATGACTAAACAAATAGAAAATTTCTGTACAATTTTAGTGGTAGCAAAAATGCGTAAATGTTGGCAGCTATGGCCATATATCACGAGTTATAATCATTTACTACACGACGTCGAGCATTTTGTCATTAAATGCCATAAAAATCAACCGATGTCAAATCTGCCATCATTTTTTGACAGATAATTTTTCTGCTACAGAAAAATGTAAAATGCTGTTTGATTTCTTATAGTCTAAATACCTGCAAATATCTTTATAAATAAAATTGTTTCACTATTATGCCGAAAAGTGACATTTTTAGATTGGAAAAAAAGCTTATAAAACACAATCACAGCTTTATTTTTTGAGACTGAATAACCAAAATCCAAAATATCTGCTAATTTTATGCCTTTATCAATAAAACTTATGCTGCAAATTGTTAAAATGTAGCGGATTTACGCTACAAAATAAATTTAATGTACCATACACCAAATAATTGAAGATATTTTTGTTGTAATCTTATAATAAACTTAACCTTAATCATGCTTTTTTGCTTAATATGTTTAAAGTTATATGACAAATTGAAAAAAAGAAGTTTTCATTGAACACACACACACACACAAAAAAAAATATAATAAAAAAGATGAAAATTCAAAAGCAAAACAAATGAAAATACCCTTTTCCTACTTTCTTAATATATCCTCAGGGGCGTGCCGACCCAGTGCGCAAAGTGTGCGGCGCGCACAGGCGCCGAAATAGTAAAGGCGCCAAAAATTTCAGTTGAGGGGAAAATACTTTTAAAAAAAATCCTTAATTAAATTATATTAAAATGTATTATATTTTCTTGGCATCTGGATTATCTTTTCTAGATTTACCTTATACAAACTTATTTATAAATATTCAATTCTTCCTTTAAAAATTTATTTCGTTTTATTCTACTTAGGAGTCCCCTAATAAATCATTTAGACGCAAAGCAGTCCAAATTTTATAAACAGAGACGCACCTCATATATTTGTAAACAAGGAAAGGCGCCGTAATTCACATGGCTGAAAATATGCAACACTATTATCTCACTGTAGTGGAAAAGCATAATATACAGTTTTATTAACATAGGGGCTGAATTCTACTTGTTTTTTAATATTTAAATAGCAATTCTCGTCTTACTGCAGAATTTGCCACAAATAAGAAGAAACATTCTACTTGGATGTACTGGTAAAAGTTTCTCCTACAGTATTCATGCCATGCATAGAGGTAGACTTATAACTTTAGAAACATTTTATATGATGCACGTATATCTCACCGCGATAGCGTCGCTTATGATTCAGGAACTATTTAAAAATAATTTGCAGCAATAATATAATTCAGAACAAATTTAAAATTAGATTTTTAGAGGGGCAATCTATCTTAAAAAATTTTGCAGGTGAAGAAACCAGAAATTTTAATCGCTGAATAACAAATTAATAACATTAAATAATTAAAACTAAATAAAGATCACTGATAACTATTAAAAGAAACCTATTCAAATATTTTTTATTTTTAAAAGTATATCCTTTAAGATGGATTTTTAATTTAAAAAATAGCTAGTAAGAGGAAATATTCGAATGGGTGCCGAAAAAACCTTCAACTTCAACCCACAATCATAGTGACCGCGGGGGACGCATTGAAGAATCCTGACTAGAGAAACTTTGTAAAACCAGAACTTGGGGGCTGTGCATATAACACTTAGGAAGAAGGTTGGGGGGGGGGGGGGGATTAATGTATCATTTTTTAATTATTTAACCAAAATTTTCTCTTTCTATTTGTAATTCTTTTTTGTACATAATAGTGATATTGTATCTTTCGGATCCCGGTATTGGATCTTTTGTATATAATAGTGATATTTTAAAGACTTCTCTTAATTTGAATCAATGAAGCATACAAATAATAAATGCATAACCATATCTGTATATCACTGCAAAGAAAAAATTCAATAATCCAAAGAATTTATAGACAGTGGTAACGATATCATTAGGTGGAGATTGAGGAATGATAACGTATGATATCGTAAGGGGAGGAGAAGGTCCAAAACTGCCAAAAAGTTGGCAACGTTCGTTATATTTGTATAGCCCCTTGCATATTAGTGTTCTATTCAATGTACAGATTTTAGATTGGAGATACTGGAGACAGCTATGGAACAAATTTTAACTGGTAAAAATGAAGCATCAGCTGTTTGTGAAGTTGTTGGCATTCCGTGCCGTAGGTTTAACACTGTGATTTTCACACTTATTAGAGTTTACTAAGAGTAGAGTTTACTTTAGACGGCCTAAGCAATATTTGAGTTCCATTCTTTTACAAATGATCATTTCCGTGGAAACTTTTATGTATTGGACATTTTTTTTTTTCACACATAGACCTCTGAGCAAAACAAATATCTATTATCTCTATTATCTATCTGGTACTCTGCACTTACCACGATGTCGAAAAAGGTGGAGGGTTGATTAAGGTAAGGCTAAATTTGGTTACAAATATTCAAATTTTCTTACTTTTTCGAAAATTGAGGTGACAATCTTTCCCTGCATTCCCTGCTTGTGTCTATTCGAATACTGTATAAACAATTGCAATGATTGTAATATTTGTTCATTTCAATTCAGAACATAAAATTGAATTTTTGAAGTATGAGCATTTAGTAGAATTACACATAATATTTACCATCACCTTAGACGTTACGAAGACTACAATGGCAAAAAAGAAAGTTCAATTTACACATAAATAAATTAGGAGCTACAATGATGGATGTAATATGAACGAAAAAATATAAATATATGAGAAAGGAGTTTTGAATTTCCGTGGATTAGATTAATATTTCTGCACACCAGCAGGGATGTAGTGAAAGATATACGGGAGTGTACGCCGCATACCTGTTGGATTTTTTTTAAAGAACACCGTATACCCTCTGTTTCTCAAGAAAGCTACAGTATATACACTTTAGGGTATATACTGTATACTTTTTATACCCTTTGTTTCGAGCGTATACACTCTACCTTTTTTAGACTACACCACTGCATACCAGATAGATACATCGTTAGAACCTGAAAAATATCAAAAATAAATCAATAGCCGCCTTTTTTTTTTTTTTTTTCCTTGTAGGAAAAGAGGAAAACTTGAAAAGTAACCCAAATGAAAAGATTTTTCTGAAATAGTAATAAAACATACCATTGAAATAGAAAAGGTAAAGCGATTTTCTTTCTTTCCTTTTTATTTTATTTTCATTTATTTATTTGTAACTTTACAAGGATCCGACTGTTTCAATTTAAAATTGCAGAAAAAATCGAACGTTATACGCTTTTGGTCAGTGTGAAGGACTGCTTTGAGAAACACACAAGCATGATCTCTTTGAAGACCGAAAACTCGCCATTTTGTGATGATCATTAAGGACTTTTAATTAATATTTCGGTTAATTGACAAAACATAAAATTCTGAGTTTCAGGTGCACCTGCTATCATCTATCCTTATCCAAATTTTTAGATCTCTATGTGCGGTAGATTTTTTAAGCCATCGTGAATACATGCAAAGTAAAAACAAGTTTTTTTCTTTTTCTTTCTTTCTTTTAGATGCAATCTATTGTTGTTGTATTGAACTTTTTTTTCCCTCAAAGATAGTGAAATTTAACAGTTACGCAGATTTCTGATACAGATTGCTTCCATTTCCATAGTTTTACTGTGTTATGAATTTAATTTGATCAGCTGCCATCTTTCTCTTTTTTTCTATGTAATTTAAGCATGTTCGGAATTTTATTTAATAAATAGAAATAGAATAGAATGGAATAACAGAAATTTTATTTAATAAATGAAATAAAATACGAAAAATACGAACTGTATGGAAACAAGACACAATTTATTAAATAAATTTTCTTTTTCAAAAAACGTTATTTGATCTGGTTAAAAACTCCAGAAGAACGGCAATTATGCATTTACAAATCTTCATAGTTTTTTTTTTTTTCCCTGAGGCAAGGGGGGGGGGGTAAAGAGCGCTAACTGAAGTTCTGCACACAGGCGCCGGATACTGTTGGCGCGCCCCTGTATATCCTTTCCAACCCCCATAACATGAAACAATTACGGGCTTTCAATTATTTTTTTTTTATCCCACGTGAATAAATTGACATTTTTCATTTTTCTACTTTTCAAACATTCTAGTTTCCAAGTGATATTTCATCGTTAACTAAATCTACTAAAAACTACGTATTGTCAACAAGCAAACCATTAAAATTTAGAAACAGGTTTTTAATATTTAAGTCAAGACATTGACCATTGCTTTACTAAGTATCGATCAACTTGAACAACATGTGTCCACTTCCATTCATCCTGTATAAGACCGTTGCTTTGTAAATAATGATGTACTAACACATGTGGTGACCAGTGAGTGCATCTGGACTTAATTTTTTTCAGGAGAAAGAAATGTTCCTTTAAAATATGTTTCGAGAATTGCAATTTACCGCTAGCAAGATAACGGGAAACAACTAATCTAATAGGGTTCCGGATACAAATTTTTTGGCGTAATCCCATTTTATTCAAAACAGTAAACACTCTAAAAAATTTCTTGCATTTTTTTTAAGGAAAGCTAAAATATGTATTTTGTTAAAAAAAAAAAAAGAAAAAAGAAAGTAAAGAAATCGTTAGAGGAGGCTCTAGAGGACGATAGGAGGGGCTCGCCCCCTTCCTGCCCCCCGTCTGGTTACGGGCCTGAGTGCCACTTCTTAAAGATAGAAAAAACATTTTCGAATGTCATACTTAGCGTGTCATACACTTTAGCTTGTACTAAGTAATACAATCTTTCCTGGAATTTTAGCTTTGTCACATGTGCAAAAAACATGTGCTCGGAAATATGTTGCTAATTTAATATCGGTGTAATCTTTTATTTCGGTTTTCAAAGGATTTAAGCATTAGAAATAAATCAATTTTGTTGCTTTATTAGAAGCAGAAGTTTAGTATAGCCTCAAAATTAACAAAGAAATAAAAGCTGTAGCTTATTTTTCTCTATTCTAAAAAAAGTAATTATTAATGCTGCCGTTCGTATTTTTTTCCCCGCTTATTTTTAAAAAAACTATTAGATAGAAAATTGTGAAAATCGGTATAAGATTGGTAGAGAAAAATTCAATAAATTTGCTGAAGCTGATTTATTAGTTGATATTAAGCTGGGAATTATTTTAAGCGCTTCTTAAATTTGAAATTAGTCAAGGTAGTTGCATTAAAAAAAGGTTTCTAGGATCAAAAATTACGTATAACAATTTAATAATCTTTCACAGACCTGACAAGTTTGCGGTGTGGAAATATTTTTTTAATTTGACTAATTTTATTTTACTTTTTACTTTTTAAAAATTTTTATTTAAATATTCATTAATTGATTAGAAAATTATTCTATATAGTTAAAAAGTCTTTTTTTACTATTGTTGCCAAATGTAACAAATCGGAATTTGTATGTCAAACGTAGCAAATTTGTTGATGGACTAGTTCGTGCAATAACTAGTTTTATAAATATTCAGATCTTGATGCAATAAGCTGTTGAATTCTTATGAAAAAATCCACGAACACGAAATGTATTACGATTATATATGTATTGAATTCAGCAATACAAAAATAATAGGACTCCATTTAAAAAAACTTTATCACCATGGAAACTTAGAATCATTACCTATCATGGGGAATCTTTCAATTAATTACGTATGATAGGATTTAACAGAAGGAAGAAACTTTATTAAGATCTTTTCAAGTTTTCATTCGATTTTCATAAACTTTTACACGAATCAACAAATTGCTGCTGCTCTAAATTACATTTTAAACATATTGTTTGGGTTTTTAAAAACTATTATTTGTGAACAGGCGAGCAAACAGACTGTGGATCATATGACGCCTTTAGCGACTATAGGTGCTACATAATTATATAATTACGAACGCACTTAAGGGTGTATTCTAATCTAAACTGCTTATTTTCTGATTTAGTTTTAAATTCAGTTTTGCTCTCAAACGCATCCAACTGCAAATTTCCTTACTTAGAGACTACACAATGTGACATGCTCTCAATTTATTGATAAATGTGGAAAGTATTGCAAAAAATGCTGCCGAAATTGGCGTTTTGAACCCAATTTTCGGAAGCTGGAGAAAAAAAAATGGTCATACTGAGAAAATAATTGTTTATAAATCAAATTCTAATGAATCGATCTAAAAATGAAAGCACACTGCCTTTTATACATCTCTTCTATAATCAATTCAAGAAATTTTATGATTTTACTTTTAAAAATGAGTCTGAAAATTTCCCAGTAAATTTCGATCTGTTGAGATTGGAAAAATATTTTTTCGAATATACCATTAAATTTTACAATTCCAATACCACTTGACAAGTTACTTATTTTTTGTTTAAGAATAATAGCACAAATGATAGTGTTGCTCTTCAATTATTTAAAAAAAAAAAAAAAAAAAAAAATTACGAGTGAATATTAAAATAAAAAAAAGCTATAAAGCTATAGTTGAATTATTGTGTGCTATAAGACTTATAGTATAGAGAAATTTAATCAAATTTAAAATGATAGTTTAAAACGCATTGTTTTAAACAATTTTTTTTCTGTTGTCTTTATGAAATTCCGAGAAGCCGCAACATTGTTTATATATCCGTTTTAGGCGAGCTGAATTTTAAATATTTAATTGATCTTATTTAATCCTCCACGAAAACAGCCGTTCTCTGTCGTGTCCATTTCTCTTACAAATGAAATGACGTGTTAAAGCTATTTATTTTAGATTTTTTCAATATGTGTTTTTTAGACGGATGTATTTTAAATGAAATGAATGAAATGTTTACGTTTTAAATAAAATGAATGTGAAAAGAATCATGGCTATCAGAACAATATTTATCGATTCATCACATGCGCACGAATAACATAAAAATACTGCTTTACCTTGCAATTGTTACAGCAGACTATCACTAAAATAGTTTATAAAATACATTGGTGTCCCCTCTCCAGAGAAAGACCGTTCCCAGGACTGAAAATAATGACAGAAATTTAAAATATCATGATAATATTTAGTATATATTTAACCACCATAATACTTACCCATCCCAGGGTCCACCATAATACTTACCCATCATGGATATGCGATAAATATATGAAAATAAAATATGTTTAAATTATTTACAAAATGCGTTGCAATTGCAAAACAAAGTTTAAGAGTATCTTTACATATTTTTAATACACATAGTAATGCTGTCGTCATGAATTGCTGATGAACCCATTTCGATAAATTAAATGAAACGCCAAACTACTCAAGTAGTACCGAACTGCATAAAAGAAACATCCTTATAATTCCAAAAATAAAAGCCACATTAACTAACAGTTTCTTTTACATCCATTCCTTAAAATAAAAACAATCGAAAATTTTTATATTACCTTCCATCAGAACGAATTTTTCGAGAGTCCGAAAAAAATAGATCCGGATAATCGAGGTTACTGATTTCAATAGGCTTCGTCCCATTCTTACATACTAAGTACATACACAATTTCAAGTCTCTATCTCAATTTGTTCGGGAGATAGAGCGTTTACTGACACACAGGCAGACGGACGGACGGCAAATTTTTTTGTAAAAATATGTTTTTAGGAATCTCTAGTGTCTGAAACGTGTAAATCCGCTAAAAAAATTACTTCGATTTTCAAAACGATTGCAAAACTTACCCTATACTACTTATGATGGGTAAGTAAATTAATCAGTTTTATTCCCATTTTCCACACAAAAAATGTGTTCCACTTATAATTATGAATTTTGAAAGAAAATCTTCATTAGTATATAATTTATAACTTATTAATTAGCATAAGAACAAAATATTTCTCATTCATTTTAAATGTGACGTCATTATTTATCGAGCTCCAATAGTTCCTGATATCCATGTCCCTTGTATTTTTAACGACTACTATAAAGTAGAGCCACTAGAATTATAAAGTACCTGTTTTATTTCAACAATGACGTCATATTTTTCCAAGTGAAATATTTCACGTATAAAAACATTTCATATTTATTTACTTAGAAGGTGTCACAAATAAAAATTAAATTAAAGAGTTGACATGTTTCGGTTCATTAATAAGAACCGTATTCATAACATATAAAATCAGTAGAAAATTAAATGACACTGGATATAAATATAATTTAAAAATCAAAAAGAAAAAAAAAATTTAAAAATCAAGGTTTTGATTTTTAAATTATATTTATATCCAGTGTCATTTAATTTTCTACTGATTTTATATGTTATGAATACGGTTCTTATTAATGAACCGAAACATGTCAACTCTTTAATTTAATTTTTATTTGTGACACCTTCTAAGTAAATAAATATGAAATGTTTTTATACGTGAATGAAAAAAGGTGAAGTGATTTTGTTTTAGTTTTTGAAAAAACGAAAGCTAACAACAGTTTTAACAGTGAAATATTTCATTGAAAATATCATTTCCTATTGTCCTTTTCACTGCATACTTTACAAAATGAATATTTTAGTGCACTTTGTTGATGCATATAAATTTGAACAGGGTGTAATATCGTTGACAGGTGAATGAATATTTTAGTGCACTTTGTTGATGCATATAAATTTCAACAGGGTGTAATATTGTTCACAGGGTGTAATATCGTTAAAATTCAATTGAAACGATTTTTCCACATAATGCCGTAATGTAAAGAAATTTTTGACAATCTCTAAAAACAAACTAATCATGGTAGAAACATCATTTTCAGTAGGTATCCGTGATAAGGTAAATGTTATTAAAGTAAAAAATTTCATGGCTACTCGGATTGCTATGAAATTTACTAAAGTTAGAAAGTGGCAAGATGGACAGACAAACCGAAGGCATAATCACTTTTCAACTTTCTTGGAAAGTGTTAAAAAATAGAGTGAAAAATATATTGATTAGTATTTATATTTTCCGCCTTTTTCAAAAAAAAAAAAAAAAATCTTTTAATAATTATGAGTTTTGAATAAAAATTTTCATTTGTATGTAACTTATAACTTATTAATTAGTATAAGTAAAAAATTTGCTCATTCATTTTAAATCTGGCGTCATTATTTATCTAGCTCCATTAGCTACTGATATTCATGCCTCTTGTATTTTTAACGATTACTATAAGGTACCTCTTTTATTTCAACAATGACGTCACATTTTTCCATGTGAAATATTTCATTAATAATATTATTCCTTTTCATTCAATTTTTTATTTCTAATTATGCCGCCATTTTTGACAGAAAAATTCTTGTTAATGAAACAAATATACATGTTTAATATGTAACAAAAAATACTCTCTTTATTTCTTTTTAAAATATGACGTCATACTTATTTTCTTTTAATTTTTTTTATTTTCATTTTTTTGCACGGAAATTGCTCAGTTGAAAATTTACTGACGCTGAGAAATTATCATTCCAAATTTCTATTTGGTTGACAACAAGAAAGGAAAATGGTTAAATTTTACCTAAAAAATGCCTATTGATTCTGTATGAAAAATAATGAAATTTTGAATTATTAAGGAAAACATTTGAATAAAATGAATAAAACATAGCCTATGTTCATTTCCGGGCTATAATTTATCTATAAGCAAAGCTTCAAAGTCATTAATCCATCCGCTTTGAAGCCAATTTCATTCCAACTTTCGGACACACTACCACATTTATAATTTACTAGCAGCCCGCCCTCGCTTTGCTACGGGTAGAGCAGAGCAATTCGCCCAGTCCCGTGCCACTACTGACACCGGAAATTGTTACTGACACTTCATCCCATTAAATTCAACTACTAAAACATTACCCTTCTTTTAGGTAGTTGGGTAAAAAGTAGCCTATATGTTGATCTAAGGTCTCAAATACCTTCATACAAAATATCATAAAAATCGATACATCCGTTCTTGAGTTATAAATGGTGTAAGGAACCCGACTTTGTTTTATGTATATACATTATAATCAATAGTACTCGCAGAGCACGCGGTTAAGGATTTTTTAAGGTCATTTTTATACACTTTGGGTTACATTATTGGCATTTTAGTAAGAATCCCTTTTTTTTTAAATATAATATAGCCTATGTTCACCGGAAATAGTGTAGCTTTCAGATGGTGAAAGAATTTTTCAAATCCGTCAAGTAGTTTCGGGGCCTATTCAAGTCAAACAAACAAACAATCAAATCTTTACTCTTTATAATATTAGTATAGATAATCAATAGTATTCGCAGCGGACGCGATGTAAGTTAATTTTAAGGTCATTTTTCTACACCTTGGATTGCATTATTGATATTTTAGTAAGAATCCCCCTTTGTTTTTTTAAATATAATATAGCCTATGTTCACCGGAAATAGTGTAGCTTTCAGACGGTGAAAGAATTTTTCAAATCCGTCAAATAGTTTTGGAGCCTATTCAATTCAAACAAACAAACAATCAAATAAATCTTTCCTCTTTATAATATTAATATAGACAAGGCAGAACCCGTCAAATTTTGACGAAAGAAAATGTTTAAGAAGGAACTGTTTCATTAAATTATAATAAACCTACAAAATTAATTATAGTAAAAAATGCATTTTATATTGGTACGTCTAAGTTTGAAACAAACGATATTTATCGTCAAACTAACAAAATACTATTTCTATAAAACGCAGTTGTAGAAATTGTTAAAATTAAACTTTAATCGTATATGTAAGCAGTAAAAAATAATAAAGATATGTTATTATGATAAAGTTATTAATTAAAGTTCTAATGCTAGTATTCCAAAATGATAAAAAGCAAAATTTATTCAACTTTGACTCAATCACAGAATTTTTTTTTTTTTTTTTTTTTTTTTTTGTGAAATTTAAGCCCGGCATCATTTTCACCATATCAAAATTTACAAATGTACATTTCACATCTGTATTCACGTTTAAAAAAAATTGGCATTTTAATTTAATAATTTTGATTCAAAACTTGAAGTCTCGGTGCTATTAGCTGAAATAGATATTAAACTGTTGATATTATTTTACGTGTAAATCAAATTGTGTAAAGAAGTCAAAATTCACCGGGATTTATAACAGAAGATATTTAAATTTCTATTTTTTCCCTTTTAATGAGGAAATGGCAACATAAAGATACAGCACTCAATTTTTTCCCTTTTTTCCTTTGCTTCAAATAGAAATGGAGTACTCCTGTTGCCACAATTAGAAAGGAGTTATTAAAAGATACAAAAAAATTGATATTTCAAAAACAAATTAACATACAGCTTTCAAACAAATTTCATTTAAAAGTACATCTTTTTTCCTACACGATGGTGTAAAAATTGAAAATATGCAACATTAAGAAATTAAAAAATTTTTAGTAGCAAAAATTTCAATACCGAAATTCATTTAAAATTTGAAAGTGTTGCTATGCGCAAAATGACGTATGCGTTACGCACAGATACGTTTGGCCTTTATAATATAGATATAAGGATATAAGGATATGATTTTTTTTTAAAATAAAACAAATTTCTAATAAAAGAGAACAAGATTCAAGAAAAGTATGATGCCAAATTTCGTTTTTTCTTTCTTTCTTTTTCTTTTTCTTTTATTTCTTTTTTTTTTTTTCTTTTTTAACCATTTGAAAAATGGTTGTTGTTTTCGGGAGAATGGACCCGATGATGTTACCACTTTTGAATGATGTTACCACTTTTGAATGATGTTACCACTTTTGAATTTAAATTAAATTCTTTATTTTTAGAAGAATTTTTATTTGAATTTAAATTAAATTCTTTACTTTTAGAAGAATTTTTATTTGAATAGTAAATTAAAATGGTTAAAATCATTGTAATAAAGGAGAAAACTAACAAATTTAAAAATGGGTAGACGGAAATTAACAGATACGGAAAAAGCCGAAGCCAAAGAAATGAATGAACGTGAATATCGCATTCAATGATATTAAACACAGTCAACATGTATAAGTTGCTTATTAGTTTGGCGATTCGTATCATTTGGCGAAATTGGTCGACGGGATAACTGAGTAATACTGTATTTGGTTTGGCGCAAAAACGTCTTTCAATGCAGAAAATGATAAAATCAAAAGATTATTGAGCCGCTGAAAACCAATTACGTGTTGAAAGGCGATCACGAAAAAGGAAGCAATTTAATGCCGAACCGATTAATTGTAAAACATCATGTCGCCAGGGCGACCAATCCACTAGCCATGGCGTTTTACTATCGGTCGGTTCTAACCAGGAAAATTTGAGTGCCAATAGTGATTCTAACAAGCCGGAAAATGTTATAGCTATTACTCTTGATTTTCCACCACCTAAAAAGAAAACTAAAAAGCAATCGGCTTGGGAAAAACTGGGAAAAAACTTTTTTGATTCGATGTCTGATGGACCCATTCACAGATGCATGTGCTGCGATCGATTTTGGTTTAAAACCTCCATCACCAAAATTCTGCTCTGTAAAATCAAACAATATATGCCAAAGTCTTACAAGTATAACAGTATATGCCAAAGCTGTATTTTAATAATGATTACTTTTGCACCAACAATGTTAAATAGTTTGAAATGTTTCTTTCGTCGCCAACTTTTATGCTTGGCGACAATAGAGTGATATAACTTAAACGAACCGTACCTTCAAATTGCAGCATGTATAAAGTCATTTATAGCAGTGGCACGGATAATACACAATAAAACAACTGGTATTTAGCTTAAAATGATAGATGAATGTATCGAGTGAAACATTTTTCAAATGGTTGGGGTAATTTCTTAAATTACAATTTTTTTTTTTTTTTTTTTTTTTTTTTTTTTTGACAAGTCTATTTTTTTTCTATTTCGTCAAGACCTCTACACTAAAAAAGTACCAAAGAAACAATTTAAAAATTAAAAAATAATAATAACATGAAAATATGCACGATAATTCAGAAAAAAAAAACCATACAGTCGGCTCTCGTTAATTCGAACTCGTCGAAACCACAAGAAATGTTCGAATTATCGGGAGTTCGAATTATGGAAAGTATGAAATGAAAACATGCTTAATATGGTCCTCTTACAAAGGAATTAATGTTATAGTGTTTTTTTTAAAACTTATTTCGTCTGTTATCATCAGAATATGACTTAATATTAAATTAGAATGTATAAATACGTAAACCAATTAAGTGATTAGAAACAAGCACAATGGAAGAAAAATTTTAAGTATCACTGATGGACAGACGAGGCACTAAGAAAGTGGATGTCAAATGTATGGGAAAGAAAGTTATTCAAATGGTCTGAAATTCGTGAAAAAGAAAGGAAGAATGAAAAATCGGAATTCTCGTAGTTCGAATTAAACGAAGTCAAGATAAAATGAATTCGAATTAATGAAAATGTTTAACGTTATTTTGCCATTGAAAATTTCGGGACTTCATGTTTAGTTCGAATTAAGCGAAGATTCGAATTATCTAATTTCGAATTAACGAGAGTCGACTGTATTTTATGCAAAAGTTATATATTTTCTTGAAAATATCTAAAAATTAATCATAACATAAAATATAAGGCTGCGGGCAAACAGCATTATTTTTTATTACACTAAAAGAGCAATAAATCTTTCTTTGTTTCCGAACGGAACAAAAGCTTGGTAGTTTTGAAACATCTTTAAATGATTTTTGAGGTATAAAGCCTACTGAATTGATAAAGGAAGGGAAAGTTTATCTCCCCCATCTTCAGTCGTAAAGCTGTTAACTGATTTCGAGTTCGATTTCTGTCTTGAAGTTCAGATTCAGGGCACTGAAATAACAATTTATAGGGGAGACTGGGGTACAATTGTCCACTTTTGTAAATTTTGACTGTTTATTCTTATAGTATTGATTTTTTTCTTTTGATAAAGTACATGCATGTTACCTATACATTAAAGTTTATACTGCATCCACTCAAAAATAATAATTATGCATACTTTTTTTTATATATTTTTTTAAATAGCAAGTAACAAAGTGGACCATTGTACCCCAATGCCGGGGTACAATGGTCCACAGCATGGGGCTCTATGGACCACTTGTAATTTGAATAAAAATATATCAGTGTAGTTCATTTTTTAACAATAAGAAAGATAAACTATAACAAATTTGTTTATTCACATTTTATTATTCATTTTTATTTGTTTATTCACATTTTATTATTAATTTTTATTTGTTTATTCACTCTTTTAGCTCTAACTAAAGTAACATTTTTTTTCTTCATTTTTTTTTATCATTAAGTCATTATACCGGTCGCAGATTGAACAATTAGGTTTATTATCTTCTACAATACATTTTAAAGCCTGTTCCACAACTTTATGTGCACTGTAAAAAAAAATTCAAAAGGTCACTAAAAATTTCTTAGTAAATTTGTATTCCACAGAATTTTTTAGTAACCATTACAAACTTTTTTTTTGCAAGTGAAACAAGCATTTCTTTTGTAAACTGAGCAAAAGAATTTTTTGTATAACTAACTTAAAAATTTTTAGTATGAGCCACAAAGCAAATTTTAGTAATAGCTGCAAAATTACTTTTAATAACCATTAAGTGCAACCGAAGCGGAGGAGCTTCCTTCGAGCTGCATCCAGACTTCTGAAGGGGAAGATTTTCGGCAAAACCGCAACAGATGGCAGCAGTAAACATTCTTAACTGATCCAACAGTATTTTCATAATCCGTTTATTAACGAGACACTACAGACATTCGGGGCGTATTTGGTGGTGGCAAGTTTCGAACCCGGGACATTTTAGCCTGGAGTCCATTACTATAACCACTATGCTATCAACGCCACACCACCTGAGTTTTAGTAAGAGCTATTAAAAATGTAAAACTATTAACTATTCGTTGCTAACTTTTTTCTACTAATTCTTACAGATTTTCTAGTAACCGACTAAGATTACTAAAAATTTTTTAGTAATTACAAGGATCACTAAAGTTTTTTTTAGTAGATCGACCTTTTTTTTTTTACAGTGTGGCACAGAACCTCTATTGGTTTTCCTAGGCTTGTCTCTTGGCATTGCTAAAAGAAATATGAAAAATGATATATAATCTTTTTGTCCAATGATGCCACTTAAAATTAAATATAAACCTTTATAATAAGAAATATCTAAATATATGACTAAGGAAAGTCATATCTAAATATATAACTAAGGAAAAAAATATAATAAATTTTTCCTGTCTACTTTACATCATCTGTATTTTTTTAATGAATTTTACCTTATTTAATTATTACATCCAGACACAAACTAATAGGTAGATATATTTTTGTTTTTCTCATTTTATTATTTTATTTACATATAACTCATTATGGATGCATGTATACATAAGTGCAGGAATATTAAATTAACAAATCATGTGAAATTAAAAAAAACCCCTCAAATGCACAAAATGTTTTGTTTACTAATTTTGGTGTTCAATTTGGGTTAATTTTTAAATTTGAAAGCTTTTATTATATAGATCAATATTTCAAAAATGCATTTCACAACATGAATCATTAATTAATTCACACACAGAAATAAAATAATTTATTAATTCTTAATTTGGGCTAATTTTTATGTTTGAAAGCATATATTACACAGATAAATATTTCAAAAATGCATTACATAACATGAATCATTAATTAATCTACACACAGAAGTAAAATAATTTATTAATTCTGAATTTCACATATAATATTTAACTTTTAAAAACATAAGATACAAAACTAGGGTACAATAGATCATGGTCCATTGTACCCCAGTTTCTGATGGTCCATTGTACCCCATATGGAAGTTTGACAAAAACTTGATGATAAAAAAAGAAATTTAGAATTCTATTATTTTAGCTATAATAAATATAATAATGTATTGTCTTACCCTTTTTATTTTGTCACACAATATCTTTCAAATTACAAATCTGTAATAAATAAATGAAGATATGTTTCACTGAAAATATTTACTTTTGCCTTACTCCTCCAGTGTCAAATCAATTATCAAGCATAAAATGGCTAAAATTTCAGCTATGCACATGGTTTCAAACTTCTTTTTACTACTTCATGACTGTCATCTATATACTAAAATATGAAGCTTTCAAAAACAGAATTAATATCAAAAATAGGGGGTGGACCATTGTACCCCGTGGTCCATTGTACCCCAGTCTCCCCTACATTAAAGCGCCGATAAGAAAGATAAAAAATAGCGACGCCTGACCGAAAGAAGTTAGTGCTATATGTGCCTGGCCCTTAAGCGTAAAATTTTAAAGTACAGTGTTTTCAGTATCGTAATTCTGAATGTTTCTGGTAAACAGACGGAAATTTTTTTTTAACTAATGAAATAAAATGATAAATATGAATGATAAATAAAAAATGATAAATATTGTCTATATTCTATAACATCGTTATAAAAGCGCGAGAAGCTGGTGTGTTTTAAAAATTATACATTTTCCAAGCTGATTTTAAAGTATGTAATTAATAGAAAGAAAGTTTTTTCATTATTATCCTAATAAATCATCAATGATGACATGAGAAATATATTCCAGATTAAAAGCACGAGGTAGAAAAAATAAAATAATAATAATAGTAATAGTAAACAATAATAATAGTAATACTTAATAATAATAATAATAATAATAATAATATGTTATAATACAGACATTTAGTGACCTTTCCTACATGAATCCCATTTGTTTTGAATAAAAATGGCATGTGGGAGCCATATATCATGAGGTCGTAAATTAGGAATTCTTGCGAAAAAAAAAATGTGTTCCTAGCACTGATTTAAGTTTCAATCTACTGTGACGTCATCAAAATGGCGTACCGGGATATATATCATAGGGATGTTAATCAGGATTTCGTCGAAAATAAAATGCTTTAGCACTGGATTTAAGTCCCCCTGATTTAAGTCCCATCTACTCTGACGTCAGCAAAATGACGTATAGCGGGATCTTAATCAGTGGGACCTTAATCAGGGTCTCGACGAAAGTAAAATTCTCTGTGACTGGATTTAGGTCCCGGTCTGATAGCGGGATGTATATCAGTGGGACGTTAATCAGGGTTTCGTGAAAAGTGAAATGCTCAAGCACTGGATTTATATCCCGGTTTCTTGTGACGTCAAAATGACGTACCGGGACCTTAATCAGTGGGACATTAATCAGGCGCCTCAAAATTTTATCTGCACACTGTATAAAAAACAGTTGATAAATCTGCAAAACTAGTCTTTATAGAGCTACAGAAATCTGTAGCTTTACAAAATAATCTATTAAAATTACAGTAATTTTACTAAAATTTTATCTGTAACCCGGGTTGCAGTTATATAAAAAGTTCTAGGCATCTCAGTTCCCTATAACGTCCTCAGTAACTTTTCAGATTTTTTGATTTACAGTGCAAATGTAATGTGTATCTGTTTGATGAATTTTTATTATTGCCGTTACATAAAAAGTTCTAGAAATCCGAAATTCCTAGAAAAAATTTAGCAACTTTACAGATTTTTTTTTTACAGTGTATGCTAATGCGAAACCTAGAGGGTGTTATTTTCAATTTTTTTGCTAGCATTTTAATATTTTTAAATGATTATTATTTTTTAGGGGAGGGGCTAAAATCGATATATATGTTGTTATTTTTGTATTTTTTCGATTTCAATTAATTGCAGTATTTTTTTTTTTTTATGAGATTGCTTTTAGTTTTGGAGCCAGTTCCGATAGCTAAAAGTTTTAAAACATTAAAATGCAAACGAGATATTTGGAAAGATTACTGCCATTGGTTTAGCATCAGAATAGCAAGTTTTTTCGCGGCACTAATGAAAATAATAAAATAAAACCCGCAAAAACGGGTAAACCTGTGCTGAGTGTCTTGGAGGGAGGAAGGGGCGGTGGACAGAAGATGAAGAGAGTGCTTTTACACTAAATGACTAAATCATATAATATCACTAAGGGCGCTACATCATCATTTATGGCTTCTCAAGCGAAAGGATAAATCCCATGTCTCTAACCAGCAATATCATGGAAGAATCATAGCAGAATCATTACGGACCGTAAATATAAGTATGTTTCAGATAGGTTTTTGCCTCAGCAAGTACAGGGTGACAATAGAGCTCATTATTGTGACGTCACAGACAACTCAACCCCGCATTTCCATGGTAACTGGGTCAATACAAACCGAGAGAGTTTAGAGTGTGCTAGAGATGCACTATGTACCATCAAAAAGGCTTTCAATATGAAATCAGATACCGTTCAAATGCTGAATTCGTTGAACTGGGTGAAGTTTTAAAAGCGATCCGCAAGTGTTTGGGCCGAATTGTAACTTGTTTAAATCACTTTCAGGGTTGAATTTTTAGCTTCACGATAAAACAAGACATTTCATCTCTATCTTTTCTGAACTCTCTGGTTTGTTTTGATCCAATTTTTGGAGTTGTGACGTCACCACTGATGAGCTCTATTATTGAACTATATGAAATTAAACAGTCAAAACTTTTGAACGGTTTGAGTGATGAAGTTCAAACTTCGTGATTGGCTACAGGGCATGATGGCATGCAACGCAACTTGTGCATGTGCACGCAACTTGTTTCTGTCAAGTGAAAACGACACGGTACAACGTGCCTGAGCGAACAAAATTGGCGTGTTTGAGGGACTGAGAATCCGCATTTCGCGATCGAGAAGTCTCTCCGACCTCAACAGGTTGTGTGGTATGCAATGTGCAATCATGGTATAATCGGCCCAATAGTCGTTGTCGGCAAAGTGACTACGGAACGGATACAAAAAAATTTTGGAAAATGCCTTCATCCCTATTAACCAAAATGACTCTGATTTCGATAAGATGTGGTTCATGCAAAACGGAGATCGAATCCATCGGACCAAGATAGTGTTTTTTAATGCCCTGGAGGAGCACTCTGGGAACTACATTCTTGGTTTGGGGTACCCAGAGGCAACTGGAAGGGAACTTGCTTGGCTACCATATTCTCTGGATCTGAACACGTTTGACACATTTTTGTAGGGCTACATTAAAGAAAATGTGTACAAAAATAACCCCAAAACCATTGCTAAGGCGGAAACTGCCATTCAGGAAGTCATCGATATTCTAACACTATATTGAATTTTGCTATTCGTCTGCGGCTCATCATAGCCAATGATGGCAGCCATATCAAACGTGTCATAACTTAAATCCGAATATCTGTAGTGACGTTTATATGTTGAATCAAGTTTGTGCACTCATGTACCGGACACTCAGTAGTTTTTAAATAATTTTCTTTTTTTTTTTTCTCTTTTTTTATATAGTTCAATAATATTTTTATTTTATGGCTGGATTTCGTCATACACAAACTCTCTTTTTACACATTTTACTGTATTGACTTTAATTAGAATTACAAACTAATCAAATTTAAAAAAATGTATACAGGGTGAGTCATAAATATCGAAACAACAGGCTATCTCTTTAAATATTGACCCTAGACCCATACTTCCAATTACAAAGTTTCATTAAAAAAAGGTGAATTTTTTGATAAGATAAGTTGCAACTCCATTGGGGGTCTATTTTAAAAAATACGAAAATTAAATTTTTATACGGCCCCCAGAGGATAAAACTTCCAATTAGAAATTTTTTCGTTATCCATTCCTGAATTAAACAAACAAAAAAAAAATCATCTTGATATCTTCAAAACTCAGATAGTTATGGCAATTTTAATAAATCGTGAGGTTTCAAGGGATCAGACACAAATTGAAATGCATGTAATTGAAGAAACAATGCTGCTGTAATGGGTCCAGGAAACATTTATTTTATTTACTTATTTACTTATTTATAGAGTTAGAATTTTGAATGTTTTGTGATGGTTAACTATATAATTTGTAAGCATTATCACATATATCACTTCTTAATAAAAGATTTTTTTTTCAAAAAATTTAGAGTAAATTAAAATTGTTATAACTCAAAATATTATTTGTCGCGTTGAATTTTTTTCTTTTGATTAAATGAAAATATCTAATTTTCAATTTTGATTCAGCATTTTAAATAATATTTATTTTTTTAAATAAAAGTATTTAAAATAGCAATATAAAAAAGAGATGCATTTTTTTGTAAACAAATCATATTTTTTAAAGTAAATTTTCTGAGCTGAAAACTTCTTTCGGCTCTTTGGGCTTTTTTTTTTATTTGAGATGTTAAAAAAGTATTGAACTCGAGGGACTGTTACCGTAACCGACGGTTATTGACGGTTATTAACAGTTTAAAAATGAGAAATACTGAAATAAAAACATTTGATGCAGAAAAGTGCATTTAGTTTTAAACAAAGATGGGCTCCTAATATTTAAATGCTATTTAAAAGTTTCAAGGTGATTAACTCCGTTCTGTATAGTTTCGATTTCAGATTTTGTTTAAGTTTTGCCATTCTCAATTTTTTTAATTACTGTTTAAATGCGTCAGTTGATTTAAACCTCATTTTTTATCATGTCAATTTCAATTTTTTTCATTGTGCAGTGACTCACAGATAGACATTTTGAAAAAACATGTTTTTCGGTATCTCTGAGCCCTAAAACGTGTGAATCCGTCGAAAACCGGAATTCAAAATTTTCATGAATCCAATACTTTCTTTTTGTAAAGATAGAAGAAAATAAAAATAGGTTTAAAACCATCATAAATTTTGAAGCTGAATAGTAAAAAATAGATTTTTGAAAATATTTCTATGTAATTTATTAAAATATATTTCCAATGATTCCGTTAATAGAAGTGTCATTATCGCTATTACTATTTTTACTAAGCTTTTTGCCTGCGGCAATAAGTTTTTAAGACGCTTTTAATGAGAGTTTAATTAATATCACTTAATTTAATAACACATTTAATAAATGTTTAATAAGACGGTCTGGCCAATGGGTCGTGCTAGTTACGAGGTTAGCACCAAGCTCGAGATATTGCAGACATCTAGCAAATTTGAAGGAATTTTAAAGCAAAAACTTATACGCTTTTATTTCATAACTAAAAGTTAAAGTATTGTCTTGGATCGACATCTAACAATGCGTAAATTTATAATCGATCCCTAAATTGTACTGCAAATAAACTGATATCGCTGCTCTCAGAGGTATGCATAAGTGGTGTAAGTCACGAGTTTTGCAAAATTTTGGATTTTAATATCTTTCGGGGATTTGTAGATATCGAGATAATTTTTTTTTGTTCAATTCAGGAATGGACAAGGAAAAATTTTCTAATTGAAAATTTTATCCTCTGGGGGCCGTATAAAAATTTAATTTTCGTATTTTTAAAAATAGACCCCCCCCCCCCCCCCCATAGAGTTGCAACTTATCTTTTCGAAAACTTCACCTTTTTTTATGAAACTTTGCAATTGGAAGTATGGATCAAGGGGCAATATTTAAGGAGATAGCCTATTGTTTCGATATTTATGACTCACCCTGTATATATATATGCCCCGCTACATAGTATTGAATACAAACGAAAGAGTCACTAAAAAATTAAATTTTGCCTACTTTCATCTCAATAAAATGTTTTTACATAAAAGAGAATAAGACATCTTGTAATGATTTATAAAATCTAAGTGAAAGTGGACACCGAGATAACAACATTAACCTGAAATTGCTATTGTCATATTTCCCACCGGCACGCATAGAATTCACGCTATCATCTATTTAAAAATTGAAACTGAAGAACATTTTTCAACTTTCTGAACCATTATTTTTAGAAATAGAAGTATTTGTATCATGCCGATTCAAAATATGGTAGCAGTCTGCATTTTATTTTTTAATTACTTTCTGCGTAAATTTATTATGTTATTTTAACTGCTATTCATACATCTATTCTTTGAAAACTTGGAGGCCTTGAAATGAACTGGATTAGCGCGTATTCTATTCAAAACATGTACTAGAAATCTCGAACAGAAAAATTTACAGAATTTCTGCCTTTAAATAAAGAAAAAAATTGCCATTAAAATATTCCAGTGGGAATTTCCAAACAACAGATTACCACGCGCCGATCGCCGTAAGGCACATTCTTTTAAAAAGTACACATATGTTGACCAGCGTGTAGTCGTAAGGCAGCTAACGTATAGCATTATTACATGACTTTACATGCAAGGAGTAACAAAAATGTGTTTAACTTACCTTTTTACACTTTTTTCTGCGTAATTCTTGCATTTCAACCTCAAGCTATGCTGTAATGGAAATTTACGGTAGTAGGAATGATAACCTCTTGAAAAGTAGTAAAGCATCCACTTTATTTATTTACAGTGCTGTAATTGGGCGGGAACGCGTGGGAACGCCATTCCCAGAAATATTCCCAGAAATAAAAATTTGTTACTGTAAAAATAAATAAAAATAAACATCGCGTACGAGCACAAATTTTTCTTTTTTTTATCAATCAAATGATAATCATTGTTATATATTATAACAAAAATTATCAAGTTCATTGATACTGAAAATGAGCCAGAATGCTAAGTCCTCTTCTAGAGTGCGTGAAAACTGTATTCATTTCAAAATCGGAAAGCGAAAGAGTAATTAGCTATATGAATTATATCATGGCTGATGCGAAAATTTAAATCTTTATTAAAAAGGAGCCAGTTCACTTATGATATCTTTATAAGCTGTGTAGGACCTTCTTTTAAAAGAATTTCGTCCTGAACCATATGGTCATTAATCTTGGTTGTCATTAGGAAGAAGATTGGCAGACGAGACAGTTTGCTGCAAATCAGAAAGCAGAAAAAAAACTTCTCATTATCGTTCTTTATGAAAACTTTTTTTTTTTTTTTTTTCGCTTAAATTTTTCTTCATGATGAAAAATGTTACTACGCAATTTATAAAATTCATTTAGAGAATTCTACACAAATACAATACCGAAAAAGTATAATAATTAAAACTGTTAACTCAAAAAAGTTTATTTTGGGCTAAATGATTTAAATTGACTTTTTGCTTTAAAAAAAAGTCCAATAACACCAACATGGAATCTATGGAAAAGTCAGTTCCCACAAATGTTTTTTTCCAATTACAGCACTGTTTATTTAATACCTAATGTATTTTATCTGTAAAGTATAGTTCTATCTTTGTTAATGGCACCTAACTATAAATCCTACTTTTAAAAATTAAGAAAAAAACCGTGGTTATGGTGAAAAAATAAAATAAAATAAACCTGTTTAAGTGAAAGTGTCACGGGTCATTTTAGACATGTTTTTGTTACTAGTATATATAATTGTATGTTGTTCTTTTCGCCGGGCCTAAAATCAATCTTTTTTGCCGAATCACTTTTGACAAAATACAACAACTGTCGTGAAATAAATTAAGAGACAAGCAATTTTCGAATATATTGATTTAATTTTTTTTTTCTTTAAAATTGCTTCTTTGAAATTCGTCAAAAAATAAATATCGCTCTACACAACCAGGATTATACCAAACTAAATTTAACTAGAATAAGCTAATCAAAATACGAATAGATAAAGTCCAACTATACATTCTCTAGAGCAAAAATTTGGAAGTCACTGGAAAAATATCTATTATGCTATTTTCGTTCCTCATAAAATAATTATAGACATAAAATAAATGAACGAACTAAGCACCTTGTATGAACTATATCAAATCTGAATGAAAGTGGAGATAAAATTTAGAACATTTACCTGAAATAGATACTTTAATATTTTTCTCTAACACGATTTAATCATTTTATATATATATATATACAGGGTGATTCTAAATTTTTTTTACAATAAAAGAGGGGTGATAGTACACATCAAGACAAACAACAATAAATAGGAGACCAAGGGTCCAAAACGTTTTCCAAAGGAGATAGCCGCTATTAAAGTTTAGGGACCAAAATTTCAAATAAACATAAAAAACGGAAAAATCGGTCTATTGATTTGCAGTTTTCACTAAAATTATTCTTTATGTCGGTATTTTCTTGAAATTAAATAATAAAGATAAATTTCAAAAAATGCCGATAGAGGGCGCTTTAGACTTTGGAGTAACGAACAACTATTTTTTGCCGCTACTTTTTGCATCTCATTAAATGTTTTCGTAAGCTTAGACTCAAATTTTGAGCTCAAAATCTGAAAGTGGGAGTGGTTAAGTAGCACAAACTGAATTGTGTTCAGAGGGTTTAAATTTCAAATGATTATAAAACACGGAAAAATTGGTTCATTGATTTGCAGTTTTCACTAAAACTATTCTTTATGTCGGTATTTTCTTAAAAATAAATTATAAAGATAATTTAAAAAAAATGCCGATAGAGGGCGCTTTAGACTTTGGAGTAACGAACTACTATTTTTTGGCGTTATTTTTTGCATCTTATTAAATGCTTTCGTAAGCTTAGACTTAAATTTTGAGCTCAAAATCTGAAAGTGGGAGTGGTTAAGTAGCACAAACTGAACTGTGTTCAGAGTGTTCAAATTTCAAATGATTATAAAATACGGAAAAATTGGTCGATTCGTTTGCGGTTTTCGCTAAAACTAATTTTTAAATGAGCATTTTCTTGAAAATAAATTTTAAAGATAAACTTCACAAAATGCCGATAGAGGGCGCCTTAGACTTTGGAGTAGCGTACAACTATTTTTAACTGTTCTTTTTTAATCTCATTAAATGCTTTCAAATGCATAAACTTAAATTTTAAGCTCAAATTCTAAATCGTTCGGAGTGTTTAAGTAGAGAAAAATTGAATTATGTTCGTGGAGGGGGGAGGGTTAAATTTCAACTCCTGAAGACACTTCAATTTGTGCCACTTAATTACTCCTAATTATTCAGATTTTGAGCTCAAAATTTAAGTTTAAATCTAAGCTTCCGAAAACATTTAACAAGTTTTTGCAAGCATTTAATTAGAACAAAAAAATAATGGTTAAAATTAATTATTGGTTACTCTGAAGTTTAAGGCGCCCTCTAATGGAATTTTATTAACTTATCTTTAAAATTTATTTTCAAGAAGATACTGACTTAAAGAATAGTTTTATTTTAAACCGCAAACAAATCGACAAATTTTTTCCATTTTCTATAATTATTTTAAATTTGAACACCCCCCTCCCCTTAAACATAGCTCAGTTTGTGCTACTTAACTACTCCCTACTATTCAGATTTTGAGCTCAAAATTCAAGTCTAAGCTTCCAAAAACATTTAATGAGATGCAAAAAATAACGGCAAAAAATAGTTGTTCCTTACTCCAAAGTCTAAAGCGCCCTCTATCGATATTTTTTTTAATTTATCTTTATAATTTATTTTTTAAGAAAATACCGATATAAAGAATAGTTTTAGTAAAAACCGCAAATCAATGAACCAATTTTATATTTTTTTTATAGTCATTTGAAATTTAAACCCTCTGAACACAGTTCAGTTTGTGCTACTTAACCACTCCCACTTTCAGATTTTGAGCTCAAAATTTAAGTTTGAGTCTAAGCTTACGAAAACATTCAATGAGATTCATAAAATACCGGCAAAAAATAGTTGTTCGTTACTCCAAAGTCTAAAGTGCCCTCTATCGGCATTTTTTGAAATTTTTCTTTATAATTTAATTTCAAGAAAATGCCGACATAAAGGTTAATTTTAGTGAAAACCGCAAATCAATCGACCGATTTTTCCATTTTTTATGATTATTTGAAATTTTGGTCCCTAAACTTTAATGGCGGCTATCTCCTTTGGAAAACGTTTTGGACCCTTGGTCTCCTATTTAATATTGTTTGTCTTGATGTGTACTATCACCCCTCTTTTATTGTAAAAAAAATTAGGAATCACCCTGTATATATGAAAGTATGGAACATTTTTCGAATTCTGAACCATTATTTGCAGAAAAATAATTAAGTACTTGTGTTATGATGTCTAATCCAAATAATGTGTGCACGCATTTTTGTATGTTGTTCTTTTGTTATATAATTGTATGTTTTTTTTTTCGCCGGGCATAAAATTTATCTTTTGTGTCAAATAACTATTGATAAAATACGACAACTGGCGTGAGATAAATTAAGAGATAATCATTTGAATGTATCGGTTTAATTTTTTTCTTTAAAATTAACTGTTTGAAATCTGTTAAAATATAAGTATCTCTCTACACAACCATGACAATACTATATACCATTCTTTTGTTATATAATTGTATGTTGTTCTTTTCGCCGGGCGTAAAATCAATCTTTTGTGCCAAATCATTTTTGACAAAATACAATAACTGGCGTGAAATAAATTAAGAGACAAGCAATTTTCGAATATATTGATATTTAATTTTTTTTTCTTTAAAATTGCTTGTTTGAAATTCGTCAAAAAATAAATCTCTCTCTACACAATCAGGATTATACCAGACTAAATTGAACTAGAATAAGTAGCTAATTAAATTACGAATAGACAAGGTTCAATTATACATTCTATAGAGCAAAAACTTCAAAAGTCACAAAAAAAAAAAAAAAAAAAAAAAAAAATCTCAATTTTGCTATTTTCGTTCTTCATAAAATAATTAAAGACGTAAAGTAGGTGAACGAACTAGGCACCTTATATGAACTATCAAATCTGAATGAAAGTGGAAATAGAATTTAGAACATTCTTTCCTGAAATAGATACTTTAATATTTTTCTTTGACACGATTTGATCATCTATTCAAAATAATGAAAGCATAGAGCATTTTTTGACTTTCTGAACCATTATTTGCAGAAAATAACTTACTTGTGTTACGATGTCAAATCCAAATAATGTGCGCACACACTTTACTCTTTCAATTATGTTCTGTGTAAGTTTAAGCATAATTGCGTGATTTTTACATGTTCACGATTTTGAATTGTTTTTAATGTGTTTTAACGCAATTCTTCATTCTGAAACTCCATTGGATTATCAGAAACAATATGAGAGATTAAACAAGGAATGCTATTTTATGTGAATTTTTTTCTCTTTTTTTCAGAATTTTGATTAGTCCTAATTTTTTATAATACGAACGGGCACCGGTTCCAATTAGTTCAGATAAGAGGGATTCTACTGTACATATACTTAGTTTTCATTATAAATTCAAAACGCAGATATTTTCACATATTATGTGATATCGATCAGTTAAATAATCAGATAATCAAGATTTATTATGCTTGAATTCAACTCCTGTATCTAATTTTTTATTCCATTAATATTAAAATTTCTTAAAAAATTACCAAATCTTAGTACTTTTTTTAAATATTGTGGTTTTCATAAGCAGTTTTGAGTCCCATTAAAATGAACTGTATACCAGGCTTGGCCAATCTTTCACTTAGCAGGAGCGCATCTTAGCTCTTATAAGGAAGGTCTCCATAAGGGCATACTCCGAAAAATCTGAAAAAATTACAGAATGTTCTTCTCATGAGGATACATACGTTTATAAAACAATTTTCGGCGGAGCCTTTGTACCCTGTCCGTAAAAAAAATAATGAAAATTTCGTTATTTGGCGATTTATCAACCGTTGGCGATGAAAAGCTATTTCATTTTTTTTTTCTTTTTTTATGTGCATTTTAAAGGAAAAAAGTTTCATGTTCAAGCTTTATTTTGATTTAAGTATAATTTCGTTATATATGTATTTACATTCAAATTTAACCATCAACATTTTATATTTAAAACTTAATTCAAATTTAAGTTAATTAAAATTGTTTCAAGTTCAAAGTCCAGTTGAGCATTGTCAATTTGATTTTGTTGCTATGGAAACATCTGGCTTTTATTTTTTAATACGCTTAAATGTATGAAAATAATTTTACCGAATAAGAATTTTTTATATATGAAAATATTTTTTCCAGAGGTAAATTAAATAGCTATAGCAATATATATATATATATATATATATGCAATTTAATATTTATATAAATAATATATTTAACTCTCTCATTGTTTATGTTTAAATTCATAAAATACCATTTACACGGATTCTCTAAGTTTTCAGTTGCATTTAAATCGTTTGCTTTTGGCGGGGAAACGTGTTGCTCGCCAAATCGTGAGACACTTTCTTCTTTTCACGCCAAATATTCGAAAATATTTTACCTTTTTTACATGTTTTCTACTGCAGTTCCGCCACTAATTTTGACTGATCCTTTATTACATACATGAGTAGCTTAATTAGTATTTTTTTCAAAAAAATCTGAGTATGCCCAGTTTGGAGATCTTCCTTGTTAGTAAACAATGACGACCATTCAAACCTGTTACGAGGTATGTAACAATGAGTAATTCCTAAAGTGTGGTATTTTATACTTTTACTTTTCAGGTAAAACTGTAGATGGCGCCCCTTGTCCATTCCATGGAATTATTGTAAGGAACATAAATGTACTGCGTTCCAGATTAATTGTTCTGTGTTTACAATGTGTGTATGTCGTGTATAGTGAATTATGTGTATTAAATATGTTATGTGTAAAAGTTCGCCCACCTCGATTATTTACTGAGTACTGTTTTATGCCTTAAATTAATTAATATATTTAAAGATATTACAATGGCGACGATGTTAAAATTTTCTACCGTAAAAATTTTACAAGAATAACGGCGAGCCAAATGGAAATGGCTCATTTTAGTTTCGATTTAAGCATTTCAGAAATGTAACTACAGCCTTCCAGAATATATCAGCAGCTACAAAACAAGGGGGTGGTAAGTGCATTGAATTTTATTTTACCTTTTTCCTGTCTTATTGCATAAAAATACAATGTTTTCATTTAAAGAGTTCGATGATAAAGTGGAATCATTTCAGGCATATATTAAACGCCTGGAGCAGAATTTTATTCTGAATGAATTAAAAGAGGAAAAAAAAGTTGCGGTCCTTTTATCTTGCATGGGCCCTAAGCTTTACAATTTACTGAGTAATTTATGTTTCCCGAAAGAATGCGAAACATTAAAATATTCTGAAATTGTTGACATATTGATAAAGCATTTAAGCCCCGCCCCCAACAAATTCATTGAAAGAATAAAATTTCGTAAGTGTTATCAAAATGAGTCAGAATCAGTTCAAGATTTTGCTGCTAGATTAAAGAAAAATACAACTTTTTGTTGTTTTATGGGTGATACATTAAATGAAAATTTATTGGAACAATTTTTACGCGGTTTGAAAAGCGAAAGCATTCAAAATAAATTGATTACGCAAGTAGACGAATTAACTTTTGAGAAGGCAGTTGAAAAAGCGTTATCCTTACACAATGTAGATATTGAAATTTCTGAAATTAAAAATAAAAATTTCAGTATTAATAAAATTTCAAGTTCAAAGAACGTACACCCCAAGAAATTCTCGAATGATTGTCAGAAGTCAAATGTCAACAATCATATAAATAATACAATTCCTGAAGCAAATAAAAGTAAATTAAAGTGTTATAGATGCGGAAATACTTCTCATCTAGCCAATTCATGTAGATTTATTAATGCTACTTGTAAAATTTGTAAGAAAAAAGGCCATATTGGAAAAGTATGTAGAAGTAAAACTTTCCAAAAACACGTAAATTCAGTAGATACAGTAAATGTATTAACTATAAAAAATACAGGTGCAAATCCTATTAAATTATCTGTGTTAATTGAAAATAAAGCCAGAGCTGATATGGAATTGGACACAGGTTCGGGGATTTCTGCTGTTCCTTTAAAAAGATTTCGCAGAATTTTTCCTGATTATAAAATATTCCCCCCAGATGTTCAGTTAAAAACTGCAACTGGTGAAATTTTTAAACCTGTAGGTTATGTTGAAGTAAATGTTACTTATGAAAATAAAACAGAAAAGTTAAAATTATATTTGATAAAAGAAGATACTTTTCCATTATTATTTGGCCGAGATTGGGCCTCTGCATTCGATATTTTTCCGCATAATTTAAGATCTGTCTATGTTAATGAGACTGTAAATTATTCTGATAAATTGCAAAAATTGTTAAATGATTTTTCTGATTTATTTTCTGATAAAGTAGGGGAAATTAAAGGGTTAAAGGCAGAGCTTTATCTTGAAAAGGATGCTACACCCATATTTTGTAAAGCTAGGACTGTTACTTATGCACTACGTGCTGCAGTCAATGAGGAATTACAAAGATTACAAGAAGCAGGTATAATTAAACCAGTTACAAATAGCAAGTGGGCAACCCCGATTGTTCCAGTGGTAAAATCTAATGGTAAAATACGTTTATGCGGAGACTTTAAAGTTACATTAAATAAATATCTGAAAGTAGAAAAATATCCCTTGCCTAAAATAGAAGATATGTTAGCTACTTTAAGTGGTGGTGTTCATTTTACAAAAATTGATTTGAATCAAGCATACCTCCAATTGCCCATTGATGAGGAATCCCAAGAATTATTAACCATTAATACTCCTAAAGGATTATTTCAGTTTCTTAAATTACCAATGGGTCTTAGTAGTTCTCCTGCTATATGGCAAAGAAAAATCGAGCAAATTTTAAGTGGAATTGAGGGAATTACAATTTTTATAGATGATATAGGAATAACTGGGGAAACAGATGAAATTCATTTACAAAGGTTAAAGCAAGTATTAGAAAGATTGAAAAAATATAATATTCGGATAAATAAGGAAAAATCATTCTTCATGGCAGATGAAATTACTTATTGTGGGTATAAAGTGGATAAACATGGTATTCATAAAACACCAGATAAAATAGAAGCAATTGTAAATGCCCCTAGGCCAGAAAATGTTTCCCAGGTTAAAGCATTTCTTGGTCTTGTAACTTATTATGCTAAATTTGTACCAAATTTATCGACAATTGCACATCCTTTGAATAATTTGCTTAAAAAGAATGTGAAGTTTAATTGGTCTTACAAATGTGATCAAGCGTTTAAGAAAATAAAAAGGGAAATAACTTCTGACAGAGTGCTTGCGCATTTCAATCCGAAATTACCTTTAATCTTAGCTACTGATGCTTCTCCATATGGTATCTCTGCAGTTCTTTCGCATGTGATGCCAGACAATACTGAAAAGCCTATTGGATTTGTATCCAGAACCTTGAATAATGCCGAAAAACGGTATAGTCAAGTAGATAAGGAGGCATTAGCAATAATATTTGGTGTTAAGAAATTTTTTCAATATTTGTACGGTAACAGATTCACTTTGTTTACTGATAGTAAACCATTAGTTTCAATTTTTTCACCTTCTAAAAGTATTCCTGTTTTATCAGCTGCTAGAATGCAAAGATATGCAATATATTTACAAACGTTCCAGTATGACATTCGTTATAAGAAAACTACTGAACACGGTAATGTCGATGCACTCTCACGTCTTCCATTACGTAGTGAAGATTTGCCCCACGAATGTAATTCAAATGAGGGACTTGATGAATCTGAAATCATTCAAATAAATCAACTTTCTGTTTTACCTTTAAATGCTAAATCTATTGCTTCAGCTACAAAAACCGATCCTCTTTTGCGACAAATTTTTCATCATCTCATTTCGGGTTCAGAAATTCCTAAGAATTTACTTTTTGGTGGTAAACAAGAAGAATTTACTCTTCAGCATGGTTGCATTTTAAAAGGTTGTAGGGTAGTTATCCCAGAAATTCATCGACAACAGATATTAAAGGAATTACATTTTGGTCATTTTGGTATAGTGAAAATGAAATCTTTAGCCCGTAGTTTTGTATGGTGGCCAGGAATAGACCATGATATAGAAGATATTGCAAGAAATTGCTCTATTTGTGTAAATCTGAAAAATAATCCTCCTAAAGTTGATACACATCATTGGGAATGGCCTACAGCTCCATGGCAGAGAATTCATATTGATTATTTTGGTCCTGTTAACGGTAAAATGCTTTTGTTAGTGGTTGATGCTTATAGTAAATGGCCAGAAGTATTTATAGTTCCTAGTACAACTTCAGAAAATACAATTATTTGTCTTTCTTCTCTCTTTGCACGATACGGTTTTCCTATTTCTTTGGTATCAGATAATGCTAGGCAGTTTACATCTGAAGAATTTGAAATATTCTTAAAAAGTCATGGTGTAAAACATAAGTTTAGTGCACCGTACCATCCATCTACAAATGGACAGGCTGAGAGATATGTGCAAACGGTCAAACGTGGATTAAAAGCCTTAGCGTCTGAACCAGGTACTTTACAAATGAAGTTGAATAACTTTCTTATGCAGTACAGGAAGATGCCACATGTTACAACGGGGGAAAGTCCTGCATCTTTATTTCTAAAGCGTCACATAAGAACAAACATAAATTTGATAGTTCCGAATGTTGCAAATTTTGTTCATGAAAAACAAACTGCAAGGAAAGCTAAAGTTAAAGTAAAAGAATTTGAAATCAACCAGAAAGTAGCTGTAAGAAATTATACTCCAGAAGCCAAATGGAAAATTGTTCGAATCGTAGCAAGAGAAGGAAAATTACATTACAGAGTTCAAGTTGGTTCGAATATTTGGAAAGGCATGTGGATCAAATAACTAATGTAGGGGAAGATATTTCTTTAACTACTGATCCAAATTCGGAAGAAAATGTTGCAGAAAATTTTAGAAGTGAAAATGCAAAGGTGATTTTCCACCCTTACAGTCAAGTTTCACAGATCCGCAACCAGTTGACTCTCATGTTCCAGTTGCTCCAGATCCTACTCCAACTGACTTTCGTGATCCTGATTCTTCGAGTTCTAATTCAACTAGCTCGGATAACATTCTCCCAAAACCGTCGGTTCCTACTAGTGCTACAGTTGATGCTCCTGAACATGTCAAAACTAATTCTTCTTCTCCACAGGTACTTAGACGATCCAGAAGACATCGAAGAGCTCCTGAACGACTTCATTACTAAGTGGGGAAGAGCTGTGGTATTTTATACTTTTACTTTTCAGGTAAAACTGTAGATGGCGCCCCTTGTCCATTCCATGGAATTATTGTAAGGAACATAAATGTACTGCATTCCAGATTAATTGTTCTGTGTTTACAATGTGTGTATGTCGTGTATAATGAATTATGTATATTAAATATGTTATGTGTAAAAGTTCGCCCACCTCGATTATTTACTGAGTACTGTTTTATGCCTTAAATTAATTAATATATTTAAAGATATTACATAAAGTGTTATTTTTTATTTGAACTTTCTAACCAAGAACTATTAGTGTTTTATTCCCTGTATTCAAGAAATAAATCTTTTAAAAGGAAAAAAATGTACTTCTACATTGCAACATCTGGTCTGTGGTTTTGGCAAGCCCTTTTTCTACATTTGCACGAGTCAACTTCCGCGTTACAAACGAACTTTAGAACTGTTTTTAAGACTTTAATTTCTTTTCTTTATTAGTTTGCTTCATGTATTCCAGCAGAGAGAGAAGAACAGATTGATGTTCTCTCTTCTAATTGTTTATAATCGAGATACATTAAATGGATATAAATCGCAATGAAACAATATTTAATTTACACATATTTCACAGGATGTAGTGTTTTAATTTAACTATTTTGATACCGTTTTAGATAGGTGAGAAGATGATTCTGAATATATATCGTATTTTCAACGAGATTAAGTGTCCCGGAATCGTGGAATACAACAGGCGGTTTCCAGCGCTACCGAGCAAGGTAAGAAATATATTTAATTAATCTTACCTGTTATTTAAATGAAGAAACATATATAAATATATACATTTTCTATGAAAACCATGCAACAAAATTACCTGACACTGACAGTATTTCTAGCGACATACATATGCAAATGTATTTCGATGTAAAAGACATAAGACCGCTATAGATCTGAAGCTCCATGTAAAATAAATAAATAAATATGTAAAGCAGTAATAAATTTCGAATTATAAATTTTTTTAGCTTGGGGCTATCTCAATTTTTGCTTAATTGGAAGAGCCAGAAAATAAATCTCTCCTATTATTAAAAAACATATCAAACATATTATTAGGTTTTGGGGGGGACTCAAAAATACTCCTTTATTTATTTTGGAAATGATAATTTGCCTTTATATAGAAAAAGTAACGAAAAAAGACTGACATGATACAGTGACAATCCATGAATGCTGCCAAAGAAATAAAATAAGCTTTTTAAGAAAAAAATATCAACCGACTTCAAAAAAGCGCTAAAAAGAATTAAATAATTTTTAAAGTTCTCTAAGGCCAAAACGTTATCCAATAAGCACACATCGGATATTAGATACCGGCATAAAAAACGGTTAAATTTAATATGTATAATTTAATGTCCACCAAACATAGATTTTAGAGATAATATTATTTTACAAGAGATGAATTGACATATTTATGATTTATTTTATGAATATATACATATAAAAAGTAATGAATTACATTTTTAAGTTGGTGCCAAACAATCAAAATCGATAATGATTATCCCCATTTTAATTATGGCACTAGGTATAATTTAGCTACAATTCTTAATATACATCAAATAGAGTTTGGCACCAACTTCAAAAAGTAATTCATTACTTTTTATATGTATATATTCATAAAATAAATCATAAATATGTCAATTCATCTCTTGTAAAATAATATTATCTCTAAAATCTATGTTTGGTGGACATTAAATTATACATATTAAATTTAACCGTTTTTTATGCCGGTATCTAATATCCGATGTGTGCTTATTGGATAACGTTTTGGCCTTAGAGAACTTTAAAAATTATTTAATTCTTTTTAGCGCTTTTTTGAAGTCGGTTGATATTTTTTTCTTAAAAAGCTTATTTTATTTCCTACTTTTTAGTTATGCATACCGTAATACATAATTATGTGTACTGGCACACGATAGCTCTTTGCAATGCAATATTAATGTACGCACTTTGCTAAGTTCTGATGTATTCAGTTTACTTGTCACTGTTTGATTGTCAACTTTTCTGAAACCACTTACAATATCGGTTAGTATCGTTGTGAATCTTAAGATTTTTTTTGTATGGTAACTTCTTCAGACAAGATCTGCCACTTCGAAAAGCTACCGCATTTATGAAATCTTAGTCTGCATCGAATCCTACGGTCATCGAAAGTGGCTTTCAAAAGGTGACAATCCATCAAGTAAAGTGTCCTTATACATAAGAGCGCGACATAGTGCTTCCATACAGAAGCGGATTAACTACCAACCGGGCCCCTAGGCTTGACTTTCTGAGGGCCCCCTTTTACTCCTTCAAAGAGGTATATACTGGAAAAATTAAATCACATGCTTGCTTCATTAACTCATAAATCATTGATGATAAAAATATAAATGATTACAACTAAGTATTTCGCACACCTTTTGTATTAAATATTAATGTCCGACCAGTGTAAAAGAATATTTTCTTGTTCTTTATATTAGGAAAATTTTAGCACCGGGCCCCCTTCTCTTCTGGGCCCCTAGGCTTCAGCCTACTCAGCCTAATGGGTAATCCGCCTCTGCTTCCATATATGAGCAAAATGACTTCATATATTAATGTATAGTAAAATGCTTTTCTAGTGTAGTCAGTCAAAAGTACTCCCCCTTCACTCAGAAAAAGGAAAAAGAAAGATTTTAGCAAAAATCGCACTATGCTTCAATCGATAAAGAGCAACACTCTAATACCTATACAGGTAGTAATGGCATCAGAAATGAGCAGTGGCAATTCGACGAGGAATCTGAAACTCATAACCGATACCTGGCTGCCTCTATAAGAGAGTGACAGCATTTCATTCCCAAATATTTCTTTTACAGACGCTTTTGTCCCAACTACACTGTTAAAAATTTGAAACTTTTGCTGTACACTGTTAAAAATCTGCTGCATTTTGCTGCAACGCACTCCCCTGCTTGTATAGAAAACGGTTACTTGGCCGTGAAATGGCGCTTTCTCATTGGTTGGAATAGAGATATTATATACAAGTGGTGGAGGGCGTTGCAGCAAAATGCAGCAGATTTTTAACAGTGTACACTGTTAAAAATCTGCTGCATTTTTTTGCTACGCACTCCAGCGCTTGTATAGAAAACGGTTACTTGACTGTATTAAGGAGCATTCTCAAAGGTCGCAGTAGAGACATTATATACAAGCGGCGGAGTGCGTTGCAACAAAATGCAGCAGATTTTTAACAGTGTATCATCACTTCACCACTTATATAGAAAAAGATTAGTTAAATGCATTATGAAGGATTCTCATTGATAAAAGTAAAGATATTCTATAAAAGCGATGGAGTGATGATGCAGCAAAAGTTGCAAATTTTTAACAGTGCATTGCATTGCCAGGCATTTTTTCATTATGGAATTTGATGATGATGATTTCCTGGAAGAATTAGATTGTACTCGTATGAGAAGTTAACAAGGTTGACGAAAATTGCCCGCTCAACAAGATGCTTGGTGACTCGTTTTTGTCCAGAATCGTTTCAACCAATTATATACTGTGCTACATGTGTCATATTCATATCGAGGGAACCTACACTGTAAAAAATTTGATACTTTTGCTATATCATCACTCTATTGCTTTTATAGAAAACGATTACTTCACCCAATTACGAAGTATTCTCATGGGTCAAAAGAGAGATATTCTACAAAAGCAGGGCAGTGACGATGCAGCAAAAGGGTCACATTTTTTACAGTGACATTGTAATCGGAAATGAGCGGTGGCGTATTCGATGAGTAATCTGAAACTCATTACCTACATCTGGCTGCCTCTATAAGAGAGTGACAGCATTTGATTCGGAAATATTTCTTTTTACAAACGCTTTGGTCCCAATTACACTATAAAAACTTTGAGCCTTTTGCTGCATCATCAGTCCACCGCTTTTATAGAAAACGATTACTTCACTGTGTTACGGAGCATTCTTATTGGTCATAAAGACATATTCAATAAAAGTTGTTGTGTGACGCTGCAGCAAATGGGTCAAATTTTTAACAATGTATCATGGAGCATTCTCATGCGTCAAAGGAGAGATATTCTATAAAAGCGGGGGAGTGACGATACAACAAAAGGATCAAAATTTTTACAGTGTACACTGTAAAAAATTTGGCCCTTTTGCTGCATCGTCAATCCACCGCCTTTATAGAAAACGATTACTTCGGCCTATCGTGCAGAATATTCATGGGTCAAGAGAGAGATATTCTTTAAAAACGGGGGAGTGATTATGCAGCAAAAGGGTCAATTTTTTTACAGTGTACACTGTTAATAAATGTGAACCTTGTTCAGTTAGGATTTCACATTTTGAAAAGATCGTGTGTCTATGTAAGTGTAACTTAAAAACATGAAATATGAACGTTTCTAATTGGTCGATTGCTTCTAAAAGATATTGAATTTTAATGTTTTAATTTTTTAAAAAGTTCTAATCAACAGATTTTTATGAAATTTGAATGGGACCACATGAGTCCCATACGCTTTCAAACAAAAAAAGAATTATCAAAATCGGTTTATATTTACGAAAGTTATGCGTGAACAACAAATACATACAGGTCGAAATCATAACCTCCTCCTTGAAGTCGGTTAAAAAATAAAAAGGAAGATATTATCAAAATCACACCATGATTCAACATGCGTCTATATGAAAGTAGTAATATTTGAAGTTAAGAATGTTCTTTGATAAACGCGGTTTTCCAAAGTACAGAAAATTTAAGAATTTTTATTCCAGAACTTGGCGGTAGTCGCCTGAACGAATTTGTTTTATGGGTGAAAGAAGTTAACTCGCTTAACTTTGATGGTAAGCTTATCAAAATTTTTCGTCATTTATATTTGTCCAAATGTAAATCTAGCACATAGCAATGTACTTTAATCACTTTGTGAATCCGGCATAACAAGCACCCTGATTTACAGACACTCTTGCTTTAGCGTGTAAGGCTCTTTAGAGATGAATTTTCAGCTTTTCGATATCGAATTCTCATGTCTGGATCGATGTGGATCTTTCACTTTGGTGGATACGAGAATTGTTCCAGCTAAGATTTCGTACTTTGAAAAAAAAACTAGCATCTCTGCAACAGTGGTTAGGATCGAGAATGATTGTTCGCTGTTAAGCAAAACAAGATTGACCAATCATAAGCCTTTATTTTTAAGAACTTTTCATTGTTCGAAGGAGAGAGTCTGGATTACATGGAGTGAAAATTTGCTATCGACACTGTAAAAAATTTGACCCTTTTGCTGCATAGTTACTCCATCTCTTTTATAGAATTTCTTTGTTTTGACCAATGAGAATGCTCCATAATAGAGCGAAGTAATCGTTTCCTATAAAAGCGATGGAGTGACGATGCAGCAAAAGGGTTCAATTTTTTACAATGCAAGCAGTGCTAAAAATTTGTATCCTTTAAATGTGCAACGATACTACTGAATTCCAAAGTGTCGATCACAGCGACATCTGCGGCATTTTCGTGATACATTATCTAGACTCGCAATAATTCTTGCATTTTTAGAAAATGTCCTGCAGATGTCGTTTCTATCTTTAAATTTCATTAGCATTGTTGCACATTTAACGAACAGAACATTTTAGCGCTTATTTTAAGTATTAAAGAGGGCGTGTTCACCACAACTTACCGGTTACTTACCGACCACTTACCGATTGTAGACAAATACGAAATGAAAATCAAAGCAAAGTGTGACGTCAGCTACAATTCAACAGAATAGTTTTCATTGCTGCCACAGTTTGCTTTTGTACTGCCCTACAATCGATCGGTAACATTGGTTACTTTTGTAAGTTGCTCTGAACACGCCCTGAGATAGCCGATTTCCACACTATATCCCCTAGATGCTATATTTCCGGTTTCTTGCATAAGAGAACTTGTCCGGAATCCAGGTAGAATTCGCGCTGTTAGCGAAACCAGATTAACGAATCAGAAGCCTGAATTTTAGCAAATTTTTCAATGTTTTAAATAAATTTTCTTGTTAATAAATCTCGTTTCGCAAACAGCGCAAAATTTATGTGAATCCTGGCCCTCGTCCAGTTAGGATTTTGCACTTTGAACACTGTTAAAAATTTGAAACTTTTACTTTATCGTCTATCCATCGCTTTTATAGAAAATGATTACTTCATTGTATTATGGTGAATTCTCATTGGTCAAAATGGAGATATTCCATAAAAGCCGTGGAGTGATGATGCAGCAAAAACTTCAAACTTTTAACAGTGAAAATATTGTGTGTCTATGTAAGTGTAATATGAAAGCATGCAAAAGGAACACTTCTAATTGGTCGATTGCTTCAAAATGAGTTTGAAATTTAAAGTTTTTATTTTTAAAAAAGTTCTAATTATCGGATTTTTATGAAATTCGAATGGGACCACATGGGCCTCATACGCTTTCAAACAAAAAAAGAATTATCAAAATCGGTTCATATTTGCAAAAGTTATGGGTGAACAACAAATACATACAGGTCGAAATCATAACCTCCTCTTTGAAGTCGGTTAATAATCTGAAAGAGCTTTCAATGGTAAAAAAAAATTTCGCACGATTTTATCGATTTTTTTAAACAAAAGTATTAGAATTACCTAAAATTTCAAAGATCTGACGGATAAAGTGACAGTTTCTCCTGTCTTAAATATCAGCCAATGGGCTAGTAAAACAACATCAATAGCAATAACAAAAAAAAGCTGAACTTTCATGCACGAAGAAAAGTTGGGGAGCGCTTTATTTCTCTATATTTTACTCATAACACATTAAAAAAAGTTATTGCGAGCTTTTATGGATTCACATCGTCATAATTTCATAAAAACATTTTATAAAGACTAACTATAAAAAAGAACCGCAGTAACACATGATTATTAAAAAAAAAAAAAAGTTTTTGATGCGTGAAAAAAAATCTGCAGAGGTTTTAACAATATATCTCAAACAAATATCAAGGGCTTTAAATAAAGCATCCTTAAAAGGAAATTTTATCTAAAAAAATTCTGGTTATAGGAAACATTCAAAAGAGCGCCATCATGTTATAAAATGTACATAACAAACAAAGACAGGCATGATAAAGTGACCAATCCATGGGTGCTTCCAAAGAAATAGCCTGGAAGAGCTTTCAATGGTGAAAATCATTTTACACGATTTTATAGATTTTTATTAAACAAAGAGATTAAAATTACCTAAAGTTTCAAAAGTCTAACGGAAAAAATGGCAGTTTTTTCCTGTTTTAAAAAAACAGCGTATTGACCGGTAAAACAACATCAAAAACAGTAACAAACTAGTTGGAGGTGGCAATACCAAAACTTTCTTTTGTCTCATATTAATATTTCAAAATTCGCTACAATAGTGCCAAAATTAAATTACAATCTGCTTACATCGTGAGGATTTTAAAGGTATGAAATTCCGTGCATTAGAATTTCAAGTAGGACTATTGCGGATATCGGTCAAAATACAGCATAAAAGCGCCACCTGTTGTGTGATTTTCACTAAAACATAATCAGCAATAATATATTTATAAAAGTGTCCCTGAATCTGAAATTTGATGAAAATTCGTGCATTAATTCTTGAGACAGAGCAATCGGGAAATTTGCCGGAATCGGGAAAAATTCAGTATTACAGAGCCACCTGTTGGGCGATTGACACCAAAAACGTAAATAGAATCACTTTATATCTAATGCCACCGTGGCATCATCCATACGTACGCGGGCGAGGCGTTGGACAGCACATGCTCTATGGAATGTTCAAAATCTAGTCGCTATAATGAAAATTCGTTGTAATGGAATTTCCTTTCGTTTTTGATAATATTGTCGGGGAGTGTTAATTATTTCGTTATAGCAAAAATCTCGTTTTATTTAGATTTCTCTATAACGGAAATCTACAATACAGCTTGCCATTTCTGATCCTTCCTGTTTAACCAAGAAAACATTTCAATCAAAAAGTATTGTAGTGCGATAGAAAACGAAAGAGATAATTCTTGGCAATCAAACAGCTGGGAAAAGAAAAAAAAAACAATGACGGTGTAAAGGATACGCATGCAATAACCAATGATATGAAGGAGTAAAAAAAGGATCAGATGTATATTACCTCTTTTTTTTCCGCTTTCCATCAAAACGTCTAATTTTCAAGTACGTCACGTCCTCTATTCTTGTCTGTGTTTCCGACAAGTGTTATCTTAGTTCCTGCTAAAACAAGGAGATCCGAAAGAAAACAAGGTTTTTTTTTTTTTTTTCTTAACACAGAGAGTAATGATCTCCTTTAGTCTGAAAAAGAAAAAAAAAGAAAAGAAAGAAAGAAAAAAAGAAAACACTTATAGGGTGAAACCATAATTGGCACCTTAAAGGAACAGTTTACCTATTCAACAATTTTGTTTACTTTTAAAATTAAGGTTCAAATGGTGAACTGACTGCATTTCGATGCTAAACTATAAAAGTACATTTTGAAAAAATAAATAAAATAACTGTATATTTCTCATTTTTTTTAAAAATTAAAAAAATTTGAATTTATAAAAATCTTTACTATTTTTTTAAGAAATTATATTTTTGCCCAATTTTAAAAGACTTTCAAATGTGTACAGCACAAGATTGCGCATAGATTTTTAGGTAAACCTAATATTACATTTAATATAATTTTTTTACTGATGCTTATAGTGCAAAACGATGAAATCTTCCATCTTCTAAAATTACAAACATTTTTAGCACAAAACTTGGTATCGAAAAAATTACACGCGATCCAACAGGTTGCAAACGAATAGATTCGTAAGAACCTTGGTTTATCTGCTTCTTGTATTTGTGAGCTTATACAATTTACCGAAATCACCCACTCGTGGACAGTCAACTGTTAGGTATATAGGAACAATATGTCCACGAGAGGAACACATGCTGCCCGGCACAAAATAGCAGGGAGGTGCGCGTTTATTAAGACTTAAAAATAAAAATTTACAAAGGTTTGCAGTGTTATTCAGTAAAATACAATTAATCAGTGCAATAACAATCAATACACACCCATACAATTATAAAAAAATACCTGCAGTATGATTTCTGTCGCAGCAAATAAGAATATTATGCTCTATATCTGGTATAGCAGACTTTGTACCGAAATATGTATAATATATACTGATAAGGGTCATTTTCTTATAGATATAAATACATTTGATCTCTAAACAAAAAACAAGATACATATTACAAAATACTACACACTAATAATATTTATAGTTATAAGGTATGTGTGTTATGAAAACAAAAATAAGTGGCGGTTTAAAGTACTGTAATTTTCTTTTAAGAATTTAGTCATGTTGGGATCAAAATAACACTTTCTGAAGATTTTCTCTTGATGACATTTCCTTGCTAAATTTGAAATGATGAGGAAGTAGAGTACATATCCCAAAAATGTTGTGGGTAATAGTGCCAGGTACTTTCATACATTTTACCAAGAAAAGAACACTTTAAAAGGAATGCTTACAGCCGTTTTAAGGAAATCTTAATTTTAAAACAGCCACTAAATTGTGTTTAGTGTGGTGGCTAAGCCTAGAAGTGTATCTCTCCTTGTTTATAAGTATTAAAATTAGGAATAAATAAATAATAAAAAGAATATTGCCCAGTTAAACTGATGGCATTGAGCTCACAGGCTACGCATACTAATTGTACATTACAGCCTTATATTTTCAAGGATTAATTCCATTCGAAAAAAAAAATTAAGAAGGGGAAATCAGCTCTCCCCTTTCCCCTTTTTTATACTTAATTATTGAACCTTCTAAACTATCAAGAACATGCTTTATCATATAAAAAATGCATATCCAAAATTCAAAGGAAATCGGAAAATTCTTAATAAAAACCATTTATATTATTTAAGAATAGTTATCCCTCTCTTTTATAAACTTAACCATTAAACTTCTAAAACTATTGAGAGATTTGAACGAAATCTGACAATTCTGCATGAAAAACCCATTTATATAAATTAAGGGGAGGGGTATTAGAACCCCCATTTCCCCTGTTTATATTTATCCAATGAATACCTAATACCAATCACGGAAGCGTTCATCAGAATGATTCTATGTGTAAATTTTGAACAAAAACTAATATTTCTGCATGAAAAACCCATTTATATCAATTAAGGGGAGGGGCATGAGCCCCCCGTTCCTCCTCTTCTACATATCGAATTAACTTCAAAAACTAATCAGGGAAGCACCTTATCAGGATATATCTATATACAAAATTTCAAGTCGATGGGATATTTTTATCATGAGTTATCGCGTTACACACGTACATACAGAATAGAGGGCACATAAGCTCTCAGGCTATGATAGCCTGTGAGCTAAAAAACCACAGTCATAATTTTTTTGAAAATGTGGAACATAAATAAAATGGAAACTGCGCACACAATAATAAAATGATTAAAATAAAAATAAAAATATCGAAATAGAAATGCCATGAAAAATATTATTTCGCAAATCTGTGTTTGCTCACTATCTGTAACACAAGTCGAGTGTGAAATTGTTCCAGGAGTGCACTGACTAAGCTTACTCTGGTCCCACCCATAATTTCTCTAGTTATACCTTAAAGGAAAAGAAATGCATTGTGTCACTTATTAGCAAGCCAATAAATTATGTATACATTTATTTTTGAAAACACCCTGTATAATCTTCACTCGGCTGGAGTTCTTTCATGGACCGTCATCTGCCGAAAGTCGGTTCAAATTGTAAAATTTAACCCCAATTTCTGAAAGATTCTTTTCTTTTACGGAAAAATGGAAAACTGTTCGTTATTATATATAAACACCTGCTAATTTTATGCATTACCAACGAGAATGGAGAAGTATGAATTTTTGAACAACTTTAACGCAAAACCTGAAATCGAAAAATTACATACAGTCCAGAAGGTCACTAACAGATTCATGCATAAAAGAGCTTGTTTTACAAGCTTTTCATATTTGATATACTTTTAAACACATTTACCACAGAAAAATTATCCGAAAAAAGGGGAACACTTTATTAGAACCGTTTGCGAGGCATCGGTAATTTTAAAATTGTCTCTATATTGTGCCTAGTGCGGCCTATTCCTGTTTATAAGTATTAAAATTACAAACATTTTTAGTGTAAGACTTGGTGTCGAAAAAATTTCACGCAATCCAACAGGTTGCTAACTGACTGATTCGTGAGAAGTTTGGTTTATAAGCTTCTTGTATTTGTGCCCTTATATACTTTACTCAAAAAAAAGGAATACCTTATTAAAGCTGTTTCAAGGCAATCATAATTTCAAAACTGCCACTAAATTGTATTTAGTGTGGTAGCTATAAGCCTAGAAATGTATACCTATCCTTCTTTATAAGTATTAAAATCAATGGCGGATCCAGGGGGAGGTCACGGGTATATATAAATATCACGGGTATATGTCATATAAAATGCAAGATGTCTGAAAAATAAATCAAGGAGTCCAATGAAAATAATTACAGTGCGCTCACAACTTTATTCGAAGAACTGAAACTAAATGCTGCGCAATAAAAACAAATAATTATGTTTTTCATGTGATTTATTTAATTTGAATGAATTATGTAGCATACATAAAAGAAATTATACTTATTTAAACTTGGTGGCAACGAAAAAAAAAATTACAACAGCAACAACAAGAAACAATGTTCAACTGGAGCTTCAAGACACAAATTCGATATGCTCAGCGATCGTCAAACATACAAAGATGGAAAAAAAAAATCTATTTTAAGTTTTACCAAAAGGATTAAAATAGACCAAAAATAAAGTTAATCCATCCATAGAATCGTTAGCTATCGCTTGTTGAATTTTAGGTTTTCATTTTTTCGTTCAAAGTTAAATAAAAAACTACAGTAAACTATGATAATTTTTTTTGAATGGTATCATTTTGTTCGTCTCGTTGAGTTCTAGCTTTTGAAAAAAAATTCACTGTCGTACGTCAACTGTTTAGACAGCAATTTGAAAAAGATGTTTGCATTTTCTATTTCTTAATCATATTATACCAAACGCTACCGCGTTTGCTATGATTCGTTCAAATTTACCTCTTGCTCAACAATGAGAATCTTTCTTACTCTTTTTAAAGATTTACTTAAATCTAAAGGAGGTAATTTATAACGCATCCACAAGAAATCATTTTCAATCTCAAATCCAAAACATTTGCAAGTGCGCTTATTCAGAACAACTGTGATTAATTATCATTTTCCATTTTTCAATAAAAGCAAAGAATCTTTCAGTAAATCTACGTAAAATGTGGCATTTTAAACTAAATTTTAGGTCGCGACAGTTAATTGCCCCCTAATTACTTTTTTGTAGCTGTCAAGTCCTAAAAATTGGCTTAAAATGTTCAATTTCCAAATAGTTCGTTGTTTTTATTTAAAAAAAAAAAAAAAAAAAAAAAAAAAAAAAAAAAAAGCGAAATTCTTTAATTTTTTGTTGTTTAATAAAGTGTTTAAATTTTAGATTTTTACGAATATTAATGCAATTTTATTTGTATTTACGAATGAAAACAACTTCCCAAAAGTTTGAAAAAAATATCCAGGATATGGAAACAACATTCAATATAAAGATTTCTTATCAAGTGATGTTACCCCCCCCCTAAAAAAAAAGCCATGACACACCCCCCCCTCTAAATGGAGTGGATCCGTCCTTGATTAAAAAAAAAAAAAAAAAAAAAAAAAAAAAAAAACTGACATATTTTTGTGAAAATGTGAAACATAAATAAAATTGAAACAGCGCACACAATAATAAAATGATAAAAAATAAAATAAAATATCGAAATAGAAATGCCATGAAAAATATTATTTCGCAAAATCTGTGTTTGCTCGCTATCTGTAACACAAGTCGAATGTGAAATTGTTCCAGGAGTGCATTGACTGACCCTCACCATCCTATCGCATCGAAAAATGAACACAAGCACGCATCCTGTGGTCCTCTGATGGGAGCTCTTGCCGACTTATTTAAATTGAAGATAAGTACTTTCACTCTCTCATAAAAAGGAAAAAATATAAAAATGTCAAGGCTCCTTTGCTCGCGTATCTGATAAAAGAAGTTCTTGACTTCGATACGTTGTTTTCACGGCAAGACATGCATAAAGGAAGTTAGTATGTTAAGTGTTTTCTAGTATAAAAATTGTTTGTTATTGAGAATTTTTCTCCAGAGTTCGGTTTCAGGTTATTGACTTTGTCAAAGAATTTGATGTTCTTTTTTATATGAATAAATAAAGCTTTTAAAGGAAAAATTAGCTTATATGTAGTTTGAACAAAGAGCATCATTTTATAGATAATCTGAAAATAAACTAAGAATCTTTGATTCTTCTATGCAGTGTATATATATATATAAGATAGGGGAGACTGCGGCATATGTAAACAGTTCACATAAACAAAGCTTTTTCCCTTAACTGGGTTAATGTCTATAAACAAAAATTACTGAATATAGCAAACAGAACATTGTTTTATACATGGTAATTTTTAAAAAAATCATCTGTATAGTTCTTCTTACTTTTTTAATGCTTTTATAAACTCAAAAATTGTTCACATGTGCCCCACCAGCGGGGTAGTTGTGAACACGCGTGGGGCACATGTGAACACAGGAAAAAAAGCCCTTTAAGAGCCCATACTACTGACTGAAAAAGATCTGGATGATGTTAAGTCTATGGGGGCGTTTTTTCAAATATCTCGCTAATTTTTTTTTTTTTTTTTTTTTTCATAGGATAACTAAGGAAAATCTACAGCCGGACTAGTTTTACTTTTCAATTTTGGTTTCAAATTTTTTATATTATGATAGTTTCAATTTCAGAACCGGTTCTAACTAATTTCGAAAATTAAAGTTTTTTTTTTTTTTTTTTTTTTTTTTTTTTTTTTTTTTAATTTGAACCATATACAGTAGTTTTTGTTTCTCGAAATTAACCCAGCTATGAGAAAAAGCTATATTTATATGAACTGTTCACATGTGCCCCAGTTTCCCCTATATATTATCATTTGATGATTTTGACAGAAGAAAAGGTAAAATTAATCTTCAGAAATGGCTTAAATTAATTAAATATTTACAGACAAAGAAATGTAAAACTTTAGTTAGGGGACGACCGCCCATCATGAACCTCACAACGAAGTCAATTTTTAATTCGGTCTTTCTTTTCGCATTTATGCATTTAAAATTGATCTTACCGGGTGTCCCAAAAATGACTGATGGTTTTTAAAATTCAATAACTTGCAAACGATAATTGCATTCAATAACTTGCATACAGCTATTTAAAATTTTTTTGCAGGAGGGTTATGTATAACGTCAGGAGTTTTTTTACCGTAATTTTGAATTTTAGTTTGCATCTCAAACAATAGGTGGCGCTGACGGCGATTGAAGGCCAGGTCGACGCTTCACTCAGCACTGATCACCTGGCCTTCAATCGCCGTCCGCGCCACCTACTGTTTGAGATGCGAATTAAAATAAAAAATTACGGTAAAAAAAAAAAAAAAAAAAACTCCTGACATTATACATAACCCTCCTGCAAAATTTTTTTAAATAGCTGTCACCGTTTGCAAGTTATTGAATTTTAAAATCCATCAGTCATTTTTGGGACACCCGGTAAATAAGGATTTCAGAGCTTCTCTCCCTTTCGGGATGAAAAAAAAAACAGTTTCAGTTCTTTTTGTTTTATATGTTATAAAGATTTTAGTAAATATTTAATATTTCTTAATTTTTAAATTTCTACATATTGTCTTACGTTAATATGCTTTTAAAATATCTTGGGTACTATGCAAATATAACGTTATCAATTTTTTGGTAATTTTGGACCCCATCTCCCCCCCCACACACACTTATGATGTCATACGTTATCATTTCTGCAACCCCCTCCCTCCCTTTGGCAATGACATCTTAATCAAAGTGTAAAAGTTTTTTGATTTTTAGAATTTATTTCTTTTGTTTGAAGTGATATACAAAACTGGTTACATTTATTTTTCGCATACTTTATTGATTCAAGTGAAGAGAAGTCAATAAAATATCGCTTTGTATCAAGTAACACTTAAAAGAAATAGTCACTATTTAAAGGTACTTTAGTAAAGTTTTTGTTACATAATGCAGTCAACCGTAATAAATTCTTGTTGCACTTGCACCGAACAGAAGTGTGGTGGTGGGAGGTGGATCGAAATTCTTATCAACAAAACGAGTGGACAACATTCTTTCACTTTCTCTTTCTCTTTTATTTATTAATAAACACAAGCTTCATTTCAAATATACTTCACATATGGTTTCTCGAACCATGATTATATATGCAAACCTGATTATATATAAGGACCCCAGAAGCCAAGGGGTATAAGTGACAAAATTGAAAAAATTGAGTTAAGTGCACAGGGTATCTGGAAATATGCTTTTTTCATTTCAGGTAAAGAAATATAGGTAATTTTCTTATTATTTGCTGAGTTATAGAGATAAACCACTTTTTTCGAAAAACAAACAATATTGATTAATTATACATTTAAAGAAAATTGTACTCTATTTTTTTAACAGTTATTGAAATGGGAGTTGAAAAGATTAGAATGCAACAAGCAGATGTTTCCTATTTCAATTTAGTCGATTGTTATTGATGTTCCAATTTAACATCAATTATCTTTAAACTCAATTTACTCCAAATCGACATTTTGTCACTTGTACCCCTTGGCTTCTGAGGTCGTCATATGTATATTATGTGAAGAAGAATAGGAATGTCAAACGTTGCTGTATTTCATATTTTAGTATTAATTTAATAATAATTTAGGGATTTTAATAATAACTTTGTATTTTCATAAAATAGATAACCGGCTAAAGAAAGATGATATACTATTTTAAACCAATCACCATAATACCAGTTAAAAGAGGAAATTTTGATTGAATCAAAAATGATATCGATATCAAAATACAACCCCTTCCCCCCCCAGAGATATCTTGCGTTATCATGTGCCAGATCCCCACCCTCCGCCTTAAAATGATAACGTTACATTTGCACAGTTTCTTGTACAGAATATTTTGAAAAAGAAAAAACTAGTGTTTTTATATAGATATTTTCATTTTAAAAAACGCGACCAAAGCTACGGCACACAGCTACACATGTCAAAAAGTCTTGCTCCTCCCCAGATTTTATTCTGTCGTCACTCAGGGTAGAATTAATTTTCCTTGGGATTTGTTTAAAAAACTGCGAAAGTCCATAAATTCTTTATTCCAGTCTAAATTCTTAGAAATGAAAGTTACAACAGGTATCTGAGATATTCTTCAAGGCTGCTCAGAAAAATACGCAGAGCACGTTCCTCTTATATAATGTGTGAAGGTGGAGAAATTGTGAGACCTTTAACTATGCAAGTATGCAAGGTTGAGAAGTGTCGATTCCACGTGTAACATAGTATTAAATTAAGGTAGGTCACCGCGATCCAAGATTAACACAGATCATAATGTGCTTAGTAGGAAACGCAAATTAAAAATAAAATAAAATAATAACATTAGTTGTTCGGAGGGGGGGGGGGGGGGCATAATACTAACTTAATAAAATACAAGGTTGTCGGTTAGATAATTAAAGCTCCACTTTGAAATGCTCATAAAAAGAAAACTACATGACCAAATGTTATAAAACTTGGTAATAGTTTAAAGGAGATCATAGGATATATTTTTTTTTAACTAGTCATTGGGGCTACTGTGATGCTTACCCATTATGGATATGCATAATATAAAATATGAAAATAAAGCATGTGTAAACTATTTATAAAATACATCGGAATTCCAAAATAAACATTTATTTAAATATTTTCAACACATAATATAGCTCTATTAATGAATTGCTGATGAACCAATTTCGACAAGTTATATAAAACGCCAATCTATTCAAGTAGTACCTAATATCATAAAAGAAACATCCTTATAACTACAAAAATAATAATCATATTAATTAACAAATCATATTAATTTACTGCGTCGGATTAAGCGCCTTATATCCAATTAAAATATGTTTTTGAATTGAAATTTGAATGAAATACAGCGTCATGAAAAATCGAAGAATGTGGAAAATAGGATTACAAATATTTTGGCAACTAATTATTCTAGTGCAGGGTTCGTGATTTTTTTGATTTTTTTAATAAAAATCAAAACAATCGGATTTTTTTTATTTAAATGGGATTTTTTTGATTTAAATCAGATTTTTTTGATTTTTTTAAAAATTGCCACACATTATTATTATTTTATGACTTTTTGTTTAATTTAAATAATATAAAGTTTACATACATAGACATGCATATTATAAGTATTATCTACTACTAATATTACACAATTTACATAAATGATTCATATTATTTCAAGGTAAAATTTTAGGCTATGAAAAAAAATCTTGATTACACAAAATGCATGAAAAACTGCAAATCAGATGTCAAAAATTAATTCAACCTTCAATATTTTAATTAAAATAAAAAACATCTGCAACACATAAAAAGTTTAAACAAAATTGGAAGTTTTTAACTTTTTTTTTTAAAGTGTTGACTGAGAAAAATGAGTTCAATTGCTGCCATCAAAATACTTAAGGCCAGAGGACAGAAATTGAGATGTCATCACTAATCGACTGACTTCTCAGTAGTGTTGGAATTTACACAAGAAAATTTTGAATAGCAATTTTATTTTACTTGTGGAATATTTATCATCTTATAAAACAATAACTATTTAAACTCACTAATAAGAACTTGGAATCCCTAAATAAAAATTCAGCCAGAGAAGGAATGCTACAGTGTTGCCGCATCTGGATATTTTTTTACTGGGGGATTTCAAATTCTCATGTGTATGAGAAGTAATAAATCATAAGTTAATCAGTATGTTCAATGTTTTATACGATGATTGATATTCCACAAATAAAAAAAAAAGTAAATTGTTATTAAAAATTTTCTAGTGTAAATTCCAACATAATTGGGAAGTAAGTCAATTAGTGAATACCTCACAATTTGTGTCCTCTGGCCTTGAGCATTTCGATGGCAGCGGTTTAACAGTTTTATCTGTTGATTTCTAATTTCTGAAAGTATCAAACCAAAGGCAAAAAACATTTGTTCAATTGAAACAGATAAATCTATTGCAGTAAAAAGCTAGTTGATCATTATCTTTTTAGTATGAGCTTTTTCGATAACTGCAACAAAAATACCTTCTACCATTCTAAAGGGCTGAAATCAATTATATTAAATTAAATAAATAAATCAATTGCTGATTCAGATTTTGCTCAAATCCTTATATAACAGGCTTCATCAAAGTACAGCACATAAAGTCATGCAATTTTATTTTACCTCAACTTGCAAAAGTTTTTCTAAATACTAATGAGTAAATATTCAAATATTTAGTATATTTCTGTTTAGATTTCTTTATCGTTGCAAGAATGTTTTATAATTTGATTCAAATAAAATTTGAAAGCATTTTTTTTCTAAACTTTACATTTATTTTACTTTTTTACTAAGCTTAAGCTTTATGTTTCTGAAAGTTGTTTGATTATATATGGTATATAAAACTAAATTATAATAAAGCACATTATTAAGTTTCTTTCATCTGAAATTTATTAAAAAATAACTTAAAAGAAAAACTGATTTAAATCGATGATTTTTTTAAAAAAAATCAGTTGATTTAAATCTTGATTTAAATCATGATTAAAATCAAGCCGATTTAAATCAACGAACCCTGTTCTAGTGGACATGCTAGTCGACGCTGAGATCGTGAGATTGCATGTATATGTAGTCCCATATTACACAGAGTCCGATTAAGGTTGTAGGGGGCCTGAGGCCCAGCACCGTTTCGGGGCCCCTTCGTACCAAAATAGTAGCTAGATTTTTTTTTTCCTTCGAGAATATTCGAAGGGTTTCATTAGATTATCATACGGTTGCCAAGTTAACCAAAATCATTTTTGATTTTTGAAAAATAATTTTGCGAACTTCAATATTAAGTTTTATTTTTTCTAAATCATTTTATTAAATTTGGGCCCTTTTCAGCAGTGGGTCCAATGCCACGACTTAGTTGGCCTGTGCAGTAATCAGGCCCTGAGATTACACATGCATGCAATATGCCGAAATAATACTTAATTATGGTGAATGTCAAAGGAATATCAGAGCGGCTTCGAGGGTTTATTCAGAACATTTCCCTAGCTCTTTAAGCGTCCTGCTGATTTTTTTTTTTTTTTTTTTTTTGTTTATTTATGTTTGATGATTCATAAAATAATAACTGTGAAAACTATTGGTATATTTTTTTTTATTTGATAACTTTACATATTTTTTTATCTTAAACCATTCAAAAAATTAACATTAATCTTGTGTTAAATCAGAATTTGAATTAAAATATTACGTGACAAAAAATTATAGTTAGGCCGCTTAAAGGGTTAAAGATCGACATTCAATGCATGAAACTATGACAGATGCATTGTACAGTCTTAGAGAGACCGGCTCTGTTGCACCGCAACGAAGAACAAGTAGTCGGACAAGGTGCAATTTTCAAATGACACCGGAGATGGTGCTGGTATTCGCCCCTTTAAATCCACAGCTGAGCATGGCGGAAATAAACGAAGCATATTGATACACGCGTCTGCAGCTCATTTGTGCTACCCAATACTGGTGCAAGCATTGATGTTTTGATTATTTTAATTTCATGCTCAACATCTTAGAGAAAAAAACCGCTGTTCCTTTGTGACATTCTGTGGACAGATGAGTCAACGTTTATACAGGTTGGCATTGTAAACGTTCGCAATGTGCATTACTGGTTTCTGGAAAGCCCCCACATCCCCCGCAAAATAGACACCAGTTATGTTGATCAACAAACGTGTGGTACAGTATATGGGAAACTCAGATTGTTGGGCCAATCTTCTACGATGAAACCTTAACGAGCGATTGTTACCTACACCTGCTACAAAACACGGTACGTGACTGGTATGAAGAGCTGCCTTTACGAAATGCACACCGTGTGTGGTTTCAACATAATGGGGTCCCCCATATAAATCATCAAATGTCCGTGCGTATATCTAACCACCGAATTGGATCAAAAGCTCAATAGATATGGTGAAACGGTAGAGTGGCTACTAGACACCAGACTTGACTCTCATGGACTTCTAACTCTGGGGTTACATCAAGGTGAAGTCCTATATGACTAAACATTCTTCTCTGGTTGACCTAAAGCAGCGCATCATTCTTGCTAATCGCACAGTTACACCTGCTATGCTCCAGGACTCTGTCACGCATTCAATTGTGTATTGCCATCGATGGAGAACATTTTGAGAAGCATTTCTAGTAGATTCCAACATTTGATGTATTCATTTTTTTTTTTTTTTTTTTTTTTTTTTTTTTTATAGTAGACTATTTTTATATGATAATAAGTGATATTTATTTCTCGGTTTAATTTCAATATTTCATTCTTCGCTTTGTATACGAAACCTAAAGTCAGTTAAAATTTTTAGATGAAATAACCCTTTTTGGCGCTATACTTCAATTGGGCGATACCGGCTAAAGATAGTTTCGGAGGACTATTCAAAGGACATTGGACTCTGATTTCTATCTCGAATTACTTTACTGTCTTCTTTAACTGATCTCACAATAAAAGACAAAATCATGTGCAAAAATTTCAAACTTTGAAATTTATTACTTGTCAAACTTTTTGTACTACATCTATTATGATATGTGTAGGTTTTTGCTAAATAAAACTATAGAGACTGGGAGGTCATATAAACATCTAGATTTTGTATATTTTTATAAAATTGTCTTTTTTTTAATTTAAACAATGCCACAACATAATTATTTACTTCATTTTGCGTTTTTGTAATTGGAACTACAGTCGAGTCTCTCTATAACGAAACTCCATACATCGATTTTCTCTATATAACGAATTTTTAGTAGGAACGGTCCCCTTTTCGCATGATTACATTAAAAACAGTCTCTATATAGCGAAATATCTATCTCCATATAACGAATTTTTTTCATAAATTGTTCTTAATTTATTCAGTTTTAAAAAAGCTTCGAAATCATATGGAAGCAATTTTCCATCACCTTTTTTTTATTTATCGTTCAGTGCTGTTTTTTTTATTTTTATTATTAATATTACTTCTCTCCTTGTTCTTTAAACCCAACGAGTTCATCCCACCTCCCACACATCTTTCAGCATCCTTCTCAAAACAGAGTCAATTGTATTGTTACACATATAAGAGAAGAATCAATGAGAAGCGCGTAAGAGAGGTCTTCAAATGGGGGAAAATGTTAACTACAATTTTTCATTGTTTGCTAAAATTTGAGCCTTTTTTTTTTTTTTTTTTTTTTTTTTTGAGAGCATAACAATATTAAAATCAAAACAACAAAAAATTACAAATTTCTTCCTCTGAAATTAATGTAAGTCTTCCTTATTTGATTATCATTAAGCTTTCAAATAAATGTCTATTCTCTCTTTTTTTTTTTAAACTGCTTAAATAATTAAGAAATAAAATGTTAGGTTAATATATACTTTTAAACATTTAAAATTCTTAGTTAAAAAGATAAAAAATAATATTTGTTCAAAATTTACACATTAAATACGATTTTTAACACCATTCTCTATACATTGAATTTCTCTATATAACGAATTTTTTACTGGAACGATGGATTTCGTTATATAGAGACTCGACTGCATATGTCTACGACCAATAGTTGAGAAATTAAAAGTCGGCGATAAATAACATATTGCACCCTGTATATTTATTAGACATAATTTCCAAACAAATGACTATTTTCGGCTGTTGTTTTTTACTGAAACATTTTTATGATTACAATGTATAAGGCATAGAATCTTTCTCTCTATATATTAGTTCATTTTCAATTAAACAACAATAACATTAACAAAAAAAAAGGTCATATTTGTGATAAAAGTCACAACCATTTCGAATCATGGATTTCCTTTCGTTTTATCAGTTTCCTGAGTGCATTTTTTCCATTTATCACTGAATCAACTTGATAATCAATCTACTTATCCTGCTTCGGTGCAAATAAACTTTGCTAATCACTCCATCATCACGCCTGAATTAATATTTTCGTTTTTGCTTCATCTGTAACTGAGAATCACCTTTATTAGCATGAGCTTAAAGTACAAAAAATCCAGTACGATCTTGTAAACGTGTATTCTTATGTAACTCTCTCTGTTAAGTAAACATCCACATATTTCTAATTTGATCAAATCTGTCTTTAAAGATGGCGTATAATTTCATTATACAGGATGTTTTGTTTCACTACCAGACCGACAAACTTGCAGAAGGTATAGGGGGGGGGGGGGGGCACAGAGACGACTCGGAATCAGATAGAAATGCAGAGTCCAAAATGCAGCAGTTGCGACTAGAACTAATGCACGAATTTTCATCAAACTTCAGATTCAGTTAATCCTAGACATAAATTGGAGTTTTTTATATTTTGGTGTGAATAGCTCAACAGGTGGCGCTGCTATTCTGCATTTTTTGAGATTTTTGCAATAGCTCTGTTTCACGATTTAATGCGCAGATTTTCATCAAACTTCAAATTCAATCATTTTGATACAAATCACTCAACATGGAGCGCTGCTATAATGCTTTCCGTAATAGCCCCATCATAAAAATTAATTCACGTAAATTCATTAAACTTCAGATTCAGTTAGTCCTTGAAATGACTTGGTGCTGTGTACATTTTGGTGTAAATCGTCTTACAGGTGGCACTGCTGTGCTGATTTTTTCACCATTTCCGCAATATGTCTATCTCAAGGACTAATGCACGAATTTTCATATAACTTAAATTCAGTGAGACATTGACACACATTTTTGCTGATTAGGTTTTAATTTAATTGCTCAATAGGTGGCGCTATTATACTGCATTTTGAAGAATGTACATGACTTTAGAGACAGTCATCTCACAAGAACTAATCCACGGAATCTCATATCACTAGCATCCTCATGATGAGCATAGATTACCATTTAATTTTGGCGCTGTGATACTGAATTTTGAAGTATTAACATGCATGAAATAGAAGAAAGATTAGGAATTGCCACACCCGACTAATAAATAATGAATCCTTATTTCTTCAGAATTGGAACGCTCAACCATATTGGCTCTCCGCTTTGCTGGTATTATCAAACAATTTGAAATCACGTTTTTAAATAATTAATGTGATTAAAATAGCTCAAAACATGTGTTATTTTTAGTGGCAGATTATTACATAGAACATTATTTGGTTTATCACATAAAATTTACAACAGCTTAAAACACAAATTACAATTCAGGGGGAAAAAACGTAAGTCGAGTTTCATTATTCATTATCCAATATCCATATATTATCTTCAACCTCTTATCTTATAAAAACATCAATTATCTCTACTAGCGACAGTCTTATACTTCATTCCCTATTTCTGTTTGACTCACATGCATTTTACCTACTGACCTCGAGTCAGAGTTTAACAGAATTTACTTTATGGTGGTTTTTACTGGTATTTACCATGATTTTTTTCGCTTTAAGAAAAACATGCTTTTCTCAAAGATATGGTCACTTTTGAAAAAATAAAGATATAAAATCCTTGGTCTGAAAAGATATGATATTAAGTGGATCTGACTGCATTGCAATGAGAATTGCTCTTATTTAGAAATTCTTTAATAAAAAAGAAAAATCTCACATCACGTTTAGATTGTGAGGCAATTTCCAATGCTGGCGAAATAGTGTTACAAACATTACTTTTATTAGATTTAAAGTGATATCGGAATAAATAATTTAAAAACTCAATAGACATTGAAAACCTATTTCAGCATTTATTTCCCATATACGGTAATGTACTTGAATACATTTGTTAAGCCCTGCACATGATATACAGATTATTAAGCATACCAAATCGTGACATGATGTAGTATGAAGCTTAACTAGGAGCTAGAAATCTCTTTTCTGGCAGTTAGCATTCATAGATGGTAAAGTATCCTAATCTTTTTCTGCAGCCTTGTATATATGCAGTATTCCAAAATTTAGTTCTGCTAATATTACGCATAACACAAGCTGTAAATGTACTTTCAACAGTTTCACTGTACAGAAATTAAATTATTCAAATTCTGCTCGTCAACATATATGCTTTACAAAATTTATATACATTATACAAGCTCAGATTTAATTTAAATTGATATTATTTAATTAATATAAATAACGACAGGTTTTTTTAAAGTAAACATTTTTTCAAAAGTAGAGTAACATCCCCAGTAATTGGCATGCACCAATGATTGGCACATCCTACAAACATGTCCTAAAATAAGATTTATATCCAGTTTTTTTTTTTTTTTTTGAATGCAAGACCATACACCAGTTATATGCTCATTCACTTTAAAGATTGTAACTTTGATTTATGCTACTAGGGGGGCTCCGCCCACCTGCTCGCTACGCTCGCCAATCCCCGCGTAATCGCTTCGCGATTCCAAATTGTAGGCTACCCCTGCTTGCTGCGCTCGCCAATACCCATACCAATGTGAGACTGATAAAAGCAGTTAAGGGTTAAGAAACAAAAGTTTCTTCTAAGAACATCTTTTTAATACGAATTTCACTGTAATGTTGGGAGGGACAAACTCTTCCAAGTTAGAATACGAAAACTCAGGCTGGTGTTGGAACTGCATCCGAAAATATTATGATTCTAATATTTAAAATAGATACATTTTATCGAAAACACGATTTTAAAAAAAAGAAGAAGAAGAATCTAGAACCATTAAAAATATATAAAGGAATGAAAATAATATTTTCAACTTTTGCCAAACTGAGCAATTTATCCCTGAACATTTTCATCAACCTGTCCAAATACAAAAGCGTGACGCAAATGGCGTAAAAACTAGTGAAGAAACACCAAGAAGGAAAAGGCTGTGTAAACACTTTTACTAATTTTGTGAAAGGGTGAAATCTGTTTCATGATTTAAACAGTTCTATAAATATGCAGATAAGGAATCGAAGATATGTTATTGGAATGCTTTTTCTGATCGTGATGGGCAAATGTGACGTCAAAGGCAAATTGCTACCTTGTCTGATTAATAGATATTAACGGTTTTGATCCTCCAGGCATCGTTTTTTCTTTAATTTTCGCAGAATTGTTAATTCATTAATAAAATAGTGGCCATGAAGCGATGGAAGCAAGCCGATTTATCATTCTGAAATCACTGCTTGACACACATAAACAAGCAGATTATGTGTTGTAAGGCCAGTTTTGTGATATAAAGCATGTAACATTGTGTAATACAGCCAAATGTAGAAAATAATTATGTCGCTTATTTACTTCCTCATTACATATTTTTTTCTTTCGAAAAAAGAACATGATCGAACTGAAGGGGCTATTTCAGTCAAATGTCAATTGAAAAGACCCGTTCGCTAATGCTAATCCCATGGAAGAAATTTATAAAGTAATTTCGGTTGCATTTCAATATTTTTAAATGACTTTTCTTTTTGCATTAGATAGCTAAGATTGCTTGAATGCAGGTCTTTTTTACTTTTTTCGATTTTGGTTCCAGATATTTTTATGGGGGTGCTTTCGCTTTCCAAACCGGTTCCAAAAATGAAAGTGTCCTCATAAAAAATATCCGTAAACCAAATCAAAAAAGTAAAAAACGACCTACATATAGATCAATCTCAGCTATCCAATGCAAAAAAAAAAAAAAGTCTAAAAATATTAAAATGCAACCGAGATATCTTTATAAATTTCTTCCAAAGGATTAGTATAACAATCGGGTCCTTTCATTGGAATGAAGTAGCCTCTTAATGTAATAACCCCTTGAGGGGCGGTGTGATGTATTTTATACCACCTAATTTAAACAAGATTCGCACTAAAAATTTTTAATTAAATTTTTCATTTTTAACTTTGGGGGTAAAATATTGAAAAATTGCTTTTCCTTAATTTAAAGTATTTTTTATTATTCTTCCGGTGAGAATTCAGTTTTACAGGAACATTATTGTTTGCCCCTGCTCAAGGGGTTATGCTAATTACAATTCAAAATATTAAATCAAACTTTAACTGATGTGACAGAAAATGTAACATAAGTAGTGTGAAGCGGTCTGTGATACTGCGAAATCGAAAGTTGACTAAAACGCATGATTAACTCATATAGGATCGTATTTTTGTATTAAACTTTGCTATAATTAACATTCACTCATTTAAAAGTCTTTGTTGATAGTAGTGATGGGCGATTCTCAAAAATTTACCAATCGAAAAAAAATCGTCATCGTAAGAAACACAATCGATACATTCATCGATTACATCCGAGAATCGATAATCAAGATGTCCTACAATCGTTCATTAAAATAATTGTCTTTACATGTTTATAAAGAGTTTTAGTAAATACATGACAGCTAAAACAGGTGGAATTAAAAAACAATACACCGTTGAAAAGCTAAAATTGAGCCACAGTAGTGCAAAAGTCATGTGACGGTATCCCCTGGTTGCGAAAAGTTGAAAAGGCGCGAATAAATTTTTTGGTAATTAACAGCAAAATGGCCAAAGAAATAAGAATTAAATGCATTCCTGGTGGCAAAAAAAAAAAAAAAAAAAAAAAAAAAAAAAAACTAAATGAATGATAAATGTGATCAATATTTTTATTCAGTTTTCTACGTGATTGAGATCAGTTCTATAATTTTTCCTTTATTAGAAGGCCTCCTTAAGATATACGACACACACACACATATGTATATATATAGTATATATACCGGGTGTCCTAAAAACAACTGATGGATTTAAAATTCAATAACTTGCAAACGGTGATAGCTATTTAAAAAAAATTTACAGGAGGGTTATGTATAAAGTCAGAAGTTTTTTTTATCGTAATTTTTTTTATTTTAGTTCGAATTTCAAACAATAGGTGGCGCTGACGGTGATTGAAGGCCAGGTCGGCGCCTCCCTCAGCACTGATCACCTGGCCTTCAATCGGCGTCAGCGCCACCTATTGTTATAAATTCGAATTAAAATAAAAAATTACGGTAAAAAAAACTCCTGACTTTATACATAACCCTCCTGTAAAATTTTTTAAAATAGCTGTCCCCGTTTGCAAGTTATTGAATTTTAAAATCCATCAGTCGTTTTTGGGACACCCGGTATATTAAGCCGAATTTCTTTAAAATCTTAAGACGCCACACTACTGACTGAGAAAGACCCGGATGATAATGTAAAGTCTATGGATGCGTTCTTTTCAAATATCTCGCTCAAATTTTAATATTTCGACGTGATTTTCTTTGCATAGGACAGCTGAGAACGATTCACAACCGGGCTTAGTTTTAACTTTTACGATTTTGGTTTTAGATTATTTTTAATAAAATACTTTAACTTTCAGAACCGGTTTGAACCGATTATGAAACTGAAACTATCCTAATATAAAAGAATATAACCAAAATCGAAAAAGTAAAAACTAGCTCGGTTGTGGATCGTCCTCAGCTATCCTATGCAAAGAAAATCATGCCAAAATATTAAAATTTGAGCAAGATATTTGAAAAGAACACTCCCATAAACTTTACATTATCATCCGGGTCTTTTTCAGCCAGTAGTGTAAGCTCTTAACTACAAATTCCATTTTTACATTCGAAAATTGTTTGCAAAACAAAAATTGTGGTAAAGATGGTTCAAAATTGGCTGCATTTATTTATCTGTAAATATAAAAGATATTTTACCGATTATGTTACATTTTGATTATTTCCAATTTCTTTTCTTAATATAGGAATAGAAATTTCCCTGTTCCGGTTTCCTAGTCACATGAACAAGTATGACAGGAGAATTTTTACGAAATGTTATTGAATTCTTCATGTTATATTGAAATTCACTGCAAATTAAAACCTCTCAATGACCTCCCTCACATCCGGTTCGGGGTCAATGCGAGTTTATTAAATGTTTATTAAATTCATGTCATTGTACCTAGGACATTAACCCTTATTCCTGTAAGATTCGATGAATTTATGAAAGCGTAAAGAATGTATATCACTAAAAAAAAAAAATTAAAATTCAACATTCCTTGAAATGTCTTTAAACTTGTTTTTTTTTTTTTTTTTTTTTTTTTTTTTCCGCGTGTATCTCTTATTATTTCAATTTTCCAACGCTCTTCGCGAATTGAGTTAAATAACTTTTCTTTATGAATAATAAAAAAGTACAGAATACTAGCTTCGGCTTTATCTTTTTATTTTTCGATTTATTATTATTTTTAAATTACACTTAGGGAAAAAAATTGTCTGGTTAACCCCCCCCCCCCCCTTCCCAACTTCAACTCCCTGTCGTTTGGAAAAAAAAAAAAATCATGAAAATCAATTCAAACTATAACAGAAATCGTTATAGTGCCCCCAGATACACAGACAACTATTCCCACCTAAAGTAATTGCATAAAATGCGTAAATAAAAAACAAAAATAAAAAAAATAAAATAAAATAAAATAAAATAAAAAGATTGTCTAGAGAAAAAAAATTGTCTGGTTAAACCCCCCTTCCCAACTTCAACTCCCTGTCATTTGGAGAAAAAAAAAAAATGCTGAAAATCAATTCAAACTATAACAGAAATAGTTATAGTGTCCCCAGATACATAGACAACTATTAGCCACCTCCACTCCCTGTCATTAAAAAAAAAGAAAAAAAAAAGATGCGAATCAAATCAAACTATGATAGAAACAGTGATAGTGTCCGCTAGTGATGGGCGATTTCGATTTTTTAAATCGATTAAATCGATACTACGGCCAACTCGATTTAATCGATACTTTAAAAATTTTAATCGATTTCTCTGAAGGTAATATAATTTTCATTTTCCTCCAAAAGTCGAAGGAAGAATTAAAGAAACCTCAGACCCCCCCCCCCCCTGCAAAATAGCGTTTTTTGTTGAGTGATGTACACCAAAAATTGATCAGGATCAATTTTTATTAGGTACCAGCTGAATCTGAATTTTGATGAAAATCCATGAAAGCGCGAGATACAGCTATTGCGAAATCATAAAAAATGCAGCATATCAGCGCCACCTGTAGGGCAAATAACACTAACCAAGAACTAAATAACACTAATCTATGTCAGAGATTTACTGAATCTAAATTTTGATGAAAATTCGTTCTTGAGATAGTGCTATTGAATAGCGCAATCATGAATAGTGCAGTATAGCAGCGCCATCTCTTAAGCGATTTCCACCAAAATGTAATTAGCATCAAATAATATCAAAGACTAATTGAATCTAAATTTTTATGAAAGTCCGTGCATTAGTTCTTGAGATAAAGCTAAAATGAAAACAGGGGCGTGCGAAAAGAGAACTGCGCCCGGTTCAAAGTTTCAATTTAGCCCCCCCCCCCCCCTATTAACTTTTTCTTGTGATAGGCTAGAAGTGATGTTAGTAGTAAAAATTTGGCGCCCCCTAAATTTCCGTTCTCGGAACGACCGCTTCCTTTCGCCCCCCCCCCCCTTTCCCATGGCGCTGAGTGGAAATTGTGAAAAATTCAGTACAGCAGCGCCATCTGGGAAGCTATATACATCAAAATGCAAAAAACATCAATCCATGTCAAGGACTAACTGGATCTAAAATGTGATGAAAATCCGTTCATTCGTTATTCAGATATAGCTGTTGCGCAAATCGCAAAAAATGCAGCATAGCAACGCCGCCTGTTAGGCTATATACACCAAAAATTAATTAGATTCAGTTTATATCAAGGTCAAACTAAATCTAAAGTTTTGTGGAATTCCGTGCATTTGTTCTTGAGATAGAACGGTCAGAAATTTTTGTCGTATACAGACTCACAGAGTGACAGACACACACACACACAGACAGATATTTCTTAAAAACCATGAAATCGTGTTAAAGACCTCCTAAAATATATAAATCCATCGAAAACGGGAAGTCAAAATTTTTCACGAATCTAATACTCTCTTCTTGTAAAGTTACAAAAGAAAGTAAAAATGTAAAATCGATTCTGCCCGTAAGATCGATCTTTAGATTCGATGTCGATCTTTAGATTCGATTTCGATCTTTAGATTCGATGTCGATCTCTAGATTCGATTTCGATCTTTAGATTCGATTTCGATCTTTAGATTCGATTTCGATCTTTAGATTCGATTTCGATTTTTTTTTTTTTTTTAGGCTAAATCAGTGTTAATTCTCAGTCTATTTTATTTTAGATCCACATTTTAAATCCTTGACAAAAGATAAATAAAGGGTCGCCCTTCCGCCCGTTTGGGGTTTATCTGCGCCCCGCAGGGGGGGGGGGGCATATTTTTTTGTTTCTTCAAAAGAAACGAAAAAAATTTTGAGGGGGGGGGGCTTGCACCCTCCCCCAATATACACCTCAAAATTTCGCTCATTTAATTCTCTACCATTTTTAACTTAAAAGTTTAAGCTACATGACACCCCCACAGCTGTGGACCCCCCCCCCCCCCTTATCGATCACTCACCTAATTTTGCTTATTTCTTTACTTCATTTCAATCTTCAAAAGGCTATAACTTTGCTTCTATAGGAGTTACAGTGATGAGAAAAATTCTAGTATAGCTAACCATTTCTTGCCGTTCTTTTTGCTATTCCAATTTCCCGGTTTCCCCTATAGGACCTTTTTTTTGGGGGGGGGGGGGCAGAGGGTTTTTTTCTCATTTCTTGATACAATATGTCTATTGAAAGCTTATGCTTCATACATTACAAATCTAGCATAAGAAATTTTCTCCCATCATTTCAGGTCACGTTACGGACCCATAATGTGTTAAAATTTTAATTTTTCAAACTTCTTCGAAAAAAAACAAAAAAACATTGATACATATTAGCGAAACTGGGGTTCGAACCCGCAATCGTTTGATTGCACACGTAATCCCTAAGCTTATTGGCCACCGAGTACTCAGCAGCGCTATTATTTCTTTAGATTGTCATCTTTAAATTCGTAATATCTTTTGAATGGAATGTCTGATTTGAATAATTCAAAAAGTAATCTACAGATATTGTAACAGGCATTAATACAAAATGATTTATTTGGATAAGGATTAAGGTATCGATAGTATGGTCTAATTTTGGTTGATGTATTTATCGCGTTTTAAAGTATAAGAAAGTAGTTATAGTGAGTTAACTACAATAGCTGGACATATGGTATCGCGCGGGTTTTTTTTTTTAATAGAGATTAATATATTCTTTAATATTATAGAAACTTTTTTATTCATTTAAAAGTATTTCCTGACGATTCAAAATTATATATCCTAACGATTCAAAAACTACACACGTAATTGTTCAAGGTTTCACTTCTACCGGCACTCTCAGAGTGTCACTATTTTTTTTTTTTTTTTATGTTCGCCCGTCCTACCCCCCCCCCCCCCCTTCCTCACCATTCTTAACTTACAGGTTCGTTCAAATTATGACTGCGATTTTAAAAAAGTTTAATCCTCGTTCTATTTTGTTATAAATCCATATTTTGAAACCTCAGCAAAAGATATACATTTGGGCCGGGGTCGCCCTTCTGTCCGTTTGGGATTTACCTTGCCCCCCCTGGGTGGGGGTCATATTTTTTGTTTCTTCCACACCATCTCATGTAACATATCGTTATAAAGCTTTTATCTCCTCGTTTTTTTCTGTTACTACCCCTCTCTCCACCTAGTTACATGCTCTTGGCACTTTTTAGCTCACAGGCTATCATAGCCTGAGAGCTTATGTGCCCGTCCGTTCTGTATGTATGTGCGTATGTGCGTAACGCGATAACTCATGATAAAAATATCGGATCCACTTGAAATTTTGTATATAGGTATATCCTGACAAGGCGCTTCCCTGATTAGTTTTTGGAGTTCATTCGATATGTATAAGAGGGGGAACGGGGGGCTCATGCCCCCCGTTAGTTGATATAAATGGGATTTTCATGCAGAATTAAGTTTTCAAAATTTAGATTAGGATCATTCTGATGAGGCGATTCCGTGACTGTTATTAGGTGTTCATTGAATAAGTATAAATAGGGGGAACAGGGGTTCTAATCCCCCCCCCCGTTAGTTGATATAAATGGGATTTTCATGCAGAATTAAGTTTTCGTTCAAAATTTAGATTAGGATCATTCTGATGAGGCGATTCCGTGGCTGTTATTAGGTGTTCATTGAATAAGTATAAATAGGGGGAACAGGGGTTCTAATGTCCCCCCCCCCGTTAGTTGATATAAAGGGATTTTCATGCAGAATTAAGTTTTCGTTCAAAATTTAGATTAGGATCATTCTGATGAGGCGATTCCGTGACTGCTATTAGGTGTTCATTGAATAAGTATAAATAGGGGCAACAGGGGTTCTAATGCCTCCCCCCCCCTCTTAATTTATATAAATAGGTTTTTCAAGCAGAATTTTCAGATTTCGTTCAAATCTCTGAATCGTTTTGGAAGTTTAATGGTTAAGTATAAAAGAAGGGGATAACTCCTTTTAAATTATATAAATGCTAAATGGGTTTTTATTAAGAATTATCTAATTTGCTCTGAATTTTGGATATAGATTTTTTATATGATAAAGCATGTCTTTGATAGTATAGGAGGTTCAATGATTAAGTATAAAAAAAGAGGAAAGGGGAGAGCTGTTTCCCCTTCTTAATTTTTTTTTCGAACGGAATTAACCCTTGAAAATATAAGGCTTTAATGTACAATTAGTATTTGTAGCCTGTGAGCTCAATGCCATCAGTTTAACTGGGCAGTATTCTTTATTATAGTTTCAAAGAGTGCATGTTCCCCGCAGGCCACCCCATGAATTCAACACTAAGTTAAGCACTATATTTCTGTTTAGGAGCTCAGTTATCTGGGTTATTAGTTAATTATTATTATTTTTTTTTTTTTTTCAATTTCGTCCGTTCTAATCCCTCGTCTCCCCCCCCCCCCCCCGCCACCTCCTTCCTCGCCAATCTTTACTAAATGGGCCGCTCAAAGTATGCATGCAATTTTTAAAATGTCCAATTCTCATTCTATTTTATTGTAAATCCTCATTTTGAAACTTCGACAAAAGATACATTTGGGCTATGGTCGCCCTTCCGTCAAGAGTGGGGTTTACCTGCCCCCTTGGGAATGGGGCATATTTTTTGTTCTTCCAAACTATCTCGTGTAACATTTGGTTGGCATTAGAAAAAAAAAAGTTTTTTTTGTCTATACTCCTTGTTCTCCATCCTAGTTACACGCTCTTGGCACTCTTTATCCTCGGTTTAATGCCAAGTTACTCAGTGTTGTTATTAGTTGAGTTATGTCTCTCAAATTTGTCAAAGTTTTTGTGTAAGTGACAACAATAAGTGACAATCATTTTAAAATTTAAAATTCTTATTATTCGACTCTAAAATCTACAATAGCTTAATTCTATGCCTCCCTAAATGGTGATGGGGGGTGGGAGCGGTAATTACGGTCCTGCTGATTGTCTAAGTTTTGGAATTAGTAATTTGGATATTCTGTGTGTGAACCTGAATATCGAAATATCGATTCTAGTATCGATTCTAGAACTGAGAAATCGATTCTTATTATGATCGATGTTGTTTTATACGATATCGATTTTAATCGATTCTCAAAATTTCCAGAATCGCCTATCACTAGTGTCCGCAGACACACAGACAACTATTCCCACCTAAGTAATTGCATAATATGCGTAAAAGAACAGATCGTCTAGCTTTCATCTGGCTAGGTCATTAACATATGTCTCGCCGGGGCTTTTGGAGATGTTCGTGAAATTTGAATTGTCGGTTTGATTCCTATCTAAAACGCGGAGAAAAAAATGTCTGGCGTTGAACGCTGTTTCGTAAAAGTCTTGTTATTATAATAACTGATATAATTAAATGGTTTGATGGTTAGAATGTATGTAATCATTGCATGATTTTGTCGAGTCATTTCAAATTTTATGAAACTCAAATCAAAACTTTAAAAAATATTAATAAATAAGTGTTCTTCCGTCTAGTAAATCCTATCACACTTAATTAATTTAATGATATCCCATGAAGGGTAATGAATCTAGGTTGCTGTGTGATCACGTCCTATTTCAGACGGAGTCATAGTATTTTCGTAATTTACGGAATTTAATATACACAAGGTAGAACCCGTCGAATTTATTTGAAAGAAAATACTTAAAAAGGAACTGTTTCATTAATTTATAATGAACCTACAAAATTAGTTGCAATAAAAAATGCACCTTATATTGGTAAGCCTAACCCTAAAACAAATGATATTTAACCTAAAGTTAGCAAAACACTATTTCTATAAAACTCAATTGCAGAAATTGTTAAAATTAAACGTTAATCGTGCATATAAGCAGTAAAAAAATAATAAAGATCTGTTATTATGATAAAGTGATCAATATCTTATGCTAGTATTCCAAGATGAAAAAAAGCAGAATCTATTACACTTTGACTCAATCATAGAATTTTTACCCACGTGAAATATAAACCCGGCACCATTTTCACCGTATCAAAATTTAAATATGTATCTTTCATATTTGTATTCACCTTTCTAAAAAAATCGGTATTTTAATTTGATCATTTTGAAATCATTTTAATTCAAAACTTGAAGTCTCTATGCTATTAACTGAAACAGAGACTAAACTATTTATATATTTTTTAAAGTATAAATTACATTTTGTAAAGGATTCTAAAGATTTCTGAATGAGGGAGTTTTTATTATAATAGGCCTTTACATAAAATTTACCATAGAAATAATATCTTATGAGTTAATCAACCCTTTTATTCATTCAGGTCTCGGAAATCACTCGCATTAGAGGTCTGCACCGGCCGCAATTTCCGGGACCGGGTCCAGCCTGGCCCGTTTGAAAGTTATTTCGGCCCTTTGTAAATGTCAAAAGTTCGGTCCGAGCCCGGCTAGTTTATATTTTTACATTTCTAGGCCCGACCCATAGAAAAATCAGTGAAAACAGGCCCGGCCCTGCCCGTTCTGGCCCGACACAATCTATACTATTTCTAAAAAATTCAGATTTTTACCATATAATTAATCCTTAACTACTGTGACAAAAATTTTCGCATTACTACTGTGAGCGGTCTATCAGACCGCTTAATCTAAAGACGAATATAAAGTTAAATTATCCCTCAGAATACTATTTCTGTATTAAACTTTGTATACAGGATTATTATAAATAAATTTCAGCTATTCAAAAGTCTCTAGAGATTACAAAGGGGCTCCAAACGAAACAAAATTTGACCAGTATCTATAATTAAACTAAAAATTGAGGGTTAAACTCCAAAACTTGAAAAACTCAGCGGTAAATGAGACCGCTAACAGTAGTTAAGGGTTACGATTCCTTTAAAGAAAACTGAATACATCTCTATGGAATGGTTTTACAGTATATTTTACAGGAAATTACACATTAGCAACATTAATGAGATTCTTAGACTTTCAACATTCAAATAAAGATTCATTAAAAATTTAATATAGTTTAGAATGAAAGAAAGTTATAAACATCGTAACTTTTGAAGTTGTATAATAAACATAGATTTACGAAAGTATTTCTATATAATTTTAAGATTCCAAATTAAAATTCATTCTCAAATCCAAAGGAGCTACTTTCTGATAATTTCTGAATTCATTTTTTTTTTCGGAAACGCACAAGATTAGCAGATGTTTTTATTCCGAAACTATATAATCAAACTGCATTATCCATTTTTTTAAATACAAATAATTAAAAAAATTGTTAAAGTTAGGGTTTTGAATGGAATTTCCGGAAGCGACAGCATTTGAAGGCAGAAAAATCTGTAACCATTTGAGAAAAATCTCTTATATCTCAACATGGTTATACAAATATCTTATTTACAAAAAATGATAAACGCTATTCGATTCCAAGTCCCTACAATAGTCAGGCTTGTGAATTTCATGCTTATAAGTTAAAAATTAGTCAGAAAATGTGCCAAACTTTCGCGTTGTTGAGAAATGAATTTGAGAATCATTAAGAAGTATATATCCAAAGATTATGTTAACATAAGTTCTTTATCGCTATTAATAATTTTAAAAATCATTTTGTCTGCCCTACACATCTTGAGAACAATTAAGTCTAGTTCCCGCCGGCTCGTCTATATGTAGAAAAACAATGCAAACCTGATCTCGCTCGGCACGAATCTGTTGAAAAAATATTAAGCCAGGGTTACACACAATGTAACGATCCGATGCCAATCTTTACAACACACAAGTTACATTTCTGTATTTGTGTTATTAAACAAGTATCGGCTCGTCACGGACATTTATACTTATTCTCATTAAAGCCATGTTCATTAAAAATAGCTCATATTTGATCGTTTTTGCCTAAATCTTTATAACGGACAAGAAGGCCTGCTATTTTTTTTTTTTTTTTTTTTTTTTTTTTTTTTTTTTTTTGCCCTTCCCGGCCCGTAAGAAGATTCGGAATCATTCCGCCGGCCCGCAAGCTGTGCTGGGTATGGGCCACGGGCCAGGCCTGGGCCCGAGCAGACCTCCAGCTAGCATCATTTATGGAACAATCCTTGTCGCGGCACTTGTGGAGGTTAACTGTTATTTGCTATGTCACAGACCGCTATTTTTTTCGTGGTTTAACTTATAGTTTTCAATTTAACTGTAAACAGTATCAGTACAAAAAAACCCTGAACGGGTTAAAAGCTTGTGACGCAGCACTTTATCTTATATATCTAAGAATTTTAAATTTGGGACTTAAAACTAATGATATCAAAATTTATGTGACGCTATGCTATTAATTAATATATACATATATTAAAATTTATTCATTAAGATTTTATCAATTACATCTTTCATAAATTCAAAATATGAATCTTAAAAGATATGATATCAAAATTTAAGTGACGCCTTGACGAGGCTTTAAACAATGTTTTAAAATTCCATTTATTTATTTATTGTCTAAATACATTTTCATATCTAAACAATACTTTTCATTTTCCAATACACTGTTAAATACATCACTTTCACTGAATATATATAATGCACTGAAATTTATTCATTTGAATAAATAGATTTATCTTTTGGGCTACGCTATCCAAAATCAAAAATAACATTTGAATACATATTTTTTGCGTCATTGTATCTATTTGCATCTATTTAACTTACTTTGGATACAATGACGCAAAAAATATTTATTAGCATTCAGAATAAAATGGAAAGTATGTATATAAACATGTTAAAGGAAAATTTTTTACTCTCGTTAATTATGCTTTGTTTTTTTGCACAGAATGGTAAAATTATTGTACATGAATGACAATAAGTTTACAATATTCAGAATGAGTCAGAAAATGCATCATAATCGATGCAGTATGCATGACTCTTCGTTCTTGTTAGTTATGTTTTGTGGGGTCATCAAGGCTTCTTGTTAGTTATGTAAGGGAGGGGGAGGAGTTTGTATCGGGTTTAAGATTTTATTAAAATTTTCATGCTCTAGTCTGTACGTATTTACATAATTTTTTTTTCTAAAAATCTTGATTTGGTTAGATAATTGTTTTTTTTTTTTTTTTTCGGGTTTGAATCTCGATTCAGTTTGACTTGAATTGGAATTTTCAGGTTCTTGCAGAGTTGCATTTCAAGTACTAGTTTTCAATTCTGGTCAGTGGATGGGGACAAAAATTACTTTGTCTTTCTTGAACAGATTTTTATTTCCTAATTTTTTTATTTTACTTTTTTTTGGGGGGGGGGGGATTAGATTGGGTTTCAGGTTATTCTGATCGGGTTTGAGATAGACTTCTATTGGAATTTCCATGATCTGGTCAATACATATCGACATAAATTGTTCTTTTTTTTCTAAAATCTCGATTTGATTTTTTTTTTTTTTTTTTTTGGGGGGGGGGGGGGATTGAATCTGGTTTCGGATTGACTTCAAATGGAATTTTCAGGTTCTTGTTGAGTTGCATTTCAAGTATACTATTTTGTCGCAGATAAATTGGGTTACAATTGGAATTTTTTTTTGGGGGGGGCGGGGGGCGGGTAGAGTTTGAACTGGGTTTGGGATAGATTTCAATTGAAATTCTTGTCAGTGTATGTGGACAGAAATTATTTGGTCTTTCTTGGACAGACTTGTGTTTCCATTGTTTTTTCCTTTTCGGGTTTGGATTAGGTTTCATGATAACTTTCAGACTCTTGTCAGTGTGTATCGGCAGAAATAATTTTCTCTTTTCCGGATTAGGTTAAGGTTCGATGGAAATTTTTTTCAGGTTTCAATCAGGTTCAATTCAAATGGAATTTTCAAGTTCTGGTCAGGTTGCGCTTTAATGGAAAATATTTTGTCCTGTATAGATACTGGGCTCCGGTTGTATGGAATTTCCTTTTTCAGGTTCAGATTAGGTTTAAGATAGACTAATTGGAATTTCCAGATTTCTGATCACGCATATATATGGAAATTAAGTTTTCTTTCCCAAATCGAGATATGGTTGGATAATTTTTTTTTTTTTTTTTTTTTGGGGGGGGGGGGGTTGAATCTGCTTTCGGTTTGACTTCAAATGTAATTTTCAGGTTCTTGTTCAGTTGCATTTCAATGTATTTTATTTTGCAGCAGATAGATTGAGTTACTCTTGGAGGGATTTTTTTCTTTCCGGTTTTGGATTGTATAGGATAGATTTCAATAGGAATTTTTCGATTCTAGTCAATGTATGTCAATGGAAATTATTTTGTCTTTCTTGGACAAATTTATCTTTCCATTAAATTTTTGTTGGTTTAGAATGGGTTTCAGGATAACTTGTAGGTTCTTGTTGGCAGACTTGTATAAAACCAAAAACTTTCTGCAAATTAATTTAATGTTCGGTGTAATTCGTATTTTTTGCGCAATTCATGGTCATCATTCATGTTTTTTATGTGATTTATGAATTTAATTTGCATTTTTGAGCAATTTATGGACATAATTCGCAATTTTTATGCGATTAATGAAATTTACATTTTACATGATTTATGGACGTAATTTGCTATTTTTATGCAATTCATAGACAGAATTTGTGTTTTTTCAGCTTTCTGTTGACGAAATTTGCGTTTTTTAATCGATTTATTGACGTTATTTATGTTTTTATAGGATTTATGAATGTAATTTGCTTTTTTTACCAATTCTTGGACGTAATTTGCATTTTTTGTAATTTATGAACGTTATTAGTGTTTTTTTGCACGATTCATGGAAGTGATTCGCATTTTTTGAGTGATTTATGAATGTAATTCACGTTTTTATGCGTTTCATGGACGTAATTTGTGTTTTTTGAGCAATTCATGAATGTAATTTGCGTTTTTTATGCAATTCATGAATGCAAAACACTATTCGCTATTTTTATGCGATTTATAGACGTAATTTGCGTTTCAGCTTTCTGCTGCCAAAATTCGTGTTTTTTGAGCAATTTATGAACATAATTCCCGTTTTACTACACGATTCATAGACATAATTTGTGTTTCTCATAAAATTTCTGAACGTAATTCTCACTTTTTTAAACAATTCATGGACGTAATTAACGTTTTGACGATTTGTGGACCCAATTCGCGTTTTTTAAACTATTCATGGGCATAATTCGCGTTTTTTATGCGATTAATGAATGTAATTTACATTTTACATGATTCATGGATGTAATTTGCTATATTTATGCAATTCGTAGATATAATTTGCATTTTTTGAGCTTTCTGTCGACGAAATTTGTGTTTTTGATCAATTTATTGACGTTATTTGTGTTTTTATAGGATTTATGAATGTAATTCGCTTTTTTTACCAATTGTTGGACTTAATTCACATTTTTTGCAATTTATGAATGTTATTAGTATTTTTTTGCATGATTCATGGAAGTGATTCGCAATTTATGAGTGATTTATGAACATAATTTGTGTTTCAGCTTTTTGCTGCCAAAATTCGTGTTTTTTGAGCGATTTATGAACATAATTCCCGATTTCCTACACGATTCATAGACATAATTTGTGTTTTTCATACAATTTCTGAACGTAATTCTCACTTTTTTAAACAATTCATGGATGTAATTCACGTTTTGAGCAATTTGTGGACCCAATTTACGTTTTTTATGCAATTCGCTTTTTTTGAGCGATTCATGGACATAATTCGAGATTTTTATGCGATTAATGAATGTAATTTACATTTTACATGATTTATGGACGTAATTTGCTATACTTATGCGATTAATAGACATAATTTGCATCTTTTGAGCTTTCTATCGACAGAATTTGTGTTTTTTGATCGATTTATTGACGTTATTTGTGTTTTTATAGGATTTATGAATGTAATTCGCTTTTCTTACCAATTCTTGGACGTAATTCGCATTTTTTGCAATTTATGAACGTTATTCATGTTTTTTTGCATATTTTGAGTGATTTATAAACGTAATTCACATTTTTATGCAATTCATGGATGTAATTTGCGTTTTTTGAGCGATTCATGAACGTAATTCACATTTTTTATGCAATTCATGAATCCAATTCGGTATTTTTATGCGTTTTATAGAGGTAATTTCCGTTTCAGATTTCTGCCGCCAAAATTCGTGTTTTTTGAGCGATTTATGAACATAATTCATGTTTTACTATACGATTCATAGACGTAATTTGCGTTTTTCATGCAATTTATGAATATAATTCTCGCTTTTTTACATGATTCATGGACGTAATTCACATTTTAAGCAATTTCTGGACGTAATTCCCATTTTTTATGCAATTTGCTTTTTTTTTAGCGATTCATGGATGTAGTTCACATTTTTTATGCGATTCATGCATGTAATTCACATTTTTATGCGATTCATGCATGGAATTCGTATTTTTTATGCGATTCATGGATTGAATTAATGTTTTTATTGCGGTCTTTGCACGGAATTCACGTTTTTCGCGTGGTATTTTGTCGAAATGTTGGGTTTTTTGTAGGGATGCACCGAATAGTGATTTTGGCCGAATACCGAATGCCGAATATTCGGCCGACAGGTGAACCGAATACCGAATATTCGGCTTTCCAAATACTTTTTATATTTCAAAATTTAAAGGTATTAAAATGTTACTTTTTACAACAGTTTTACATAACATTTAATAAAAGAAACTTACATTTTGATAAACATGTGCTTTTTATAAGAACATTTAGTATGGAAAAGAATCTGCCTTGAGTTATTTAAGAAGCACAATTATGAAAGTTAAAAAAATTTTCTACGAATCAAAACAAGCATTTTAAAATCAAATAATGAAAAAATGGTTGAAGAAAAATTTTATAGTCTGATAATTGTCCTTTTAAGATAACTCAAGGCAGATTTTTTTCAATATAAAATACAAATACTTTCAACTTAATTCTGAATAAAAGTATGTTTGGCTCATAGTTCTTTTCTTATGAATGGTGGTATTTTCCACCCTTCCCATCATATCATATTTTACAGAAATCAAAGCATGGGAGTTGAAAATATATTATCTTATTTAATGTTAATGTAATAAACAAACACACAAGTTATGACCTAGACTGAAATGAAATACAATGTACTTATGACTCAATAAGTTGATTATGGTTTCATGAACAAAAATTGTCTGCCTTGATAGCTATTACTATCTCAAACGGTTTTTTTTTTCTTATAAAGGACTTTTATTTGGGGAAAAGCAAAAAACAGATTATTTACTAAACAAAATTTAGAAACTTGTATCAGCACATAATTTATTCCTTAGGAGAATCCTAATAAATCACCATTTTAATCCTTCTCATGGTTAATTTTCTTAAGTTATACTTTACAGACAGCAAATAAATAATGTAAAAACATTCTATTTTATTTAAAAATGATTTTGTTTCTAATTATTTTAAATATAAATTAAAAAATTGACAGTTAAAAGTAGAAATAGCGAAAAGGTTTTATTAAGTATTGGAATCGGCCGAATACTTTGATATTCGGCCATACCGAATATTCGGCTGGCCGAATAGTTTCATATTCGGCCTAACCGAATAGTTTCATATTCGGCCTAACCGAATAGTCGGTAACATGGCCGAATACCGAATAGATACCGAATATTCGGTGCATCCCTAGTTTTTTTACATGATTCTTTGTTGAGATACCCTTTTTTTTTTTTTACGCAATTCTTTGTCGAAATAAATAAATAAAAATTGTTTCTTCATAAAATTTTCTGCACATGGCGTGCGTCTATATTATACAACTCTGCTTGTCAGTGTGTATTGTCAGAATTTTTTTTTTTTTTTTTTTTTTTTTTTCAGATCGAATTAAGGTTTGCTAACCCATAGACTAATTGGAATTTTCAGATTTCTGACCACACGTATCTATGGAAATTAAGTTTTCTTTCCCAAATCAAGATATGGTTGGATTTTTTTTTTTTTTTTTTTTTTTGGGGGGGGGGGGGTTGAATCTGGTTTCGGTTTGATTTCAAATGTAATTTTCAGGTTCTTGTTCAGTTGCATTTCAATGTATTTTATTTTGCAGCAGATAGATTGAGTTACTCTTGGAGGGATTTTTTTCTTTCTGGTTTTGGAGTGTATAGGATAGATTTCAATAGGAATTTTTCGATTCTGGTCAATGTATGTCAATGGAAATTATTTTGTCTTTCTTGGACAAATTTATCTTTCCATTAAATTTTTGTTGGTTTAGAATGGGTTTCAGGATAACTTGTAGGTTCTTGTTGGCAGACTTGTATAAAACCAAAAACTTTCTGCAAATTAATTTAATGATGGGTGTAATTCGCATTTTTTGCGCAATTCATGGTCATCATTCGTGTTTTTTATGCGATTTATGAATGTAATTTGCATTTTTGAGCAATTTATAAACATAATTCGCAATTTTTATGCGATTAATGAATGCACTTTACATTTTACATTATTTATGGACATAATTTGCTATTTTTATGCAATTCATAGACATAATTTACGTTTTTTCAGCTTTCTGTCGACGAAATTTGTGTTTTTTGATCATTTTTATTGACGTTATTTGTGTTTTTATAGGATTTATGAATGTAATTTGCTTTTTTTACACAACTCTTGGACGTAATTCGCATTTTTTGCAATTTATGAATGTTATTCGTGTTTTTTTGCATGATTCATGGAAGTGATTCGCATTTTTTGAGTGATTTATGAACATAATTCATATATTTATGCAATTCATGGACGTAATTTGCATTTTTTGATCGATTCATGAATGTAATTCGCGTTTTTTATGCAAATCATGAATGCAAAATGCTATTCCCTATTTTTATGCGATTTATAGACGTAATTTGCATCTTAGCTTTCTGCTGCCAAAATTCGTGTCTTTTGAGCGATTTATGAACATAATTCCCATTTTACTACACGATTCATAGACATAATTTGTGTTTTTCATACAATTTCTGAACGTAATTCTCACTTTTTTAAACAATTCATGGACGTAATTCATGTTTTGAGCGATTTGTGGACCCAATTCATGTTTTTTATGCAATTTGCTTTTTTTGAGCGATTCATGGACATAATTCGCAATTTTTATGCAATTAATGAATGTAATTTACATTTTACATGATTTATGGACATAATTTGTTATACTTATGCGATTCATAGACATAATTTGCATCTTTTGAGCTTTCTATCGACGAAATTTGCGTTTTTTGATCGATTTATTGACGTTATTTGTGTTTTTATAGGATTTATGAATGTAATTTGCTTTTTTTTCACCAATTCTTGGACGTAATTCACATTTTTTGTAATTTATGAACGTCCTTAGTGTTTTTTTGCACGATTCATGGAAGTGATTCGCATTTTTTGAGTGATTTATGAATGTAATTCATGTATTCATGGACGTAATGTGTTTTTTGAGCGATTCATGAATGTAAATCGCGTTTTTTATGCAATTCATGAATGCAAAACACTATTTGCTATTTTTATGCGATTTATAGACGTAATTTGCATTTCAGCTTTCTGCTGCCAAAATTCATGTTTTTTGAGCAATTTATGAACATAATTCCCATTTTACTACACGATTCATAGACACAATTTGTGTTTTTCATACAATTTCTGAACGTAATTCTTACTTTTTTAAACAATTCAAGGACGTAATTCACGTTTTGAGCGATTTGTGGACCCAATTCATGTTTTTTATGCAATTCGCTTTTTTTGAGCAATTCATGGACATAATTAACAATTTTTATGCGATTAATGAATGTAATTTACATTTTACATGATTTATGGATGTAATTTGCTATATTTATGCAATTCGTAGACGTAATTTGCATTTTTTGAGCTTTCTGTCGACGAAATTTGCGTTCTTTGATCGATTTATTGACGTTATTTGTGTTTTTATAGGATTTATGAATGTAATTCGCTTTTTTTACCAATTGCTGGACCTAATTCGCATTTTTTGTAATTTATGAATGTTATTAGAATTTTTTTGCACGATTCATGGAAGTGATTCGCATTTTTTGAGTGATTTATGAACTTAATTTACGTTTCAGCTTTCTGCTGCCAAAATTCGTGTTTTTTGAGCAATTTATGAACATAATTCCCATTTTACTACACGATTCATAGACATAATTTGTGTTTTTCATACAATTTCTGAACGTAATTCTCTCTTTTTTAAACAATTCATGGACGTAATTCAAGTTTTGAGCGATTTGTGGACCCAATTCATGTTTTTTATGCAATTTGCTTTTTTTGAGCGATTCATGGACATAATTTAGCAATTTTTATGCAATTAATGAATGTAATTTACATTTTACATGATTTATGGACATAATTTGCTATACTTATGTGATTCGTAGGCATAATATGCATCTTTTGAGCTTTTTATCGACGAAATTTGCGTTTTTTGATCGATTTATTGACATTATTTGTGTTTTTATAGGATTTATGAATGTAATTCGCTTTTTTTTACCAATTCTTGGACGTAATTCGCATTTTTTGCAATTTCTGAACATTATTCGTGTTTTTTTGCACAATTCATGGAAGTGATTCGCATTTTTTGAGTGATTTATGAACGTAATTCACGTTTTTATGCAATTCATGGATGTAATTTGCGTTTTTTGAGTGATTCATGAACGTAATTCACATTTTTTATGCAATTTATGAATGCAAGTCGCTATTTTTATGAGTTTTATATAGGTAATTTCCGTTTCAGCTTTTTGCTGCCAAAATTCGTGTTTTTTTGAGCGATTTATGAACATAATTTATGTTTTACTACACGATTCATAGACGTAATTTGCATTTTTCATACAATTTATGAATATAATTCTCGCTTTTTTACATGATTCATGGACGTAATTCACATTAAGCAATTTGTGGACGTAATTCCCATTTTTTATGCAATTTGCTTTTTTTTTTTTAGCGATTCATGGATGTAGTTCACAAAAACACCCCCTTGGCTGTGCCATTGACAACAAAATCTTATGTTGGTGCAAGGAGTAATTTATTCATAGACATGAGAAAAAAGTTTGACAACAAACCAAAAAAAAGTACAATACAGGATTTTTACCTGGCATTCTCATAAAATTTTGAATATACCCTGCCTCCCCCCTCTAATTCATAAGTTTTCATACATTCTATATTATATTCCATATTAAGAAGGCGCCACTTGTCTAGTTTTTTTTTTTAATCAGAACGCGTTATTAGCATTTTTCATTCAGGTAGAATTTATTTAGAATAGAATTAATAAAGAAAATGCACAAATTGAAAACCATTGAACAGACATGATAGAATCATTACGTATATTTCATGGTTTTAATAATCCACATGGATGTTTCTTGTTATGCCAATACAATCTTGCAATGTCTTAATATACAATGAATAAAGTCTGCAATAAAGTTAACCAGAGAATCTTGCAATGGATTTTTGCCGTCGCTTATTCAAATTTACTTAAGAAGAATCGAGTTAATGAAATGTTGTATAAATGTTACTTGTTAGCTTTATAGATTACTAGGTACTACTAGGTTATCCCGTCGACCAAAAAATTATTGCCAAACTATAAGATTAAATTCCAATAATGGATGATTGTGAATGTCACATTCAATGACATTAAATACAATTTGTATATTTAAAATGTCATTGATTTTTATTTCGACTTTTTATTAATATTTTACTAATTATTTGTTTTTTCATTATTTAAAATAAAAAAATATGTGATTATGTATAATTTGGCGAAATTGGTCGACGGAATAACAGTAGTAGCGATTACTAAAATATTTCAAATTGAAATAATTTATGAAACTGAAAATGTTTTAGCCAACATTTCACTTAAGTTTAAAACAAGCAATATATAGAAATTGTAAAGTCCATCAAGTGTGTGTACTTTACAATTTCCATTGTTGGGACCAGACATTGCACAAATATGTGCTCATCTTTTGTTTACATTTTTAAAAAGAGTAATTTGAATGTAATAATGTACTAGAAATCATAATGAATGCTTATAATAGAGTATAATACAGTCAACTCTGTGAAATTCACAAAATGTATTATCTGCAAAACATGCTAAAATGCAAACATTGAAAAGTGTTTTAACACTTAAACTCAAAGATAACAGATATGCAATAATTTTATTTTCATGAAATGACAAATTTTAATAAAATAAACTGGGATTTAAGAAAATTCATGTATTTTGTACCCTGTATTTAAAAACAATACTTTAAGCAAGCCAGTAAGTTTCCGTTTATTAATTATGATTAATGCAAACCTATTCTTTGCTCAAGCAGCGAAAAAATTAAAAAAATAAGCAATTTTACCTCTATATATTTTTTGTTTATCAAACAATACACATAAAAAGTTCCTTGGCGAAGGAGAATAAACTGCATTTCACCCAAAATTACTGACAACAAAACAAAATGCAGTCCAGATTTTTAACTGGCATTCTCGTAAAATTTTGAATATATCCTGCCTCCACACTGTAATCCATAAGTCTTCAAAAATACAAGCAAAAAACTTTATTGCAAAGTTACACATTCTGTATTAATTACTAATCCATTGCAAGATTCTCCGGTTAACTTTATTGCAGAGCTTATTCGTTGTATATTGACATTGCGAGATTCAATTGGCGTAACAAGAAACAACATGTGGATTATTAAAACCTGAAAATTACTTAATGATTCTATCTTGTCTGGTTTATATTTTTTAATTCGTGCATTTTCTATATCAATTTAATGGACATTATGTAAGAATATTACTACCTGAATGAAAAATGCTCCGTGTAACTTGCCGCGTTCGGGTTCGGATTCAAAACAAACTAGACAAGTGGCGCCCCTAGGCGTATGAATACATGACTTTCCAACAACAAATAATTTAAAATAATTTTTGTTTGAAAACTTAAAAAAAAATCATAAGTCGAAAGTATATTGAATATGTATAATTAAAAAATATTTTCCTATTTGAAAAAAGGATTCAAAATATTTTTTCCACAAAATGCAAAAATATCCAATGTAAGAAACGTAATATTTTCTTCTTACGAAAAATAAAGGCAAAATAAATAGAAATTTGATTTAGTATATATTTATTGAATGTTTTAAAGCACATGATAAGATGTTTTTGTAGTTTAAAAAACATTTATTGCTTCGATTCGGGTGTTTTAACTGTGACCATAAGTACATAAGGTTTTTCACTCAGGCTCCGTCTGCTAACCCATAGAATAACATGTAATCCGCGAGCTAATATAGTCCAATTTTCCAAGACCAATATATAACAAACAAGAGTTTTCCTAGAAACAAGGCAAGTCTTATTACCTCTATCTTAAAGAGATTCATATTATATATAAGTTTTAATAAAATCTCCCAGCCCGTTTCCTAGATCTCATTATCAGGAACAAACACCATCGATTACAGTTTTAAAATGGTTATCGAGATCTAAAAATATACGGCACGTAGAAATGTAAAAATTATAGGATAGGATTAGACTGGGAATATAAGACTATATTAAAAAAATTGGACCATTCTGATCAATATTTGCTGAGTTATTAGAAGGCGGCTTTTCCGATTTTCTTTGATGTTGAGTTAGCTGTATATATGAAGTTCCGCATCTACCGTTATGACGATGGTAGGTTTAAAGCTGCGTCACTTGTTTTTTATGCAATTCGCTTTTTTTGAGCAATTCATGGACATAATTAACAATTTTTATGCGATTAATGAATGTAATTTACATTTTACATGATTTATGGATGTAATTTGCTATATTTATGCAATTCGTAGACGTAATTTGCATTTTTTGAGCTTTCTGTCGTCGAAATTTGCGTTCTTTGATCGATTTATTCCCATATAGCACAAAAGCTCCTCAATACCTCCCCAGGAGCTCCAAGTCATCCCATATTCCTCCTAATACTAAAATGACAGTATCAGGACGTCCTGGGGAAGAGTCTTTTACGGGAGTGAGCTCCCAGAAGCGTCCCTCGGAGCAACTTCCCAGGGACGCTACTCCTTAGGAAGTGTCTGAGAAATCATTCCTGGGGAAGTACCCGGTTAGTCTTTCCTGGGGAAGTGCCGATGGAAGCCACAGTGCTGGCGGTTGAAGGTCTTTCTAAAGGAACCTAACCCGTATTTACGCGAGGAAATCCAAGATTCGAAGAGAACCCCGGAAAACTCCAAACAATTAGGCCGACGGGCACGATTGGGTACAAACTGAGCACATCCCTTCTACCAGCTTCAAGAGCAGAATCTCTTGACCGCTAGTGGGGCCCAGTAATGAAACTGCAACAATGAAATATTTCAAAGGGTGAAAATTAGGAAAGAAAAAACTTAAGAAAAGACTAAGCAAATTTATATATTTTTTCATAAATTCATATAATAAGAGCACCTTTTACCAAGCGTAAAGAGAAAAAAAATCGATAAAAATTTCTGTAAAAAAAAAGTAAAAGCGAGAGAGAGCAAAAAGTTTCATTTTTGAAAGGATTTACTTAGATTTTATTCGTCAATCATGAAAAAAAAAGAAATCAAGGGACACATCAAGGGAGGAGGGTTGCCCTCCGGAGGGTTTTTCTAAAGGAACCTAACCCGTATTTACGCAAGGAATTTAAGATTCGAAGAAAACCGTGGAAAGCTCCGAACGATTCGGCCGACGGGTGCGATTGGGTATAAACTCAGCACCTCCCAGCTACCAGCTTCCAGAGCAGAATCTCCTGGCCGCTGGTGGTGTTCACAGTGAAACTGCAACAATCAAATATTTCAAAGAGAAAAAATTAGGAAAGAAAAGACTGAGCAAATTTATATATATTTTTTTTTCATAAATTCATTTAATAAGAGCACCAAGAGAAAAAAGAAAAAAAATCGATTAAAATTTCTGTAAAAAAAAAGTAAGAGAGAGAAAGACCAAAAAAGTTTCATTTTTAAAAGGATTCGCTTAGTCTTTATTTGTCAATCATTAAAAAAAAAAATCATAATTTTAAAGAAATTATGTGTTTTAATCTCTTGCTATTTTAATCTCTGGAAATAATATTTTTACTAACTAAAATAAAATTTTATAGGGGATATCATCAGAAACCTTTTGCATCATTCATTGTGTATCAAAATATATAGTTCATAATCAATTTTCTAACTACAGAACGATTTTAATGGATTTATTAGTATTAAAAGCTAAAAGGATATTTTTATCATTTCAAAATACAATTTCATTTAAAAGTTTTTAAATTCGAAGACATTTATGTTACAACAAATAATTATTGATAATTTATTTAGAGTTATTAATTTAAATTTATGTCGAATGTATGCAAAAGGCACAAAAAATGAGGACATTTCCTAGTTTTAAGTTTCAAAAGCGGAGTAAAAATGCATGTATACCTTAGAAACCTGGCATCCTCATTGACCCTACAGCATAACAGTTAGAGCACGCGTCCAGAATACCAAGGCACTCGGGTTCAAATCCAGGAGGAAAAATGAAGGTAAGAAATTTGTTACTGAATTATCTCTGTATATGTAAATCCGTCTGATAAATAGAAAAAAAAAGAACAACATTCGAGTTTTTTTTCTAAAAAAATTTAAATTAAATCATAATTTTAATTTAAAATTTTTAACATATTAGTGACCTTGAAGTTTCCCAAAGTCCTCCTAATTCACTTCCTCAAATCTTCCCCTGAACCTCCCGGGGAGGACCCTAAGGGAGGTCCTGGGGAGCGCGCCAGGATGCTGTAAAGCGGACATTTTCGGTTCCTAAGGACCTCCTGATGACAATTTTCTGCATCCTCAGGGATGCCTGGGGGATGACGGTCCTGGGATGTGAATCCTCCCCAGGACATCCTGGGGAGGCAAGTGTGCTATATGGGTTGACGTTATTTGTGTTTTTATAGGATTTATGAATGTAATTCGCTTTTTTTACCAATTGCTGGACCTAATTCGCATTTTTTGTAATTTATGAATGTTATTAGAATTTTTTTGCACGATTCATGGAAGTGATTCGCATTTTTTGAGTGATTTATGAACTTAATTTACGTTTCAGCTTTCTGCTGCCAAAATTCGTGTTTTTTGAGCAATTTATGAACATAATTCCCATTTTACTACACGATTCATAGACATAATTTGTGTTTTTCATACAATTTCTGAACGTAATTCTCACTTTTTTAAACAATTCATGGACGTAATTCAAGTTTTGAGCGATTTGTGGACCCAATTCATGTTTTTTATGCAATTTGCTTTTTTTGAGCGATTCATGGACATAATTTAGCAATTTTTATGCAATTAATGAATGTAATTTACATTTTACATGATTTATGGACATAATTTGCTATACTTATGTGATTCGTAGGCATAATATGCATCTTTTGAGCTTTTTATCGACGAAATTTGCGTTTTTTGATCGATTTATTGACATTATTTGTGTTTTTATAGGATTTATGAATGTAATCCGTTTTTTTTTTTACCAATTCTTGGACGTAATTCGCATTTTTTGCAATTTCTGAACGTTATTCGTGTTTTTTTTGCACAATTCATGGAAGTGATTCGCATTTTTTGAGTGATTTATGAACGTAATTCACGTTTTTATGCAATTCATGGATGTAATTTGCGTTTTTTGAGTGATTCATGAACGTAATTCACATTTTTTATGCAATTTATGAATGCAAGTCGCTATTTTTATGAGTTTTATATAGGTAATTTCCGTTTCAGCTTTTTGCTGCCAAAATTCGTGTTTTTTTGAGCGATTTATGAACATAATTTATGTTTTACTACACGATTCATAGACGTAATTTGCATTTTTCATGCAATTTATGAATATAATTCTCGCTTTTTTACATGATTCATGGACGTAATTCACATTAAGCAATTTGTGGACGTAATTCCCATTTTTTATGCAATTTGCTTTTTTTTTTTAGCGATTCATGGATGTAGTTCACAAAAACACCCCCTTGGCTGTGCCACTGACAACAAAATCTTATGTTGGTGCAAGGAGTAATTTATTCATAGACATGAGAAAAAAGTTTGACAACAAACCAAAAAAAAGTACAATACAGGATTTTTACCTGGCATTCTCATAAAATTTTGAATATACCCTGCCTCCCCCCTCTAATTCATAAGTTTTCATACATTCTATATTATATTCCATATTAAGAAGGCGCCACTTGTCTAGTTTTTTTTTTTAATCAGAACGCGTTATTAGCATTTTTCATTCAGTTAGAATTTATTTAGAATAGAATTAATAAAGAAAATGCACAAATTGAAAACCATTGAACAGACATGATAGAATCATTACGTATATTTCATGGTTTTAATAATCCACATGGATGTTTCTTGTTATGCCAATACAATCTTGCAATGTCTTAATATACAATGAATAAAGTCTGCAATAAAGTTAACCAGAGAATCTTGCAATGGATTTTTGCCGTCGCTTATTCAAATTTACTTAAGAAGAATCGAGTTAATGAAATGTTGTATAAATGTTACTTGTTAGCTTTATAGATTACTAGGTACTACTAGGTTATCCCGTCGACCAAAAAATTATTGCCAAACTATAAGATTAAATTCCAATAATGGATGATTGTGAATGTCACATTCAATGACATTAAATACAATTTGTATATTTAAAATGTCATTGATTTTTATTTCGACTTTTTATTAATATTTTACTAATTATTTGTTTTTTCATTATTTAAAATAAAAAAATATGTGATTATGTATAATTTGGCGAAATTGGTCGACGGAATAACAGTAGTAGCGATTACTAAAATATTTCAAATTGAAATAATTTATGAAACTGAAAATGTTTTAGCCAACATTTCACTTAAGTTTAAAACAAGCAATATATAGAAATTGTAAAGTCCATCAAGTGTGTGTACTTTACAATTTCCATTGTTGGGACCAGACATTGCACAAATATGTGCTCATCTTTTGTTTACATTTTTAAAAAGAGTAATTTGAATGTAATAATGTACTAGAAATCATAATGAATGCTTATAATAGAGTATAATACAGTCAACTCTGTGAAATTCACAAAATGTATTATCTGCAAAACATGCTAAAATGCAAACATTGAAAAGTGTTTTAACACTTAAACTCAAAGATAACAGATATGCAATAATTTTATTTTCATGAAATGACAAATTTTAATAAAATAAACTGGGATTTAAGAAAATTCATGTATTTTGTACCCTGTATTTAAAAACAATACTTTAAGCAAGCCAGTAAGTTTCCGTTTATTAATTATGATTAATGCAAACCTATTCTTTGCTCAAGCAGCGAAAAAATTAAAAAAATAAACAATTTTACCTCTATATATTTTTTGTTTATCAAACAATACACATAAAAAGTTCCTTGGCGAAGGAGAATAAACTGCATTTCACCCAAAATTACTGACAACAAAACAAAATGCAGTCCAGATTTTTAACTGGCATTCTCGTAAAATTTTGAATATATCCTGCCTCCACACTGTAATCCATAAGTCTTCAAAAATACAAGCAAAAAACTTTATTGCAAAGTTACACATTCTGTATTAATTACTAATCCATTGCAAGATTCTCCGGTTAACTTTATTGCAGAGCTTATTCGTTGTATATTGACATTGCGAGATTCAATTGGCGTAACAAGAAACAACATGTGGATTATTAAAACCTGAAAATTACTTAATGATTCTATCTTGTCTGGTTTATATTTTTTAATTCGTGCATTTTCTATATCAATTTAATGGACATTATGTAAGAATATTACTACCTGAATGAAAAATGCTCCGTGTAACTTGCCGCGTTCGGGTTCGGATTCAAAACAAAACTAGACAAGTGGCGCCCCTAGGCGTATGAATACATGACTTTCCAACAACAAATAATTTAAAATAATTTTTGTTTGAAAACTTAAAAAAAAAAAATCATAAGTCGAAAGTATATTGAATATGTATAATTAAAAAATATTTTCCTATTTTAAAAAAGGATTCAAAATATTTTTTCCACAAAATGCAAAAATATCCAATGTAAGAAACGTAATATTTTCTTCTTACTAAAAATAAAGGCAAAATAAATAGAAATTTGATTTAGTATATATTTATTGAATGTTTTAAAGCACATGATAAGATGTTTTTGTAGTTTAAAAAACATTTATTGCTTCGATTCGGGTGTTTTAACTGTGACCATAAGTACATAAGGTTTTTCACTCAGGCTCCATCTGCTAACCCATAGAATAACATGTAATCCGCGAGCTAATATAGTCCAATTTTCCAAGACCAATATATAACAAACAAGAGTTTTCCTAGAAACAAGGCAAGTCTTATTACCTCTATCTTAAAGAGATTCATATTATATATAAGTTTTAATAAAATCTCCCAGCCCGTTTCCTAGATCTCATTATCAGGAACAAACACCATCGATTACAGTTTTAAAATGGTTATCGAGATCTAAAAATATACGGCACGTAGAAATGTAAAAATTATAGGATAGGATTAGACTGGGAATATAAGACTATATTAAAAAAATTGGACCATTCTGATCAATATTTGCTGAGTTATTAGAAGGCGGCTTTTCCGATTTTCTTTGATGTTGAGTTAGCTGTATATATGAAGTTCCGCATCTACCGTTATGACGATGGTAGGTTTAAAGCTGCGTCACTTGTTTTTTATGCAATTCGCTTTTTTTGAGCAATTCATGGACATAATTAACAATTTTTATGCGATTAATGAATGTAATTTACATTTTACATGATTTATGGATGTAATTTGCTATATTTATGCAATTCGTAGACGTAATTTGCATTTTTTGAGCTTTCTGTCGTCGAAATTTGCGTTCTTTGATCGATTTATTCCCATATAGCACAAAAGCTCCTCAATACCTCCCCAGGAGCTCCAAGTCATCCCATATTCCTCCTAATACTAAAATGACAGTATCAGGACGTCCTGGGGAAGAGTCTTTTACGGGAGTGAGCTCCCAGAAGCGTCCCTCGGAGCAACTTCCCAGGGACGCTACTCCTTAGGAAGTGTCTGAGAAATCATTCCTGGGGAAGTACCCGGTTAGTCTTTCCTGGGGAAGTGCCGATGGAAGCCACAGTGCTGGCGGTTGAAGGTCTTTCTAAAGGAACCTAACCCGTATTTACGCGAGGAAATCCAAGATTCGAAGAGAACCCCGGAAAACTCCAAACAATTAGGCCGACGGGCACGATTGGGTACAAACTGAGCACATCCCTTCTACCAGCTTCAAGAGCAGAATCTCTTGACCGCTAGTGGGGCCCAGTAATGAAACTGCAACAATGAAATATTTCAAAGGGTGAAAATTAGGAAAGAAAAAACTTAAGAAAAGACTAAGCAAATTTATATATTTTTTCATAAATTCATATAATAAGAGCACCTTTTACCAAGCGTAAAGAGAAAAAAAATCGATAAAAATTTCTGTAAAAAAAAAGTAAAAGCGAGAGAGAGCAAAAAGTTTCATTTTTGAAAGGATTTACTTAGATTTTATTCGTCAATCATGAAAAAAAGAGAAATCAAGGGACACATCAAGGGAGGAGGGTTGCCCTCCGGAGGGTTTTTCTAAAGGAACCTAACCCGTATTTACGCAAGGAATTTAAGATTCGAAGAAAACCGTGGAAAGCTCCGAACGATTCGGCCGACGGGTGCGATTGGGTATAAACTCAGCACCTCCCAGCTACCAGCTTCCAGAGCAGAATCTCCTGGCCGCTGGTGGTGTTCACAGTGAAACTGCAACAATCAAATATTTCAAAGAGAAAAAATTAGGAAAGAAAAGACTGAGCAAATTTATATATATTTTTTTTTCATAAATTCATTTAATAAGAGCACCAAGAGAAAAAAGAAAAAAAATCGATTAAAATTTCTGTAAAAAAAAAGTAAGAGAGAGAAAGACCAAAAAAGTTTCATTTTTAAAAGGATTCGCTTAGTCTTTATTTGTCAATCATTAAAAAAAAAAATCATAATTTTAAAGAAATTATGTGTTTTAATCTCTTGCTATTTTAATCTCTGGAAATAATATTTTTACTAACTAAAATAAAATTTTATAGGGGATATCATCAGAAACCTTTTGCATCATTCATTGTGTATCAAAATATATAGTTCATAATCAATTTTCTAACTACAGAACGATTTTAATGGATTTATTAGTATTAAAAGCTAAAAGGATATTTTTATCATTTCAAAATACAATTTCATTTAAAAGTTTTTAAATTCGAAGACATTTATGTTACAACAAATAATTATTGATAATTTATTTAGAGTTATTAATTTAAATTTATGTCGAATGTATGCAAAAGGCACAAAAAATGAGGACATTTCCTAGTTTTAAGTTTCAAAAGCGGAGTAAAAATGCATGTATACCTTAGAAACCTGGCATCCTCATTGACCCTACAGCATAACAGTTAGAGCACGCGTCCAGAATACCAAGGCACTCGGGTTCAAATCCAGGAGGAAAAATGAAGGTAAGAAATTTGTTACTGAATTATCTCTGTATATGTAAATCCGTCTGATAAATAGAAAAAAAAAGAACAACATTCGAGTTTTTTTTCTAAAAAAATTTAAATTAAATCATAATTTTAATTTAAAATTTTTAACATATTAGTGACCTTGAAGTTTCCCAAAGTCCTCCTAATTCACTTCCTCAAATCTTCCCCTGAACCTCCCGGGGAGGACCCTAAGGGAGGTCCTGGGGAGCGCGCCAGGATGCTGTAAAGCGGACATTTTCGGTTCCTAAGGACCTCCTGATGACAATTTTCTGCATCCTCAGGGATGCCTGGGGGATGACGGTCCTGGGATGTGAATCCTCCCCAGGACATCCTGGGGAGGCAAGTGTGCTATATGGGTTGACGTTATTTGTGTTTTTATAGGATTTATGAATGTAATTCGCTTTTTTTACCAATTGCTGGACCTAATTCGCATTTTTTGTAATTTATGAATGTTATTAGAATTTTTTTGCACGATTCATGGAAGTGATTCGCATTTTTTGAGTGATTTATGAACTTAATTTACGTTTCAGCTTTCTGCTGCCAAAATTCGTGTTTTTTGAGCAATTTATGAACATAATTCCCATTTTACTACACGATTCATAGACATAATTTGTGTTTTTCATACAATTTCTGAACGTAATTCTCACTTTTTTAAACAATTCATGGACGTAATTCAAGTTTTGAGCGATTTGTGGACCCAATTCATGTTTTTTATGCAATTTGCTTTTTTTGAGCGATTCATGGACATAATTTAGCAATTTTTATGCAATTAATGAATGTAATTTACATTTTACATGATTTATGGACATAATTTGCTATACTTATGTGATTCGTAGGCATAATATGCATCTTTTGAGCTTTTTATCGACGAAATTTGCGTTTTTTGATCGATTTATTGACATTATTTGTGTTTTTATAGGATTTATGAATGTAATCCGTTTTTTTTTTTACCAATTCTTGGACGTAATTCGCATTTTTTGCAATTTCTGAACGTTATTCGTGTTTTTTTTGCACAATTCATGGAAGTGATTCGCATTTTTTGAGTGATTTATGAACGTAATTCACGTTTTTATGCAATTCATGGATGTAATTTGCGTTTTTTGAGTGATTCATGAACGTAATTCACATTTTTTATGCAATTTATGAATGCAAGTCGCTATTTTTATGAGTTTTATATAGGTAATTTCCGTTTCAGCTTTTTGCTGCCAAAATTCGTGTTTTTTTGAGCGATTTATGAACATAATTTATGTTTTACTACACGATTCATAGACGTAATTTGCATTTTTCATGCAATTTATGAATATAATTCTCGCTTTTTTACATGATTCATGGACGTAATTCACATTAAGCAATTTGTGGACGTAATTCCCATTTTTTATGCAATTTGCTTTTTTTTTTTAGCGATTCATGGATGTAGTTCACAAAAACACCCCCTTGGCTGTGCCACTGACAACAAAATCTTATGTTGGTGCAAGGAGTAATTTATTCATAGACATGAGAAAAAAGTTTGACAACAAACCAAAAAAAAGTACAATACAGGATTTTTACCTGGCATTCTCATAAAATTTTGAATATACCCTGCCTCCCCCCTCTAATTCATAAGTTTTCATACATTCTATATTATATTCCATATTAAGAAGGCGCCACTTGTCTAGTTTTTTTTTTTAATCAGAACGCGTTATTAGCATTTTTCATTCAGTTAGAATTTATTTAGAATAGAATTAATAAAGAAAATGCACAAATTGAAAACCATTGAACAGACATGATAGAATCATTACGTATATTTCATGGTTTTAATAATCCACATGGATGTTTCTTGTTATGCCAATACAATCTTGCAATGTCTTAATATACAATGAATAAAGTCTGCAATAAAGTTAACCAGAGAATCTTGCAATGGATTTTTGCCGTCGCTTATTCAAATTTACTTAAGAAGAATCGAGTTAATGAAATGTTGTATAAATGTTACTTGTTAGCTTTATAGATTACTAGGTACTACTAGGTTATCCCGTCGACCAAAAAATTATTGCCAAACTATAAGATTAAATTCCAATAATGGATGATTGTGAATGTCACATTCAATGACATTAAATACAATTTGTATATTTAAAATGTCATTGATTTTTATTTCGACTTTTTATTAATATTTTACTAATTATTTGTTTTTTCATTATTTAAAATAAAAAAATATGTGATTATGTATAATTTGGCGAAATTGGTCGACGGAATAACAGTAGTAGCGATTACTAAAATATTTCAAATTGAAATAATTTATGAAACTGAAAATGTTTTAGCCAACATTTCACTTAAGTTTAAAACAAGCAATATATAGAAATTGTAAAGTCCATCAAGTGTGTGTACTTTACAATTTCCATTGTTGGGACCAGACATTGCACAAATATGTGCTCATCTTTTGTTTACATTTTTAAAAAGAGTAATTTGAATGTAATAATGTACTAGAAATCATAATGAATGCTTATAATAGAGTATAATACAGTCAACTCTGTGAAATTCACAAAATGTATTATCTGCAAAACATGCTAAAATGCAAACATTGAAAAGTGTTTTAACACTTAAACTCAAAGATAACAGATATGCAATAATTTTATTTTCATGAAATGACAAATTTTAATAAAATAAACTGGGATTTAAGAAAATTCATGTATTTTGTACCCTGTATTTAAAAACAATACTTTAAGCAAGCCAGTAAGTTTCCGTTTATTAATTATGATTAATGCAAACCTATTCTTTGCTCAAGCAGCGAAAAAATTAAAAAAATAAACAATTTTACCTCTATATATTTTTTGTTTATCAAACAATACACATAAAAAGTTCCTTGGCGAAGGAGAATAAACTGCATTTCACCCAAAATTACTGACAACAAAACAAAATGCAGTCCAGATTTTTAACTGGCATTCTCGTAAAATTTTGAATATATCCTGCCTCCACACTGTAATCCATAAGTCTTCAAAAATACAAGCAAAAAACTTTATTGCAAAGTTACACATTCTGTATTAATTACTAATCCATTGCAAGATTCTCCGGTTAACTTTATTGCAGAGCTTATTCGTTGTATATTGACATTGCGAGATTCAATTGGCGTAACAAGAAACAACATGTGGATTATTAAAACCTGAAAATTACTTAATGATTCTATCTTGTCTGGTTTATATTTTTTAATTCGTGCATTTTCTATATCAATTTAATGGACATTATGTAAGAATATTACTACCTGAATGAAAAATGCTCCGTGTAACTTGCCGCGTTCGGGTTCGGATTCAAAACAAAACTAGACAAGTGGCGCCCCTAGGCGTATGAATACATGACTTTCCAACAACAAATAATTTAAAATAATTTTTGTTTGAAAACTTAAAAAAAAAAAATCATAAGTCGAAAGTATATTGAATATGTATAATTAAAAAATATTTTCCTATTTTAAAAAAGGATTCAAAATATTTTTTCCACAAAATGCAAAAATATCCAATGTAAGAAACGTAATATTTTCTTCTTACTAAAAATAAAGGCAAAATAAATAGAAATTTGATTTAGTATATATTTATTGAATGTTTTAAAGCACATGATAAGATGTTTTTGTAGTTTAAAAAACATTTATTGCTTCGATTCGGGTGTTTTAACTGTGACCATAAGTACATAAGGTTTTTCACTCAGGCTCCATCTGCTAACCCATAGAATAACATGTAATCCGCGAGCTAATATAGTCCAATTTTCCAAGACCAATATATAACAAACAAGAGTTTTCCTAGAAACAAGGCAAGTCTTATTACCTCTATCTTAAAGAGATTCATATTATATATAAGTTTTAATAAAATCTCCCAGCCCGTTTCCTAGATCTCATTATCAGGAACAAACACCATCGATTACAGTTTTAAAATGGTTATCGAGATCTAAAAATATACGGCATGTAGAAATGTAAAAATTATAGGATAGGATTAGACTGGGAATATAAGACTATATTAAAAAAATTGGACCATTCTGATCAATATTTGCTGAGTTATTAGAAGGCGGCTTTTCCGATTTTCTTTGATGTTGAGTTAGCTGTATATATGAAGTTCCGCATCTACCGTTATGACGATGGTAGGTTTAAAGCTGCGTCACTTGAAGGCTGCCGCCTTCTATGATAGTGAAATTCACTGATGCTTTTACATAGCTCATTCGTTTTAGGAGAAATGGGGCAAACCCCCTCAGTAATGGCAGAAAATTCACACCGCATATATTTGGCGCACCACTGCGTACTTTTACCTCAACTGATGTGACAATGACACGCAAAGCAATGCTTTTTAAAAATTATAATTTCTCACGAAGTTACAGTTTGACTAAATATCGGTAAATTGTGGCACGTGACTAAGGTTTTAATATAACATTTTAATCATTCATCACATAAGTTCAGACCAGTGTGTTCTTTAAAATTCAAAATTTATGGAAAGTGCTACCTGTTTCCTTAACCTCTTGAATTGCAGGCAATAATGTCTCTGTAATATTGAATTTTCACCGGAAAAATCGAAAAATTTTGTTTTAAAATATGAAAGGACAATTTTTCAACATTTTGCCGTCAAAGTTAAAAATATAAAGTTTTCGTTAAAATTTCCTGGAGAGAATCTTGTTTAATTTAGGTGGGATAAAATGTATCCCTCCGCCCCTGAAGGGGTTAAGAGGTTTAATTAATCAATGAACAAAGTATTTCTACACAATTTCTTAATCACTGACATTTCACATCCTAAAAAACAAACTCAATGTAATGAATTGCTCTTTCTTACTTTTTATTTCAAATCTCTGCTTTTCGTTTCGGATCAAAACAATGTGATTAGTTTGCTTTTCATAAAAATTAGCAGTCTTTTCATATCATTTCAAAATCAAGTTGAGCAACAGTAATTTTAAGAAATAAATGTAAAAAGAAGTTGTCTATACTTTTGAAATACTTTTTCGCAAACTGTGTTGCAAAATGTCTCTATTAAACTCTTTTTGATGGTTAATTGAGCGAGTAATTTTGAAAATAAGCGAGCAATTGTGGCAGATTTGGAATCATAGCATACGCAATAAACATCGTTTTTAGGGTTTTGTTCATCCGACGAAACCTTGTTCGTCTCACTATTTGTCTGTCTGTCACAGATCCCGTTCTCAAAAAACTATATAAATTATTAAAAAAAATGTGCTATATATATAGTTTTATACTATGTACTTACTTACTATAAAAGCTGAACACCTCATATCAAATGACAAATCATAAAATTTTGAAAAAGTTGTAATTATTAGATATTATTGAAAAAAAAAAAAAAAAAAAAAAAAAAAAAAGCAATTACGCGTTTGGAAAAATATTCATAATTCATGAAAAGGATTTTTTTTCAAATATATATATATATAGAACCATTAGATAATACTACAAATCAACATCAATTACTGTAAATATTTGTTAATGCCAAATTATATCATACAGAGGAGTTGTCAGAATTAATTATTTTTAATGAGACAGTGATAAAATACAACATGAATCAGAGTGATGAAATACAAGTAGCAGTCAAATGGAAATTCTTAAAGAAGGGTATCAAATGACTACAAAGTAGAAATCCAATAATACACAATGATAATGCGCACAGCAGTATTAGACATATATATATATATATATATATATATATATATATATATATATATATATATATATATATATATATATATATATATATATATATATATATATATATATATATATATATATATATATATATATATATATATATATATAATATATATATATATATATATAATATATATATATATATAAAGGATTCTATAAATTATTAGACATTAACCCTACTAACTTTAAATATCCTTATCTAGTCCTTATACCCAAATTTCATAAGCATCCTGTTAAATTCAGAACTGTTACAATTGGTTGCAATACTTATAATAATGCTGCTAACAAACTTCTATTAGTAATTCTTAATCAAATATATAATATTACAAAAAAAAGTGATAATACACATTGCATAAAAAATAGTTATGAACTGGTCCATATTATGAAAAATCTTAAATATATAAAAAATATCACTACCTATGATTTTAAAGATTTATTTAATAATATCGATTTATCGGATTTACATAATATCATAAATGAGCTTTTTAAAAAATATCAACACGAGTTGGACATATCACATAATATCGATTCTGAAAGGATTCTATAAATTATTAGACATTAACCCTACTAACTTTAAATATCCTTATCTAGTCCTTATACCCAAATTTCATAAGCATCCTGTTAAATTCAGAACTGTTACAATTGGTTGCAATACTTATAATAATGCTGCTAACAAACTTCTATTAGTAATTCTTAATCAAATATATAATATTACAAAAAAAAGTGATAATACACATTGCATAAAAAATAGTTATGAACTGGTCCATATTATGAAAAATCTTAAATGTATAAAAAATATCACTACCTATGATTTTAAAGATTTATTTAATAATATCGATTTATCGGATTTACATAATATCATAAATGAGCTTTTTAAAAAATATCAACACGAGTTGGACATATCACATAATATCGATTCTGATTATTTTCATACCTTAACTAATTTCATTATCTATAATAATTTTATCATGCATGATAACAATATATATATTCAAAATGTTGGTATACCACAAGGTGGTAGTACATCTAGTGTATTATCTGACTTATACTTATATTACTATGAACGTCATTATTTAAATAATACAATACATTTATATCGATATATAGATGATGTAATTTTAATTGATACTGATAACACCTGTATATCTCAATTCCCTGTTGATTATCCTTCTAATATAGAACTTTCAAAAAACCTACTTTTTAATAATACAATCAATTTCTTAGATATTAAAATTATATTAAAAGAGAACAAATTTATAACTGATATTTATGACAAAAGGAAAGAATTTAATTTTAAGGTTAATACCTTTACTAATTTTAAATCATGTCTTCATAATTCTGTATATCGTAATATAATACTTAACCATTTATATAGAATAAAATGTCTATGTTCTTCCCATTTAATTAATGCTAATATTAAAAAGCTTGTATATGATGCTATAAATAATGGTTATCCTAAAAAATTCATATATTCTTTAATTTATAATTAGATATTACATGATCTTATAATTAATTCTTTGCGTAAAAAATGTATAAAAAAATTATAAAACATAAAAATAATAATAATAATAAAAAATTAAAAATGTTAAAAAGTAATTAAAAAAATATGTATATAGGTTGGTTGGGTGGGTAGATGTTAGAGTACGGAGGAGGGTGGTGTTGTCTGGATAAAAACGCAAAGGTTAATTATTTATATAAAAAAAAAAAATGAGCGTGGGTTATTTATTTTAACATAATTTTTAAACTGTTTAATTTACACCAATATATGGATATTTGTCTAGTTATTATCTATAGTTAAATAGCTATATTTTAATTATCAAATTATTTTTAATGTTATTGATATAATTTTTGGTATTATTATTAATAATATTATTACTATTATTATTTTTTTTATTTTTCTTTCATTTTATTTTTTAATTTTTATTATCCTATATTAAGATAATGAGTTTTCACCATGTAAAGTCACAATAAATGTTACTGATTAAAGTAACAATAATGTATTTTAAGTTATATGTTAATATGAATGTTATCTCTTAATTCTAATTTTAATCATTTTATTAATTTAATTTTATGTTAATATCGATTATTAATTATTTTTCTGGTTCAATTATATTTCCATTCAGCTTTATCTTTTTTGTTTGTTATGGATAACTATTATTTTTACTTACTTTCAACTCCTTTTTGTAAAATATCTTTGTTCCTTGTTTAATAATTTGGTTTTTGTGTGATGGTAGTCCCAAATTCGTATTGTTTTGCTTTTTCGTGGCAAATACGAAGATGAAAGCACACACTCCATTTGTAGTTCCAAAGTATTTGGGCCTGAAGATTCTGCTTTGGTTCTACAAATTTCATTTGTATTCATATTATTCTTTTTTCCTTCCATGTTCAAAGTGCTATAAGTTATTAAATTCAATGGTTAATTTCAAATGGTTAACATTGTTTACTATCATTCAATTTAATTCTTCGTTTTGGTTTATTGTTTTGTTGATAAAATCCATTGGTGAATCTTGTCTACTTTTAATGGTATTATATATATATATATATATATATATATATATATATATTATATATAGATATATATATATATATTATATATAGATATAATTTCTACACATTAAAAACACGTGTTGTTTAACCCGTTGAGGAGCAAGCAATAATGTATCTGTAATATTGAATTCGCAACGAAAAAAATCGAAAAATTTTATTTTAAAATAAGAAAAGGCAATTTTTCAGCATTTTGTCACCAAAGTTAAAAACATAAAATTTCGTTAAAAGTTTCTGGTGAGAATCTCGTTAAAATTAGGTGGGATAATATATATCCCACCGCCCCTCAAGGGGTTAACAGCAAATAAAGACTGACGTTTCCTTTAACCCCTTGGGGACGAGCGATACTTATACGTGCCGCAAAAAGGCTTAAAAAACCCTGTTTATCCCCACCAGTAAAATTTTACTGTAAAGTTTGCCTTATTTAATTAGAGCATTTCCTCGATTTAATAAAGCAGAAATTTCTACTTTTAAAAACCGGGGACAAAACATTAAAAATTTTGTAAAAGGCTCCCGTCGCGAACTGGTTAAAGCGCGATTGCCTTATTATTATTATTAGTAGTAGTAGTACAAGACGGGAAGAAAATCCACTTTCAGAAATTTAAAGTGTAACTCGATCGTACAGTAAAAACTTAAAAATTCTTAAAAATCGAGAAAAAAAATCTTTTATTTCCCTTCATTTGTGAAGATGACAGATGCCTGATGAAATTGAATTATCAGAGAATATAGAACGAGTGCGCATTGTGGTAAGAAATAAACTCAGAATTTTTATACAGGAAATTTTTAAACATAGATTTTTGAGCTACGATTTTTACGTCATCCGACGTAAAATGTCATTCTCTTTCGGAATATGTCTTTAATTTTTAATTTCGACAGTCAGAAGCGAAGATAATTAACTTTTTGGTAATTAGTTCCAGAATTGTAATTTTTTTTCCACGGCAGTCCACGTGACACGGAAAGAAAAAGAGGTAAATTTTTTAAAAATATTGATAATCGCAATATTTTTTTCTTGTTACAATTTTTTTTTTTTTTTTTTTTTTTTTTTTTTCATCCGGCTATTATTTCATAAGCTGATTCATAAAATCTAAACTGAAAAAAAATATAGGACAACAACTTTCCGTTTTATGAAAACCCCGATTTTTAATCGTATTAAAAAGAATTGCCTTTTCGCACAATTGACAGGAATTTGTTAAAATTAAGAAAACTAAAGAACCAATCACTTTTAAGCTTTTGCATAGTTTGTAATACATAAGAATTTTATAAATTTTCGGTGAGTTGAATTTTTGTTGGGGTAGGAGGGGCAATTTTCTCTTTTGTACCTTCAGATGAGCTATTTATTGCGTTTTGGATGTATTTTTTCGCTGAGCACTCATATAAATATTATTTATATATTTGAAAAAATATATACTTTAATAAATATTTGAAAAAATTGCAAATTCAAGGGAAAGGGGACGGTTCATCTGGGGAGGAGCTATTTTCCAAATTTTGGTAAAATTAGAAAAACTAATGAACCGATCGCTTTTAAACTTTGACATAGTTTAAATCATATAATAAGAATTTTATAAACTTAAGATGATTTTTTGTTGGGGGGGGGGGGGGAAGGAGGGCCAATTTTCTTCTTTTTTTCAGATAAGAAGTTTATTGTGTTTTTTCACTGAGCACTCAGATAAATATTATTTCTTATTAAATATTTGAAAGACTGAGAAATTCAGGGAATTGCTAATTTCTAATTTTTTTTAAAATTAGGAAAACTAAAAAACAGATAGCTTTTAAGCTTTGACATAGTTTATAACATACAATGAAAATTATATCAATTTAAGGTGAGTTGATTTTTGGTCGTTGGGGCGGATGTAGGGGCAATTTTCTCTTTTTTCTTCGGAACAACTGTTTATTGCGCCTTGAATGCATTTTTTTCTCTGAACACACAAATAAATATTATTTTTTAACGTAAAATATTTGAAAGAGTGGGAAGGGGGATAATCCTGAAGGGAAGATAATCCTGAGGGGGAGGGGGAGAAAGGGAGGATAATCCTGATTCAGTGACTCCAAAATGACTTGGTGATGAGCAGTGTTCTCGCTGACATTTGACCACGTTAGTAATTTGGCTAATTAAAAATAAAAAAACATTCGCCAAATGAAAAAAAGTATTAGCAAAAACATTTGCCGTGTAGCACACATACACAAAAAAAATTACCTTTAATCCTTTAATGTACCCCTTTTTTTCAATATGTTCTAAAATTAGCAAAGTTTTTATAACTGCGACAACGATTGTTATTAATCTAATTTCAACTATCTGCTACAAATATATTAAAAATATAGATGTATACACATGTATGAAAAACGAAAAAGAAAAGAAAGAAAAAGCAAAAATTAAGCACTAGCGATTTGGCGAATCTAATCGCTTATTTACTCGCCAAATCAAGAATTTTGTCGCAATTTGGCGCAATGGCGAGCGACAGCGAGAACCCTGGTGATGAGTTAAAACATGTCAGCAGTTATATAAAACTATTTTTCTGTTTTTTAAATCTTCTTTACACCTTTTTAGTGATATGTTATATATTTTTGACAAGTGTATTTTTAAATATTTGGCAAAATGTCTAAAATTGAATGTGTCCGGTGATTAATGGCCATATGTACTGATGTCTTATCAAGACTGATGTCTTATTCAATGACATATGAGATATGAACATTTGCAGAAAATATTTTTTTAATTGCTCATGTGTGAAAGATAGTAACTTTTACCTTCCATAATTTGATAGCCAGCAATTTATAGGGTCACATTTTAACTAGCCAAAATAAATTAATAAAAATTACAGTTCATTTTATTAAAATTTTAGAAAGGTATCAGAGATATAGTTATGTGCAATATAGTTAATTTCTAACTGTAATAATAAATTTCAACAGAATATATTTCAAACTTTCAACTTTAGGAAAATGATAAAACTTTTTTCTAGAAATGCGATAAATCTTTCGTAACATGATATTTTAAAAATAGCAATACAGCTGATAATTTTATAAATCGGGGCGCTAAAACCATCAATACTGAACTCTGAAAACATTAGTGCTATTAGCATGTCATACCTGTACAAACTATTTATCAATTTAAAAACATGAGAGTATCTATTTTTACCACAGGCGATAAAAACTCAGAGTTTAATTTAGGCGATCAAAGACACTTCTATTTAGTAACATCTAACTGTTGAGAATAATTAACCTCCTAAGACTCAAGTAAAAAATGAAAAATATTTCTATATAATTTACATATTTCTAAATAATATTAAATTTTTATCTCAAGGAAAAAAACTATTTTTCACAATCTTTAATTGTGTTAATGATACAACACCTAAATGGATACTTCATCTAGATTTCATGTTAATAAACTCAAAGAGTTAAGTTTATTGCTTGTCGGACATGTTTCAAAATATTTTTTATAAATGTCTTATTAACTATCATAAAAGAAAAAAATTTTAAAAAAAAATCTTTTTTAAAAATACTTACGTGTAATCCAAAATGTTACAGCAGAACTGCATGCTAATAAAGTCAATGTGTTAAGAGTGTATTCGAAAAAACGCTTTTCCACCTTCAACAGCTCGAAATTTTCCGATACAATTTCAGACTCATTTTTAAAGGTAGAAACATGAAACTTGCTGAGGGCATTTTTAAAGCGATGTACAAGGTGCCGTGTGATGTATTTTTACGCTCAATTCATTCGAATTTGATTTATAAACAATTATCTTCTCAGTATGACCCTTTTTTTCGTTCACAGATCTCCCGCTAGGGGAAAATCTATTCAAAATGTCGTTTTTGATTGCTTTTTTTGCAATATTTTCTGCATTTATCAAAGAATTGACATTTACGGCACCTTGTGTACTTTCTAAATAAGATAATTTACCAGTTTGATGCATATGAGAGTAAAAATAAATCGGAAAATAAGCAGTTTGAATCGAAATACACCCTTAAGCTTGTTGCTTGTCGGCCATTTATTTTTACCCGATGATAATGTATGTATTCGCTTCATGAAATGGTATTGCCATCGCACAGAGAACTATATTTACACAAACCTTTCTCAAATGATTACTTGCTTTAAATTTGAAGGAAAGTAGACAATATCTTTAAATTTTATACAAATTGTACAAAGATATACTTAATTGAGTATTGAAATTTTCCGGCATTAGTAGTGCATGAATAAATTAATTTAGTTCGTTTAATATTGTTGCGATATGATAGTAAAACTACAATATTCTTTGCAGTAATACTAAAATAAAATGTAGTAACAAAAGATGGATTAAAATGAAATATTATCATAACACCACATTCGATTTGTCTCAATATTAATATAATGATATATAAATTTTTAAATGTTCTATGTAAAATTTATAAAATACTATTACCTATAGATTGTACGTAATATTATGAAATGTAGAAAATGCATTTTTCTTATCTTTATTATTTATTGATAAAAAAAACTAGTATTACGGATTTTAGATTCGCACTCGATACATAGGTCGTCCAATGGTTTTCGATGGTTTGAATTATAACTTCGGCTGGGGGTTTTCGATTTATTTTCGATTTAAAAAAAGACATTAGAATTTTGATTAAAAAGACATTACAGCTTCGATTAAAAAGAGCTTCGATTAATCGAGGTTTCTGTTAACCGAGCTTATAACGAATTCGGTATTTTTGTGAATGAGCTTTGAAAAAAATTACTCTTTTTAGTTCACTTTCGGTGTCCCTAAAATATTTAGGGGAAAAAATCAATCGTCGATAGATATTCTGTTGAACGAAAATTGACATGAGAATTCAGCCACTGACAGAAAATCTGGACTTTATCAACGAAAAATAACAGACGTTAAAAAAAAAAAAAAAAAAAAAAAAAAAAGTGTAAATTTAACAAATTAATGTAATTAAATTATTTTTTTTCCTTGAGATTTGTTTTATTTTTAAACATGAATCTTTCAAAATTTAACTTATTATAATTTAAAAAAATTTTCAGTCAGATTTTTAAAATTTATTACTAGTACAGTCAATCAGGATGACTTTGCCCCACCTTTACGAAACTTTGATCCCTTCTATCATGGTGGAATCCTAACTAATTATTTCCAAAGAGCTGCCAAACTCACAACACTATAGTGCTGCTATCTATATTTTGAGACCAAAACTTTGCCGTTAACTCAAGTGACGTAGAAGATTTAGTCTTCTTTCTCTCTTTGCCCAAAGTTACTCTGACTAATTGTAGTTGATTTCCTATTAAGTATAACTGTATATATGTTTATTTTTATCATTTTAAAAAATGTTCTGTTGTTTATTAATTCAAGATATACCGTATTTACTCGTGTATAGGGCGCACGCGTGTATAAGGCGCACCCCTACTTTACAAGTAAAAATGGCAATTTCTTAATATCTCGTATATAACGCGCACCATAAATTTGATACACTAATGAAGAATGACCAAATGAATTTCAGTAAAAAAAAAAAAAAAAAAAAAGACTAAACAAACATTACACCAGATCAGAAAACAAGACGAAAATGCATTTTTAGACTTCGGGTTGTAAGAGAATGACGGGAAATAGGAATGAATGACAGTAAAGAGAATTGCTAATTAGCGTTTACATAATGTCACTAGCTCTATAGCATAAAAATCTGCAAGGAATTAAATAAATATGCAGTAATACTTCAATTAAGTAATATTTTCCGAGTTTTAATATATTCTTTGAATAATTTCTTGTTTCATATTATATCATTCGACTGCATCCAACAGTAAAAAATTATTCCATGTATAAGACGCACCTAGGATTTTTGCCCTTTTTTTTTTTTTTTTTTTTTTTTTTTTTTTTTTTGAAAAAAAGTGCGCCTTATACACGAGTAAATACGGTATTAAATTCGCGAGAATGAGTTTTTATACACGATTTTTATTAACAGAGATTTCAGATATCCGAAGTACTAAACATCCCAATTATCTCGGATAATTGAGGTTGCACTATACCGTTAAATATGGTGTTTCATACCGATTTTTGAAACACGAAATGCACAAAAAGCGATCAGCAGTCAGCAATAAACCATTAACATTAATTCTAAATGTGTTTCGTTTATGCGCAAGTGAATGAGAATATGTGAAAATTTCCATGAAAATAAAAGTTATAATTTGAGCTGAATAAAATCTAAAAAATTACCATTTGAGTTTATCTGAGAGAGATGCGTTTCGAAGGAAGAAAATATAAACTCTGCGAAATTCCCTACTTATGTCCTTAAAAACAGAGCTATATTTATTTATTTATTTATTTTTTATTTTTTATTTTTTTTATTATTTTTTTTTTTAACTTAACTCTTAACTGATATTCCGGGCCTCACAGACCCACTTCTTATTTAAATTTTTATAGTTTAACTCGTAATTTTCATTTTAACTACAAATACTACCAAAATTTTGTTTCGTTTGGAACTTTAGTACTATCAACTGTGTATTACGTCGTCAACGTCGACTTTGAACCGGATAATGTAAAATTATACAAATAAGACAACAATTATGAATGTTTTATTAGATAATAAGATTTATGTACTAGATGTTAAGATTTTTTTTTCATCTTTACTAGATGTATTTAGTTTGATTCGAGAATTTTCTTTTAACTGTTTCCCTGATTTGCCCGTGTGTATACGTACAACCTATGTTTTTGCCAATCATGATTTGCCTGTACCACGTACAGGCTGTATTCCAGTCAACTGTATTCCAATCATGATTTATTATTCTCACTCGTAATTTTTTTTATATATATATATAAATTTTGTGTTATTTAATCCGAAATTTTTCTGCTTCAATTAAGGAAAAATTTCTTCTTTGAAAAAAGATTAAAAATTTCATGAAGCAGGGTTCTCGCTATCGCTCGCCATTGCGCCAAATTGCGACTAAATTCTTCATTTGGAGAGTAAACAAGCGATTAGATTCGCCAAATTGCTAGTGCTCAATTTTTGCTTTTCCTTTCTTTTCATTTTCGTTTTTCATACACATGCATATATACATATTTTAATATATTTGTAGCGGATAGTTGAAAATAGATTAATAGCAATCGTTCTCGCAATTAGAAAAACTTAGGTTATTTTAGAATTTTTGGAAAAAAGGGGGTACATTAAAAGATTAAAGATTTTTTTTTTTTTTTTTTTTTTTTGCTACACGACGAATCTATTTTGCTAATACTTTTTTCATTTGGCGAATATTTTTTATTTTTAACAAGCCAAATTTCTAACGTTGGTCAAATGTCAGCGAGAAAACAGCATGAAAGACATGAAAAAAGTAGACATTATTTGAAAGTTTTTTCAAAAATATTGATCAGTTAAGCAGTTAAAGAAACCGACCGTAGCGGGCGAAGACTGCTAGTATAGAATAAAGTAAAAAGAAGAAAGGAAAGAACAATACTCATCATTATAAAATTGGATTCATTTTCTCCAAGCTCTTTCTTTTCATTAATGAAACAATTTCATTACATCCCTTATTAATAGAAGAAGCAATGTATGGCGAATCTGTCGAAATTCATGAATGAAAGAGGGAAATCCGTTTCTAGAAGATTGGGGAATTCCCTAAATATCCCACATCACCGCCGATGATGAAATTCGGATTTCCATGTGAGAGTGTAGTAGTGGGTTATTCATTCACTGTTAGACGTAGTACGTAACGAATAGTTCATTGATCTCAAGCTTGAGGCAGTTTTAGGGGCCAAATGACCCAATGGTGGTACGGCATACCACAGCTGAAAAGTTTAAGGGCAATGAAGACATAAAACGCTTTTATTTACTTTTACTTTCATTACTTACCCATCATACGTAGTATAGGGTAAGTCTTGCAATCGTTTTGAAAATCGAAAATTTTTTTTTGACGAATTTACACGTTTTAGACCCTGGAGATTCCGAAAAACATATAATTAGAAAAAAATTTTGCCGTCCGTCTGTCTGTCTGTAAACGCTCTATCTCCCAAACAAATTGAGATAGACTTGAAATTTTGTATGTACTTAGTATGTAAGAATGGCACGAGCCTATTGAATATCAGTAACCTCGATTATCCGGAACTATTTTTTCGGACTCTCGAAAAATTCGTTCTGATGAAAGATATGTAAAAATTTTCGAAATTTTTTATTTCAAGGAATGGACATTAAAGGCAATAAAATAGCACAAATTTTGCATAAAAACTGAAGCCAATCGGATAATTAGCTATCGAAATATTTGTAATCCTATTTTTCACACTCTTCGATTTTTCATGACCCTGTATGTCGTTCAAATTTCAATTCAAAGATATATTTCAATATTAAATGAGACGCTTAATCCAATGCAGTAAATTGTTGGTTAATATAATTGAAATTTTTGGAGTTATAAGGATGCTTCTTTCACACATTTCGGTATTATTTGATTTCGTCTATTAAAAAAACTATCGCCAAAGTGTATGATTAAAAGCCAATAATGGCTTACCGTAAATGTCACATTCACTTGGATTTAACACATTACGTTACGCCATTAAGCTATTTTTATTTCGATGTTTTATTTGTAGTATAAACATGATGGGTAAGTATTACGATGGTCCCCAACGACTAGTTTTACTCTTCTTAGCTAACCATGGATAATATTAAAAATGATATCCAAGGGCGAAATAAATAAGGTTTTTGAGAGAAAAAATTCATAACTTCATGAATTTTCAAGATATCAAATCCAACTAAATGTATCATAGATTTCCTTAATATTATCTACAACTTTAAAGGTAAGTTTGAAAAGTACAACAAAATTCTACCACAAAGACGAAGATGCATAATTTCATTGCATTTATAAAATTATGTTAAAAACACATTTGCGACAAAAGTTTAGCGTCTTGGATAAATTAAAAAACGTGAAATGAATAATTATTATTAAAAGCCTCCACTAGTCACTTAAAAAAACCCAGGTGATAATGTTAAGTCTATGGATGCGTTATTTTCAAATATCTCGCTCAAATTTCAACATTTTTCCATATTTCTCTTTGCATAGGATAGCTGAAGACACTCTACAGCCGGGCTAGTTTATATTTTTTCGATTTTGGTTTCAGATTTTTCTAAAAAAAATAACTTTAATTTTCGGAACTGGTTCTGAAATTGAACATAATATGAAAAATATATTAACAACAGGAACAGGACCCTGTCCCTGTCCACAAAGACATTAGCGAACCAATTCTATTCCTATGGGAAGGCATTTTTCTAATAACTCTTTCTCATTTTGACATTTAAAATTTTTTTTTTTTTTTTTTATGCATTGGATAGTTGAGGTCCCTCTCAAGATCGCTTCTTGTTTACCATTTCGATTTTGGTCGCAGATATTTTTATAAAGTTACTTTCACTTTTTGAACCGGTTTTGGAAGTGAAAGTAACGTTATAGAAAATACCTGCGACCAAAATCGAAAAAGTAATCAAGAAGCGAGCTTGAAAGGGGACCTCAGCTATCCAATGCAAAATATAAATAAATAAATAAATAAAATAAAATAAAATAAAATAAAATAAAATAAAATGTCAAAATGAGAAAGAGTTTTTTGAAAAGTGCCTCCCCATAGGAATAGCATTAGCTCGCGAGTATTTTCGCGGGCAGGGACAGGATCCTTAAGGTTCTATTGTGCTTTTACTGTATGAATAGAGTTAACTTTTTTTTTAAATAATAAGAGACACAATTTTCAGATTAAGGGAGGGGGGGGGGCATCGTGATTTTACATAGGAGTTGGAGGGCATGGACAAAAAAAAACGTTGGGAACCCTGGTCTAAAAAGTTTCTTATAAACAAAATGAATTCCTTGATAATGAAAACAGACCAGAAAAGGTTTTTGCATTAGATAATAACTTAGTTCAAAGAAATTTCAAAAGTTATCGCGCATCCCACGCCTCACAACTTGAAAACCTCTACTACATACTGTACTTAAGTAGCGAATAATATAGTCATCGTTAGAGATGTAAATTTTCAGGAAAAATATAAGTGGCGGAAAAAAACTGGTTTTTTACCGGTTTTTTTCGGAAAAATATGGAAAAATTGGAAAAATTGATTTTTCATCCCAAATAAATTACATTTTCTTAGAGAATATTAAATAATAAACATTTTTTCCCATTTATATGTATTAAATGAAAATTATTTTCACTTTATACTACAAAATAAAAAGAAAGTAGCAAATTTGCTTTTAAAAGTTTAGTTTTTTTTTTCCACAACCTAAGAATTTTTATTAAACGCTATTGTTTGTTATATCATATCTCTGTTGAAATCATTTTTCAGTTACATGTTTAACTACCAATTGACCTAATGTAAAAACCTGAACCAATATGTCTGCAGTTTGGAATGAAATAAATTATGCATTCCATTTACATAAGTACAGTTTTTAAGTAAATGATACTAGTTTAAAGAAATTATTGCAGTTTTGTCATTATTATGAATATCAGTAATCAAAAATTCCATTGTTTGTTTAAAAAATGCATATTTTTACATTATTACTCTTTTTTCTTAGAATTATAATTTTATTTCCTTTATAAAATATGTATAAAATATGTTTAGTTTTGGTATAGCTTTCCAATCTCAACTCAAAAAAGTTTTGATTTAGTTTTATAATCTAAATTCAAACAAAACTAAGTTTTACTTGGCTTACTCAGGTCTACAACTAAAAAATAGCGTAGGATTTATTGACTGTTAGATTTTTACTCACTAAAACCAGAAATATATATATATATATGTGTGTATATATATATATATATATACATATATTTAAGTTTAATTAAATGTACTTTTTTTCTTTTTACCCTGAAATCTAATATTCTATTCTTGAGTAAGAAACCATATTCAATAATGTTTCCACATGGTAATTTTATATTTCTAAGAGTGGAACTCAAAAGTTATGAAAACAGACCACTACAAATAGAAAATGCTCACTATTTGAGGAATTAACAAAAGCAGTTACATACAGAGATAAACTTCTACTGTGGTTTAGAAAACTACAAAAATTCAAAGTCTAATCAAGAGGGAAAGTATAATTTGGAACATAGTTACTTGTAATAAAATATGTTTTTTTTTTTTTTTCATCGCATTTGTACTTTTCTAATGCAAACTGCCCATGTTTTTGCAACATTACTGTACCTTATGGAGGTAAAATGGAGGTCAATTTTAGATTCAACACCATGAAAAAACATTCAATTAATCAGCTATAACAAAATCTTGAAAAATGCAGTATAGTAGTGCCACCTGTAGGGCAATTTACACCAAAAACTAAACAACATTAATGTATATCAGAAACTGTCTGAAGCTGTAGTTTGATTTTTTTTTTAATCGTCCTTGAGGTAAAGCTATTGCGATAATCATGAATAATGCAGCATAGCAGCGTCATCTGTTGAACAATTTACACCAAAAAGTAATGAGCACGAAGTTATGTCAAAGATTCACTTAATATGAAATTTTATAAAAATACATACATTAGTTTGAGATTTGGAAATTATGATATATATTGTGGAAATTATGAATAATGCAGCATAGCAGCGCCATCGGTTTGGCAATATACACTAATAACTAAACATCTCAAATTTATATCAAGGTGTAGCTGAATCTAAAGTTTTGTGAATCAGTTCTTGAGATAGAGTGCTCATAAAATTTGTCACATACAGACTCACAGAGTGACAGATATTTTCAAAAAAAGGTCAAAACATGTTCAGGACCTTCTAAAACGTTTAAATACACCAAAAACTGGAAGTCAAATTTTTCATGAATTCAATACTTACTTCTTGAAAAGATAGATTAAAATAATAAATGCATACTTCAAAATTTTATGTTGAATTTTTAATTTTATCATTTCCATTAATCGGCATATTATTGCAATAATTTTACACATGAATTAATTTTTAAAAAGGGAAGTTGCATACTTATCTAGATTTTTTTCATGTAATCAAGTTTTTGTGAAATTGTGAACTTTTTGTATATACTTGTACAAAATATATTCAGAATTTTTTAATAAGAAATTATTACTATAGTTAGGTTCCTATTTAGACATTTTTAATAACGTAATTTACATACATATATGCAACTTAATAAGATTCAGCTGCTCTATGGCATGAGATTTTTTTTTCTTTAATTACTGCACTTGCGAAAGATTCAATTTGTTGATTAAACTTTTAATGAAATGTCTATTTTCAAGAGAAATTTTGCAAAGGGTCTTGTGTTTCAAACAAGAAAAAAATGTGAAGGATCCTTTCAAGTCTTCTCAAACAGATTTCTGCTCAGAGATCAGATTACCCACATTAAAATTTTCATGTGAAACACTCAACATAAAAATAAATAAAATAAAAAGTATGAGAATGTTGCTATTACAAAATTTTCACTATATTATTTCATAAATGAAATTTCAATTTTTCCAGTTCGGAAAAATTGAAAAATAAGCCTTCGGAAAAACCCCGAAAAAAACCGGTTTTTTTCCCAATTTTTCCGGTTTTTTTCCGAGCATTCCCATCTCTAGTCATCGTTCTCTAGTGCTATCCACTAATTTCACGTAACCCTTTTATCACTTATTTTGAGATTCAGAGAAAGTGTTTTGAATTGGTTGGAATCGTTGATCCACGACCCATGGCATGCCGGGCACCAGATACTTTTTTTTATTTTTAGATGTATTATTTCCTGCATAGGAAGCGAACCAGAACCGGAGGAATATTACATTAGCATATCGAATGAGAGGTTTTGAAAGATGAGAATTAAGAAAGAATATGGGAAAAACGTGCAGGTTTATAATTAGAGATGTGTGGCGCCAGGTCTCGCGTCGCTATTATGTTTAAATGATGGGTCTTCCTGGCGAGACCGAAACCGCGTCTCGGCGGCAGAATATCTTATTCTTGAAAAATGAGGTGAGATCGAAGTTTAATAATGGACTTAAGGGCATTGTTCAATTCTAGTTTTTTGGTATGAAGAAATCAGCTCTATCTCCTGCAAGCTATTATATCATTACAAATGATATTCCTGAAATAGTTACATGGCTACAAGTTGGAGTATGGACATGGAGGACTATTTGACCATAGGGCTAGGGGCATAATAAAGAGGAGGGAGGGGGGGGGGTATGGGTTTGACTTTAACTCCTCTCCATTCAAATAAAAATGATTTTTTAGCTCACAGGCTATCATAGCCTGAGAGCTTATGTGCCCGTCCGTTCTGTATGTATGTGCGTATGTGCGTAACGCGATAACTCATGATAAAAATATCGGATCCACTTGAAATTTTGTATATAGGTATATCCTGATAAGGCGCTTCCCTGATTAGTTTTTGGAGTTCATTCGATATGTATAAGAGGGGGAACGGGGGGCTCATGCCCCCCGTTAGTTGATATAAATGGGATTTTCATGCAGAATTAAGTTTTCAAAATTTAGATTAGGATCATTCTGATGAGGCGATTCCGTGACTGTTATTAGGTGTTCATTGAATAAGTATAAATAGGGGGAACAGGGGTTCTAATCCCCCCCCCCGTTAGTTGATATAAATGGGATTTTCATGCAGAATTAAGTTTTCGTTCAAAATTTAGATTAGGATCATTCTGATGAGGCGATTCCGTGGCTGTTATTAGGTGTTCATTGAATAAGTATAAATAGGGGGAACAGGGATTCTAATGCCCCCCCCCCCGTTAGTTGATATAAATGGGATTTTCATGCAGAATTAAGTTTTCGTTCAAAATTTAGATTAGGATCATTCTGATGAGGCGATTCCGTGACTGCTATTAGGTGTTCATTGAATAAGTATAAATAGGGGCAACAGGGGTTCTAATGCCTCCCCCCCTCTTAATTTATATAAATAGGTTTTTCAAGCAGAATTTTCAGATTTCGTTCAAATCTCTGAATCGTTTTGGAAGTTTAATGGTTAAGTATAAAAGAAGGGGATAACTCCTTTTAAATTATATAAATGCTAAATGGGTTTTTATTAAGAATTATCTAATTTGCTCTGAATTTTGGATATAGATTTTTTATATGATAAAGCATGTCTTTGATAGTATAGGAGGTTCAATGATTAAGTATAAAAAAAGAGGAAAGGGGAGAGCTGTTTCCCCTTCTTAATTTTTTTTTCGAACGGAATTAACCCTTGAAAATATAAGGCTTTAATGTACAATTAGTATTTGTAGCCTGTGAGCTCAATGCCATCAGTTTAACTGGGCAGTATTCTTTTTTATTTCTTTTTAATCATGAAGAAAGATAAAAAAAAAAAGATGTTTTTCTTTTTACGAGTCCAGAACTTCTGAACATGTTAAAACACCCACAAGGGCAAAAAAAGTAGTAATATATTCTTACATTTTTTTTTAATTCTTCATTTTGAAAAGGATTTGATATCAAAATTGATATTAATGGATATATGTATGATTCCATCTAGATTAAATCTATCATGTTTCGCTATGATACTCCATTGCGAAATTTGTTAATTTTTGGAATACAATATTTGAAAAAACGGCTTAATCATTAAACTGGAATTTATATTTTTTTAAAAATCATTTTTTTACTTTTCTAACGTAGTTTGCCTAACAATTTTCTGACAAATACTCTCAAAGCTATTAATTTCTTCAGTAACTTCAAATGTTTCATTTTTCGAGATTAATCTATAACAACGATTAGCGAAAAAGTCAGTTCTCAGCAACACGCAGGTTTTTAGTAAAGAGGGTTTTACCCTCAGAGTTGAAGAAGTCCCTCCCGTAGAAAAATATCTGAATTCTGCATTGAAATAGAACATCCTTACCAGAACAGATGGAAAAAAAAATAATAATAAATTTAATCGTTTTAGCAGAAATATTGGAGAGCTCATTTTTTCCCTCTTGGCCCATAGAATATCTCCCCAAAGGCCTGTTTAATATGCTAAATTTTTATAATTACTTTTTAATAAGTAGTAAAATGAACTTTTGTTTATGTCAATTCACATACAGTCGGCTCTCGATAATTCGAAACCGTCGGGAAAACAAGAAAGGTTCGAATTATTCAGAGTTTGAATCACGTAAAGTATGAAAGGAAAACATACTTCAAGGAGTGCTATTACAAAGGAGCCAATATTATAGTATTTTTTTAATTTATTTCGGTTGTTATTAGAATGTAACTTAATATTAAAAGATATAACAACATAAACTAATTAAGGGATTAGGAACAAGCATAATGGAAGAAAGCATGGAAGTGTCATTGATGAACAAATGAGGCACTAAGAAAGCGGATATGAAATTCATGTAAATTAGTTCAGAATCCTTACTAATATTATAAATCGGAAAGTGAGTTTGTTTGTTTGTTTGTTTGTTTGTTCCGCTTTAACGCCGTAACTACTGTACCGATTGCTTTGAAATTTTGCAGACGTAAAGTTAGAAGTCCGGATTAAATAATAGGGTAATTTTTATTTATTTTATTCAAATATTTTCCTTAATAATTCAAAATTTAATTATTTTTCATACAAAATCAATAGGCATTTTTCAGATAAAATTTAACCATTTTCCTTTCCTGTTGCCAAGAAAATAAAAAATTGGAATAATAATTTTTCAGCGGCAATGAATTTTTAATAGAAAACTTCCACGCGAAAAACTATAATAAAATAATTTAAAAGAAAATAAATATGACGTCATGTTTGAAATAAAAATAAAAGGTGTATTTTTTATAATACATTTAACAAGGATATTTGTTTAGTTAATGGGAATTTTTGTGTAAAATATGGTGACATAAATTAAAAGTAATAAGAATGAAAAAGAATTATATTTTTAATAAAATGGTTCACTCATGAAAATGTGACGTCATAGTTGAAATAAAACAGGTACTTTATAGCAGTCGTTAAAAATATAAGGGGTATGAATATCAGTAGCTAATGGAGCGAGATAAATAATGACGTCATATTTAAAATGAATCAGAAATATTTTTTACTTATACTAATTAATAAGTTATAAGTTACATACAAATGAATATTTTTATTCAAAACTCATAATTATCAATGGAAGAAATTTTTTGTGGGGAAAAGGTGGAAAATAAAATCACTGATTAATATATTTTTGGCTCGATTTTTTAACACTTTCGAACAAAGTTGAAAAGTTATTATGCTTTCGGTTTGTCTGTCTGTCTGGTCGCTTTTCAACTTTCGTAAATATACCCCGATTTCCATGAAATTTTTGGCCATTACTATTAACGTTTACCTAGCACGAATACCTATTGAAAATGAAGTTTCTACCATGATTAGTTTATTTACAGGGATAGTCAAAAAATTTCCTTACATTACGGCATTATGGGGAAAATTGTTTTTATTAAATTTAACGATGTTACAGCCTGTAAAACATATTCAAATTTATATGCATTTGCAAAGTGCACTAAAATATGCATTTTGTAAAGTATGTAGTGAAAAGGGCACTTACTATTCATTTACAGGGTCAGACAGAAGAATTCCATTGCATAGGAATAAAGGAAGGAACAGTTTCCGATATATTTTAATTATGGTAAACGATTTCATGTATAATCAAATTGATATATGTTGCTGAGGCTTAATGTAAGTTATTTCATGCATAATACGAAGTGCATAGCATTTACAGGGACACACAAAAGATTTCAAATATTATATATTCTATCCGAAGTGTATATCATGGATGATGACTGTTGCATGGATGAAATGCATTTTGAATTATGATATGTGCTTTTAAGTTTCGCTAAATGTATGCATATTAAATGGAGAGTAATAATGGTAATAGTATAAATAGTTAAATTTAGATATATAGGGTTACACAAAAGATCTCGGAAAGGTTACTGAATATGAGCGTAATTTACTTAAAGGTGGATTTTAAATAAAATATGCATTTTTATTTTGAACTGCATTTAGTAAACTAAGAAATGTTTGTAGTATATATATAAAATGATAAACAGGGTCCCGCAAAGAACTGGATACAAGGTTGTCTTCGGATGATAATTTCTGAAAATGTAATTTAGGTAGTAATAAGAAATATTTTTGTTTGAAATAAATTTTAGAAAGATACTTTCGTGTATTAAAAGCACTTGGAAAACTACAGGGCTGAACAAAAGAATTGAAGAATGTTTCTATCTATTAGTATTAATCGCTGAAAGGAAAATTTTGACCAGCAAACAAATTAGCAACTAGGGATTATCAGAAGTTTTTTTTACCATAAATTCGCGATAAAAAGTTAATTACACATGCTTTTCATCATCGAAATTTTTTGCTTGATTGATCAATTATTTCTTCTTTAAATGTTATGTGAACGAAGTCACGGGTAACTGCTAGTAATTCTGATAAGAATAAAAACTAGTCGTTGGGGGCCACCGTAATACTTACCCATCATGAATATGCATAATATAATATAGGAAAATAAAACATGTGAAAACTATTTATACAATGCTTCGCAATTACAAAACAAAATTTAAACGCATATTTTAATATTATTAATATACATAGTAATTGAATTGCTGATGAACCCATTTCGACAAATTATATAAAATGCGAAACTACTCAAGTACTACCGAACTGCGTAAAAGAAACATCCTTATAACTCCAAAAACAATAATCCTATTAACTAACAGTTTACTACGTCGGATTAAGCGTCCCATTTCCAATTTAAATATATCTCTGAATTGAAATTTGGATGAAATACAGGGTCACGAAAAATCGAAGAATGTGGAAAACAGGATTACAAATATCTCGGTACTAATAATCCGATCGACTTTGTTTTTTATGCAAAATTTGTGTCATTTTATTGCCTTTTAAGTCCACTCCTTAAAATATAAAATTTCGAAATTTTTTATATACATTTCATCAGAACCAATTTTTCAAGAGTCCGAAAAAATAGTTCCGGATAACCGAGGTTACTGATATTAAATAGGCTTCGTCCCATTCTTACATACTAAGTACATACAAAATTTCAAGTCTCTATCTCTATTTCTTCGTGAGATAGAGCGTTTACAGACAGACAGACAGACGGCAAAATTTTTTTTTTCTAAAAATATGTTTTTCGGAATCTCCACTATCTGAAACGTGTAAATCCGTCAAAAAAAATTTTTTTCGATTTTCAAAACGATTGCAAGACTTACCCTATACTACGTATGATGGGTAAGTAAAACCAAGAGCAGTATTTATTACAATAATAATATCTAGTCGTTGGAGGCCACCGTAATACTTACCCATCATGGATATGCATAGCATAATATATGAAAACATAACATATGTAAACAATTTATAAAATGCATTACAATACCAAAATAAGATATAAATGTATATTTAAGTATTTTTAACACATAACCATGCTCTATTAATGAATTTCTGCTGAACCAATTTCGATAAATTGTATGAAACGCCAAACTATTCAAGTAGCACTGAATTGCGTAAAAGACGCATCCTTATAACTCCAAAAATAATAATCATATTTACTAACGGTTTCTTGCATGGAATTAAGTATCTCGTTTCTAATTAAAATATATCTTTGAATTGAAATTTGAATGAAATACAGGGTCATGAAAAATCGAAGAATGTAGAAAATAGGATTAGAAATATCTCAACAACTAATAATCCGATTGACTTCGTTTTTTATGCAAAATTTGTGTTATTTTATTGCCTTTTACGTCCATTCCTTAACATAAAAGAATTCGAAAAATTTTATATACCTTTCATCAGAACGAATTTTTCGAGAGTCCGAAAAAAATAGTTCCGGATAATCGAGGTTACTAATATTAAATAGGCTTTGTCCCATTCTTACATACTAAGCACATACAAAATTCCAAGTCTCTATATCAATTTCTTCGGGAAATAGAGCGGTTACAGACAGACACACAGACGGACGGACGGCAAAATTTTTTTTCTAAAAATATGTTTTTCGGAATCTCCAGTGTCCGAAACGTGTAAATCCGTCAAAAAATTTTTTTCGATTTTCAAAACGATTGCAAGACTTACCCTATACTACGTATGATGGGTAAATAAAAAAGGAATGTTATTTGGAGAATCTGAAGTGCATGTGAAATCAAGAAAAAAAGAAACTAGTCGTTGGTGGCCACCGTAATACTTACCCATCATTTATATGCATATCATAATGTATGAAAACATATCATATGTAAACAATTTATAAAATGCATTACAATTCCAAAATAAAATATAAACGTATATTTTAGTATTTTTAACACATCATCATGCTCTATTAATAAATTTCTGATGAACCAATTCCGATAAATTGTATGAAACGGCAAACTATTCAAGTAGCACTGAATTGCATAAAAGAAACATCCTTATAACTCTAAAAATAATTATCATATTCACTAACGGTTTCTTGCATCGAATTAAGTGTCTCATTTGCAATTAAAAGTTATCTTTGAATTGAAATTTGAATGAAATACAGGGTCATGAAAAATCAAAGAATGCGAAAAACAGGATTAGAAATATCTCGATAACTAATAATCCGATCGACTTCGTTTTTTATGCAAAATTTGTGTTAATTTATTGCCTTTTACGTCCAATCCTTAAATTAAAAAAATTCGAAAATTTTTACATACCTTTCATCAGAACGAATTTTTCGAGAGTTTGAAAAAAATTGTTCCGGATAATCGAGGTTACTGATATTAAACAGGCTTCGTCCCATTCTTACATACTAAGCACATACAAAATTTGAAGTCTCTATCTCAATTTGTTCGAGAGATAGAGCGGTTACAGACAGACAGACAGACACACAGACAGACACACAGACGGACGGACGGCAAAATTTTTTTTCTAAAAATATGTTTTTCGGAATCTCTAGTGTCCGAAACGTGTAAATCCGTCAAAAAAATTTTTTTCGATTTTCAAAACGATTGCAAGACTTACCCTATACTACGTATGATGGGTAAGTAAAATCGTAATTCTGGTTAGTTCGAATTAAACGAAGTCAAGAAAAAAAATGAGTTGGAAATTGCACGTGAAGCGTAGCAAATGAGATGCGTTCGTACGATAACGAAGTTTTAAAAATATTACTCTCATACATCAATCTCATAAAATTGTAAATAATTACAATTAAAATGCGCATGAAACAATGTTCTCCCTATACCATTATGCAATGGAATACTTTTGTGTGGCCTTGTAAATCAATAACAAATGTTCTTTGCACCACAGATTATGCAAAATGTATATTATAATATGTACTTCATAGATGCATATCAATTTTATTACGTTCGAATGAGTGTAACACCATTAAAATGCATTTGAAACATTTTTCCCCATTAACCGTAATGTAACGGGATAGTTTTGATGGTCCCTGTAATTGAACTATGCATCCGATTTTGATAAAAATTGAAATAACTCGACAAAATTATGTAATAATTATGTATTTAAAGTTTCAAACGTTTAAAATGCATTTGAAACTTTTTCCCCATTGACCGTAATGTAACGGAATCCTTTCGATTGTCCCTGTAATTGATCTATGCATCCGATTTTCATAAAATTTGAAATGACTCGACAAAATTATGTAATAATTATGTATTTTAAATTTCAAACGATTCAGTTGGGTAGTTTTTGCGTTGTTATATGCGGACGGTCAGACAGACGGACAGACAGAAAGACGGACGGACTGAACGACAACAATAGGTGCTACGTATTTACATAATTACGAACGCACTTAATGAGTTCGAATAAATATGTTTAACGTTATTCTGCCATTAAAAATTTCGGGACTTTATGGTTATTTCGAATTAAGCGAAAATTCGATTTATCCGACTTCGAATTAACCAGAGCCGACTGTATATTGCTTTTTCTTAAAATTCAGCACTTTTTCTAAATCTTTTTTTTTTTTTTTTTGTGTGTGTATTACTTTTATTGCATCACTTCAATAATTCATGCAGATAGATTAAAAAGTTATTACCAGATCCGGGATGTGGATGAATTTTGCAGTGGTGGGATCTATATTTGTTCGCTTTGGGAATTGCATTTATGATATGCGGGGGCGACAATTATTCAAGCAAGTGCAATTATATGTTATTTTATTTTAATCTTTCACTGTTCCAGATAAATGAAAATGGTTTTGCAATTTAATTTTTTGTATGCGGCATTGATTACCAATGATTCTTAAATTGAGTTCCATTGATAACTTTTCTTTCTTTCTTTTTTATTTTCTTTCCAATTATATTGTTTTGATTAACATCATTATAAATGAAAATGTTTTCTTAAAATGTTATAAAAAAATAATGTTTTGTTTAATATCTTGCGTAGTATAAGCGAGCAGTATATTTTGCTTAATTTTGACCTACGTGTAAAATTCTAAAATTCTCACAAATATTTCTTTAACCCTTTCGGGTCCGAATTTTTTTTTTTTTTTCAATTTTTAGAAAAAATTACTTTTACGTTAATAATATTAACACTAACTATCCAAACGAATTAACAAGTGTTTAACGAATATTTTATTGTCTGAAAGATAAGGGATGTTGGTTTTTTTTGCATACTATTCAAGTAATATTAATATGAAAATAGGCTGAGGAAGAATTTTTGGAGATGTTTAGAAAATATTGTATTACAACAAAATTTAATTTATATTACAAATTTCTAATACTTTTTACGTTTTATTACACATGATTCTTTCAGGAAAGTAACTTTAATTTAAAATTTGAAACATATATTCAAAATAAAAGAATCACAAATGACGCAAAGAGAATTAAGAAAATACCGTATTTACTCGTGTATAAGGCGCACTTTTTTTTCCAAAAAGTTAGGGCAAAACTCCTAGGTGCGCCTTATACATGGAATAATGCAGCCGAACAATATACATATGAAACAAGAAATTATTGAAAGAAGATATTAAAACTCGGAAAATGTTACTTAATTGAAGTATTACTGCATATTTATTTCATTCCTTGCAGTTTTTTATACAACAGAGCTAATGACATTATCTAAACGCTAATTAGCAATTCTCTTTACCGTCACTCATTCCTATTTCCCGTCATTCTCTTACAACTCGAAGTCTAAAAATGCATTTTCGTCTTGTTTTCTGGTCTGGTGTAATGTTTGTTTCGATTTTTTTTTTTTTTTTTTTTTTTTTTTTTTTTTTTTTTTTACTGAAATTTATTTGGTTATTCTTCATTAGCGTATCAAATTTATGGTGCGCCTTATATACGAGATTTTAAGAAATCGCCATTTTTACTTGTAAAGCAGGGGTGCGCCTTATACACGCGTGCGCCCTATACACGAGTAAATATGGTAATGATAATTATTATTACTACTGAATGCCTAAACATGAATGAAGTCATATATAAAATGCATAGGCATATAGTAACATTGCTACATTTAAACAGAAGCAAAAGTATTTCTTAATACAAAATAATACTTCATTAAAAGACATGTACTATTAATACAACACCAGACCCGAAAGGGTTAAAATAAAAATTGTTTAAAGAAAACAGAAGCATTCTTTATGTATTAATATCAATTCACTTGATTTATAGAAGTATCTCTCAATCTTTTTTGGATGAGTACCAAAGTTTAATTTTATTTAAAAATCTCAAAAAATCGCTAAAAATTAAAAAATTGAAAAGGACAGAATTTACTATATATTGAGTCGAAAGCATGAAGACAGATACCTTTTAAAATGTCAAAATTTTTGCAAGAAAAATTCAAAATTTCACCTGTACGAATTCCGAATAAATTCTTACAATTGAAATAATGTATGTCTCGTATAAAATTTCCTATAAATTAAAAAAAAAAAAATTAGATTTTTTTTTTTTTTTTTTTTTTTTTTTTTTTTTTTTTTTACTATTGAAAAATATTCTAAATATGCTTATTCAAGTTTTGAACAATCTAAAGCTAAGGGAATTGGGGTTATTCGTTTTCTTAAAATTATAAACGAGAAGAAAGGTAAATGAAAATTTAACATGTTACATTATATTTAAATGTCAAATCACAAATTCAAAAGGAGGTTAATATTTCCTATGATTAGTTACGGCACATCCGACGGAATTCTGAAGGCACACTTTGTGACATACCGGTTGGGAAATAGTGTTCCATAGAGTAAAGAAATGCAAACCTGCCAAGTGTCTGGCTTTTTGGATACCAATATTTTAATACACAAAATGTTATTATTTAATTGGAACATTTAGGCTGTTTAAAAGAATGGTATTTTTTCTAAGATAATACTGGTGTACAAAAGGCCGGAGACTTGGCAACACTGAAAATCGTTTTTGCCTCATCGATGTTTTGCTTGCTGGAAAAGTGGATTTACAGGTTTCGAATTCAACAAGGAGCAGCTTTATTTTTAACTGATTTTGAATTTCCTTTCTTGTTACTGTCGAACGAAATGGGAAATAAACATACATATCTTGTTTAATTTTGTTTTTCATTTTGCACAATACTCTGATAGCCATATAAAAAATTATTTAAAAGTACCTTTTAAACTCGTTGAAAATCAGTAAAAACATTGAAAGTTTGAATTAGTGTAACGCCTTTATTTTTTTATGTATAAACGTAAAATTTTGGATTTTGATTAAACAGATTATGATTTTTAATACAGTACCCTAGATACTGACTAGTCTCTTGTAGAATTTGTGTACTATTGAATTTAAAACATCTCTTTATTTCAATCCGTAAGTTATTGTGCGCATGATATCTTGAGAACGTATGTATGGACTTTTATGAAATTTAATGCATATAATAGGCATATATGTATTTTTAAAATGAACTACTCTTAGATCAAAATTATTTCAATAATTATAAAAAATCAATATTTTTGTTTAGAAAATCAAAAAAAAAAAAAAAAAAAAAAAAAATGTTTTTTAATCAATAAAACTAGTTTTAACTAAAATCATTACCACTCTAAATACTTAAAAGTAGATCATTTTAAACACACATATCTGTTTAATATCTACACTTAATTTCATAATAATCCACACATGCGTTCTCAATGTGCGTTCTCAATGTATCGTACGCGCAATGATTTACAGAGTGAAAAAAAGAGATCTTTTAATTTCAATAGTATACAATTTTTGTAAAAGATTAGTCAGTATCTAGTGGTATTATATGAAAAAGCACAATCTGTTTAATGAAAAGCCAAAATTCCATGTCTATACATAAAAAAATAATGGAGATACGCTAATTTAAACCTTCAATGTTTTTGTTGATTTTTCAACAAGTTTAAAAGGTGCAAGACCCCTTAATCTTTTACAGGTCGAATTCAGATTCAAGTATATTTTAAACTATTTTGTTGCACATTATGCTTTTATTATGCTTTTGTTAAGGGATATTAGTCATTAATATGGTGGACTTTTTTTTTATATCGATTTTTCCCAATTGGGAACATTGATCTCTTCCGGTGGTCATTGGCCATTTTTATCATTTTCTGTACATTTCCCCATTGACTTCTATTTAAAAAAAACCAAGTCATCTTTTTACTATTTCTGTTAATTTTTTCAAGTCAATTTTGATGAAATTTATTTTTAATAAATTTTTTATTTTAAGTTCCCAATTCAGAACATTGGCCTCCAAAAGATTAACGTAAATATAATCATTCGATATGAGTCTTAAATACTAATTACTTTGCTTTAAAGCATATATTGGTTAAAGCTTCATAAATATTGTCTTTATATTTACTAAATAAAGCGGTTTTATAGGTACGGATTTACACATTTTAGGGGCCAGAAAACCCCAAAAACATATTTTTACAAAATGTCTGCCTGTCAGGCTGTTAGTCAGAAGACTGTCTGTCTATATGCGACAAAACTTTTGAGGGCACCGTATCTCAAGAACTAATGCACGGAATTTCACAAAACTTTAGATTATGTTAGACCTTGGTGTAACTAGATCTGATTAGTTTTCGGTGTGTATCGCTCAACAGGGGGCGTTACTATGCTGCATTATTCACTATTCCTACAGTAGCCATATCTCAAGAACTAGAGCATGGATTTTCATAAAAATTTAGATTTAGTTAATACTTGGTATAACATGGTGCTGATTACGTTTTGGTGCAAATCGCTCAACAGGTGGTGCTTCCATGGTGCATTATTTGTGATTATCGAAATAGCGCTATCTCAAAAACTAATGCACGGAATTTCACAAAATTTTAGATTCTGTGACCTTGATATAAACGAGATCTGATAAGTTTTCGGTGTGTATCGCTCAACAGGAGGCGCTGCTATGCTGCATTACTTACAATTTCAAAAATGACCATATCTCAAGAATTAGTGCATGGATTTTCACAAAACTTTAGACTTAGTTAATATTTGATATAACATGGTGCTGATCACGTCATGGTGCAAATCGCTCAATAGATGACGCTGCCATGGTGAATTATTCGTGATTATCGCAATAGCTGTATATCTCAAGAACTAATTCACGAAATTTTCTAAAATTTCAGATTCAATTAATCCCTGATATAGATTAATGTTGTTTAGTTTTTGGTGCAAATGACTCTACAGATGGCGCTGCTATGCTGCATTTTTTACGACTTTGCAATAGCTGTATTTCAAGAACTAATGCATGGATTTTTATTAAACTTCATATTCAGTTAGAACCTGATGAAAAAATTGATCCCGATTACTTTTTGGTGTACATTACTCAATATGTGACGCTGCTATGCAGTTTTTTAAGATTTTGCAATAGCTCATTTCAAAAACTAACGCACGGATTTTCATCAAACTTCAGATTCATAGTTATAAGTTTGCGTAAGTTGTTGCTGACTAGATTTTGGTTTAAACCACCTAACCGTAACCGATGGTGCTGCCATGCTGCATTTTTCAGGAAGTATTAACATACATAAAATTGAAGAAAGTTTTGGGGTTGCTACATCTGACTAGTTCATTGATATACACATACAACTTTAAAAACCCTTCAAAATTTTTAATAAAATGAAGACCACTTACTATAAACACTAAACAGAATCATTCCACTTAACTTAATTAACACATACTTTATTGTGTTCAATATGTCAGATTTTTTTTTTTTTTTTTTTTTTTTTTTTTGGCCTTATCGACTCTATATTTACTGGAAAAGTAGTTTTACAGGTTTAGAATTCAGTAAAGTGCGGCTCTATCATCTTCAGCATAAGGGAGTCAACCTTTGAAAACATGGAGCTACGGAGAGTGTCGCCAAATATCAGTAATGATAGGAATGCTGCGCTTTAAGGGTGTTAGTGAGAGAGATCTCAAATTCTCCTCGCTAACGTTAAATCTATCGACGGGGAATGCAATTGGATATTAAGTAAATCATATTCCTTTCGTTTGTTCCATGTTTTTCCCACCTTCTTTAAAACGCAGAATAAAAATTATCAGCCCCCTGCCCCCTCATATTTGATCCCTCTCATCCGACTCCATTCAAACTAAAAATCATGGAATGTTACAAAATACGTCTCGTTCAAAATAAATTGTTGAGATTATTGTCTTCGCTTTAAAAGAGGCTGCTACAGATATTTGAAAATTTCAGCTTCTCTTCCATGTAAGAGTACAGCTACAACAAGCTATATGGATCCTAAGAACGGAGAGTGCGTAATCCGTTACTGAAATAGAAGGAAATCAAATCAATCATTACTGTAGTTCTCCCTCATTACTTCCATGAAATGTTTCTTGAACAGTTTTATGAAATGAAACTTTTGGCATTCTCGCTTGAAAAGTGTAACAATACAATGATCAAATTCATTCTATACCCCATCCTATCTACACCCACCCCATTCTATACCCCACATTATTATAAATATCCTAAAAATGGTTAGCTATTGAAAATTAAAAATAAATAAATAAATAGCGAGAAAAAATAAATGTAATTTTAGTCGCCTTCATTGATTCATAAAGACAGTAAAAATGATGGCAAAATAAGCCGGGAATTTGTTTTTAAGAGATATTTACTTTTACATCACTGAAAAGACTTTCAGTACTCTTTAAAATGTATGCCTAATTCATGACCTTATTATATTTCGAACTAAATTATTTTGAGAATTTCAATAAACCTAAATTTTACTTTAGTGATTAAATAAATAACAAAACAATGCACTGTAAAACATTTGTGGAAACGTTTCTCCACACAATTGGTGTAAAAATGGTGGCAAATGCTGCCTCCAGTTTCATGGAGTAATTGTTTTCACATATGCAATGGTGTAATTTAAACATATATTACTGGTGTAACATGACAATGTTACTCCGGTTTTAACGGTTAAAATACTCCATAAAATTGGAGGCAGCAATGCTGCCACCAATTTTACGTTTCCACAAATGTTTCTCAGTGTGGGAATTTGGCGGGTGAGAGATCAAAGTATTGGGTGGTCTTGCGCCCCACGGGCCCATATAAGTTGGCACCTCTGGCAAGGGACATACTAGCGATAACAGCTCTAGAGGGCAAGAGGTTAATTTCCATCTATTTCGGTTTCAGGTTCGGGTTGAAATATATCGGGTTCGAGTTGGGTTGCGGGTAGGTATGTTTTTTTTTTTTTTTTTTACTTTTATGGGAAGGTTGTCTGATTACGTAAATCTGACCGGAAAAGAATTAAAGATAAACCCAATAATTTTAAGATAAGACCTTCGGAGCCGTGATTCGGAAGGGCCTGGACTGGCTCGAAAAATGGATTCCATATTTTAATGCAGTTCTGGAAAAGTAGTATATGTAATCGTATTTCAAATGATATATTTTTTTCTTCTGAGAAGAATATGCTGATTCACAGTTAAAACTATATTTTTGCATCAAAACAAAAGGCGTACCACATGCTTATTCAGCGATTCGGGCACTGGCTATTGGGCAAACGGTGCCCGATCCGCATACCGATTCAGACATGGATACTTGTAGTTTGTAGTGGGTCGGATTTCTTTATAAACGGCTATTCCAGTCTGTTTAGCAATTGTGTGCAAAAGATAACTGTTGTGCCCTTAATCAATCGACCATGTACTCATAAAAAAAGAAAAGAAAAGAAAAGAAATATACAGAAAAGAAAAGAAAATGCATCCGATCTAGGATTTTCTACCCGAAAACGCTATTTACTGTCAACCCGAAACCCGAATTCCGAAGAAAAGAAAAAAGTCTATATTTTCATCTTTTTCATCCTTGATCATCTATTTCATCTTTTATCATCATCATTTATTTATATTTTTGAAAATAGTGTACATTTTCATCGCTAATATCAGTTTTATTTTTTGGATTAAAGAATGAATATATATATATCGATATTAGTTTAATGCTCCAAAGTTACAGCTTTTTTTTTAACTTGAAAAAATATTTTAGCCCTTTTTTATCTTTTGAAGAATGGCGTGAACTTGAACCCAACCTGCAAGAGTCAAATCCCAACCCGAAACATTTCAAGGATTCTGGTTGGGATAGGATGATCCGATCCGATGCACGACTTTAATGCGAACAAAGACCCGCAAGTAATAAAAGTGGAGCCCCCCCCCCCCCCCAAAAAAAAAATCCTATTTATAACGAAACATCAAGAGATAGCCCCAGGGCCGTGGCTAGAAGTGAAAAACAGCGGCGGGGGGGGGGGGGGGAGTTCATATTTTCTCTCTCTCTCTCTGTGATGCAGAAAGATTAATTAGTGCATAGTCACACAGTAGTTACCATGCTTCTCATTAAATTGTTTAATAACTTCATTTTATGGTAAGAGAAGTATAGGGTGATGAAAAATTCGAGTGTATAACTAGTGCAATATTAAACATTGTGTTAGCTTCATACGTGCAAATAGGATATGAGCGAGTATTGAAACATTTGTTTTAGTTACAATTTAATATTCTTGCAAAACTGTCAAATGTCCTCAAAACTAAATTAGATTTTTGAACACAATTTTATTTGAATTTTCGGAATATAAATTCATTGAGTGACCCGTAGCATCCCCTTAGCTACGGCCCTGGTTAGCCCGAAATGGTACCGGTACCACTGAAAAAGAATGAGAACCAATCACGATACCAGTCCCGACAGCGTTGAATTCAGAATTTTTCTTTTCCATTTAAGATGCGGTCGTAGTGGGATATATTTTATCTTATCTAATCTTAATCAAGATTTGCACCAAAAACACTTTTATTTAAATTTTATTTTATAACTTTCGAAAGAAAAAGTTGTAAAATGTTTTTCCTTACTTTGAAATAAAGTTTTTCAAACATTACGGTGTGAATTCAAAATTACACAAACACAATTCCTTACCTCTGAAAGGGGTTAATAGCGTAGTGAGTATCTTTGAAATGGAGGAAAAAGATAAAAAAGAAAAGAAAATCGAACTAATTTGGCTCACACTTAAAACGTAAACCCTTCTTTTTGAATTGTTTAATAACTAAAAAAAAAAAAAAAAAAAAAAAAAATACATAATATTTTTTACAAACATAATCTGTAAAACACCGATAGAGCATAAAACCTTTCCTGCTGTTTCTTCAGATAACCTACGCAAATTCACATTTGTCAAAAGAAAAATAATAATGTAATATCTATCTTTTTTCCATGATTTGACGTTATTACCTTTTCTGACAACTAGCTCTGACGTCAGCCAGTTCTTGTTTCCCCCCGAATACAATCGCGACGCCATCTTTATTCTGAGTCTGGCAATTGCATAAAACCGTCTGCTACAGGAGCGTTCGGTTCTTTCGGTAGTTGTTCGTCTCAGCATCGTGTTTAGTGTATAACTGTGCTTTGCTTTTGGTTTTGGCTTCTCGTTTCGTAAGTACATATGTTAATAAATAATCTAAATACAAATATAGAACTTTGCATAGATTGTTTTTCGTGAATAGAAGCGCTTTTTTAGAAAACGAATCCAGGTATCAATGACACCTGTTGAAAGCGGATGTTTTGACTGTGCAACAAGTTGATGAGCACGTGTGTTTATCTTTTCTGTCATTTGGATGGTTTTACCGTATCGGTTTCGTTTCTCCTTTTTTATCCAAATTATTTTAATATATTGTGATTTTTTTTTTTCAACCATTTTTAAATTTTCCGAACTTTTAAAATATAAATTTGAATACTATATCACTATTTCTTGAAAGTTTTAACATAAATCGTTATTCGTGTCAAACTTCAAAATAACCCTAATGGGTAAGTTAGATTAAATATTCTTGAAAAATTTCGTTTGTTAAATAAACAATTTTAAATGTATTAATCTTACATTATTAATTTACTGTATTTTTTAATATTTACTTACTTAAAATCATCCTATGTAATTATTTCGCTTTTCATGGAGAAAATTTAGTATGTGTTTGATTCATTAATCAATGTTACTCTTTACATTCGTTTCATTTACAATGTTTAATCAGTGATACATTTATAATACACAAGATATTAATTTTGCATAAAAATGTTTTTTCCTCCAAATTTTAAAATAACCTAATGTGGAAGATAAAGTATGTGTAATGGCCAAAAAAGTAAGAAATGTATAATAGTAATTTACTAAAATTTATTATAGTTAGTTAAATATATTTATATAAAAACAAGAACTTGCCCACGTTTTTATTTTATATAAAATTTAGTATTGATACAATTTGTATGCGATTAGTGTTTGTGTTTAATTAATGTTACAGTTTGTATTTTATATTGATATGATTATTGTAATATTTTACTCTATTTAATATAATGTAAAAACAAGAACTTTTATTGCCATTGTATTTTATTGTACTTATATTTCAAATATTATTCAGACTAATTCATTGTTTAAATTATTGACATTATCATAAGATTAACATTTTAATTGCTTTAAATATATCGACATTTTAATTGTTTTAAATAGATCGACATTTTAATTGTTTTAAAAAGATCGACATTTTAATTGTTTTAAAAAGATCGACATTTTATTTGTTTTAAAAAGATCGACATTTTATTTGTTTTAAATAGATCGACATTTTAATTGTTTTACATAGATCGACATTTTAATTGTTTTACATAGATCGACATTTTAATTGTTTTACATAGATCGACATTTTAATTGTTTCAAATAGATCGACATTTTAATTGTTTCAAATAGATCGACATTTTAATTGTTTCAAATAGATCGACATTTTAATTGTTTCACATAGATCGACATTTTAATTGTTTCACATAGATCGACATTTTAATTGTTTCACATAGATCGACATTTTAATTGTTTCACATAGATCGACATTTTAATTGTTTTACATAGATCGACATTTTAATTGTTTTACATAGATCGACATTTTGTTTTACATAGATCGACATTTTAATTGTTTTACGTAGATCGACATTTTAATTGTTTCAAATAGATCGACATTTTGTTTCAAATAGATCGACATTTTGTTTCAAATAGATCGACATTTTGTTTCAAATAGATCGACATTTTGTTTCAAATAGATCGACATTTTAATTGTTTCAAATAGATCGACATTTTAATTGTTTCAAATAGATCGACATTTTGTTTCAAATAGATCGACATTTTAATTGTTTTACATAGATCGACATTTTAATTGTTTTACATAGATCGACATTTTAATTGTTTTACATAGATCGACATTTTAATTGTTTTACATAGATCGACATTTTAATTGTTTTACATAGATCGACATTTTAATTGTTTTACATAGATCGACATTTTAATTGTTTTACATAGATCGACATTTTAATTGTTTTACATAGATCGACATTTTAATTGTTTTACATAGTGACATTATAATTGTTTTAAATAAAATAGATCGACATTATAATTGTTTTAAATAAAATAGATCGACATTATAATTGTTTTAAATAAAATAGATCGACATTATAATTGTTTTAAATAAAATAGATCGACATTATAATTGTTTTAAATAAAATAGATCGACATTATAATTGTTTTAAATAAAATAGATTGACATTATAATTGTTTTAAATAAAATAGATCGACATTACAATTGGATCTCATTTTCAATTGTGTAGAAATGCTCCAAATACCAAATGTTTTAGGTTTAATGATTAAAAATGTTTATGTTGATTTAATTTTTAATACCCAACAGTAACAGGGAACGCACTTTTGATATTTTAATTCGTTAATCACTAACTCTATCTTAATTTCGAAGAAATGCACTGCGCTTTATATTCATAACTGTTGATGCTATTAAATTAAGAATATTAGAATGGTGTAGTAGGAAGTTTGAGGTTTTTGGAGTTTTCAGCAATATTGTCAGAAATAAATTGGAATAAATTAAACCTTCGAAGCAACTCGACTTTTAAAAATTGGCTTTGAATGGAGAGGCTTGAGATCTATGTGCCCCCCACCCCTTCCCAGGGCCATAATTAGAAGTAAATGTTAGAGAAAAAGAGGACTCGTACATATATTTTTCTCTCTTCTGACGCAAAAAACTAAATTAGGGCATATTCATACGGTAGGTACGATGTCTCTTATTAAACTGTTGTAATAACTTCATTTATGCTAAGAAAAGAGCATGATGATGAAAAATTAGAAGGTGTCACTAGTGCAATATTAAACATGTTAGCTTTATATGTGCAAATAGGATAAACGAGTGTTAAAACTCTAATTTTAATTGCAGTTTGGTATTTCTGCAAAACTGTGAAAGGACCTCAAGACTAAATTTGATTTTTGAATAGAATTTCATTTGAATTTTCAGAACATAAATTCATTTAGTGACCATGGAATCTTTCCAGGGGAAGTTCAAAATGTTTGTTTGCTTTTGTGTGTGTGTGGGGGGGGGGGGGCGAGTTGCCCCTAGAATTCCCCCCCCCCTTAGATACAGCTCTGCTTTTCCCTTTCTTAAGCCCATGCGCGTACTATCCAGGGCCGTGCGAAGGGAAATTTGCGCCCTGGGCAAAACTATAATTTGGCACCACTCCCTCGCCAACATTTTCCTGTGACTCGCCAAAATAGACGTTGGTAGCAAGGCTAACTTATCATAATATAAAGGCTTGTCATTCACCAAGTTTCCTTTGACTGCAGTACAGGGGGCGCTGAACTACATGATTTTCACGTTGGTAGCGCCATCTAATGTTAGAAACAGAAATGTTTTCCATTATTTCCTATGGGATTATTAGCAGTAGTATGCACCAGGTGGCGTTACATACGAGACAAAGTCATATAATAAGTTGGCAATTATAGGGACAATTTCAACAATAGATTTTCTCCTGAATGCGAGGCCTTGATATTATGAAAAGGGGGCCTTGGTTGGTAGTATAAATTTGGCGCCAATTAACTCTCTGCGGCCGGGGGACCGCCACTTCCCTTTCGCACGGCGCTGCCAGTATCAATATACGTATAAACTTTCGCACAAGATGAGAGGTGAAGACGCGCTTGAAATTACAAGAAACACTACATTCTACTTACGTTACTAAAGGAATATAAATATATAAATCTATTCTGGTGGAAAAATACCAGTCGTTTAATTATAACTGTCTGATAAAAAAAGCATCCTTCTTATATGGCCTTCAGAATGGAAACGGATTCATTGTTAATATTCTACAAGAAATTTATCCTGTTTGTCTAACGTTATTAACTATTGAATAAACAGCAGTTGCTTCCCCTTCCTTTTCCCCTGTTTCAATGTCTGATATTGACAGAGAATATAAATAACTTAAGAGGAAATAACTATTTTAACCGCCCTGCGTTCATTAGACTATCTTTAGAAAAGCTTTTGCAAAAGTTTTTTTAAGTGAGATTTTTTAAAAAAAAGGAAGAGAAAATTGCTTAACTTGTCAAAATTCGTTGCAATTTCTGTGAGCAACAGCGCAACTGAGCACGCAAAACCGCAGAAGTGTCGAATTCGCAGAGACATTGACACAGGATCGTGTTTAGGATTTTCAAAAAGGGTTCTCTAAATGCATGAGATTTTTACAAAAATTATTATTTATAATTACACAGTAATTTACGTCAGTTATAGCATTAGATGTCTTCCAATAGACACTTTACACAAATTTCTTATTTTTACTTACCCCCTCCCCCTTTTTTCGTTTCAGAGTTGCCACTTTCCAGTGATACCCTCTCCGGTGTTGTGATGTCACATTTTTTGAAATTATTTTAGCAATTATTAATTTAAAGCTTCTTTTTCTTCAAATATGATTTTGCCTACTGATATAAATACTATGTAACAAAAGATCGTGTGCGATTTTACTTGGAGCCGCAATTCAAAGAAAAGGAGAAAATATTTTCTAAAAATTTGAGATTTTGTTTTTAATGATCAAAAATTACAATTCCCCCCCCCCCCCCCCCCCCCAAAGAAAAAAAAAATCTCTCTCGGAGAAAAGTGTCTGTATTCAGCACTGCAATGTTGCCAACTCATGAAAGATGAAAAGGCTTAAAAAGGAACTAATTCAACTTTTTTTTCTTTTGTCCTTTATATTGCATTTTTAGCCCCTTATACTCGTCTTTAATACAGTTAAGAAAATGGATTAAATTTATGGCAGTGTTGGAATTTGGACATTTTTTTATCACGAGAAAATTTTTGAGCTTGTTATAGGAGGGGGAATCAGAGCGCCTTTTGGATTAAATCACTTGGAGCTAGATTTTTTGTGGCGAGAAGGAAATTTTTTAGGTTAATCCCGAAAAAAAAGTTAGCAACACTGTTTAATATAGTGAGACTAATAGATTTCTTGTAATTTTAATAACAAAAATATGAAGGTTCGAAATAATAGCAGTTAGTCTGACGCCAAAGTTGCCGCAGATTATTATTTAACATCTCTGCGGTTTTTCCATGATGGGTGTGCCAATTCTTGGGGAATTATAACCCATTCCTGCATTACTGAGTCGAGACATTCTAATTTCTCAAGGAAAAGTGGCTGGTGGGTGGGGGGTCGGAGGGAAACCGGATAGAAATCAGCTGTGTTCGTGAATCACTCGCGGTGAGTTACGCAGGAAATTAGAAATATTCGCTCGGATAGTTTCTTGGTTTTTGAAAATATATTTTTTGATTTAAATTTTTTTTCGGTATTTCGTCTTCTGGTGTTTTAAAAATCTCATTTTATTTTTATGGCGGATAGAGATGTACCGAATAGTGATTTTGGCCGAATGCCGAATATTCGGTCGACAGGTAACTGAATACTGATTATTCGGTTAGCCGAATATTAATTGTTGTGCCGAACAGCAACTATTCGGCCGAATACCGAATATTCGGCTGCCCAAATACATTTTATAATTCAAAGTTTAAAGGTATCAAAAAGTTACTCTTTAAAACAATTTTACATAATATTTAATAAAAATTAAAAAAAAAAAACTTGCATTTTGATAAACAAGATCTTTTTATAAGTACACTTAATATTGAAAAAAAATCTGCCATGAATTATTTTAGAAGGACCATGAGACTTTTTTAATTAATAAAATTTTAAGTTTCATGGTCTCTTCTACGAATTAAACATTTTAAAATAAAGAAATAATGAAAAAATGGGAAGAAACTTTACAGTCTCATAATTGTCCTTTTTTGAATAACTCAAAACAAAAAGCTTTTTTTTTTTTTTTTTCCAAAATGTAATTTTATTTTATTACTGTTTGTCATGAAGTAACTAAAGTAAAATCAAATGGTGACAATTCAATAAAAATAACTTCTTTCGATTTAGCAAAGAAGTTTTTAAAAGCATCCTGCATCAGTGTCTGAATTTAGAATAAGCGATCATTTTCAGAGATTGTAAACATTCAGGTTTTACTTAAAATCTTGGTAGAAATTGTGAAGAGTTTTTAAAAATGTAATTTAAAAGATTTTATAAAATATTTGATTCGGCCAAATAGTTTCATATTCGGTAACATGGTCGAATACCGAATATTCGCTGCGGCGGACTAATTAGAAACATGAGACCATTTCTAATTATTCTCTCTCTAAACTGGATTTAAAAAAATATTTAAAATGAAAAAAAAAAAATTTGAATGAAAAGGGAAATTTTAAAGATACTTTTTTTCTATAATACACTGGAAAACAATCTAAATATACCATATATAGGAAAGAATGTGGAGGAATGGCACACTTCTTACAAAAATAAGAAAATCAACTTTGCACATAAACAAAAATTTCAATTTATTGAACACAAGATGAAAACTTTTTAACGTCTCTGAACAATATAAAAGCACAATATGCGAAAACAATTTGATAATAAAAAAAAATTATAAATTTCAAAATGTTTCCCCATGTCTCCCTAACAGCTATAAAAGAAAGTATGGTAAGGCACAACTAGTCTAATGTTGGCTACACATACAATCTAACAAAGATAGCGTAAATTGATAAATCTTTTTGAAATGCAAATAGTCAGCAGGCTTTCTGACCAATCATATGTAGAGCTCGCAATTTTAACAGAACGTCTGTCTTCTCAACATAACGTATAGTCCAAGAGCCGACAGCACAAAAACCTAAAACAAAAGGACCAGACACATAGCAGTAGCTTCTTGCGGTCAGGCGTCGCTATTTTTTATCTTTCGTGTCGGCGCTTTGATGTATAAATTGCTTTTTCAGTGAACTTTTTTGAACTTCAAGAGAGATATAGAACTCGAAATCAGTTGACAGCTTTACGACTGAAGATGGGGTAGATAAAACTTTCCCTTCCTTTGTCAATTTGGTTGGGTCAGTCCCTCAAAAATCATTTAAAGAGGTTTCACCTTTGTTCCGTACGGAAACAAAGATAGATTTATTGCTCTTTTAGTGTAATAAAAAGTAGTGCTTTTCGCTCGCAGCCTAAAATATCGAGCACAAGGAAAAAAAAAAAAAAAAAAAAAAAAAAAATTATGGTAGAGTAGTAGTAGGGGAATCTAATGATCCCTGTCTGTCGGAAATAATGTGGTGCATAAGCCAAAAATTAATACCACTAGTGGTTTATTCATAGGTTTATCATTGTTTGCCGTACAATTATTTCATACCTTTGATTGCACGGCAAACACAATGTTAAACTTACAAGTAAATTACTAGTGGTATTGATTTTTGGCTTATACACCATTTCACTTCCAGCAGACGGGGATCAATAGATTCCCCTACTACTACTCTACCATAAAATAAAGGTTTTTTTCTTGTACTCGATACCTCAGGTTTCTATGCTGTGGGCGCCTGGACTAGTATGTCAAGTTATCAAATAAAATGAAATCTCCATTTTTCATTCTTTTTAATTGTATATAAAAACCAAAATTGTTCATTTTAGCTTCGATTATTTCTATATCATTTATGTCTGTTTTCTTGATATAACACTCAACAAGAAAAAAATCATTTACAACAATGTCAACATTACAATTATTCTAATTGATTAATATATTAATTTTAATGACGAAAACTTTTTGCACGCAGAAGTAAGGTAGATAATAAAATTTGTCTGACCCCCCCCCCCCCCCAAAAAAAAAAAAAAAAAAAAAAAAAAGTTGCACATAAGTTAACTTGAAGAGACTAGTCTTCAAAAATCAACGGTTTTAAAGGAAGCAATATCAACAGTTTTGTTCGTCGTTTTCTTTTGACAACTTTAATCTTGAATATCGCGGATTTTATTCTGTTAACTGCTTTGCACTAAAGTCTTTCACTTAGAAAATAAATTTTTGCTACATGAGCAACAATAAAAATCCATTAATATGTTCAATTATTTTTATTTAAAATTTAATGTCCTAGAATCAATTTTTAAATTAAGTTTGCTACTATGCAGTCTAAAATATTAAAAAAAGTTCCCGAAACATCACTAATTTTGGAGGCCTTGCTGGCCCACCTGTAATGCCGTTATTGTCGATGATAATTAAAAAAATATGAGAGATGGCTTATTATTTCATTAGTAAACTGACATTCCTATTCACGTGATTTTGTTTTCGTATTTCATTCTACCTGCTCTGAATGCTTCATTTCCTCCGTGAAGCAAACCCAATTCAAGTTTGTTTTCATACGAGTAGAGGGAAATTTTTTCCAGGTTTCTGGGTCAAGATGGATCTCCATCGACTCTGTCCACCTGATTTCAACATAGAAACAAACACACACACACTTTTAAAGAAGAAAAAAAAAACCCTCAGCTGGCTGGGCCTATCCGAGCCTGGTGTGTGTGGTGTTTATTCGTCTTCATGCTAGCATACATCCGGGGTTTAGTTACATAACAGTTAGGACATACTATCATTATGAGAAGTACTTGTCATTTCCTTCGTCGAAAGAGGTCATTAAGCTTGATGATTAGTTTATAATTGTGTTATTAGCACTGCTATTATGATTTCGCAATATGGAAGACTAGTTTCTGCGAAGTGAACAGTGAAAACGCACACATTTGATGTTAATTTCTTAACTATAGTGTATTGTGATTCTTTTTTTACAAGATTTTCTTATGAAAATATGTAGGTATGTCCCATTTGAAGTAAACAAACTGAAGTTTTATTTAAAGTATATTTATTGTATGTGCTCCCAAAGCAAAACAAAAATATTAGTTCTGTTAATAACACAGTTAATGTTGTATACATTTGTGCTTTTTTAAATTCAGCAGTTTTTAGATACATCCACAATCTGTAGAGTGCTAATAATAATAATCTTGTTCATTTAGCGTTAAACAATTGCATACACAAAGATTCATTAAAAAAAGTGTGCATTAAAAGAGGATAAAAGAAAATCATACTTTCCGGGCCGCGTCGGATTAATTTTGAAAAACATCCTAGGCCTAATAGACCAGGAGGCGGCAGCACAGGCAATCACCTCATTGAGTTCATGGATGAAACTTTAGGCTAGTTGCATCTCGATTCTCTTATTAAAAAGCAATCTGTCTGTCAAGTCATATCTTGGTGGAAAAACCTGAAAGTCTGATTCTATCGGTTGTCTCACAAGTTTACCTTTGTTTTCAGCACCCAAAAGATTGAAAGCATAAAGGACTGAGAGCAGGAAAACATGATAGTAAATCTGACTCAATCGCTAAAATCTTATTTTCAATTGGTTTCCACCAGGATACGACATGGCAGACAGATTGCTTTTTAATACGCGAATTAAGATTTAATTAATTCTAGAATTTCATCCATGAGCTCGATGAGGTGATTGTCTGTACTGCCGCCTCCGGGTCTATAATGGAAAATAAATTTGGGCCCAGCCCGACACAAGTGTCTAATTAAAAGCACAACTCGAGCTTTGACCAGGACTGTCATCTTGCCTCTTCGCCGTTACTTTCTTCAGGTACCTTACGAAATTTCCATTGTTCCTTTCTTCGCTGTCGTGATCTTTCAGCTGCGAAACCATTTAATATAACACGAAGTAAAATTTCATGGAAAAACACCTCTATCAAAACAAATCTTTTTTTGAAAAAATGTTCTTCCGCTTCAGCAATTAAAGGTCATGGTATATGATTCTAGTGACTGTTTTTTGAATGTCTACCGTAAATTCAATAGCAAAGCAATTGTATGAAATGCGGAAACATTCTCTGACATTGAGATCTAAATTTTTCCATTCTTTTCCGCATTTCATGCTTTTGTGCAACATACCAACCCGATTATCGATCGGATCTGTGGAATCTGCTGTGGCACGAAGTTTGTAAAATTTACCATTATGTCATTTAATATGTTTACGAAAATATTGTGAAAATCCTAAAAATGTGAACACTTCTACAAGTTTATCAAACTTACTTTTCCATTTCCTGCTCTTTTATAACTTTTTTTAAACTAATGTTCCATGTCGTACAAACATATTGAAAGTGAACTTAGCAAAATCGCTTCTTCCAAGTGTAGATGTACAAGCTTTCGTATTTAAACTTCAAATTGTTGAAAGTTACCTTTAATGTCACAATATCTGCCCCAGTGTTGTAGTTATAAAAAATCCAGAGGGTATACGCTAGAGGCAGAGAATATATGTTAGTCATTAATATCATGACTCGAATATAGGCTATAGCTTTATTCGTAAAACAAGAGTATACAAAAGCATCTTAAAAAAATCCAGGAGGTATATGTCTAAATACCCTCCACTACGCCCTGCCCTTTCACGGATTAATAAAGGTTTAGTATGCAGCAGAAAGCTTCAAATTTAAAATTGCGGTACAATCAACTCTTCTTATTTTTACAGCGGTATGTAATTAGGTTCACGATCCAGTACTATTTTTACGCACATTGTGTAAATAGTTGCGGAAAGTCACCCTTTTAATTATTGCGCTTCATGTCATCCCAGAAGTGCAGAATTTGAATTGATTGTGTCAAAAATGACGGAAGTACCCCACAACAACTCACCAGCCAATTTACATAGGCTCAAAAAACTACAGTGTGCCCTAGGCACAGAAATCTTAGTCAGGAACCTGAAAAGCAAGCCACAGCCGTAATCCCGTCTACTATGAACTGTGGAATTCAGAATTCTTACTCTTGAAAAAAAGATTCCTGAGATTCCTTCGCAAATTCTCTTAAACCTACGACTTACACGACTTTTTTTTGTTCATTTATATTCAGTCAAACACCTGACTTATATCTTGTCATTCTCCTCATTCTCTTTACCTCAGTGTGTTCCATGCATAATTTTTCGAAAACGCGCGAACCAATGTCGCCTAAATAATTGCACCTTGAGGGCAACATATGAAGAAAATGCAATCCCGTATAAATATTTCGGTTGTACTTTGTTTTGGTCTTGCGTGTTTTCTTTTTATTATAAAAGAAGGCAGAGGTGTTGTCGGGCAGCGACCTTGAAATGCACGAGGCTGAACTGTGTGTGCGGTTGAAGTTACCTTGAACCCTTTAGGGACGAAGATCGGAGACGAGACAACGATAATAAGGCAAGAAAATAAAATTATGGCCAAATGAGTGTGCATTAGCGTGTGGTGGTACGGTAGGTAGGTGAAGTGAATGGTCGGTCCGGATATTTTAGTACATTCACTACACATAGTAGTAAGTGGAGTTCGCTGACCCTCTTGATGCATTAGCCTCCGTAACAAGCCTGCCGTTGGACTCTTAAGTGGGTTAAAAAGCTTGAGAGGGTGGGAGGGAAATGGTTCGTTCTTAAACAAGCTTGTTTTCTTCAAAACTAAACATTAAAGATTGGTTTAGTTTAATTTTATGCCGAAAAATATTTTGCAAGCATTCACGTCATTAGATAATGAGGGATAAAAATTACTACATTTTATAATTTCAAAAAATGTTTTAGTTCTCCGTCAGAGGAACATTTTGAGTTACTGTCTCAAAAGCAGTACTTGAACCGTTCTTGTACATCAACCTCTTTTCTATCTTCAATCTTTAAGTCCGTTTGATTTTTTAGAGAATTTCTTGCGTGTACTCAAGTCTGCCAAGTTGAGGTGATTTTTTCTGAGACAGTTTTTTTGAGGGAGGGGGATTAGGGAGAGTTCCGCGAGTAAATAAAAAGTTGTATAGTTTGCAAATCGGCTGTTTTATTATCCAAGGACATACAATCCAACATGGAATTTATACGGCTTATTCCGGTTAATTGGGACAGATATTCTTGCATGATTCTTGCCGATAAAGCGGCTGCCAGTAATCAAAAGTAAAGTAAGAGTCATAACTTGTTCTCAACATTTTGCATGAATTAAATTGTGGCCCAAATAAAAGGGGTCATACTATATGTGACATACTAATCTTGAGAAAATTTGGAATCCCTGCCTGTAAATTCGCAAAAAATGGCATAAACATTGCTTTTCCTCCATACAAAAACAACCAAACATGAAGTTACCTCGAACACTTTAAGGAGGAGATCGGAGACGGGACTGCGATAATGAGCAAGAAAGTAGAATTATGGCCAAATGAATGTGCATTAGATTAGCTTATGGCGGTACGGTAGGTGAAGTGAATGGTCGGTCCCTATATTTTAGTATATTCACTACATATAGTAGTAAGTGGAGTTCGCTGACCCTCTTGATGCTTTATCCTTGATGCATTACAAGCTGCCATTGGACTCTTAAGTGGGTTAAAAAAAAAAAAGCTTGAGAGGGTGGGAGGGAAATGGCTCTGTCTCAAACAAGCTTGTTTTCTTCAAAACTAAACATTAAAAATCGGTTAAAGTTTAATTTTATGTCGAAAAATATTTTGTAAGCATTTACTTCATTAGAAAATGAGGGATAAAAATTACTGTATTTTAAAATTTAAAAAAATTTCTTTTAGGTCTCAGTCAGGGATGTTTTGGGTTACTGCCCTAAAAAGCAGTACTTGAACCGTTCTCGTAAGCCAGTGGTCATCAACCTCTTTTCTAACTTCATTGCGTTTCATTTCTTTTAGAGAATTTCTTAAGTGCACTCGAGTCCGCCAGTGGGTTAAAAAAGCTTGAGTTATAATGAGAGGGTGGGAGGGAAATGGCTTAGTCTTAAACAAGCTTGTTTTCTTCAAAATTAAACATTAAGGCCCTACATCAGTAACGCTCCGAGATAGAACGGCTAATGTTATTTCAATGGAAGAAATTTATCGCTTTCATTCCTTTGCATTTTGCTCAAATTTAATAATTTTTGTTGTTTTGAAAACCTGTAGGTTTAAACTATGCACGTCATTCTGAAATTTTCTTTTTTTAATTTTAAGGCGATACAAGTGCGTTATTTTATAGTCTTTAAAATTCACCTTTAATGTCTTATTACGAAAAATCTGTTTGACATTTTAAAATTTGGTAAAACAGCATGCAGAGTTTAATTATTTAGCTTTCAGAAAATGTTTTTTATTTTGATTTTTACAAAAATTTAATCTATGCTATTTGTATAAATTTGAAATACTTTGATTTAAAATAGTGGAAAATGGTGTTTAACTCCGCCTTTAAAAGGGAGACGCCTTAAAAGTAATTAGGGTGAAAGACGATATGGGTTTACCTCCAGGGAGTCTTACAGGGACGAAGGTGTAAAATCTTGCCTGTGGCTATTAGTAAAATGTTGTTTGCTGGTTTAGGATAAAAAAATAAAAACTTCCTTTCCTGAATGCATAATAGTTCGATCAGAAATGAATTTCAGAAATGATGTAAATACATGTTGATTTCAAAAAGTTTGTTTAACTAGGCATTCAATCTCAAATGTACTTTAAAAGCATTATTGATTTCGAATAAAAACACATTTAACATTTTTATTATTTTTCTTCCATATATTTGAAGTTTAATTTCTAAAAAAGATTCTTTAATTGCGGACAACATCAAAATGAAATATTCGTTAATTTATAAAAAATAATAGAATTAACTTTTTGTCATCTGCAGACGACAAAGGGAAAAGAAGAAAGGGTAGAAAGAAAATAACAATGGTTCTGACATTAAAAATGAATAGATATATTCGCGAATAAATACATTTGTATTAAATTTTTCTTATCATTCTTTTAGACAATTCTTAATGAATTAGTTTAAATGTTCCTTTTCATAAATATTTCATAAATATTTCTATTTTAATCAATAAAAGTTTGCAGTATACCCACTCTAAAATATAAAGTAATTATTATGCAATTCATGATTAAATTGGATAACACTAATTTAAAAGATAGAAATATATTTATTTTGACACTTCTATCGAAAATTATGACTAATTTACAATACTTTAGAAAATATATTCTGTTGTGGTAAAATTCACATCCGTAAATGATATATTTATGCTTTATTGTATATAAATTGTCTTTCCTTTGTTTTTCCCTTTCAGAAAGATAAACGAATGATTTTTAAAGTTCTTATACTATTTTAACTAAATAATACGCATATATTCCAAAGCCTGTCATAGTCTAACTGATCGAAGTTTTAGAATAGTGGTTTTTTCAGTCACGCAAAAAAGACAAACTCAATTATACTAAATCTATGGAAGATTTTTTTTAAAGGTACCATATTTTCATTCCAATTTTTTTTTTCTGCATAGTATAGCTGACGATGGTTTGTACAGAGGCCGGTTTTTACTTTTTTCGATACTGATTGTAGATTTTAAATATGAGGATACTATCACTTTTGAAAACGGTTCCGAAAATGAAACTGTCCTGTAAAGAAAATTAAAAAAGTAGAAAAAGGCCTTTGAAGAGATCGCTCTGAACTATTAAAGGGGGAAAAAAATATTAAAATGCAGACGAGATTTATTTATAAATTTCGACCGTTGGATTATCGTCGAAAGAATTATCATAAGCTAGTAAATTGTTTCGTTTGATTAAAGTTTTACATATATATATATATACCCGTAAAATAAATCGAAAAAATAGAAAATGACCTTTGTGCAAATCGATATCAACTAGGCAAAGTAAAAAAAAAAACTTAAAACTATTAAAACACAGACGATAAACTTTTATAAATTTCTTTCATAGCATTAGTTTTAAGGCGAAGGCATTGTTTCGTTTAACTGCAGTAGCCTCTTTAAAATAAAGGAAATCGTAAAAACTATTCAATGTAAGAGAAAAAAATAAAAATAAAAATATTTTTTTTTAAATGTAGACGAGATATCTTTATAAATTTCTACAATGGGATTTCGCTTGACTGAAGTAAGTCACTTTAAAATACCTGTATCGAAATCAAAAATTGTAATACGGCCTTTGTACAGAAAGATCTCAGCTGTTCAATATAAAAAAGATTATTAAAATATAGACGAGATATTTCTATAAATTTCTGTGATAGGATTTCGCTTCATTGAAGTAAGCCCCTTTAAAATACCCGTAAAAAATCGAAAAAAATATAAAGCGGTATTTGTACAGAAATATCTCAGAAATTCAATGCTAAAAAAATCATTTAAAAAATTAAAATGTTGACGAGATACCTTTATAAATTTCTATAATGGGACTTCTCTCTATTCAAGTAAGCCACTTTAAAAAAACCCGTAAAAAATCGAAAAAATGTAAAAAGGTGTTTGTACAGAGAAATCTCCGATATCTAATACCCCACCCGCCGAAAAAAAGTTTAAAGACAATTAAAATACAAACGAGATATCTTTAAAAATTTCTAAAATGTGATTTAGATCTATTGAAGTAAGTCACTTTAAAATACCCGTAACAAAATCGAAAAGATATAAAACGTTCTTTGTAAAGAAAGATATCAGTTATATAATGAAAAAAAAATTACATTAAAATGATCTTTACAAATGACTTTTAAATGATCTTAAAGATATCTTTATAAATTTCTACCATGGGATTTTACTTGATTGAGGTAATCATCAGTTTATATTTACTTGTAGATGAGATATCTTTATAAGTACTTATCAAAAAAATACAAAACAGTCTTTGTTCCGAAAGATCACAGCTATCCAATGCCAAAAAATCATTTAAAAATATTAAAATGTAGAAGACATATTTTTATAAATTTCTACAATTGTATTTCACTTGACTGAAATAGCTTTTTTAAAATTCCCCTAAACAAAGACGAAAAAGTACAAAACGGTCTTTGTACCGAAAGATCTGAGATATCGAATGCCAAAAAATCATTTAAAAATATTAAAATGTAGAAGAGATATTTTTATAAATTTCTACCAATGGATTTCACTTGACTGAAGTAGCTTTTTAAAAATTATCCTAAACAAAGTCGAAAAAGTACAAAACGGTCTTTGTACCGAAAGATCTGAGATATCGAATGCCAAAAAATCATTTAAAAATAAAAAGATATATTTATAAAATTCTACTATAGGATTTTGCTTGAATGAAGTAGCTTCTTTAAAACACCTCTAAATAAAATCAAAAAAGTACAAAACAGTCTTAGTACCGAAAGATCGCAGCTATGAAATGCCAAAAAAATCATTTAAAAATATTAAAATGTAGAAGAGATATTTTTATAAATTTCTACCATTGGATTTCACTTGACTGAAGTAGCTTTTTTAAAATTCCCCTAAACAAAGTCGAAAAAGTACAAAACGGTCTTTGTACAAAAAGATCTAAGCTATCCAATGACAAAAAAATCATTTAAAAATATTAAAATGTAGAAGAGATACTTTTATAAATTTCTACCATTGGATTTCACTTGACTGAAACAGCTTTTATAAATTTCCCTTAAACAGAGTCGAAAAAGTACAAAACGGTCTTTGCACCGAAAGATCTCAGTCATCCCATGACAAAAAAATCATATAAATATATTAAAATGTAGAAGAGATATGTTTATAAATTCCTACCATTGGATTTCACTTGACTTAAGTTGCTTTTTTAAAATTCCCCTAAACAAAGTCGAAAAAGTACAAAACGGTCTTTGTACAAAAAGATCTAAGCTATCCAGTGACAAAAAAATCCTTTAAAAATATTAAAATGTAGAAGAGATATTTTTATAAATTTCTACCACTGGATTTCACTTCACTGAAGTAGCTTTTTTAAAATTCCCCTAAACAAAGTCAAAAAAATACAAAAGGGTCTTTGTACCAAAAGATCTTAGATATCGAATGCCAAATAATAATTTACAAATATTAAAATGTAGAAGAGATATTTTTATTGATTTCTACCATTGGATTTCACTTCACTGAAGTAGCTTTTTTAAAATTCCCTTAAACAGAGTCGAAAAAGTACAAAACGGTCTTTGCACAGAAATATCTCAGCCATCCCATGACAAAAAAATCATTTAAAAATATTAAAATGTAGAAGAGATATTTTTATAAATTCCTACCATTGGATTTCATTTGACTGAAGTAGCCTCTTTAAAACACCTGTAAACAAAATCAAAAAAGTACAAAACGGTCTTTGTACCAAAAGATCTGAGATATCGAATGACAAATATATTAATTTACAAATATTAAAATGTAGAAGAGATATTTTTATAAATTTCTACCATTGGATTTCACTTGACTGAAGTAGCCTCTTTAAAACACCTGTAAAAAAAAAAAAAAAAAAAAAAAAAAAAAAAAATACAAAACGGTATTTGTACCTAAAGATCTCAGCTATCCCATGACAAAAAAAAATCATTTAAAAATCTTTAAATGTCGAAAAGACATATTTATAAAATTTTACTATAGGATTTCGCTTGACTGAAGTAGCCTCTTTAAAACAGCTGTAAAAAAGGTCTTTGTACCGAAAGATTTCAGCTATCCAATGACAAAATTCATTTAAAAATATTAAAATGTAGAAGAGATATATTTATAAATTTCTACCATTGGATTTCATTTGACTGAAGTAGCCTCTTTAAAACAACTGTAAACAAAATCAAAAAAGTACAAAACGGTCTTTGTACCAAAAGATCTGAGATATCGAATGCCAAATAATGATTTACAAATATTAAAATGTAGAAGAGATATTTTTATAAATTTCTACCATTGGATTTCACTTCACTGAAGTAGCTTTTTTAAAATTCCCCTAAACAGAGTCGAAAAAGTTCAAAACGGTCTTTGTACAGAAAGATCTCAGCCAACCCATGACATAAAAATCATTTAAAAATATTAAAATGTAGAAGACATATTTTTATAAATTCCTACCATTGGATTTCACTTGACTGAAGTAGCCTCTTTAAAACACCTGTAAACAAAATAAAAAAAAAGTACAAAACGGTCTTTATACCGAAAAATCTCAGCTGTTCAATGCTAAAAAAATCATTTAAAAATATTAAAATACAAACGAGATATCTTAAAAATTTCTATCTTGGGATTTCGCTCTATTGATGTAAGTCACTATAAAATACTCGTAACAAAATAGAAAAAATTTAAAACGGTCTTTGTACAGTTCAATGATCTCAGCTATTCAATGCTAAAAAAATCATTTAAAAATATTAAAATGTAGAGGAGATTCTTTGGAAAATGTTTAATGTACAATCTCTGACATAATAATCACGATCTGTATGTTGTCTTTTAAAATTACATATAAATTTCACTTGAAACTATCTAACAAAAAAGATCAATGTCGACTTGTTTTAAAACGGATCCGACTGTTTTGGTCAGAAATGATCTCGAAGAAACTATCCAAATGCACATATCCCTCGGGCTATCAGTATTGAAAAGGTGTGAGAGTTTTTAGCATTTGCTAATGACTTTTTTCTTCCTGGGGTATCTTATCCCCTTTTTATCGCCTGGAGGTAAAGGGTGGCGTGAGATGACCATTTTCTTATTAATTACAAGCTTGGAAAATATCATTGGTCTTTTAAAGTGTCAATCTTTGGGTTCGGGATACGCCTTCCTGGTGGCAACACGCATAGGTTTGTGATCGGATTTTGAGTTTCGGTTTGACTGATGCAGGCTCTTAAGGATAGGTTAAAGTTTGATTTTATGCCGAAAAATATTTTGTAAACATTCACTTGATTTAGATAATGAGGAATAAAAATTACTATATTTTAAAACTTAAAAAAATTTCTTTTAGGTCTCCTTCAGAGGGGACGTTTTTGCAGTAAAAACGTCCTAAAAAAGCAGTACTTGAACCGTTCTTGTAAACCAGTGGTCATCAACCTCTCTTCTATCTTCAGTGCATTTGATTTTTTTTTTTTTAGAGATTTTCATGCGTGTACTCGAGTCCGCCAGACTGAAGTTTATGTCCTGGAAAGTCTAGGGGTGGGAGGGGGGGGGCATTAAATAAAAAGTTGTATATTTTGCAAATATATAAATACGGTTCAAATACTGCTTTTTTTTTAGGACATTTTTACTGCAAAAACATGCCCTCTGAAGGAGACCTAAAAGAATTTTTTTTAAGTTTTAAAATATAGTAGTTATTATTCCTTATTATCTAAATCAAGTGAATGCTTACAAAATATTTTTCGGCATAAAATCAAACTTTAACCTGTCCTTAATGTTTAGTTTTGAAGAAAACAAGCTTGTTTAAGACTGAACCATTTCCCTCCCCACCCTCTCATTGCATCTCAAGCTTTTTTAACCCTTTATCTACAGAATTATGAATTCATGAAAATTTTACATTCTAAAGCATCTTACGTGCATTGTTTAAACTAAACTAAAAGATTTGCACAATCGTTTAATAAATTTTTGAAGGATTTAGGATTAACTAAATCTGAATTTACAGGGCTTTTGTGGAATATTTATAACACCACTCAAATGTTTTATTTTATGACATACTAATCCGGAAAATATTTTGGAATCCCTGCTTGTAAATTTGTAAAAAATGACAGATTGTTCTTCCTCCATGCAAAACAACCAATTCAAGTATTCAACCTCGATGAGGCACGGATTAAAGTTATCCAATTGCTCTGAAACTTTGCCAATCTCATTTTTTAACTAATGGCAACTTGTAGGGTATCCCTCCGAACATAAGATTAAAATAAATTTTTTCCATGTATCTTGTGACACACGTATGACAGAAGAATAGGGATGCCAAACATTGGAATATTCCTTACTTTGGAATTAAATAATTTTGTAATCATTTAATAACTTTGTGTTTTCATAAAAATAGATGCAAAGAACAAGTTAAATAGAGAATAGTGGTTGGATCAAAAATGGTAACTATCAGAAGACCCCCCCCCCCCAGATATATTTTACGATATCATGTGTTATACCTCCCCCCCCCTGTTCACTCCTCTTAAAGTGATAACGTTATATAAGCACAGCCCGTTTAATTACAAAATAATAAATTACCTGTTATGAAATAACCTTTTTCTTTTCGAAACGGCTTCCTTGAAATGCTTTGATTATATGCTTTCTCTCTTGTTAGTTCACGCATTAAATAATTATTAAACAGCATTCACCGTTCCAACCAGAATTATTGAAATTGACTTTGTTATTGACCTTGTTTTCTGCGTCATTGTGTGTTAAACTGTAATCAGTATCTGAGCTAAAATTTTCGTAATGTGCGCATGAGTCAGCCAAAAAACATATGACCTCCTGGCTCTTTAGACCGTGATTTAGTCTTTTCAAGGTGTTTGTCATTTATAGAAAAACTATTTATTTAGCTAGTTTAATGTTTCCTCTTTTATTAACTTTCCAACAAAGTTGTAAAGTGTTTGATTTCGGTTTGTCTGGCCATGCTTCCGTAAATATTTCTCGGATTGCCCTGAAATTTTTGGATGTTATTGACGTTTACTCTAGCACAAACTATATTTCAAATAAAATTTCTAGCATGGATAATTTATTTACAGGGATAGTAGTTTGAGCTATATAAAAATATATATATTATTTATTAAATGTACAATAAAAGTTTACCGTTACATTACGGCCTATGGGAAAAAATATTTTCGAAGTAATATTAAATGTTATGCCCTGTCAAATAGATTAAAATTTATATGCATTTACGAAGTGCACTAAAATATATATTTTTGGATGTTATTGACGTTTACTCTAGCACAAACTATATTTCAAATAAAATTTCTAGCATGGATAATTTATTTACAGGGATAGTAGTTTGAGCTATATAAAAATATATATATTATTTATTAAATGTACAATAAAAGTTTACCGTTACATTACGGCCTATGGGAAAAAATATTTTCGAAGTAATATTAAATGTTATGCCCTGTCAAATAGATTAAAATTTATATGCATTTACGAAGTGCACTAAAATATATAGTCTGTTATATATGCAGTGAAAAAAGTTGCTATTCATTTACAGGGTTACGCAAAAAAATTTCATTACATAATGGTAAAGAGAAGAATTGTGTGCGACATAATTTAATTATATTAAACTATTTCATATGTAATACATTTGATATATGTCGCTGGGGCTTAATATAAGTTATACGATACAGTCATGTATAATACGAAGTGCACAATATTTACATGGACACACAAGCGATTTCAAATAGTATATTCTTTCTGAAGTACTGTATATGCATCCGATGATGGCTGATGGAAAGATGAAATGCATTTTAATTATGTTATTCGCTTTTAAGTTTCATTAAATCTATGCATATTATATGGTGAGTATAAATGCTATAGTTGATAAACCGGACTACACAAAAAGGCTCTCAAACGTTACTGAATATGTAATAACGTAAATTACTTAAAAGTGATTTTTAAATAAGTTATGTATTTTTACGCTGAATTGCATTAAGTTTACTAAAAAATGTTTGTAGAATACTGATAAAATAATATACAGGACCACGCAAAGAATTGGACAAATGAATGCCTATGAATAATTTCTGAAAATGTGATTTCAGTAGTTTTATGAATGTTTTAGTTTAAAATAAATTTTAGCTAAATACAGGTGTGTAATACAGGTACTGGGTAAACTGCAAGAAGGTTGAACAAGTATTAAAGTATGTTTTTATCTATTACCATAAATTGCTGAAAGAGAAATTTCAACCTTCTAGGCATTTTCTTGCTAAACTAAATTTCCCCATAATAAAGTAGTATACCTATCAACTGACAGGTCAAATACAGGGCTGTTCAAAAGTATTTGAATACTATTTTGCTATATACAGTAACCTTATTTTCCTAAATAACGAAGTTTTGTTAAAGATTTCAGAAAGTATTGGAAAGTTTTTCATATTCTATGCTTAACATATGATTTTTCTTGTTATTTATCTGAAGTTCTTACTTAAGGTTTTTTTTTAATTTTTAAAGAATAAAAATATTCTTTTTACGTTAATTTTGCTTGAAGCCGCTGTTTAACATTAAAATTTGATGAATGCATAATTTAGATATAATATTGTATTTGTAGTTAGTATGTAACAAAAATCTAACATTATCCAGTATTCGGCTTTTGATATATTGCATAGCTTTTATCGCGGGCTTTGAGCGCGGCGACCGAATGTAGAAATTCCGTAACGAGAAAAATTGAGCGTAACGAAAAACAATTCCGTAACAAAAAAAACCTGACACTCGGCTAACCAACGTTTCAGTTCGGCAGACTTCGGCATGGTATCCTTCGGTAGACTTCGGCAGACACTGACGCGGTATTTTTCAGATATTTAGAGGATATCAAGTCTCAAACTTATATTTCTTATTTCAGTTACTATAAATCTATAGTTTCAATAATAAAAATTCCTGATAGAATGTGTATAGAAAAGAATAGTCTTAAGATAAAACAAGGTAGGATAATGTATCTTTTGGTGATTGGAGACCCGCCCAATGGTGAGGATCGAAAAATTTAAAATGCTTATAACTCGCGATCTAATTTTCGTAGCGCGGCCAAATTTTGTTTGGTAATTTATTATGAGACTGTGATAATTTTTGGTGACAGGAGATCCCCCATGGTGAGGGTCGAAAAATTTAAAGTGCTTATAACTCGCGATCTAATTTTCGTAGCGCGGCCAAATTTTGTTTGGTGATTTATTATGAGAGAGTGTTAATTTTTGGTGACAGGAGAACCCCCCCCCCCCCCAAGGTGAGGGTCGAAAAATTTTAAATGCTTATAACTCGCAATCTACTTTTCCTATCGCGGCCAAATTTTGTTTGGTAATTTATTATGAGAGAGTGTTAATTTTTGGTGACAGGAGACCCCCCCCACGGTGAGGGTCGAAAATTTTAAAATGCTTATAACTCGCGATCAATTTTCGTAGTGCGGCCAAATTTTGTTTGGTAATTTATTATGAGACAGTGTTAATTTTTGGTGACAGGAGATCCCCCATGGGGAGGGTCAAAAAACTTAAAATGCTTATAACTCGCGATCTAATTTTCGTAACGCGACCAAATTTTGTTTGTTAATTTATTATGAGACAGTGTTACTTTTGGTGACAGGAGATCCCCCATGGTGAGGGTCGAAAAATTTTAAATGCTTATAACTCGCGATCTAATTTTCGTAGTGCGGCCAAATTTTGTTTGGTGATTTATTATGAAAATGTTAATTTTTGGTGACAGAGAAGACCCCCCCCCCCCCACGGTGAAGGTCGAAAAAGTTAAAATGCTTATAACTCGCGATCTAATTTTCGTAGCGCGGCCAGATTTTGTTTGGTAATTTATTATGAGACAGTGTTAATTTTTGGTGACAGGAGACCTCCCCCCCCCCCCCCCACGGTGAGGGTCGAAAAATTTAAAATGCTTATAACTTGCGATCTAACTTTCGTAGTGCGGCCAAATTTTGTTTGGTAATTTATTATGAGACAGTTTTAATATTTGGTGACAGGAAATCCCCCACGGTGAGGTTCGGAAAATTTAAAATGCTTATTACTCGCGATCTAATTTTCGTAGCGCGGCCAAATTTTGTTTGGTAATTTATTAAGGTATTCATAGCTTTTATCGCGTTCTTTGAGCGCGGCGAAAGAATCTAGAAATTCCGTAACGAGAAAAAAACCTAACACTCCGGCTAACGTCGCTTCAGTTTGACAGACTTCGGCAGACATTCACGCGGTATTTTTCAAATATTTTGAGAATATCAAGTCTCAAACTTATGTTTTTTATTTCAGCTACCATAAACGTATAGTTTCAATGATAAAAATTCCTGATTAACCTACATGTAATGGTAAGATAATAAAAATATTTTAAACGATATTAACTTCTCATTTATTCAATAAAAGAAGAAAAAAATTTGATATCGGTCATCACGCTCAAAAAGTGCAACTTGAATTAATATCAAAGATAAAAAAAACTGCATAAATAAAAAATAATTAAATAATTATAATTGCATAAGTTGATAAATGCTATGCAATAGCTTTACCGCGGCAGTCCCCGAGTGCCACACGTATTTTTTTTTTCTTCAATGTTTATCTTAAATTTATATTGGCTATTTTCTTTCACATGAGACAATTTTCATTTTTAAATGCGCACAATAAATTTTAATAACTGTTAAATCGACGATGTCGCGAGGCTTTTGAAATTTAAAGCCCTGGCTCAGACACTTTTTAACACTAGAATGACACACTGGGATCGCTTAAACTCGGAAATTTTTTATTCGTAAATTCCTAGAATGACACACTACGGTCTCACAAACCCCTATTTTTATTTGGTCAGTCCCTAGCATGACACACTACGGTCTCACAAACCCCTAGTTTTTATTTTGTCACTTTCAAGAATGACACACTGGAGTCTCACAAACCCCTAGATTTTGTCAGTTCCTTGAATGTCTCACATTGTCTCACAAACCTCACAATTTCTGAACAAAAACTTAAGGCTTTCATCAGAGGAGCAGGGGGGGGGGGGGGAGATTAGGGTGATTTTGCATATTTCTATGCAAAAAAGCAGAATGATCCTTTAATTAAATTGCAATAATAATAATAATAAAATTAACTTCGAGGAGAGGGGCTGCAGTCCCTAAGCCCTCGTTCTCTTATCTACGTCCCTGCTAAAATAATCTTTAGGAACAAATATGTACTATGGAATCGGAAACGCGTGCTTTTTAACGAAGTTTTAAAGTGTCAAACAAGTTACGGGGAATCTGCCATTTAGATCTGGTACATTAAAGCATCTAATTATGCTAAGGCTTCAGCTAGATACCGTTATTCAAGCGAGGGCAGGGAAGGGGAGTGGGTAAGAATGCAGATCTAACCTTGATTTTTTTTTCTTTTTTTTTTTTGCCGTCGGTAATAAGAAATCAAAGAACTAGAACTAGTCGTAGGCGAAGGTATAAAAATTTCCATTCTTAAGGAAGCCTACCTTGAAAAGAGTCTAGAATTACCCGCTTCAATAAATTGTAAATTATTTAACCGATTATTTAATCCGAACAGTTGTCTTCTGATACTTTTTAAAATGAATAATTTGTTACTCATTTCTGAATTCGGAATACAGTTTGTCTATTAAATTTATCGTATTGTGTTTCTTATGGTAGATACTCAGGTTCGGAAAATTTGATATTGTTTATCAAAGTTGTTTTGTTTGTTATTTTACCAACTTGCGCTGTAAAGGCAAACGATAACATTTTTCTTTCTTAAATTATAAATAAAAAATTAGTAAAACGCAGCTCAAACAACGATAGTTCTTATAGAGCAACTTTGATGTTGTTGTCGTTGGAGGTGATGATCCTATAAAGTTTTACGCACAATATAAAGGTTGTGAACGAAAAAATAATCCAGATATGAGGAGACAGAAAGTATATGTGTGCAGCGCCGTAGCTAAGGGGGTGCTATGGGCGGCTCAGCCCCCCAAAATATTTTGAGCCCCCCCTGGAAAAGATTCCAAGGTCACTAAATGAATTTATGTTCAAAAATCTAATTTAGTTTTGAGGATCTTTCAGTTTTGCAAAAATACTGAATTGTTATTAAAATAAGTGTTTCAACACTTGCTCTCATCCTATTTTCACATATGAAGCTAACGTGATGTTTAATATTGCACTAGTTATACACTCGAATTTTTAATCATCTTATTACTCTTTTAGCATAAAATGAAGTTATTACAACAGTTTAATGAGAAATATAGTAACTACAGTGTGAATATGCACTAATTTATCTTTCTAAATGAGAGAAAATATGAGCCCTCCCAATATTATTCATTTCTAGCTACGGCCCTGCATGTGTGGCTATTCGATGTTTAATTGCAAAATATGCTTTTGCTCATAGGAGCGTGAGTAGTGATTCCGCTAACGCTTGTCCAAAAAATTAGATCGATACATTTTATTACTCTAAACCAAAATACATAAGACATACATATCTTATCGTGTGATTTTCCGTCAAATTAACAGATTTGACACATGAACGATACCAATTATTTTGTGAATTGGCGAAAACTGTTGGCACATTGAGTACACTGGTTAGTATGCTGATTACAAAATGAGGAACTTACCTATATTTGATTCGAAGTTAGCGCGGTTTGAGCTGGGCGGTAGTGCAAAATTTTCTTTGTAACGAGAACGATAATTTTTGTCACTTTTTCTTCAAAAGTCACTGCCTGATAACAATATAGCTGAAGCTGCTGTATGTTCAAAACCTCTCCCCCCATCTCCGTAGATGTTAATGCACTCGAATTATGTTTGTTTTTTCGCGTGTGAAACCGCGTTTTGAGTACACTGGTTAGTATGCTGATTACAAAATGAGGAACTTACCTATATTTGATTCGAAATTAGCGCGGTTTGAGCTGGGCGGTAGTGCAAAATTTTCTTTGTAACGAGAACGATAATTTTTGTCACTTTTTCTTCAAAAGTCCTGTCTGATAACAATATAGCTGAAGCTGCTCTATGTTCAAAACCTCTCCCCCCATCTCCGTAGATGTTAATGCACTCGAATTATGTTTGTTTTTTCGCGTGTGAAGGATGTACACGATGTAGCCGAGCCGTGTATAAAAATAGTAGATTTTTCTAAATTTTCTACCAATTCTATAGAGTCCAATAACATCACATTGTAAAACAAATTATATGTAATTGCAAGCAAAAGTAAACTTTTGTAGCTGAATTTTTTTAAGAATGTAATAAACAGTAGATAAAGGTGTGCACAATTTTATTTCAGTTTTATTGCTTAAAAAATAATTTTAATTTCTGATTAATCATAAAATGTAGGTTTTAGGAATATAAAAGTCAATTAATGAATTTTAAGCATTTCTTGTGATTTTTGAATCTCTGAGGTTTTTCCAATAGCGGACACCTCCGAATAGCTGATAATTTCGGCGTTCCCGATGTGTCCGTTATTTAGAGGCTTTACTGTACAAACTTCATTGCTCCCAAATCTTTTACCGAAGTTGCGTGTACCTAATTTAACATTATAAGAAAAATTTCTATTAATAATAAGTAATAGCAAATGATAGGTTGTGGAAAGCTTGATATTTTTGCAGTATTTTTTTTCGTTTGAAAATATGTACATTGCATTTTTGCAACCATATGTTTAGTACCTTTCTGTAAAAAAAATACTAAAACAATTATTGAATTTTTGAGCATTTTGCGACGGAGGGAAACAAAGTCCGAAACTTGGGCCTCAATTTGAGGGGAGGGATGGTGGTGGTCTAAATGGACTTGGTTTATTAAAAAATGCACTTATTAAATTGATAGAAAATTTACTGTCAAATTAAATTGGTTTAATAAATATTAAATTTATATAATTATCTATAATCATTAATATTTGAGTCATTTATACCCCGTATAAATGTTGGCAAGTTAAATATCCAGCTTTAAAATATACGTACTGTATGGCAAGTAGATGTTAGTGTATGAGGTGGAATATTTTGATGTGCCCCTAGTCCTCAAAAATGCGTTAACTCAAATTCAGTTTTTAAGGAAATGCGAAAAACTGTTTCCCTGCTTTGTATGCAAATTTTAATTGATCTAGTGATGTAGTTAAAAACTATGTATATATAAGCATAGTTCTTTTTGATGGCATCATTAGATCAACTATAATTTACTTCTAGAAAGGTCAGTAGCCATCTTGCAAATATTAAAGAAAAAAAAAAAAAAAAAGACATGGCTGCTACCTGGATTTTTAGCGCTTTTTCTATCTGGCACTTCATATTATTGTTAAAGGTGTAAAAACAGAGTTGAATGGTGTCATGACTCAAAAAGCCGAATTTTTAAGTTGTTGCACTTTCGAAGAAAAGTCTCAATATATTAAAACCAGGGCCATAGCTAGAATTGAATAATAGAGGGGAGGGGGGGGGGAGATAAATTAGTGTATATTCATACTGTAGGTACTATGTTTCTTATTAGGGTGATTCTACGATAAGAGGTTCAAAAACATGGAGAATTCGGCCAAAAAGAAAAGTTTGAGTTTGATCAAAAACCTTTAAATTATGATTTTTGTTCCATTTATTTACTTTTTCATATAAGGGCAAGTCATTTTATACATATTTTATAACTTTTTCTGGTCAGTGACTCGCTCCCCTGGCAGTTATCGTGCCAGGGGAAATACGGCAGGGGAGAGACATTTTCGTGTAAATTCAAACTTTTTAACTGACTAAATTAGTTTTTCAGTTAATTGTGTATTTCACTTTAAGTATTACCGTATTGTTTAATTAGGGCAGTAAATGCAATTGAATTAAATGAATATTATAAGTTTTATGAGTTACCAGGGGAGATACACGATGACCGTGCGAAACCACTACAAAACACGGTCGCGTCGCAACAACTAAAAATGGCGACGCTTAAATGGCTTGCGCGTTTAGTATAGCTAACTTCAAGCCAATAGATCTCCTTAAGCACTACTTCCAATATAGCCATCCTTGAATTTATATTTGTTTCAGCGGAACGAAATTTGACAGGGGAGAGACACAAAAAAAGCGGGACAAAAGTTAATTTTAAAAATTATTTGAAATTAACAAAATTATTTTATTTTTTATTTTATAATACGTAAGTATAATTATTTAAATTCCAATTAAACATACTTTAGCTAAGCATCTGGCGGAAAAAATATATGTATTGTTTGAAAGTTAAATTGAAACCGGCAAGGGGACATGCCAGGGGAGGGGACTTTTTAGACTTTGTAAGAAATTTCAGAAAAATGTGTTTTAATTAGGCATTCAATCGTGATGTTATTTAATAAAGTATATTAAGATGATGCGATTCATTGCAAAAAATAGCAACATATAGAATAACAAATCTCTTTTAAACGGATTGCCGTACAAATTACCTCTTATCGTAGAATCACCCATTAAACTGTTGTGATAACTTCATTTTATGCTAAGAGACTAAGATGAAAAATTACTCTATAACTAGTATAATAATTAAACATTATATTAGCTTCATTTGTGCATATAGGATGAGCAAGTGTTGAAACACATTTTAATTACAATTTAGTATTTCTGCAAAACTGTAAAAGGACCTCAAAACTAGATTTTTGAACAGAATTTCATTTTGATTTTCGGAACATAAATTCATTAGTGACCTTGCATATCTTTTCCAGGGGGAGATTCAAAATGTGTTATCCCCTCCTAGCACCAGGGATGTAGTGGAGGGTACACGGGGGTATATCCCGTATACCCTCTGGATTTTTAAAGGAAACTCGTATACCCTCTGTTTCTAAAGAAAGCTGTAGTGTACACTCTAGGATGTACTCTCTGCCTTGAGCGTATATCCTCTGCTTAGAGCGTATATTCTGTTATTTTTACGACTAACACCCTTAGAATTAGAAGGGGCTCAAGGAAATTTAGGGGGGGGGGGGTCATCATTTTTTTTTCTCTTTGACGCAAAAAGATAAATTAGCTAATATTCACATTGTAGGTACTATGTTTCTTATTGAACTGTTGAAATAACTTCATTTCATGCTAAGATAAGTATAAGGTGATGAAAATTTTGGGTGTATAACTGGGGGGGGGGGATCAAAATTTTTAGGTAGGGGGGCTGAGCCGCCCATAGCGCCCCCTTAGCTACGGCCTTGATTAAAACGCAAGCCTCCCGTGAGAAGTTAAACTATTGCATAATTAGAGATTAAGTTAATCATTTTTGGCAAAAACTGATGAAATTGTTTAGAATAACTTCTATTAGTGGAGTTCTATAATGTAAAGTGATATGGTAGTGCAGTTTTTCCATGCCGATCTATCGGACCCTTACACAATCTTTTATAAGGCTCCAAAGTTTGAATTTCGGTTCGTAATCCTCGTGAGACCGTCTCCGAATTGCCGTGCTCTCTCGACGATGTCTGCAGATCACGTGCGTTTTCAGAGACACGTGATATACATTTCAGAATCATTCACTTTTATTTCTATCGGGAAGTATTTTATCGCTAGCTGCAATTTGTAAGCAACCGTATGATTGGGTTATTTTTAGACAGCGTTGGGAAAAAAAAAAACCTTTTGAAATGAGTTGTTTTTAATAGCTGCGAGAGTTTAACATCGTGTTTTGTCATACTTTGAAATAAGTCTTCGGTAGGATTTGTGTGTGTTTTTTTGGCATCCAGAAGTGCAAAATTCGGGGAAAAGTCAACTGGAACTGCTGCAGTTTATTTTTCTTGAAATAATCGTAAGTTATGTTTTTCCCTCCTCCAAGATGTTTGTAAACTTGTTACTTTGTATTTCTGAGATTAATGATGCACGAATATAATTCTAGAACGGTAATGTCATGCTTGAAAAAACAAATAAGTCAAATGATCAATAAGATTGGGGACATAAACTGACAAAAGCTATTTTCTCCCACCCAATCACTGCAGTTTGGTCTTTTCTAAAAGTATTTTTTAAATATTTTAGAAACAAAATTTATACATGAAGTTCAAAGGCTGTTCTTGTATTATATTTCTATATTTTATTATGTATATACATACTTAATTTTATATGATAAAATCTTAATTCACTACTAGATAGCTTCCTTTAAGATTTTAATACTTAACCAATGGTATAGTCGTAAAAAATAAGGTATATTCTAAAGTATTACCCTATAGTTTTCTTGAGGAATAAACGGTACATAGTGTTCCTTAAATTCCATACGACGTATACCAACGTATATACTCCTCTACACCCCTGTATTTAACTTCTTGTGGACGAGCATGCATCACGCATAAGGTGATGAAAATCCTCGATTATTCCCGTCAGTTATTTTTTATTGTAAATTTTGCCTGATTCAATCGAGGTATTAAATTAGGCAAAATTTTTGCTTTGGAAAACTTGTGATAAAGACTAAACATGCGAAGGGGGTTAACCCCTTGGGGACGAGCGACCAGTATACTCGCCGCATAAGGTGCTTAGAATCCTTGATTATTCTCATCAGTAAAATTTCCTTGTAAATTTTGCCTTTTTTAATCGATATTTTTACGATTTAATTTAGCAAAAATATCTGTTTAAAAAACCGGTGAAAAGAGAACTTCTGCAAAGACCCCCGTCCCGAAGAAATTAAAAAGGGGGAGGAATTGAGAAAGACGCAGAGAGAAGTTAAAACATTGTAATTTTCTGCTGAGAAATTTGAAAAACACCAAGATACGATTTGGCATCTGACTGATAGCGCGGCTCGAAAATCCTTTTGATAATATGCAGGGTCCCTAAAAATATTTAGTCCCTCCAAGACCCGTGGATTAAAGAGATTTGGGGATCAAAGAAAATTAAAATGCCCTCTGGGTATTTTAATAGACATAGAATTGTTTGGAAAAAAGGTGGACGTAAAAGGCCGTGACCATGATTACACTAACCTCGCTTTGCTATAAAATACATCCTTATCGAAATTAGTGCTGGTGCGGCGATATAAATGCGCAGTTACAGTTAGTTCATTTCCATCAAAATTACTTTCGCTGAAAAGTAGAAAAGCTCTTGGTTGATTGTCGGTTCTTTGAAATCCTTGAGTTGGCTACGATTGATTGTAAGTTTGAATTAGCAGTAATTTTTCCTAAGCAAAATCTTTTTAGTTGTAATTTTTCACTAAAGAAACCTTTCTAAGGAAGAGTTTTTACCAGAGTCACTGATGCAATTGATGAGGAAGGAATATGTTCAGTCTTGTTTTCATTTGTCATCCTAATAGACATCCTTGATAACAGATATAATTGTCAGGTTTTCGGGGAAGAATGGCCAATGTTGGATTCAAGAAATTTGTTATCTATGAACGTGGAATAATAAGGATTCAAAACGTAGTTGCTAAAATTTTTATACGGACCATTAACAAGGAATTGAAGTGCAAGTTACTGTGTAGATGACATTTAAACCTTGTTTCTATCTTAATTAGAACAGGAAATATTAATTTATGCTTTGGTTTGTTTTCAAAATCCAGCTTTCAAGCAATGGTTGTTTTGGAAATGATTTATTTTGAAAATGCGTTTTTTAACCATTTCTTTTATTTAAATTTTTATAACTGAAGAACAGTTTAATATAAATGGTTTAAACTTGGAACATGTATTTTTCAATTATTTTATATTAATTTTGATTCAGCAAATAAAATATATATTTACTATTAATGATTACTATTATTTTTTAATTTTTAATTTAAATATTTCTAATTTTTATTTAAATTAATATTTTAAAAAATGCTGAATTAAAATTAAAGCTTGTGCATTTTTGTTCATTTACATGAAAACAAATTGAAATTCTACAAATAATATTTAGAGTTATAACAATTTTAACTTGCACACTTTTTAAATAAATTTTAAATTATAAAATATTAAGAAAATGATAATTTTTTATCGTGATTTTTTTTTTTTCGCAAATATCGTTAACCATTACAAAAAATTTCAGAATTTTAACTCAATAAAAAAGCTATTTTAAAATGTGTCCCGGATTCCCTTAACAAAATGTAGAAAAATTTTAGCATTAGTTCAAAAGCTCTCTTGCTAAGTATAACAGTGATGTGAGAATAAACTTGTTGAATAAAGTTTTAAGTTGTAATGGGGTATATTTGTTTAAAAATTAATCATTACATTAACAAAAAATAAAGAATTTTTTATTAAAGTACAGTATTACTGCGTATACTTTGATTGTAAAACTGCACACATATTGGAGAAAAATGCAAATAATACGTATAAAACATTCAAAATATACTCCTAAATGTTGCTTTATGTGCTGGTATCATCGTTTTCTAATCCTTTCATTGATCTGAAACAAACTGAATGAAATACTTAGGATTTTTTTTCTTCCTACGAAATCGAGATAAGTACTTCATCCATGCGAATATACAGGCTGTCTAAAGTTAATCCTATGGGAAACACTTTTTTTTTTTTTTAAATATCATGCATTATAAATATTTCCATATTTTTAAGTAATTTTGATAGCCGAGTTTGATCTCTCTATATAAAGGCAATTTTTTAAATATATTTTCATTTTCGAAACCGGTTCCGAAAGTGAAAGTATTCTAATGGGATGGGGGGGGGGGGGATCTAAATAAAATCGAAAAAAAAAGTAAAGGTCAATCTCAGTTATCCAATGTCCCCCCCCCCCCCAAAAAAAAACTATGTAAACGAGATTTTTAAAAATTTCTCTCGTAGTTTTAACAAAAAGCACGGATCTTTCGTCTGAGTTGTCTCTGAAGGTATCCGTCGTTTAAAACGGAGATCTTGGATTTTTTTTTTTTCTTATAGAATGAAAATTTCTGTTACTAAATCGGTTTTTATTTTTTACTGTATGCCTATTAGAAATGAAATTATAGCCCTTTAAAAAAGGCAGATGACGTTAATTTAAACTGAAGTTGAAAATTTTGAGTTTTCTAAAAAAATTGATTTCCATCGGAAAAGATAAATGATTATTGCTCTAACACAAAATGTTATCCTATAACCATGAATTTTTTTTGTGTAGCCCATTCGATAGTGTTTAGAGTGTAATGATCTAAAGAATTGGCTCTAAGTGACTCATTTGTTGACATATAGCTATTTTTTATGAAGAATTGCACATAAAATTACTAAAATTTTGTATGTAATTGTATATAATCAACTGTTTTTACCTGGACATGGTAAAAATAGGTTTTTACCGTTAAAAACCTGGGAGGGTAGGGGAAGTGGTAAAAACCTAACGATTTACAAATACTCTATTAGTCTTTAAACTATTTTAATACTATTAATAAAAATTCTATTTTCATGTATAATTGATTTATTTATATATTATGTATGTGTGTATATATATATATATATATATAACGAAATGGAAAATAAGGAATTGATTCTCTAAAGCTGCTGATAACTTTAATTATAGAGATTTTTTATATTTTCTATTCCAAATCTATAAATAAAACAAGAGATGTTTGCTATCTGTTTCACAAAGCAGATTAACAGTTCAATTGTATACTCTTTCCACTTGTACTTATTTCCAAAGAACCTCTTTAAAACCAAAAAGACGTAAAAGTCAAAATTTATTGGAAACCGTTAAAGAAATAAATCTCAAATTCATACATTTAATGGCAATCCTTATTAGTTTTTCGCCCAGAGAGCGAATTTTTTCGAACTTTTCACATATGCACAGTAATTAACAAATAGACTTGGTGTGCAGAAAGCTGTAAAGCGTGTATTTTGTTATAGAATGCTAAGAGGCTACAAAGACATAGATTGGTAAAATGTGCCTGTATTTGTACAGACTACATTATACAACAGTTGCTATTTGAAGCGTTTGGTTTTTATAAAAATGATTTAAGATTTTTAAGCGTGAAAAATTTGTACTTATAATTTTTTGTTTTCATTTAGTTTAAATAAAATTTAGTAAACTAGTCTTTATTAGGATAAATATAGTAATTGTAATGTACATTCTCATAAGTTATAATAATTCTTAGACTTAAAACTTCGAATTCTTGTAGGAAAAAAGCATGGATGAAAGTGTTTTTTTTTCTGCGTATTTTATATTTATTAAAAACCATTATTTTCATGCAGTATTTTTTTACTTTTTTAATCGGAAACTAAATTAGTGAATATTATTATATGGAATTATAGTATTAAATACCAAGAAAAGTTTCATCCCTGGGAATAATAAATAGTAGATAAATTTTCATAAGTGACTGAAAACAATCAAACCCATAAGTTTTTTTCATAAGGCGTTAAAAACATGTTTTTCCGGACACTGTAAAAACCATGGTAAATACCGATAAAAACCATTTAGGCGCCCAACCCTGGAAATAACAATAAGAAAACGCACATAGTATACGTGTGCAAAACACGACTCTGTTGTTGAAAATTGTCCCGCTGTAATGAAAATTCCCATTTCTGTAATATGTACAGACATTCTCTGAAGGCATGTATGCATACGTCCGTAGTTGTTAACCCTTTGAGGTTAAGTGCTTTAACTTGCAAGTGCTTTAACCCTTTGAGGGGTAAAGCACTTGCATTCTTAAAATGCTAAATTGACTGATTGGCACCAGGTTTTAAAATCAAATTTATTTCAAAATAGATAAAAGCTTTTTATTCACGTACTTTATTTTAAAAAAATTTCAAAATTCTGGTTAATGTGCAATTCTGTAATTAAAATTAAGTGGGATATATTTTATCCCACCGCCCTTCAAGGGGTTAAGGGGTTAATATGCTTTTAAAATGACAAATTGCGCTGTAAAAATAAATAGTCATTAAGTTATACATTTATAAGAAGCTTAGACAAATACCCTTTTATTTAAACTGTTAATTTTACACGCATAACGATTTTTTTTTAAAGTGTTTTTTTATTTTAAGACAGTCCTGCAATTTGTACCGGCTCTAAAGCTGATGAAATGTTTGGCCTATAAAAATCTCATTAATAAATTTGAATATTACTCTTAACGTTTGACCTTCTAAATAAATGTTTATAAAAAGAAGAAAAAAAAATTTACACGCGACAGTAATAATGAAGATAAAACTTTCATTTTTCATTCATTGAGTTGTATTAATGAAAATAATGTTGAATTTTTCTGCATATGGCTCTTCCGTATGTTGATATTGCGTGGGCGAATCTCTGATTGTGTGTTGGCAGCTAGTGTGGGATAAGACTATTACTACTTCTGCGCGCAGATAAATTGCAAAAGGTCAAGTTTAAAAGCACCTGTTGCGTGCGAATTTGTATTGCACCTGATATATTCTACTCAGTCGTTTAATTTTGCTAGTACTTTTTGACAGGTAAAAATTAGTGTTTTGGAATTTTTCGGCGCTTTTACTTGCGGAAACTTAATTGAGGAAATAATTATTAAATAATTAAAGAAAAAAAAAAAGATGCATATTTTACGAATAAGCTTCCGTCGCTCATAGAAATTACGTTTAGCATACTCAAAAACTTAAACGCTTTAAATTCCAATAAAGACTTTTTTTTAGGGGAGGAGGGGGGGGGGTCTCCGTAATGTGAAAATTTTATATTTTTACGGAAAAAAGCTATTCATTTAAAGCAAAAAATTTTGAGTGTGTGTGTATATATATAATATATATACATTATCCTCCTTCAATTTTTAGGTGTTTTTTTAATTTTGTTTTTGCATCAAATAGTTATTGTTTATAATTTTTTATTTTCCTTCACCGTTTTTTGCATTTTAGATTGCTATATTTATCATGAGTTTATGCAATTGCATGCTTACAAAGTTTGCTTAAATGGGCAATTCAGATTAAAAGTAATCAAGAACCAATTTACAAATTTGGGGGCCCTGAGCACAGATGCTTATGGCGGGGGGTTAGGGCTTGCACCAATACTTACTGGGGTATTAACTAAAAGAAAGAAAAAATATAGTTACTATTCATTTTAAAATACCTTAAAAAAATTAAATATGACAATAACTTTAATATAATTATTTCACAATCTTAAAATTTAAATGAATGGACATTTTATGATAAAATGTATAGTACTAATTATCTTTTTCTTATGCAAGTCTATAGATCTAGAATGATAAAGTATGCAACACCTAATAATAAATTTTCGACAACACCAAGCTACAATTATTTAAAATATGCAGGCTTTATACTTTTATATGCAGGCCACTTGCAGGTTTTACAGCCTGCAAGTGCAAGTTACGCTCACCAACTCTCAAATAACGATAACAGGTATAGGATTAAAATTTCATGGGATATTAAAACCATATCAGATTTTGGACAATAAATCAAAAAACCTTCAGTAGCATTTGGGGGCCCCCTGAAAATAAGGGGCCCTGCCGTAAATCTGGCATTGAAAGTAACAAGTCTGAAATTCCACGTCAAACGTTGCAAAAGTACGTTTGTACTATATATGAAATAATAAAATCTCAAAAAATGCAAAGTTACTAATGCATAAAATCAACTATTTCTAGAACATAAGAAATTCGAATTAACGAGTCCCACGAAGGTTTTTATTTATTTATTTTTTTTTTCATGAAATTATCTTTTTACCTACAGATTCTCAGAAAGGGGTAGAAAAAATGCTTTTTTTTGTTCCTTGGTGTCTCGGAAAGAAGGGACCCTCAAATATGACTGCAAAAAAAAAAAAAAGTATGTGCTCAATGAAGCAAAAGACTCTAGTTTATTTGCCAAATCACAATGATTTTTTTTTTTTTTTTTTTTTTTTTTTAATGCATGTAATGTACAGTGGATATATATATATATGTAATAATTTCTAAATGTACTTATGTGTAATTTTCAACCTTTTGTAGGAAATAAAAATCTTTGAAATATTCAATTTGTAACATGGTAAAATGTGCACTACTACAACATCCAATTTTAAACCTGAAAAAAGTGTGTTGCAAAATTATCTAAACACTGTCATAGCCGATTTTTAAACTTGTCAAATTATTTGGATTTTCCATTAACCGGAACGGCACTCTTTTGTATTTTATTTTAAAAAACGATTTCTGCGGCTCTTAAAATTGTTAGTGCTAGGTGAAAGGGGATGCAGGAATTAAATTCATAGGGTATTTTTTTTAAATAAAAATTTTAGTTAATTCTGAGTATATGTATGTGCACAACTGAAATGTTGGTTTTAAACTAAAAGTTTCTGCTCGGTATTTATGTAAATTGTTTCCATTTCAGATTCTGACCCTGTAAAAATGAGATTTTCATATACAAATAAAGACAATGACAATTTAAGCTTTGATGAAGGCTCTATAAGTGAAGATGAAAACTTTCAGCCAAATTACCAAACTGCTCCCTATGACAGTTCAGATGTGTTGACAATTGAAGGTCTACGGAGGCATTACAATTCATGTTCAGAGTAAGTATTACTTCAAATGTTTCTACATTAAACTGACAACCGAACCAAAATAACTTTTACATTGAATTTTTTTGTTTGCTGCAGTTAAGAGCAAGATGACAAATATTTGATGCTTTTTTTTTATATATATATATAAATTTGCATTATTAAGTTATAAATATTAACTGTATAGTATCAATTGCTTAGTCTGTAGAATCTGATTAAAATTTGAACTAATCTACTGTGATGTTGTAAAAACATTAAAAATCATAGCTAACCAGCATATATATTGAGTGGATTGCATTTTCAGATTTTTGTCTTTAATTTTTACTTTCTTCTATCTTTACAAGAAGAAAGCAATGGATTTTGGAAAATTTTTGAATGTCTTTTTTGGTGAATTTACATTTTAGGGGTCAGAACTCTAAAAACGATGTTTTTACAAAATGTCTGTATGGGACACATATTTTGTGGACGCTCTATCTGAAGAATTAATACATGGAATTTAATAAAACTATAGATTCAGTTACTCCTTGGTATAAAGTGGTTCTGATTATTTTTTGGTAAAAATCTCTCAACAGGTAGTGCTGCTATGCTGCATTTTTCACGATTTCTGTTGTTGCTATATCTCAAGAAATGATGTACGAATTTTCACCGAATTTCAGACTCAGTTAGTCAATATAAATTAATGCTGTTTTAGGTTTTAATGTAAATTGGACAATAGGTGGCACTGTTGGGCTGTATTTATGACTATTTCCGCAGTAAATTTATCTAAAGATTATAAGCTTGAATTTTCATCACACTTCAGATTCAGTTTGTTCTTGATATGTTTTTTGGAATAAACAGACTAATAGTTGGTGCTGCTATGCAGGATTTAAAAAAAAATATTTCCACAATAGTTTTATCAAACTAATGCACAGATTTTCTTCAGACTTCAGGAATTAACAAGTATGAAATAGAAGAAAGTTTTTGGATTGCCATATACGACTAGTTATTAATGTTGTCAGTCATTACCTATTAGCTGGAGCATTTTTATTATACTTTAGTTATAAATGCTATTGATAGGCATTTCCCCCTCTCCCTAGAGATATTTTACATGTGCCAAAGACCTCCTCCCTCCCCTAAAAAGTGATAACATTATATATTCATAGTCCCTAAACTAAACTGTGTACAACTAGATTGAAGAAAATGTTATCTCACACCTTTCAAGAAAGTTTTGAATTGTTTTCTCCATACATATACCAGCAGTTACCAAATTATGGATGATGAAAGAATTAGCCAAGTCTTTAAAAATAAATTTTCTGTTGCAATAATATGTAATAAAAACATTGATACAACATTAAATAAAATATTGTATGTGAAAAATCTGCTTTTTTATAAAACATTATATAGAGCAGTGATGCCATATTCTGTTGATGTAGAGCAACAATGCTATAATTTTCATCAACTAATCTACATTTTACAGGATGAGATAAATATTGTGATGTGATTAAAAAAAAAGACAGTTTAATGTTTTCTTTGCGTTTTTTAGCCAAACTATTGCTTTATTCATGTTGCTCATGTTTTTATGTTGTCTAATTGTTATTCCCATCGATATTAATTCAGTTTGGCAAGAAAACAGGGTGTGCAAAGGTTAATTTTGCTTTCCTTCAGCAAATTCTTCACCCAAGTAAACTTCACTATTTGAGGGATCCTGGAGTAAAAAGCCTGTGCAATCAAGCACAAGGCCTTGCTTCAGAGAAGAAGAAAAAAAAAAAAAAAAAAAAAAAAACCTAGGTCGAAATCAAGTCAAAAATATTCGGTCACGACTATCTTGATGAATTTCCCAGAAGTGCTAGGTCCCTGCAGAAGGAAGCCATTATCTTGATTGTCTCTAGGACGGGATTTTCTTCTCTTTTGAATGGTGAATAAAATGGGATATTTTGTTCTTTCAATTAAAAGTTATGGTCTTATTTGTCACTTTGTTGATGAATCGCATAGTAATAATTTGGCATAGCAATAAAACTATTACCATTTGAGGGTAATTTTTATACACATGATCATTGTCTCTTCTATAGCAATTTTAGTATTTTTAAAAGTTTTAATGAAAAACAACTTTGTTGCATTTCAGTTGTGGTGTATGTTGGTACGATGACCACGTCAATTTAGACTGCAGTGAATGTGGAGGCTATGCAATGTGTCGTCCATGCCCGAAATGTAACGGAAAGTGTGGTGCCATGTGGAAAAGAGATGTTCCTGCTGTATGTATAATTTCTCATTTTCTTTGTTTGAAAACATTATAGCATGGTTAGTGACATGAATATGCCTTGCAATAAATAAACCAGGAGGCAGCAGCACAATTGCCTCATCGAGTTAACAGATAAAAATATAACGTTACTTAAATCTTGATTCCCATATTAAGATGCAATTGGTCTGCCATGTCATATCTAGGTAGAAAACATCTAAATACCAGATTTTAATGATTGACTCGTAGGTTCACCATTGTGTTTTCCTGCAACCAAAAGTATGGAAACATGAAGGATTAGGAGCAGGAAAATATAATGGGGTAACCTATGAGTCAACTGCTAAAATCGGGTTTATAGGTGTTTTCCACCTAGATATGACTTGGCAGACAAATTGCGTTGTAATATGTGAATAGATTTAACTAATCCTGAATTTTAACCTATGAATTCAATGAGGTGGTTGTCTGTGCTGCCTTCTACTCAGGGCCGTAGCTAAGGGGGCGCTATGGGCGGCTCAGCCCCCCCCCCTAAAATATTTTGAGCCCCCCTGGAAAAAGTTTCAAGGTTTTGACTAAATGTTCCGAAAATTCAAATGAAATTCTGTTGAAAAATCTAATTTAGTTTTGAGACCCTGTCACAGTTTTGCAGAGTTGATAAACCGTATCTAAAATAAGTGTTTCAACATTCCCTCATCCTATTTATACATACGGAGTTAACGTGATGTTTAATTTCACACCAGTTATACACTCAAAATTTTCATCATCCTATTCTCTTCATAGCATAAAATGAATTTATTACAACAGTTTAATGAGAAACGTTGTACCTACAATGTGAATATGGGCTAATTTCTGCGTTAGAGAGAGAGAAAAAAAATTATGAGCCCTCCCCCTAAATTCTCTTGAGCCCTCTCCCCCCCCCCCTATCGTTCACTTCTAGCTACGGCCTTGCTTCTACCAGTCTAAAAATGACGTCTACTTATGCTTCACTTATTAGTAAAATAAATTCCCCTACTAATTTCCCTTGAAAAAGGGTATTTGAAATATTCAGATGTATATATTCATTTATTTGGGAACTAATGAATTGTGTTTAGCTGTAAATGCATGCATTATGTATGCTGACTTTACCAAAATACAGAAAAGTTTTGGTATATTTTCACAAATTATTTTATTCATTCAAAAGTTTAAAAAAAACCTTATTAGTTTTTGCTACAGATGTTCCCATATAAGTAAAGTTATTTTATGGATACCTTGTATGTTAATTTATTAAATAATACATCTTACTACACTCAATTGTTTTAAAAATTTTAATGTTAAACTATACCTTTTAAAACTATTTTTTTTTTAAACATATAATAATTTAATATTAATATCTATTGAATGCTCAAGGTGCATTTTTAATTTTAAAATTCCTCTTAATTTATATTTACTAAGTTAAGCTTTTAAAATATAATGGTTTGGCCTATAATTAACATCATTGTTTTTGAAACTCGTAAAATATTGTGACCAAAAAGTGTAAAAGTGCTGTAAAATTAATAAAATATTGTATTCTCATCAAAAACACACCTGTGTATCTAACGTTTTATAATTTTAACAATAAAATGGTATCAAACTGCATCAAACTTATGAAAAAAAGTTTTTTTGCATTTTTCAGAGAAACAATTCTTTTTATCTTCTTTATAGTATAATAAAGTATATATAAATATTAGTTAAATCTAAAAACTGCAAATTCCATAGAATGTTATCAATTTATTATTAAAAGCTTTTGGAAATTTCAAATGAAATACTTTAACTTTTATATTTATTATTTTATTTTTTTGTTACAATTTTAATGCATATTGCAATACTTAATCTTTATAAATCTTTCTTTCAGTCTCATATGAACAAAAAAGCAGAATGGATTGGTTCATGTTCCTCAGATTTCCAATGGAATTCTTCAAATATACTTGACTCTACAAGTGTATCAGAAAACAAAAACTCTAATGTAGAAAACTCTTCCTATCATCTACATATGTCTCCTAAGTCCAAAAACTATATGCAAGATGCACATGTCTTATAAAAGATTTGCTGCTATACTGACCATTTTTCAGAGATCTGAATGCCGAAAATTTCAGCATGAAAGTTTGTACAAATATTGAGGCTTAAATTTACAGCTATTTTTCTTGTACATTTATATAAAACAAAACTGGTTAGAAATTTTCAGTCGCTGAAAAATGTTTAGACAACAACCAAATCATTGTATATAAATCTGCTATGTGAAAATCAAATTTTAAAATTGTCAACTCATTTCATGATCATGTGTCTAAAAAGTCATTTTAAAACAAGTGGACTATAGTGCATTTTATATTGTATCTTTTTATGAAATACCAGAACAAACTAAAAAAAAAGTATTAGTATTTGATGTATTTGTGTTCAGATTGAAAAAAAATGGTTTTATCCAAAAATGTATCAAAGACAACTTGAAATGTTTTGAGGCTAGTGTTCATATCAGTATGTGATGTTTTAAACATTTGTGAGTTTCACCCTTTTTAAACTTATTTATTGATTCTCCTTTGGTGATACTCATGAAAGTGATGAGCTCATATCATGTGAAAAAACTTTTATTGACCTTTGTACATTTTTAAAAATTACCCAATAAAGTTCTTATTTCTGTATCTTTCTCTTCTTTTATTTCTGCACATTAATATGCAGTCAGAGAATCTTCAAACAGCTTACTCAAATCTTCATTGGACTGTTCTCGTGGAGCTAATTTTGTTACCCTATGCTACAAAAGGTTGAAAAACACAAATTAAATAACTAAATAATAATGAAGAAAATACAATTAAAATTACATAGAGCTGTCAATCTTCTGTCATTTTTCAATTAAATAATTTAATATTAAAAAAAAGTTAGTAGTCATATATAACACTTATTAACACTTACTCATATTTAATGTCCTTTGGTTATTGCTCCTCTATATTATTAAAATAATTAATTTAGAAATTACATGCATATAACAATGAAAATTAAAAAAATAACCATTTACCTGCCAACTTTTCATGAGTGGAACATCAGATCTCTTATACTGCAATTGTTTAAATATGTGTTTTAATCGTTTGAATTTTAAATGCATCTTCTTGAAGGCATATATATTCTCATACATTTTAAAATATCTTTCATTGTTTGCATTTCTCAATTTGATACTTGTCGAAAAGTAATATAGAAAGCAGGGAAAAGTTGGGTTTTGTTTTTTTATTCTATCCATTCCTATGTATGTACAATGATGATGGTTATTGCATTACATACTGATTTTATTAATGCATTTTCATGCATAAATTAAAAGGGTTGACATTTTTGTTTTATGCTTTACTGAATGCAAATGTTCTGCCTGTGGAATACACCTGTATCTCTAATTATATTTTACATAACCAAAAATCTTGCACACATACAGGTGGTTTATTAATCTAAATAACCACCATAAAAATTACTAATGAATCTGACAAGTCAATCATAGTGTGGCAGGTAAAGGGTTAAAACTGTCGAACTTTCATAAAATGAACTCAAAGGATGACACATTCCGTCTTGATAAATTGAAATGATGGAAGTAGCTGCCTTTTTGAGACAAAGGAGAAACAAAGCACATGTTAGTGATGGGCAATTATCTCCAACTCTACAATAGAGATAAATTGTCACGACAGAAAACAATTTAGACAGTTTTGATTTTCCCACAAATTCTATAATCTATTGCTTCATTGCAAAGCTAAAACGGCACTTTCAGCCATTAACAATAATTCCAATAAAATAGTTCATTATGATGACAATTGCTCAATAATTTTAAAATCTCTATTTTCTTTTTGATTTGAAGAGAAATAATGCTTGACATTTGAGGCAGGGAGGGGAGGAGAATGAATTATGACAGTGTCTCTGCAAAGTCCATTGTGGTTTATTGGAAGGAACATATATACATAAAAGCAATTTAATTTGTATCAGTGTCATGGAATTTTCAAAACATATAGGAATTTACAAATATTTTCTAAAGTCTTGTAGGAAAAATGACATGAAATTGATCAGTTTCAGGGGAGGGGGGGGGGGGAAATCACAAAATTCATCAAACAATTGCAAAAAAATGTTTTAAAAAATGAGTCATTTATTTGAATTTTGAAGAACAATTGCAGAAAAAAAAATGCTAATGTTGTCAAAGAATTGCAAAAATAAGTAGCAAATTTCATTGTATGCCCATTTAGTCATAGAATGTTTTCTGATCTATAATCTGCAGCCACAATTTTTAGCTTTTATAAAAAATTTCAACAGACAATCTGCAATGGCCTATATATGCTGGACTATACGAAGATTACTCACTATTTTAAACATTTCAAAATGTACTAACGATAATTGTAATAAAATAATTGGAAAAAAAACTCAAATAATGATAAAAAACAAAATAATAATTACAGTTTTTTTTTCTTTTTTTTTATATTGAATCTTATCTAAAACATAGAATGCCTTGTGAATAAAGATAATTCAATGTTATCTTTCTAGCTTGCAGCATTAAATAAGACATTTTCTCTCAGACAGTAATCTAACTTTTAAAATTGTGATAACTATATATTTCATAGTTTTTCATTTCAGCTAAATGATTGATGTTGCCAAAAGATTTAAAAAAAAAAAAAAAAATCAGAAGCCACACCCATTAATACGTACACGTCATATGTGAAACAATCATAATAAACTCCACAATTGGTCGATAGCATACAATTGTGGGATAGCTGTTTACATTTTTATTTTATGACTGCCAAAATAGAAACTGGGTATATAACGTGAACTTCAACTTTAAAAAAAAAAAAAAAAAAAAAAAAAAATTCTTGCAGTCGTCGTCTTTTTTTCTTGCAGTGGTGAATATGGCAGCAATGCTGAATTGATTTGCTTCACCTAGTTGTTTATGGGTTATTTGTTTGTAGTTTACGTTGGAAATAGTACTGTATTTCACTGGAAGAAAAAACTTAAGAAATAAAATTTTTGAAAGATTGTTTCATACTCTCCTCTCCATTACGCTTCTTAAATGATACAGAAGCTTATTTTATGAATACTTTTATAGTAGATTTTCTTCTGCCAGGTTTTGATTGGTTCCATTTAGCACAGTTTTTTTCCGCCCTTAATATCCTTGTTTTTATGCAGGGTTGGCAAGTTTCTGCCATGGGTGGAAAAAACCTAGTTAAAACCATCCTGGCAAAAATAAGTTTTTGCCGAAGTGGTGGCAAAAATAAATTGTCCATTTAAATTGTTGAAAGAAAAAAACTTAATACTTAACTAAGAAATCAATATTCTAAATTTATTTTTGAACAAATGATGTTAAATAAGTATAATTATGCATTTTATGAAATGTAATTAATGTAACTTTTTGTCCATTTCTTGATGTATAAGAGGGAGGGAAAAAAATTCTAATTTCAAGACATATGGTGAAATTTTTCCAATATATAATTTCCCATTTAATTTAATATATATATTTTTTTATCCGTAACAAACTAGTTTTAACAGATAAATGATTATAAATTGGTACAAAAAACTTGCATATTTTTCAGATTCATTACATAAAACATAAGTAGCAAAATTATATAATAAACCTTTAATATAGTAGACTCCCACAAATCTGCAAAGCTTGGAAACCAGGAGTTTTGTGGATTTCTGGTCATTGATTTGTTTTGAACATGTTTCCTACATTTTGAAACATGAATTTGATTGGTAGTTAAGCATTGTAATCAATGCATATAATAAATTGAAACGTTAAAATAATTAAGTAAAATATTTAAATAATTAATAATTAAAAAACAAGTTATTACAAAAAAAAAAAAAAAAAAATTAATTCAAAATAAAATTTTAGAAAAATATTAAAATAAAGTAAATAATTAAGATGCAATACTAAATATAAATAATGATGAGGAAAAATCATTATTTTTTATAAGGAAAAATATTTGCTTTTGTTAATAAACAAAAAAGTTTGATTAATTAAAAAATATTCATTTTATACAGCAAAAATTACGCTGCGACTATGATACAATAATGATTATTTTGATTAAATATCGATCATCGTAATTAGTAAACTGGATGTAAATCTCAAATTCGTTTCGCAACTAGCAGGGATACGAAAATAGTAATATAACTTTTGAAATAATAATTTTATATAACAAAAATTATCCTGCCATGCGAATTGCAAACTCCACCAAACGGTCATTAAAAGTTATATTACTCTGCAACTACGATATGTAATGATTAATTCTATTAAATATCGATCATTGTATGTCTAAAAAACATTATTTAACACTGCAGAATTTAAATTGAAGGACATTGATTTGAATAGCACATTTAATTTTAATTGACATTTAAAAAAAAAGAAGTTGAAAAGGATTTAAAAATACATATAGTTAAAGAATTATTTGTATTGCAATAGCTGCTGACTTCAGCGCCATTTTTAATTTCATTGTTTACATCTGAAAAAAATATGCGGATTTCCGGCGTTCGCGGATTTAAGGGAGTCTACTGTAATTAAAAAAATATTGTATGACAAAATAATTTATTTAAGAAAAAAAAACTAAACATCAGATTTTTAATCTGGTTCTCAAATTCTTAGTATTGGATTGATCCCACCTATTTTATAAAGATTTAAAATATGTAAAATTATTTAATTACATCTATTAATTAGCAAATTAAATAAAAATAAGTGATAGATTATTTTTAATTGTTTATACCATTATTATCTTAATTAGATTATAAATTTTACTATGCATTAGAAACAATTAAGAATTTGCCATTTTTGCCGTTTTTTTTCCAGTTTTTGCCATTGTTCTGGCAAAAATGCCAATTCTGGTTTTATTGCATTTATTTGATTGCATATCAACAATATAACGAGGAATCATATTATTTGATCCGTATTTGCAATTCCAAGTATAAATCAAATACTTTTGCAAAATCTGAAATTAACGAAGTTAGTACAGACAACTCTGCGAAATCTGATTATGTATAATCTACAATTCTCTATTATCCGCACTACGTGTCAGAATGTAAACAATGAAAATTGCCATTAACAATTAAACCCATAAAGTTAAATTTTGTATTTTTTTTTAAAGTTAAATATTTATACACAGAAAAATTGATAAGTATAAACTAGATATATTAAAATTTCCTTGAATAACAAAATTTGATCTTTGCGCTATAAGTAATGAGTTTTTATAGACTACAAATACAAAAAATTTTTGGCAACAAACTAAAACTGAAACTACCATTTGTCACTGTTTAAATTAATGAATAATCAGTAAAATGTGTATTGTATGCAATTAAAATTTTCTTTAATCATGGTTATTAAATATATCATACCAGTGTTACATTGTTTTTCTTTTCCATTGTAATTTTAGTGTAGTTGTTCCTAATTTATAGTCTGATTTTAAGAGGTAAACCGAGGGATGATCTATAATCCATTAACCCCTTAACGCGCAGTGTTGCCGGGTCGGCAACACCTAAAGTTCCCCCTGTTTAGCGACACAAAACTCCATGAATATTTCAAAAATTACTCCAATGGCTACTTTAAATCTTTCTTATGAGTTCTAGATGGCAGCACCACAGAGATCAAACTCTACTGTTTTTAAATAATAGGTAAAATGTTTTACTGTAATACGCGCTTCACAGCAATGCTCTTCTCACTGCGCTTTACAATGCTTTATTTATGGGAGGTTACCACTTCGGCAACAGCTGTATAATTAAAATGGTTAGAGCAATCTTTACAAAACAATACCTGTGTACTCCTCTAGGCCTAAATAGTTTGCCTAATTTTTTTTTTCTTTAAATTCCAACTTTAAAGAGTAGTGTGCCGGAAAGGGTTAAAATGTATAATCCACAAAACCCTCAGTCCCTAAGTATGTGGATTTTACAGAGTTGACTGTATAACCTCCTCAGTCCTGAGACAAATATCACGAAGGACCACTAAAACTAATTTAAAATTATTATGAAGCATCTCGAAAGATGTAGATGTCTATATGTCGATGTTTATGATATACACGCATTTATTAAAAAGCTCTAGAAGTAATAATATCACGAAGGACCACTAAAACTAATTTAAAATTATTATGAAGCATCTCCAAAGATGTAGATGTCTATATGTCGATGTTTATGATATACACGCATTTATTAAAAAGCTCTAGAAGTAATAATATCACGAAGGACCACTAAAACTAATTTAAAATTATTATGAAGCATCTCCAAAGATGTAGATGTCTATATGTCGATGTTTATGATATACACGCATTTATTAAAAAGCTCTAGAAGTAATAATATCACGAAGGACCACTAAAACTAATTTAAAATTATTATGAAGCATCTCCAAAGATGTAGATGTCTATATGTCGATGTTTATGATATACACGCATTTATTAAAAAGCTCTAGAAGCAATAATATCACGAGGGACCACTAAAACTAATTTAAAATTATTATGAAGCATCTCCAAAGATGTAGATGTCTATATGTCGATGTTTATGATATACACGCATTTATTAAAAAGCTCTAGAACCCTCATAGCATGCATGTTCACAGTGACGTCACAATGACATCACTTTGGTCACATCACATCTGTGACGAAAATGCCACCACTCAGTGACGTCACATTGTGACTAAGATGTGACTTTCTAAAAAAAAATTCACAGTTCGTCACAATGTTAATGTCAAAGTAGTCACAAATGACACACTTTTCACAAATTGGTCACATTGTGACGTCACAAAGTGGTCACAATGTGACGTCACAAAAAAGCTCTAAAACGGCCATAACGACTTCACATTTTAGTCACTGTGACTTCACATCGACGTCACGTGACGTCACATCGACAATCGCTGGTCACAAAGTCACAATGTGACTTCACAACGACGTTGCAGTGACGTCACCATGTCTTACGGGAAGTAATAATATCACGAAGGACCACTAAAACTAATTTAAAATTATTATGAAGCATCTCCAAAGATGTAGATGTCTATATGTCGATGTTTATGATATACACGCATTTATTAAAAAGCTCTAGAAGTAATAATATCACGAAGGACCACTAAAACTAATTTAAAATTATTATGAAGCATCTCCAAAGATGTAGATGTCTATATGTCGATGTTTATGATATACACGCATTTATTAAAAAGCTCTAGAAGTAATAATATCACGAAGGACAACTAAAACTAATTTAAAATTATTATGAAGCATCTCCAAAGATGTAGATGTCTATATGTCGATGTTTATGATATACACGCATTTATTAAAAAGCTCTAGAAGTAATAATATCACGAGGGACCACTAAAACTAATTTAAAATTATTATGAAGCATCTCCAAAGATGTAGATGTCTATATGTCGATGTTTATGATATACACGCATTTATTAAAAAGCTCTAGAAGTAATAATATCACGAAGGACCACTAAAGCTAATTTAAAATTATTATGAAGCATCTCCAAAGATGTAGATGTCTATACGTCGATGTTTATGATATACACGCATTTATTAAAAATCTCTAGAAGTAATAATATCACGAAGGACCACTAAAACTAATTTAAAATTATTATGAAGCATCTCCAAAGATGTAGATGTCTATATGTCGATGTTTATGATATACACGCATTTATTAAAAAGCTCTAGAAGTAATAATATCACGAAGGACCACTAAAACTAATTTAAAATTATTATGAAGCATCTCCAAAGATGTAGATGTCTATATGTCGATGTTTATGATATACACGCATTTATTAAAAAGCTCTAGAAGTAATAATATCACGAAGGACCACTAAAACTAATTTAAAATTATTATGAAGCATCTCCAAAGATGTAGATGTCTATATGTCGATGTTTATGATATACACGCATTTATTAAAAAGCTCTAGAAGTAATAATATCACGAAGGACCACTAAAACTAATTTAAAATTATTATGAAGCATCTCCAAAGATGTAGATGTCTATATGTCGATGTTTATGATATACACGCATTTATTAAAAAGCTCTAGAAGTAATAATATCACGAAGGACCACTAAAACTAATTTAAAATTATTATGAAGCATCTCCAAAGATGTAGATGTCTATATGTCGATGTTTATGATATACACGCATTTATTAAAAAGCTCTAGAAGTAATAATATCACGAGGGACCACTAAAACTAATTTAAAATTATTATGAAGCATCTCCAAAGATGTAGATGTCTATATGTCGATGTTTATGATATACACGCATTTATTAAAAAGCTCTAGAAGTAATAATATCACGAAGGACCACTAAAACTAATTTAAAATTATTATGAAGCATCTCCAAAGATGTAGATGTCTATATGTCGATGTTTATGATATACACGCATTTATTAAAAAGCTCTAGAAGTAATAATATCACGAAGGACCACTAAAACTAATTTAAAATTATTATGAAGCATCTCCAAAGATGTAGATGTCTATATGTCGATGTTTATGATATACACGCATTTATTAAAAAGCTCTAGAAGTAATAATATCACGAAGGACCACTAAAACTAATTTAAAATTATTATGAAGCATCTCCAAAGATGTAGATGTCTATATGTCGATGTTTATGATATACACGCATTTATTAAAAAGCTCTAGAAGTAATAATATCACGAAGGACCACTAAAACTAATTTAAAATTATTATGAAGCATCTCAAAAGATGTAGATGTCTATATGTCGATGTTTATGATATACACGCATTTATTAAAAAGCTCTAGAAGTAATAATATCACGAGGGACCACTAAAACTAATTTAAAATTATTATGAAGCATCTCCAAAGATGTAGATGTCTATATGTCGATGTTTATGATATACACGCATTTATTAAAAAGCTCTAGAAGTAATAATATCACGAAGGACCACTAAAACTAATTTAAAATTATTATGAAGCATCTCCAAAGATGTAGATGTCTATATGTCGATGTTTATGATATACACGCATTTATTAAAAAGCTCTAGAAGTAATCTTGACAATTCTGGAAGGATTTAAACTAATTTAAAGTGTGTTTTTTTGTGTCTCCTCCAGGCAACATCAAGACTGAGGTAGATATATAATTTTAAAAATAAGCTTGTAGTCCCTACTTTAAAAAAAATTAATTGTAGTTAACTATATTTTCAATAAAATAATTGTAGATTGCTATAATAAATAAAGTAGTACTTGATTATTGTATTAGGTTTTTTAGGTGTCTTTAGAAAAATAACAAACAAAAAGTTTTATTGACCAAAACTTAAAATAATAGTTTACCTGGGGTAATGTTCCTTCAACTAATGATGGAATATCCTCGGATGTAAATCCCAAATCTTTCAAGCCATTTTCAATACCTAGATCATGCATAAACCCTCGTACAGCATCAGCTAAGATAAAACCAGCATCTTCCCTTTTTGAGTTTCTTATGTCCTTTCCTGAAACAAATAATATATACTTGTCAGGGATTTGAAATAGTTAAAATTAAAATACTCCATAGAGATTCACCATTGACATTGCCAATTCATATATACTTTTCTTCTTCTGTGACACTTGAAATAATATATTTTAACCCTACTTTTTCAAATAATTGTACAGTAGAGCACCAATTATCTGGATGCTGATTAACCAGATTTATCAAACTTTTTCCTCAACTTCTTCAAAATTTCTGAAGTGAAATTTCTTTAGATTTGTTAAAGTAAATTTGACTGGATGCCACGAAAATTAACTGTTAAATAATCATTTCCTAATCCTGAAACATCGAAATCACCAACAAATGAAAAGGAGCAATCATAAAATAAACTGTTTCTAGAATCTAAAATTTCACTAATAATTTTACTTTGAATGTTCCAGAGTCATTGGCACACATTTTTGCACGAAAAGCCCTCTTTTATCTTCAGGTTCTCTGAAGGTGATCAAAAAATTACTTATTTTGTCTCCTGGTGTCCACTGAAAGAGGGGCGCCCTCCCTTCTCCGTTTGTTCATACATAATATGTATATAAACATGTAGTAATTTCTTAACTTTGAACCAATTTCTTAGAAAATAAAATTAAAAAAATTAAAACAAAAAAACTTCTAAACAATGCCTAAATATACTAAAATGTGTACTACTACAATTGGCAATCCTATGCCTGGAAAAAGGGTGAAAGAAACTTATTTAAGAAAATTAAAATAGCCATTTTTTAAAGCTGTCCAATTATCTGGATTGGCCTCAATTCCGATCGGTTCAGATAATCGGCGCTCTACTGTATGTAAAATTCTCAATCATTAATTCTATTAAGGAAATCGTTAAGTGTGTATAAATGAATGTTTTGTAGACAAATGTAAAACATTTATTTATGTTACGATATTTTATAATTTTTATATTCTCAATTACACAAGGTTAAGAAGCTACTTTATTTAAGTGTAAACAACTGCTGACTAATGTTAATCCTTTTTAAAGTATCTCATTTGTGTTTTAACATTTTTAAATGATTTTTTTCTTTAATGGATTTATGAGGATGATCTTTACAAAAAGGCTATTTCTTGCTTTTAAATTTTGTTTGCAAGTTTATTTTATTTTTATTTTTTAGGAAGATACTTTCACTTTCAAAAACAGTTCTGAAAGTGAAAAGCCTTTAATAATAATTAATATGCATGTGTGTGTGTGTGTGTGTGTGTGTGTGTGTATAAAATGTGCAAATAAAAATTAAAAAGGAGTTGCAAAATAATAAACAGCCTTCGTAAGATCAACCTCAGTTATCCAATGCAAAACATAATTTAAAAGTATTGAAATGCAAACAAGGCATCTAAAAACTGTCTTTCATAGGATTATTATTAGCCAATGGGTGTTTTTCATGCAAGTAAAGTAGCCCCTTAATAAGAATTACTTTCACATTCAATATTATCTTAAAGAAATAAGATAATTATATGTTACTTGTATACATAATTGCAAGACATTGAGATTTCTGTATTAGAAAAGTGTTATATTTTTTAAATTTACAGATTTAAATGATAATCCAAATTCTTGAAAGAATGCTTCAGCATACTTAAAAGAATTGTGATTCTTGTCTTCAAATCACTGATATGAGAGTATGATGCAACCAGTTTTTAATGTTCCCAAACAGAAAAAAAAAATTACTCAGTGTGATATCTGGTTATCTAACTGTCCAAAGTAAAAAACATTATTCTAAATCCATCTTTTGTTGTATAGAAATTTAAATAATCTTTAAAAAACACCATACAAAAAAAAAAAAAAAAAAAAAAAAAAGCTTTATGTGTTATTATTAGATGTACAAGCAGCATAACTTAGTTACTGCAAATTTTTGATGCAAAAGTAATTCTTATTTACTCTGAATTGTGGGTTTTTTTCTTGTTTTCTGGAAGATGTGCTATAACTTATACTTATTAATTATTTTTAATTACAATTAAATTAGGATTGCTAGATTGTAATTTTTTATGCAAGTTGTATGTTTTTAAAGCTTATTGTACACTGCATGCCTAAACTTTTACAGATGACAATTTCTTTTATTTGAACACAGATCTAACTTTTCTAATTCCAAGAATTTTTAACATTTTTTTCTTAAATTTACATTGTAAATTTCACTTTTAATGCACTTTTTAATCATGTCATTGCAAAATTAATTAAACTGTATTATTAGAGTAATGTAAAATACACATAATTAGAAAACAACAATTGTAACAAATGTGTTATAACTACAAATAATGTAGATATAGTAAGATAACTACAAGAAATGATATGTTTTTAAGGAAAATCTTTAAATGCATTATAGGCACATTCAGAGTTCAGTAAGAAGTTTATTTATCTATTTATTTTTATTATTTCTTTTTAAGAAATAAACCTAGCAACACTACATTAAATATACTTTTGTCATTTATCAATATATATGGAATAATAAACTATCAATTAAGTTGTCTTATGCAAATTTGTACAAATCTTATTTAAAAATTTTGTAATAATTTAAATTAACAATGAAAATTTGTTTTTGTAATTATCATTATAAATGTTAATTATTAAAAATATATAAAGTATATAGAACATAGCTATGAATCTAATATGATTGCACTAAGAATACTGAAATGAGATCAACTGTCTGTGCCTAAATGCATAGGTGTCAATATAAAAAGATTTTGGTTGGTATAAATTAGACTATTGACAATAGTTTTCTTATTTCTAGGGTTGTTATACATCTTGTTTCAGTCTAATGTCACTTTATAATAGAACAACTTTATAACATGATTAATCAATCGGTAAATGAGTTATAACAGATGTAAATTTTCCAAGTGTGTGAAAAAAGTCAGGCCAGGATTCAAACCAGCGATGTTCTACCTGAAGTTGCCAATGCTCTTCCAACTGAGCCATCCTGGATGAATGCTGAATGACTAATTCACCCAAATAACCTAAACAATCACACAATCTGGTCTGATACTTTGGATCAACTCAACAGAATAAATCAAAGGTGAACTACAGAAAAAGCTGCATACAAAAGTTTTCTGCAGTTCTATATATTGCCAGTATTTGTTTGGGGTGGCTCAGTTGGAAGAGCATTAGTGGGGCTTCAGCCTTACATCCCTGGTTCAAATCTTTCCCAGACTTTTTTTCACACACTTGGAAAATTTACATTTGTTATACTGTCACTTTATCAACTTTCATTTCTTTCAGTTTCCTAAAAATAAAAATTTATAGAAAAAAGATTTTCCAAAGCACCACCAGAAAATTTATTTGAATTCTATACGCTCCCACATGAGTAGATAATAATTATATTTTTAAAAACTTCAAAGTTTGTGTATTTAACAAAATGGGCTATTCAAAAAAGGCAAAATTATTATTATGGGCAAACTTTTTATACGTTAGTTCTGATGAGAAATTCTCCAAAGTGGTGTAAGTTACTGTTATAGATAGGTTTCACCTATCTATCGGTTGCTTACCTAAGACTTCAGCTGCAGTTAAATGGCGTTCTGGACATGCAGGTGCTGTGAAACGAAACACTGCTGGAGCTGTTATTACTACAGACAGGCCATGAGGCTAAAATAAAAATGACGAAACTCCTAAATGGTTTCTTTTTTACTCTTAAAATTTTCAGCTAAATATTTAAATTGGTGTTGATATATTGATTTTTGAAATACATTAATTCAAAATGGCATGAATGAATTAAAGAGTAATTGCACTTTATTTTTTTTTTCCTTTAGAAAAAATCTTAAGCATTATTTAATTTAATGAAAAAGAAACTTAGCATGCATATATTCAATATAATAAAATGATAATAAAGATTGCCGATCTTTGACTATATAACTGCAGAGAACTGCAGGTACAGTGATATTGATATATGTATATAATGAAGCTATTAGTACAAATAAAAAGATATGTAAAAATATGCACCTAATTAATCATTTTAATAAATTAACCTTTTCAGCATCTTAGGGTTTTTCTATATTTCTATAAAAGCACTTTTAAGTCCCATATAAATTGAATGAATTAAAGATATATATATATATATATATATATACACACAGTAGATCCCTCAAATCTGCACAGTTTGCGACCAGAGGTTGTGCGGGTTTTAGAATTTTGTAGATTTCTGATCATTGCTTTGTTTATATATTTTTTAAAAAGTAATTTGAATGTAATTAATAATAAAATGAAAATTGTAATGAATGCTTACAATATACTAAAATATGAGATAATTTTTTAAATGATTAAAATACTAAAAACAAAGGTCACATTAATAATCAATAATGTATAATTAAATATTCATTATAAAGATGAATTGTGTTTTTTCTAAATTATTTAGTGAAACTTCCCTCATAAAGGTACATTACTAATTCACATTAGGATCGTAAAATAACGAAGCTTTATCTTAGGTTTATCCAGACTTAATTATGAAAAAAGCTTGATTAATACATAAATATATTTGGTAAGATTGTGATTACCAATGATATCAGAAATACCTTGATTTTTTTCAGAAATAAATATTCTTTCTTCATCAAAAAAACATGAATTCAATAGCCTTAACAAAAATTACACTTAAAAAAATGTATGGAATTGATATAAAACTAAAAAAGTCAAAACTTGCACCTACATCTGAACTGAATGTTTCATTGTTTACATCCTTAAATTATGTGTGGATTTTAGGAGTGCAGATTTGAGGGAGTCTACTGTATATACTTTTACAAATAAAACCAAAGTAACTCATATATATATATATATATATATATATATATATATATATATATATACATGTGTTGCAGTTTGATGCTGTAATATCTTTAATATTACTTCTGTCTATGTTTCAAAATAGAATTCTGTTTAAAATATTTTTAACTACAGCCATTTTAACATCATTTTTAAAAGCACAAAAATTTGGGCCAGCCAGTTAAAGAGTTAAAAACCATTTGTAACTACTGCAGCATATTTTGAATTGCGAACCCTGCCCCCCACACACAAAGATTAGCATTAGTAGCAATACATATAATTAAAATATTTTTAAAATAGTCAAATACAATTTTTCTTACAAAACACTAACAAAAGTAATGAATTCTGAATATTAAAAAAGCATATTTACATCACATGTTTTCTTTTTATTTTCTTAATGAATGATTTTGATACTAAAAAATCTGATGTTTTATTGTGTATTTAAGCAATTTATAGAAAATTGTTACACAGCTATGGCAACACAGTAAGCAATGAACTATAAAAATATGAACAAAAGGCTCACACTGTATTGTATAAAAATAAAATGTCAAATTCTAGTCAATCATTTTATATTTTAGTGAAAGAGATAATTTTTATACATAAAGAACAAAAGACTTAAAAAGAGTCACAAAATATCATAAAAATTATATAAATAATTAATAAGTTTACCTATTCAGAATAATTATAAAATAGAAAACTTATATACAGAATAATTATAATAATTTACCTATGCAGAATAATTATTGCTCTCATATATTATTTTTTTTTCTTTTTCATGAAATTTGACCTTTTGGGAAGGTTTGTGACAGTGATACTTTCAGAAAAGATATTTTAGATAAGGTTTAAGTCTCTTAAAGATTTACAATTTGAGATAGTAATTAAATAAAAGCATTTTCATAAAAAAGGGGTTTACACAAGACTACAATTTTTTATGATTGAAAAAATTGCAAATTTTAATTAAAAAAAAAAAAAAAAAAAAAACATCGATTTATCATTTAATTTTTTTTTTTTTTTTTAAATCAAGTTTAATTATATCAGGATAATTTATATTAAAGTACATCTGTAATTTTATTAATTTTTTTGATGATTTATAATTAGCAATAGAATTACAATAATAATTATAATACTTTCCTTAAAAGAAGAAAAAAAAAACACATTTGAAATATAAATTTAAACTGTCCCACATCATGCTTGTAGATTTTTAATTAACTTTTGAAAACTTTTATCTCAAGTTACCATGGATGTAGTGGTGGGTATATACCGTATACCTTCTGGATTTTTTAAAGAAATGCCGTATAGCCTCTGTTTCTCAAGAAAGCTATAGTTTACACACACTAGGGTATATCCCCTGTCTTGAGCGCATACCCTGTACTTACAGCGTATACACTTTGTTATTTTTACAACTCCACCCCTGCATGTTACATTTTGAATGACTTTAAAAGTCAAGAAAAGAATATTAAAAATACTGTAAACTTCAAAAAGCTGACTGCAAACAGTTGTATAAAGCTACAATATTAAAAAACAGATTTAAATTGTCCCACATGATGTTTGTCGATTTTTAATTAATTAATTTTTGAAAACCTGCATCTTGTGTCACATTTTGAATGAATTTGAAAGTCAAGAAAAGAATATTAAGAAATACTGTAGACTATCGTGGAGCAAAAAAATTTTTTTTTTGAAAATCAAAAACGGGTAGGTACCAAAAGTTGCCTTTATACTAGTACATCAACTGCGTGAAATTTTACCGCTGAAAAAAAATGGCTTGAGTCTGCGCTTTTGCTCCAAAAATCGAAATTTTGGGTAAAATTTGTCATTTTTTGACATTTTTTCAAAAAAATAAAAAAATTTCTACAGAGCTGGTTAGTATTTGAAAGTGTTGCTTAGACCTTTATATTTATCTGCTTAACATATTCAAACTATAAAACAATATGTTTATTCCCTATAGCTAGAGCAAAACAGACAACTTTCAGTACGAAAACAGCATTACCACTCTATTGGGTCATATAACAAATTGTTGTTTTTAATACAGCTCTTGTTTTCAAAACTACCTTGGACATGCATCGTGGAGGTGGCTATATTTGCTACACCATCCGGCCCAACTATTCGATCATCTTAGTACAGTGTTTTATTTATACATTAATTTGAGATTTTCTTTATAAAAATTTGGCATGTTTTCGATGCTTCCACCTTGTTTATCAGTTCTTTGCATCCACATGCTGCTGTAACTATCTTCATGTATATTTTTACAGTTTATACAAAAAAAATGACAAGCAGAGTAATGCACAGGAATATTATTAAAGGGATCTATTCCGCCATCTATTATATTTATCAAACTTACATTCAGTTGATGGATAATGATTGGAAGTTCTGTTACCACAACATTTTTTCAGTCAATTGTATTTTTTTTTTTTTTACGTAATGATTTGCTTCAAAGATGATTTCAGATATTTCAACTATAAGTATGCCATCATTTATTCTACTTTTGCATTTTTTATATGTTGAGAAGCGAGCTGTTTAATGTGATGGTGATCATCAGCGAGAATTGCAATGAAAATTTGTTCGCCATGTGTAAAGCAACTGCTGTTGTAAATAACTTTTTTTTGCATTAGTTTTATGCCGTTTTCTAAGTGTTTTCGTATCCAGTTAATTTCCTATTAACTTTTAGATCCCCTTTTTATGAGTGGACAACATTTAATGGTGAAATGTCCTGGGCATAAACTTATAATGCATTGTACTTTATGAGGGAATGGACGGATATCGACTATAAGTGCTCATTTAAAATTAGGAGAATTTTATTTGTCACTATGAACCATTTTGCATGGGGTAAGCTTAGAATTGTCTATGATATTGAATCATTCGCTACTTCAACTCCAGTGATTTTCCTCTGCGTCAATTATTAGAGAAGTCGATATAAAACGTACTAAGCTACATGGATTCACTGGATCAATAAGGAAAATCTTTGTCTATGTAATATTCACTTCTTATTGCAATTTTTTTTTTATAAAATAGAGAAATTATTTTCTCAAATTGAGTAAAAGATACTCAGAACAGACTAGAAATTTCTGTTGGAGATTGCAAAGGTAATTTATAAGGAAAGCTATTTCTCAGAAAGAATGGGGAATAGAAATTTAGAAAACATCTCACAGAAAAGACAGCTCATAAAGTTAATAAAATTTTCCTCTTTATATAAGCACAGATTGGCAATCAGAGTCTATATGTTCACTCACCAAATGTATAATCCAAGTTTATACCGCGAGATGTTTTATACCAAATGTACTACACACCTAAATAATAGATCTAAAATCTTATTAGAAATTACTAGACTACGGAACAACACAGGAAACGATATAAAGCATACTAAAACTTCTTTAGAAATATTGTTGTTTTACATGCAAATTTTGTTTGCAATCCTCTGTGAGAATCGTCATAATATTAAACAGCTAACTTCTCAGCATATATTCAATGTAATAGGTTCAATAAATGATGGCATACTAGAAACTGAATCATACAATCATTTTTTAGGCAAATCATTGCATATAAAATGTAATTGATTGAAAGAATGCTGCGATAAAAGAACATCCAATCATAATGTACTAATTGCATGAAATTTTAATGAAGATAATAGACTGCTGACTAGGTTCAATTAAGAACATACCCAATACATTACTCAGCTTCTCTTCTGTTATACATGGTATAAAAATATACGTGCAGCAGATCACACCAGCATGATCTAAATCATCCAAAGTCTGTGAATACAAAGAAGAGATAAATTACTTTGATATATAGAAAACTTATACTCGTCTTTGGGAAAAAAATAAGAATTCAATACATAAATAAAACACTGGACCTAGATGATTGGGTGGTTGAGACGGGTGGGATAATGCAACCACCTCTATGAGTTATATACACAGTAGTTTTGAAAGCAGCTAGGTAAGAAATGCATTCAAAAGGAATATTTCGTTGTATGCTCCAATAGAGAGGTTAACGCTGATTTTTCACAAAAAGTTGTCAGATTTGCTCCAATTATACAGACTACAGATATTGTTTTATAGTTTAAATATGTTAAGCAGATAAATATAAAGGTCTAAGCAACACTTTTAAATACTAACTAGCTCTGTAGAAATTTTTTAATTTTTTTGAAAAAAATGTCAAAAAATGACACATTTTACCCAAAATTTCGATTTTTGGAGCAAAAGCGCAGACTCAAGCCATTTTTTTTCAGCGGTAAAATTTCACGCAGTTGATGTACTAGCATAAAGGCAACTTTTGGCATCTACCCGTTTTTGATTTTCAAAAAAAAAATTTTTTCGCTCCACCCTACTGTAGACTTCAAGATGATAGCAAACAGCTGTATAAAACTACAAAAAAAAAAAAAAAAAAAAAAAAAAAAAAACACATTTAAAGTGTAAATTTAAACTGTTGCACATCATGCTTTTGGATTTTTAATTAACTTTTGAAAAACTGTATCTCGAGTCACATTTTGAATGAATTTAAAAGTCAAGAAAATAATATTAAGAAATACTGTAGACTTCAAGATGACAGCAAACAACTGTATAAAGCTACGATATTTTTCTGTTGTTTGGTTTTAAAATTACCAGTACTGTAATAATAGTATTGCTGTTAGTAGATTTCTTTAAACAATATTCAGAAAAAAAAAATAAAAAAAAACAAATAGACAATTAAATAAACAGAAATTTAAATAATAATAAATAGAATGAATAGAAAATTATCAAAATCATAAAGCTTACTATGATAGGATGATCACATTTATATTCTCTGGCTTTATATTTTTTCACTAGACCAGATATAGGATATGACATGCCATGGCTAATATAAATAATAATAATGATAAATGATAACAAAAATAAAAGTAATGATTAAAAATAACTATTTTTTTTTCTAACAACCATAAATATTTTTCAGACCATAAATGGACTCCAGCATTTCCAAATCCAATGCCTGCAAATGTACTAGCCAGATGCATCTCCGACCGAGCTTCATAATCATCAGAGTTGTTTACAGCCCTTTAACAAATATATAGACTCTATGTATTTAAGTAAGTAAAAATGTTAAATAGGTATGAATATCTTTTCTTTAATTTTAATTAACATATAAACAATAATGCACTATTTTTTGGGAAGCTTTAATTTCAAGCAGTCACTCATAATTAATGATAATTAATAACAATAACAATACACATTTAAAAAAGTGTCAAACACTTATGTATTCAAACATAAAAGCTTTATTTATTAAAATGTTCTGCATTTTTTATTTCGCAAATAATCAAAACTCACAAATGTTAAGGGAATTACTGTACCTTTCTTTCAAAGATTGTTGGCTGCCTCTCCTCAATGCAAGGAAAAAAAAAAAAATTGAAAAGTTTAAAATGGATTCAAAGAAACCCTCAGTCATAACTTTGAGTCCTGGCTAATGAACTGACTGAAGTACAGAAAGGAAGAGTTTATATAATGTAACTTCCATTTAACAAAGTCTCAGCATTCCACTTGCTTCGTTATGAAGAAAATTTGTTAAATAGAAATCAACGCAAATTCATGAAATTTTTATAAGAAAATGCACATGTATAAAATGAAAAATGCATTTAAAATGGAAATATTAAAAAAATGTTTTTTAATTCAGACAATGATTTTTGTTTTATGTGATGTAGATATGAGAGAAAAAAATTAATCAGAATAATGGCTAGAAAAACATTATTGTTTACCTTTGTTCTGTTTATTATGTGTTTTTCTTTGTGTGTGTGTACAAAGGTAAACAAAAAAATTTTAATGTAGAGTATCTTTTCTCTTTCTTCTAAGTATTTTAAATTGTTAAGTTTAAAAAACTCGCTGGGGGCCACCGTAATACTTACCCATCATGGACATGCATAATATAATGTATGAAAATATATTGTTAATATACATAGTAATACTTTATTAATGAATTGCTGATGAACCAATATCGACAAATTATATAAACTGCCAAACTACTCAAGTAGTACCGAAGTGCATAAAAGAAACATCCTTATAACTCCAAAAATAATAATCATATTAACTAACAGTATAATGCGTCGGATTAAGCGCCTCATTTCCAATTAAAATATATCTCTGAATTGAAATTTGAATGAAATACAGGGTCATGAAAAATCGAGGAATGTGGAAAACAGGATTACAAATACCTTGGCAACTAATAATTCAACCGACTTTGTTTTTTATGCGAAATTTGTGTTATTTTATTGCCTTTTACGTCCACTCCTTAAAATAAAAAAATGTCAAAATTTTTTATATACTTTTCATCAGAACGAATTTTTCAAGAATCCAAAAAAAATAGTTCCATATAATCAAGGTTACTGATATTAAATAGGCTTCGTCCCATTCTTATATACTAAGTATATACAAAATTTCAAGTCTCTATCTCAATTTGTTCGTGAGATAGAGCGTTTACAGACACAAAGATGGCAAATTTTTTTCTCTAAAATTATGTTTTTTGGAATCTCCACTATCTGAAACGTGTAAATCTGTCGAATTTTTTTTTTTTTTTTTTTTTTTTTTTTTTTTTTTTTTTTTTTTTTCAAAACGATTGCAAGATTTACCTTATACTACGTATGATGGGTAAGTAAAAAGTCAGCAACATTACTTTCTACAGGTTTCTTTATATAAAATGCATTGTTCATAAAAATTTTCACACTTATGTAAGTATCCAAGCAGTTCACCTGTAACATTTTTGTATTTTAAATAATAATGATTAAATGAATAAATAATTCATTTTCATATAATCAGCTGAAATACAGTCATGCATAAATCACAATAACAGTTTCTCCATTAAAATATTATACACACATGAAAGTGGAATATACTTCATTATAAAGAATATATTTTTCGTAATATGGGGATTAATTTGCACATTAATAGTACTGCTCAAAGTCAAGTTTCAGAATAAAATTTTGTTAAGTAGAAAACTTCATTAAAAAGGAACTTTGCTAAAGAGAAGTATGATTGCATATTCAAAAGTAATGACACAACCGATGGGAAAACACTGAAAATAGGAGACACTGCACAGGATCTCTACACACAAATAAGAAAAAAAGGCTGCTAGCCATGTCATTCACCCAGGAATAGTACAAATTGTAATCCAGTTTTTGATCTAGATATTTACAAAGCCTATTACATACATAAACATACTACTTTATTAGTAAATGCAGTCGAAGTTTTATAATCTGCACATGCTGTGGCCAAAGGTTGTGTGGATTATGGAATATTGTGGATTATAGAGTATTATGTATATTATATGTCATTTTATTATTCCTAAACAGCATTTTAATCCTTTAATCAGTACAATATGAAAAGATAAATATGAAATCTAATAATTAATTTAATATGCTATCTGAAAAAATGCCTTTTTAAAGTTATTTTATTAAAAAATTTATATATAAGTGCATTTAAATAAAAATAATTACTACATATGTTTCATAATGCAGTAATTCGTTTTTTTATTTGTTAATAAAATAAAAAAGTTATATTAACAAAAAATAAATGTTTTATTATGATTTGTTTTTCAATTTTTTTATTATTTGTTTTAAAAATCACTTTTGGATCACAAATTTGTAAATTTTCTTAACTTTTTATTTCATTGTCTACATTCGTAAAGTAACACGAATTATAGAAAATTGTGGATTATGGGAGCACGGATTATAGATCTTTGACTGTAATATGATACATAGTAATACGACATCAAATGCATTTATAGTCTGGGAACTGGTGATTTTGAAAAAGTTGTCATTGTGGAATCAGTATACATACATATATATATATATATATATATATATAATCTCTAATAATGAGACATACAAATAAAATGAGCCAGCCATGATAAACTGAAAAATAAGTTAAGTTAACTATTATTTAAAAGCTGAAATTATTTACAATTTTTGCTGAAAACCGGCAGTTGGCTAACATTTAGAAGCGAAATAAAGAAGCTACCACTGAAAATTGATAGCAAAATAAATGAATTTTATAAATATATACTGGACAATCGCACCATAAAATTTAACTACTAACAATGTATTTATTAAAAATACAACACATTGCTCAATGGTGCACAAAACAAAAATTTTAATATCAACTTGTACAATAAAATAAAATAAAAATATCAACGTTTCACGCCGTCTTCTGCAGCCATCTTCAGGAAAATATGATAATGAAAGGACTAAGTTTGCTTCCTGATCGAGAGATAATATTTTTAATCCAATAGAAATAGAATTAGAAATTAATTAATAGAATTAATTAGAAATATTATCTCTCAATCAGGAAGCAAACTTAGTCCTTTCATTATCATATTTTCCTGAAGACAACCGCAGAAGATGGCGCGAAATGTTGATATTTTTATTTTATTTTATTGTACAAGTTCATATTAAAATTTTTGTTTTGTGCACCATTGAGCAATGTGTTGTATTTTTAATAAATACATTCTTAGTAGTTAAATGAATTTTGATCACCACCTGCCTGTTTAAATTAGGCATCTTTTCATAAAGTTTGTCACACCAATTTTTTTCTGAAAGAGTATAAAAATTTCTTTAAAATATCCTAAGAATAAGCTATATCTGTGATGAAGGTAAAACATTATAGATTCCTAATAATAATAACTTTAACTAAACATATTTTCAATCTATCAAACCTAGTCATGCCTATTTCATTTTGTTCAGGTGGCTTTTTAATACAGATTTACACAAAAATCTTTTAATTCTGTGGTGATGGGGCTTTTGATGTTGCCAGCTCCCAAATTATTAGTTTTATTTAGAAGATAAAACATGTGTTGTGCAGTGTAATACAATGACCTACATTGTATGTTTATTTTTTTTTTTTGTGAGATATTTCTGGGAGAATATAATTATATGTAATAAAAAACTAAACTTCTACCTTTTAAAATATTTCTGGATTGTTTTCAAAGCTTTTAAAGACCAAATGTCACTAATGGGATTGCTACCTTGGTAAGCTGGCCTTAAAACAGGATTACTTGGTCTAGGAGTTCTTTCACTGAAAGGTATTGCAGTGTACGATTCCAAGGCATGGCTAAAACAAAAATTATGTATTGCAACTAACTATAAAGATGCTTTTTTTTCTTTTACATATTATACTTTTACAAAACTACTAATAACAATTTTCACATGGATTTATACATACCATAACACATCAAATCCAGAATAGGCAGCTACTCTATTTGGCATATGTAATGTATGTAAAGGATCTATTAAGCCTAAAGTGGGGCGTAAGGCTCGGTGGGCTATTCCTAAACAGTGCAAATAAAATTATTTAATTTCAAAATAATTTAAATAAAAAAGTTTGAAACTACTTCATATTAAAAACTACATGCAAGAGATTTAAAAAATGTTGACATAAAAATAACTAGAATCACTTTTTGTATCTTGTATTGTTATTTGCTTAATGCATCAGTAAATATCTCAGAAAAAATAAATAAAGATGTTACTTGTCTTTTAGCTGCATATAAAGATTGTCAAAGCTATAATTATGTGTTTTGCTGAGTTAAAAAAAAAAAAAAGAAAAAAAAATGATGGCTTTTAGAATTTAATCAATATGTAAATAAAATATGTAAATAAAATTCTAATAATTAAAAAAAAAGTAAGGTTTTGGTCGATTCATTAAAAGTTTTTTTCTTAAATTTTCTATTTTCTCACTGAAATATTTTATTTTTATGCATTCCCTGTTCATTTAAATAAATCAGCTATGCAACCTCTACCGGCTGCTTCTGGAACCATCATCGTTTTGAAATCCATGCGCTCAGTAACAGCAGATATGCTTTTTCGTGTGTGGGGCAAGTTTGGCTATCGCGTAGATGTTTGCTATGCAGCAAACGGTGGACAAATTGAACATTTATAATGTCTTTCTTTTAAGAACTCTAAAATTTCCTCTTTTCATTGGTATAAAGATTGTTCAATTTAGATTTGTACTTTAATAAATACAATTTTTTGAAAATCGATCCATCTTTTAGAATAATCCCATATTTTAATACCATAAATAAATGAAAAAAAACCTTCTTTCATACGGTTTTAAGTTAAATATCATGCAGGAAGAAAAGAAAAATACCATTAGTCCATATTAGTTTAGCATTACACAAATTTTTTCATACTTTTATACATATTTTAAAGTAGCAAGAGAAGATTTAAATAAAATCTCATGTTTGCTGCCAAACAATAAAAACATAAATTTTATGACTTTCCAAATTTAAAAGAAGGAAAATACATAAAATTTTGTGCTCTTAAATAATAAAAAATAAATTGAACAACATTAAAACATTTTAAAACTATTTACATAATAAACAGAGCAGAATAATAAATAATATATAAATAACTGAGTACCAGTTTTTGTTTTCAAAGGAATGTGGTCAAATATGGCAACACCAGTTGTTTCGCTGCCTGTTCCAGCAGTAGTAGGAACTAAAAAAAGGGGGAAAAACAAACAAACAAATGAATAAAATAAGCATAAAGTATTATGTTATTTACATGAAATTTAATTGAGTATTTCGATAATTAACATAAATCTTTTTGCAGCAATATTAAGTATCACTTTAAATGTACTTTTACATATACAAATTTTCCAAAAAACACTAAAGCACTGAGGAATACCTAATAGAAATGAAAGTATATTTCATTTTAAAATGCCATTAAATAATAATAATTCAACCTGAATTTTATTTGATCGATTAGCAACAATAATGAATTAAAACTATTCCCACTCACATAAATTACAAATCCACTGTCTGTAGAAAGCATATCTAAACTATTAATTCTTTAAAAAATTGTATTCTGGATAGCGAAACATATAACTCTTTATTATACAATAAATCTGTTTTAAAACATTATTTGAATGTCTACACAAATAAAAGAGGGCAATCTGACAAAAATATCAACAAATCTGTTGCTAATTTAATGCTATTTCATTTAGTGATTATGTCATTACACTATAAAATCAACAAGAAACAATGCAGTCCAAACATTACTTGTTTGAGCTTATATTAGAAATAAAACAAGTATATAAGAATTAAGTTATAATATCAGTTTTAAATGCTGAAAATTTGCAATTTCTTTTTATTATAACTTTGATTATTATAATTGTATTGACACATTACCATATATTAACGTTTCTGAAATATAAGATATAATTTACAAAATTATGTTTTAAAATTAAAAATAATTATTAGTTACTGTTAAGTCATACTTTATTTAATTAAAAAAAAAAAAAGGAAGTAAAAAGAAATTATGTCAAAATTTCAAAAGAAATTTATTAAATCCAGTGGACTAGAAAAAACAAATATATATGTTATTAAAAAGCTTGTTTATGACACTATAATTAATGGTTTTCCTAAAAAATTCATATATTCTTTAACATACAATTAGTAAGTACATGATCTAATTATTAATTAACACTTTGCGTAAAAAAAAGTACAAAAAAATTATTAAAACATAAAAAATAAGAATAAAAAATAAAAAATGTAAAAAATATATAAAAAAATGTATATAATAGGTTGGTTGGGTGGGTAGATGTTAGAATACGGAGGAGGGCGGTGTTGTCTGGATAATATGCAAAAATTAATTTAATATTAAAAAAAAAAATTGCATTTCACTTTTAATAAATGAGTGTACTAAATCACTACTAAATGCAGGGCTCGAAATGTACCGGAGCAAACCGGAACGATGCTCCGGTTCGTGAAATTATGGAAAATGTCGTTCCGGTTCGTGAAATTATGCTAAATAGCATTCCGGTTCGTGTAATTATTAAAATACACTGTTACTGTTCCCGAAAAACATTATTTACTTTCTGTTTCAGCTTCATCTGAAAAACCAATCTTAAGCTTTAGTTACTAAATAAATATGACAGTCCACACACGCACATTTAAACTTTTTTATTTTAATCTTTTGTTACAACGCAGATGGAATTGTTTACATATTGGCAAAGTAAAAAAACATCCTTTTAAAACTTAAATCGCGGAATAAATGTGAGTTTTCACATCCAGACTTTTAAAATTTAAGTTTTTGATATAATGGAGATGGAAACAGGCGAAATTTTGGCCTTACTGATGACACGGACCGTTTACATTCTGCATGTTGCTTACCCGCAAATAAAAAAAGAGAAAAAAAAACGGCGTTTTTCGTCTTGCAAACATATTTTTTTACATGTATTTAGCTTATTCTGTTCAATGTAACTTTTAAAAATTGTTTTTGTCAAGTTAAAAATAAATTTAGTTATACTTTGAAAAAAAAAAATCAAAAATGATTTTGAAAAATAGCGTTTCGGTTCGTGAAATTTTCCATTATAATTTTGAAATAGCGTTCCGGTTCGTGAAATTTTCCATTTCGAGCCCTGACTAAATGTATAGAGTACATTTCTTAATAAACTATTTTTTAATCTTTAATCTTCCTTAATTAAGATATTGAGTTCAGCCTAGCATAGTCAAAATAAATGTTATTGATTTAAATAATAATAGGGTAAACTATGGTGTATGCAGTGGCACAGCCAAGGGGGTGGTTTTGGGGTTAAAACCCCTCCCAGAGCTAAGAAAGATCACTATAATTGCCGCTTATAGGAATCAAATTTAAGCAACTTAATCAAAAGCAAACTTAATATTTAAACGTTTTGGCGCACTTCGGAATCAGCCGCTTTATTGAATCAAATCTCATTTAATAAAGTGATTCAATTAAATGGCAAAAATTCTACTTAAAACTGGGAAAGTGCATATTACATGGATTAGTTGAGTAAAAATTTGTTATTTGAATTAAATCGCTTTTCTGTAACATATTATACTAAAAGAATAAGGATTTCCTGCCACACAGATGCTCTTTCAATTTAAGTATTATACAATGAATATTCTAATTAGTAATGATTCTATTAACCGGCGATTCAAATAACCGGCAAAAATCTCTATCAGAAACTCAACCCCCCCCCCCGCCCCCCTAGAACTGAATTCTGGCTGTGCCACTAAGTGTATGGTTTAATTTTTCTACTATTACATTATTCTGCTTTTAATTAATTTATTAATTTAATAGTATGATGTGTACGACAAGACGTTTTTTGGTTTTATTATTTTATTATCTCCATTTTTCTGTCATATGATATATGAATACTTCATAATACTTCATGTTTTAATTTACCACGTGCAATATCAAGGTTAAGGTAGTGCATTTGGGATTCATTCCACTTTAGAGCTCATAACTGTTTTATTTTCTCAAAACCCACTATAGATTACTTGGTATTCTTTAATTAATTTTGGTTTTATGTGTTTTGGTAGTCCCAAATTTGTATTGTTTTGCTTTCTCATGGCAAATACGAAGATGAAACCACACACCCCATTTGTAGTTCCAAAGTATTTGGGACCTGAAGATTCTGCTTTGGTTCTAAAAATTCCATTTGTATTCATATTATTCTTTTTCCTTCCATATTCAATGTGTTATAAGCTATTAAATTCAATGGTTAATTTCAAATGGTTAATATTGTTTACTATTAATGGTCTTAAATATATATATATATATAAAAGAAGAAGTTTGATTTACTAAAATAAATACAGATTTTTCATTTGGAAATCTGATTAAAAAAAAAAAAAAAAAAAAAAAATATACAATTAAAAGAGAAAGTTGTAAGCAAGATTATCACAACTGGTGACTGATCACCTGATTTTGGTGAAAGCTCCTGCTAGTAAATATAAAGCACACTGCATTTAGTGAACAGTGTTATATAAGAGAGGAATAATCTATAACAAAATTTTTCTCTTTTAAGGGGCATAATAGTTACTACCCACTGCAATACATCAAAATATATCATAACAGGATTCTAATATATTATTAAAAGTGACTTAAGCATATTATTTTCTCTTAAAATAACTTATTGTCGTGTTGAAATATGCAAGGATGACATGTTATTATAATCTTTTACTGAAAAAGATTTTTTTTTCCTTTAACCATAGCAGTCAGATTAAAGAATCAAATTAATGAGTACTTTTCAGTAATAAAACACATTGAATTATCATTTAAAAAAATACTAAAAGTAAGCTACTAAAAATTGATACTAACCAGCAATCAGAGGCTTTAGATCACATTTCACAGGTTTCCCTTTCCCAATGGGTGCATTAACATAATCAAGAAATTCAGCTTCAGGATCACATGAGTATAAATTTGCTGCTTTAGTTGTATCAATTACAGAACCACCACCAACAGAAACAAATGCATCATAACTCTTCTTTTTAGCAAATGAAATAGCTTCTTCAAAACTATACAAAACAAAATGTTTTAAGTATA